>OX336388.2:1159481789-1160731789 GCA_946902985.2 Meconema thalassinum
GAATATAAATATAGTTATAGTAGTTGTTTTTATAAAATAATTTTGTGTATAAATTTATATATATATATCTTTCTCTCTTTCTCTTTCTTTCTTTTTAGTTATTAAAAAGTATTATATAAATTGTTATGGGTTATTATAGTTGAACCAATATTTTATATGAATTCATAAAAGTTTTATTCTTACTTAATAATTTATTGTTTGAATATTTTACATGTAAATTTTTGTGGGTTATAATAAGGTCTAAATGATTATATGTTATTCGCAGTATTTAATATTAGTAATTAAGGCAATTTAGAATTAGTAATTTGATTTATGGTCGACAAAAGTCGTGCCAGCAGTCGCGGTTATACGTAGGACTTGAATGAATATTATCAGTGTTAAAGTTAGTTTGTTTAGGAAAAGATTTTAATTAATTTTAGAGGGTAGAATTTGAAAATTAAATAGATTTTTATAAGATAATGAAGCTTTGAAATTTAAAATTTAAACTAGGATTAGATACCCTATTATTTTTAAATATAAAATATAATACTTGAGTAGTAATAGTTAAGTTCTTGAAACTTAAAGAATTTGGCGGTGTTTTAGTCTTTTCAGAGGAATCTGTCCTGTAATTGATAATACACACTATAATAAATTTAATTTTGTAATGTCAGCTTGTATACCGCCGTCGTAAGATTATCTTTTAAGAGAAAGAATTTTCTAGATTTTGTAATAAAATTTATGTCAGGTCAAGGTGCAGCTTATGATTGAATAGGAGATGGATTACAATAAAATTGAATATTTAAACGGATATTATCTTGAAATAGATAAGTTGAAGGTGGATTTGAAAGTAATGTTGTTATATTATGATATTGTGATTGTAGCTCTAAAACATGTACACATCGCCCGTCGCTCTCATTATTTAAGGTGAGATAAGTCGTAACATAGTAGATGTACTGGAAAGTGTATCTAGAATGTCCAAGTGAAGCTTTAAAGTAAAGCATTTCATTTACATTGAAGAGAATTTCATGCGATTCGAATTACTTTGAAAGATGAATATTAATTATAGTAATTTTAAGAAGAGATTTTTTAGTATAGTTTATAGAAAAAATATGAAAATTTATAGTGTAGTAGTATTGTGAAAGAATTATGAAATATTTGAATTATTTTTTTTTTTGTTGAAGTAAATCTATATTGTACCTTGTGTATCAGGGTTTATTAAAAATTTTATAAGGAATTTATATTTCTCGAGTTAAAAAGAGCTAATATAATATGTTATTTAATGTAATATATTTATTAAAGATATTATATTAGTAATGAAATGTTAATCGGTTTTTAAGATATCTAGTTTCCTAAGAAATGAATTTAATTCAGTTTAGTTTAAGTAATTATTTAAATTGATAAGTGATTATATAGACTAGAAAATAGTTTGAGGGATAAGCTTTAAATTGTAAGTTATAATTTTTAAAAATGTGATTAAAATTGTAGACTTTAAATTAGTCATCAAGTTAATAATGTTATAAATTATTTTGATTGTTTATGATTTTATAAAAAGTTTAATTAGTGAATTAGGATAATTTAATAATTAACATGTTATTTGGAATAATGATAAAATTAGTATAATTGAATGTATTAATAAAAATTTATTATTAGAATTTATATTAAGGAATTAGACAAAAATTAATATTCGCCTGTTTAACAAAAACATGTCTTTTAGTGTATAATTTAAAGTCGGGCCTGCCCACTGATTATTTAAAGGGCTGCAGTATTTTGACTGTGCAAAGGTAGCATAATCATTAGTTTTTTAATTGAGGGCTAGAATGAATGGTTTGACGAAATATTAACGTGAGAATGGGTTTTAACATTTGAAGGAAAATAGATAAAATAGTTAAGTTATATATATCATTGAAGGGAATTTAATGTTCTACAAACCTCTGGCCAGCATTTATTTTTTGGGTGCATAGTTGAAGAGTTATCCGATCAAAAAGAGCAAACAATGTGAGGCATTTTTTCCCCAAAAAAATTACAGACTTTCACGATTGAATAAAGCGAAAACTACACAAGATATCGAAAAACTTGACTGAATAAAACTTGTAGCAAATTTAATCAGCTTTCATTTTGTATAGAGTGGTCATTTCACTAGGACGCATAGTTTCCGAGATTTAAGCCAAAAACCGAAAAAATGGGACCTTGAAAGTCCCCCCCCTCTCTCCGGGCTCAAAGGCTACTGGCGGGGACTTTTGATATATTAACCTCCTAACTAGTCCAAACATAGTTACAAAATCAAAAATTGTGTTCCGAACATTTCCCTCTATACCGTTTTTTCGTTGCCTGGACTACAAGTGGGTTATGTATAAATAATTTTCAACAGTATATAGGTTATGTTAGTTCTTTACAGTAATTATTTATATTTAAGGTTCATTGTCATTCACAAAAACGAACATGACTTACAACCTACAACCTAGACTTTTGAAAATATGCAAGTAAAAATCTGCTTCATTACTTTGATTTCATATGTTGGCCCTTGTGTTAAACGCCAGGAACTATACTCTGTATTTCAAAAGGATGAACGTGAAGGAAATGGTGGGAGCTTGGAACAGCTGAGCTGTGTTGTCAAGTTTTTATTGTTGATGTAGAACAGCTGATTCGAATAATACACAGGGCTACACTTCTGATATTATTTCGGTACCATTATGCGCAATATAATGCAAATGTCATTCCTGAGTCAACGCCGAGGACATTCAAATAGAGAAATACGGTATAAAATGAAAAAATAACACATCGAAGCTATGCTACCTATGTCACCGTTATTCAATAAATACGAGAAAGAGGCCAAACACTCGACAGCTATACAAATATAATACAAAATACAAACACAAAGAAATATGATGATGAATATATCAACACTCACCATGCAATGATTATATCCTTCAAGTAGAAACAAGAGTTTGGGTGAAGGTCGTTCACAGTTTACAGCAGTTAACACAGAACGCAGAAATAACATCATGACAATACCAAGCACACTCACTCACTGTATCGCGACTCTGTACGGTTAATAATAGCCTCCACATACGTAATGTTAAGGTAAAGTATTTAGCACCAAGCACACAAACAAGCTGTTCTGTGGCGATATTATTGCAATGATTTTACATTGTCGATTTGTAGTTTATTGAATGACAAGCGTTAATTTGAACACTACGGTATGCAATGAAACACTACTGGATACGTAAACATTAAGACTAAATGTACATAGCCTATTTTGAACGTCACGCATGTATTCCAATTAAGTATATTTAAATTTGAATTGAACAAACAAGGCTTACCATGAAAATAGTTTGATATCGAAATGAACGATTGCCGGCCGTTACAGGTTGGCGCGCGCGGTCTCCAGCTGTATTTCCAGCATTTTCCCACGTTCTTCATGCGGTACTATTTACAACTTATTGACTAGATGCTTAACGTAAACGAAACGATGGCAATGAAACAAACTCCGACACAGTTAACAGGCGACTGAATGAATGACAATAAGCTGGCAACGTATGGTATTAGTTGTCAAAATCCAGCCAATAGGAGCCCGCAGCAGTCAGCTGTTCCAAGCTCCCGGCATTTCCTTCACGTTCATTCTTTTGAAATACAGAGTATAGTACCTCTTCATATCGTCGGAGAGGAAGCCAAACTCTTTTAACATTCGTTAGCAACACGGGAACTTTCTGTAACAGACTCTCACGTGGGGAAGATTTCCATGTAGCTAATAAATGTAATATACCAGGTTTGGCTTCTTCACTGACGGTATGCACACCAAAATGTTATTATCTAGGCCAGGAATCACACTGTGGAAAACTTGCTGCTTTAGACATTATATAATATATAGTCATTAGTAAATAGAGAATTGCCATAATGTTACCACAGAAGTGAATCTATGAATGAGAATTAAACACTCATTTCATTTTCACTGAAAATCTGTTACTATATGGCCAACTCACTGAATTGTAGAAGAAACAAACCTGATTACATGCTGCTGCTGGTAAGTAACCATAAAAGGAGGAACAGGTGAAGACTGCTGCTTCCACTTGTTACTGGGAGAAACCAAGCTGTTAGACCGAGCTGGCAAGCCTTGCGAGGCTGGACTGGTGATGGGCATGAAGACATTCTGGAATGGCCCAACTGTAACAGGTGACTGTAGAACACAAGGTGATGGTGCCTGTCCTGTGGGGGACGAAAAAGCAGGAGTAGCAGAACGCGAACTTCCCAAGGAAACTGAAACATTTTAAAGACAAATAACATACATTTAAATTTTCAAATGGCAATTACAGTAGAGACGTTTTTCAGAGGCTTGAAGAAAAAAATGTATAGGTGTGAAAAACAACACCTAACTGAAACCAAACACGGTAAAATACTTTGTCCAGGAGCCGGAAAAAAAATAAGGGCGAAAGAAGGACCATTTATGCTGACAATCCTACTGCTGAACAAATGAAAAACAAGATATATTGCTCCTTCCATGTTGATAGGAACGTAGTAGGAGCCATCAACCAGACTGCATTGTACACAGAATCTGGTACCCTGCCACTGCGTCACTAGTAAATTATAGTCTAGCCGTCGAGTCTCAGGCTCTGATATCTTTTGTGAGGGAGAGAGATGGTGGTGCCGATTCTGAACTGCGAAATATAAAAGAACGTGGACTACACAAAATATTCCACATGTTTTTAAATGATTCTTTGTTACTGTATACATGTTCATACATGTCATTATATTACCACATCATATTAACACAGGGGGATAGTTGTAATAATAGCAATAGTTAATGTACCGGTATATAAAATAACATAAATTTTGTTAATCATCAAAATAGAGACACGTCCAAGTCCTCGAAGTTAGAAAAGCAGGGTGCGACGATTATGCGAAGAATATTAAAGTTCAAAATCTCTTTTTTAATATACTGTTTCATTATTTGCTGCACGCTTGTACTGTCTTAATATTTTCATTATTTTCTTTATTTGCAATCCCGTGTATTTCACTTTCATCAAGATCGCCGTATAATTCTCTTATTTTCTCATTGTAAACACCATGTGCGTAACAACACGCACACGCGGTCATAGGCCGCAGGCACAGAGACGAGACTACTTTCTTCTGAGAAGGTCACCCCAGATTATAAGCTCACGGAGCATTTGCAACCAACCAGAAAACCCTTCACTTTTCGGTAAGTCTCGTCAATGGCTTAGCAATATTGGTAAGCCCAGGAACGTAACAACGGTAGTAAGTACACAACCCGAGAAAGCTTCTCACTTCGTGCTTTTTCTTAGACACGGGCCATTCCTGGATGGCGGTGATCTTCTCCGGGTCTACTGAAACTCCCTCTGCAGAGACCACATGGCCCAAAAACTTGACCTCCCTCCGGAAGATGTTACACATCTTCAGATTAAGTTTCAGGTTAGCCTTTCGCAGCCGCTGGTAAACCTGATCCAAGTTCTGCAGATGGTTACTAACTGACCTACCAAGCACAATAATGTAGTCCGAGTACACTAAACAGGTTTCCCAGGACAGTCCTCTGAGCACGCTTTCCATTAATCGATCTAATGTTGCTGGAGCGTTGCAAAGGCCGAATGGCACCACAGTGAACTGCCACAATCCAGTTCCTATGGAGAACGCTGTCTTCTCCCGGGCCTTGGCAAATACAGTATGATGTGCAATCCACCCAAATACAGTGTTGGTTCCAACAATGTGGTGACTGCAGGATCTAATAATGTAATGTCATTGAAATAAGACAATGTCATTGAAAACGCTACTTTCAAACAGTGGATTACATCACTTGAGACATTTGTAAAGTCCACCGAAGATTTCATCATTTACTCGTTCTCCCAAAGCCATCACAAAATGAAATTTATACCAAAGAGAGAGTTAGTTATTGTTGTTTTAAGGGGTGGAACTACGAGGTCATCTGCCCCTACCGAAGAGAGATGGCATTTCACTGTTTTTGCCATTGAAATTAAAGGTACACTTTTTTAGATACTCAAGGTCAAAGGTCACACACACTTTGTGACCTTGGAATGAAAAATCATTACTTTTAAAATGTAACTACTTTTAGCAGAAACTATGTCCCTTTAGCTTAAAAATGAGACCTCAAGTAGAAGTGAAGTTATGATTCATTTTTGCGACCACGCGAAAAAGAATTTCACATTTTTTATCATGTTTGGAACCCTCCTGTATGAATATCGTAAGTCACTCAGGGGTAAAATTTTGCGTGTGTGTACAACTTCATGTATTTTAAATTCTTGTCGAATTTCATGTAAATCTGAGATGGCCGGGTTGAAAAGTACACTTTTTTGTGATGGTTTGGCATGGAATAACCCACACCTGTTTATTACAATATTCTTGGGAGGCTGAGTATACCCTGTTCCAGCCCTCAGACCAGGATTAAATTACTTGATAGAACAAGGAATCGAACCTGGAAGTCAGGGGGTGACAATCAGGAATGCTAGCCACTGTGTCATAAGGTTTTTACTAACAGGTTTGACAAAGAGTAGAAGCATATATGTTAAAAAACGAACCCAACATGTTAGCTGCCTCCGTCTCCTCCTGATCAAAGCGACCAGCTATACGTCGGTCACCATAGTTAGGAGAAGTATCTGAATCTCGGGACGTCTCCTCACCATCCATGTCTCGCATTAGGCCTTTACTCCTGCAGAACAGAAAAAAATAAACACATGAAGTTCAGTATAATTCTTAGCGTCTGGCCACAATAGGACCATACTACTGCCAAATAACAGATTTTGTTGATTAATTGGTATTATGGACAAGGTAAAGAATGCATAGTTATGAACAACTGTAGCCGACATACTCAGTTAAAGGTCCCAAATCATGCATTTCTAAATGGTGAAGTTTTGCAGGAATAGGATGAGCTCTGACAAGTCATATTTCTTTTCCTTCTTCAAAGACACATACTTGCCCATCTACAAAATGCTTATAGTTACCTAGGGAAATTAGCAGGCCCAGGCCGCAAGCTGCTGCCCTTTAAGCTCAGGTGGCGTGAGCAATAACCTCTTCGCTGAGACTCTTTGGTGCAGCCATCTTTGGAGCAGAGTCGACGCCACTGCTTACCATTGAACTTCTTCCTAATACCACTTGGAGTTGACACAACATCCCCTTTCTTATATTTGTGCGGTGTAGCAGCCTGCGATCTAAAAGGAGAGGACAAAACTAATTTCTTCCACATTCTGGAGAGGATTGCTGTGACAGCAATTTAGTGTTCACCAAGGGACCAACTGTTATGTACCTTAAACACAGGAAAATCTAATTGAGAGCTGTATGTGCTTTTGGAACTCCGCCATAGTCGGTTCCAAGCCCAGTTGAGAAAGAAGGAGGGGCCTCCCTGTAACTTGAATGGAGCCTATGTTTGTCTCAAGAAGTAGGAAGACAATTACACCCTGTCTTCTGAAGCAAGGAGGAAGCAAGTCTGGAGGCTTTGAGGTGGCAGCCCCACCACCAGACAAATGAGCTGTGGACTAATAACCGGCACTTCTGACAATATTTGATTAAAGAAACAGCAGAAAAATAAAACCTGACGAATTCTATGTCAACGGCTTTTGGAATGAAAAGAACGATGAAAATAGGTTTCTGGAATGTGAGAATCTTGAAAGAAACCAGCAGACTAAAACAGGTTATAAAAGAGATGTTGAACTACAAACTGGATATTCTCGGGCTTAGCGAAGTGAGATGGGCAGACTTTGGAGAAATTCAAACACAAGAGGGGATTACATTTTTGTCCTCATGGCACACTACTGATGATTCAGAACACAGACATGGAGTTGGACTCTTGTTGACTAAAGGAGCAAAGAAAAGCCTTCTGGAATGGAAATCTGTCTCAGAGAGATTAATGACAGGCCATTTTAAGAATAACATTCGAAATGTCACAGTCTAACAAGATTATCCTCCAACAGAATCTTCAGATGAAAAACTAAAAGAAGAGTTCTATTGTTCTATAAACAACATTTGTATACATTGTTTATTATGCACAAAAGACTAACTCCTCTATACAGGTGGCAAGTCCGGGGCCCTATTCGCAAGAAATGGGGAAGGAGTCGGAGGAGTAACACCTCCTTAAAAAACCTAGGTCCAGCTGACCCGGCTGGTAGTACCTTGTAAGGGTCCCTTACCAGGGTTACGGTAAAGTCCTCAACGGCATTGTTGGTGGAGCGGTTGAACTGCGGTACAGTAATAAAGGCGGAAGGGGCCTCCTTGTGCTCGGGAGATTAGGAGTAAAAGGTATGTGGTCCACACATATCAGGGTAGCGTCTGTCTCAGATTGAGCGGCTACAAATAGCGTCTGTTCCAGATTGGGCGGCTGATTTTAATACTGGGAGGCTTACTACCTCATCAGTTATAACCCCGCTATCCTTCCGGATAGCCTTTCTCAATTTTTTTCTTCACTCATGATGGAAACACAAAGTATTGGATTATCTACCCCAGGTGGTAATTACCCAGGTGGTAATAAATCCACCTCCACGTATTGTGGGGTTAGTAGGCCTGCGGAGTCTGGGGAGCCTGCAATGTCTTGTAAGAAGAAATATATTATGTACTTAGCAACACTTAACATAAACACACTCCTTCAGATAGGAAAACTAAAGCAAACATTGGATGTTCTTGAGAAACAAAACATTGTCATCGCTGCATTGCAAGAAACACGATTTTGTGATGAAGAAGCTTTTGAGTCTCAAGGATTCAGAATTTATAAAGGAATACCTGGCACAAGAGTTACACAGAACATCCCTCATCTTGGTACAGGTTTTATAGTCCACAAGAAAGCTGTTGATTCAGTGCTGGATTTTACATCATTCAATGGAAGACTATCCACATTGTTATTTAGATCACTTAATAAAGCCAACACAGTGGTCAATTTTCATGCACCAACGAACGTGTCAAACAAGAAAGACCGAGAGCAAACTAATATATTATGGGAACAATTAGAAGACGTGATTGACAATATTCCAGCGCATCACACCACCATCCTACTCGGTGATTTTAACGCTCAAGTAGGAAGAGAGAAAAAGTTTAGGAATATAGTTGGAAACTATCCTGCAAATAAACGAACAAACAAAAATGGCGAACGGCTGATTGACACCTTCAAAAATAACAACCTAGTTTTGAAATCCACTGCGTTTAAACATCTTCCTCGGAAAGCAAAGACATGGAGACATCCAAATTCACTTATGGGTGAATTTCAACTGGATCATGTGGCAATATCAAAAAAATCAGATCGTGAAATCCAAAAATGTGAAGGTCCTGCATAATGCGAAAATAGACTCAGATCATTATCTGTCCCTTATTAAAATGAAAGGTATTCCGTTTAGGAACAATAGAGTGAATTAAAAACTCAGCAATTCTTCTAGGTTTGTGCCTAGATGAATTGCTGAGTTTTAATTCACTGGCCATGAAAGCCAATATACCATCTTTTTGGAAGCCTTCATAGGAAGGTTCAGGCTGATAAGCTTTTAGTTCCCACAGTCAAGTGGTGCAGTTGTACCTAATATAAAGGGAGGTAGGGCGCGGTTCGTTACTCCTGTGGGGATCCGGACGGGGAAACCAAGAGCCCGCCGATGAGCCAGCTTGGTGTCCTAGACGAAACCCCACACAAGACACGGCACAAACCTAGAAGAATTGCTGAGTTTTAATTCACCGGCCGTGAAAGCCAATATACCATCTAATAGAGTGAATGTTGAAAAGGGAATGAAAACGCAAAAGTACAACATCGGTGGTCTGAAGTCAAATAACAACACTTTTGCGGAAACACTCCACAACAAACCAAAAGATGGAAAATGGTCTACTTTAAGGAATGGCATAGTTACTGCGGCTTCGGAATCCATTCCTCTTGATAGAACGCGCAAGAATCCTTGGTGGAACGGTCAATGTGATCACGCAATAAAGGAAAGAAGAAAAGCTTGGATCAAGTGGAATAACAAGAAAGACGATGTGAACCTTGAGAACTTTCTCTGCATCAGGAAAGAAACTTGTAAAATTTTAAAATTGGCAAAAAGAAATTTCCACAAATCACAAATTATTCAAATTGAAGATGATTTTCAAAGGCACAAAACAAGGGATTTCTATCAAACTTTTAAGTACCAACTGTCCAAATACGTCGCTTCTACTCTTCACATCCGAGGATCTGATGGTAAACTTAATCTCAATAATAAAGACTGTGCTAAAGCTTTTGGAGAATATTTTGAAACCCTTTTGAACACGGACATACCTACTGAACAACTTGCTTTCTAACATAGCGTTGCATACCACGACAGTTCGCCACCCTCCGTCGAAGAAATAACACAAATCATCAAGGCTCTAAAAAATAATAAGGCCTCTGGGAAGGATAGTATTGTGGCTGAATTATGGAAATATGCAGATAATGACTCCATCATTTGTCTCCAGAAAACCATTCAAGAAATATGGCATAGTGAAAAGTTGCCGGAGGATTGGACTTCCGCCATCATTCATCCTATACATAAGGGGATAAATCCGACCCAAATAATTATAGAGGTATTTCACTGGTATCGGTAACGTACAAAATATTTGCAAGGGCTCTTCTGAACAGAGCAGAACCGATATTAGACCGTCAGTTAGGGGAATATCAAGCTGGTTTCAGGAAATCAAGATCCTGTCCTGAACAAATTCACATCATTCAAGACCATAATTTCCTACTGTACAGTACGATCAAAACCTTATGTTGTGATTATTGTGGATTTTCAAAAGGCTTATGATTGCATTCATAGACACAATAATTAACACCTTACGTGAGTTTGGCCTAGACAATAAATCAATTAACTTGTTCAAAGCAAGCTTAGAAAACACAATTTCTAAGGTCAAATTTCGTGGTGAATTGTCCGAAGCCTTTGCAATCAAGACTGGCTGTAGACAAGGTGATCTGGGATCACCGATGCTGTTCAACTGTGTCTTGGAAAAAATTATAAGAGAATGGTTAACAATCTGTTACGGCTGTGAGTTGTTTCGTCGCCTCGCCGGTTGCATCACCGCTGGCCCGGGCTGTGCCCAGCCTCAGTGTACTACGTGCGCCTTACGCAACGGGCTGCGATGTGAAAGGGATGGTCCAGAATATTCGTGACACAGCCAGTGACGGAAATCTCGAGAAGCCGTGTATCCTGGACGATTCTAGAAATGATTGAGTCACCCGCTTGCTATATAAACGGCCTCAACAGTGAGGGGACCGAGTTTTTTGAGGACAGTGTTTCTGAGCTAGTGCATGTTTTTCCTGAGCGACAGAAGTGTGGTGATGTGACTTGCGAAATCCAGTGAGATTCCTTCCGAGCCGCGGAGCAGTGTGTACTTGCCTAGGGCGACAGAGACATTGTGGTGAATAATTACGAAACGCATTGGGCATCTCCCTAGCCAGCGGATAGCGAGGCAGTGTGTGGTGGCGAGTGACTGGCTATCATAAATAACTGTAGTTTGCGTACAAGGAAGTGGGCAGGTATTTCGGTGAGTGACAGACCGGCTAGACACCGGCCAGCCAAAATAGTGAACGGACAGCTGCTCGAGAGAGTGAAAGGGAAGTGACGGCAGCGAGAGAGGAACTAGAGTGAGATACTAGTTGCTTGCATGTGCTATTTGTGTGATGTATTTTCTGGCCCACAATAAAGCCAATACGTTTCTTTAAAGCAGTAATTGGTGTTGTGCTTTCTACCGACCGTAATCCAGTTAACAAAACTGCCACTAGGGGGTGGCACATAACAAATCTTACCAGATAATTATGGTATTCGAATTGGTTATTTACAAAAAAGACCTGAATATAAACTGTCTCGCTTTTGCAGATGACATTGCTTTGTTCGCTAATTCAATGGAAGAGGCCACTGACCAACTTAATAAACTACAAATCATAGCTGCTAAAACTGGACTTAAAGTGGCCTTCCATAAAACTAATTTTATCACAAATGTCAAAGATGCCTCAAAAGTCATCACGATTGGTCTGCAAAAAATCAAAAAAGTACGAAAATTTAAATACCTAGGGGAATGGATTACCCCTAATAATTCAGAAATAGCTGCCATTGAGAGCAGATGTAACAAATTGGAAGGTGCCTTTCAAACCTGCAAAAACATTTACAAAAGTAAAAGCTTGTCCCATAATGTCAAACTGTCATTATAGCACAGTAATCAGGCCGTCAGCACTGTATGCCGCAGAATGCTTACGGATGACAAACAAAGGCCCATTGAGAAAATTAGAAGTTAAGGATCGGAAAATTCTAAGGAAAATATTAGGAACTGTTAATGATATGGTACTTACAGAAGAAGACATAACAATGAATTATTTGAACATATAGAAGATTCGGTGAGTCTGATGAGAAAAAGGAGAATGTCTTTCTTTGGACATTTGGAACGGATGGAGCATCATCGACTTTCATATCAAATCCACTCATCAATATCTAAAAAAAATTCCTATTGTAAATGGTCGATGCAAGTTAGAAAGGACCTAACAGAAGCTTGAATCAATCAAGCTCTGGTTTGGGATAGGAACCTGTTCAGAAAGGCGGTTAAATCAACCAGTAATCTACACCCTTTAACATCTGTGATGCCTCGCCCTCACTGCAAGTGGACGGAAGAAAGGAGAGCTGAACATTCGTCAAGAATGAAGATCTACTGGCAGACAAGAAAACAAGCATTACAGTGATCATAAGAGTGAAGAACATCGTGGTCCATTGATGGCCGAAACGACTAAATTAAAAAAATATGCACAAAAGTCTACCAGGGATTTTACAGGTGGTCACGTGGTTCATCGCACAATTCACAAACACAGTTATTCCCGGGGTCGTGCAAACACTTGATCTTCCATACTTTGTGGTGGTTTCCATGCACAGCTATTGAGATCACCAGGTGTTGGAGTTCCTGATTTGTGATGGCCTAGGGTCTATTTATCATGGCTCAGGATGCTTTTTACCTTTTTTATTTTTTATTTGTTTCTTTTTGAAGCCTGAAAACTTCAGACATCAAAATCAGGTATTATATTACACTGAACTTGATCACAAATTCAATAACCTTATTCAATATTCATTCCTGGCTGCATTTTTGTATTTTAGTCATTCATTGGATAGGGAAAGGAGGATAGAAGCATATTTACCCTTAGATGCACAGTGTTGCATATCCACAACATAACATTAAAATAAGTTATTTTAATGCAACTGGTGGAAGTTTCATGTACTAGACTTATTTGATTCCACAACGTTGGCAGTCGGCATGTCGGCCAGTAGAGGTCAGTATGAGCCTCAATATCATTCAAATATATATATAGTAAATGCATTGAACTCAAATGATATCCTGCCATAAAGTGACTCTCTCCTTCATGTAAAACTATGAAGTAGAAATGATTCCCTAATAGAAGAAAAAATCTGGATGAAGAATAGGTATGTACTTACATTATTATAACCGGGCAGGTTTTGGTGAGTTGTTATAACTTACAGTATAACCGCCTATTTTTGCATGTTGCATAATTGCAACAGTGCATGAATTCTTCATATTTGTGATTACAGGCGATGGAAGAGACCATCATTCAGAGGCGCAAGGAAGAAGTTTTAAAGGCAGATAAATTACAGACGGTGGGAGAAGAACTTTTAGATCTTCCTTCCGGCAGAGAATATAAGTTTAGTGATTTTGATGGATGAGGAGACGATGATGTAGATCCAACAGCTGATCCAAATGAACTTCAACCCCATTCTTCATGTAGCATCGATGATGAAGAGGAAATTATATCACCAACTTAAACTTCATTTGTTCCACATCAGTCTCTTCCAACCACTTCCCAAGAGTCCAATTTAGGTGATTAAACTTATAGGCAAAATTTTCCATGCTTCAACTCGTGGCAAGCCGCAGAAAGTGTGAACTTAATGTTTATGGAAGAGAAAAAAAACTTTACTTGTCTGAAGACGATAAGAAATTCAAGGGAAATGTTGACTATTCTGATGAAATACTGAACATAGACATGCCATTTCAGTGAAGTTCTTTCTCACAGACTAATTACTTGAAAGAATTGTTCATGAAAATATATTATCCACCACCCAAAAGGATACCAACAAAGCTTTTAGGATAATAAAAGCTGACATTCAGAAGTACATTGGCATTTGTATACTTTCATCTGTCACCCACAATGATAATGTAGGACTATTGGCATGACATTATAGGGATTGATTTAGTGAAGAACACCAACTCGTTCAACACTTTTGAGAAGCTGACAGCAAGCCTTTATTTCAATGATCAAGGAAAGGCCATTCTTAAAGGTGAGCCAGGTCATGACAAACTTGGATGGATTCATCTGAGGCAATATATGAAAGAGAAACCTCACATGTGGGAATGCAAACTCTTTGTTCTCAGTAAATGGATTTGCCTATAAATTTAAGATTTACTCTGGACAGGAGAATGATCCTATATCTCGACTGCCATATGAACTAGATTTAGGTGCAAGTTCGAATACTGATGTGAGACTTGCAAGAGATATTCCTCAACATGTAAACCACAAGGTTTACTTCAGTAATTATTATACAGCAGTTCCTCTTCTAATATTAGACTGTGGTACTATTGCTCTAGACACAAGAGAAGGTACCATATCACTCACTAGCTCCCAATATAACAACTTCATGTTTGACTGCCATCGAGTAACTTAAATCATGGTCAGGCACTTAGATGCTATGTGAGTTACCTAGGAGTCGCAGGCTGAGAACGGGGTGTGATGCTCCGCTGCTCCACCAGACTGGATGTGCTCCCTCGACTCTGCATACTACTGCGCTTGCTACTGCCAGATAGTTTACCCCCATCTGTAACAAACGTTTGAGACAAATCAAAAACTAATTACAATTGATTATACAAGGCTGGGGGACACTTAAGTTTAAAAAAAAAAAATGGTTTACAACGGTATACCTGTACTACATTATGAATGGGTGCACAATTGCTTGCTTGAAAATAGAAACTAGACAAAATAGCGCATTATCGCCCCTTCCCAGAACACATAATATGCCTTGTAATAACAAGATAAAAAGTCATGTTGCAATAAGCCGATTTTTGTCTATAACTTATATTATGTCAAAAAAGTCAACCCCTGGCACTATACAGCCCGTGTAGGGCCTAGGTCTACCAAGCGACCGCTGCCCAGCCATTTGACTTGCAGATATTGGGGTGATGCATGAACAGCGCATCAGGTCCCCTCGGCAGGTAATCTTAGTTATCGTGATCGGGGCGCTGCCTCACTGTCAGACAGCTACTCAATTGTCCTCACGAGGCCGAGTGCATCCCGTTCCAACCCTCACATCAGTTTTAAAATCCCCGACGGAGCCAGGAATCGAACCCGGAGCCTCCGGGTGAGTGGCAGGCACGCTACCCGAACACCACGGGGCCAGCTACTGATATTATCATTCAATTTAATTAATTTAATGCAGCAATCTAATTCATATTTTATCATCATAATTTATATGAGCAATAATTTTACTCACATATAAATTAAAGTTTATTAACATTATATATAATCTAGTAATTTGTAGAATGGAAGTATTCTTTCGCTTGCATTATGATAGGAAATTTTAGTCAAACTTGTACAACCAGGTTATTGACTTTCAATAACAGACGTAGCCAGCTCACAGCGGGGTCCATGCTAACTTAGGACTTGGGAACTTCTTGTACGCAATATTTCCAGAAACTATTAAGGCTTGGGAACAACAGAAGATTTCGTCACATACACCAAGATATTGACCTCGCTGATGAATATACTTTATTCTGAACACCTGGGAAAAATTACAGAGGCGGAGATTGAAGAAGAGCACGTGGTGATGGTATCGAATCACCGACGGATGAATTTCTTATTCATGAGAAGGGGATGTGTTGCCATAGCAACGTGCTGCTCATTGGTTTATGAGAAGGCATTATGAAAGTGCAAAATGGATACTATATACTCTCCCAGCGTGCCATTTTTCGTAGGCTTATAGTTCAGATTTGGGAATAGACTTCGGTGAGCAGTTTTTAAAGGGAACCTGAAAATCAGTATGCAATTGACTGATTTACTTGTAAAATTTTGAAGGAGTACAATGGTGATATTCTGGACCAGATGTACTGTCGTCATTTTCAAGTCACAATTATACTTAACTTCTGACAGCAGACGACAAACAGGGCTCTGCTGCCTCTCAAGTAATTGCTACGAGTAATCCAACTTCGCATCGATCTAGAATCGAACCCACATTCCATGGAGATGACCAAGGACCACATCAACGGCCAACCTCAAGGGATGATTATAAGTAATCTCCAGCTTCAAGACAACAATGGTGAGCTTACGTATTAACTACATACAAGTTTCTATGTCATCTTTATTGGGCATTTTTTTTTACTTCAGTATACCTCCATTCTAGGTGGCTTCAGTGGCATAGTTGGTAGCATGCTGAGCTTCTATGCCCAAGACCGCAGGTTCAAGCACGGCCGAAGTCGTCGGATTTTTTAAGAACCTTAAAAAACCCTCAGTATGCCTTCCTTCGGAGGGGAAGTAAAGCCGGCGGTCCCATGTCATAGATTTACGGCATGTTAAAGAACCTTCCACTAATTACACCTGTGTGAAGCTAAATTAAATATAGGTTAAACATTTGACTAACGTTCTTAGGTTACTATGTTCGTCGTCAAGAGCCGACTGCGGTGACATCTGGTAACTAAGTTCTGAACTAGTTGGTAGTTGACGGTGGCGTTTGGTGGCAAAAGTAGGAACTACTTGAAAAATTCAATGTCTGCAGTCCTTACTTGAATTAAAACAGATACACTAATACAGCCATCACAATTAACACCGGTTATCAGACAGGTTCTACACACACCCAAAGTACACGGGGCTACATGACCGCATTGTCGCAGCCCCTAAACTGGGGAACCAACCATACCTCCATACTTCATTTTGCCGTTTCAATTGCATTCCTTTTTTTCTTAACGTAATCTTATCTTGCTGGTTTCATTTTTTTTGTCAGGTATGTTAAAAATTACTGAAAATATTTATTAGAAGCCTCTTGATAGAACTGACTCCCATCTTTTTATTTCATCATACAATTATTGCCTAAAACCAAAGAGCATAGAATACACTACCAATTCCCAACACACACTCCCACCTTGAAACTGTGAGACCAATTTTTCTACAAAACTCTTATGACAATTTCAACAACAAAAAACATACATTCAGTTAATCTCTCATTAAGAAATGTATGTTAGTGTGAGTATTTTACATTTGGCACTACTTTTCTCCCACTCCTAATTGTATACACAGGCTAATCTCGGTAATCTCCAAGGTTAATTTAGTCATAACGTTTTAATTTTTTTTTTTTTAAATCTTTTAAAACTTTTTATCATCTGTCTTTTCAGTGTCATTTTCATCTCCATAAATTTTATGTATTTTAATAGGTTTTTATTGTTTTGTAATGACGTTCGCCAAAATGGTGAAAATACTAGACTAAGATTTTGCTGAACCGGGCTGAAGAAGGACCGGTTAGAGGTCCGAAACATGCACCCTAAGAGGATATAGCTCCTCAAACTAAGTAAGTTGTGTTGCAAAGTGGAAAAAAGATTTAGTGCATTGATAGTATTCAACACGGAAAATGTTCATAAAAGATATTCATACCATTCTGAGTTAGCTTTGCTGTACGGGAGACACCATCTCTGCCAGGAATCAATTTTAAAATCCTTGTCAACGGCCATTCCACTTTCACTTTCAAGCAACACTATGTCACCTTCTTTGAGGGGTGTTTTCTTCTTCCCCTTTGGTGTCTGAACAAGTTGGGAAAGATATTCTTTTATAAGACGTTGTTTGAACTCTTGAAGCAGATGTTGTCGATGACGTAAGCGAGACTGGAACTTGCTATTTTAGAGTTGGTCGGTGTCTACCATGCCATTCTCTCCAGCGACTTGTAGAAACATTGCTGGCATCAATGGGCTCAAATCTTCTGGATCCTCTGAAATATACGTAACAACAGGGGATACTTGAAATCCAACAAGTATTTTCTCATTAAAATCTTCGTTTTTACACGAATAAGACCCTGCTCATCTCTGGTAACCACAATGCTGTTAATAATGTTGCCCTCTTGTGGAAATGATTCCAGCTGAACGCTTTTGAACAAATGTAATTCTGAGTTCTTCATTCCCAAGTTGATCAGTGATCCAGTATGCTTTGTGTTCTCATTTCTTATATTGTTGCAGAATCTTAGTACCCAAGCTCTGACTCGCAATCTTTGCGAGTAAGTCAAGTTCCTAGCCATTTCCAAGGTTGCCATTGTCACAGATGTACCTATAGGCTTCTTCCTTTTCTCTGACATAATAACATGATCATTATCTTCTTCCGCTGGAACAGATGGTCACTGGTAGATAGGATTCTTTAACCTTCTTGGTCCTTTCCACCATTGAGATTCTTTTAACTGTGAAGGATAACATCCACAGGATACCAAGTCAGCAGGATTATATATCCCGGGTATGTAGCTCCAGTCCTCAGGCTGCGTCAGTTTTCTAATATCCTGAACTCTATTTCCAAAGAAGGTTTCCCAAGTCGCATTTCGTTTTATCCAAGCCAACGCTGTTGAGGAATTCGTCCATAAATACTCTTTAACATCTTCTAAGTGTAAAGACTATCTTACTAAGGAAATCAATCTGCTTCCAATCAGATATTCTAACAATTCCATCCTTGGAATGGTAATCATCTTAAGGGGTGCTATCCTGGTTTGGCTAGCATCAAATCAACGGAATCCATCTGGTCTTTCCGTTCTCAAGAAGACAGCTGCCGCATAAGCATCTTGATTGGCATCAGTAAATGTATGAAGTGACCAATCTTCTTTATTCACTGCACCACCCTTAACTAAACGATAAACCTTTACCTCCCCTAAACACGGTACTTCTGTGTAGCATTTTCAAAAATTACGAGATATCAATTCAGGTAATGGCGAATCACAACTTTATCTTCCTCTCGTTTGAGTCGATTTGCTTGCTGTTTCAACTTTCCATGCTTCCCTCGGCAACAATTTGAATGGAAGCAATGCTAGCGAAAGGAATCCAATGACATCAAAGATTTTATGAATGAAAGACAATAGCTCTCTCTTAGTGATATCTTCTGGTAACATTGTAAGCTTTGAGTTTATATGACATCTCAACATATCCGCCCTTCTATTCCATTCCAGACCTAGGATTTCCATAACGTTGTCTGCTTCTCCACCCTCCTTATCGTCCATGGATACATCTTCCATAGTACTCTTCCAATTTCTCAGCTCCATGTGTGCTTCTGCCAGTATTCTTGTACTTGATATACGGAACCTCTTGTATTCCTCTATAGAAACTACCGAGGTCACACAGTTGTCCACATATAGTGATTCCTTCAGTTTGTGGGCAGTTCCTTCGTTTTCTCCACGAACATTCGATAGGTGAGAGTCTAATACTGCAACTACAGTAATATGAAGGGGCTGCAAGATGCTCCAAACACTACTCTTGCATGTCTGTAGACCTTGATTTCTCCAAATTGTTTATCTAATTATAATAATGTTATTGGTTTTACGTCCCTTTTAACTACACTGGCTTTTAGAGACGCCGGGGTGCCGGAATTTTGCCCCGAAGGGGATCTTTAACGTGCCAGTAAATCTACTGACACGGCTCCCTCGCATTTGCGCACCCTCAAATGCCAGCTGACTGCGCCAGGTTTCGAACCTGCAACCTTGGGCTCAGCAAGCGAGAACGTTACCCCTGAGCCACGCAGCCAGACTAAAATTGTTTATCCTCCCACCATAAAATACAGAGGTGGTTATGATCTTCTGGAGTTACCTCAATCATCTGAAATGCCTTCCTTATATCAGACATAGCACCAATCTTCTTCTCTCTAAATCTTAGCAGTATTTCAGGGGATCATTTGCATATAGTTAGGTCCTTTCTACAGACAGTCATTGAGAGACATGCCTGCCTCTGTGATGCATGAATCATCAAACACCGGTCGCACTGGGGTCGTCAAGCTGTTTGGTTTTATCACCGGTCGATGTGGTAGAAAATGGCATCCCTCATCTGTCATCTTCTCAACGAACCCTTCTTCCTCCCAGCTTCCGAACAGTTTAGTGTAGTCGTCAAATAAGTTGGCTTTGTTCAGCTTGTCAGTGGTTGATCTTAGTCTCTTCACTGCTGTGGTTGTCTGATCTAAGGAAGAATTGGGTGAACTTCAATCCAAGGTAGATTGACCCTGTAGCATCCTTCATCAGTTTTCTTCAGTGTTTGGAGAAGGTTTTGTTTTATTTCCTGATTTCGCTGTTCAGTATATTGAACTTCAACTGGATCTTGAATTCCAACTACTTACAGATCCCACAACTTCCCAATGGAATGTTTATCTTCACATTCTATTCAAATTGTGATATTCGCAAAATTTCCTTCAACAGTGTTGTCACATCTCTCTCCTACTAAAGTCCATCCCAACTTCGTTTCTATCGCTGTGAGTCCATTCGCCACAGGTACAACATTTCTGTGATAATTATACTATACATAGCTATGCCTAACAGCAATTCTATTTCTGGACAGTCATCTCCAATATCATTAATCCACATCCCATTCTTTTTAAGTTCCTTCATCAGTACCTCAGATTTGGAAATTCTTGGGATTAACTGGCAGATTCTAGGTTGATCTCTTACGTCTACTTGACATTTGAATTGTTCACTGACGAAGTGTTATTTCCCTCGAAGAGAATATGAGTGACGATTTCATCATCACAAGGCTCCAATCCTAGGTCCTTTGCTGTTTTTTGTAACAAGTGAACCACTATATAGGAAAGCTCCCACTGTCATTTGTTTATATTTCCCGCAGATGTTAACCTTCAAAGTCTGTAGTACAACTTGTTATACGCAAGTAAAATTAGCAAGTTTGGACAACGTCAACTGATCCATATCTTCCTTTCTCTTTGACTCTTCTTTACAGTGAATAGTCATCTTAGGGCACATAACAGTTACGTGTCTATTAATACAAATCAAACATTGTATATTCATCTTGCAATTCTTTAATAGTTAATTCACCCATAAACATGTGTAACAGTTTTTTCTCTTTTACTTTTGCAATTCTTTGATCAAGTGTCATAGTCTTTGGTTTGAAACAATTCTCACTGTCGTGGAATTTTCCACAGAAGATACAAGTTTTGCAACTATTATTGAAAAGCACCGCCAACCGTTGGTAAGTTTGTTTTATCTTTGCGTAACTTCTTCTCCGATCTGGAAGTATCTAACCTCTTGTCAAGTTTTTCTTGCAGTTCTGGGCTACCAAATCCTGCCTGGGCCAGGAGAATATGTTGTTCGTTTTGTACTTCAGATTTGACAAAATCCATTAAACAATCTAGTCGTGAAGTGGGTTGGTCTACCTGGGTTTCATCCTTTTCCTGCTCTTTCACATTTCTTGGGAACTGACTTCTTTGCCATGCTCTTAGTGTTTCCTCCGGTAAGCTGGATTCTACTAATGGAAATAACCAAGTACTGGGATCCACACAGGCTATATTTAGAATATTAAGGCAGCGTAGGTGTGATTCTAACTTGATAAATAAACTCGGAAGAGGGAGCTTGTCCTTATGCGTGGCATAAGGAAATAACTACTAGCAACAATTCTCTGGTGTATACTTGCAGTAGTAAATCGTTCGTACCAAACCGTTCTATCAGAGCTTGTACCACTTTAGGGTAGTTTTCGGTCGTTTGGGGGTAGCTAAGAATGAGTTCCCGTGGTTCTGTCCCTGGTTCCATCGCTTGAACTAAATACTGAAACTTATCACTTGTGTGTAAGCTATCATCACCGTGAATCTTTTGGAACTGCGCCCAAAAACCCAACCATTCTTTCAGTTCGCAGTTGAAGCTTTTTAGTTCTATTTTGGGAAGTTTAAATGATCTTTGACTCCCGATGGTACTTCCATTTCCATTAACCTCACCTAAAACTAGCTTGTGTGCTCCAATCTGTGACAATATATCCTCAGCTTTTATTTGCACAACTTCAAATTCAATGTTGTATTTGTCGATAACCTCTCGCTCAGCGAGTACAATTTCATCTTTCTCGTCATTATCCAACAAAGCACCCATTATATTGGTATCTGCAACCTGTAGTTCGTGCATTAAATCGTCCAAATGATTTAAATACAATCTTAGCAAAACCACATCAATAGGAGCTTTTACAACTATAATTCCTTTTATATCATTCATTTTCTTAATAACAGACTGCCTGATAGGCATCCAACCTTTTTTAGCTTTTCCATTTCTAAGTAGGCCTACCGGTATCCGTAATATCCTCTTCATAATATCACGTCGGGATTCAGCACTTTGTTATAAATTACTGAAAATATTTATTAGAAGCCTCGTGATAGATCAGACTCCATCTTTATATTTCATCATACAATAATTGCCTAAAACCAAAGAGCATAGAATACACTCCCAATTCCCACAAGGTATTTCTTTCATCATCATCATCTTGCACAGTTTCCAGCCACTGGCCGGGTCTGTTTGGAACACAAGCCTCTGCAACGTCTTCTGTCTTCCCACCATCTCTCAGCCTCCACCCTTGTCCAGTCTTCTCCTCTCTTCTTCACGCTTTCTTCCACCCCCTTCAGTCACCTGTCTCTATATCTTCCTCTCAGTCTCTTCCCTTCCCACTTCGTCTCGTGTATCCTCCTGGGTATCCTCTTCTCATCCATTCGTTTTACATGTTTATACCATCTAAGTCTAGATTTCTCTATACCATCCTGTAATGGTTCCTCCTTCATTATTTCTCTGGTCCTCTCATTTCTTATTCTATCCGTCTTTGTAGCTCCAATACTGCTTCTCAAGAACCTCATCTCACTGGCCTGTATTTTGCTCTTCTCCCTTCCTTTCATAACCCAGGTCTCCGAGGCATGTCAGGATAGGGACATAGTACGTCCGATATATGCTCACACTCCTCCGTAATGCTTCTGCCTGTCTCCCCCGCTCATTTATTTCTCTATCGTTTCTTCCGTTATCTTGTATCAGGCTTCCCAGATACTTGAAACTCTCCACTTTCTTCAGCTGTTCCCCACCAATTGTTATTCCCGTTGTGGTTCTTTCCTTCTTCCTTGTTGTGGTCACCATCTCACTCTTATTTATGCTAAGTTTCATCCCATATCCTTGTATTATTCCTTCCCACACGTCCAACTGTTCCTGTACCTCCTCCTCCTTGTTTCCCCAAATCATCAAATCATCTGCAAAAACCATTGCTTTCATCTTTCCTTCCCCAATTACTTGTGCCACTCGGGTCATTATGTCATCCATCACCACAATGAAAAGTAACGGTGACAGTGCACTTCCTTGTTTCAGGCCGTTTCTCTGTTTCAACCAGTCCGATCTCTCTCCTCCCACTTTCACACAGCTCACGCTTCCCTTGTACATCTCCTTTATCCTCCGTAGAGTGCATTTTTCTACTCCTCTATCCTCCAGGGACTTCCATACTTTGTTTCTGCACACACTGTCATATGCTTTCCCAATGTCCAGGAAGGCCATCAGTAGATCTGTTCCATACTCATAGTGCTGTTCTTGTAACTGCCTTACAGCAAAAATCAAATCCACTGTGGACCTTCCTGCTCTGAAGCCATGTTGTTCTTCCCTCATCCCTCCTTCTATCCTTGTCCTAATTCTCCTTTCCAAAACTTTCTCAAACATCTTTGCACAATGGCTCATCAGTGATATTCCCCTATAGTTTCTGCATTCTGTTCTACTACCTTTCTTGAAGATCGGGACAATTATTCCCTTTTTCCAGTCCTCTGGGGTCTTCCTTTCCTTCCATGCTGTCCTCATCACTCAGTACAACCATTGTATCCCCACCTCTCCTGCTGCTCTCACCACCTCCACACTCAACTCATCCACACCCGGTGCCTTCCCTCCTTTCATCTTCCTCACTGCATCTTCCACTTCTTTTCATGTTAAGTCCTTTTCTGTTTGTAGTCCATCTTCATCTTCCCCGATTTCTTCCTCCTTGCCGTGGTTTCCATTTGGGATCAGAAGTTCTTCAAAACATTCTTTCCACATTTTCATCAGTTCTTCCCTATTTTCTATCTCTTGTCCCCTTTTGTTCACCATTCTAACATAATCCGTAGGATCCTTCTGCCTCTTATTTTTTACCATCCCATACAGGACCTTTTTTGTACCTTCACTATCCTCCATCATCTTTGTCCAGTCTTCCATCCACTTTCTTCTCTCCTCAGCCACTAATCTCTTTGCCTCCTTCTTTCTTTCCTGGTACTCTTCCCTTGTCTCTACCGTCCTATTTTGATACCACCTCCATACCTGCCAACCCTCGGAAGTAAAAAATAGGAAGATTTTTTAAAATTATAGATTTCATCATGCGCAGTATACAGTGGCGTGGGCAAAAGAGGGTACACAAAAGACATGCATGTCTTTATTGGCAAAGTATGAATTCAGCATAAAATTCACAAAAATGTAAACAATCATCAATCATTGAGTAGTATGAATGGCAAATATTTAAACGTAAGAGAACACAATTGTGTGTTTAAAGAAAATGCATACAATCATTCTGATGGATTACACTTCGCATTCGCTACCACATATTCAAGTTTTGTCAAACTAAAGTTAATTAGGCTACCATGGACAACTTACCTAATTATGATTATGTGATGTATATACATGTGGATGGTAATCTTGAGACTGCTTACTGATTTAATGCAGACCTTGTAGCCGACTTTGCTCTCTTCAAAAATGCCCCGTCATACTGCTGCTCGTAGCAATTTCCACTTAGGCTTGATTTCATCACTAACAGTTTGTTGAGGTTTTCGTCATTCAGAGATGATCGGAATTGTGTCCTTGTCTTCTTCACCTGGCTAAACAATCTCTCACATTCAACGTTGCTGTGTGGGATTGTTAATATTGACAGCATTACTCTAGCTAGTCTGTCATATTTCAGACACCCATCTCCATCTCGTATATCCCCTATAGCAGACCAAGAACAAGCTGCTCTTCTTCCTTCCACAATAGAAGATGGCAAATCCTCCATTTGGAGAGCACAAAACTGGCATTGTAATGCATCCATTGCTTGGTGCTCATCTTCACAGTCTTTTTTTTTTTGGCAACATAATTGGAAACTTGGAGATATAATACTTCACGGCACTAAAGGAAGCAGTATACAAAGACCTTATCTGTGCCACTTGAGCATTAACAGAAAACTCACTGTCCAAATTAAATTTATGAATAATATAATCAGAAGCTGCAGTGAAGTAGTTCCTGACGTGCAAATAAAAAAGACCTTCTTCTCCTCAGAAGCCAGATTTTCTACACAACTAGATGTTGTTGAACCAATTACCAAATCATCATCAGCTTTCTGATTCTCTCTTGTGTGATAGACCACTTCTAAAATTGTGCAATATTTCTTGATGGCCACTGGCTTAACAAACCTACAGAGAATTTCCGTCAGCAAATCAATCAGTATGGATCTTAGGACATGGATGTGAGGTGCTTGCGATTGAAGAACTTTGTTATATTTTTCAAATGTAGGGAAGGTAAATGCCAGAAACAAGCAAAATGCCTCATTTAACTTAGATGACAGAAAAAGAAATAGTCTCTCCTGTCTTGAAATACCAACAGTTTGACTTGGTTCCGTCACTTTTTTTCCTTACAGACGGAGAAGAAGAACTGCTCTCCAACTTCCTTTTGCCAATTATAACACGTGTTTGATCTTGTACTCTGTTCTTCACACTAACACCAAATTCCACTTCTGCAGGCTTATCTTCATGTGCCTTTACTTTGGGAATTTGGAAATACTTGAGAGATGTTTTTGTGCCAGTAGATTGGTTCACCTCATCCTTAAAAAACTCAGCAGTGGCTTCCACTGTGAAATCAGTCTTTCTAAGCATTTACCCAAGGACAACCAACGCGTGCACACATGCTTCAGTATTTTTCTAACATCAGTTTGGTAAAGAGCTTGATATAACTTCAGATGATCTTTCCTCTTGCAGCTTTTGTTTAAATAATAATAAATATCAAATCATTATCTCATCAATTTTCACAGGAAGGGAATCAGCACCTTTCTCAGCAGCCAGATGAATTAAATGGCATGGGCATCCTACAACAATAATGTTTTTATGTTCGACCCCCACTATTACGTGTCAGAAAACTGTATCATAATGATGGTCATTATAACACTGTTTTTCATTACGATACAGTTTCTCCAGCCAATCAGAGCTCATTCATTGACCAATTAGGTAACGATAACTTCGAGCATGCACTCAAAATCCAACATGTCGGACATAAACACAACATCGAACTATAATAAATTACCGACATGGAATACGCACCGTCCATATGTTCGCGTAAATAAACTGGCGAATATGAGACAAGAAATAGCACTGTACCTTAATATCATCAACACTAATTTCTACACAGCCTTCAAACGACTCCGTTGACAATATTACTGAGGGACGGCAGATGTAAACATATGGCCTGCATAATATGGCATTGCAAGCACACAGAGCGCATGCGTCGGTCGTTCAGAGATCTGGAAAGACAGAGAGATGTCTCGCGCTCGCTCTCCGATAACAAAATTCTTGTGGCTGACTCTCAACAGATATTTATGAATATTTATGTTAAAACATATAATAAAGTTATAATTATCGTCGAACATAAACAGTCGTATGCAACTCGCCTATAATGGTAATTAAGACACTCGTATGGAAATCATAGAACTCGCATAAGCTCGTTTTGTAAAAATACTCGTGTCTTAATTATAGCCATTATAGGCTCGTTGCATAATGTACTATTACACTGCTCTTTTAATTTCGCAGCAACACCATTTTTCCTCCCTATCATAACAGGGGCATTGTCTGCACTAAAAGCTATACAGTTTGCCATTGGAATGGCATGTCTTTCCAGAAGACGCAGAAGCAAATTACCAATGTTAGCACCAGTCGAGTCACCTTCCAAATTTTCCATGGATAGCAAACGATTTTCAATCATCTTCGATTCTTTGTTGAAAAATGACACAACGACAGGTTACAGCTTACTATCTCTATCATTGCTACCTTTGAATCTGCGTCACTTGCCATTTCTTGAACAATGGCGGATGTTTTTGTCCTGCCACAGGCATATTTCTTCGCAATTTCCGAACCCGGGGACATTTTTCTAAACAATTGTCCCGCGTGATCGGAACATGATAACGAGAGGTTATGTTCTACGACGAACGCCGTGAACAAACATTCTGCTCGAATGGCAGCATTGTCTTCATTCCCGTGAACAAAAAACGTACCTAATTTTTTGTTCTTCTGTAAACAACTAGCACTGTCCTTGTGTTTTGAAGTGTTGCTGTGAGTTACAATGTCAGTTTTTCCACCATGAGATATATTTATATCGCAACGACACACGGAACAAAGAGCAAAATGGTTTCCTCTACTAGATGGTAAAATGAATGGAAATTCAGTTTTATAGCTTTCTTTGAACACTTGGAGATAACGTTTATGAGGTTTTGTCGCCATAACGTGACGAGAAAAACTTAAAACACACGACACGGAACAATCATCGACACCACTCGTTGAAATAATTATCTACCGACGCACACAATGATACCTCAGTTAAATGCACTAAACGTGACGCTAGCAGAGTATAAACACGTGGCGTCAAACGGAGGAAGTCACAATTGCCGCGCGTAGCATACAAGGTTTCACCCATTCTGCACAGTCACGTGGCCAGCCTCGACTAATCAGCGTAGGCTTGACGTCTATTTGTCCGTGAAATACCACCAATCAGTATGCGGTAGGCCGATCAGCTGACTCACCATTCCGAGATCGCGGCTATAGAGCTCACTGTCAAGCGATGAACTTACAAAAACTTACACAAAAAACAAGGTTACGCAAATCACAAAAGCAATTACGACTTACGAGAGAATCTCCTTGTGAATAGAAATTATTTGCAGTTCCTTTTTCTTTTACAATATATCACTGGGAACGAAATTCAGAAGAAATAATAATAATTAAGAAGATCAGAAGACGAGGTGAAAAATCGGAAAGTTTCCGAATAAATCGGAAGGGTTGGCAGGTATGCACCTCCTAAAGGCTCTATTCTTTTCCCTTACTATATCTTTTGTCTTCTCATTCCACCATGGTGTTTCCTTCCACCTCTTCTTACTACTTGTCCTCCCACATACTGCCTCTGCTGCACCTACTAGTGTCTTCTTAAATCGAGCCCATTCCTCTTCCACCCCTCTTTCCTCATCTGTTGGAATTCCTTCCTTTACCATTTTGAGGTACTCGACCCTTCTATCCCCTTCTTTCAGTTTCCATATCCTTATACGTATTTCCTGGTTCTCAGTCCCTTTCTTCTCCTTAGTCCCTCTCAGGTTTATTACCAGCAATCGATGGTCGCTATCCAGGTTCTCCGATGGTATTACCTTGATGTCCGTGATGTTCTTATTTAATTCTTTCTCATACAGTATATAGTCGACCACCGACTTCCTGGTCAAGTCATCACTGTACCAATCACATGGTATTTCTTTCACTGAAGTTATATTAAAGTATAAGGCTCCTCTCCTCCCCAAACAAATGTTAATTGGTTGGTAATGGAGTTACATTCTGGGAGAGTTCTCCGCTGCTCTGGCAAAAGTTATATATAAATATATATGGATCGCAAACTTTCAGCTTTCAACCTGGCGCCCACTCTAGAGTTTATCAATATTGTTATTAATCAGGCAAGAGGTGAGTATGGTATATTGTGGTGATTCTGTGCAGTCCACACTTTTATCACCACAAGGGAGCGTTGAGGCTCTACCAACCAATTACATTTGGCACCCACAGTGGGACGATCTGTGATAGACGCACTCAAAACATTGCAATGTGTCTGTCAAGCCATGCAAATGTAAATCAGTGTGTTTCAACTGTTATGACACAACTGAAATTTAAATATAAATATGTGAAATCTAGTACACATACTGAACTCAAACATTTATCTTACATCAAGGATGTTAACTATTATGGCTGAACAATACAGCTTTTAGTTTTAACAATAGTTACACCTTACACTCGAAGTTATGAGTAGCCAAGAAAAAGTAACCGACCGAGATTCGAACGGAGAGCCTGAAAAAAAATGTGTATAACATTTTTCGTGATTTGAGCTAATTTTATGCACAGGAAGGTTGATTATGTGCAAGGAAGCAATTTGTAAAATTTTAGCCTGAAGAAAGATTGTTATTTGGAGAAGAAATGGTAATTTTATAGTCTGGAATATTTTAACCAAGGGAGTGTGATTGGAATAGCGACCAGGAAAGTGAAATTAAGGGAGACAAACCAGTTTTGGTTAGTGAATCGACCTGGCAAGGAGACTTGAAGGTCGGACACGCGCCGAGAGTCCTTAGGAGGGGATGGCTCGTGGACAACAAATTTGATAACATGGAAGTAGCCAATCAGAATAAAGCAAGATTACGAGGGATTATATAATTATTAAAATTATTATTTTAATATTATAATGGATTGGAGTATATCAAATTTACAAGGAAGAAGGAATTTAATTGGCAAAATAGAAATTAAATTAGATGACTATGAGAGAAGATATGAGCAAATAAGTGAGTTTATTGACTAGTGTGAGGCTAGCTCGGCAAATTGGAGAGGGAAACTGAACTCAGGAGGCTAGCAGAAGACAAGGAACGAGGTTCTTATCATTCAAGTATTCAACGAGGTAACACATATAGAAAATTGCTCTACAATTAATATGCAATGGCAACCAAGAAAAGCATTAGACCACAGAAGGAAGAATTACTTCGTTAATAAGAAACTAAAAGAGTAAATGAATAAATATTGGAAATAAGAAGGAATGTAGAAAGAATTTATGGAATTTATATACAGAAAATTAGAAAGCTGAATTGGAGAAGACATACACGTTGAAATATTCTACAACTATTCACTATGCCATAAGTGTAGCTTCAGCCCAACATACTACAACGCAGAAGAAAATAATTTCAATATACTGCAACATCTTAAAAAAACATCTACAAGATATTTACAAGATGTCTTCAAGATTAGGTCGGAGGGGAGAAGTTACAATGATCAACTTTAATGAACGGAGGATGATGTTCTAATTTCACCATGAAGGGAGGTTGAAACTACACTAACAAGCTAAGTCCAGTGATGATCAAAGCGATAATACAATAATATCGTATGGCCTCGGGTGCCTGGTGCAAGCTTTGTTAATTGACACCCAGAGGGTAGCTTGCATGTCGAATTTCGTCGTTCCTTTGAACGCTATGAAAGTCAAGGAGGTTAGATATCTAAACTCCTTGACACTACAGCGCTTTCAAGTAGAGAATGGAGGAACTTTGTGTTGGCGGAAAATCCCGAGATTAATTTTGCCATTGAACACGGCCTACTGAACTCAAATGGGTTCTTTAACATGCCAACAACGTATGACATGAGTATCGAGATTTTTGTCGCCTTCAAAAATCACTTACCATGGCCAGGGGCGAACCTGCAATCTTGGGGTTAGTAGTCCGACACTATAACCACTCACCCACCGTGGCAAGCATCAAAGCGATACAACAATGGAACTTAACTGCAGCACCAACCGCAGTACGCTTGGAATCCACCAACAATCTACTACAACGAAAAGAAAGTCACATGAGGAGGTGATTTCTCATCGTAAGTATAATCATTATCTACACACTAATATCAGCAACTTCGAGAGAGCGGCCAAATGAAGTTATGGCAGAAAAAGCGTATGCAGAATCTAGGTCATCCGACCATGAAGCAAGAAGATACAGGGGCCAGCGTGCGTCACTGACTGGAGTCGAGAACGCAGGCTGGCGCGGACCAGCTGGGAACCGGTCGAGGAGCAGTCACAACTGCAAGCAGAACAGAGCGGGAGGAACGTGGAGAATGCAGACGTGCTTGCTGGCACTTGGGCACATTCCCAGCGCAAGTGGCGAGATTCCTCAGCTGTCAAAGTCTTCAGATTCTGTATCGAGCGTTCCAGACACACGGTAGAACAGTGATTTTTTAACATCATGTAGCTAGTATTTGTTTATGGGTTATTCCAGTGTTTGACCAACATCTGACTATTTTATTCCTAGTTCATGTTATTGTTGTTGCTATAAATTTTTGAAATTTTTCTATAAATCAACGAATATCGTTTGTGACGTATTTTTCTAACGTTTATTATTAATATTTTCACATTAACTAATTTTTCACTCGTGTAAGCTAACGTCTTTAGAACTTTTATTTATTTAATTTAAAACGGTGAGTGAAGTAATTTCGTTAATGTGGTAAAACAAGTTGAAATAAATCGTATTGAGTTATAACAAGCGAAGCTTTGTCATAAGAGAAATGAGAGATACAGAAGGGACATTGTTATCCGAAATAAAGCCAATTCGTTAGATGAACGAAATATAATGTAAACAGAAACTTTAACTATTGTCAGGAGTGTTCGACAATTGCGTTTGAGACACTCAACTATAGGCAAAAAGAATATTGTGAAACCCAGAATTGTATTATTACAGTATAAACAGTTTGGCCTGTTTGCCATCTCTTGATGAATGCAGTATATTTGCATTTGTCTGTTGGCACAGGCTAGAGTAAAATGTGGCTTTTCACCGATGTCTCAGTCTCACTCATGGCTGTGATTATATGGAAGCTACTGAGGTATGAGTGGTGCTTAGTAATGACATTCAGGGCACAGTCAGTGGCTGTGGATGCTGTGAAAGGTTCTACACATAGAGTTAGTACAGCTGTTCTGACTCAGTGAGGAAAGCAATGACAAACTACCTCACTCCTCATCTTGCCTAGTATGCCTCAATATAGCGCTGCCTTGGGTTTTTGTGGGTATCTACCCACATAACCTAACGGCGGTCCTTTTTGAGGATCCAACCAGCCTTCGGGCTGACTATCTAACAGATAAACAGTATGCGTATTTTTATAGCATAGCTTATAAATAGAAGGAGAGGTGTGATATTACAGATCAACCTATTGTCATAAAGAAGTCTTGAAAAACTACAGTAAAGATATTTCATATCAGATGAAATCATGAACGTGAGGTAAAGTGTATTTTTATTGAGTAACAAACACGAGCAGACTTATTTCAGAAAGAAGCTATAAATTGTAACAGAGATGTATAATGAAAGTATTGGAAGGCAGTATGACATATTTGTGTGAGTAAGAACATAAAGAAGTACTACGAAAGTATCGTTGTGTGTAACGAATAAGTAAAGAATAGCACGGAGTTGTATAATCGATAGTATTAAAGTACGAGGAGGAGTTTGTTTCTTGAAGGTATTACAGCAGTAATATTCAGTAGGGATACTGATTCTCTTACTTTGTCGAAAGTATTTGAGATGGTTTTAGAATTTTGTGAACGTGCTAAGTAAGAAATATATGCGAGGAGTTATTGTTGAAGGAAGTGTAGTAGAGACACGTAAATGGTATTCACAGAGTGTGAAGATTACAGAGATGACAATGAGAAAATATGGAAATACAGTACTGTATGTCAGTAAAGTAAGTTGGAAGATCAATTTGTGTAGAATTGGAAGTGTGAGTAGTGAGGATGTAATGCTTTATTGGTTGCCTACTTCAAGACCAAAATAAAGCAGTTGTGTTGGTTTACTTATACAGATATTGACAAAAATTAGTGGTGATTGCGTTATTGATACGCAAGCCTACACACAAATTATTTAATCCGCTTTTTTAAAAAAGGGAGAAAAGAATGCCACCTATAATTTTATTGCGGTGAAGTTGTCTATACTCAATATGTTTTACAAAAATACTATCGCGTATTCTCCCACACAGAAACAGGTAGCCTGAGGAAATTTCTTTCGTTAACAATAGAGTGCTCACCAAAAATCGCAGCGGGAGTATGATTTAAGATGAAACACGGCGCATAAATTTCCGGTTAAAAATAAGCAAATTGTATGTAAAATTATTTTAGTTAAAAAAACTTCAGCACACAAGACGTTTATATATAAAATTAAATAAACAGTCATCATCATCATCATCTTGCACAGTTTCCAGCCACTGGCCGGGTCTGTTTGGAACACAAGCCTCTCCAACGTCTTCTGTCTTCCCACCATCTCTCAGCCTCCACCCTTGTCCAGTCTTCTCCTCTCTTCATCACGCTTTCTTCCACCCCCTTCAGCCACCTGTCTCTCGGTCTTCCCCTCGGTCTCTTTCCTTCCCACTTCGTCTCATGTACTCTCCTGGGTATCCTCTTCTCCTCCATTCGTTTTACATGTCCATACCATCTAAGTCTAGATTTCTCTATACCATCCTGTAATGGTTCCTCCTTCATTAATTCTCTGGTCCTCTCATTTCTTATTCTGTCCATCTTTGTAGCTCCAATACTGCTTCTCAAGAACCTCATCTCACTGGCCTGTATTTTGCTCCTCTCCCTTCCTTTCATAACCCAGGTCTCCGAGGCATACGTCAGGATAGGGACATAGTACGTCCGATATATGATCTTTTTGCTGTTCTGAGGGACATCCTTGCTCCATAACATGCTTCTCACACTCCTCCGAAATGCTTCTGCCTGCCTCCCCCGCTCATTTATTTCTCTATCGTTTCTTCCATTATCTTGTATCAGGCTTCCCAGATACTTAAAACTCTCCACTTTCTTCAGCTGTTCCCCACCAATTGTTATTCCCGTTGTGGTTCTTTCCTTCTTCCTTGTTGTGATCACCATCTCACTCTTATTTATGCTAAATTTCATCCCATATCCTTGTATTACTCCTTCCCACACGTCCAACTGTTCCTGTACCACCTCCTCCTTGTTTCCCCAAATCATCAAATCATCTGCAAACACCATTGCTTTCATCTTTCCGTCCCCAATTACTTGTGCCACTCGGGTCATTATGTCATCCATCACCACAATGAAAAGTAACTGTGACAGTGCACTTCCTTGTTTCAGGCCGTTTCTTTGTTCCAACCAGTCAGATCTCTCTCCTCCCACTTTCACACAGCTCACGCTTCCCTTGTACATCTCCTTTATCCTCTTTATAGTCCATTTCTCTACTCCTCTATCCTCCAGGGACTTCCATACTTTGTTTCTGCATACACTGTCATATGCTTTCTCAATGTCCAGGAAGGCCATCAGTAGATCTGTTCCATATTCATAGTGCTGTTCTTGTAACTGCCTTACAGCAAAAATCAAATCCACTGTGGACCTTCCTGCTCTGAAGCCATGTTGTTCTTCCCTCATCCCTCCTTCTATCCTTGTCCTAATTCTCTTTTCCAAAACTTTCTCGAAGATCTTTGCACAATGACTCATCAGTGTTATTCCCCGATAGTTTCTGCAATCTGTTCTACTACCTTTCTTGAAGATCGGGACAATGATTCCTTTTTTCCAGTCCTCTGGGGTCTTCCTTTCCTTCCATGCTGTCCTCATCACTCGGTTTTTGGTATGCATATATACAATATATATGAATTAAGTACAGTGTATACAAACGAATAATCTCACTGTTACAATACTAGCAGCTAGATACAAGCCAAGTAAGCATGAAAAATAAACAGAAGCTTTGGTAAAATATCAAATATTAAAAATCAATGAAGATTTTGTTTCTTCGTCATGTACTATTTTCAGAGGTTTGCAATTTGTTTGTCAATCAATGCCGCCTCTCGGTTGGCTTCCACCAACAACCACATTCTCTTATATCTCAATTCTTTGGTTTCTTTGGCAACTCTCTTTTTCGTCCTTTCCATCTCATTCATGGCTAGGTTTTTTTTTTTTTCTTTTCACTATCCAGGTATTCCACATACATAGCATGAGAATATCGATCAGCATGTATGACAGGCTTCGTTATCTCGAACTTTTGGATACCTCCGACAGAAGATATCTTTATATAACAAAGGAGAAACTGTTCTGCCTAGTCAATACATTTATTTACAACAAGTTATAAACTTGTTATTATACGGTACATGTTTTGGGGCCTCTAGTACTGGTCCCTTCTTCAGCCATAAATTAAGATGTAAAATCCAGCATAATTAAAGATATCATTAAAAAAATACATAAAATGATGAGTGTGGATGAAATGAGTTGAAAAATAACATATTAACCATGAGAAGTAACATGAGTGCGCATCAGTAAAAAGTAACACCATTGGTAGTGCTAGGTTCTAGTGAATAAACACTTATATAGCACTGTTCTAATGTTTGTGCATGTGAAAATCACTTCACTTGGGATGTATGGCCTGTTGTTTACAATGCTGTTGACTGAAACTTGCTGTTCAAGCTGGGGCTTCTGAGCTTATAGTCTCTTATTAGAGGGAAAAACACTGATTGTCATGTAATGAAATACATCATCACGATGAGGAGACGTCCTAGCATGGAAATAACATATTTTACTTAGACCAACTAAAACAATTTTCTTTGTTGATCTAATTCACAGAGCACAATTTAGAAGATATCTTATCGTAGATTCGGCGTTGAGCTACAAGGATTTTTCTCTGATTGGTTTTCAACCATGCATTCCCGATTAACGGAAAAGTCTCGTTCAATAAAGGCGCTGCCGTGAGAAAGACTGCAAATCAATCTCACAAGGCTCTTGACTTCAATAAAATCTTTGTCTTCAGCTTCAAGGAGTTTCATCCAGTGATGATCCAATAGCGTCTCGCTTCTTCGAAACGACTTCATGTTGACGATCACATGACTGAGACGGATGAACCTCTTGAATTGACTGTCAACCCTATCAGCCTTAGCACCTGAAAGCCAACGTCTACCGACCAGCTCTCCTAGGCACAGTGACAAGCGATTCAAACAAACAATAGGTTCAGATGCTACCAACGAGGGATCTAAGCACGCAACCCCTCGCATAAATTTAAGTAAGAGAGGGGATTTCTCCCGAAGTTTCTTGACTATCGCAATCAACGCTGAGCGACAATCCTGGCGGAAATTCAAAACATGTTTGGTGGATAACTTGGATCGGTAGTTGGATCTCGACTTTCACGGTATAACTCAGATGGATTTGCTTCGCAGTAAGCAAATTGTCTTCCTTCTTAATATGTCTACAGGGCTTCCATCCTCTCACTCGTCCAAAAATAGTGAAATAGTGAGTGACTTTTCTTCAAAAAAGTGAAAAAAAGGTGAGTTTTTGTATGAAAAAGTGAGTAAATAGTGAGTAAATTCATAGCATTATTCGCATTTATGGCCACATATCTGATTCATAATTTTAACGTTTGTTCATATCTGTAGGCGCAATAACAAAACTGTATTGAAATAGACAAAATGTTTAAGAATGTGTGTCTGAAAAACAAATTAGCCCCCCAAAAATGTCAACCAAATTGCACCTATGTTAATATCTGTGAGTACTGTTTGTGATTTTTCATGTAGTTAAAGGACACTTGGAAATAATGGATAATCAATACAACACTCAAGAAATTTAAATCGTAAAACCAAGAATATAAATGTGAAATTTTGTTAAAAAATGCTTTGTTAAAATTTTCGGCGATCGCTGCACGGCTCCGGCTGTGGTATTGCACTATGGAAGCTTTTCATGCTTTCTGGCCGCCTGGCTCGCTGCCGGCAACGCGTTCAGGCACCGATGGCAGAAAAATGAACTACCCATTCATGGGTATATTTTGGGTCGTTTCTAGCAATCTGATTGTGCACGAGACCATTTTTAACACAGAATGTGACCATTTTTGTAATAAAAAGTGAGAATAGTGAGTAATTTTATCAAATAGTGAGAAAAGCCTTGGAAGCTGGATTTAGACAGCTCCTTAACCCGGTCCATGAGGCAATTATAATTGGCTACATGGATAATTCTTGCCAGGCGCGTCCACGTCGCGGGGTTGAGCAACGGTACTGTAATATACCATGGAACTACAGTACCGGCTAAGTTCTGGTGAGGACCCAGTCCTATGGGGTATAACATAGGCCCCGTGCACAGGGTTACATGCGAAGACCTCAACGGAATCTGCAGCGGAGAAGATGGACTTCGGAACGGTGGAGATTGCGGAAGAGGCAACCCAGTACTCAGGGAATAGTATGAGTACAGCATCAATCGGCAGCGTCTGTTTCCCAGGTTAGGGGCGGCCTGTATAATAGCTGGCAGTAGCTTCATAAAATGCCTTTGGGAGTGGCGACCCCATCGTAATAATAGCCTAAAATGGAAATGACACTTCAAATGATTCGGAGGTTAGAACCCTGCAGGCGACGCGCAGTTCTCTTCGTACTGGGGGAACTGTGAGAAATGGGCGACCAGTAACCGAAATGAAAGTGGGAATCATGAATGTCATGACCCTGACAGGCAAGGTGGAGGAGGTGGTAGACTTCATGGAGAGGGAGAATGTTGGATTGATGGGGCTGAGTGAAGTGAAATGGAAAGGTACAGGAAGGAAGAAATTGAGAAAAGGATATACATTATACTGGAGTGGTGGCCAAGAGGCAAAAAATGGCGTGGGACTGATAACCTCGAAACAACTAGAGGAGTATGTTGAAGTGGTCGAGTGTGTGAGTGACAGAATAATGAAAATTAGAATGAAGATGAAAAATGACGTGATGGACTTCATACAAGTGTATGCACCACAGACTGGAAACAGAGAAGAAGATATTGAAGTATTCCTGGAGGATGTAGAAAGAGTAATTTCAGATGTAGAAGTGGTGATCATGGGAGATATGAATGCACAAGTCGGAAACGAGAGACAAGGAAAGGAAGAAGTCATTGGACCATATGGATATGGGATAAAGAACCGGGAAGGAGAGGAACTTGTAAACTTTTGTGAAAGGAATGGACTGATAGTGGGTAATTCATGGTTTCGGAAGAAAAACAGCAGGAAAATTACGAGATATGGTTGGGGCGATAGAAGAACAAAATCAGTAATTGACTACTTTCTTGTGGAAAGGACTAATCGCACAAAGCTGATAGATGTGACAGCTTTACCAGGAGAAGCATTTGATGGGGACCATAGAGCTGTGGTGGCAAAATTTCGATGGGAAAAATTGGAAAACCTAAAGGAGATCAGAGAAAGTAAAATAAAAGTATGGAAATTGAAAGACAAAACTGTACAGGAAGATTTTCAGGACAGATTGAAGCAACAAATCCCAGTTACTGAAGTGGAAAACATAGAAGAGGAATGGTCCCACTTTAAAAAGGCATTTGCTGGTGCAGCAGAGAGTGCTTGTGGTAGGACGCCAACAAGAGTGAAAAAGAAGGAGACACCGTGGTGGAATGAGGAAGTGAGGAAAGCAGTGAAAGAAAAGAAGTCTGCATGGAAAGAATGGAACCGAGATCAAACAGAAGAAAGCAAAAGGAAGTATCACGACAGCAAACGGAGGTGTAAGAAAGTGGTAGGAGAAGAAAAGAAGAAAAGTTGGGAAGAATTTACACAAAGAATGGAAACAGATGTAAGTGGCAGTAAAAGGATGCTGTATGGGCTTCTAAGAAGTAAGAGGAAAGAAAGAGTTACTACAAAGCTGGTGAAAAAGGAAGATGGAGAGTTGTTAACACACCCAGAAGAGATAAAGGGACGATGGAAGGAGTATTTCGATAAGCTATTGAATGTGAGCAATTGTACTGGTGAGATGGAAGTGACACAACCTGACGACTCTATAACAGAAGATGATATAACAATGCTGGAGGTGGAATTAGCAGTATAGAAAATGAAGATGGGAAAAGCAACAGGGGTGGATGAAATCAGTGTAGAAATGATAAAGGCTGCTGGACCTGTTGGTATGCAATGGTTGTATCGACTGCTAAAGTGTGTGTGGAAACTGAAATGTGTACCAGAAGACTGGGAGAAAGGGCTAATAATACCAGTGTTTAAGAAGGGGGGACAAGAAGGTGTGTGATAACTATAGAGGGATCACCCTCTTATCACAGATAGTAAAAATATGATAGTGTCCCCAGAGAGAAGGTATGGGAAACCATGGTTAAGAAGAGACTGGGAAGAGAAATGTTGGAAATGGTGCAAGCAATGTACAACAACTGTGTTAGCAGGGTACTGACCCCAGTTGGAAAGACAGATTGGTTTATGAACAAGACTGGACTAAGACAGGGGAGTGTGCTGTCACCTCTCTTGTTCATAATGGTGATGGATGAAATTGTAAAGGAAACAAAGGAAGCATATGGACATAAAGAAATGAAGTTACTGTTATTTGCAGATGATATTGTGGTCTGGGGAAGGAACACCGAAGAAGTGCAAAAACAACTAGATGACTGAACGAAAATATTCAGAGGTACGGCCTGAAAATCAGTATAGAGAAAAGCAAGACCATGGTGATGACAAGAGGGGAAAGACAAGGAAAGGGCACTGTGAAAATTGGAAGTCAGAGTTTGGAAATTGTGGACACGTTCAAATACCTAGGAAGTGAATTGATGCAAACTGGTAGGTTGGACATGGAGATTGGCGGGAGGGTACAGCACAGCAATGTATTCTATCAAAGTGTAAGAAAACTTGTTTGGGATAAGGAAGTACCAAGGAAAAGCACGGAGGAAATGTATAAAGTGTACTATGTTCCCATATTAACTTATGCAGCTGAGACTTGGACCCTGACAAGCAGGCAAGAAAGTAGAATCCAAGCCAGTGAAATGAAATTCCTAAGAAGTATGATAGGAAAGACAAGGAAAGACAGAGTGAGGAATGAAGATGTTAGGAAGGAAGTTGGGATGGGAAAACTAAATGAGAGAATTGAGAAGAATAAACAAAGGTGGTTTGGACATGTAAAGAGGATGGAGGAAAATAGAATACCAAGACAGATGCTGGAGGTGAAGTGCAAGGGTAAGAAAGCAAGAGGAAGACCTAGAACAAGGTGGATTGATTCAATGAAGAACAGCGTAAGAAAAAGAAATCTGGACTGGGACAAGATCGTGGAAGAAGAATGGTGGAAGGAAAGAGGAAAGTGGAGAAGTGCCATAAATACCCCGACCCGGCAGGAGCTGGATAAGGAGAAATGATGATGATGAGTGAGAAAAGTGAGGCTGCTTTGAAAATAGTGAATAATAGTGAGAAAAGTGAGTCGCTGGAAACCCTGTATGTCTATTGACTGGATGTTAGTTTGGTTCAGAACTTCCTCCTTAACGAACATATCCATAAATGTTCACATTAACTTCAGCAATTCCCCACAAAGGAACAAGGCATACGGAGAATCAGTCTGAAACTCACGAAGAAAAGGTTCTGTATAATCACAGATTGACGAAAAATCGCAAGTTTTGCTGGCAGCAGAGGATCAGCTAGATATGGCTTAAACTTCCTGTAGCATTTGCTTGAAGGGACAGTTTTGTCAGTCTCCATCTTCTTCACGTACGCTGTTAGGGCAGGTAACGAATTGGCACCTCGTTTAGCAACTGGGCCATTTTCCAACCATCTCATTGCACAGATTTTAAGAGGAATTTGTAACGTATTCGTCTGTCCCTGTTTACCTGCACCTGTTGACGACGATGTTGCTGACTGATCACTCAAAGCAGAGATGCTTTGCTTGCCGCCCAGGAAAATTCTTGAAGAAGTAGTAAATGGCTCTGAGGAACTGCACTAGCTTCCAGTCAGATACGTTGAAACCTGTTTTGAATGCTCCATGAAGCAAGTGCAGTCCACACGACCCTAAGTCTAGTGGAATTGGTGGCTCCGGGGATTTTTATAGTTAATTAACAGTGGCTATTTTCCAGGAGTTTTCAAATTTTTCGTCATTTTCCAGGAGTTTTCCAGGCCTAATAAAAATCCAGGAGTTTTCCAGGATTTCCAGGAGTAGTGGCCACCATGCATAAACCATGCATAAACAATAATGTGCTTACATAATTTGCTATATATGTAACTAACTCTTCAGGGGCAGATGACTTCGCTGACTTCCCTTAAAACTCCAATAAATAACTAGCTCTTCGTACAGGTTTGTGTTGTAAGGGTGACAAAAAATAGTGTTCAGGAGACATGTGACAGATACTGTAGTTAGGGCTAGACTGTCAAACTTTGTTTGGCCAACACCCATGCAATTTCGCAATTTGCACCCAGTACCATGTTCTGCTTAGAATTAGATACCGAATGGAACACCACTTGGGGTAATAAAAATAAACACTAAACCGCTGATAAGAGAAATAAACTATCAGTCAGCATGCAAAATCTAAATAGCAGCTTTTTAGAAATATTTGTTGACATTTGTCATTTTTAGCCATGCAGCCAGCTCAAATTTAATTTATTTTTACTTGTATTATGACTTATGGTTTATTGTGTAGTCATGTGCTAGTTCATGAACCATGAGCAACGGCTGACTGACCTAGTAAGTGATCCTGACAGTCGGGATACCAGTTACTATGGAATAGGAGTGGGCATCTTGGACATATTCTGAGTTGTGGCCCTCCTTATGCTCAGGCGGCTGGGACTACCCAACTCATTTCTTTGTTCCCTGAGGTGAAACTTAGGGACCCTGTTCAAGTAAGGCTAGCAACCTGCTTCACTTATACCCCCTAAACCTGCTAAAAATGTCATGAGCAAGCCTCGGACCTATGGGAGTGATGGGAGTCCCACTCCCATCTGACAGATCCTTGGAAACGAACAGGCAATCGAACTGGTATTTGATAGGGTGTAATTAATATCAAGGGTGGTTATGGAAGGAAGAAAGTGGAACTAGCTGAGTCAGCAAGTAGGATGGGATTGGATATTCTAGGGATTAGTGAAGTTCAGATAACGAGAGAGGAGGAAGTAGGAGATTACAAGGTATACTTGTCAGGGGTAAAACGAGGCAGGGCTAAGTGGGGAGTAGGGCTGTATGTCAAGAGAACATTAGAGGAGCGTGACATAGTTTCTGTGAGGTAAGTAAATGAACAATTAATGTGGATAGGTTTGGAAATGTCAGAAAATCGAGTCAGGATTGTATCAGTGTACGTTCCATGTGAAGGGGCGAATCAGTATTAAGTAGACGGATTTTATGAAGTACTGAGTGATGTGGGTGGGTTTCAATTAGGTGGGAAGTAGGTAAGTAGTCTGGCCTATGCTGATGACGTGATGGTAGTGGTGACCTCTGTTGAAAGCTTGCAACCAACATGTTAAAACTAGAACAAAAAAAGTAGGGAATATCGTATTCTAATCAGCATTTCAAAAACAAAAAAGTTTGTCAGGTGAAACCGAATGTGAAGACTATGATGACATTTTTTTTTAACTAAAAAAAAAGGCTTACTAAGCTTACTATGCCAAATAAGATTTAACCAATGAATTCTGTAAATTCAAAATACAATTACAACAAAATTCATGATCAAACTTAATGGGATATTATAAGGATTACATTTGATATAACGTATAACTTAGGGGCAGATGACCTCGTAGTTCCGCCCCTTAAAACAACAATAACTAACTAACTTATAACTTAACACTATCTCATTCACAAATGTCTTAACTTACCCTGATCTGATGCAAAGAGAATGTCTTCTTTGCCAAGGTCATCATCACTTTCAAAATTATCGGGATCATAGTGGCGACGGAGATCATCAGTGCTACCATTTGAGAGGATTGTGCTGGTGGAGTTGATGCTGACAGGTGTGGTTAAGTTGTGTAGCGGTGAAGTGGCAATATTGCGATAATACCCACCAGGATCCGCTGGTGGTAGGGTTGGCACAACCTGTTGCACAGGGAGAACAACAGTCTGAGGTGGAGTCCGTCGGTGAGTGTGAAGTACAGTCCCGACACCACGCCAGTTACTGTTACCCACTATGTGTGATTGAGGCGAGTCCTCCAAACCCTCCAACTCATCCCACCATGGTGGCTGTAAGAGCCGTAAGTCAGCACGTTTAACACGATGCTCTTCATTTTGCTGTCCTGTGTTGATAAGCTTCACCACAAACTGCAAGGGAGAACTCAGAATCTTATCCACAAATCCCTCAAAGAACACAGGAGCTAAGGCCTGGTGATTAGAGCCAGTAATTCGCACACAGACACGAGCTCCCAGGGTGACCTGCCCGGCCGACGGGCTAGCGTCTCCTATCACATCATATTTTCCCGAGCCTAGAACGTCTCTATAAAGTGTCTTTTCACCTTCACAGTAATCAAATTCCACCCACACATCACCCGTATTCACAGCATGCCTTATTACGCCAGGAAGGTAAACTTTATCCTTCTTGGCTAACACTCGATGATCCCTCCATTCACCCAGATCAATTCCAGGTGAGCTTTTCCGTGGTAATAAACAACTATCCAAGACAGAGAGACAATTATTATTGTTCCCAGTCTCAGGATGAACCACTCCCCCAGTCGCCTCATGCACAGGCCCACTCCGGTCCTCAATCACAATATCCACAATGGTATTCACTGTCGAATGGTTCTGCTGTTTCGGTGCCGGCTGACTGACGTACGAATAGTCTACAGCTGCAGATTGCGGAGGCATTACCACCACACTCTGAGAAGATGAACTGTTATTATTCTGGAATGAGTGCTCAACTGTTGCAGTCTTCTCCATCTCTTCCAAATCTGAGGGGTTGAACTTGCGCTTCTTGGGCAACATTCGCACATTGTTGACAGTGCAGTTCTTGTCGGAGTCACTATTCATATGGGGAAGCTTCTCGTGCATGCTGCTGTAGGCGGAACTGCTCATACTGATGGTGTTGCTTGTCACTGATGCTGAGCCTTTTACAGGCAACAACACACTCCACTGCAACACAACACAACCTGAAATAACAATTCATTCATTTTAAACACTTTCAGACCATACAGTACATCAAATATATTGTATCACTAGCAGTAGTGCCCGGCTTCGCCCAGTGGATTTATTTGTTTTATGGATGATAATGACTACTACTACAGAACTGGCACATAATACTTAAACTAACAGAAAAAAAAAAGAAGAAAAAACTTTTTGTGGTGGTGGTAGTGCGGATGATAAGTAGTACATTATAATGAACGTAATATTCAGGTCACTTTCTTCTAATGATATTGATAATAATGAATAGAAGAAGAGTAAGTGAAATAAAAGACGCTTCCTAGGGGCGATATCACATTGGCTGTAACAAATCGCCAGAATGGCGTATCTACAAAATCACTACTTTTCAAGAAGCATGTTTATGGTTATATATTTTGATTTGGAGGTTGCTGATTTTTTTTTATATATTACCAACATATTTCCAAAGATCATTTTGCACTTATTTCTTACATGCAGAGTTATAGAATCATGGTATAATTTTACTTTAAGGTCATTAAGAGAGATACACCATTTTGGCTCTAATGATTTTCTATTGAAATTATTTTACATTAGCGTATGTAGGTAACTTAGAGTGTAGGAGTACTTTTTTTTATTAATTATTTAATGACCACAAAGCATTATTTGTGTCTATTTCATAACCGTTGAAGTGTAGGAGCGTTAAAAATCCCTCAGTATGCCTTCCTTCGGAGGGGAAGTAAAGCCGGCGGTCCCATGTCATAGATTTATGGCATGTTAAAGAACCTTCTACTAATTACACTGTGTGAAGCTAAATTAGGTTAAAAATGTAAACAACGCTCAGGTCCCTACGTTCATCGCCATTAGCCGACTGCGGTGGTGTCTACTAGCCAAGTTCTGAAGTAGTAGTTGTTGACGGTGATGTTTGGCGGCAAAAGTAGGAACTACTTGAAAAATCCAAAGTCTGCAGTCCTTACTTGAATTAAGAAACAGAAACACACACTATAGTAAAGCCATCATAACTTCCGACTTGACGTTTCAGTGTTACCCTAGAGTTATCTAGCGGTCAGAAGGAAAATCACTTTAACCAGACAATCACAGACAGTCATTCAAATCGATATATCACGACAAATTGAGTTTCGTTCGCGATGACGTGATTTAGCGAACGAAACTCTAGCCTAGTAGTGAAACGTCAAGTCGGAAGTTATGATGGCTTTACTATAATACAGTCATCACAATTATCACCGGTTATCAGACAGATTCTACACACATCCAAAGTACACGGGACTACATGACCGCGTTGTCGCAGCCCCTAAACTAAGGAACCAACCTTTAAGAAATAAAAACATCTGTGCTTATTTACTTAAATCTTGTTCGGAGCTGTTGTTTATGTTGCCTTCTTATCTGTGTACTCATGCTGACACTTCAAAACCACGTTGATGAAAGTTTAGTGGCCCTAGTTAGCTCGCCTTAAGGTTGAAGTTTTCAAGTGGACTGGCAGACCTCACGTCAACAGTTACGTTTAGGTTCCAAAGTGTGTTGTACGTTATCATTCATTATATTATATTTGTTTAGACATGTTATTTTCTAGTTCTTTGGATTATAGTGAATCAGTGAAAAATGATCTGCAGTGTATTTGTTTAATTTTACGTGGCGACAACCAGCACCATGAAATTTATCAGAATGTCTGCATACTGTGAGTAAAAAATCACAGAATAGTTACTCCTTGTATTATTAGATCCTAAACATATTAATATTACTTGAGATTATTGCACGCTGAAACAGATAACATAATGCCAGTAGTTGTATGAAGTGTCAAATGTTCGTTATTGTGATATATTTGGCAGGAGTCTTGTAGACCTCACGTCACAAGTTATGTTCCGAATTACACACGTCACCAGTTAAAGGTTAAAGGTACAAGTGCTATTAGGTATCAAGTTAACAATGAATCATGAAATGAACTACAAATACAATGCTGAGAGGATAGTATTGGTTTAGTTTTAGTATTTTCCAAGCGTTATCATTAAAACACAGCAAAAAGATAAATCCTGAAGTAGGAAATATGTCAACATCTCTGTTTGCCCCCTCAATCTGAGGATGTACTGCTCGGTCCAAGCTCTGTGAACTTGCGGGGTGGGGTGAAGTGGCAGGCGGGAAGAGAAGGGTCTGTCAACAGCCCGCTGAGTTATCTGGAATTCATATCTATTGCAATACTACTAATATAGGGCCGTTGCTCAAACCACTGTGGTGTTGCGAATGAGTGAGTCAGTCACCGACCAATGAATTTGGTTCTGTTACTACGCATGGACCGGGAAACCTCATCACTCGTCACCATTACTCCTCATAGTCCGCGTTCCACATTCCTCACAGGTTCACGGAGCTTGGACCCGAACAGTACACAATCAACCTCCATCTGCGAGAGTCCCGGTTCATAACACGTATGATTTATAACAGAAATATTAGAAATGTACACACAGTACATCAACAAAGCAGTTCAGTCCGCAGTTTGATGCGTCAGATATCATTGTAGACTAATTTATTGATCAGAATGACTCGTACTGTCACTTATGACACCATGCTTGGATGATCTGTAGAATGGATGGTATGTGCTCTTATTATTCCACTTTGCATAATTCAATAAGATCGTTGTACTTCTCTGTTGAAATGGGAATTGGTCCTTGATACGAAGGCTTCAGTTGTAGGTCATTGAATGGGGTATGATGCCCTCTCCTGATTACTTTTATTTTTCTGAACTGCTCATCATATAAGCCATATTTAAAAAAGATATGCTCTGGGTCAATCTTTCTAAATTGCAGCCATTTAATCTTCAGCCAATTAACCTCCTCTCCATTGGTGTCAATCTTTCTGTTTTTAATAATTTAATGAGTTCAGCCATGGCCAAAATGTACAGTAGATATGCCAGTTAATATAAACTTATATACATTTTCTTTTAACATATGTCACAGAGATCGCACGCACAGCCTGGACTGGGGCTATAGCACGTCTTCGTTCCGCAGAACTAGGGGCCGTATTTTTGGAAATAGTGATACGCGCGTAATTTTTTCATATCTTCTTGCTTGCCTATATATGACCTTCTAGGTTCTTAAAGCACCATATTTTAGCAAAATGAACTCGCGAAATATCACAAAATCTGATTTATTGCACGAAATGCGGAAATAATCACGAAATATACTCCACTTGGTACAGAAAATGCTAAATATTATCCAAAGAGCTCTCCAATAAACATTTAAATGCTTCTGAGGAATTGATCGCCACGGTTTCCTTCTCATTTGATTGATAGTGCTGCATATTCTCTACACAAATGCCCACAAAGCCGGAAGTTTGTGTATTCATTTCCGCGATCTCTAAGGTTATCGATAAAAATCGATATCTGCTATCGATTACATCAAATGATGTTGTGAGTCGTAGCAGGGCCGGATTTAAGATTATGCCGCCTATAGGCTAAAGTCCATTTGCCGCCCCCTCTATAGTTCATATTTTTGAATGTATTTGTTTTATACAACAAAAGGATCGAGTTCATTGGCGTTTTCATCTTTTTTAACATAAAGTTCATTTAGTTTAGATAAAACTACAATTTCAATGGTTTACATAATAAATTATATAATGAAATTAGTTATGTACGGTACTTGTTTTTCTTTACTTCTTTTAAAATTCAATAAAAATGAAATGGGTTTCGAACTTAATTAATTAATTTGTTCTTGGATATCAGTGATCACTATTTTACACATATTTGTATATTTTAATGCTAATGGCTATCTTTTGTGTAATTGAGTAACTGTTTTCAATATGAATTAAGTTGTCCTACATGGTGAAATGAAATTACACAAAATGTAGTTAATTACTGGTTTATTTGTTGAAAAATATACAAACTTATCTAAAACAACTCACCCCACTCAATCTTGATGTTCAAATTCACATAGCTTTCTTACGAGATTTCTTAATGACAAACTCGTTAATAATGTCCTCATATGAAAGTGTTTTTGTATTTGCCTCAATACAAAGTAATGAAAGTGGGTTTAACCGTATTTCAGAAATACTAGTTTGCAGATAGTCCATATTTATTTATTTATCGTATGGCTTTTAGTGCCAGGAGTGTCCGAGGACATGTTCCGCTCGCCTGAGTCTGTAGCTACTTCCAGCGGACACCCTTAGGGTAAGCTACAAGTTCTGTTCAATTTCCAGTAGTTCCAACTTTCGCTACCAGATATCAATGATACCTAGTGTTGTGGTTAATAGAAATAGATAACAGGAACACTACAATCTGATCTTTATTTAGTCTAACCAAGATGTGACAAGTGAAGTAATAACAATAAAATGAATAACAATCATAAATCGCAATCCATAGTTTGCAACTCTCAGGAGTTGCAACTTCTCAATTCCCCACATCCTCCCCACCCTGGTCAACCTCCAGGGAGATGACCAGCTGAATGGGGCAGGTTATTGTGGCTCCGGTAGTGGTACGAAGAACCACCGTCCTGACGACTGCATCTCTACCAACACGGAGCTCCTTAATGCGGACCTTTGCCCACATGTGCCTCGGCGTCTTGTCTTCCTGGAGAAGTGCCTTTCACAGACACCGCTTGGTGGTGCGTACCATCCTCTCCAAATATCCAAGGGTCTTTATCAACGGATGACTCGAATTGCTCCCAAAAACGTGGCCAAGGTGCGATGTCACCAGCGAAGGATTATAGCTTAATTGGCGGGAGTCGAACCGAGTCTGAAGCCTGAATTGGAATAGTAGGTGTAGTTGGCAGTGATTCAGGGATACTTAAATTAGCGGCTGAATTTGACAATTTACTTGTAATTGTTCTCGATGCTCTTGTGATAGCGCGTTTCGCTGAGTCTATATATTCTTCACAACTCGGAACATCAGTATCGTATTCAGTATCCGATAGAAACTCATGTATAGAATCATCAAGTGTGGTTAAGTTGTTGAGAGTTTCCTGTAGTCTATCTCGGTAGTGCTCCCAGTCTTCGAATGAAGTATTATTAGTGAAACTGTTAATTTCCATACCAAAGCGTGTTGTATTTGCCATCTGTCAGGTTCGCTTTTGATTGATCGTTATTGCTCATGTTGTACGTGTGTTCACGGAAATGTGCAAGGCAAAGAGCTGTTAATCTGTTATCTGAAGTATCGAATGATTTTCGGTCAGGTGCTACTAGGATCGCTAGTGTCGATGCTTGGATTGAGTGTTAATTACTATGGTAAGTTTTATATTATCTCTGGCCTGCGCACCGATTTTATAATATCTATGTTTAGCACCAGGTGACACTACAATATGCACGAACGAAACATAATGTTATTACACACATGCATAACCAAACAAGAAGTTATTAGGGTCATTCAACAGTTATTCGGTTTACAAATGTGTAGCTTTGTCACTTATCTGTAGTCGGTTGAGAAGTAGGAAACCTTCCGTCCAGTATAGTGTAATTCCAAGTCTTCCCTCACAGTCCTGAGGTTCTTTAATGCAATTGCAGAGTAAAAACGACAGGCTTCAATTCCTGTATATATAGGCCTAAACAGATTATTCCTCAGAATCACTTGATATCATGTGATATCCCGGGTTTCGGCACCAAATGTTGTGGTTAATAGAAATGGATAACGGGAACACTACAATCTGATCTTTATTTAGTCTAACCAAGATGTGACAAGTGAAGTAATAACAATAAAACGAATGACAGACATAAATCGCAATCCATTGATTGCAACTTTCAAGAGTTGCAACGTCTCAATTCCCCACACCTAGTGGTGAACGTTGGAACTAACATAGAGCGTTCCGACGAAATCTAACCTAACAATTTAGCTGCACACAAGTTTAGCCTGTGGAAGGATCTTTTACATGCCATAAATCTATAACATGGGACCGCCGGCTTTACTCCCCCTCCGAAGGAAGGCATACTGAAGGATTTTTAACACTCTTAAAAAATCCGACGACTTCGGCCGGGTTAGAACCCGCTATCTTGGGCACAGCATTTCAGCATGCTACCAACTATGTCACCGAAGCACCAGATAGTCCTTTACTCTCCTAAAGCAGGAAAAAAATGCGTTCTCCCACGCAATTTGTAGCAGGTATGCCCAAACTTATCCAAACAGCAATGTCCAAATTGAGGTAAACATCTTGTAAGGAATTACACCTCAGAAATTTCGAAATTCCTTCCAACAATTTATCAGATGGGTGATCAATACCCACAGCATAGTGCATTTTAAAGTGGATGCACTCTTCATTGAAATCCGAATCCAAATATGTATTGGTATCACACAGCTGAGTTAAGAAGTAGAATCGGTCTTGAAACTCGTCATATGCCATTTTTCTTTTCTTCATTCACAAACAAAAGAGTCTATAATTGGTAAAAACGTGTTCATTTTAAGGTATTCCCTGCCAGTAAAGTTAACTTTTCCACTTCAGTCTTCGTCAGACCATACTTTTCTTTCCGGCTGTCTTTTATTGTCTTTTTCATAAGATGTAGTTTTGGTTATATCCACGGCCAATTCCTCAAAGTAATCCAAGTTGTTTCTCTGTTCCATAAAATATTCTTCAAGAGAGCCATAAAAATTGACCAACAAAACATCCCCAGTTCCACTTTGCATGGCTTTGCTAACTTTATGAATTCCGTGAAGTACGGTGCTCCAGAAACACACCATAAACGCAGTCTCAAAACGTTTTAATCATCGAAGTATTCCTCGGGATTCACATCTAGTCGTTGCTTTTTCTGCTGTGTCATTTGAAATTCCTGTCAGAGCAATGTACACTTCTTCCCAAGACTCTCATAAACTTTGGCAGGCGTCAGTTCTTGCTGACCATCGAGTAGAACACACTTTTAATTGTCTTCTTATTCTGATAAGATTCTTCCATAACGCTTCTTAGGCATTCCCATCGCTTTGTAGAGCATGTAAAAAATACATATATTTCTTGGAGCAACATGGAAGATGTGCACGCTTCTTCACAACATTCTGCAGCAGATGGTCCAACAAGATTTAGGGAGTGTGCTGCACACGGGATGAATAAAGCTAAGGGAATTCTTTTCTTTAATTTTGCTTGCAGACCATTGTAAACGCCGGCCATATTGGAAGCGTTATCGTACGATTGGTCTCTGCAGTCATCAATGTTTTTTGCAAGTTTCCTAGCTCATTTATAACACACTCAAACATTTCTTCTGAACTATAACCAGCTGATGGAATGAAGGTAAGTAATCTTTCACAGGGCACACAGTCACTTGAAACATATCTAACAGCAGGTACTAACTGGTCTACATGTGACTATGATTCGAATCTATGAGAGAAACGTACTCCTATTTAGATTGCTTCAACTCTTCACAAATTACTTGCCTAACATTTTGAGCCATTAACTCAATTACCTCATCGCATGTCTTGGAAGAGAGATTTGTATTGCCACTACCACAATTACCGTATTTTTCAATGCGTGTTGCTAAGAATGGATCGAACTCGGATATCAGCTCTAAAACCTTAAGAGAATTTCCATTCCTGTTAGAACTAAATATCTCGTTGTCGCCTCTTAACGCGAGGCCTCTTGGACAGCCGCTACAACTCTAGTTAAAACGTTTCTCCAATAGCATGTGTCTTTGTCGAGTTGCCAAGTTAGCATACTGTCAATACGGTTAAGAGAAATTCCTCTTGCTTTTAGAGTAATATTTGCAGATGTGTATATTGGGGAATTTTCATGGTGCCATGCAAGACTTTCTCAATTGTTCCAGTCATTGAAACCATCTTTGTCGTCAAATTAATATCGTTCTTTAGTGTTAAACATTAAACAAGGGCCACAAAAAACTGATCCCTTACTTTTAGAGAAAATCATCCATTTCTTTTCATGAACTTCTCCATTTTTTAATCTCTGTTCAAAGAGAGATTTAGTCAAATATCTCTTGATTTTTGTACGCTCTTAAACTGTCAGTGAAATCTAATCCTATGTAACACATCCTATGTGTAGGTCAAATCCATTTTTTTGCTATTAGATCTCTAGTAGCATCATTTAAGATCCACAAAGCTGGATCCTTATTTAAAGAGTTTGCTAATTTTGGCTCTTTATTTTCTGTTAAAGATTGACTTTTAACATCAAATCTAGCAGGTACAATCTCATTGTGAGAACTTAATTGTATTTCAGTAGGTTCTGATAACAACATGACTGTTTTGGAACAACTCGTTCCATAGAAAGCATTGTCGTCCCCAACAGAACTATCACAAACAGCACAAGCACTTTCAGGTTCCCCTTTATCATCTTTATCGTTCTCTTGTTCCACTGGCAAACTTGTTGTTGTTTCCTATGGCTAGCCCGGATTCCAATCCATCAGCTTTCTTGCGTTCCAATCGAGTTGTGTGAGGTTTCCAGAAGTTCTAGCAGTCACATCAAGTTTGTTACAATGTAGCAGGTGCCCCTTATCCATTTTACTTCCAGGTTCGTGACAAAGTGTGCATTCTTCAGATCTCAGGATGTTGTTTCGTTTCAGATGAGCTGCAAGGCAGTCATGGCCAGTGTTAAGTCTGAAGAAGGCTACAGCTTCTCTTCTTGGTGTTAATTTATATTGTTACGGCCGTGAGTTTGTGTCATCGCTCGCCGCATGAGTCACAACTGCCCCAGGGCTGGGCTGTGCCCTGCCTCGTGTATTGCGTGCGCCTTATGCAACAGGGCTACTAGGACAAAGGGATGGTCCAGAATATTCGTGACTCAGCCAGTGGAGGAAGCCTCGAGAAGCCGTGGACCCTGGATGGGTCTAGAAGCATTTATTGAGTCACCGGCCTGCTATATAAGAGCGACCTGTCAAGCAGCGGTTGTTGTTGTGTTTTACGAGCGAGTGCGAGCGTTTATCCTGAGCGACAGAAGTGTGGTGAGTTACGAAACCCAGTGACATTGTTTCCCAGCTCGTGAACAGCGAAGCAGCGTGTAGCAGGTTTTCGTAAGTAACTGTAGTTTGTGTACATAGGGGAGATTTGCCTGTAGTTCTGTCAAGGCCACCAGACTCATTAGCGAGAAGATTAACTGTTGATAAGTGAAAGATGTCAAGAGCTCTCCATAAGGAAGAGACTTGAGGAAACTGGAGTAAGGTAATAATTGCTTGTATTTGCTGATGAGTGGTGTATGTTCTGGCTGCAATAAAGTTAATTATTTCATTTAAAGGAACAATCTGTGTTGTGCTTCAACCCACCGTAATCCAGTTAACAAAAGTGCCACTAGGGGGGTGGCATGTAACAATATTGATCCCATTTACCATCTATGTCCTTCCATAATTTGGTTTCTGCTGTTTTCTTTGCCATTTCTTCAAACCTGTTTTTGATAGTATATTTCAAGATCCTTTTTGCTGACATAAAATCAGTCTGACTGACAGGTTGTTGTAGTGTGGTACCTTTTTTTGCTAATCTGTCTGCCTCTTCATTTCCTGCTATTCAAACATGAGAAGGGATCCACTGAAATGAGATCTGTTTGTGGAGTCTTTAAAGGGTTTTTATCATACAAAAAATTTCTTTCAGTTCTTCATTTTGGGGCTTATAATTTAACGAGATGGCTTGGATGGCTGCTTTTGAATCTGTAATGATAACACATTTTTGATAATCAATGTTTCTGCCTAATAACTGATGGAGTGCATGTGAAATTGCTCTTATCTCAGCATCAAAGTTTGTTTTGTTTTGGCCTACTGGGAAGTAGAGTGAGAAGAGAGATGAATGTATTCCTGCTCCAGTTCTATTTTCTTTGCCTTGTGAGCCATCTGTAAATATGTTTAGCCATTGATTAGATGGATATCTTTCTTCTATTGTACAGAGGGCCAGTTTTTTTAGATCTTGTGGTGAAGAGTCTTTCTGGCAAACTATTAGTTTAAAAAAACAAATCTAGTTTTTTGGTTTGTTTCAGAACACGTCCTTGTTCTTGAAGTTTCAGTTTTGTTCGTTTTTGTATTCAGCACCACTGAGTCTCTTCCTACCGTCACTCATAGTAGCTAGTAAGGAGTAGCCTACTTGTTAAAAACTGTCGATATGTATTGGAATACTCGAAACTATAAGGCAAAATAATAACTAACAACACTAACACGCTATCATCAACGATCCCGTTGTGCACACCGTTAGACATGAATGACAGCGTCAGACTCAGACTAGACTGACACAACACTACTGACAGCGGAGCCACTGGGCCTTCACCAAAAGTGTTTCCAGATCGGATACAGTGTTGTCAGATCGAATTGCTGCGCTTGAGCCAATGTTGTCAAACAAATTAGATTGCACTACAAGAAAGTTATAATACAAGACTATGTTATAGTTTTAGAAAGTAGGCTATGTAGAAGGACTAAACCATATTTTTAACTAACATATATTCTTAAATTCGTTCGGAAAATGTTATTAACGTCTAAAATATTTCATTTTAACTTTTGAATAAATTGCCAAACTGCCACCCCTGAAAATTTGCCGCTCTAGGCTGCAACCTACTCAGCCTATTTAGAAATACAGCCCTGCGTCGTAGATACAGCAGTGCGAGTTCGCGACTGATCGGCAAACATCCAGCATTTAGGCATAAAAATGCCGAAAACTAAGGTCACAACATTTTTCTCGAGGGCCGAGGAATACAACAGTGAGGGGTTCTACGTATTTGACGCTGCAAGAAAGATTCTAATATGTAAATACTGCAATGTTCGTATTCAGTGGGAACGAAAAGACACATGCGATAAACACTGCAGGGATTCAGAAACGCATAAAAAGAAGAAAGAAGCAAATGAACATAATTCTAAGCGGCAAATAACAATCGGCGAAACTCTACACATCGCAAAGAAGTTGAAAATTGATAGAGAACAATTTGTAATGGACATAACGAAAGCATTCATGCAAGCCAACATTCCTCTTGAGAAATTGGATAATCCTGCCATAAGGGGGTGGATGAACAAATATATAAAAGGTAAGATAAATACGTCTGTCTTCATTGTAAAATATGACAGTATTTGTAAGCCTACTGTAAATCAATCACCGTGTTGAGTAGTGACACTGGTATTGTTTTTAAGTCTCGTTAACTACTTTTACGGTTTTTGGAGATGCCGGAATGTTGTTCTTCAAATACCTCTCACTGAGCAAAGATCGGGCTCAGAAAGCCAGCGCCTTAACCGTCGGAGCTACTCAACCCTGGCCGGGGTATCTGAAGGTGTTAAAATACGATGGGCCTGTGTCGGTATATTTACCAACACGTAAAAGAACTCTGCGGGACACAATTTCGGCAACTACGATAACCGTAAACGTCGTCGGTGAGACGTAAACCCAAAACATTACTATCATAGAATTCCTATATTCATTTCTATACTTTCTTTCTACAGGTGCTGGTGACCTTCCACAGGCAAATACTTGCCGCCAAAATTACATCCCACTTGTTAAATCAGAATATGAAGAGGAAGTGAAAGAAGCTGTGAAAAATAGAAAACTGATAATTCACTGCGATGAAACTACCAATCGGAAAGGGGAAGCAGTTTTCATAATTCTGTTCCGTATACTTCCTATAGATGCACTGCCTTCAAAGTTATACGTTGCTTCAGTGAAAATTTTGCAGAATGTTGATTCGCAAGAGTGCTCTCAATCAATAAACAGTGCAATTGTGAAGTACTCTGTAGACTACAGTGATGATGTTGGCATATCCTCTGACAGTGCTCCATATATGACAAAGTGTGTGCATACTCTCAAGGGCTTAATTTCAGATGACTTAGTTCACGTGCAATGTTGGGCCCACAAACTAGATATTATAACTAAGCTTGTGCCCACTACTTCACCGGTCTAAATAAGTGCTTAAGTATGACCAAGAAAGCATTCAAAAACACCCGGAAGCGCAAACATAGATATTTGAAATTCCTTCGGGAGAAGTACAATCACGGTGAGAAGACAGTCAAACTTTTCCCGATGCCTGTTTTAACCCGCTGGGGTTCCTGGCTCGAGTCAGCTGTCTATGTACAAGAATATCTCTGTGATCTGGTTGAGTACTTTAAAGAGTTAGGTGATGTCAGTGAGGCTGTAACATATTTCACGGATCCAAGCAGTAATGAGCAGAAGGCTATATTGTGTGAAGCTACCTGTGCTAAGGAACACTGGACCTATGTATCTCAGTTTGTAACAGTGCTAGAAGGATCACACTATCCAACTGCCCACAAACTCACCCCTAAATTGGACACTATAGTTGGAGGGTTTGATTTAGTCAGCAAGTTAGTTTTAGGAGAAGAGACAACTGTTGCATTGAACCAGCTTTCAGAAGGAAGAAAAGATCAAGAAGAGGGAAGAACCAAGAATCTGGCAAGAAAATGCACAGAAAAGCTGAAAAAGATGATCGAACAGGAGCCGGCTAGGAAAATATTTCAAGCAACTGCGGCTCTATTTTATCTTCCGAATTTGCTCAACAATGAAGCAAACTCGACTCTAGTGGACAGTGTGAAGAGCATTCCTATTCTTGCCGACATATCCACGAACAGTTTCTTCCAGGGCTATACGACTTTGCAAAATACAGTGAAAGCACATCTGGGCGAGGAGAAGAAAGAAGACATAGTTGTTTAAGTTTTAGGAGGTTTGATAGAAGACCACAGTGAATTTGCATCCAAGTGTTTGCAAGCATTATGGTTTCCGATGTCTAATGTAGACAGCGAGAGGAGCTTCTCTGCTTACGCAAAGAAACTTTCTGACTGTCGCACAACTCTGCATGCTGAAAATGTTGAAACCAAGCTCAGTTTGTACTTTGGAGAAAAGAAAAAATGTAGGCTATGTAAAAATTCATATTACAGGGCAGATCACCTAACTGTACTGTATCAATAGTATATATATTTATTTCCATAACATTTTGTATATTTGGTTGTTGTAAGATTTAATAACAAGGATACATTAAAAGAGTGCTCTCACATTGATGACGGACTACGTTAATTTACCAGGGTGTCTACTGTAAAGATGAAGTAAAAATTAGTTACTTTTTAGCTACCTTTTAGTTAATTTTAGTTACCTTTGAATTCAAGATACGTCTGCGGACTGCAAGCAAACGGGCTCATCACGCGGTGAAGAACAACAGCAATAAACTGTGTTTAAAACAGTAAATACAATTCACTTATGGAGTTATAAAAAAATTAAAATTAATAAATAAATACTAGATATTTATTATCAAATGAGTTGTTTCAGCTAATATGTCGTCTTGTGCACAAGGCGTTTTTATAATTGCCAAGAGGTTGCTCTGCTCTTGACCGTTTGGCGAGATTTCCTTTGTCCCCGCGGTAGATCACGAAGAAATTTATAGGACGTTACGTGATTGTAACGGAATTCTGTCTTCGCAGTCAAGTACGGAGAAATTTTGAGATATTACACGATCGGCGCTGGTCTCACCCGTTTGTCGAGATTCCCGTAGTTTTCGCGATAGAACACGGATAAGTAATGCGATTTAGATAATCGGTGTCACTTTTAGTCGTTCGACGAGATTTCCATTGTCCTTGAGGTCGACACGAGAAAATATAGCATTATTACGCAATCGGTGCCACTTGCTGTCCGTTTGACAAGAATCCAGTTTTCCTCATCATTGAATGCGGAGAAATATCGCGATGTATCGCAATCGCTGCCACTCCCGGCCGTTTTACGAGATTCACGTTGTCCTCGAAACATTATGCATACCGCGCCGCACCTGGCCGTTGAACGATTGTCTATTCGTCCTGACAGAATGGTGGATGCAAGCTCAGGGTTGGGCATGGTTAAAATTCATGAGTAGTTATGGACAAGTTGTATGGACGGCGCCGTGATTCCCGCTGTCCCTATGCTGAGGTTGGGAACGCATCAGTTCAGGGTGGATAACGAGGAGAAATTAGTATCGCGACGCTACGTACGCTGTCATTTCTAAGTGGGTTGATGCACTTCTTGCTCCCTGTACGCTTTTAAGTATACGGTCATGGGAAAAGTGGCAAGTAGGTTTCGGAATGTTTCGTGATTGCTGCCCAATCATCTTTGACGGGATTCCCGCAGTCCTCGTGGTCAAGTTCACGATAGGGGACGGGTTTTATGATTTTACGCTACTGACGTCGATCTCGGTCCATTTGACGAGATTCCCGCAGGCAAGTCGTGCGGTCAGCCGGCCGTCTTCAGTATGAATGTTCGAAGTAGGTATCAAATATTAAGAATTATTCTGAGAGGATTGCACGAATAATACGACTAGAGGACAAGTTTTCTTTCGAATACGAATCACGAATTATACAAGTTATACAAGTTTTCGAAATAACCGGTTAGATTATAATACAGTATATCCGATGGAACCAAAGTTCGAAGGAAAAATCGACATATAACGGAATTTCGAATTAACCATACTGGTTATCGCAAATTTACGAGACAGATTTTTAAAATAAGTTATAGCCTACGTATTTCGAAGCTTTTTCAAAATCCTTTTTCGAAAGGGTAACATTTCGCAAGATTGCGACATTAAATTATTTCGCGTTATTTCTGGACTTCAAATTGACATAGTCTCCAAATAAATGCGAGGTTTCTGATTAATTTCAGAAGTTTTCGCGAATAAACGTCTCGCGAAAAGGCAGGTTTCCTAATAACACAGATAAATATTTCACGCAAAACTAAAAAGTCATCTTGATGCCGAAAATATACGCTGAACGATGTACACCACTCAGGGTATCCTCAGTATGCATTTACTCGAGGTCGGGCACGGGGAAATATAGCTTATGCAATCGGCGCCGCTTGCGTGAAACTCGCTCCATCGCAATCTCTGAGCCTAGAGGCGCGAGTTTAAATGATTCTATCCGCCTTCGGAAAATTTTCGTTACCCGTATGTAAAATTCGTTACTTTTTAGTTACTTTCGTTACCCATTTGTAAAATTCGTTACTTTTTCGTTACTTTCGTTACCGGTAGACACCCTGTTTACGTAGTTTTGTATTTTTGCGCGGACGACCGGCTACGTAAATGAATGTTTTCTTACAGTGCTATATTCTTGTGTAATTTTCTCCTCTCCGCTGTTCATTAATTGAAATCTTACGTATTATTTACAAACTAAGGTCTTTGTTGAACGAAATGCAGATAGGTATATTGTTGTTCGATACAGAAATTGAGGTTATATAACACTCAGTTACCGCGTTTATTGTCAAGTGTTAGCATGGCGCGCGCGGAACTGACAGTGTGATAATCAGTTCAGAAGAGTCTGTTGACGATAATAATAGGAGTGAAATTGACAGTGATAGCAGTGAAAGTAGTGACGATGAGGTTGATGCAAGGATAAGTAAGTAAAGTTACACGTATTTATATTTCATCTTACTTCTCATGCTAGGTGTACTTCAGTTACCCGGTCCTCTGTAAAATTAAATGTGTTAAAATGTGCTAAACCCACTTATGACATAATGTGTTAGATTTACCCCAGATTATAAGGAAGATTTCAGAAGAAACATCGACCATTATGACAATTTATTTCGCGAAATACCCACCGAAATAGTGTCAGTTTTAACACCGAAATCAACAGTTTTATATCACCAAAAAATAAGGCCCTTACGCATAACCATCCGAATTTCTGTTTTCGTCCGATACAGTTCTTGGAGGTCTAGTATGGTAGCTTGGTGTAGAAGGTAGAAACATCGACAGTCTGAGCTCCTCTATGAGAAATGCCTCTTTCCAAGGGGTGTCTATATTTTCTAATTTTCACAAAATTTCATCAGCGACACCTCTCTGCACTTGCACGTCCTCATGTGCTATCTGTCGCAAGGACCTTTACAAAGCTTGCACACGCATAGTTCGTCTGGTTGGTGATACACGTCTCTCATGCAGATCCGGTAGTGGAAACAATGGACCGCAAAGCGCGTCAAGATATGTCTCAGCTAGTAGGATCCTTGCATCCAGTCCTGTGTAGTCACAGCGTCCTGTGTAGTCATAGCGTCCATCGTATAAAATTCATGCCAAATGTCATTTCTCTTTGCTGTCATGAGACGTAAATACTCCCCATATCCCTGTGTGTGGAGCAGGGGCATCTGTAATCTGACTTCTTTCATGAAAGGTAGTTCCCCTGTCATGACATACACAAGCCGCAAGGGCGCGAACTTGGATAGGCATAAGGCTCTTTTTAGATACATTGCCTTGATCCTTTCCAGCGTTGCCAGATCTCTGTGCCTAAAATGTTTCCAAATAATTTCCAGGCCATACATCGCGACTGGTGCTATTTTTAACCAAAAAAGTCTTATTACCGTCTTCAGGGATAGGCTGCATAAATGCTCGATGTCGCTCATAACCATCAGTGCAGCGTCCAGCCTCTCTCTCACGTGCATCATAAAGACGTTCCCAGATGTTTGCATAATCACCCCCAGGTACCGGAAATGGAAGACTGTAGTCAGGGGGGGGGGGGGGGGCCTTTGTAATGAAACGTTGCGGGCTTTCCTCCCCATCTGAAGGACATAGTGACTGTCTTCGTCTCGTTCAAACTCATTTCGTTATCTTCGGCCCATACTGCTACATTGTTCACGGCGATTTGTAGGTCTTCTGCACTTGTAGAGGTCATTACCATATCGTCTGCGTACATATGAACTTTGACAATGGGTGGAACTATTGCAGTGACAGCTGTTGCTATCGTAAACAATATCGGACTGACAGGATCGTCTTGAAGGACCCCGTTCGTTTGCTCGATTGGTTCAGAAGTGATGATGCCGTCAGTGATTTCTATTAGGTTACTACTCAGCAGATTCCTAATAAATCAAGCTAAGTAGCTAAACTCGCCTACCAATTTCTCAAGGTTGTCGATGATAATTTGTCTGTTAAGGGTGTCAAAAGCTTTTTTTGTAATCGATGAATACAGCATGCAGTTTCCTCCATGGTAATGTTAAAGCTTCCTCAATATCTAACTGTAAACATTGGATGGCTTGTGTGGCAGATCTACCCTTTCGAAACCCGAACTGTTCGTCAGGTATCCACTCTTCAATTGTGGACGTGAGGTGCTCGCAAATTAATTTTGTGTGGATTTTCAATAACAGCTCTCAAGGGCAATCCCCCTGTATGAGTTCGGGTCCCCGCTGTCCCCTTTCCCTTTGTACAGCATTTTAACTGTCATTTCCTCCAGTTCGCGGGAATTGTACCTTTACGTAGGCATATGTTAAATAGAAAGGTCACACATCTTTTCAATTGTGTTGTGGATTCTTTCAGATGCTCATTGAAGAAGTTGTCTGGCCCACAGGCTTTATTGTTCTTACTAATGGTATTGGCTTTCAACACCTCTTCCTCAGTAAAAAGTTCCGGTTCTTCTGCTACTGTAAGGTCTCCCGCTGGTCGTGGAGCGGAGAGTGTGTCCCGGTCTTGAAGGACCAACGTTAAGTGATCTTAACAGGCCTGTATCGATATATTTCGCTGGAATTCAGGTTGTCTAGAGTTTAGAGCCTTATAAGGGTGAGTTTCTGCTTCTTGTATGAGTTTCTTTTCTTGTACGTTTTGGAACAATTCCTCTGCTTCTTTAAGGATGAGTTTGTACCGTCTCCTTATGTCATGGTAACTCCTCAGATTGCTTTCTAAAGGTGTCATTCGCACCCAATGAAGGGCTAGTAGAGCTTCTCTACGTGCAAAGTAACAACCCCTGTTAAACCACACCTGTGACTTCCTTGTTGATTGTACTCTGGGAAGTACTGCCTGCAAGATAAGTTTTTCCAAATTCACCGTTGCGTTGTCCAGGTCTCCGGATGCTATCACATCTAATACTGTATCAATATCCCTGTCTTTTAAACGTGTGGCATCTTATTACCCTAGATAGCTTTATGAGAGATTTCTTCTCCCTTCTCTTTTCCTCGGACAGTTCGAAGATGGTCTCTACTGGGATATGTTTAGCGTTTCCCCTGTCGTGGTTTGTGTGACAGACTTGATGTTTACGTTATTGGTTAGTACGATGTATATAGCACTTGACCCGTTGTGACATAAGTACGTTAACATGTTCTTATCATTCACCACAGTTAGTCTTCTTCATCTAGGTATTATTCTAATACAGAGTTTGTTTTGAGCGAGGGCTTGTCAATACGCCAATTCAAATCTCCGGCTATTATCAGGGTATCCTGTGGCTTCGCTTTCTCCATGGCTAATGCGAGTTCTTCTATGATTTCACTTGATGTATTTTCTTGTTGTAAATACATTCCTAATATAGTACAGACACTTGTTTTTATCATTAGTGTATTGTCTGTTTTACATAAGACTGAGGAAGGTGAAAGTTTTGCCTTTAAGATACATGTAATGCCTCCAGAGGGTCTTCCTCTGACTCCTTGTTTGACGGGAACATTAATGGTGTAAGCCGTCTTATAAGACCACTCTCTTGTCAAAAACGTTTCTGCCAGTATTACTATATCGTATGGTCGAAGATATCTGGGGCTAAACTGATAACCCCCATGAGTCCCTCAACGTTCCAAAGGAGGGTTTTCAGTCTTCTCAAAGGTTCTGTTCTTCCTAGGTTCAAGTTATTGCAGGACTCCTTCGTTCCGTGGTCTTCTTGGTGATCGAAAGGGACGCACAAGAACATCCTTTGTCTTCTTGTTCAACTTCCTCTAGGTGCTGCCAGGGTATCCCCAGTTTGAAAGCCTTGTTGATTCCTAGGGTGTTCAACTCTTCACACGACATGATACCGTCAATTCCTTTCGAAGACATGAATTCCTTTACCCTCCCGGTAGTCGCATTTGGAGAGAGGTGACCCACATATAGCCAGGCAATTCCTTCTCAGGCTTGAATGATGGAATTAGATTCATTTGTTCCTATGATGATCTGCCGGCTTTCTTTATATCTGTTCCTCCTCCTCCTGACTGTCTCCCAATCCTTCTCTTCCTCCTCACCTCTGACATATGTCTTGTCATATCTATGGAAGCCATGGCCTACCTGATCGACATCCACAGTACCATTACATCCTTTGTCTTCTTTCGCGAAGTTTGTGTTCTTTTGAAAAGTATCTGACGCCTCACCTATCTTTCGTAATTCTGCTTTCTTAATTGTAAACTTGTTAGATCCAGCAATGCAGTTGTCCTTTTTCTCATTATCATTACTTTCCTCAGCTGGGTGAAGGCAATAAATGTTTCTTGTTTCTATGAATTCAAAGGGGTTATTTTTCCGAACCAATCTGACTAAAGTATAAATTCCCGATAGATCAAATATATCAACATCACCTTTTCCTCTCAATCTGTGGATGTACGCTATCAACCTCCATCTGCGAGTGTCCCAATTTAAAAAAGTATGGTTAATAACAGAAATGTCAAAACATTGCACACAGTGTATCAACAAAGCAACAATAATCACATCTCTGTTCGGATCGCCGCATGTGTTGGACATCAGTATCATTTATTTTACATTTACTTAACTGGTATGCTCTATGTAGCCATAATCTTCTGAGCTCAGCCTAAAGAACTCACCAACAACTGAAAGAAATTTAAGCTACTACAGCACTACTCTTGTCCAAGCACCGTGAACCTGTGAGGAATGTGAATAGCGGACGATAATGAGAGATGTAGGGGGTTCCCGGTCCGTGCTTAGTAACAGAACCAAATACATTGGCCGATCACTCACTCATTTGCAGCACCACACTAGTATAGACAACGGCCCTATGTTAGCAGTATTGGAATAGACGGGAATTTTAGATAACACGGCGGGCTGTTGACAGGTCCGTTTCTTCCTGCTGCCCACGTCACCTCACTCCACAAGTTCATAGAGCTTGGATATACAATTAATTAGTAAGGAAAAGGCGGTAAGCATAACAAAACTTTAGTGCGCGCCAATATTCAGTTCGAACCAAAGTAGTGTATGTACACTTAGCTGATACTGCTCTAACATTTTTCTCGTAATCCATATAAGCAAAGTGACATATCTTAACTTAAGATTTTTAGGTTTTAACGATATCTTGAGGAAGTTAGTTACGCTATAGGCTTATTTCAAAAAGTATTAGGATTACGCTTACGCTGTTTTGGCAGTAAGTATGCTTCACTCTAAGAAAAGCCATGCAAAAAGCCAATTTGGCTATTTTTGTAGATACGCTATCCAGGTCCTAAGCCGGCGAAATGTAGAGAACAATAGTGTCGTCTTTTGTCGCATAGCGCCGTAGGAAAATAATCAGAGGACTTTGGAAAACTTCGGCTGTCCCGAGCTCCTGAATTGCCAATAGTGTCATTTATCACCACATAGAGCTTAAGGATAAGGATCGGAATAAATGAAAATAAATTTGAAAGCACTAACGCTTATTGCAGCTGATAACCTCAATGTACTGCACCAACACCATCAGCCTTATACAGAGGAATACCATTTTCATGATAACTGTTTTAAGGGGCCTAAGAAATCTTTTTGCACTAATTACTCCCCGCGACTACAATTTATAAGCAGCGCCAGATGTAACCATTTTCGCAATTCTGGACCAGAACACTGGTAGGGGTCACAGGATGCAGCCCGCATTGTCAGCTAACAATAGACTTATTACAATATTCTTACAATTACACTACTACGGAGATGAATGGTTCTAGGGCCTTAAAACGTGGTTTTCGAGTTCCTTTTGTCTGTTATTCTAAATGTAGGGAATGGAGAGGGTTGTCCAAAACATCAAGTGGACAGTGTCACCAGCAGCGTTTCAAAGGCTAAGTATGTAAAATTCAGTGCAATTAGGTGAAACGGTGTAGATTTGTGCTAAAGGGCCTAAATGCAGGGAATGGAGTGGTCTGTCCGAAATTTAAAGTGGACAGTGTTACCCGCAGGGTTCCAAAAGGTAAGTATACAAAAATTAGTTCAGATCGGTGAAACGGTGTCGATTTGTGCCAAAGGGCCTAAATGTAGGAAATGGAGTGATTTGTCTGAAATTTCAAGTATAGAGTGTTTAAGTACATAAAATTTGGTTTAGAGCGGTGCAACGATGTAGATTTATGCCAAAGGGCCTAAATGCAGGGAATGGATAGGTCTGTTCCAATTTTCATGTAGACAGTGTTACTCGTTGGGTTCCAAAGGGTAAGTATGTTAAATTCGGTTCAGATCGGTGAAACAGTGTAGATTTGCGCCAAAGGGCATAAATGCAGGGATGCTCGTCGGGTTCCAAAGTGTAAGTATATAAAATTTGGTTCAGATCGGTGAAACGGTCTATATTTGGGACAAAGGGCCTAAATGCACGGAATGTAGTGGTCTGTCTGTCCGAAATTTCAAGTGAACAGTGTTAGTCGCAGGGTTCCAAAGGGTAAGTATTCAAATTTTGGTTCAGATTGGTGAAACGGTGTAGTTTTGTGCCAAAGGGCCTTAATGCAGGGAATGGAGTGGTCGGTCCGTAATATCAAGCAGACAGTGTTACTTGTGGGGTTCCAAAGGGCAATTTTGTAAAATTTGGTTTAGATGGGTGAAACGGTGTAGATTTTTGCCAAAGGTCCTAATTGCAGGGAATGGAGTGGTCTGTCCGAAATTTTAAGCAGACAGTGTTAGTCGTCGGGTTCTAAAGTGTAAGTATGTGAAATTTGGTTCAGATCGGTGAAACGGTGTGGATTTGTGCCAAAGGGCCTAAATGCAAGGAATGGAGGGGTCTGTCCGAAATTTCAAGTGAACAGTGTTACTCGCAGGGTTCCAAAGTGTAAGTAAACAAAATTTAGTTCAGATCGGTGTAGATTTGTGCCAAAGGGCCTAAATGCAGGGAATGGAGTGGTCTATCCGAAATTTAAGGTGGACAGGGTTACCCGCAGGGATCCAAAGGGTAAGTATAAATATTTTGGTTCAGATTGGTGAAACGGTGTAGATTTGTATAAATAACAGATAAACAGACAGACAAGCATTGAGCTTTATATATATATATAGATAGGTAGAATTATATATATATATAGGGATTACCATGTTCAGCATAAGCTGTGGCATAAAACAATGTTAATAGAATTCTTTTTAAACCAATCAAACAAACAAATCACTCTCCTACAGATAAACATAGACTTCGGTTTTTAAGCCCTTGGTTAAGTTACAGACAAAATCAAAGAAAAAGTCAATTAATATATTGTATCAGGGAATTCGTGTTGACCGACTGAAAAGCACCAGACTTTTGTTTGCTTGGGCAGCACTGAAAATTGGCTTCAAACCTCACAATGTTGTATCAATGTTTAATTCTAAACTAAAATGTTTTGGCTTTCTCTTATGACTTCATCATGGATTATTATACAAAATTCCAAAAATATGAAGATGACTTTAAAATGTAAGTGTTGTATTTGATTGCATGTCCCATCCTATTAGCAAAACTACAGCGGCTTCGGTGGTGTAGTTAGTAGCATGCTGAACTGCTGTGCCCAAGATAGCGGGTTCAAACCCAGCCGAAGTTGTCGGATTTTTTAAGAGCGATAAAATTCTTCAGTATGCCTTCCTTCGGAGGGAAAGTAAAACCGGCGGTCCTATGTCATAGCTTTATGGCACGCGAAAGATCCTTCCACAGACTAAACTTGTGTGAAGCTAAATTTCTAGGTTAGATTTCGTTGGAATGCTCTATCAAAGTTCCATTGTTCACCACCAGGTATCGGTGGCATCTGGTAGCGAAATTTGGAACTACTTTAAATTGAATGGAACTTGTTGCTCACCCTATCGGTGTCCACTTGAAAAAGCTACAGCCTCTACCGAGCCGAAAATGTCCTCAGACACTCCGGGCACTAAAAGTCATACGATAAATAAAATAGCAAAACTACTCTTTAGTCATGTTCGTTCAGTTCTTTTAACTTTCAAACCTTTTTGCTTGAAATTTAGTCACTTAGCGAGAAATACTGCTTAGTAACTTTTTTTGGCTTCAATATAAAATGCAAGTTTTAGTTTTTGAAAATATGTAAATATAGTCTATTTTAATGAAATTGGAATATTCTCAAAAATTGTATTAACTAAACCAAACAAAAATTGAAATACACTCACCGGCAAAAAAAAAACAACACTTGATTTTTTAAATTAAAACTTACGTATTAGCTGCATACTGTCTCTTCACAGACGAGTAGAGATTCGGTCTCAGATCGCCTGACGGAAGAGAAAGAGTGTGGAGGAGGGTTGAAGAAAGATTTTCTCCTGTAACATTTTCCTCCAGGACTGCATTCGATGGGGGTTCTGTCATGGCCTGGGCCGTGATCAGTATGGATGCCAGGACTGAACTTTACCTAATTGAGAATGGGACTCTCACTGGTACATCATGGGTCCTTGAAAACCATGTTGTACCATTTGCTCCATTTGTCGGGGATGAATTTCACCTTATGCACGACAACGCACGAGCACACACTGCCCGATGTGTCCAGCAGTACCTGCATGTGGCGGGAATCTACGAACTGGACTGGCCAACTAGGAGCCCTGACCTCAATCCAATTGAACATGTTTGGGATATGTTGGCCAGAAATGTTCGGCAACGTGATCCTGAGACTCTCCAGCAACTTCGGGTGATGCTGAATTAGGAGTGGGAATGCATCCCATAGGAAAGCATTTCACAAATCATCGCAAGTATGGCAGAGAGGTTACGCAAGGTGATTCATGCTAAGGGTGGAAATACCAGATTTTAAGTGTTCAGTTCTTGTGTCAGTGCCCAAAGGAATGGATTAATTCTGTAATGATAAATTTTGGAACTCAGATAACATTTTTAAACGACTATGTAATTTACTCAAAATTTAAGACATTTTCACTTTCTTTTCTTATTCTAGAAAATTAAACAGATTTTATAGCATTTTTTTGTATTTGATGTGGTTTTCAAATGTTTAAAAAACAATTAACTATGCATAATTTTTACATAAGAATAATGTCAGTGCAATAAATTATGAGAGTTAAAAAATACAAGAGTTGCGTTTTTTTGTTTTGTTTTTTGTTGGTTTTTTTTCCCTCCGGAGAGTGTATAACAGCTTTATCTGTAGGATGGGAGGAATATTTATTATTCGAAAAAAGAATTAAAGGATTTTGCAGTGTGTTTTAGAAAGAGATGGGACATAGATACCTGCCTTAATCAAAATAATCAATGGCAATACTTTCCGTTACATGGTATTGAACTCGATACTTTTAAAATTTGTAGTGCAATAATCTATGACATTCTCCTTTCAAATTTGAATTTACAGGAATAATGCACAGTCAGCGAGTGCTTCATGCTGACTGACAAGAATCTCACCCTCTCTGCGGATTGGAATTTGCAGGAATGAAGTGCGTTTGGTGGTGCTCTTATACCAACTGACCCAAAGTACATTCTCCCAATGGGCTCAAATTTGCAGGAACAAAGTGCAGTTGGTGTCACTGTCACACCAATTGATGACAATAGGGTTCTCTTAAACAGACTTGAATTCACAAATAAGCAAGCAGCTGGTGCCACAATCGCACTGTGTGGCGAGAATCACATTCTCCCTATGAACTAAAATTCACAAGAAACATGTGAGGTTGTCACCACTATTGCACACTGATTGCCGAGAATCTCATCCTCTCTATGGACCCTAATTTAGCAGGAGAAATGTGCAATGGTGCAGTTCTTATGTCAATTGCAACAATCTTGTTAATCCTTTAGAATCCAGTTCAATGATACAATGTGTAATTGATGTAACTCTCAAACCAGCTGAGAGCAATCTTGCTCTTCCTCTAGTTTCAACTTGGCTGGTGCAGCTGCCATCAGGGCAGGTTCAGAAAACATTAAAAAACAGCATGTATTGCCATTTAAGATTCCTTTACTTTAGGTGGCATTGCATTGATGATTACTCGTGATAAGAGCCATCTACAGATATGAGAGTTACACTTCAGTGAATGGAATTCCGGAAGGCTATTTTACGAGCCATCTATAGCGAGATAGACATAACTGGCCCTCGCTAAAGAGAAACTGTATGCACGGATGTTGTATTATTTATGAAATGCCTGCATTAATTGTGCATGATTTCCAAGTACGGAAATGAAAATAGAATTATCCAGGCGCACTTAGACTATCTGGAAAACATACCGCCGATACACTCTGCCACCCCCGAGTCCCTAAATCACACTTACGTTGAGTCCAACCGACAGATTCAAGCACTGCAGGCTCTGAGAGAAAATATTGCCAACTACGGTCGCGTCCTAGTCCCTAAGATACCCAAGAGCGTTCCCAGATGATATCTGCCGACGTTGGATCATCCACACGCGGAGAGACAACGTTAGTGAAGGTGGCATCATCAAACTCATGTGTTTTTTGAACGAAGAGGTTGAAGGTGCCCTCATCAGTCAAAAGATTCGGGGGGAATCTTATCAGCACCCGGCTCCTGTCCCAGCAACAGCGGTGTTCCAGATTGACACTCACGCGAAGAAAGGGAAGAAGAGAGAGAAGGAAAGACTACAGTCATTCTGCGTGTTTTGTGAGGGAAGAGGACACTGGGCTCAGGATTGTACTAAGGTAACCGGGACTGACGCTCGAACTCAGAAATTGAAACAATCATAGCGTTGTTTCCTCTGTTTTAAACGAGGTCATCACTCAAAGGACTGTAGCAGGAAAGGGAGAGCTTCGTGTTCCCAGTGTAGGAAAGGTCACCATAGAGCGATTTGCAGCAACTTAAATCATTCCCTTGTCGCGAATTGCACTGAAACAACCGCCGTTGGTAAAATAAACGTCACTACTCCGGGATTTACCCATCTCCAGACTGCTAGAATATGGATCTCAGGACCAACGCGTTCGAATAAGCTGACGAGGTGCGTTCTCGACGGAGGTAGTCAATCCAGTTTCGTCAAAAGTTCCTTGGTTGATGAGCTGGGTCTGGAAGTCATTGGAGAAGCATCATTAAAGGTCCACGCGTTTGAAACACCATCCAACACATCACATTCACGTAGGTTCGTTCGCCTGAAGACGAGAGGATTTTGGGACAGTTCCCGAGTAACCTTGACGGCATTTGAAACCACCCACTCCTTTTCTCACCACCCAGCAGTACCACGAGATATCACGATGACCGGACAGACGCGGAAACTGTAATTGGCTGACCCTACAGATGATTCAGCTGACCTTCCAATCGAGCTGTTAATCGGAGGAGATCAGTATTGGACAATCGTCAGTGACTCTGCCCCGAAACGACTCTCCTCGTCAGTTGTGTTAATTCCATCGAAATTTGGATGGATATTCACCGGAAACCGCTCAGGTGTATCAGCTATTAACACGGTTGTAAACTTCATCGATGCATGTCACTCCATGCCCTGTGACGACTCTCTTAGATGTTTGTGGGATCTGGAGTCCGTTGGGATTGCAGCTGAACAAGACAGAGCAATGAGCGCTAAAGACACCTCACTTCTAACACAATTTCACGAGTCTTACAGTATTGAGGACCAAAGAAGAGTCGTACGATTGCCACGCAAGGAAACTATGGAACTTGCCAACAACTATCACGTTGCAGAAAAACAATTCCAATCACTGGATACCCGATTCCGGAAGAACGAAGCCCTGAGACAAACATATACGAACCACATGATGGACTACATAAGGAAAGGCCACGTGGAACTAGCTCCAGAGGAAACCCGTACGGATGAGTTTTATCTTCCTCATCACTTAGTCAAGAAAGAGAAACATGGAACCATTAAATGGCGTATAGTCTTCGACGCATTGTCACACGAAGAAAACGCGTGCCCACTCAACGAGTCCCTGGAAATGGGACCCAACCTACTGCCCGAACTGTTTGCAGTATTGTCGCGGTTCCGTTCATTCCCGTACGGTGTGATAGGAGACATCAGCCAAGCGTTTCTTCAGTTGTCCCTTCACGAAGAAGATAGGGACTTGACCAGATTCCTGTGGTACCGTGTTGTCGAAGATGAGTGTGGTGCTCAAGTGGCTTCCAACGAGCAAGCGATTTTCCGCTTCACAAGACTCCCATTCGGACTGACTTGCAGCCCATCTCTCCTTTCAGCAACGTTCAGAGAACTAGCCACTAGAAACAGATCTCAGTTTCCTTCCGCGGCTTCACTCATAGATGAAAATACATTCCTGGACGACATTATCGCAGGTGCTCGGGGAGAAAATGAAGCGATCGCACTCTACTATGAACTCACCTCTCTCATGAAGGAGATAAGTCTACCCATGTCGAAATGGGCCACGAGTTCCCAACAGCTGATCCAGATATGGAAGGCCGAAGGAAGAGAGATCACCACGGAAACACACGTTCTTGGCGTTCCATGGAACAGTGACAGACTCGCTCACTATAGATGTTACAGAAATCACAACGAGACTGAAGGACCGCCCCGCTACGAAACGGCACCTGCTCCAAGCAATTAATAGTTTCTACGACCCATTGGGCTTAATGCACTGGGGAAAATCCTATTTCAGGACACATGGCATAGAGGACTAACATGTGATTAACTCCTACTGCAGAACCTTGCCAGTCGCTGGCACAGCTGGACCTCAAGTCTACCACAACTCTCGCAGATCACCGTCCCAAGATGGGCAGGAATGCCAGAACGCGACATCACAGATGTCCATGTGTTAAGTGCCGCTTCAGAGCGAGCATATGGAGCTGTTTTGTATATACGATCTCTCTGCAATGGCACATCTGCCCACATGTTGTGCAGTAAAAGTAGACTTGCGCCAGTCAAGTAGGTGACACTACCACGTTTAGAGTTGCTAGCAGCGGTGATAGGCGTTCGACTCTTGAATTACTGCGCTAAGGCGCTGCTCTTCGACACAAGCAGAGGGACCCTGTGGACGGACTCAAGAGTAACCCTAGGATGGATTCAGAATGATCCGAGTCGTTGGAAGACGTTCGTCTGCAACCGCGTGACCGAGATTCAATCCTCTACCACTCCGTCACAGTGGAGACATTGTCCAGGCAAGGACAATCCAGCAGATCACTTGTCACGAGGATTGACGGCAGAGAAGATCAAAACTCTTCAGACCTGGTGGAAAGGACCATCATGGCTATCTCTCGACCAATGCCATTGGCCCCACAGCTCACTCATCTATACGCCCCTCCCTGAAGCAAGAACTCCCGCTCAGGATGTGCTCCAAATTGAATCACCAGACCCAGTAATTGAAGCTACCAGATACAGCTCCAATATCAAACTTCTTCGCGTAACCGCATGGGTTCTTCGCTTTGTACGCCTACTTAGAAATGAGGACCAACCAACGGGGGAACTGACAGCAGAAGACATAAATGAAGCCCTCCACTATTGGATAAAGGCAATGCAAACGGAATGTTTCCCTACCGAAATTACAGCTCTCAAACGGAAGACCCCTCTGCCTGAGAAATCGAAGATCAAACGTTTCAATCCATTTCTCGACAATGGCATACTTCGCCTCGGTGGACGCCTACAATGGTTTCAGAGAGTGAACAGCATCCAATCATCATGGAAGGACGACATCACTTCACACAACTGCTGATAAAAGACAAGTACATACTGTGCCCAACTCTAGGAATGGGTATTCCAAGATTCAGACACCTAGATATCAAGGGAAAGGCTACAGCCGCTGTTGAAAGTTGAGATATTTGAATATCGCGCTACATTGCTTCTCGAAGCAATTGGAAAGAATATACCGCTAAGAGCATGTCAAGTGACGTAGCGAGTAATAGCAGAGGTCGAGGCTATTTATTGATTAAATAGTTAGCCATGGAGTAGAGACTTGAGACTTGGATCAGATTACTGGCACGGCCAAATGAAAGAGAATGCAATTAGTATCAAGTAAATCGGACCAGGGATACCAGAGATATGAGGATTTCTAGATTTCAGCGTGATGACGCGTGACCCTGACTGTTTTGAATAAAAGCCGGCCGGCACAGGCATCAGTAGCTCACTTCGACACAAGCACTTGCCTAGCAAGGTGCTACTACGCTGAGCCAAGGCACATGGTTGCCGGATCTACGCAGAAGTTATTTTCAAAGTTGTGATAGTCACAAAAGTGCTGCGCTACGAGTGGAACTTAGTAAGTTTCCGGCAGGGAGGATCACTAAGGTGATTGATATTTTCTACAGACACTGGTGAAATATTTTTATTTTCACATGGACATATGCTAGACTTTGTCTAGAATTAGTACTTTGTCACAGTCCAGTAATAACCTAATACTTGGATATTTTTAGTCCAATTCAGTCAGTTTCATATTTGTAACTTGATAACCACTCCGATCTATCAGTACATTGAAGACCAGTCTATCACGGTGTTGTTCATTAGCCAACGCAGGGAAACTACATGTTGCTTCGCGCATGGTAGATGGTGTGAAGCCATGCCCAGGGAACGATCTTCAGAACAGCCGTTGATTGGTTAGACTGTCAGTGTTTTCTTGTACTGAAACGATTACCGTGAGTTATGTTACAACTGACATATCTGAGAATAGATCACTTAGATCTGACCCCATTTAAGCAAACTGTTATGGAGTTAACAGAAGCCATTATTAAAATGGATCAACAGTTACTTCAAACGTCAAGAGATATTACCACTATGTCTTGTTAGACGGATTGTGGGTATATAATGGCGGCCGATACAAGGATTATACGTGCTTGTCCGATAGGGCATGTTTATGGATAAATCTGGTACAAACCAGGTTCGCTACGCTTCAAGACCATCAAGAAATGTAAGCCACATTTGAATTATATTATGCCTAGCTAATTGGAACAAACTATTTTTCGGCAGATGACCAACACATTTATTTTTCTTCGTATTTAAATCTTGCAATGATTTACGCAAGACATATTAGAGTTATTCTGAGTATTTTCATCACTCAGAACAGTTTAGGATCGATGACCGAGCATAACGAAGATTTATTTGAATATTTCATATTTTTGGGAAATCACGGTAATCAGCCGATGTAACTGTAAAAGTTAATAATTATTTTTGTTGAGGAATGGATATTTTTTCCATATTCGAAGGTTCGAACATGTGGATTCTCACATAATGAGATGATAATTAAATATATTTAAAATAATATAACTAAGAATAATAATCCACTAATAATAATAATAATGATTTTTTTCTAAATAATTCTTGGATATTATATTTTCTAATAATCATATGTATTGAGAGAGAGCCTATGAAGTAGTTTAATCATTTCTAGTTTGGAACAGGAGATTTTCCGAAGGAGAGTGGTTAGCGCAAGCCCGCATTCAACCAACATTTCAGTTCTGGTTGAACAGTTAATATTTGCAATGAGCAAAGTATATTTTTCAGATAACACGGAGAGGCATGAAACGGGAAGCAAATGATATTTGTATCAAATAGGATATTTTTGTATTTATATAAAATCATGACGTAAATACACTCGAAAGTGAAATAAAGATTTTCATAAGTATGGTAAATTCACGGGTTGAACTGAATGGTAAAATAAAATAAACTTGTGAGTTTATTAATCTTCCAGTGTTGATAACAAGCAGAGGCTTGATTTATTGTATAAATTTTGGGAAGAAAATTTATGTGTGTGGAGTAGTTGAAATGCCATTCCCAGGTGCGCATGTTTAAGTCGCAGGAATGAGGAGATTTTTTCGAGCATCAATCAAATAGCAGGTTCGATGGCTCAGGTTTATACACACATCAAAAAAAGTTTTGCATCACCTCGGTTCCCAGATCTCCGGCATATAGACGTTGACTGTGTATATTGTATCAAAGATACAGTCCCTTTGACTGTTCATAGATGTCACTAAAACTGCTCAAAGATGTAAACAACCATGCATGAGCAGGGCCTATTAGACGGAGGGGGTACGACAGCCGATCAGTTCCAGTCATTCCACCAGGACGAAGGTACGCTGCTCATGTTGTCTGTAGTTCTACCATGCCTAGAAGGTCAATACCGCAGTTCGATCGCGTCCGCATTGTTACTTTGTGTCAAGAAGGGCTCTCAGCAAGGGAAGTTTCCAGGCGTCTCAGAGTGAACCAAAGCGATGTTGTTCGGACATGGAGGAGGTACAGAGATACAGGAACTGTCGATGACAGGCCTCGCTCAGGCCGCCCAAGGGCTACTACTGTAGTGGATGACCGCTACTTACGGATTGCCGCTCGGAGGAACCCTGACAGCAATGCCACCATGTTGAATAATGCGTTTCGTTCAGCCACAGGACGTCGTGTTTCAACTCAAACTGTGCGCAATAGGCTGCATGATGCGCAACTTCACTCCCGACGTCCATGGCGAGGTCCAGCTTTGCAACCCCGACACCATGCAGCGCGGTACAGATGGGCCCAACAACATGCTGAATGGACCCCACAGAATTGGCATCACGTTCTCTTCACCGATGAGTGTCGCATATGCCTTCAACCAGACAATCGTCGGAGACGTGTTTGGAGGCACCCTGGTCAGGCTGAACGTCTTAGACACACTGTCCAGCGAGTGCAGCAAGGTGGTGGTTCCCTGATGTTTTGGGGTGGCATTATGTGGGGCCGACGTACGCCACTGGTGGTCATGGAAGGCTCCGAAACGGCTTTACGATACCTGAATGACATCCTCCGACCCATAGTGCACCCATATCGGCAGAATATTGGAGAGGCATTTGTCTTCATGGATGACAATTCTCGACCTCATCGTGCACATCTTGTGAATGCGTTCCTTCAAGATAACGACATCGCTCGACTACAGTGGCCAGCATGTTCGCCAGACATGAACCCTATCGAACATGCCTGGGATATGTTGAAAAGGGCTGTTTATGGACGTCTTGACCCACCAACCACTCTGAGAGATTTACGCCGAATTGTCGTTGAGGAGTGGGACAATTTGGACCAACAGTGTCTTGATGAACTTGTGGATAGTATGCCACGACGAATACAGGCATGCATCAATGCAAGAGGACGTGCTACTGGGTATTAGATGTAGTGGTGTGTACTGCAATCTGGACCACAAATGCTGAAAGTCTAGCTGTATGATGGTACAACATGCAATGTGTGGGTCTCATGAGCAATAAAACGAGCTGAAATGTTGTTTGTGTTGATCTCTATTCCCTTTGTATTTAAAGGTTCCGGAACTCTTGGAACCGAGGTGATGCAAAACTTTTTTTGATGTGTGTAGTAGGAGTATTGGAACTACGCATTTCGTCGTATGAATGACCCGAAGGTTATTTCTTTGAAACCATCAGTTCTTATTTCAACCTTGTTTACGGATTCCATTTAGACTTTGATTTTGCTAGAACCCGGATTTGTCATGATAGTAGTTTATTCTTCTTCAGAGGAAGACCTTTGCCGTTGTTGTTGTAATTTTGTGTTCTTACACAAATAATAGAATGGGCCACTGCCAATTAAAAATAATTCTATAACCACGAATAATTTGAAGGATGTTTTTTCAATCCTAGTGCCATGAACTAAATGAATTTATTATGAAGCTACAATTCTTATTTCCGCATTCTGTCGAAGAATTGCAAGTTGTGAAAGTTACTGAAATGGCCATGAATATAAATATTTTTCATAATAATGATTCCAAGTGGAGAATTGAATAGTTGAATGGTTCAACAATTTATTGATCAAGTTGATGATTCAGAAATCATGTATTTTGTTAGGAACTTGAAGTTCACAATCGAGTCACTTCTCGAAACATTTAATGTCAGAAGAACAATTAATTTTGTTGTGCTTCGCACAGTTCTTCGATGCTATGCTCAAGGTCAAATACTTTTCAGATGTTATTAATATGTGTACATAATTTGTGTTGATTCAAAGATAATAATATTTTTTTGACAATATATTTTTGAAACTGGAAAATAAGTGAAAGTTAAAAATTCTATGAACATTTATTCTACGAGTGTTAATATTATATACAAATTCAAACAGTGAACTACGATATTTCCAGTAGAGACAATTAAATTTGAACTGGATTTAATCACAAATAAATGAATATAATTTTGGAACACAGTCTACAGGACTAATAATCAGACTTGTGTTTCCAAAGATAATTGTCAAATGTGTTTGGAAAATTTCTGTACATTATGTAAATAGGAGTGTGGGTCGCCACACGTGAAGGATGCTGCTTTGAGCATTTTTGCAGTCAATTTTAAATTCAAAATAAAATGAGATAATTTTACATGATGTGTTATGCCCAGTTGAATCTCCTTCTATCCTTATTGTTGCATTGAGCCAAAAATCAGTAAAGCATTTTTTTTATTTTGATGTCGTTTTTGCGATTAGCTTTAACCCATCTGGCGCTCCGGGATATTTTGACTCTCGTGCTGACTGATTCTTGGTAAAATGCATATGTGGTCGTGCGGACTCTGGTCTAAACGGGCACAATACGGCTCCATCATCTCGGAGTACAGATTGTTCTCTCTCACCTCCGAAGCACCTACTGGATCCTTGGTGCTCGCCGTGCCATCAAACATGTCCTTCACCTATGATTACCCTGCAAGATGGTAAAAAATGTTGGCGGCCAGGCAATAGAGGCTCCACTGCCCTCCAAACGAGTGACCCTGAGCAAGCCATTCGCTGTCACAGGTATCGACTTCGCGGGCCCGCTGTACGTCAGGGCAGGAACAGCAGCCAAAAAGTGTTACATCACTCTCTTTCCATGTGCCACTACACGGGCCCTACATTTGGAGTCGATTGGTGATATGAGCGCCGACAGATTCATGCAAGCACTACAGAGATTCGTCGGTAGGCGCGGTCTGCCACACACTATTTATTCGGACAACGCCCAGACCTTTCACGCGGCTAACAAGGAACTTAGTGGCATTTGGGCTGTCGGTGGCGAAGACTCACCGCTACCTCTCCGAGCACGGTGTAACCTGGAAATTCATCGCCCTACGCGCGGCTTGGTGGGGAGGATGGTGGGAGAGGATGGTTGGATCGACGAAGCAGTGCCTACGGAAGCTACTTGGACGCTCCAGCATCGACGAAGAAGGACTTCAAACAGTACTGGTCAGCATCGAAGCCGCACTGAACTCTAGACCCTTGACTCGCAATGGAGACACCGGCGATGTGTTGACTCCCGCACACTTCCTTGTGGGAGAGAAACTCTCTACAGTACCATCTGGGCCTGAACCACCAACGGGAGTTCCTGTTCGAGAATTCCGACTGTGTCAACAACTGGCAGACGACTTCTGGAAGCGCTGGAGTAAGGAGTAACTACTGTTGCTGCAGAGCTTTCATCAAGTCCAGCTGCCCAAGAAGAACTCCACGCTGAGGGTAGGCGACGTCGCGCTCCTTCAAAGTGACCATCAGCCGATACATCTCTGGAGAAAGGTCCGGATCCGAGTACTGGAAGGGACAGGATTGTAAGGATTGTAATCCTTTCCACAGCAGATGGAAAACAGCTGGCCCGACCCGTTCAGCTGGTCGTACCTCTAGAGGTAGACCAGGGTGGGGAGGATGTTGGGAATTGACTTCCAACCTGGCCACAGATGGTTCCACCTCCCAATCTCCATAGCCATTGACATTATGTTGGACAGCAGTGTGTGTGTGTTATATCTGTCCCTCCCTGTGCTTTGTATTTGTTACTCTGTATTCTGTGGTGTGCAATACAAGATGGCAAGTTTAGAATAGTGACCAGTGTGTGGTGCCTGTTTACACCTCCCTATCCCTCAACACCCTACACTCGGAGATTATCTAAGTTAAGACTTAGTGCAAAAGCAATATGGATTATTGAATCTTGAAAATTATTTAAAGGGGATCAAATCTTCTCACATCCTTTCTTTCGAGAAAATAAAACTTACGGAGAGCCATCCTGTCGTTACTCCATTTAATTAAAATATTTAATGCACACTTGTATTCTAAACTCATCTCTTATTATAGAGTTCATGTTTGAGATGGTTCCCCAGAAAGCTCACAAATTTTAAAAAAATAAAAATAATCTACTAAATCTCCTTGTAGCTAATCAGTTGGTTTGATATCATGGATGTTCATGCTTATTTCCTAAATTAATTACATATCATAACACTTCATTCGCTTAGAATGTCTTTCATTTCACATACAATAGTCTAATCAATCACCTTCCAAGGGCTCGTCATAATTCATTAATGCTACCTTGATTCAAGTATCATTTCCATTAGGTCAAACTATTTTATTAATAGCATTTGCTACGATAATACTCATATACCATGTATTGCATGATGTTAAAGGCATCATCTGATGGAATTGTTAACTACAGATTGACACAGTGAATTTCCACTAAAGTTCACACCATATTGAATCCATTCCATGTCAACTATGTGTGTTGTGGTTTTTCGTCAGTTATTATAAAGGAATATTCATTTCGTCTGGCTATAATAACTTCAAATGGCCAAAAATCAACACAACTCTTAACATAGGGCCGGTTCTACCACATCCGGGCAAAGGGGCCGATAACTTGCCCGTCGGAATAAGTAAGCATTTCCGTTCGACCATCAACGGGTAGCGCTATCGGCGGTATAAACTTCGTCTACCCGGAGCGTAAATTTTCGGGAGCTTCGAGAGGCCGATAAAGCATTACCAGCCAGATTTGAGCCGTGCGTAAGGGTTTCTTTGCATCATCTATGCTGTACATAACCTCTTCATAAATTACTAATAATACAATATTAGAATCACTTGGTAATTTTGTTGTCACATAATGATATAATTACATACAATTATTAATTAATTATAAGGGATGTAACAGTTACTAAGCATATTTTATTTTAAGGTACGGTAATGGAAGAGCTAATTGACGTCCTGGAAATGTATAACTTTTTTGTCGACGTAGAAGAAGACGCAGTCACACGTCCAAGACGGAACAGAGATCGGCTAGAGCATAATGAAATTCAGTCGAATGAGGAGTTCTTCGTCCGGTTCAGGCTGCAAAAGCCAATAGTTTTATATTTGCTGCGGTTGATTGGACATGAAATACGACCGCCTAGTGATTACCGTACGGAACCATCATAGATTTCAAAATATTATCTCAATTACATGTTTAGGAATACTGTATGAAGCGCTCATATAATTTAATAAATTCGCACAAGCGTGCATGAGAAATACAGAGTGTACAGGACATTATTCAGGTTCTGTACCGTACTATACATTGTCATTGACTTGGTGTTTTGCTTATACAGCATAAGACCTGATAGCCTATTTGGGGCATTACATTTTATAGTTTTTCTACATCACTAAAGCCTTGACAAACAGAACTACGATCTTAGGCTTGTGGTGACGCGTTATACGGTCAATGGCTTTCATCATAAAATATGTGTGACAAAATCATTCCATCCGCCAAACGAAAAGTGTACGGTAAATGTGAACTTTGCAACATGACCTATCCAAGATACCTTCTATAGCTGTGCAAAAAGAGTGAATTCTCTCGTAGAATACAGCAAAGAGAACTATCTAATTATGCACAAATGTGCGCATTCCGTTCCATTCATCTTACAGAGTTTACAAACAAACTTGTCGCCTGGAGTGTGATAATTTGATTTGACATACATTTTATGATTGAACCTATGCACTGAAGCCTTGTCACAACATGTCTGTAGCTCATATAGGCCTAAGCCTGTATTCAGATTGCAAAGTAGCCTATTGCTAGCAACATATTTCACAGGCTTTTCCTCCTTGAAAAGCACTGCAAGCTTGTCTAGTTTTCGATTATTGAGTATAGGTATGATTATTCAGTCGCATTCCTCCGAGAACTTAATCACATGCTAGGTTTATACTGCCCGGAAGTGTCGCGAGAGGTTTTGGTACTAGGCCTATATCTTGTTGAAACCAAAGAACACGTGCTATCAACAAACAACGGACAAAAGCGAAACGAAAATAAACTTAACGCATCTAACGATAGGTGGCTCACTCATCGATTACTCAAATTTAACAAAAATCAGGCTAGCCACCATCTGTATTTTGCTATAAGGTTCCGGGCAGCTGCAAGAAACTTGCACGGAAGTGGTAGAACGCTGCCCAAGATACACAGAGGTTTATACCGGCAGATAGTTTATCACCTGGGTTGCTGCCCGCAACTTTTACCAGGATGTGGTAGAACCAGCCCTATATCATGCATTTTATCTGGACATTATCAAGTGTTGGCTAAGTGTGTCATACACTTGCACCATCAATTAGTCAACCATATAATTGAATTGAAATTAATTCTACAAAGATTTTTTCAGTCTCCATTTTCACAGATAATTAGCTTTCCTCACATTCACTGATATAACATTTCCTTCTTCTTAATTCTATTTCACTCAAATGTTATGCTTAGATTTGGATATTACATTCAATAAATTCAAATAACCATTCACATAGGATGACATTCTGACTGATGTTTCATTAGACTACTTTACATTTAAGATAAACTGTTAATTTCCCTAAATTATTACAGCAAAGAACGTTCTTCATAAACCTTCCCTTATTACCTTTCAATATTACCATTAATTACAACTATCTCATCAACATTTTAATTATATTTCACTTTGTAACATCTTTACATTTCTAAACCACCGCATATCGAACCTCAATTATGCATAACTCATGTATCAATTCTTACTGATTCCACATTACATTAGTATTAACTTCAAATTATTCATTCCACTCCCAACATTTCATTCCGTTACATGAGCTTAAATTCTCTTATAACCTTTAGTTATACGTTCATAATACCACTCTCGTGTTTTATGTGGCATTCTCTCCCGTGAAATTTCTCCCTAATGAAATATTCCTATCAGTGTCGTAAAGTTCTACCTTAATGTTGTTCAAGTTTACATGCCTACGATGTCATTTCCGACTCGCCATAAATCTCTTCAGATCCTAATTATATCCTATAGTGTATAATCCAAGTTTCAACATCTACAATTAAATAAACCGATTAATTTGTCGTAATAAATTTCTCAAAAGAAAATCTAACTTCGTCGCAATAAAACAAAATTTCATTCTGACTTCCAACTTCGACGCAATAGAATTTTGATGTAAATTTCCAACTACTAAATCTACTCTACTAAAAAGTATTAAGCTCCACATGAGGTGAGTTGTATGTACCTTGGTCTTCATCGTGAGGATACCTGTGATGTCTTTCCTTCCGATAATGGATAGTCCTACTCTCCTGCTCCATTTTCTTCTGGTCTCCATCCATCTCCAGGTCCCGTGATAAGACTATATTCCTCCCATAGGTCTTCATACTCTCCTCCATCACGTCAGGTATACCGGTAATTCCCCATATCTTCTGTATTTAGCCTTCCATCACGTTACTTATAGCGTTCATCATATTACGTGAGTACTGGATGTCGCTGATGACCATGATGACAATTTCCGACATTTTTGAAATCATGATACCAAAACGTTGCTCATTAAAACAGCACTTCAATATCCCAAATAGCTTGCCTACATCAGCCGTTTTAAGTAAACAATTGAGCCATAAATTTGCTCGTAAGAATACATGCCTCGCCAAGCCATATGTTATTTGACCTTGACCCAGTCAGCGTCTGAGTTCACTCTCCCTCGTCCGTATGTAGTCTCGAAACAACTGCAAGAACAAAAGACAATCACTCAGCCTCGCATATGCTCACGTTAGCTTTCACTAAAACAGTTGTGATCGCCGTATTATGTCCTTTAAATACATGCCGTAATTCGTGCTAGTATAATACAATTTTGTTAGCATTCAAGTATACAATTGAGCTGAATGTTTTGTTGTTATTACTGTGTGCGGTTTTGCCAAGTCCAAACTGCGTAATTCTTTTTCGTAACACCGAGATATTGTGTGTTTCACATCTCGCGTACACGTTGCCCATACCAAAAATACCCGTCCGTTCTGCGCAGTTCTCCGGCACTTAACTCGCTCGTATCGCACTCAATATATGTAGCGTTATGTCCCACTGTGGACAAGAAGTGTTACAGTGTCCGACTGTGGACAATAAGAGGTGAACTCTCTGCATCCAATGACCTTGCCATTATGCCTTGCTCCCAGCTGATAGAGCTCTCTATAGCATGGTAATCAAACTACTTAGTCAAATTAGGTACTGTATTCTTGACACATTGACTTTAGATATCACATCCGTCTTTTAATTTTCTCGATAAATTCTTCTTCCGATTTATATTGTTTACCATATTATCAAAACAGTTTTATTTAGCTCATTCAAGTTTACCATGCATGCGACTTCAAAGTTGTGGCGTTTTTACTGCCTCGTCACGTGATCTTACTTCTGCTTAACTTGGGGGTGCATTCTAATACCGTGACGCATTTCATACCCAATTATTTGGTGCGAATTATTTGTGCAATGTGTAAAAAAAAAAAGAGAGAGAGAGAGAGAAGACAGAAAGTTGGCGAACCATATCAGACTATTTAGCAAGTTGGGTTGTTAATAAAGGAAGGTTTTACGACAGCAATAAAAGATGTTCTGGGCGACGATAGAGTAAATTACCATATTCACAGATATTAGTGAAGGTCATGCCACAATGTAGAAGAGAATGACTTCTAGAGAAGAAGAACTGAGGCAATTAAACACAATCGACATAACCTGTAATATAAAAGGATTTGAAGAGACAGATGAGGATAATATTGAGGTGCGATTGAACATAAGACTCTTTTGAGCCCGGCTTCAAACACATTGCAAAACATGACTGATGAATACATTGTGCACACAGCGATTGCAAACAGCAGCAAATTTTATACAGTGGAAAGGAAGACAAAAGTGATTGTCCTGTGAGCGATAGCACTGCATTAGAATCCCGTTTACATGTTGACGTTGAACTCGAATCAATAGACAGGAAACTTTAACCTGACACCACTGCGTTGTTGACTTGTGGGCTGATATCTCAAGTTGCCACATTTCAGTAATTATCTACATACAATTACTTAAATGTGGCAACTTGGATATCAGTTCACAGTCGACAATGTCAGGTTGGCGGAAATTATGTTTCCGGCCTATTAACTAAGCACAACCATGCCCTAGTGTATTGAAGAGTCATGGGGCTGAATACTACAAGAGTTTCAAGGGCAATACGGAAATTATGTGATCAGATCGTATTCAATCAGATGTCAGAAACATGTATCGTATTGAAAGCAACCGTGCACACACCGCGTTGGAGTTACATTTTTGTATTAATCTACCTTACACAAGAATTTTCCAAAAAGAAAAATAGAGTACAATTTTCCGCCTAGTCAGTACTTTTAATTTACTAATTTCAAACTAATTTCAGGTGCATGTTTCAAGGCTCAGTTATGGCCTCTTCATCAGCCTGTCAATTTGATGAGCGAACAGCCAAAATTATCGACAATATGACATAAAATATATCAAACAAAACATTTAAAAATATGAAACATGTTAAAATATTACAATATGCAAGGAATGATTAGATAAAACTGGATGATATAAAGTCCTAATGAAAATGAAAATCCACAGCCTGCTTCCAGTCTCCGACCGGGTCAGGAATGGAATGAATGAAGCCCCTATCTAGCGGCGAGGATATGAACTGTGCCGGCTGCCGAGGCCTGACGCACTCCTCTGGGGCAATGATTAAATGAATGACGGATGAAATGAAATGATAGTGGAGAGTGTTGCTGGAATGAAATGTTGACAGGGAAAACCGGAGTACCCGGAGAAAAACCTGTCTGCCTCCGTTCTGTCCAGCACAGATCTCACATGGAGTGACCGGGATTTGAACCACGGACTCAGCGGTGATAGGCCGACGTGCTGCCGCCTGAGCCACGGAGGCTCCCATAAAGTCCTAATGATAAAATAAATTAAAAATCATCTTAATGTTGGTTGTCCCAAAACATGCTAAAATATAATTAAATGAAAGATGTATCACATTCCCTTTGACTGAAAGGGAAATGTGTGCATGAAAAATTTGCATGATAAGTTCTATATTATAGCTGGATGTTCTTGTTGACGTAATACATGTTGTAGAAGCTTAGTCTGGTTGCACACAGCTGTATGCCTACATTCCAATTCAAATTCGTCATAAATGTTTGAAAAACAACAGTACAGTACTCGTTTTAGAGTTCATCCGTGAACTTAAATTTTAGTTTCAGTGTTTCTAATCTAATCTAACTACAGGGAGATTCATTTGCTGGAGCGGGGCTGGCTGCTTGGCGTGCGCGCCTTCCGCACGCCAACCGAGCTCAGGCGGAAACCATAACAGAGTACATTAATTAATGGTAAATTCACCAGCAAATCATGATTAAAGAACTTACCTTTTCACAGAAGAGGCTGAGAGTGTTTTCCTTCAGCTAACAGACAGGTGTTGTACCGTGTAAATAAATTAGCGTTTACACATTGTAATTCCCTTCTGTTGTGAGGGATATCTGCTGCCGTATATTGTTCGCTAGCTCCAGTAGAGTACGGGTAATTTATCTGTACATTTTGTATTTTAAATTACCGCGCAATTAAACATTAAACAGGCTTAGGTCCTTGATTCGATTAATTACAGATAATACGCTGTGGGGTACAGGAGTAGTTACATAATGTAACGATGTAACTTCCTAAGTTACTGTCTATCAGGTGAATTAGAACATTTTCAGCATCTTCTGTGAAAAGGTAAGTTCTAACCTTTAACTGGTGACGTGAGGTCATCCAAATTCCCAAGAAATTTAAAAAAAACATCTGTGCTTCTTTAATTAAATCTTGTAAGAAGCTGTTGTTTATGTTACCGGTACCTTCTTATCTGTGCGCTAACCCTTCACACCCTCATTGATGAGTGTTTAGTGACTTATTGACTTTAATGACCCTGGTTAGCTCACCTCCGCGCAACCTCGCGGTCCAAGCTCGGTTGGTTGACAGAAGGCGCGAGCGCTCGGCAGCCGGCCGTCGGCCCCGCTCCAGCAAAAGAATCTCACTGTATAAAAGCATAATAACAAAGCTGATAAATCAACTGGATTTGAATGCAGCACGATACCACATTTAAGTTAATGTACATACACGTACTAGAAGAGTACTATGTTCGAGATGGTTTGTGTAGATTCTGGATTTAGAATTCTATCGAGCACTGAGTGTTCGACTATCGATTTTTGCAATTGTATTCACACCTGTATTCATTCTGAGACAGAACATTGAAAAGAGTTGGGAATATGGGAAGGATATGGTAATGACTTTTATTGATCTAGAAAAGGCCTATGATAGCATCCCTAGAAGAAAAGTTTGGGAAAGCTTAACAAATAGGGGGATAGGCAAGGAACTGAGAGACATGATAAAAGGAATGTGCATGGAGTGCTACAGTAGTGTGAAGACTAGAGTCGGGACATCGGAATGGTTTAAAATTGACACTGGACTAAAGCAAGGAAGTGTGTTGTCACCATTATTGTTCGTAATGGTGATGGATGACATTATGAAGGCAGCAATGAAAGAATATAGAAGGGCAAAGATGAAGGTAATGTTGTTTGCAGACGACGACGTGATCTGGGGTGAGGATGAGATGGAGGTACAAGAACAGTTAGTCGTAATAAATGAAAAGATTCAACAATGGGGATTGAAGATAAATGTTGAGAAGAGTAAAACAGTGGTGATGAGTAGAGATAAGAAAGAAGGAAAAGGAGTAATCAAAGTAGGAGATAAGGGATTGGAAGTGGCGAAACACTTCAAATATTTGGGAAGTGAACTGACTGTAGATGGAAGACTAGATTTGGAAATAAGTAGAAGAATACAACTCGGGAGAGCTTTCTACCAACAGGTACAGGGACTAGTATGGAACAAGGATATAACAATTAAGGCTAAAGAAGTTATGTACAAAGCATATTATGTTCCTATAATGACATATGCAGCAGAAACTTGGACAATGACTAAGAGGGATGAGAGCAGAGTACAAGCAGCTGAGATGAGATTCCTGAGAAGTATGATCCAGAAAACGAGGAGGGACAGAGTGAGAAATGAAGATATACGGAAAGAACTGGGAGTACAGAAATTAAATGACAAACTGGAGCAAAACAGATTGAGATGGTTTGGACATGTCAAACGGATGAATGAAGTAAGGCTACCAAGACGAGCACTGGAACGACGGATGACAGGGAAGAGAGGACGAGGAAGACCAAGAATGGGTTGGATGGACTCGGTGGAGAATAGTGTTAGAACACGGAACCTGGATTGGAACACTGTGTCGAAGAGGAATGGTGGGACAACAGAACAAAAAAAGTGGAGAGGAACCATATTTGCCCCACCCAGTGTCAACTGGAAAAGGGGAAATGAAGATGATGATGATGATGATGATGATGATTCACACCCGAACCAGCATGACATGCTGGCAAGAAAGTATGTTGCAATTTGCTACAGTTATTTTCAACGTTTTTGTTAAGAATTCGTAGAATTGTGAACATTTATATTCCCAAATGGAAATCTGTTTGGAAGCCTCATTATCTAAAAAGAAAATATGTCTGGTTAAGAGGATGTATGGTAACGCTGAGTTGACTGTTTCATTCTTATCACTGTAATACACTTAAGGATTCTTATAAAATTAAGGACAGTAAACAGATAACCGGTACCAGTACTGGTACACTAAAATGTGTTCACATAAATTCACATAGCATAAAAAACAAGTTCGATGATATCCAAATAATTTTAGACAGAATCAAAGGGGTGGATGTCCTAGCAATCTCAGAAAATTGGTTAACAGAAAAAACAAATAATTTTTTCGACATTAAGAAATATGTTGCATATCATGTAGGTAGAAAGCAAACTGGAGGGGGAGTATCATTGTATGTTTCAAACAAATGTAGCAGTACCCTTGTAAAGGAAATAAATTCCACCCATAGCATACTGCATATTACTGTGAGAAAAGGCCATCAAGAATACAATATAATCACTGCTTATAACCCTCATAAAAGCAACATTCCACACTTCCTAACTGATATCGAAGTAATTGTTAGTTCTTACTCAACGAATCCTGTTATAATACTAGGTGATATGAATATCGATCTATTATTTGGGGACAGATATACTAGTTATGTTAACCTAGTCAAATCATATGGTCTAGTCCTATGTAATACAAAATATCCAACTCGTGTAACACAAACTAGCTCTACTCTAATTGATCATGTATTGATGAACAACTGTGACCAAATATGTAATACCTATAATATTGATAATGATTTGAGCGATCACCATTTACTAATCTGTGAAATGAGAAACAAAAAGATTAACAGGAACTCAATATGTGATGATAGGCCAATAGAAAAGGATAAAATAAACTACAAAAAACTTAATAAATATTTAGTAACTCAAGAATTTGTATGCAAACTAACATCAATGACTACTACAATAAATTCTGTGATTTTATTAATAAAGGAATAGAAGCCTATACTATGAAATATACGAATAAGGAGCCAAGTGCCCCACCAATAAAACCCTGGATCACACAAGATATTTCAGCACTAATACACAGGAAAGATAAGATATATGCAAAAACCAAAGTTGAAAAACCATCTGCAGAAATTTTAGAAGAATATAATATTATTAGCAACCAAGTTACAAAACTTAAGAGAAATCTAAAAAGAAACTACTTTGACCAAAAAATTCAAAATGCAAATAATCAGAGGGAAGTGTGGAGTGTTGTTAATGAGATGTTAAATAGGCCAAAGAAGGGAAAAAAATGAAATTGTCAAACTTATAGACCACGGCAAAAATATCGAGAAAAAGGAAAATATATGTGATGAAATTAACAAATATTATGTCAATATTGCTAACATTATATGGGAAAATCAAGGAAATGGTTCTACCACGGACATTACGAGATATAAAAATACTACTAGCTCTAAGACAATCTTTATGTTACCTACTGATGCTAATGAAATACAATCAATTTATTATAAACTCCCTAAAACACAAAAACAATATAAGTGAGGAAAACACAACTAATGTCATGCTACAATTGTGTCTTGAGGGCCTTACACCATATCTTGTCAAAATAATAAATCTTTCACTGATGACTGGTATATTCCCTGATGCCTGTAAGGTCTCTAGGGTGGTCCCGATCTACAAAAAAAAAGGAGACAAAACCCACCCATCAAATTATAGACCCATTAATATTATATCTGCCATCAGCAAGGTTCTAGAAAGCGTTGTTAAACGAAGACTTATGAATTTCTTTATGAAAAAGGATTACTTTGCAAACTGCCAATATAGGTTTATTCCAAATAGAGGAGCTGATAGTGCTATATTTGAAGTAGTAACTGATGTAGAAAAGGCATTAGATGAAAACAAGCTAGCTGCTGGTGTACTAATTGACCTTCAATAAGCCTTCGATCTGGTTGACCATAAGATTCTCCTTAATACACTAGAACTTGCAGGCATCCGAGGAGTGGCACATGACTGGTTCAAAAATTACCTCACGAACAGAAAACAATATGTTGTAATCGATAATGTAAAAGGATCTCAAATGAGAATCGACACAGGAGTACCTCAAGGTTCTGTCTTAGGACCAATTCTTTTCTTGGCCTATATTAATGACTCGATGTTGACATTGCTGCTCTCAGTGAAACTAGGATGTCTTCTGAAGGCAAGATTACAGAATCTGGAACAGGATACACTATCTTCTGGAAAGAAAAGGAGGAGGGTGAATGTCATATTCATGGTGTGAGCTTCGCTGTGAAGACCAAACTGGTAAATTATCACCAACTTATGCCCAATGCAATCAGCAAAAGGCTCATGACCCTCCGCATACCACTCTCAGGAGGTTCCTTTATGTCTCTGCCTATGCTCCTACCTTAGATTCCGATGATGAAGTAAAGGCTCAATTCTATGATCAGCCAAGTGAAATCATCTCCAAGGTACCATCCACAGATAAACTCTTGCTCCTCGGTGATTTCAATGCCAGAGTTGGGAAAGATCACAGGCTATGGAATAATGTGATGGGCAAACAGGGACTTGGAAAATGTAATCCCAATGGACTGTTGCTTCTTGGCCTTTGTGCAGAACACAAACTTTTCATTACCAACACGCAGTTCCGGCTACCTAACCGCTTCAAAACCACGTGGATGCATCCTCGTTCCAAACATTAGCACATTCTTGATTATATCATTACCCGGCAATGTGATAAGAAGGACACTCTTATTACCAGAACAGCAAGGAATATAAACGATTGTTGGACAGATCATGAACTTCTTATATGTAAGCTCAGGATATCCATCAGACCTAAACCACCTAGGAACATCAAAAATTTGCCAAGAAAGAAGTTTAATACATCCAAACTTCAGGATGAATCCATCTATAAACATTTTGGTAACAGGATCGTCACCCAGTTATCAGAAAACCCAGTAACGAATTACATTCAGCAAGAATGGGCCACACTACAGAAGATTATCACACAGTCAGCTGAGGAAACCATTGGTTTTATAGTGCGGAAAAGACAAGACTGGTTTGATGACGACAATGAAGAAATTCTGTCTCTCATCAATGCCAAACGGAATGCCTATCTTGCCCATCTTCAAGACCCAACTGACAACACAAAGAAAGATAAACTACTGGAACTCATGGGTAAATGTCAGATGCAGATAAGGCAGATTAAAAATACTTGGTGGCAGCAGAAGGCTCAGGAACTGCAGAGACTATCAGATGCTCGAGACTTGAGGAACTTCTATGCAGTACTCAAGGAAATATATGGACATCTCGCTCATCAGGTACACTGAAATGCGCTGATAATTCTACTACCTTTACTGACAGTCAAGAAATCTTGAAACGCTGGAAGGAGCACTTCTTGAATCTCCTAAATCGTCCATCAGCAGCTGCTGAAGACTTCCTCTGTGATGTGCCGCAACAACCTGAACAACTGTGGTTGGCAGTACCTCCTACTTATCATGAATTCACTGCAGCTCTCACCGAATTGAAACCCAGAAAGGCACCTGGCCCAGATAACATCCCTCTGGAACTAATTCAAGCCGGAGGTCATTCCCTCAAAACAAGGATTTTCACCCTTATCCTCAGAATATGGGAATCAAGAAAGGTACCTGGAGACCTAAAGAATGCCACTATCATCACTATCTTTAAGAAGGGTGATCGCAGTGTTTATGGCAACTACCGTGGTATATCACTGCTATCAATTGTGGGGAAGATTCTTGCAAGAATTCTACTTAACCGCCTCAAGGTTATCTCTGAGAAGATCCTCCCAGAGTCACAATGCGGATTTAGAGCTTCCAGAAGCACAATTGACTTGATTTTGTGTGTGAGACAGCTACAAGAAAAATGTAGAGAACAACAGAATCCACTCTTCTTAGTCTTTTATGACTTGGAAAAGGCATTTGATTCGGTTCCAAGACCAGCCATGTAGGGGGTACTGAAGCGGTTTGGTTGCCCTCAGCGTTTTGTAGATCTAATCAAGGCTCTCCATGATGGCATGACAGGTCAGGTTTGCCATCAGAATAAGATGTTCGATGAATTTCCTATTACCCATGGACTGAAACAAGGATGTGTACTGACTCCAACGCTTTTCGCGCTGTACTTGGCTGCAATGCTTTATGATTCACCCACAAACATCCCAGGTGTGGAGGTCAAGTATTGTTTTGATGGAGGGCTTTTCAACCCAACTCGTCTCCGCTCCTTGAGGAAAACTAGGGTTACTAATGTTACTAATATGTTGTATGCAGATGATGCTGCGGCACAACTCTAACACCAGAATAGCTGCAAGAGTCAGTTAATTGTTACAAAAGTGCATGTGATCGCTTTGGTCTTACCATAATTGTCAATAAGACTAAAGTCTTGGCACCCTTCACCAGGCACAACTCTTCCTCGGTTCAATATCTCCATCTCAAATTTGCCATTAGAGCAGGTAGACCACTTCTCGTACCTGGGCAGTACCATTTCTGTGAGCTGTACCTGTGAGCAGGATGTGGATAAGAGAATTGGCGCAGCCCATGCAGCATATGGACGATTAGCGCACCGGATCTTCAGGAATAAAGATCTGTCCACGAGTACAAAGCTTATGGTGTACAAAGCAGTAGTCATTTCTACATTGTTGTATGGCTGTGAAACGTGGACCCTTTACCGACGAGATCTTAGGAAGCTTGAGCGCTTCCACCTACAAAAACTTCGATCAATCCTGAGGATTAAATGGGAAGACCGTATTGCCAATATTGCTGTTCTTCAAAAGGCTCAAATCAACATCATAGAATCATCCATAATAGGTCACCAATTTAGATCGATTGGTCATGTCCATCGGATGGATGATGTGAGATTACCTCGTCAAATGCTATATGGTGAGTTATGCTATGGCACCAGACCTCATGGTGGTCCTAAGAGGTGCAATAAGGACCAATTTAAGCAGACCCTGAAATTGACAGGTCTTGATTCACAAACCTGGGACATGCTGGCTGAAGACCGCTCAACTTGGGGCCGTACCATCTCGGATACTGTAAAAACTTTTGAAAGGGATCGACGCACACATGAAGAGGCCAAGCGTCAAGCTAGGAAACTTCGAGCAGCCCAACCATGTCCTCCTCCAGCAATACTATGTGACTTGTGTGGATTCTATGCCAGGATTGGACTCTTTAGTCACCGTAAACACATCCACAAACTGGACTGAAGGATGAAGATTTATACTCAGATTCGAATTAAAGCCGGTGATGATGATGATGATGATGATGATGATGATGAGTATTATCAGAATTGAAAGGCAAGCTTAAGCTATTTGCAGATGATATTTTTATTTTCTATCTGGGAACATCAGAACAGGAAATTATGCTAAATATTAATTTTGATCTCAATAAGCTAATGTATTGAATGAGAACACATAAAATGGTTATCAATATCACTAAAATAAAATATTTACTCTTCCATAAACCATCATACAAGATTGAGACCACAAACATAGTCAACATAGCCCACAAAGAAATAGAAAGGGTTAAATTGGCAACATACAGGGTCTTCATTTTTGCTTGGCAAGGACATTCTCGCTCCGCCAGTGGCAGTTCAGTTCCCGGCAACCGCACGCACGTATGTACGACAGAATAACGCGGTTAAAATCAGTATCATGCATTTTTACTCACCATGCTTACAGTAGATGCTGAAAATGCTCCCCATCTGCTGTCAAACATAATCGCCATCTCCTTATGAAGTTTCCGGTTAATTTAGCTTCAGTAATGAAATAACGACATTTGTCTATTTTTATCGTTTACTGAACCTGTACGTTTGAATCTCTTAGCCAGTTGATTTATTGTCCGATTTATAGGAATGGGTCTCCCTGAAAATGTCATTCGAAACTTTTGTCTTGTTCTAGCGCACGTTATGAACGGCACGTAGGCCTACTATGCAGACCATCGCTCGACCTTGGCCGCCGGTCCCCGGTCTCCAGCCGTATTGCCCGGGTATTCACTCGCTCTTCTGTAGACGTGTGAGCTCCGAGCTAATTGGGTCTTTCAGTGTTTTATAAAGCTACTGTGTACCGGTACCGGATATCTTATTGTGTAGTGTTTTATTGTGATTGTGTATAGTGCTGTAATGCCTTATGTGAAATATTCGTTACGTGAACGAGTATATCTGCTCAATACATACATAAAGTGCAGGAAATCGTGCGCTAGAACAAGACAAAAGTTTCGAATGACATTTCCAGGGAGACCCATTCCTATAAATCGGACAATAAATCAACTGGCTAAGAGATTCAAAGGTACAGGTTCAGTAAACAATAAAAATAGACCAAAATGTCGTTATTTCCTTACTGAAGCTAAATTAACCGGAGTAACCAGAAACTTCATAAGGAGATTCCGGTAATGTTTGGCAGTGGATGGGGAACATTTTCAGCATCTACTGTAAGCATGGTGAGTAAAAATGCATGATACTGATTTTAAGCGCCATATCCTGTCGTACCTACGCGCGCGCGGTCGCCGGGAACTGAGCTGTCACTGGCGGAGCGTGTGAGCGAGAATGTCCTTGCCAAGGAAAAATAAAGACCCTGTACTTAGGTATCACACTAGATAGAACACTAACCCGGGAAAATAATGTAGAAAATGTAAAACATAGAATCAGCCCTATAATTGGTATTATATTCAGATTAAAATATAGCTGTCTTACTAGCCAACAATTTAAAAATATATATTTTGCTCTGATACATTCACATCTAATGTACATGAATTTCATATGGGGGTATTGTAAGAAGGAGCTGATAAAAGAACTTGAGATACTCCAAAAACGTGCAATAAAATCTATCTTTGAATTTCCTTGGCTCACACCCTCAAATGAATTATACACAAGAACTAAAATTATGCCACTACAAAAACAAGTAGCTATGTCAGCAACAGTATTTGTATACAAATTAGAAAACAAATTGATACATACACCCATGCATTTTACCCATGCTAATTACATTCATCATTATGCAACAAGAGGAGTAAATCGAATATTCACCAGCCATTCCCAGTCCATTAAATATGGAACTAAAGGAATTATGTCCTCTATAATAAAAGAATATAACTCGCTATGTAACCCTATGTGGTTACATAGTTTTAGGTTAGGATGATGGCTACTCTTTGCTGGTAACTATTGTAAGGCCTTAGCGCTGAGCTAAGGCAATAGTTCACTAGTAAAGGAGTAGGAGGCCATGCAAAATTTGAGTTCCTTATCTGAAAAGATATTCCCTTTTTCAATTGTCTATTGTTTTTTGGGAGAATAGTATGAGAATTTCTTTGAGACAGAGGAAGTCTGATTATCTGTTTAGATCATCTATGGTGATTGTAGAAAGGTATGAGGGTAGAAGTGATATGACTTGATTTTGTGTGGAAGGATTGTAAGTGAATCTTGGCAAAGATATTGTTTTGTGCTATGAAAAGTTATGAGGAAAGAGAAGTAAAAGTATATTTTTAAAAAAGTATCCCTCATGGTAAATCAATTACCACCACCCCCAAAGAATAGAAGACGTACGGTTACAATTATGACGCCACAACGTGAGGCTCGAAAGAGGGATATGAGCAAGATGAGGAACCAGGAAAGTTGAAGAAAAGTAAACGTTAATAAAGTGAGTACAGTGCAAGTAGAAAAATTACAAGATGACACACCAACGAGGGGAACGAATGGGGGTTATGAACAATAGTTTGATACAAATGCTACTGAGTGAAATAAAAGGAGAGATTAAGAAGCAAGGAGAATCTATGAGTAAGATGGTAGAAGTGAAGGAGTCTATGAGTAAGGAGATTAAGAAGCAGGTAGGCTCTGTAAATGAGAATGTAGTGTCAGTGACCAAACAGATAGTAGAAGTGAAGGAATTTGTAAGTAAGTTAATTCAGGAGAGCAACAGGGCCACGAACACAAGGATAGAGAGTCTCAGGAAAGAAATACAGGACCATAAGTCTGTACTTAATAGTAGTATGGAGTTGGAATCCTGGAAAGTGGCTGCAGAGGAGGAAGAAGTGGAGGATAAGATAAAAGAGGAGGAAGTGAATGAGATAAGTGATTCACTTGAAGGAAAACAAGAAAATTATCAGCGATGTGGGGGGCGTGAGAAAGCAGGTGATATGGAAGAAACTGACGGAGAGGAGGCAGGTGAAAGAAAGGAAAAGGCAGAAGAGAAAGGAGAAACGGATAAGGAAGAAGGTGAAACAGAAGGGTGTGAGAAAGCAGGTGATGTGGCAGAAACTGAAGAAGAGAAAGAAGAATCAGATAAGGTTGGTCATGAGGAGGAAAGTAGCAATCAAGAAAAACAGGCTAAAGATGAGGATGAACGTGCAAGAGGGAGCCATGGAGAAGACAACATACTAGAAGAAGATAAGGTGAAGAAGAAACGGTGGAAGGAGAGAAAGAAACTGTTGAGCAAGATGAGACAGACAAAAAAGAAGAGGAGGAAAATGTGGAAAGGAAGAAGAGAGAAGTGGTTGAGAATGAAGACAAAGAGGACCTGGAGATTAGATAAAAGGATGAGCTGGAAACCAAAGAGAAGGAGTAGGAAGAAGATGAGATGTCAGGTAAAGGAAGATAAGAGATTGAAGGATCAGAAGAAGAAGAAGAAGAAGAAGAAGCAAATGAGGAAGGGAAGGAGACAGGAATGGTGGAGATGGAAGATGAGGAGTACAAGGTATGGAATGATATGGCAGATGAAGAAAAAGACGAGATGGAAGGCAGAGGAAGAAAGAAGAAGGGAGAAGAAGGAGAAACAAATGAATAGGAAGAATGAAAAGTGGAAGAATGAGGAAGAAGATGGTATTGCTGAGAATGAAGATGGATATGAGAGGTCCAATGTAGAACTTTATATTTCTTTAGAGTCAACTGAGGATGAGAGCGTTATGTTTGCTGGAGGTATTTGTTCCGGTATAAGTGTTGACAAATACGAAAATATTCGAGGTTACTTGTGATGACGTGTTTCAACATATGGAGAGATTTGAGAACAGTGGGTTACGGCATTTTGTACTCAATGTTAAAAGAGTGGATATCTGAAACTAAGCCCAATTCAGAAGCAAGTGATTGGTATCATAGTCCAGAGAAGAGATATTATGGCATGTACTTAAACAGGCTCCGAAAAGACAGTGACATTCCATCTTTGCAATATCAATGTTTTGTTGATTTATCTAAGAGACTTAATGGTAACATCCGATTAATGTGAACATAATTTAAGGATAATTTTAGGTAGAGTGTTCGTTAATTTTGTGTATGTTTGATATGTATCATTTTAATTTGAATAGTTTTTTTTAAATATATATGTGATTCTCACATGCTTCTCATGCGAGAATAACATATATATGGGGGGCGAATTGTAACCCTATGTGGTTACATAGTTTTAGGTTAGGATGATGGCTACTCTTTGCTGGTAACTATTGTAAGGCCTTAGCGCTGAGCTTAGAGATTCCTTGCAATAGTTCACTAGTAAAGGAGTAGGAGGCCATGCAAAATTTGAGTTCCTTATCTGAAAAGATATTTCCTTTTTCAATTGTCTATTGTTTTCTGGGAGAATTGGCAACTCCAGCTATCTGATATGACATCTAGCGGTAAAAATGAGAAACCTACCAAGTAGGGTACATTTGTCACGTGGTGACTGTTTGTATATGGTTTCTTGTATTGGTAAACAAATCGTGGTAAATTGTTCGTGTCTTTATACATAAGTAATAAGTTTTACTCGTTGATAGAGTGAAAAATGAGTAAAAGCAAAGTGTATTGCTCAGTTTACGGCTGTAAGTCGATGTATAAGAGGGCTGCGGATATACGTTTTCATCACTTTCCAAAAGATGCAAATAGCAATAGCCGAAATGTGATGATACCTAATAATACCTAATACCTAATAATAATACCTTTCCACCCCGGGAAGGATCTAACACTTGTCGAGGTAGACAGACAGAAGACCTGCGACGTAAAGCCAGCGAAGGTTATTCAGTTTAAAAACAGCTGTTACGATGGGAGCGCTGGTAAGATTGAAGTTAGGCCTACTTGAATAATTAATTAATTAATTATTGGCTGCTTGGTAGGGAGAAGGGATGAGTTTAACTTGCATTAAAACTCGTGGGGCGACAGGAATTGCTTGATTTGGATGGTTAAAAGGTGGGTTTGGTGTTGAATATTTGAATGGTAGCGGAATCACTCATTCTACAGTGCCCACGGGGAGGCAAATTAGGCCTATATGACTCGTAGTGGAATAGCTTGAATATCGAAGAACTTAGCGATTACGAGGTGTAGGCTTGGCGGAAAGGCTGGCGGATCATCAGTTTGACATCAATTCACGATATAAGTCGGAGCTTGGAACAGTGGCGTCTGGTTTGCGTGGATGCTAGTCTCGGAATGATAAAAGTAGCACAGCTTCGGTGTGTTATTTATTTGTTTATGTACCGTATTGCTCTATTTGAATGTCCTCGGCGTTGACTCAGGATCGACATTTACATTATATTGCGCATAATAGTACCGAAATAATGTCCGAAGTGTAGCCCTGTGTAAATTTGAATCAGCTGATCTACATCAACCATAAAAACTGATGCTTGATAATATGCAAATGACACCAAAAAATCCAGTGGAACACACAAATTAGATCACGTGTATCGCACAGTTATACATATATACAATTAAAAATAACACTGTCATTACTTTAGAGACCACATTTACTGATTATAACCGAAAAATAAAAAGTGTTCCATATCAAACGCGTGTTATTGAGTATTTTAAACCCTACTTATCCAGACCGACCGCAGCGCCCCAAGTGTTAGTTTGAGTTGCCAATAGTATGAGAATTTCTTTGAGACAGAGGAAGTCTGATTATCTGTTTAGATCATCTATGGTGATTGTAGAAAGGTATGAGGGTAGAAGTGATATGACTTGGTTTTGTGTGGAAGGATTGTAAGTGAATCTTGGCAAAGATATTGTTTTGTGCTATGAAAAGTTATGAGGAAAGAGAAGTAAAAGAATATTTTTAAAAAAGTATCCCTCATAGTAAATCAATTACCACCACCCCCAAAGAATAGAAGACGTACGGTTACAGCTACCATTAGGCATAAGAGAAAGTTTCTCTATAAAAACATTTAAGAGGAAAACAAAAGACTTCCTATTAACGAATGAATAGCCCATATCCAATAGCCTTAAGCAATACAATGTATCATACTAAATCACTTTTGTAAAGTTAGTCACTAGCAATCTAATATGCCATTAACCTAAACAATATCATGTAACAAAAGTTATATTATATGTCATGCTGTAACTATGCTACTTGATTGTCCCTAACACGAGCTCTGGCTCATTGGGACCTATGTAAATAAATAAATAAATAAAAAATATTTTTTTATCCCAGGCAGTGTGGTTAGATTGATCACACCGCAATACTTTTTCTTTTTTTAAGGAAGTAAAGGTATGAACATCTACATCCAAAAATAAATTATAAGTAAAGGATAAACCATAATAGTAAAAGTAACTAGTTGAAACCCATCAAAACATGACTGTTAATGGACAACATATTTACTGAAGAAGTTTCTTATATAAGTTACATTCTTTGTACGATTACCTTTTGGCACTATTGCAACTTTAAGGGCGTCAAAAGATTGCACTCTTGACATTGCAACATTCTGCTGGCCAGGACTGAAAACTTGATGAGGTAAACAGACACCTATATGTTCCACTTAATTCCAAGGAATTGAAGAATTCTGTGGTAGGGAAATGAAGTAGCTGGCTTTCATCTTCAGTATTTAATCTGTTAATGCTGATGTATTTGTTTGAACTACTGTAAGTTATATAAGTTCAATGACTTTTAAATTAATATCATTACATTGTTCATTTTTTGGTATAATACAAACTTTCGAGAAGTGAATGTAAATCTGTCACGATACCTTCATGCGTTGAAAGTCTAGCTGGTAATTCAGTAACATTTGATTCCTCCCCATCTATGAAGGAGTAGTCGTTTTTTTTATATGTAGCAAAAAATTAGAAAATTCCATTTCATCTAGTTTTGACCGCGTGATTTTATGTAGTTATTGTTGTTTTAAGAGGCGGAACAATGTTTTTATGTAAGCGACGAATTTCGGAGAAGGGCCAGAGAGAAAGGTATTTGATACAACCGAGAATAACTGTTTGGCGAGAAGCGTTTGGCACAACAGGCAAAACCTACCTGACGTCTCCTCCAAAAACAACAACTTTCCTACAAAAAGGAATAATGTATAATATAATAACTGACAAACTCCTTTAAACTGGTATCCATAAACGGAAGAAAACGTAATGATGGGGAATGTAGAAATATTAATCTTTAATTTAAAGCAAACAGCATGAAAATCGGCCTTGTAGCATCAATGTTAGCTTTTGCTGAGAGATGACCGCCCAGGTAAAGGAAGTTGTTCCCATTGATCATAATGAGAAAACCAGCAGCATTAGGGACGTAGCCGGTTGATGGATAATTTGTGTTTTACTGGTGTTTATTTCCAGACCTATGCTCTTATACACATCAATAAAAGCATTCAGAGCAGCCTAAGATCGTCTAGCGAGTTTACCAATATAACATTGTCGTCAGCATACTGGAGTTCGAGAACAGAACCTGTCGATAGCTTTGTCTTTGCTCGCAGTCGGCTAAGATTGAATAATCCTCTGTCTGACCTGTATTCAATATCTACACCATGCGGAATTTTTTCTTTGATCAAATGAAGCATAGCGCCAACAAAAATTGAGAATAATGTTGGGGCGATAACACATACTTGCTTCACACCAGTTGTGATCTTACAGGGTTCTACAGGCCCATTGCTGTTAAGAACAGAGCCCTTCATATTCAATGGGGGTATTCTAATAAACTGAATGAATTTTGGAGGACATCAAATTCAAGCTAAGTATTTTCCAAAGAGCTTATCTATTGACTGAATCGAAAGTCTTAACGATATCAATAGTAATAATAATATCGTATGGCCTCGGGTGCAAGCTTAATGGACACCCAAAGGGTATAACAAAGGAGAAATTGTTCCGCCTAGTCAATACATTTATTTACAACAAGTTATAAACTTGCTATTATATGGTACATGTTTCGGGGCTTCTAGTACTGGTCCCTTCTTCAGCCATAAATTAAGCTGCAAAATCCAGCATAATTAAAGACATCATAAAAAAATATACATAAAATGATGAGTGAATGGATGAAATGAGGTGAAAAAGAACATATTGACCATGAGAAGTAACATGAGTGCGCATCAGTAAAAATTAACACCATTGGTAGTGCTAGGTTATTGTGAATACACTTATATAGCACTGTTCTAATGTTTGTGCACGTGAAAATCACTTCACTTGGGATGTATGGCCTGTTGTTTACAATGCTGTTGACTAAAACTTGTTGTTGAAGCTGGGGCTTCTGAGCTTATAGTCTCTTATTAGAGGAAAAAACACTGATTGTCATGTAACGAAATACATCATCATGATGAGGAAACGTCCAAGCATGGAAAAAACATACTTTACTTAGACCAAATAAAACAATTTTCTTTGTTGATCTAATTCACAGAATCTCAAATTACTTCATGGCCCCATTATTGCTTCATCCAGTTGCTTAGATACCTTGGATCTAAGGCTTCTAGATTATATGCATTGCCTAGGTCATGAAGTAAATTTGTAACCATTGCACTCTCATTATTAATATATTATTAAATTTAAAAAATAATGACAATAAAAAATACTCATAAATACAATAGGAGATTTAAATTAAAATAAGGTGAGGTAATATAATTGTATATCTTTGTGACCTGGAATTGTTATAAATGGAACATAGAAAGGTAGACAATTTCAATTTTTGCAGTCTTCAAAATTATTTAAAAAAAAGATTTAATCCATTTAATATTAATTACCACTTTCATTCTGAAGTAGAATTTCCCAAACGGAAACTGTAACATATATTACCAAATTGGTATGGTAATCAATTATTTTAAATATGTAACCATGAAAACACAAGTAATTGTTAATCATGTTTTTTGTTTAAACAATATAATTGTTTTTCATTTTATTTAATATGAGATCCATATTGCATTTGAAAATTTGTTTCGACTTCGGTCCAATTGATTAAGAGATTTTTGTATTTTCATTCGTAAACTTAACCCTTCATTTCATCTTAGATTATATCGTAGGTATTTCTTCATACCTTATCGTGAGTTGGAAATAGATTTTGTTGAGATTAATGATAAACGAATGCTATAATACTTGATATTGTGTAATCAAGTTAACAATTGATTCATTTTCATGTCTGAAGTGATCTAATTGTGTTGCTAATCCATTGTCCAAAGTACTTATTTACATCGATTTGTACTGGGTCTTTATTTAATAATTTTCCTAAATTTATTTAATTGAAATTATTCATTTATTTTGAGGATCCTTCAATAATATTCTTATTTTACTTGTGGTTTCAAGGTATAGTCACTAATACTATTTGAATTCATTTTAATGTGATCAATGATTTTAATTGTTTATTTAAAAGTAAACAAATATGTTCCTTTGGTCAGTAATTAAATTATGTTTCTACTTCAAATTATTTTGTGGTGTTGTTCTTCAATTTTAGTATCCAATACTTGAAGTCTCTATTATTTAATATTTATATATATCCTGAGTAAGATGGTAGCCAGTAACTTCTACTCCACATCCTCAGTGGTATTTTGTCAGATTCCACTCGCTTGATAAGTTGTGGTTTATTTACCTGGACTTTACAGGTACACATAGTTTTCGTGTAAGTGATGGGACAATAATAATAAATGCAACTTTTCTGTCACCATGAATAACAAGACAAAAAATATATACAGTAGGGGTTTTAGGAGGATCCAATCTACACGTCCAGTTTACTTGCAGTTATTACGGAAAGGAGCTTGCCCATTTTCTTTTAGCATACATCATTTTCATAAATTCCTTTTCTTTTTCTTTAAGACAAAGAGCAATCAACAAATCTTCAAAACAGCACGTCAAAATGCAGAGTTGTAAGAAATGTTGGTGGAACACTCCAACCCTGCACTGCTGAACAGTATCTTCGTAGACTGTGTCCAGCAGTAGTAGAGTAGTTTTAGCACCAGTCATAGGTAACTCACGGTAAATAAATATTTGTAAAAATCCAATAAAATCTCAATATTGAGGATCATGTTGGATCTGTGTTCTCACCGTAGCAGCAATGGTCCCTTCACCTGGCAGCTGTTGACGCTGCTCCTCCTCCTGTGCGTCAGGCTTCCTCCTTTGAATTAGCTTCAGGTTGCGCTCTTTAAGACACTGAGCCCACCGACTCATGGCCAATCCGAGGCAACCCTCAGGACCAAGGCTCAGGTTCCAGTCGATTTATGCATCATAATAGCTCCTTTCCTCTGCAATCATAGATAATGGTTAATAGTTTTCAACTTTAAACAACTGAACATTTTTAGTCTCTTGCATTATTGTAACATGAAACTGCAGCCACAGTAGAAATTTTCATATATGCAGGAATAAACCATATTTACGATCAGATGGCAAAGGACTCTTAATTCCAGAAAATCAATTGAAAGTGTCTAAAAACGCATGAATGATGATTGTTGTTTTAAGGGATGGAAGAGCAAGGTCATCTGCTCCTTAAAAAAAAAGTATGTGTTTAAAAACATCTTGGTGGAGAACCTTCAAGGGGTCATCATCATCATCTTGCACAGTTTCCAGCCACTGGCCAGGTCTGTTTGGAACAACTTCAAGGGGTAACTCGCTAAATTATCTCTATAATATTTCCAATGCTTGTAAACATTTTGTATCAGGAACTTTATTAGTTTAATGCCCATTTTAACTGCAGCACCTTTAAATGCTGGGCTGCCAGGACTTTACCCTGAAGTAGATTTTTAGCCTACTTTTCAAATTTTGCAAAAATGAGGAAAAAGTAGACTTATGAGATCGGGCAAATGTGTGTCTGTCTGTCCTTCTGTCTGTCTGTCCTTCTGTCTGGCTGTGTGTGTGTGTGTCTCCCCCCTATCAACTCCTAAACGGCTGCAGCAATCGAAACACAATTTGGTAGGAGTAAAGATCTATACCTGAAGATCTCACGGCCATATTTGAAAATGATGTCAGTGCTACCAACTGCTGAAAAATCGCAATTGAAATTTGAGCTCCATGTTGGATATCTTGGTATGAATGGGAGCTATTTCAAAATTGGCACACGTATAGATAACAATATTGCAGTTTAATTTCCAGGAGGCCATACATGGCAGTGTTGCCAAAATGATTATAAGCCTGCTGATAAGTCCAAATTTTAAATGCATATAACTTCTACACTATCAATTGGATTTCAACCAAATTTCGTATGTGCTATGTGTACATAAACAGATATGACTGAGCCACTAGGGCTGCCAACTGTTAAGAAATGCTCTCAATTTTTTTATCCAAATACCCATATATCACAAAGTATGCAAGCCGTCAGCTTTAAACTATGCACACGTATAGTACCTGACATTCTATATTAATTTGGAGTAACTTATATACGTTAGTGCTACCAACATGATTCTAAGCCTGCTGAGAGGTCCAACTTTAAATACATGTAACTTCTATACTATCATTTTGAATTCAACCAAATTTCGTGTGTGCTATGTGTACCATAACAGATATGACTATGCGTATTCTTAAAAGCAACTAGAGCTGCCAACTGTTAATAAATACTGTCTCTATTTTTGTTACCCTAATATCAATATATCAGAAAGTATGCAAGCCAATAGCTCTAAACTTTGCACACGTATAGTACCTGGCATTCTAGATTAATTTGGAGTAACTAATATGGGTCTACGACAGTACTGCCAACATGATTCTAAGCCTGCTGATAGGTCCAATTTTAAAATGCATGTAACTTCCATACTAACTAATGGATTTCATTCAAAATTGACACAACAATAGATCATATTATTTCAGATTATTTCTGACCAATACATGTATGTCATTGTTGTCAACATGATGTTACGCGCGCTGTGAGATACAATGTTTAACTGCATGTAACGTCCATGCTATCCATTAGACTTCAATGAAATTTTGTATTCTGTACCTTAAGAGATGGGATTAAGAATATATTCAGTCACCAGGGCTGCCAACTGTAGTTCTCTATTAGGCTACATTATGCCAGGTATACAGTATTTTGAACTAATTAGAAATGCCGATATTACCAACTTAATTTCGTCATTATTCTAGATGGATCCATATAGATTAATTATTGGCATGAATCTTAAATTTTAAGAAAAGTAGGCTCTTTAGTTCGTCACGGAACTTCTTGTTAAATATGTGCCAGTTTGTCTACTGATAGGTATCTTGTATCTAAGGGACTAATAACCTAGCCTCTTAAAACAACAAATATCATCATCTTGATTATTTTGTATCTTTGCAACCTCAAATGCCAACAGACTGTGGCCAGGATTTGATTCCAAAACCTTGGGCTAGATAGGCGGGTGCTTAACTACTATGCCACCCAACCAGCCAAAAACCACCTTATTATTTACATTTTATGGCCTTCATTGGACAACTATAGTCAATTCTACACAAAGGAGATTTGTTTTTTCTTTCAGCCCTGCAACCATTCTGATTGCAAGGCTCAGTTCTTTTGGGTTTGTTAGGTAAGAAAATGGCGCTTGCTGGGAGGGCAGTTTGCATCTCTGTGTGGCATGGCAGGTGGCCTTGCCAATGAAGTTAGATGTTTTGTATATTCTTTTTGATGCTGTTTTATTTTTATATGTATCTTTGACTTCTTGTTGTGGGTCCGTTCTTGTTTTTTAAATCTTTGGAGATTGTAGGAAGCCATGTTATTATTTGTTGAGATGGTTAGATGAGAAAAAGAAATATGTTAGGTTTGGATTATAAAAGTGGATTGCTTATAGATAAAGAAAAAGCTGTATAGTGAGAATTATTAATGAATTAAATGAATACCTGTGTTCCTATGGTGAGGTGCTGATTCATTTATGTTTTAATTGATGGTGATCTGAGTAATTAACGGTTAATAGAGGAATGTCCATCACATATATCAGGTATATGTACTATATGTCTGCCCTGTTGTTAAAATAAAATATCCCTTGTGAGTATAATCAACTATGACCCCGAAAAGGAAGAGTATGTACGGTTACAATTGGCAACCCAACGTCGGGCACGAACAAGGGAAAGTAGAAAAAGAAATGGAGGAGGATATGATTCGGGATATGTTACAAATGCTACTAAGTAAATTCACCGGTATGGAAGAGTCTTTAAGGACAGAAATAGGATCAGTAAGAGAGTCAGTAAACCAGAAAATAGAGTCAGTGAAAGAGAGTATGAGTAAGGAGATAGGAGAAGTTAGGCAGCTAGGAGAGTCTATGAAAGTGCAAATAGAATCTATAGGTAAGCAGGTAGAATCTGTAAAGGTGTACGTAAACGAAGCAGTAAAGAAGCAGGCTGAAGCAACCAATGCTAAGATTGAGGAGTTAAGCAAAGAAGTACAAGAACATAAAACTGTGATGAGAGAAGGAATAGCGAAAAATAAGGATAGCGTGGACAGGTGACATTGATGGAGAGGAATGAGAAGCTCAAGGAAGAGAGAGAACGAGGTGAAGAAGAACAAGGTTATATGGAGGAAGTGAATGAGCTATGTGTGATTAAGGAGCAGGAAAATTATCCGAGATGTGGGGGGCGTGAGAAAGCAGGTGATATGGGAGAAACTGAAGGAGAGAGGCAGGTGAAGGAAAGGAAAAGGTACAAGAGAAAGGAGAAGCGGATAACGGAGAAGGTGAAATGGAAGAAACTGAAGAGAAAGGAGAAACGGATAAGGGAGAAGGTGAAACAGAAGAGCGTGAGAAAGCAAAAGATATGGGAGAAATTGAAGAAAAGAAAGGAGAATCAGATGAGGTTGGTAATGAAGACAGTAGCAATCAAGAAAAAGAGGCTAAAGATGAGGATGAAAGTGCAAGAGTGAGCCATGGAGAAGACAACGTACTAGAAGAAGATAAGGTGAAGAAGAAAAATGGAAAACAAAGTGGAAGAAGAGAAAGGAACTGTTGAGTAAGACAAGACAGACGAGGAAGAGGTGGAACATGTGGAAAGGAAGAAGAGAGAAGTGGTTGAGAATGAAGACAACGAGGACCAGGAGAATATATAAAAGAATGAGTTGGAAAGCAGAGAGGGGTAGGAAGAAGATGAGATGTCAGGTAAAGGAAGATAAGAGAGTGAAGGATCATACTAAAGGAAGAAGAGGAAGAAGAAGAAAGGAAAATATGATACTGAATCAAAGGAGACAGACCATGAGTAGAAAAAGAAAGAAAAATATGATACTGAATCAGAGGAGACAGACCAAAGGAAGAAGAAAAAGAGAGGTTTGGAATACAGGAGACGGGGAGGCATCGTAGAAGACGACGAGGAGGAAGGCGTGGGAGACGCAAGAATTACAGATGACGAAGCAGGCGTGGAGGCAGGAGGAGAAAAAGTATTATTTTCATTTGTGTATTTTAATGTATGTGATCCTCACGTGCTTCTCACGTGAGAATCACATAGAGGGGCGATTGCAACCATTCTGATTGCAAGGCTCAGCTCTTTTGGGTTTGTTAGGTAAGAAAATGGCGCTTGCTGGGAGGGCAGTTTGCATCTCTGTGTGGCATGGCAGGTGGCCTTGCCAATGAAGTTAGATGTTTTGCATATTCTTTTTGATGCTGTTTTATTTTTATATGTATCTTTGACTTCTTGTTGTGGGTCCGTACTGGAGGATTTTGTAAGCGAGGTTTTTTTTAAATCTTTGGAGATTGTAGGAAGCCATGTTAGTATTTGTTGAGATGGTTAGATGAGAAAAAGAAATATGTTAGGTTTGGATTATAAAAGTGGATTGCTTATAGATAAAGAAAAAGCTGTATAGTGAGAATTATTAATGAATTAAATGAATACCTGTGTTCCTATGGTGAGGTGCAGATTCCTTTATGTTTTAATTGATGGTGATCTGAGTAATTAACGGATAATAGAGGAATGTCCATCACACATATCAGGTATATGTACTATATGTCTGCCCTGTTGTTAAAATAAAATATCCCTTGTGAGTATAATCAACTATGACCCCAAAAAGGAAGAGTATGTACGGTTACAGCCCAGTGCTTCTTCATTCTGTCGGATCGCAGGCTTCTTTATCTGAAATCACCCTTCCTGTTGTTTGTTTATCGTAGTTGGTAGTGTACTTTGTTTATCTTGGAGATTCTTTTTTTTTTCTTTTTTGTTTTTTAAAACCTTAATAGCAATTTGTAATTCTCTCATTTCTTCCTTAATTTCCATAATCCTTCTAATACAGAGTCCGCCAGAAAAATGTATACACTCTTTGTCAGACGATATTGGGATATGGACATTGTCAACTGTTATCAATGTTTTAAAATGTTGTAGTATGGTCTTTCGCTCAACAGATGTCGGTACTTACATCATGATAGTGGGAAAACGAAGTGGCTGGAGCACGCTTGACATTCGAGCAGCGAAAGTACATTCTGAAGTGGATTATCAGGTTTGGTAATGCCGTTGAAGCGCAACGTCAGCGGAGGAGGGAGTTTGAAACAGAACCCCCAACACGCCTAACAATTAAACGCAATATTGTGAAATTTGAGACGCATGGAACGATTTGTGATATTCACAAAGGAAGATCGGGAAGAACGGGTACAGCTAATACTTCTGCTTTGTCGGCTCACGTGTTGGAAAGGTTTGCTATTTCTCCACAGAAGTCTGCTACGCTATGTGCGCGGGAAGTGGGGATTAGCAGTACAAGTGTGCGACGGATTTTGCAAACAGCTATGTGGAAAGTTTACATCCCACCATTACTGCAGGCTCTTAATGAGGATGATCCCGATCGTCGAATGCAATTTTGCGAATGGTATCAGCAAATGGTCACCCAAGATGAACAATTTCTGACAAAGTTAGTGTGGTCTGATGAAGCCCAGTTTAAACTTAATGGAACAGTGAATCAACATAACTGTGTCTAATGAGCTCCGGAAAATCCGTATGTTCATGTGGACAAGGCGGACAATCTACCAGGGGTTAATGTCTGGTGCGGACTGTCGTCGAGGGGCTTATTAGGACCCTTTTTCTTTGATGGTACTGTCACTGGAGCAGTGTACTTGGGAATGTTACTCACATTAATTTTACCAGCTGTACGTGCGCTTTATGGAGCCGATGATGAAATCTTCTACCAACAGGGCGGGGCGCCACCACACTACCATGTAGCAGTAAGAGCTTTCCTGGATGACAATCTGCCGGGACATTGGATTGGACGAAGAGGGTCCATTGAGTTCCCCCCACGGTCACCAGATCTTACCCCTATGGACTTTTACTTGTGGGAACTGCGAAAATTCAAGTCCATCGACGAAAGCCGCGCACACTGGAGGCCCTTCGCCAGGAGATTACAGCGGCATGTGCAGCGGTCCTCATTCACACATTGGCGGACATCGTTGCAGCGACGCTCGTCGTTCTGCTATGTGTCTGGCAGCCAATGGTGACAATTTTGAACATCTCATGTAACCATATGTTTAACTGAAGACAGTACTACATGTGTAATCAATATTTAAATGTAAAAGAAACACAAACTAAATAGATGGTATATTGGCTTTCACGGCCGGTGAATTAAAACTCAGCAATTCTTCTAGGTTTGTGCCGTGTCTTGTGTGGGGTTTCGCCAAGGACACCAAGCTGGCTCATCGGCGGGCTCTTGGTGTCCCCGCCCGGACCCCCACAGGAGTATCGAACTGCGCGATACCTCACTTTATATAGAGTGCAACTGCACCACTTGACTGCGAGAACTAAAAGCTCAAGCAGCCTCAACCTCCCTATGAAGGCTTCCAAAAAGATGGTATATTGGCTTTCACGGCCGGTGAATTAAAACTCAGCAATTCTTCTAGGTTTGTGACGTGTCTTGTGTGGGGTTTCGCCTAGGACACCAAGCTGGCTCATCGGCGGGCTCTTGGTGTCCCCGCCCGGACCCCCACAGGAGTATCGAACTGCGCGATACCTCCCTTTATATAGAGTGCAACTGCACCACTTGACTGCGAGAACTAAAAGCTCAAGCAGCCTCAACCTCCCAATGAAGGCTTCCCAAAAGATGGTATATTGGCTTTCACGGCGGTGAATTAAAACTCAGCAATTCTTCTAGGTTTGTGCCGTGTCTTGTGTGGGGTTTCGCCTAGGACACCAAGCTGGCTCATCGGCGGGCTCTTGGTGTCCCCGCCCGGACCCCCACAGGAGTATCGAACTGCGCGATACCTCACTTTATATAGAGTGCAACTGCACCACTTGACTGCGAGAACTAAAAGCTCAAGCAGCCTCAACCTCCCTATGAAGGCTTCCAAAAAGATGGTATATTGGCTTTCACGGCCGGTGAATTAAAACTCAGCAATTCTTCTAGGTTTGTGACGTGTCTTGTGTGGGGTTTCGCCTAGAACACCAAGCTGGATCATCGGCGGGCTCTTGGTGTCCCCGCCCGGACCCCCACAGGAGTATCGAACTGCGCGATACCTCCCTTTATATAGAGTGCAACTGCACCACTTGACTGCGAGAACTAAAAGCTCAAGCAGCCTCAACCTCCCAATGAAGGCTTCCAAAAAGATGGTATATTGGCTTTCACGGCAGTGAATTAAAACTCAGCAATTCTTCTAGGTTTGTGCCGTGTCTTGTGTGGGGTTTCGCCTAGGACACCAAGCTGGCTCATCGGCGGGCTCTTGGTGTCCCCGCCCGGACCCCCACAGGAGAATCGAACTGCGCGATACCTCCCTTTATATAGAGTGCAACTGCACCACTTGACTGCGAGAACTAAAAGCTGCAGTTGCACTCTATATAAAGGGAGGTATCGCGCAGTTCGATACTCCTGTGGGGGTCCGGGCGGGGACACCAAGAGCCCGCCGATGAGCCAGCTTGGTGTCCTAGGCGAAACCCCACACAAGACACGGCACAAACCTAGAATTGCTGAGTTTTAATTCACCGGCCGTGAAAGCCAATATACCATCTTTTTGGAAGCCTTCATAGGGAGGTTGAGGCTGCTTGAGCTTTTAGTTCTCGCAGTCAAGTGGTGCAGTTGCACTCTATATAAAGGGAGGTATCGCGCAGTTCGATACTCCTGTGGGGGTCCGGGCGGGGACACCAAGAGCCCGCCGATGAGCCAGCTTCGTGTCCTAGGCGAAACCCCACACAAGACAAGGCACAAACCTAGAAGAATTGCTGAGTTTTAATTCACCGGCCGTGAAAGCCAATATACCATCTTTTTGGAAGCCTTCATAGGGAGGTTGAGGCTGCTTGAGCTTTTAGTTCTCGCAGTCAAGTGGTGCAGTTGCACTCTATATAAAGGGAGGTATCGCGCAGTTCGATACTCCTGTGGGGGTCCGGGCGGGGACACCAAGAGCCCGCCGATGAGCCAGCTTCGTGTCCTAGGCGAAACCCCACACAAGACACGGCACAAACCTAGAAGAATTGCTGAGTTTTAATTCACCGGCCGTGAAAGCCAATATACCATCTTTTTGGAAGCCTTCATAGGGAGGTTGAGGCTGCTTGAGCTTTTAGTTCTCGCAGTCAAGTGGTGCAGTTGCACTCTGTATAAAGGGAGGTATCGCGCAGTTCGATACTCCTGTGGGGGTCCGGGCGGGGACACCAAGAGCCCGCCGATGAGCCAGCTTGGTGTCCTAGGCGAAACCCCACACAAGACACGGCACAAACCTAGAAGAATTGCTGAGTTTTAATTCACCGGCCGTGAAAGCCAATATACCATCTTTTTGGAAGCCTTCATAGGGAGGTTGAGGCTGCTTGAGCTTTTAGTTCTCGCAGTTAAGTGGTGCAGTTGCACTCTATATAAAGGGAGGTATCGCGCAGTTCGATACTCCTGTGGGGGTCCGGGCGGGGACACCAAGAGCCCGCCGATGAGCCAGCTTCGTGTCCTAGGCGAAACCCCACACAAGACAAGGCACAAACCTAGAAGAATTGCTGAGTTTTAATTCACCGGCCGTGAAAGCCAATATACCATCTTTTTGGAAGCCTTCATAGGGAGGTTGAGGCTGCTTGAGCTTTTAGTTCTCGCAGTCAAGTGGTGCAGTTGCACTCTATAATGGGAGGTATCGCGCAGTTCGATACTCCTGTGGGGGTCCGGGCGGGGACACCAAGAGCCCACCGATGAACCAGCTTGGTGTTCTAGGCGAAACCCCACACAAGACACAGCACAAACCTAGAAGAATTGCTGAGTTTTAATTCACCGGCCGTGAAAGCCAATATACCATCTTTTTGGAAGCCTTCATAGGGAGGTTGAGGCTGCTTGAGCTTTTAGTTCTCGCAGTCAAGTGGTGCAGTTGCACTCTATATAAAGGGAGGTATCGCGCAGTTCGATACTCCTGTAGGGGTCCGGGCGGGGACACCAAGAGCCCGCCGATGAGCCAGCTTGGTGTCCTAGGCGAAACCCCACACAAGACACGGCACAAACCTAGAAGAATTGCTGAGTTTTAATTCACCGGCCGTGAAAGTCAATATACCATCGTTTTGGAAGCCTTCATAGGGAGGTTGAGGCTGCTTGAGCTTTTAGTTCTCGCAGTCAAGTGGTGCAGTTGCACTCTATATAAAGGGAGGTATCGCGCAGTTCGATACTCCTGTGGGGGTCCGGGCGGGGCCACCAAGAGCCCGCCGATGAGCCAGCTTGTTGTCCTAGGCGAAACCCCACACAAGACACGGCACAAACCTAGAAGAATTGCTGAGTTTTAATTCACCGGCCGTGAAAGCCAATATACCATCTTTTTGGAAGCCTTCATAGGGAGGTTGAGGCTGCTTGAGCTTTTAGTTCTCACAGTCAAGTGCTGCAGTTGCACTCTATATAAAGGGAGGTATCGCCCAGTTCGATACTCCTGTGGGGGTCCGGGCGGGGACACCAAGAGCCCGCCGATGAGCCAGCTTGGTGTCCTAGGCGAAACCCCACACAAGACACGGCATAAACCTAGAAGAATTGCTGAGTTTTAATTCACCGGCCATGAAAGCCAATATACCATCTTTTTGGAAGCCTTCATAGGGAGGTTGAGGCTGCTTGAGCTTTTAGTTCTCGCAGTCAAGTGGTGCAGTTGCACTCTATATAAAGGGAGGTATCGCGCAGTTCGATACTCCTGTGGGGGTCCGGGCGGGGACACCAAGAGCCCGCCGATGAGCCAGCTTCGTGTCCTAGGCGAAACCCCACACAAGACACGGCACAAACCTAGAAGAATTGCTGAGTTTTAATTCACCGGCCGTGAAAGCCAATATACCATCTTTTTGGAAGCCTTCATAGGGAGGTTGAGGCTGCTTGAGCTTTTAGTTCTCGCAGTCAAGTGGTGCTGTTGCACTCTATATAAAGGGACATATCGCGCAGTTCGATACTCCTGTGGGGGTCCGGGCGGGGGCACCAAGAGTCCGCCGATGAGCCAGCTTGGTGTCCTAGGCGAAACCCCACACAAGATGGCGGCCAGCAGGTGTGTAGCAGTTAGAGTGCTCCAACTTTTCCTCGGTTCTACCTAGTAAAAAGCTCAGTGGGTGCCTCGAAAAAGATCCTCGATCATTCTTTAACAATTGAAGACTCGTGTGTGAACTCTGACCTGAAGGAACACCTCATGGTAGTTTGTAAACTCAATATATCTTCTCTCACATGGTGTGGAAGCGAGGGGCTGATAGTCACGGCAGCAGGTAGAGGGCGCTCAGCACTGCGCGGGGTTGCCAGACCGCCCGCTACATTATTACATCTCGTGGTGCTGTCTGTGGCTCTCAGTGGAGATGTGGAGATGAACCCAGGGCCGAATAAGGTGTGTATAATTTGTGATTCGACGGGTCGTGTGAATCAGTTATTTGTGACATGTACATCTTGCCACTCTCAAGCGCACAGAACTTGTGCAAAAATCAGTGCTTCAAAACACAAAATAATCACCTCTGGAAAACAATCGTGGCTGTGTTGGAACTGTTCTTTACCTCAGTTCTCTAACTCATTTTTTAATACATCGACACAGAGTTCAAATAGTGTAGATAGTGACGTAACACCCTCGGATGGCAAAGCATTGTCCATTTTTTCCTTCAATGCTCGAAGTGTAACATGTCCCTCCAAACAACCGGACCTGCGTTCTTGTCTCACAGCACTTAATCCGTCAATTGTGTGTTCAGGGGAGACATGGCTGAAAAAATCCACTAACGACCCAGAAATATTTCCGGTAACATACACCATGTTCCGCAAAGATCGAACCTGGACATCAGGGGGAGGGGTACTAATAGCCATGAAACCTGAGTTAAGGCCTGTTCGCCAACGGGAGCTTGAAACTGATGCTGAGGCTGTGTGGGTGGAATTCACGTGTGCAAACAATACATTTCTAATAGTCTCTATATACCGTGCTCCAAATTCAACTCGGCACATCAATGATGAACTATTGGAGTCCCTCCGTCGTGTACAATACATCCAGCACAAATACAAGGCCATTTACATAACAGGCGATTTTAATTTAGAAATAGACTGGCAAAACTCTCCTCCCACTCCCAAGGATCCCATTGCTAATGAATTCCTTACCGCATTCTACGATTTATTCCTTGACCAATTAATAACCGAAGCAACTCGAATCACACAAACTACACGCTCCACAATAGACCTATTCCTCACAAGCCTTCCTTCCTCCGTACAGAAAGCTGAAGTCATACCCGGTTTCAGTGATCACGCAGCCATCTTTACCACATTGCATTACAACAAACCACGCAGCAAGATCACAGTGAGGACAGTATACAATTACAAAAAGGCAGACTGGAAACTGTTATCATCTTTATTCCTCAAACACCTTCCCACCCCATGTATTCTGGACACCAGCGACATCAACTCAGTGTGGCACGCCTGGCGAAATTGTTTCTTTGAATGTGTGGATATAGCTATACCGAAAATAACCATTAGTGGGAAGAAAAATTCTCCTTGGGTGACGAAGGAAGTCATTAAAATGATTAGGAAAAGGAACGTTTTATACAAGAAATGGAAAAGTTGCTCAACTGACATCATGTGGGAAAAATACAAGAACATCAGGAACCAAACAAAGAAATTAATTCGCGAAACATACGACAATTATATTCACAAAATAAGCAGCACCAGTGAAATGTGGAAATTTTTGTCCAGAAGACGCGGCACCGCTGCGCCAGCCTCATTTCACTGTAACGGTAAATTCCTAAGTGCACCCCAAGATATTGCAACAGCGTTCAGTGACAGTTTCAAGCAGAACTTTTCTAAGCCGGATATGACCATGAACCTGCTTCTGCCAAGGTCATCACTTCCACCCCTCCCACTCTCCAACCTGTACTTCACAACAACTGAGGTGATTCAGAGCCTACGGAAGATTAGACCACATGCAGCGACCGGCCCAGATGATGTTCCCGGACGGATCCTGCTGCAGTGTGCGGAAGCATTAGCGCCCTCTCTGTGTGCGTTATTCAACCTGTCTATCAACCAAGGTTCAGTGCCGTGTGGGTGGAAATGTGCTAACATGGTGCCAATCTATAAGCAAGGTGATAGAGAAGATGTTGCAAATTACAGACCGGTGTGTCTAACATCTATAATTTGTAAATGTATGGAGCGGCTAGTAGGAAACAGTGTGCTGGAATTCCTACGGGAGAACAATCTGCTCGATCCAAATCAGCACGGTTTTCTTCCGGGTCGTTCTTGCACTACTCTATTGACAAAAGTCATCGATGAGTTTCAGTTCTACTTGAATCAGCCAGAAGTGAAACAAGTGGACTGTATTGCACTGGATTGGGCTAAGGTCTTCGATCAAGTGTCTCATGAAAGACTTTTGTTAAAGCTACAGCAGCTTAACATACGGGGTAGCTTACTTGCATGGGTGAGGTCATTCCTAGAGGGTCGAACACAGTGTGTGGTGTACGGAGGAGCTCGATCGCAGACTGCTCAAGTTACTTCTGGAGTGATTCAGGGCTCTGTGATCGGACCTCTTCTCTTCACTATATATGTGCTCGATCTTCCTGGCTGTGTCACCTCATCAATGTCACTATATGCAGATGACACCGTGCTATACAGGGGCATTACATGTGAAGAAGATTCCCTCTGTCTTAAATCAGATCTGGACAACTTATCGCTGTGGTGTTCTGTGAATAATTTAAATATAAATGTACAAAAATGTAAATACATAAGAATAACCCGGTCACAAAAACCCATTGAGAATGAATACAAAATTATGAACAGCGTCATCCTACAGTGCACAAACTTAAAGCTATTAGGGGTAACAATCTCCGACACCCTGAATTGGAACATTCAAAGCGAAGAGGCAAGATGTAAGGCCACCAAAGTTCTGGGTTTCTTGTACAGAAACATGAGAGGTTGTAAACCTAGAGCCTTCAGGATGGCTTACACATGCATGGTCCGTCCAATATTAACGTACGGCTTACCTGCCTGGCATCCCACTACAGCGGAAAACATGAACAAGCTCCAGCGTGTAGAGCGCCGCGCAGAAAGGCTAATAGCTCGTTATTCCCCTTCCCCTTTGTCAAAATTTCCATCTATAGAGGCAACAGCCAAACAAATTGATCTAATTTTTCTTAAAAAATCCCATACAGGTTCCATTAATATTGACCCTTTTTTCCGACTGTCATTGGCATATCGCTCAGTTCGGAGAGGACGAGGTGTAACCCTCGTTCCGCCCTTCGCACGTAGCAATGCTTACCTGACAGGTTTCTACGGCCGCTCTGCGCGGTTATGGAATGCGCTGCCAGGAGATGCCAAGATCTTGCCTCTTAGGAAATTCAAGCCGTACTTAAAAAGGTACATTGTATAAATAAACGTATGTATGAGTGATTGATTGTCTCGCTGAATGAATGAGTATCTGAATGGAATGAATGAATGAATGTATCGAGTGATTGAGGTTATGAAAGTGCGTGCGTGAGAGAGTGAGTGAACAGGAAAATGTACTATGTCAATATTCTAAATATGTAAATACTGCAAATATCTTTGTAAAACTTGTAAATATTGTTAAAACAAATGTAGATGTAAGCTGTGCCTGTGGAGCATGAAATATGTATGTGGGGCTTGCCCTTTTTCACTAGGCCTTCCATACTTCGTGTACGATTTATGGTAAATAAATAATAATAATAAGACACGGCACAAACCTAGAAGAATTGCTGAGTTTTAATTCACCGGCCATGAAAGCCAATATACCATCTTTTTGGAAGCCTTCATAGGGAGGTTGAGGCTGCTTGAGCTTTTAGTTTTCGCAGTCAAGTGGTGCAGTTGCACTCTATATAAAGGGAGGTATCGCGCAGTTCGATACTCCTGTGGGGGTCCGGGCGGGGACACCAAGAGCCCGCCGATGAGCCAGCTTGGTGTCCTAGGCGAAACCCCACACAAGACACGGCACAAACCTAGAAGAATTGCTGAGTTTTAATTCACCAGCCGTGAAAGCCAATATACCATCTTTTTGGAAGCCTTCATAGGGAGGTTGAGGCTGCTTGAGCTTTTAGTTCTCGCAGTCAAGTGGTGCAGTTGCACTCTATATAAAGGGAGGTATCGCGCAGTTCGATACTCCTGTGGGGGTCCGGGCGGGGACACCAAGAGCCCGCCGATGAGCCAGCTTGGTGTCCTAGGCGAAACCCCACACAAGACACGGCACAAACCTAGAAGAATTGCCGAGTTTTAACAAACTAAATAGTTTTTGTTCCGTAAAGAGTGTATACATTTTTCTGGCGGACTCTGTATTAATCTTACTATTCCAAAATTTTCCTATTGTCTCCTGATTTTGCTCTAAGATGTTCTGATTAAATGTCCAAAGACTGAGTTGTGTTTAATCCTAATTGTGCTTATTACCAGTTCCATCTCATTGTAGACTGTTTCATTTGAAGCTAGTCTGCAATGTCCATCCACCAGATATTGTTCTATTTGTTTTTCTATTTAGAGTATTTTGTCTATTTCAGTAGTATTAGTTGTTTTGAAGATGGTTTCACTCGCATATGTAATTTCTGGTTATGTGACTGTTTTGTAATGCTTTAATGTTGTAGCTATTGAAAGATTTATTTCATTATAAATAATTGTTTCAAGACATATGACTACTTTCCCCAGACCATTTGTTACACAAAATTGTTTTCGTGTGACTAACACTAATGGAGAATCTCAACCATATTGCTGAAGGAGAAGACATAGGAAATTAAGAGAACACATGTCAATATAACCCTCAAATCACCAGCCTGCTACCATCGTAGGCCAAAATAATGACACCCATCCAACAAACTTAGTATTGGGAGGGGAGGTAGAGTTGCTTACGTCCGTAGATTTAACCTTCAATTGCCCTACATGTGCCTCCGGGGTGGTGCCAACTGAACAACAGCGAAACAGGCAGCCAGACTATCCAGAGGATCTCCTGGCAATGACATATCGACGAAATAATAGAAACAGCTCTTTTCAGAACTCATTAATGAGAAACATTGGTCCATCTACCACACTCCTTCAACTGAATGTCGAAAGCATTAGCAAGGCAAAGTGTGACTATCTGTCGAAATTCCTGCTCGACAACAACATCGATATTGTCGCCATTCAGGAAACTCATGTTTCCAGCGAAGAAACATTCCGAAGCAGAGGTGGAATTCCTCGATATACTGCACATGGTGCAACTTATCACGAGGTATATGGAATTGCTACGTATGATCGAAGCAACTTAAACGAGGTTTCACTAATTTCTGTTAATGTGAAGGAAGATACTACATACAGTTGTCATACAAGTGCATGATATCACTATCACAAATGTTTATAAGCCACCCAAGACACCCTGGCCCGATTTTGTCTTACAAACTGCAGAACATCCTGCAATTTATGTAGGGGACTTCATAGACACCATGAATTTTGGAAGTACTCTCACAATGATGAAAATGGAAGCATGCTTGTAGAATGAGCTGAAGAGAAGAATCTTCTTTTAGTGTTCGATGCCAAAGATCATTCAAGGTACTTTCAGGTCAGCTGCTTGGGGTAAGGATTCAAACCCTGACTTATGTTTTGTCACCTGCAATGGAAGAGGCTTCCCCATTAATGCCACAAGAAAAGTAATAGATGCCTTCCCCCACAGCCAGTAATAATACAAATTGTTTACACGGTCCCTGTCATATGATCAACTCCACAAGCTCGATGAAACTTCCAGAAGAGTGACTGGGCGAAATGTTCAACGGAACTGGAAAAGTGCATTTGCTGGATCCCTCCATCTCATGAGAACTACCATCGCTTCATTGGTGCAGTAACTGCTACGGCTAAAAAGTGTATGCCAAGAGGGTACCGGCAAGAATATATCCCAGGATGGAACGATGAAAGTTAAACACTGTATCAACACTTCCAGCAAAGTGGTGACACAGAGATAGCTACAGAACCTTTGACCAGCTTGGACTTATCTCAGAGGCAGAAATGGACAGAAACAGTTGAAAGTATGGACTTTACCCACCCAAGCAGGGAAGCATGGAGCCTTTTGTGAAGATTGGGAGGAAGTGGGCCAGTATGCAGAAAACCTTCAGAAGTTACACCTGACCAAATTGCTTCCCACATCATTACATCAAGAGTGCCTTCCGACAAGAAGCATACCAAACACATTAGACGGCAGCTTCATGACCTGAAAAAGACATCTCCCTCATCTTAATATGCATGACCCTTCACAGATTTAGATATTGATTTGGGACTGAAGGACCTCAAACCCTTCAAGTCACTTGGTTTTGATAGCATTCATCCAGAATTCCTGATTCATATGAGAGGGCATGCTAAGAAATGGCTGTCAAGAGTTCTTCACTGACATCCTGCTGACTGGTCAACTTCCATTGGAGTTCAAGAAGGCGAAGATAATTTCTATTCTGAAACCTGGTAAACACAGAAACAAGGTAGAAAGCTATCGGCCCATTTCCCTTCTTAGCTGTTGCTACAAACTTTTTGAAAGGTTGATATATAACACAATAAGTAGCACAATCCTAGAGCATATTCCAGTTGAACAGGCATGCTTCAAACCGGGGTGTAGCTGTTGCGACCAAGTATTGTCTCTTACATCCTTCATAGAGGCAGGATATCAAATGAAGCATTTGTTGACCTTACTACTGCCTTTGACACTGTGTGAAGGGAAGGCCTTATCTACAAATTTCTTTTTATCATACCCTGCAAAACGATGGCTCAACTGGTTAACATGTTAAGTGATCGGAAGTTCCAAGTAATCACTGGAAGCAAGATAATCAAGGAGAGGAAGCTTAACAACGGATTGCCGCAAGGATCAGTTCTCTCACCATTATTGTTAAAACTTATACCTCTCTGACCTTCCTGACACTTCATCCAGAAAATTCTGCTATGCCGACGACTTGGCTCTAGCCGTACAAGATCGGGCAATCGAGACGACTGAAGAGATTCTTACCAAATACTTGTCTATACTGGAAAATTACTTAAAAATCTGGAGAATTCAACCCAGTGTGAGTAGAACAGAAGTGTCTTGCTTCCATTTCAATAATCGTTTGGTGAGCATGACACTGAATATAAGTTTCGGAGGCAAAATTCTTCGTCATAATTGGAACCCAAAATACCTTGGCGTCATCTTAGACCGTACACTATCCTTCAAACGACACCTACTGAACTTAGCACACAAGTTGAGAACTCGAAACAACATCCTCCATAAACTAGGTGGAACTACCTGGGGATCTTCAGCAACCACCTTGCTATCTTCAGCCTTGGGTTTGGTTTATTCAAGTGCCGAGTATTCTGCACCTGTTTGGTTGAACAGTCATCACACAAGGTTTGTCGACACCCAACTTAAAACCACAATGCACACCATATCTGGCGCAATCACATCTACTCCAGTTCATTGGCTTCCACTGCTAACCGGCATAATGCCACCTGATCTACGCAGATCTAATGCCCTTATGAAGGAATTCCACAAGATCTCCAGGAATACTAGTCTACCCGTGCATAATGACCTGCCACTTTTGAATCTTAAAAGGCTAAAATCAAGCCATCCAACTCTGTGTGATGCTGATGACATGAATGCTAAGGATTTTAAATCTCTTGATGTATGGAAAGGTCGGTGGGAAGCAGTAACAGATATGCGCTTGCATACCTTCTTCTCAGGTCCCAGATTTCCAAGTGCATTCCACCTATCACTCAAGACCTCGACTGCCCTGAAAAGAATCAGAACAGGACATGGTCGGTGCAGAGACGCTCGCCACAAGTGGAAAAAGCTACCTAATCCAGACTGTGACTGTGGAGCTTCACACCTGACTGTTCATCACATTGTCAGAGAATGCACGATTCGAGCATATCACGGTGATGAAGCGGACTTCCTGTTGGTAACTCCAGATGCTGCACGCTGGATTGAAAAACTAGATATTCAGTTGTGAAGCACAAATTACTTTGTTTCCTTTCTGTATATATATATATATAATTATTACTGATAATGTCTGTATTGGGAAGGACCCTGGCATACACCACATCCCTATGGAAGTACTAAAATCTGACAATGATCGGAGAGCTACCATGCTCTTCCAAGAGTGATCTCCGATACCCAAGAACTTCCCGAAGAGTGGAACAAAGGTATTCTTGCATACGTTTCCGAGAAGGGAAATCTCTCCAATTACAATAACTTGAACAGGTTATAAGTCCCAAGCAAAATACTGACAAGGATCATCTTGAATCGAATCGCGATCCTGATCAATGAGCTGCTACAATCAAAACAATCAGGATTCAGGAAAAGAAATTCACGCATGGATCAGATCAACAAACTCAGAATTATCGCATAACAATTTGCCGAGCTCCAAGCACCACTGTATCTGGTATTTGTAGATTTTGAGAAGGCATTCTATTTCATCACAAGAACCCAGATGTGAAAATGTATAAGGAATTTTGGGGCCACAGACAAGACTATTAGAGTTACGAAGGCCATGTGCAACAACTACATAAGTCAGGTCTACCATCAGGATTTCTGTCAGAGGCAATCAGTGTAGAAATAAGAGTGAGACAAGGATGTCTGTTTTACCTATCTTGCTCTTGACGTTATCAAGAAAACAACTCTTCAAACAAGGGATTCGGTGGGGAGAAATCTAACCTTGAAGGTGGAAGCCATAGAAACAGGAAATATCAAAGAAATATGAAAATAAATAATAATGTTATTTGTTTTACGTCCCTTTTAACTACTGTGGCTTTTAGAGACATCGGGGAGCCAGAATTTCGCCCCGAAGGGAATCTTTAACGTGCTAGTAAATCTGACACTGCTCCCTCGCACTTGCGCACCCTCAAATGCCAGCTGACTACGCCAGGATTCAATCCTGCAACCTTGGGCCCAGCAAGCGAGAACGTTACCGCTGAGCCACGTAGCCAGATAAAGAAATATGACTTAACTCAGGTAAGGCATTGTGTTGCCCGACTGAAAAGTTGCAATATCGATTATGCTACCCTGTCAGCTGCATCACACAAGGTAATGGGGTTCTCTTTTTTTTTAGAGCCGAATCAACAAGGCAAAGGGCAATTTCATACAACTGAGACCTATTTGGAAATCAAGACAACTTTGGTGCAGCACCAAGCTCTGAATGTAACAGGATTGTCAAATCAGCATTCCTAAGTGTGAATCATGGAAAGTTACCAAAATAAACCAACAAACTCCAAATATTCTTGAACTGATGTTTACGAAACATACTGGGAAATTAGACACAGCCCATGGTAAGGAGAAGGTTCAATTGTGAAGCAAACTCTCAAATGGAATCCATAAATCAGCGGAGATGAGGTAGACCAAGGATGACATTTAGATTTTGGTCTGTACTTTTGATAAACATTTTGTTTTATTTCTGTCTGATCACAGATCTATTGAAAATCGCTGAATGTAATTTTATGAAAATTGGTGTTTAAGTTAAGAGTCAAGAGGATTAAAATCCAGACCCTGCATTATTTAATTGGGGAAAGTTGGTTTAAAGGAAGGTCAAAACATACATTCAGTAATGTCTCCAATGGTGTAGTCAGTAGCATGCTGAATGCCCAAGATCACCGTTTTAAACCCGGCCGAAGTCGTCAGATTTTTGAGAGCATTAAAATCCTTCAGTATGCCTTCCTTTGGAGCAGAAGTAAAGCAGGCAGGCCCATGTCATAGACTTATGGCACATAAAAGAACCTACCACTGCAATTTATGGTGTGTAGCAAAGGTTATATTTGGCTAGTTAGCAACGCTCTATCAAGTTCCAACGTTCGCTGCTAGGCGTTACTAACAGTAGCATCTGGTAGCCAAAGTTGGAACTACTTGAATTTGAACTTGTTGGGAGCCATCAGGCATTCAATCAAAAATGTCCAGCTATGGCCATTGGCTGAGATTCATATGAAGAAGAGTTAACAGTTCCATAATTCCTGATCACTGTATTATACATACTTCAGTCTGTCTGTCTGTTAGGTAGTCAGCCCGAAGGCTGGTTGGATCCTCAAAAAGCACCGCCGTTACGTTATGTGAGTAGATACCCACAAAAACCCAAGGCAGCACTATATTGAGGCATTCTAGGCAAGAAGAGCAGTGAGGTAGTTTGCCATTGCTTTCCTCACTGAGTCTGAACAGTAGTCCTAACCCTATGAGTAGAACCTTTCACAGCATCCACAGGCACTGACTGTGCCCTGAATGCCATTACTAAGCCCCACCCATACCTCAGTAGCTTCCATATAATCACAGCCATGAGTGAGACTGAGACATCAGTGAAAAGCCACCTCTTACTCTAGCCTGTGCCAACTGACAAATGCAAATGTACTGTATTCATCAAGAGATGGCAAACAGGCACAATGTGTCAAATCAAATAAGACTTACCTGCCCTTGCTAATTCAAGTGGTCAACTGGTCAATTTTCACAGGTCAAAATCAGCTCCTTTACCCACTGATAACTCAAGCAGTTTTTAGAATATTTGAATTCTAGTTCCTGATGTAAATCATCACCATAATTTGTTGTGGCTCAGCAAAAGCAAAATGTTGCAAAGCATGTGTTACTTCAGGGAGAAATTGTCCTCTTCCGTGAATTATTGGGTATATGGCATACTAGGGACCTAGTGTAGGCTACTTTACTACATTTTCATCAGCCTTCAAAGCTATTTTTCCTTGTTTCTATATTCTGAGCTACATCAATGACCTGAACATTGGATAAAGCATTGCGTGTACTCTTAAGTCTGTAATGTTTTAAGATTCAAGATGCTAATAAAGGAACTCGGCGAATATGAATCTCCTGTTCTCGCTGAAACTTTGCAGCTACAGTATTCAGCGAGATGGAAGATTCAAATTCATGATGTTTATTTGTCAGTGCAGTAATTTCCCCCCCCCCCCCCCCCTCCAACCATGAAAAACTTATTAGAACAAAACTATTTGATTGATCGCAAGACAGACTTTTATCCCATAATTGAGTAACTTGAGAGTCATGTGTTGTTTATCAATTCCTTCAGAAGCTGTTGATGTCGGATCAACCTGCACTAGATCAAAGACTGGTTTGCCACTGATGATATGAGATTTCAGTTGGAAATGTGTGATTTTTCTGTGAGTGAAGTTTTTAAATCTATTTACAACAAAAATGTTTGGTATTAACTGCGAAACACTAATTACAAAAGGCCATCAAAGTTCTTACAGTGTTTGGATCATGTATCTAAGAGAGCACTTTCAGGGCAATGACTTCCAACAACAACAAACACCAATGACATTTGAAAGACAATACGCTTGAAAACCTATTGAGCATATTTCACACCAGCTACGAGCATAAATATGGGGAACTTTTAAAGAAGCAGACCTGCCACCAAGGCCTAAAATGTGGTCTGTGACATTTTTATCTACCAAAATATTGTTTTGGTTACAAAATAAATTTCTATAACATCCACATAGTAAGAATTATAAGTATACCTCTCCCCCTGTCAATGCAAAAGGCTTTTGATGTTAGCTCCAGCCAGTGAGACTCTAAGAATGACTAAAAAGTGGCCCTTCGGCAAATTTAATTGAAAAGGAGGATTTTGAAGGCATACTGCATGAGGCACTGTATCTAAATTCCCAGATACACATTAACTTTTAATTACTGTTCTTAGCTATACAGCACTGTTACTCAAATATTATAAATTTAGGTATATAGCCTATGTGCATAATAGAACAGGATTAGCATAGCATATTTACTTTTAAAAATTAAGCAGAGGAAACTTCACCATGTAAGATACAGCCTATAAACAAGATTGAATCAGATTTAGCAATTGGAGTCTCCGGCACAAGAATTTCTTTTTATTCTTTCAGTTTTATTACATTAAAAGGTTTACTTACACAAAAACTCTGGCCAATTATCACTGGAAATTTGTTACACAACCCTCCTCACCTTAATAAACTTTGTTTTGTATATTAAACTTCTGCGGCTTTGGTGGCGTAGTTGGTAGCATGCTGACTTCTATGCCCAAGATTGCGGGTTCAAACCCGGCCGAAGTCATCGGATATTTTAAGAGCATTAAAAATCCCTTACTATGCCTTCCTTTAGATGGGAAGTAAAGCCGGCGGGCCCATGTCATAGATTTATGGCATGTAAAAGAACCTTTCACTAACTACAATTGTGTGAGGCTAAAATTTCTAGGTTAGATTTGATCAACAAACTGTAAGTTCCAACGTTCGCCGGAAGGTTGCGGTGGCATCTAGTATCCAAGTTTGTGGCTAGGTGTCGTTGATGGTAGCATTTGGTAGCAAAAGTAGGAACTACAGTCTGCAGTCCTTACCTGAATTACAAGGTAACACACACTACACAGCCATCACAATTAACACTGGTTATCAGACAGATTCTATACACACACAAAGTACAAAGGGCTCCATGACTGTGTTGTCACAGCCCCTAACCTGAGAAACCAACCAACTATTCAACTTGTCATATGAATTCTCATCTTACGTCATCAAACCTGCGATTGGTTGGTGGCAGCACAGGCGGCCCTCCACCGATTTCCATCCTGGACTAGTCTCTTAAAAGTTGAGTGTGAGTGCCACCCAGTATCCTTCATGACCTGGTTGAAGCAATGCAATCATGGTCTGCCTCTGGCATTCCTTCCCTCCACAGCTACTTCAAGAATTGTCTTCAGCAGTCCTAAGAGCTTTAGAACATACCCCTTCACACATACCTTCTCGTGCAAATTAGGCTTCAAAGACATGGCTTCGCAAATACAACTCTCCATAGTACCTCTTTATTTATCGCTTTGTACTCCCAGGTAATTCTAAACATCCTGTTCTCAGCAGCCCACTCCATACAAATGCTTTTAACAGCTTTCTTTTTTCTGAGATAGCTTGTCTATGTTGCTTGAGGTATTTTGCCTACTATTGGAGGCAGACTTAGCCTGATTTATTCTTCTTAAAATCTCTCTCTTTGACCTCTCATCTGGTATTATCCTGTTTCCAAGATTTGTGAAAGCCTTCTTGTTCTCTAGCCACTGTACCCAGCATGTCCTTTGAACTTTAGAAAATACCCCATCCACACAACCCTTCTCATACAAATTAAGTTTCAAAGGCATGGCTTTACAATGCAACTCGCTATAGTACTTCTTCATTCATCCCTTTGTGCCATGTCTTCTTCCTATTAGAATTTAGATCTTCGCTTTGTTTATTGTCATGATAATGGCATTGATAAAGGTCTTTAATCAACTCCAGTATCAGTTCTTGTTCACTCACAGTAAGCACAGCAACATCATCTTCAAATTTCAGCCAGTCCACTTTCCCTGAATCCTTACTCATCGCATCTCCTCCCAGTTTCTTTTTCACCTCATCCAGTATGTTTTGAATGGATTCACTGAAGAAGGAAGGGAAGAGTGAGCAACTTTGTCTCACTCCTTGCTTATCGATGATTTTTATTCTGGTGTTCATCACACATCATCACTGCCACCTCATCCTTGTATGGCTTTTGTATTATTCTCGTATGAGAATATTTCACACCCACCTCCTTAAACATCCTCTTTCATGTGACTTACTCAAACACATTTTGTAGATCAATAAACTAAAGGCAATGCACACATCTTCATCTTTCCCCAGTTACATTTCAAGGATCATTTTTAGACCTAAAATTGCTTCTCAGATACCCTCTCTCCCAGTGCTCTCAAGGTAGTTTTTTCTCAGCCATACATACCCTCCTAATCAAATGTCTTGCATATAAATATACGTTATTATTCAAATAAATTAAATTGTTATTAATAAAACAGAAACCCCGCCAACCTGGGCCCAATATTTGGGAAGCCAGGCTCTGCCTGAATAAAAGTGAGTGAGTGATAGAGGAGTAACATCTCTTTTAAAAAACGAGGTCTAGCTGGCCCGGCTAGTAGCACCTTGTCAGGGTCCCTTACCAGGGTCACGGTGAAGTCCTCAACGGCAGCTACGGTGGAAAAGTTGGACTTTTGAACAGCGTAAGTGGCGGAAGAGGCAACCCAGTGCTCGGGGTTAATGAAATAAAAGGTACCGTATGTGTTCATATTACGGACCCATATCAGCATAGCCCTCTATCAAGTGCTAATGGTCTCTTTGTAGGGTGGATGAGCAGGTAGAGAGGTACAGGGCACCCTCTTGTCCCTGGACTGGGAAACTACCCCTAAAGGCGGAAGAGCCACTAGGAGGCCAATGGCATAGGATGCAGAAGGCAAGGGGAATCCACTGCATTAAAGATCCACAGGATAACCCCATGAAAAATAAAACATGTATGATGGAATCTTCCCAAGTTAAATTAACATCCAAAGGTAAAATACTCCCAAACTCATATCTCCTGAGAGGACAGCATAAGAAGATTGAAAGAAATGATCGAGTTTGTAAGATAGGAACCTGGACTGTAAGGTCACTAAGCAGGTTGGAAAATGTCAAAAAGGAAATGGATAGGCTCGAGATTGACGTTCTGGGACTAAGTGAAGTGCGATGGACAAATAATGGAGATTTTTGGAGTGATGGATACAGAATTATATATTCAGGATATGAGACAGGGGCAGGTGGTATTGCCTTCGTATTAAAACAAAAACTAGTGTATCAAGTCCAAAGCACCAGGGGATACAACAAAAGAATTATCATGATTGCAGTAAAGACAGAGCCTAAAGATACAGTATTAATCCAGACTTACATGCCCACATTGGGTCACTATGATGATGAAGTGATATAAGTGACATTTTTGAAGAAAATTATATAAGTGCATATATATGTTCTAGAACACGAATTCTATTGTGAGGAAAAGTAATATACATGACGCTCCATTCTGAGCTGCACTCTGGTGTCCAAATACATGTACTTGGACTCTGAGGTTTTGGCTCCAAGGAAAAGTAATACAAGTGCATTGTTTACGTTCATCGTGTTGCTCCTTGTTCCTGTTCGTGCATTTATTTGCCATAATGAACCAAGGTGAGCTATTCTTGATATAATTATATGAAGTTAGTGTCTTATAGAGTGATCATATTTGATAAATAGATTGTGAATATGTAGGTAAATCGGTACAATGATGCATGTTTCTTTTGTGTGGTAATATGTGAGGTTAGGATGCGATGTTAGACAATGTGCATCTGCTTACCCAATGCAGGAAACGCATAATTCTCATAAAATAGAGTGAAGTTATACGGATAAAGCGTACTCTATCAACTTTACAATAAATTAGCAGAGCCTAGGGAGTAGTGATAGTTTTATCAGCTAGTGGAGTACGCTAAATTGTCGTATTACACGAGTTATTGAGTAATTAAATACCAGATGAAAGTGACGCAGTGGTGTTTGTTTCATTGTAGACGAGTCCAGTTCAGATTCTTCGCATCGATCTGCAGACGATAGCGACTACAGGCCATCGGATTGTGATCGTAGTGATAGTGATGATGAATCACCAGAAAAATCAGCATCCTCTCAGTCTTCAGATATTGTGCATTCTACACCGTATTTTGTCAGCAGAACCTTCTGTGTCACAAGAAACCTCAACTTCTGCTAATGGTACTTCACCAACGGATGGGAATTCTAATAGAAGGGGAAGAAAACACTTACGAAACCAAGGAAACCATAGGCGTGCGGTCGCAAAACAGCGGTGGAATGCTGGGAAATCCTATGTTGGACACAGAGGAATAGAACATCAAGTGAAATGTGTAAGACCATTCAATCACAACTGTCGATATCAATGTAACAAAAAAAAATCAGAAAGAAAGCGCGAAGAATTATTTATTGCATATTGGGCACTTGGATCATGGAATTTACAAACTGCTTTTCTTGGAGGCTGTGTTGAACTCAAAGAACCCAAGCGCAGAAGGGGAAATGTCACAAAAAGGAAACTTAGTACTGTCATAAAACTTAATGGTGTACGCGTTTGTAAAGAGTTTCTTCTAAAGACATTTGATACATCAAATGTTCGCTTCAGTAGAGTCGTGTCCAATAAATCCAGCAGCGGAGTATCACCAAAGGGCCAGAGGGGGCAAAGTGCACCATCAGACAAACTAACTGCTGCTAAACTACAGGTTGTTGAAGAACATATTCAATCATTTTCCACTTATATCTCACATTACAGCAGGATTCTGAACCCTAACAAAAAATACCTCCCTGAAAGCCTCAATATTTCTATAATGTACCAACTATACAGAGGTATGTGTGTGGAAAGAAATGGAGACCCTGTGAAGGAATGGGCATACCGGCATATTTTCAACACCCGTTTCAATTTGGGTTTTCACCGTCCTAGTACTAATGCATGCAATAAATGCGACAAGTATAACAATCTGTTACGCAGCTGTGACCCAAACAGTGATGAAGCTAAAGAAGTGCAGAGGGAACAAATGCTCCATCACCGCAAGGCCGAACGTGCACGACAAGAAAAGAAGTCTGACAAAGAAAGAGCATCAAACCAGAATAATGTTGTGGTGATGTGTTTTGATTTACAGAAAACTATGCCATGTCCGGGCTTTTCTACTAACAAAGTGTACTATCTTCGTCAATTATGGACTTATAATCTTGGCATTCACAGCCTAATGTCTGGCAAGGCCAATATGTATATGTGGGATGAAAGCACTGCTCGTGGAGGTTCACAGGAAGTCGGTTCCTGTTTGTTGAAATTTGCAAACTCTTTGGATCATGACGTTAAGCACATCATAGCTTATTCAGATTGTTGTTCTGGACAAAAACTCAATGTAAATATTGTCAAATATTGGATGTATATCGTTGCTTACACACACATTGAAACAGTCCATCATAAATTCTTAGAACCTGGGCACACGTTCAACGAGTGTAACCAAGATTTTGGTCTTATTGAGAAACGCAAGAGGAATGAAACTCATGTGTACATGCCTCAGGATTGGGTGGACGTCGTTAAAAGGTCCAGCAAACAATTCACAGTTACCAAAATGAATCAGGCAGATTTTGTAGGTATTGCTAACATGAAACACGTGAGCAAGTCATTCGTTCGAGAAGATACCGAAGGGAATGCATTTGCCTGGCAAGCAATTAGAAGGATTCATGTAAAAAAGGAATGTCCATTCATCATGCATTTTGCGACGTCTTTCAATGAGGATGTTGAATTTTATACAGCTGACTTCTCCAAATTACTTCGTGGGAGACCCCCACAGATTACACTGAATACATTGTACAGTGCTCAGTTACCCATAACGTGTGCAAAGTGGAAGAACCTGCAAGAGCTGAAATATTTCATTCCCCCTATTCACCAAGCTTTCTTTGAAAATCTGAAGTATGAGGAACAATCTTCAAGTAAAAGCAGCTCAGGATGCCGAGGACGACGTGGAGGGGTAGGACGCGGAGGGGTAGGACGCGGAGGGGCAGGACTTGGCGGGGCAGGACGGCATGGGGGGACAGAACGACGTCATGATGAAGAACAACATGTTGATAGGCCTAGGGAAGTAACAACAGACATAGAAGATTTAACAGATGTTGCTAGTGACTACGACTAAAATGTTACCCTAGGTCATTCCAAATGTTCAAAAGTGTAATAGTTCCTGCATAATAAAATTATTAATATGTTCGCGTACACTTGTATTGCTTTTCTGCTAAACCTTTTTCATGGCATAATAATATAAGTGATTTTAGACCCTTTGTTCACCCTGAATGGTGGTATGAACTTGTGTCATCTTTTGTCTACAGAACACCTAAGTTCTATAGTGTATCTCTGTAAAGTTACAATGTTGTGCCATCGAAACTGATTTTCTTACAACCTGGTGAACTTCGAAGCATTTACCTCATATATGAACAGCTGGAGGAGATATTAATGACAGTTAACCAGGGAGAGGTCGCGTTGACCCGTTGGAAATGAGAGGTCGCGCTGGGTCTTTTAGACCAGGCTGTTTCAAATGACACATTACTTTACTGTGATGATTATTTCCCAGTTTTGTATTTATTTTTTATGATTTTTTGTTGTTTTAGGATTCATTTTATTGTTTTAAATTTATATTACAGGGAATCTTCTGGATTATTGTTCATTTAAAAACACGTTACAAAATTTGCTGAAAATAATAATACCGTCATATACATTAAAACTGTGAACTAAACAACTATTCCTGATAATAATGAAAAAGCAATAACTGAAATAACAATAATGCAAAAAATGTTTGTAATAGGCTACACCATGGGCACTTCAGTTCCTCATTCCTTGAAACGTGTGCTCCTTGCAGATGTATGACTGACATGTGCTGCAATGGGTTTGCGCCAATCACAGTAGGCATAACGACCAGGTCCGGTTTCCTGCCTTGATACTGCAGACTGTTCACATTCCACTTCAGTTGGTTCACTGCGCTCTTTTAGAAAGCTGCCTATTCTCATCTTCTTATCTCCGGATAGGCAATAAATTGTTTCTAGTTATAGTAAATATCTTAGACACAGTTCCCAGTAGAGTTCCTTCAGAAATTGTCGTTGAATTATGGTTTTCTGTGTTTTTTCCCTTAGGACAATGAATGTGTTTATCCCAGCAACACTCAATAACCCATAGAACACAGTGAGTGGCCATCGACAGCTAGTCCTTTCAGTTTATCGACAGTATCCACGCCTCCCTTTGTCATGTTGTAGAAGTTTAGGAGTTCAAGCTTCCAGAACTTTCATGAATTGTGTCAGAATCATGGAAAGTGAAAATCAAGAGGATGGCCTTATTTTTCATGGAAGCATAAGAGAGCAATGTACAGTCAACTCTAACTCCAAAAATACTGCTGTTGACTGGCAATTTTGGTGCAATAAATATTGGAGGAATCTTTCTTATTTTTTCTGAGTGTTCCAATAATTAAAAATTTAGACTTTCACGACCGGCGTTGAAATAGGAATCTCTGTTTCGCGGGCTTATAGGTCGTGTTCCAAGGACATTTTGTCGTCCTGACGTTTCGCTGAATACTGCGTTCAGCATGTTCACAGGTTACATTAAGCGAGGTAAAACAAGTAAACAGAAGATATATAAATAGTCAACAACCCACACATAGAGGCTACCATAGCAACGGCGTACCATATAAAAGTAATGCATTAAGGACAGGGCTGCTCGTCTGTTGCATCTTCTCGTCTACGACGGTCAATAAGGGCAGGCTTGAGGGGATTAAGGACTGGAAGCCAAGCTCTGTTCACACGTTCTGCTTCCTCCTTAAGATTGAAGCTGTTAGTATGCTTCAGGATTTCAATGGCCTCCCTTTGTAGCCTGGCATGATAAGACACCGTGGTGGACAGAACTTCGGTGTCTCCATATCTTATATCGTGACCTGCAAGTAGTGAGTGTGCTGCTACAGTGGATTTATCTGTTTGTCCCAGCCGGCTGTGTCGTTCGTGCTCCTTGAGGCGAGTGGCAATACTTCTTTTCGTTGTTCCAATATATACTTGGCCACAATCACACGGGATTTTATAAACCCCTGCCGCGGTATGAAGATGTCGCTTATCTCTAGCGGACCTAAACATGTCCTTAATTTTTCGTGTAGGCCTGTATATGGTCTTTATATCATGGGACTCGAGTAGCCTCCCTATTCTGTCTGTGACCTTTTTTATATATGGAAGAAAAGCTCTAGCCAGGGGCTGTTTGTCTCCAATTACCCTTGTAGTAGGACATCTCGGATGCAGTGCTCGCTGGATATCTTTCTGGCTGTACCCATTGGCGCGTAAGGCCTCGTTTAGGTGTACAATTTCTTGTTTTAGGCACTGATTTTCACAAATTCTTTTCGCGCGGTCAGCCAGTGTTTTTATCACTCTGTATTTCTGTCGTGGGTGGTGGTTGGACGTCTTATGTAGATATCGGTCAGTATGGGTCGGCTTACGGTAAACTGTATGTCCCAAGGTTAGATCAGCGGTCTTCGTTACCATAACGTCGAGAAAAGCGATTTTCTGTTCATTTTCTAACTCCATGGTAAACTGAATGTTAGAGTTCTGGCTGTTAAGATGATGTAAAAACAGATTTAATTGATCTTTACCATGGCCCCATATTACAAAAGTATCGTCCACGTATCGTAGCCACACTTTAGGTTTCAAAGATGCGGTCTCTAGTGCTATTTGTTCAAATTGTTCCATGAAGAAATTCGCAATCACCGGACTCAGGGGACTGCTCATGGCGACCCCATCAATTTGTTCATAGAAATCACCCTTCCACAGGAAATAGCTAGCGGTGAGGCAGTGGCGGAATAAAGCGGTGATATCATCAGGAAAAATCCGTGCGATGTACTCCAGGGCTGCCTGTATAGGTACTTTCGTGAAAAGAGAGACCACGTCAAAACTTACTAGTAAGTCACCAGCTTCTAGTTGAATAGTTTTCAATTTTTCAATGAAATGGCCGGAATCTTTGACGAACGACTGTGTACCGCCGATATGTGGTTGAAGTAAGGTAGCTAAATGTTTGGCAATGCTATAAGTTGGTGATCCAATAGCACTCACGATAGGACGAAGAGGAACATTATCTTTATGTATCTTAGGTAAGCCATAAAGTCTTGGTGGTAAAGCTTCACTTCTGGTGGTTCCCTTCTTTACGTTTTCAGGTAGTGAAGATACCTTGATCAGACCGTTTGTTTCACGAAGAATCCGGTCGGTAGGATCTTTCAGTAGTTTGCGGTAGGTACCCGGGTCTAAAAGTTCCAAAACCTTGGCAGTGTAGTCGTCCATGTCCAAGATAACCGTTGCGTTCCCTTTGTCTGCAGGAAGAATAATTATGCTCTCGTCCATATTGAGAGTCTTTATAGCCTTCCTCTCCTGAGGCGTGAGGTTACTCTGCGGTGCCTTCTTGATTATACGTGAGGCTTCATGACGGATTTCATCTGCTTGCTCAGATGGTAACTCACTGATTGCTGCTTCAATATTGGCGACAATGTCTTCCACGGGAATCGAAGGAGGGGTCACTGCGTAATTTCCTCCTTTCGCTAGTATAGAGATTTCCCCCTCTGACAGGTGGCGATTGGTCAGGTTAACAATTATTCGTGAGATGTCCAGCGTAGGCGCAACTACCGGCGCGGGTTGGTCTCTCTGTAACCGCTCAAACTTTTTCTTCTGCCTGACGCTAGACTGTTCAAATGTTGAACGCATAGAGTAGAAGGTGATACGATCTACATTTTCCCAGTCCTGATATGAGAGTGTGCTGCTGATGCGGTAATGCAGCTGTAAGAGTGCCTGATCTGTAGTAGCGAGCCCCTTACGTGCAAAACTTATGCGTTCACGTAATAGCGAACGTTCAGTTCGATCATATATTCTATGGGCTCTAACTGAGGTTAGTGGTCTCTTCATTTTAATAAACTTGGGAATCATACCTGTGTCTCGGCATCGAAGAAGAAACGCGAGTGATGACAGAAGTTGCGACTTTTTCTTCCTTAACCTCTCAAAGCCACGAACTAAGTGTGATATTTCCTCCCCGTAGAGGTGAATTAAGTAAAAATTTAGACTTTCACGACCGGCGTTGAAATAGGAATCTCTGTTTCGCGGGCTTATAGGTCGTGTTCCAAGGACATTTTGTCGTCCTGACGTTTCGCTGAATACTGCGTTCAGCATGTTCACAGGTTACATTAAGCGAGGTAAAACAAGTAAACAGAAGATATATAAATAGTCAACAACCCACACATAGAGGCTTACCTAAGATACATAAAGATAATGTTCCTCTTCGTCCTATCGTGAGTGCTATTGGATCACCAACTTAAAGCATTGCCAAACATTTAGCTACCTTACTTCAACCACATATCGGCGGTACACAGTCGTTCGTCAAAGATTCCGGCCATTTCATTGAAAAATTGAAAACTATTCAACTAGAAGCTGGTGACTTACTAGTAAGTTTTGATGTGGTCTCTCTTTTCACGAAAGTACCTATACAGGCAGCCCTGGAGTACATCGCACGGATTTTTCCTGATGATATCACCGCCTTATTCCGCCACTGCCTCACCGCTAGCTATTTCCTGTGGAAGGGTGATTTCTATGAACAAATTGATGGGGTCGCCATGAGCAGTCCCCTGAGTCCGGTGATCGTGAATTTCTTCATGGAACAATTTGAACAAATAGCACTAGAGACCGCATCTTTGAAACCTAAAGTGTGGCTACGATACGTGGACGATACTTTTGTAATATGGGCCATGGTAAAGATCAATTAAATCTGTTTTTACATCATCTTAACAGCCAGAACTCTAACATTCAGTTTACCATGGAGTTAGAAAATGAACAGAAAATCGCTTTTCTCGACGTTATGGTAACGAAGACCCCTGATCTAACCTTGGGACATACAGTTTACCGTAAGCCGACCCATACTGACCGATATCTACATAAGACGTCCAACCACCACCCACGACAGAAATACGGAGTGATAAAAACACTGGCTGACCGCGCGAAAAGAATTTGTGAAAATCAGTGCCTAAAACAAGAAATTGTACACCTCAACGAGGCCTTACGCGCCAATGGGTACAGCCAGAAAGATATCCAGCGAGCACTGCATCCGAGATGTCCTACTACAAGGGTAATTGGAGACAAACAGCCCCTGGCTAGAGCTTTTCTTCCATATATAAAAAAGGTCACGGACAGAATAGGGAGGCTACTCGAGTCCCATGATATAAAGACCCTATACAGGCCTACACGAAAAATTAAGGACATGTTTAGGTCGGCTAAAGATAAGCGACATCCTCATACCGCGGCAGGGGTTTATAAAATCCCGTGTGATTGTGGCCAAGTATATATTGGAACAACGAAAAGAAGTATTGCCACTCGCCTCAAGGAGCACGAACGACACAGCCAGCTGGGACAAACAGATAAATCCACTGTAGCAGCACACTCACTACTTGCAGGTCACGATATAAGATATGGAGACACCGAAGTTCTGTCCACCACGGTGTCTTATCATGCCAGGCTACAAAGGGAGGCCATTGAAATCCTGAAGCATACTAACAGCCTCAATCTTAAGGAGGAAGCAGAACGTGTGAACAGAGCTTGGCTTCCAGTCCTTAATCCCCTCAAGCCTGCCCTTATTGACCGTCGTAGACGAGAAGATGCAACAGACGAGCAGCCCTGTCCTTAATGCATTACTTTTATGTGGTACGCCGTTGCTATGGTAGCCTCTATGTGTGGGTTGTTGACTATTTATATATCTTCTGTTTACTTGTTTTACCTCGCATAATGTAACCCGTGAACATGCTGAACGCAGTATTCAGCGAAACGTCAGGACGACAAAATGTCCTTGGAACACGACCTATAAGCCCGCGAAACAGAGATTCCTGTTCCAATAATATTGTTAGACGATGGTTTCCAAGAAGAGAGATGGCCAGGGGGAAGGACATATCAATTGTCACATTCCTCCCACTGCCTGACATTGGCTACTATTCTCTCAACAATGGATCATGGTGAATTTTCACTAATAAAGGGTCCTTCTGGTTGTTGACCTGGATAAATTTCTATACGAACTATGTAATATGTTTTGGCGCAAACTAAGGCAAAAATTCTTTTTGCCATTATTGGCCGGTTTGCTTGGTATATATTGGCGAAAACGAATTTGCCTTAATCTTAATAATAATAATGTTATTGGTTTTACGTCCCTTTATACAACTGCGGCTTTTAGAGACGCCGGGGTGCCGGAATTTTGTCCCGAAGGGGATCTTTAACGTGCCAGTAAATCTACCGACACGGCTCCCTCGCATTTGCGCACCCTCAAATGCCAGCTGACTGCGCCAAGATTTGATCCTGCAACCTTGGGCCCAGCAAGCAAATTTCCCTTGAATCGACTCGAGCATTTCGTTCACTGTACAATACTAACCTGGAGAATATGCCTGCGAGCATCGATCATCAAAAGCCTGAAATATCTCACCGATTTTAGAAAGACGATCGATTGAGTTCTCTTATCTCTGTCATGAACGTTATCGAATCTCATAGCTCTAAGCAAAAATTTGAAGCGACGGAGTTTTGTATTCGTTCTGAATATTTCTACACCTTTCCCACCTGGTGCCCACATGTTTTCAAGATGATGATGATGATGATAATTGTTGTTTTAAGGGGCCTAACACCGAGGTTATCGGCCCCTAATGAAATGAAATGGCATGAAATGAAAGGATGTAGATAAAAACAACTCACTGCCATGGATGAAACGAAAATGGTGTTTATAAAACAGACAGTGAGCCCCAAAAATTATGCCTTATTTGAATAAAAAGAAAAAAAAGGCGGAAGGTAAAAAAGGATAAAACAAGTAAGGCATAGTGAACAATAAAATAGAGAAACACAATAAAAAACATAAAACAGATTTAACCTGAATTAAAAGTCGTAACTTCACATTAAAACTCAAAAAAGTAACCACTCTCCCTCATGAACCGGATGACGAGGTCAGCTGACGGCCTGTCATCACGGAGAATAAGGGAGAGGGTATTAGGCAGTTTAAGAGTCCCTCGCAGATCGGCCAGATCCACACACACCAAGAGAAGGTGTGCCACGGTTAGGTGGGGGCCGCAAGTACACACAGGAGGATCTTCTCTCTTTAGCAAGTGGGAGTGCGTAGCAATCCCATGGCCGATCCGGAGTCGACAGAGTACCACAGCTTTCTTTCGGAGAGATCGGAAGGAAGATTTCCACACCTTCGTTGTCTCCTTGATGCCTCTCAGTTTGTTGGGTGGAGGCGTGGCACGCCATGCTTCCTCCCAATGCGACAGGATCGAATGCCGCAACTGAGAGCGCACATCACTAGCAGGCACCTTATACGGTAGCGGGAGCAGTGCGACTGCCTCTCTCGCCGCCTGATCAGCAAGCTCGTTTCCCGCAATACCCATGTGGCTAGGAAGCCACACAAAGGTCACCCCGGTTCCAGCGTTACGCGAACTGACGAGCAGGTCGTGTACACGCTGGACCAACGGGTGCTTCGGGAAACACACATCGATCGCCTGCAGCGCACTCAGAGAGTCAGTACACACAAGAAAGTGCTGGTGATCGTCTGATAACGTGTACCGCAGAGCCTCTAAGATGGCATAGAGCTCCGCAGTGTACACGCCACAGGCCTCGGGAAGTGAAAAGAGAAACCGACGATCCTCAACCACAAATGCACAGCCTACTTTCTCGTTTACCCTCGAACCGTCCGTGAATAGAAGCCCTGATCCCGGATACCGGCTCACCACGGACTGGAACAGCCTCCGATGGACGGAGGAGTCCGTGTCCGACTTGGGGCCGGTGTGCAGATCCAGGATGATATCAGGGCGAGAGACCATCCACGGAGGGGCCTTGCTAGGTACTCGGACGATACAGGAGACAGAAGGAAATCGAAACTTACGGTATAATCATCCAAGCGAATCCCCGCCGGCCGAGTGGCTCGGGCGAGCGCATCATACAGCCGGCGATTCGAATTGGAAAACAAACATGGATAGCTTGGATGAAGTGGCATCTGTCGAATAGTTGCAGCATAGGTCAGCAGTACTTGTTGGCGCCTCAGGTGTAAAGGAGGTACGCCAGCCTCGGCGAGCAAGCTGACAACTGGGCTCGTCCGAAAAGCACCCGTCGCCAGCCTCACACCACCGTGGTGGACACTGTCCAGTTTAACAAGCACTGACTTACGGGCCGAACCATATGCTACACTGTCATAATCTAATCTAGATAAAATCAGTGACTTATAAAAACGTAGGAGCACCGCGCGGTCCGCCCCCCATGATGTGCCGCTAAGAAACCGCAACATGTTGAGTTTCTTAGCACAGGCAATTTTCAAACACCGCACGTGTGGTTCCCACGTCAATTTCTGATCGAAAAGGAGCCCAAGGAACCGGTACGCAGCAACAACAGGCAAAGCTACATTGCCCAGATAAAGCTCAGGATCTGGATGGAGGGTGCGCTTTCGGCAGAAATGGACAACCGAGGACTTAGCGGTTGAGAATCGAAAGCCATACTCCAGTGTCCAGCGCTCCACTCTCCGAATAGCTTGTTGTAGCTGTCGTTCAGCGACCGCCATATTTTGCGCACTATAATGTAGAGCGAAGTCGTCTACATATAGCGACGGTACCACTGCTGGACCAGCAGCAGCGACAATACCGTTTATGGCAACCGCAAATAATGTTACACTAAGCACCGATCCCTGTGGGACTCTGTTTTCCTGTATATGATATTGCGAATATGTCCCCCCCCTATTCGGACACGGAACAGGCGAAGGGACATAAAATTCGCAATAAAAACCGGCAAGTAACCTCAGAATTTCCATTGATGCAGGGTAGAGAGGATGCCGTAACGCCAAGTGGTGTCATAGGCCTTCTCGAGGTCAAAGAAAACAGCGACTAGGTGCTGTCTCCGGAAAAAAGCGTCCTGTATGGCGGTCTCCAGGCGTACCAGATGGTCGTTGGTACACCGAGACGCCCTGAAACCACACTGGTATTCAGACAGGAGTCCCCGATTCTCCAGGACCCACACCAGGCGCCTATTGACCATCCTCTCAAAGAGCTTGCACAGACCGTTAGTGAGACAAATAGGTCTGTAACTCGCTGTCAAATTGGGATCCTTATCGGGCTTCAGGATAGGTATAATAATACCTTCCTGCCATTGCGCTGGAAACACACCTTCCAACCAGATACGATTAAACACCCTGGGCAAATAACGAATGCTCTCATCGTTAAGGTGTTTAAGGATCTGGTTGTGAATATTATCCGGGCCAGGAGACGTGTCCCTGCAGAGCGCCAGCGCTCCGCGGAGTTCCCACTCCGTAAAGGGCACGTTGTACTCCTCCGAAGCGCGGGAAGCAAAACTGAGCTGGAAACGTTCTGCCACGCGCTTCATGGCCACGAAGGCAGGATCATAGGTGTCGGAACCGGATATATCCGCAAAATAAGATGCGAGATGGTTTGCAATGCAGTACGGATCTGTAACCAATTCATTATAGATGGAAATTCCCGGTACAGTAGAAGATGTCTGAATACCCGAGATGCATCGTAGTTGAGTCCACACTTGAGAGGAGGGGGTATGTGCTGTAATAGACGACACATACCGTTCCCATGATTCTTTTTTACTCTGGCGGATAAGAATCCGTGCCTTGGCACGAAATTTCGCAAACGCCACCAAATTGGTCATGGTTGGACGCCGACGGTAGTGCTTGTGAGCTCGACGACGATCTCGTATTGCCGCTGCAATATCCTCTGTCCACCAAGGGACGAGTTAGCGACGAGAAGTCCCAGAAAAGGATGGAATGGACTCTTCGGCGGCAGCAAGAACGATGTGCTGTACCTCGTCATCGACGCTCCGGCAACCAAGATCAACGAACACAGCTCGTTCTTGAAACGAGGGCCAATTTGCCCGCTTAAGCACCCAACGACTGGGGAACTCCACGGGCTTCTGGTTCAGAAGAGTAAGAACGATCGGGAAATGGTCACTGTCACAGAGGTCGTCGTGTACATACCAACCAAATAGGGGGGACCAGTGCACGGCTACACACATTCAAGTCAATGTGTGAGTACGTGCCGTGCGCTAAGCTAAAATGTGTAGCTTTCCCTGTATTTAATAGACATAAATCCAACCCTTGAATTAAGCCCTCCACGTCCCTTCCTCTGGGGCAGGAAGATGTTGATCCCTATTGGGGGTGATGAGAGTTTAAACCACCCACAATTAGGAAAGGGACTGGAAGTTGATCAACAAGATCAAAGACGTCATTAATATCAAGGGGCTGGTTCGGTGGAAGGTACACGTTACAAACAGTTGTCATAGCAGGCAAGGACACGCAAACTGCAATAGCTTCCAGAGGAGTGGCGAGTGGAAACTCCTCACTATAGCGAACGAAGGTACAAACGCCCCCGGAAGCCCGGGCGGCGTCTTGTCGCTCTTTAGAGTATAGTTGGAAACCTCTCAGAACAGTCTCGTGATCAGGTCTGAGGTTTGTTTCCTGTAGGCAGACTATACTCGCTGCGTATTGTGCAATAAGCTGACGGAGCTCTGTCAAATGCCTGTCATAACTGTTACAATTCCACTGTAACAGTGCCATTGTGTGAACTTATAAACGAGGGATAAGTTGGAGCAGCAAGCTACAACTTAACCTCTGGAGGATCATCAGCCACTACGTCGACTATAATCTCCATGTCCCCAGGCGAGGTCGTGGAGTGAATCGACTCGGCGGAAGATTTCCTAGACGCAGTTCGGCGGCGGGCGGATCTCCGTGGGGAGCGCGCAGATCTGGGGACCGAAACGTCCCCAGGCGCAGAAGCATCCGCAGGTGGTGGGGCGGATGGCCTTCCCTTTTTAGGAGAAAGCGAATGCGTAGTGCGGGGTCCCTTCTTCCCCGCCTCTTTAAGATATATAGACGGGTCAGGAGCCGAATCCCTGACCCTGGTCGACGATGCCGCCTCCGCCGGCTTCGGCGCGGCTTTCGCCGACCGTTTGGGTGGGGAGACTTCCTCCCGAGTGGGGAGTAAGTCTTCAACTTCCTCCCCTGCTGTGCGGGCGGAGCAGCCTTCGCTCGCGCAGCCTTCATGGTGGCCGAAGGTGGAGTTGAAGTCACCTTCGGGCTTTTCGTCAGAAGCATAGGTGCTGGTTTCGGAACAGGTAACTCAGTTGCAGGTTTCACAGCTGGTACAAAAGATGAGGTAGAAGGAACCAAATTAGGTATTATAACTCGATAATCAATCGTAGGTGAAGGAGCAATCGCGGTATGGTACTTCTTGCTTCCTGGTAGGTGAGACATCCAAGGTTTTGATCTCCTGGATTTTCTTCTCACTCAGGAAGACAGGGCAGTTCCTGTCCCGAGGAGAATGGAATCCAGGGCAATTAGTGCACTGATACGGTGTTGTGCACTCTTCCTCTTCGTGTGGTACCTTACCGCATGTTCCGCAGATTTCTGGGCTCGAGCATTGGGATAACATGTGCCCGAACTTCTGGCAATTATATAACACCTAATTGGTGGAGGGATATAAGGCCGTACGTCACAACGGTAACTTGTAACCTTCACTTTCTCCGGGAGCACCGAAAGCTCAAAGGAAATAATGAAAGCACCAGTATCCACGATTTGACCATTGACCTTGCGTGTAATGCGCCGGACATCAGTCACGTGACGGTGCTGCATATCCTCCTTGAGCTCCTCGTCAGTGTTCAGAATCAGGTCCCGGTGGAAAATAACTCCTCGGACCAGATTCAGGGACGTATGCTTTTCCACTTTGACGGGTATTTCGCCAAAGTGGTCACATTGCAAAAGTTGTTCACTTGCTCACCAGTCCTAGTCTTGAGCAACAAGCTACCGTTCCTCATCTTTTGTACTTTCTCAAGCTCACCATAAACACCTTCTATGTGGCGAGAAAACAAAATACTCTTGACCAGCTTGAAATCACCCCCATCTGTTCTGGTAGCTACCAGAAACTTGGGGGTGTTAGCACCCAGATTTTCACGCACAGATTGTTCCCAGAGGGCTGGTCCCCGTAGGGAATCAAATGTTAAAGACTTGGGTGTAGGACCACCCTGTTTGGGGATTTTTCTTTTTGAACCCATGGCCAGATCATCCTCCCCGAATGCCACGGACATCCGATCACGGGCCCTCACAGTAAGCGCTACCCAGCCAGGGCAAGGCCCGCTTAGCTTGGAAGGCATTGCCCGGGGGTCCGATGTTTTACAATGCCGTATCGGCATGTACCCCTTGGCATATACTGGATTTTACAGCTCTGACATTCGGCTGTGCGCGGACCTGCGTAGTCAGGCGGATACTACTGCACGGGTACATGGCACACCCACCTGTCGGTGCGGCCAAGACCAGAACAGGCTTTCGAGCGTAGTCGCAAGCGTAAGTGGCCCATCCCCTAAGAGCACGCACATTCAGAAATTTTGGTTGCCAGACCCTGAAAGCAGTAACGGAAAGAAGTGCGATATAACCTAATGAGAGTTATACCACACGGGTGTATGTCTTTTAGAGCTGACTGTCAAACCCTCGAAAGGGGACCGATCCGAGAAACCCTTTTTGTCGCCTTTTACGACTGGCAGGGATTACCGTGGATGTATTCGCTTCCTCCCACCCACTGGGGGTCCAATTCACAAACCAACGCGGAGTCCTTAAAGTATAGCCAAGATCGCCCCTTTTAGTCGCCTCGTACGACAGGCAGGGGATATCGTGGGTGTATTCTAAACCCCCCCACACACAGGGGGGTGTTTTCAAGATTTCGATTGAGAACGAAAAATGCCAGCAAGTAAAGCAGCCCAAACATTGCTTTCATTTCTCAAACATCTGTAGAAAGAACATCACATTCTCGTGTGAAGTTCGCTCGTCTTGGTTCAATCCAGATATTTGTAAATCCTACAATCTTTTCGATTTTGGAGTCTGGAAAATAAATACTCCAAACTTCTATCGGAGAGCGAGCATTGCGAGCATCCCCCTTGGGTCCAGGTAGGTGAGAAATTAGAGTGCATCGGCGTGTCCTTCTCCTTCGTTGAGAGGAATGTACTTGCCATGCTGTAACACCTTCTTTAGCCATGTACGCTGGTCCTTCTTCCAGTAGAGGCAAAAAATGGTGCGTTTTCTGTGTGTTGTATCGTATTTGAATTATGCGACAGGTTACCACAATATTGTTCATCCACAGATTCCTCTGAGTCTGTGTGGTGTTCACTACAAGCCAAGTTGTCCTCTGCACATTCATCATCGTCTTCTTTAAACTGCCCTGCTCCCTGTTGTTCTACGACAAACAGTTCCCTTCGTACTCTATCTTGTTGCACTCTGAGTAGCTCGTTCCTGTTCCATCCTTTCTCCACACTCTCTAAGAGCGCCCTTATTCTATCTTCTTCTTCTTCGGAGTCCATCATAAAATGCAAACCTCAACAGGTCGTGTGTGGTGGAAAAGACCAGGTCGGGTATAATTGGTGAATAGTTCAACTTACCGCGCAAAACTGTACTGGCGGGCAGCAGGAAACTGTTGCTGACACTCTCCGCAACAATTAGATGAAGTATGGTGGTGGAGGCGTGCAGCAAACAACAATGGTGAAGTGAACCATAGGAACCTGGTCTAAAAGACCGCAACGCAACCTCTCCCAGGTTAAAGATGATGACAACCCAATCATTATGGGAGACTGGAACGCTGTGGTGGGTGAAGATAGTGTTGAAAAATGTGTGGGAAAGTACGGCCTTGGAAATATGAAGAAAGAGGAAACAAGAGTCACATGCTAATTGTTGCAAATACATGCTTTGACCAGCCAAAAAGAAGATGATACACCTGGACTATGCTGGGTAATGGAGACAGATACCAGATAGATTATATAATGAAAATAGACCGCTATTATAACCAAGCTAAATCATGTAAGAGCTATCCAGGCGCAGATGTGGATTCAGACCATAATCTGGTGTTAATGAAGAGTAAACTGAGATTAAGAAGAAATGTTATAAAACAGCCCTGCAACAGACGGAACATTGGTAAGGTAAAATTTGACAAACAAGCTTTACATAAATTCAGAGAAGAAACTGATGAAAGAATCGGCTTCACAAAAATGTCTGGAAATGAGGAGAAATGGGAAAATACAGAGAGGATAGTTTTTCTGTATCGGAGACCCTCGCTAGCCCGCTCGCCCGCGGCGCGAGCCTGTCTCCCGCCAGGCACTTTGCCGTTATGCGGCGCTCGCGCGGCATTGAGTCATTGGGTATAGGAATTTGTACTTCAATGTGATCCTTGACCAATGTTTTGACGAATTGACTTACGGAGAGCGATTGTCGAATTACTTTCAACAAGATTCTGTCACTGCTCACACTGCCGAAGCATCCATGACAGAATTGCGTCGCATTTTTGGTACGAGGATTATAAGTCGGAACGTGTGGCCCCCGCAAAGCCCAGACTTATCACCATGTGACTTTTATTTGTGGGGGATGCTTAAAAATAGAGTGTATGCGAGAAACCCTCACACTGTAAATGAGCTTAAAGACTATATTACAGCTGAAATACAGTCAATCGGAGCTGAGGAACTTCAGAGAGTAAATGCCAGTTTCATAAAAAGGTGCCAGTGATGTGTAGCAGTGCATGGCGAACATTTTCAGCACCAGCTGTGAACTAGGTAAGTACAAATTCCTATACTCAATGACTCAGTGTCGGGCGGGCGCCGCGTAACGGCAAAGTGCGTAGCGGGAGACAGGTTCGCACCGCGGGCGAGCGGGCTAGCAAGGGTCCCCAATACAGAAAAACTATCCTCTCTGTACAAAAAAGGAAATAACTACAGTATAACAGCTGATGCATGCTTTGGAAGAAAGGAAAAAGTAGTATTCAAACCATGGATTACAGCAGAGATACTGGATTTAATGGATGAATGAAGGAAGTGCAAATTCAGGGGAAGCCAGTAAGACTATGCATGACTTTAGAACAAAATTAACAGAGAAACAAAGAGAGTCAGAGAAGAGTGGTATGACAAGAAGTGTAAAGACATAGATGAACAAATGGCAAAAGGTAGTAATGAGAGAGCATACGCCAAGATACAGAAACAATTTGGAACAAGAAAATGCTAAACATCATAAGGAGAAAAGCCCGCGTAGAGGCTGATGAATTAGGACCACCAATACTCAGAGAAGAATTTGATGAGGCTCGTAACGAATTAAAACACAGAAAGGCTTCAGGACCAGATGAAATCCCTGTGGAGATTTTACAGGCCCTAGGAGAGAAAGCTTAAGAGAGACTACACAGGTTAATCAATGAAATGTATACCCCCAGGAGAAATATCAAAGGATTTTGATCACACCATTCTTATTCCCATTAAAAAAAAAAAAAGCCCAGAGCACAGTTGTGTGAGCCGGCCCCGTGGTGTTGGGGTAGCACACCTGCCTCTCACCCAGAGGCCCCGGGTTCGATTCCTGGCTCCGTCAGGGATTTTAAAAAAACTGACATGAGGGTTGGAACGGGGTGCACTCAGCCTCGTGAGGACAATTGAGTAGCTGTCTGACAGTGAGGCAGCGCCCCGATCACGAAAACCAAGATTAACGGCCGAGGGAACCTGATGCGCTGATCACGCGTCACCCCAATATCTTCAGGCCAAATGGCTGGGCAGCGGTCGCTTGGTCGGCCTAGGCCCTTCATGGGCTGTATAGTGCCAGGCGGGGGGGGGGGGGGGGGGGGGGGAACAGTTGTGTGAAGATCACAGGACATTGAGCCTCCTCACCCATGCCTCTAAAATCTTAACTCAAATTATCTACCACCGAATAGAGAGGAAAATAGAGGATAATATTTCAGAAGATCAATTTGGATTTAGGAAGGGAAGAGGCACACGAGAAGCTATCTTCAGTGTAAGAGTAATCACCGGAAAAAAAAAAACTGGAAATTGGCAAATCAGTGGTAATGGCATTCATTGATATAGAGAAAGCCTTCAATAATGTGAATTGGATTGTGATGTTTGAAATCTCCTAAGGAATTTGAAAATAGTCTACAGGGACAGAAAAATACTTTATCACCTTGACAAAAACCAGACAGCATTAATTGGAAATAAAAGAGTAGAAACAAAAGTTGGGAAAGGTGTAAGACAAGGATGTGGATTATCACCATCATCATCTTGCACAGTTTCCAGCCACTGGCCAGGTCAGTTTGGAACACAAGCCTCCCCAACGTCTTCTGTCTTCCCACCTTCTCTCAGCCTCCACCCTTGCCCAGTCTTCTCCTCTCTTCTCAACGCTTTCTTCCACCCCCTTCAGCCACCTGCCTCTCAGTCTTCCTCTCGGTCTCTTTCCTTCCCACTTCGTCTCGTGTATTCTCCTGGGTATCCTCTTCTCATCCATTCGTTTTACATGTCCATACCTCCTAAGTCTAGATTTCTCTATACCATCCTGTAATGGTTCCTCCTTCATTAATTCTCTGGTGCTCTCATTTCTTATTCTGTCCCATCTTTGTAGCTCCAATACTGCTTCTCAAGAACCTCATCTCACTGGCCTGTATTTTGCTCTTCTCCCTTCCTTTCATAACCCAGGTCTCCGAGGCATATGTCAGGATATATGATAAATGATCTTTTTGCTGTTCTGAGGGACATCCTTGCTCCACAACATGCTTCTCACACTCCTCCGGAATGATTCTGCCTGTCTACCCCGCTCATTTATTTCTCCATCGTTTCTTTCATTATCTTGTATCAGGCTTCCCAGATACTTGAAACTTTCCACTTTCTTCAGCTGTTCCCCACCAATTGTTATTCCCGTTGTGGTTATTTCCTTCTTCCTTGTTGTGATCACCATCTCACTCTTATTTATGCTAAATTTCATCCCATATCCTTGTATTATTCCTTCCCACACGTCCAACTGTTCCTGTACCTCCTCCTTGTTTCCCCAAATCATCAGATCATCTGCAAACACCATTGCTTTCATTTTTCCTTCCCCAATTACTTGTGCCACTCGGGTCAATATGTCATCCATCATCACAATGAAAAGTAACGGTGACAGTGCACTTCCTAGTTTCAGGCCGTTTCTCTGTTCCAACCAGTCCGATCTCTCTCATCCCACTTTCACACAGCTCACGCTTCCCTTGTACATCTCCTTTATCCTCCTTATAGTCCATTTTTCTACTCCTCTATCCTCCAGGGACTTCCATACTGTACTTTGTTTCTGCATACACTGTCATATGCTTTCTCAATGTCCAGGAAGGCCATCAGTAGATCTGTTCCATACTCATAGTGCTGTTCTTGTAACTGCCTTACAGCAAAAATCAAATCCACTGTGGACCTTCCTGCTCTGAAACCATGTTGTTCTTCCCTCATCCCTCCCTCTATCCTTGTCCTAATTCTCCTTTCTCCTTATCTCCAGTCTTAATTAACATCTATATTGAGGAAGCCATTAAAGAATTTTTGTTGTTGTTTGAGTCTTCAGTCTTTTGACTGGTTTGATCCAGCTGTCCATGCCTCCCTGTCCTGAGCTAATCATTTCATCTCTACATAGCTATCACACCCTACATCCGAGGCAATCTGTTTAACATATTCTAACCTTGGTCTACCCCTACAGTTCTTGTCCTCGACCCTTCCTTCCATAAAGAAGCTTGCTATTCCTGGGTGTCTTAGTATGTGTCCTACTAACCTATCTCTTCTCTTCATTAGCACTCGCCAGAAACATCTCTCCTCTCCCACTCGTCTTAATACCTCTTTGTTTGTAACCCTTTCTACCCATCTAATCTTCATCATTCTCCTGCAACACCACATTTCAAATGCTTCAATTCTCCTCTTTTCTGCTGCACCAATAGTCCAAGTTTCACTTCCATAGAGCGCCACGCTCCAGACAAAGGCTTCCAAAAATGACTTCCTAACACCTAAATCTATATTCGATGTCAACAGGTTCCTTTTCTGCAGAAATGCTTTCCTTGCCTGTGCCAACCTACTTTTTTTATCCTCTTTGCTTCGTCCATCACTGGTTATTCAGCTTCCTAAGTAACATTCATTCATTCATTTGCAATGGGGGGTGTGTCCCCCGGTGGCAAATTGGATATACATAACAAATAAATAATTATACATAACAATTCAATAACAATTATACAACAATTAAACTGGAGTATTTACACAAATAGTCAGTCATTTCTTAAACACACCTATATGTTTGGGAAAAGGCTCTAAGACTGCAGCAGGTAGAGAGTTCCAGTTATCAATGGCACGGTTTACAAAAGAATATTTACCATAATTTGTTCGCTGTGGTCGGCCCTTAACTTTGAAAGGATGATCGCTCCTACCCATGTAAGTGGGCTTTCCCAATCGTTTGCTAAACTCACCCCATGCTGGTTGATTTGTATACGTGTTGTACATAGCGCAGAGTCTAGATTTCATCCTCCTAGCCTCCAGTGATTCCCACCCAAGTTTCTTTAACATACGGCTCACACTGCTCCTGGGATTAAAGTCACTGAGCACAAATCTAGCGGCCTTTCTTTGTACCATTTCCAACTCATTGATGAGCCCTACTTGATATGGATCCCAAACCGCCGAGGCATATTCCAGAATAGGTCTTACAAGTGACAAATAGCCTAATTCTTTAGCAGAGGTACTACTTCCTTTTAATACAGAAGTCTCCTACTTGCTTCAGCTTTTCACCTGCCAATTTGATCTCCATAGAGTTTTCTGATTTATTTCGGCTGCATTCCAGTATTTTTGTTTTACATTTATTAATTTTCATCATGAATTCTTTCCGTAAGACAGAGTCCATACGACCAGTCAAAAACTCATTCAAATCCTCAGGCTTGTCGGCCAAGATTACGATGTCATCAGCAAATCTCAGAGTTGAAATTATTTCTCCTTGAATCTTCACTCCCACTTTAAATTTTTCTCTAATTTCCTTCATTGCTTGTTCAATGTAAAGATTGAAAAGTATGGGTGATAAGCTGGAGCCTTGCCTAACACCTTTCTGAATATCAGCTTCTCTCTCATGTCCTTCAGCTCGAATGACTGCTGTCTGGTTTCTGTATAGATTGTAGATTACCCTCCTATCCCTGTACTTTATTCCAATAGATTTCAAAATGTCAAACAATTTAGTGCAAATCAACGCTATCAAAAGCCTTTTCTAAGTCTACAAATGCCATGAACGTTCTCTTATCTTTCCTCATTCTACCTTCCAAAATCAGCCTAAGACTTAGTACAGCTTCCCTTGTTCCTACATTTCTACTGAAACCAAACTGGTCTTCACCCAACTCCGTTTCTATCTGACTTTCAATTCTCTTGTAAATTATTCTAGACAGGATCTTTGAAGCATGAGTAAACAAGCTGATTGTACGGTAATCTTCACATCTGTCAGCTCCCACTTTCTTTGGTATAGGGATGATTACATTCTTCTTGAAATCAGGGGGTATCTCACCTGTCTCATAAATCCTACACACCATGTGAAATAACCTGATCAGACCTTCACCTCCTATGCAGCGTAGCAACTCAATCGGTATATCATCTATGCCTGGTGCTTTGTTCCTGCTTAAGTCTTCCAAAGCTCTATCAAATTCTGATCTCAATATTAAATCTCCTTTCGCATCCTCATCAATTTCCTCCTCCCTTTCCATTACATGATTCTCAATCTCCTTTCCCTTATACAAACTCTCTATGTAAGCTTTCCATCTCTCAACCTTTTCTTCCCTATCTGTTAGAGGCTTTCCATTTGTGTCCGTAATATTACAGCACTTAGTCTTCTTTTCCCCAAAAGTATTCTTAATCCTTTGATAAACTGCGTCTACTTTTCCTAATTTCAGACAATTTTCTATACCTGCACATTTCTCTTTCAACCATTCTTCTTTCGCTTCCTTGCACTTCTTGTTAACCTCATTTCTCAGACGACTGTATTCTGCTTTCCCCTTTTCATCTCTTACATTCTTGTGTTTCCGCCTTTCATCCATCAATTCTAGTATATCCTGAGTGATCCACGGTTTTCTACCTATTCTTTCTTTCCTACCAATGTTTTCTTCTGCGGATTTTGTTATTTCATTCTTCAAAAGTGCCCATTCGTCTGCAATTGAAGTTGGTTTAGGGTTTTTCATTAGTCCTTCCTTTATATTCTTCTTGAATCTTTCGTTTACATCCTTCACTTTCAGTCTGTCTATTGCCCACTTTTTTGGCTTTTGACTTTTCTTTAGTTTCTTCAACTTTAATCTGCATTTCATTACAACCAGATTGTGGTCAGAGTTTATGTCAGCACCAGGATATGTTTTACAATCCAAAATCTGGTTTCGAAACCTCTGCTTGACCATAATGAAGTTGATTTGGTAACGCCCTGCATCTCCTGGTCTCATCCATGTGTATATTCTTCTATTGTGGTTATTGAATGAGGTGTTAGCTATGACCAACTCATGCTCGGTGCAGAATTCCATCAGCCTGCTTCCTCGATCATTCCTTTCACCTAATCCGAAATCTCCTACTATCTTCCCTTCTCTCCCTTTTCCTACCACAGCATTCCAATCTCCCATTACTATAACATTTTCATCACCCTTGATATACCTCAGAATTTCGTCTATTTCTTCGTAGACCTTTTCAACATCCTCATCATCAGCTTGACTGGTAGGCATATAGACTTGTACCACTGTGGTGCAGGTAGGTTTAGTATTGATTTTTGCTACAATAATCCGTTCACTATATTGGCTCATAATATTCCACCCGCTGTCCAGGTTTCCTACTCAATATGAGACAAACCCCTGCTTGGCCATTGTTTGATTTAGTGCTAATGACCCTATAGTCTCCTGACCAAAAGTCCTGTTCTTCCTGCCAGCGCATTTCACTAATCCCAACCAAATCCAACCTCAACCTATCCATTTCCCTTTCTAAGTTTTCTAACCTTCCACTTCCTAGCAGACTTTTTAGCTACTGACAATCATGACATAAAAGTTAATGGTGAGCTGAACAGCACCATACGGTTTGCAGATGACACGGCATTGATAACAGAGAATGATAAAGACATGGAAGAGGCACTAAATCACATGAATGACTTATTAAATGTGAGGTTTGGTATGAGGATAAATAAAGAGAAGACCAAGATAATGACATGCACTAGGGATGGTGATCGAGTTGTTAATGTGCCATTGGATGGAGAATACCTTGCCCAAGTACGGGAATTCAATTATTTGGGGAGTCCGATCACAACTGATGGAAAATACACGAAAGAAGTAAACGCTCGAATTGCACAGGCAAAAGAAGCTTTTTCAAAAATGTCAAAGACCGTCAACTTGGAGGTATGAAAACACTTTGTGAAAAGTTTTAAATGGAGTATCGTAAGCTATGGCTCTGAAACTTGGACCCTAAGAAAAGTAGACTAGAAGAAACTCAGAGAGCATTTGAGATGTGGTGTTGGAGAAGACTCCTGAAGATACCGTGGTCTGATAAAGCCACAAATGAGGATGTTCTCAGAAGAAGAAATTAGCCTCGCAATTTGGTTGAATCTTTAAACAAACGAAAAAACAGTTTTGTTAGTCACTTGCTCCGACATTCTGATTGGTCCACCACCCTATCTGCAGAAAAATTGGAAGGGTAAAGGAGCAAATTAAGACCAAGAATACAATTTATCAACAGCATCAGAGGCCAGCACACCTATTGCCATTTGAAGCTGGTGGCCAAAAGACGGAGACGCTTGGACGTAATGCATGTTTCCCACCAAACCAACGGTTGAGGAGATGAAGAATTATATAACAGAGGATATCTCCACCATGACTGTTTCATGCTGGTGAACACACTTTATGTTCATATACTTACAACACAATCATAACAAAACAGCATTACTGCTTGCCATACAAACCCAGAATAATGTGATACAGCAATTTTTATTGGGTTGTTGAAGAGAAAATGGACATGATGGCTTGGAAGTACTGCTATAAATTATGAAGGTTGAAATGATTCACTGGCCAATTTCAACCAGGACCACCTACAATCCTACATTAGTGTCTGAGGATTATAGTTGTTGGCCTTGTTCCAAAGTTCAGATAAATAAAATCAACCTCTCTAATCAGCTAATTGGTGCTCAAAAATTCTAAGCATATTTTGATCTATGATTATAGCATATAATATTTCTAAGATTTATCTTTTGAAAGTAAGTACAGAGAGTCCAGTTTGTATGTATCGGAGACCCTCGCATGCCCGCTCGCCCGAGGAGCGAGCCTGTCTCCCGCCAAGCACTTTGCCATTTTGCGGCGCTCGCGCTGCATTGAGTCATCGAGTATAGGAATTTGTACTTAAATTTGTACTTCAATGTGATCCTTGACCAATTTTTTGACGAACTGACTTATGGAGAGCGATTGTCAACTTATTTTCAACAAGATTCTGCCACTGCTCACTGTGACGAAGCATCCATGACAGAATTGCGTCGCATTTTTGGTACTAGGATTATAAGTCGGAACGTGTGGCCCCCGCGAAGCCCAGACTTATCACCATGTGACTTTTATTTGTGGGGGACGCTTAAAAATAGAGTGTATGCGAGAAACCCTCACACTATAAATGAGCTTAAAGACTATATTACAGCTGAAATACAGTCAATCGGTGCTGAGGAACTTCAGAAAGTAAATGCCAGTTTCATAAAAAGGTGCCAGTGATGTGTAGCAGTGAATGGCGAGCATTTTCAGCACCAGCTGTGAACTAGGTAACTACAAATTCCTATACTCAATGACTCAGTGCCGCGTGGGCGCCGCATAATGGCAAAGAGCGCGGCGGGAGACAGGCTCGCGCCGTGGGCGAGCGGGCTAACGAGGGTCTCCGATACATACAAACTGGACTCTCTGTATTTGATGGGTTTGACTTTGGTCCAGCCTGTATGGCCTGTCAATAGAAAGCAGGTGGTCCATATCACTCATTTACAACAACAGTGATGTTTCTGTGTTTGCTGTGCTGGGTAATATGGAAGGTGTAAATCTTCAAAGTCAATTTCTGACAAATTTTTAATGTACATTTGCTCAAACAAAAAATAAGTACACTCTTGGTAACTGTATATCACTTATGGATTCAAAAGAGTTAATCATCATCATCATCAATGTCCCACTCCAGTCGCCCGGGTGTGGTTAAAAGAGTTAATGTGAACTTGAATTCATTAAATTTCATCATTTCATTTTCCAGAATATCCAAATAGCCTACCATAACTTTAGCACATGTCGCCTCCGTAGAGTAGCGGTCAGCATGGTTAGCTGCCATCCCGGGGGTCCTGGGTTCGATTCCCGGCTCTGCCACGAAATTTGAAAAGTGGTATGATGACTGGAACGGGGTCTACTCAGCCTCGGGTGGCCCAAATGAGTAGAGGGGGTTCGATTCCCACCTCAGCCATCCTCGAAGTGGTTTTCCGTGGTTTCCCACTTCATCTTCGGACAAATGCCGGGATGGTTCCTACTGTAAGGCCACGGCCACCTCCTTCCCATTTCCTTGCATAACCGTCCCACTCTTCCCATCCCTTCATCAGGCCCCCTGTTCGCTTTGCAGGTGAGGCCGCCTGGGCGTAGTGCTGGTCACACACCCCAGGTGTATCCCTGACTCAGAGTCTCAAGCTCCAGGACACTGCCCTCAGTGGCGGTAGAGGTGGGATCCCTCGCTTAGTCCGTGGGAAAAGCCAACCCTGGAGGGTAAAACGATAGCGAACTTTAGTACATAGTCGAACCGTGCCTGCGAGAAACTTATAAAATATCATACACCTACTCCTCCTTTTGTGCACTTATATTTTAATTTCTCTAGTTGCAAGAATCATTTTCTTTTTTTAAGAATCTCTTCTCCATTTTGTCAGGGAGATATAATTCTACTGCAAGAACCACAATTAGGCCTAATAGTTAACTAAAGGCAAAAAGGGAAGTGTACAAAAGGCAAAAAAGGAGTAGAGTAGATACAGATACAAGAATGAACATAATCCTCTTTGCTGATGATCTGATTTGGGCAGAGAATGAGCATGTGGTCCAAGAACAGCCGGATGTACTGAAGGAAAATACTGAGAAATAGGAAATGAAAATCAGTGTAGAGAACAGTAAAAGGAAGGAAGCTTTTAGTTTTACGTGACCGTTAATCATGCGATCATGAGCCACGGGACCTCCTTTTTACGTGGAATCCGAACCACAGGACATGGTATTTCACTTAGAAAATCTCACAAGCATTGACCGGGAATCGAACCCAAGGTGGATCACCTTGGTGAGAGGCCAACTGCTTGACCGATGCGCCACCATGCACCATAGAGAAAAGTAAGACAATGGTAATGACAAGAGAAAAGATGAAGGAAAAGGGATTGTTAAAATTGGAGATGTAGATCTGGAAGTAGTAGAGCACTTCAAATATTTAGGAAGTGAATTGATGGAAAGTGTATGATTGGATATGGAGATCAACAAGAGAATACAATTTGGGAGTGTTTTATATCATCAGGTTCGGAGTAATTTGGTATAAAAACATAGGCCTACCACTGAAGGCTAAAGAAGTGATGTATAAGACCTATTGGTAACCAATAATGACGTATGGAGCAGAAACTTGGCTGATGACGAGGAGAGATGAAAGTAGAATACAGGCAGCCAAAATGAAATTCCCAGAAGTATGGTACAGAAGACTAGGAGAGATAGAGTGAGAAATGAAGACATTCGAAGCTGAATGATAAGCTGGAGCAGAACAGATTGAAATGGTATGGACATGTGAAAAGGACGAATGATGAAAGAATGCCGAAACAAGTGACGGAGAAACAGATGACTGGAAAGAGAGAACGAGGGAGACCTAGAGTACGGTGGATGGATTTGGTCAAGGACAGTGTGAGAGAACGAAACCAGGAGTGGAGTTCAGTGGTTGCGGAAGGAGGGTGAACAGACAGAGAAAAGTGGAGGGGGTCATATTTGCTCCGACCCGGCTTAGACTGGTAACGAAAATTTATGATGGTGATGATGAGCTTATCTTGAAGAATTTTTGCTCTAGAAAGTATTTTAAAAAATTGAAAAAAATATTGCAAGCAAATGTTCATGCACTAGCAAGTTTCTTTCAGGTATGTTTACTATAAAAGAAAAGTTTAGATAGAAAGTTACCCAATAAGCACTACTTTTTAAAGAGAAAATTGATGACTTTTCAATTGGTCAACACGTATTTATACCCAATTAGCCTATACAGTGAGGACCATCCCTATAGAACAGAGCCTTGGATGTGCCGCGCAACGAGCGGACCAGTGTGTAGCCGCTTGTCAAGCAAGGCGCTAGCAGGAGTGGAACGCCCAAGTAGTTTAACGTATTTAATAATCATATTTGAAATGAAAATCCACAGCCTGCTTCCAGTCTCCGACCGGGTCAGGAATGGAATGAATGAAGCCCCCATCTAGCGGCGAGGATATGAACTGTGCCGGCTGCCGAGGCCTGACGCACTCCTCTGGGGCAATGATTAAATGAATGACAGATGAAATGAAATTATAGTGGAGAGTGTTGCTGGAATGAAATTTAGACAGGGAAAACCGGAGTACCCGGAGAAAAACCTGTCTGCCTCCGTTTTGTCCAGCACAGATCTCACATGGAGTGACCGGGATTTGAACCACAGACCCAGCGGTGAGAGGCCGGCGTGCTGCCGCCTAAGCCACGGAGGCTTCTAATAATCATATTTACATGAATTTCACAGTAGTTGCTGGAAATGCTGCCCTTCATTTTCTAAAAACACATTGCAGCAACGTAGAAAGTTTTGGTACACTCGCTGTAATTCATCCTCACTCATATTTCGTATCTGTGCACTTATTTTGTTCTCGAGAGCCTCCAGAGTAAGCGGATTGTTTCTGTATACCTGTTGTTTGAGGTTCCCCAATAAGTGAAAATCGCTCGGCACTGAAACGTACGAACACATTTACAGTAAGACTTCTTCTTGAGAAGATGAGTTTCTACTAGCAAAATTCGATATTTTGTTCTATACCTAAACATGTTCACGTGATACGACGTAGGATACACTACTTCACAGCAAGTCTTAATTATCACAACTAAGGTATCTTGCCAGCTGCGTAATAATAATAAATGCAATGCCAGCATCCAGGGCTTATCGGCACAATGTTGTAATCGGTACATGCTATAAATATGATGGAGAGTCAATTTCAACATGTCAGCGGCACAACATTTGGAAAGCCCAGTTCTTTAGGGATGACCCTCACTGTATTAGGTGGGAAATATAGACTAAGACTATCTGAAAAAAAAAAATATAATATTATTATGCACAGATTAGAGGGGTGATCGAGTAAAAGGAATATAAGGTTATTTTGTGTACTGTATATGATCTAATTAACCTGAATCTGATGGATGACAGCTTGACAAACAGAACATAACATCCGTGTGACTCTCCCCCTTCTTTTGTAAAATGGGCATAATAATGAATAACATGTCAAAAATCTTCAAGCAGTGTTTTATATATCCTGCCTAATACTGGGTCTTTATATTTGCTTGACAAGGATATTCTCGCCCACGAGCTCCGCCAGTGCCGGCGACCGCGCGCGCATATGTACGGCAGAGTACGGTGCTTAAAATCAGTATCATGTATTTTTACTCACCATGTTTACAGTAGAAGCTGAAAATGTTCCCCATCCGCTGCCAAACATAATCGGCATCTCCTTATGAAGTTTTCGGTTACTTCGGTTAATTGAGCTTCAGTAAGGAAATAACGACCGATACGTCTATTTTTATTGTTTACTACTAAAATTATGAAAACTGTATGATATCCAGGGAAGCACTCTGTTGTGGAAGTGTGTCCCGAGTGTGTTAATGAAGCTGGCTAATGTACCTGTCTGGAAAGCAGAAGATTAGAGTTTCTTCATGGTGTAGCCAGGTCCTAGTTCGTGAACCATGGGCAAAGGCTGAGTAGCCTAGCAAGTGGTCCTGACAATCAGGATACCAGTTACTACGGAATAGAAGTAGGCATCTTGGACACATTCTAAGCCATGGCCATCCTTGTGCTCAGGCGGCTAGGTCTACCCAACTCACTCCGGTAATCAAACTGGTATTCAACAGGGTGCAATTAATATCAAGGGTGGTTATGGAAGGAAGAAAGTAAAGCTAGCTGAGTCAGCAAGTAGGATGGGATTGGATATTCTAGGGATCAGTGAAGTTCAGAAAGGGAGATAGAGAGGCAGAAGTAGGAGATTACAAGGTATAAATGTCAGTAAAATCAGTAAAATTTTAGAAAGAGTTAACGAATTCAAGTATTTAGGATATCATTTCTCTTTTCGAGAAGAACGAGACATAACTGCAAAAATAACTAATTATACCAGAACAACAGGAATCATCACTCACATCATGAAGCCATCTCTTGTCCAAAGGCATACACGCGTTTGTATAACACATTAGCCAGACCAACCCTATGCTATGGCAGAGAGGCATGGACAATAAGATCTCAGGACATCTCCAGACTCACAGCACGCGAAATGACCTTTATGCGCCGAACAGCAGGCTATACTAAATGGGATCATAAGAGAAACGAGGATGTGCTGAAGGAACTAAAAGTGAAACCAATAACTACATACATTTGTGACTACCAAGAGAACTGGAAGCATCATGTCCAAAGGATGGAACCTGGAAGATTACCAAAGGAGATCCTTCGATACCAGCCACGGGGAAATAGATCCATAGGACGTCCGATGAAGAGATGGGAGGAAAGTGCAAGACCGTAACGGGACATTTGGCCCAATACTTGGAAGGAAGATGATGAAATGTCGAGTGTAAAACGAGGCAAGGTAGAGTGGGGAGTAGGGCAATATGTCACACATGGAGCTTAACATAGTTTCTATGAGGTATGTAAATGTACAATTAACGTGGATAAATTTGGAAATTTGTCTGGAAATCAGGTCAGGATAGTCTCAGTGTATGCTCCATGTGAAGGGGCAAATCAGGAGGAAGTACAGATTTTATGAGGCATTGAGTGATGTGGTATGGTAGTGAGAGTTAACAATAAGGATGTGTAGTACTGATAGGGGATTTCAATGCCAGGATAGGAAATCTTACGGACAATAATTAGTAAGGCACAAGCGCGTGGCGTCAAATCCTTGACTCTCCCCAACGGCCGCCAGCGATGTGTGCGAGCGAGCTGTGCCTAGTGTGGTCTGGTACCCTGCCACCCAGACCAGTGCTTTTAGTGCCTCATCACCCAGTCTCATCCTGTTAGCCCTGTCTATGCTGGAACGCACCAGTTCGGGTGCGCGTACTGTAGAGCTGGCCAGCCTGTCCTGGAAGGGTTTCTCAAAGCCAATAGGAATTCTTCTTCGCTTTGTATTATTATAGTATGTTAAGCAATAAAATGTCATAAGGTACCTGTCGATTACGTTTCATACTGATCCGATTCCTACATTGTAGATGGATTCATTGATAGCAAAATTAGGTCATTTAAACTTTGGCATACCCAAACATAATAAATTATTAAACAATTTTGATGTTGTTCCTCTCGCTTATTCGGCTTTGGTGGCGTAGTTGGTAGCATGCTGAACTGCTGTGCCCAAGATCGCGAGTTCAAACCCGGCCGAAGTCGTCTGATTTTTTAAGAGAGTTACAATCCTTCAGAATGCCTTCCTTCGGAGGGGAAGTAAAGCCGGCGGTCACATGTCATAGATTTATGGCATGTAAAAGATCCGTCCACTAACTAAACTTGTGTGAAGCTAAATTTCTAGGTTAGATTTCGATGTAACGCTCTATCAAAGTTCCAACGTTCTCCACTAGGTGTCAGTGCATTTGGTAGCGAAAGTTGGAACTACTTGAAATTGAACGAACTTGTAGCTCACCCCATGGGTGTTCGCTTGAAGCAGCTACAGCCTCTGGCGAGCCAAACATGTCCTCGGGCACTCCCGGCACTAAAAGCCATACGCTAAATAAATAATCATTCAAACAAAGCTTTCACTTCTCTTTGAAGCCTGTCGTTTGCTCTAAACGACCTGTCTTGTTATGCCGATGGTTACTTTACACCTGATGGTAGGGTCCAGCCTAAACCTTGTATCCTTCTTATAGATAATAACAAGTATGTCCATTGTATTTTTGCTTCTAACACGAGGAATACACGAATACATGGATCGCGTAACATTTCTGAAATGTTACAGACAGCTGTATCTTAGATCTATTTCGGTGATTCGTAACGTTTGTAGTGATTCCCTTCTTAATTATGGTTTCTGAACGTGAGCTAGGGTTTCAGGCACCCCGCACTATTTGCAGCATACACAGTCCTGGCTATGCCCATGGAGGTCTTGCACAAGAGCAACCTTTGCTTCCACCATTTGTGCTCAGTTACTACCTTTCATGTCTCTTTCTGGATTAGCCGTTCTCCATAAAATATGGTGATTAGATTGTTTCTGGGCTTTCGCAACCAACCTGTAAGTTCACTTTGTGTTTTCCATTGATCCACTTCAGTCTTAACTGTCGGCTATTAACATTCCCTTAGTTCCTAACTAGTAAATCACCATCTTCATTGTTATCACCATCTTCATCAACATCACTGACCTGACAATCTCCTTCGTTGTACGGACACAAATTACGCATTTTATAGTCACCATGCCTTCAAGCAATTCTTGCACTCTCTGTATATATGGGATTACTTTTCAGGCCCAAGGTAACATCTCCACTCAGCACACTATAGACCGAACGTGTACTGCAATCGAGGCGGTGAATGGCATTAATGACCTGAGGAATATGTCCATTAAAGCAGCACTACGACTCATCACTGTCAAAATCATACCTAACGTCACATATGGCCTGCATCTTACCTGGGTTCACTTGAACATCTATAGCCTAAAACGACTAGAGGAGGTCAAAGCTCTGTTCTTAAAGAAAACCCTGAGCCCCTCTAAGAACACGCTATCACGCATCGTCTGGGAAGAATTTTACATCACCGACGCAATGACGACAAACTAGTGGATGCGACCAAACACACTTCAAGCTCTGAAAAACAAAAGCTTGCCACCAACCTGCTCGTAGTTGCATGTGTGACCATTGTAACACTACATGTGGCAGATATCACGTCCTCAAATGTCTAAATAGACAAGAATCATTGTCACAATTCTGTGCTTAAGAATGATAACTATGAACGCAGTGCTTATATTCTACATATTCTTTCTTAATCATCTGCCAATGATGTATGGCCATTGGCTGCAATGTATGTATATTATTATTTTGATGTCCAACATTCAACTGAGGCAGATGTATAGGGTCCATCCAAAAAATTGTACAATCAGAATTACCAGTGAAATGGATTCAACTCAGGAATTTTTCAGGATTGTAAATTTTCATAAGAAAGGTGTAATCCATCCAGTTTTCCAACGGGGTTGGGGTTGAGATGCGATGGAAGTCTTTGTGGCGATGATTTCTACGGCCAAAAATTCTGGCACCCTGACATCTATAAAAGCCACGGTAGTTAAAAGGGACGTAAAACCAATAATATTACTGTATTATTGTTAATTTCCACAACTGTTTCCCCCAAGTTTCTGCCTATTCCCTCAATCCTCTCCATCCATGGAATGTGATGGATTCCTTGTCCAATTCTACCTTCTACTAGCATTTCCTCAGTCACCATACTGATAGCTTTATCCTTCTTTTCCTTCATTCTAACTCATCTCTTGGTCTTCCTCACTAGGCCTAATCATTTTACTAACTACATCTCCTAATCTTGCTAAAGATATTTACCTTGTAGTACAAGACTCCCCATACCATGCCATACAGTGTACCAGGACTGGAATGTAAACCTGCAGTTTTGTTTTGATGTATAACTCACTGTTTTCTAACTCGACTACAGTGGAATAAAACACATGTAACTAACATATGCTTAATTAGGCTAGTTATTGTTGCTTTAAGGGGCAGAACAGCAAGGTCATCTGCCCCCTAACTAAAATATGGATACATAAGAATCCTCTTTACTTCTCATCACAGTACAATTGTGCTGCCTTTGGTGTCAAAGCCTCGTGGTTGGTCTTCTAAGCATGTAGCCTACTGGCTAAAGTCTTGGTGAGGTGTGTCTATCAAGTGATGAGCTCAATGGTACAGCAGGGCAAAACACTGGAAATGAGAATTCAAAGTAATTCTCATGAATTAATACTCTCATTTGATGCAAAAATAGTTCTCAAAATATGGATTGCTAAAATTACTGAACTTAAAAATGAACTCTGTCTCATTCCTCAAAACAGCAGTATCAACTTTAGGTAGGGTCAGGAGGGGTAAATATGAGACACACAGAGAGTGGGGTAAATAAAAGACATGCTTGTTATGAGGAAGTTTGACAGGAAAAATAATTAATATTATTTACATCACTCTTTAATAAGTATAGAAGCATCCCTTACCAACAAAGAATGCAATAAGACATGTAATGAATTTGCAAAAAATTAAAACGTGATTACATAGAAATTTCATTACAAAAACTTTTAAGTTTTCCCTCCAAACTTTTCTTGTTATTCAATATTTATACGCTTGGAAACCCTGTTTTCATGCTGAATGGCACCCATATAGCTTATTGGTCAGTGTGCTTTACAGTTTACAAAGACATGTGTCGTTTCAAGATTAGAAATTCGATTTTATAAAGTAACTACTAACGGGGGCAAAAAAGAGACAATTCAGGTAGCCTGTGTAGATATTCGGAAACATTTGAAGAAGAGGAATGGCAATAAATTGGTGATAGTTTAGATGACATTGACCTCATAGAAGATGAAACTAAGTGTACTGACATTTGTGAGGTAGGGCTACCTGAGCCAAATGAAGTGAAGGTTGGAGATTATGTGTTAGTCGAGTTTAAAGGTGGTAAAAGAAAAACAGTTCTTTATAAGTACGTATGTGTTGTACAGAAAATATACCCTGTAAGTGAAGAATATGATGCCATATGTATGAATCTGGAATCTGGAAATAAGACTCTTTTTAAGTTGAACAAAGTAGATGCGACACTAATTCATAAAAGTGATATTATTGGCATACTTCCAGTGCCATTTATGTCTTGTATTGGACAGCGTATGCAATATTGTTTTGCACAGCCAATTGATGTGTATGAAAAGTAATGATTGAAGGTTGAGTGCTATGTTTTTTCATTAATGTGTTTAATACCAGCTGAGCTATTAAATTAACACTCATTAGTACCTAAATTACCCTGTTGGATATTTGAAGTTCGGTAAAATGGTGCATTTTGGTGTAAATTAATACTTTTTTCAGCATACTATACTTAAAAGAAACCGACTCTGTCTTATTTTTGCACTCCCATTTGTGTAGCTCCCTTAGATATGGAGAGTGAATGCTGTCTTTTATTTGCCCCATGCTGTCTTTTTTTTACCCCATTTGGAGGGTAAAAAGAAGACACTGTTTTTTATTTTTAATTAAATAAATATGTAAACTGGTGGGAAATAGTCTTCTAATTTGAATTCAGCATGCAATTTACCATTATTTTAATCATTTACCATAATTTCAATATTTTTTTTCTGTTCTAAAAAGTGAAAGTTTTGATTTTGTCTCATATTTACCCCTCCTGACCCTACATGCAACATTCTAAACTCTCCTTGAACACTGGATCATCACATCAACAAAAGATATACAATACAGTATATTGTGTGAATTGAAGGTTATAAATTTCATGTGCGGCACTTATGCAGTTATAAATTTTTCATCCGACTCCCACTTCAGAAAAGTTCCACAGAAAAATGACAGCAATGAAATGTGTGGGTGTATGAATCATTCAACTAGGTTAGGTTCAGAAAACTGAAAGAAAATGGACTTGATGCATGTTAATCTTTACTTCTCTGGATTATGATTCTAAAGGAAATGAATATCTCTCCAATCATACAACAGCACCGAAGGTGATGGGACAAAAAGGAAATTCGTTCAATGGTTCGGAAATAAAATACCACCACAATGAAACTCAACAAAAACACACATATAGCCTATTTCTTGATTGTAATCTTATAAACATACCTCACCATCTGATTGATAGAGTCACCAACATCTCTGATTACTACTGGGCCCATCGTAGTATTTCCCCCCCTCTGTTGTCACTCACAAGGCAGTAAATAAACATTTCAGTAAAAGTATGCACTTACTTATTTGACATAGTTTTCACGGATCATAATACATTTATTGGAAACTGTAGGCATACTGCTCTAAACGAAAATCAAAAATATCCTCATATTCATCCAGTAACTCACAACTTCGAGGCGAAAATATTGACATCTATCACATGAACACCCACAACCATCATAACATCTTCCCCTTCCAGAATCACACTAACCCTAAAACGGTGGTGAATGAGTCTACCTAAAATTACATCCCATTGGTTCATTCGTGGTCACGTGCTTGATTTCGGATAAGCTGGGGATGGTGATTGGTTGTCTCCGAGGCTCGGTACAGACTTGGAGTAATGGAGGTGTATAGGAGTCAAGGCCTGATTAAACCAATAGTGCTATTACATGAAGTTTTATAATTGTAGTAATAATTAAAAGTCAGAAAAACGTGCTTAACACGAAAGCCTCGTACCTTGAAAAACAGAGAGGTAATCCCACATCAGGATAACAAAGGTGCCATAAAGTCACGGCGATGCTGATTCATTAGCAATAAAGAAAGCACTTTCTGATATTAACTAAATGTCAAATTTGTTAATATATTGAGAGGTAAAACTAGACTAAAATATCGCTAATATAATTATTTTTATAAATTGCAAAATATTGTCGCCTGATTACGAGACTAATCGTTAATTGTCCAGTTTGCAAAGTAAAAGAAGTGCAACGGGGGTGGGGGGACAGAAAAAATCAATCCCGACACAGTAATCATCCGAGTAATGAGCAGGTTGGTGGATATCGTCCATAAAATCGAGATATAAAGCTATTTCTTCCACAACAGGTGTATACCTATGCTCGTGCTCTGACCTTTAATCAAAATAATATCGCTATTACTGCATCCTTATTACATATGCGAAATTTCGTTGTTATGTAGCTTACATGGCACAGCCCTAAATTAAATTTTAAAAAAGCGGGAATTGTCACAGAAAACTTCACTGTTGCCTTCTCTCTAAATATTTCTTCCCTTCTCGTTACAGTAACGTTAACATAGAGATAACTCCGTCCGTATATTTTTGATGTGTAACATATTTCCACTCGGTATCTGTATATTTTTTGTGGGGGTGATTTTGAAAAATGGGACGGAAACAATGAAACGGAAATGGATGGGCACGGAAAAAATGAGCGCGCGTGATGGCGGAGATTGATATCACGACGTACTGACGGCCATGTGACTATGTGGAATGTATATCGCATACCTTTTACTTCAAGGTTCGGGGGCCCCATTAAAGATAATCCTACAAAAATCATCTTCAAATTGTCTTTCTTTGGTGTGAAAATATTCATTATATCATATTTGCTGAGAACAATTATGATTAATTAAATCTTCATACTTTTGCTGTACGATATTGGCAACTCCAGCTATCTGATATGACATCTAGCGGTAAAGATGAGAAACTTACCAAGTAGGGTACATTTGTCAAGTGGTGACTGTTTGTATATGGTTTCTTGTGTTGGTAAGCTGATCATGGTAAATTCTTCGTGTTTATACATAAGTAATAAGTTTCACTCCAGTATCGTGTGACCTTCCGAGTGTGACGGTTGACGTATACCTGCTCCGTAGCAATACTTGTTGGTGAGAGTATCCAATAGTTTTTGTGTGTCCTACCATTTTGTTTCTTTAGTGTGTGTGTTTCCTTCCTGTGTGGTCAGTCACATACCATTCTTCTGACGACAACATGGGTGATAATAGTGGAGGGGGTGAAGATACGCGTCCTCCCGAGGAAGGGATGGAATTTTTTACTACAGAAGTCATTGATCTCACGGCACCTGTCCTTAATGTAACCCCTCTGATTCCCTCGACTGATACACGACCTACACAACCAATCTCTATAGCTCCCGTCATACCACCTACTGTGAATGAGTCACCCCGAATGTATTATGAGCACCATACTGGACCATATTATGTCATGGTGGAATCTTCTGATCCCACCAACAGGATAGGTAATTTACATCCGATGGGTCTCGGGAAACTTTTCTACGAACGTAAGATTGTTGGAATACAAGAAATCCACCGCAAAGGTAGGAATAGAATTCAGGTCAACTTTCGAACCTCCCGGGATGCCAATAACTTTCTTCAGCACCCACTGCTCACGGAAAAAAAGCTTAAAGGCGTTCATTCCCTCAGTTAATATACATAGAGTGGGTCTGATCCGCGGGGTTGACACTTCTTTCTCGACTGATGAAATATTACAATATTTGAAGTCGCCTTGCCCCATTGTAAAAATTCAACGCATGAACAGAAGAAAAGTCACGGATGGGAAGGTCGACTTATTACCTACAGGTACGGTGAAGATTGTCTTTGAAACTCAAACTTTGCCCACCCATGTTTCTATATTTCATGTGATGTTAGAAGTGCAGGTTTTCATCTTTCGCCCTATTATTTGCAATAGATGCCAAAGATATGGGCACACTGGACAAAACTGTAGAGTTCGGGCACCAAGATGTGGGCGTTGCGCCCAAGGACATGAAACGGCTCAATGTACTCAGGTTTTGGTGCGCTGTGCACAATGCGATGAAAATCATATGAGTGGCTCACCGAGGTGTGAGTACCACGCAAAACAAATTGACATTAAAACTAGGATGTGCACTGAAAATAAAACGTATCAAGAAATTCTCCATTCCCTATCAGGACATCCGTTTCAACCCCTTTCAGTCCCGCAGCAATTTCCCCCCCTTACACAGCAAGCTTCTCTTACACAGAATTCTGTACAGAAGAAACGCAAGTTTACCACGATCGTCACGAGCCCCCCTAAGGTCATTTCCCCTTTGGGGTATGACCAGGGCCGTGGAGAGCGAGTACGGGCCCTAGGGCTATCAATTACGGGCCCCCTTCGTATTTGTCGTCCCATGACATCGTGTAAATATAAAATTTGCTTTTTTTAATTATTAAAGCCCCCTAAAATTTGTTGTGCAATTTTTAAAATACTTTTTTTGGAACTTACTAATTTTGTTGATTGAAAATTTGCAATGTCGTTTCTGATGTATATGATCGAAAATGTTACTCTCTATCATCACAAGAACAAGTTCAACGCCTTTCACAATATTATATACTAAACTTTGTGAAGGAACATCAAAGTAGCTTAGCGGCAATTAGGTCCAGTTGAAATGCTATTTAGAAACTTTCCTCCCTATAAACAGTGGAATCTTTACTATTTCTCTGGCCGCGAAAATATGAAGATAATGGTTATTTACATGTTCTCTTGATAGTATTTTGTAGCATATTAAATTGATTCAGATACACTGAATATCATAAAATGTCAAATTTGTTGGCAAATACGTAAAATTGTCTACTTTGTTTTTTTTTTACTTTCGCGGGCCCCTCAGCAAGACCGGGCCCCAGGGCTACAGCCCCGTTTGCCCCTCCCTCTCGTCGGGCCTGGGTATGACCGACCTGCATATTTGTCCATTATCCATGGGGACAAAGCCTCAGGCTATGTACCCCCATTCTGCTTCATTGCAACCGTCCCAGGTGGGGCCAACCCCCACTCTCTCACTTACAATGCCTCCCGCCAAGGGTGTGCCTCAAGATATTACAGAGGATGTTATGCATTTGATGGAACTATTGGGTTCCAATGTCCAATGGGCCCATTTACTTAAAAATATTTATGAGAAGATTTCACTCTTATCCTTTCCTGCTGAAACCCGACCGTCTTCTAGTAAAATATTACAATCTGTTGGTACTTCTGTTACCTCAACATGAAAATTATTCAATGGAATGCACGTAGCACTCAAAACAAGAGACATGAATTATTACTTATAATCCAAGAGTACACCCCTGATATCATTCTCATCCAGGAAACATGGCTATCCCCAAATTTATCTTTTCACGTTCCACGATATAATATTGAGCGCCAAGATGGACCGCAATGTGTTGGTGTCCTAACATTAATCCATGAAAGACTTTCGTACCAAGTTACCCCATTTCTTTTTCCTCTCCCCAGAACCTATGTGATAACTATAACTGTTGCCTCCCTACATATCACTAATTTGTATATTCCTCCGGCTGTCAAAGGTAATTTCCGACAGTGGTATTCCTTTTTTTCCTACTGTAATTCCTTCACCTCCCACATTATTGGTGGGGATTTTAATGGCCATCATACTGACTGGGGTTGTGTCCGCACAACACCCAAGGGTAGGAATATCATGACCACTGCTCAGCAGTTTCATCTCCAGATTTTAAATGATGGTTCACCCACTCGTATTTCTCCTCCTGCTCAGGCCCCCAGTGCGGTTGACCTAACGTTTGTTTCCCTTTCTCTGGCCCACAGAATTATATGGCACACAACCCCTGATTTACATCAAAGTGACCACTATCCGATCTTGATGACCTTTGATTCGGCTCCTCGTCCTAGTAATACCTTGCATACTCCGGTTTTTACTAGGAGTTTCAAAAGTTTTGATTCAGCTCAATTTTTCACCTATATCCAACAGCACTATTGTAATACGGCTCCCCCGATTCGTTCCTCCTATAATTTGCTACTTACTTACATTGTTCGCTATTTTGACACCTATCATCCGTTAATTCCCAATGCACGCACCTCTGGAAAGAGCAGGTCCTTACTACCCTGGTGGGACGAGGAATGTACGAGAATGGTGAAGAGACGCAAACATTTATTACGACTTTTTAGAACGTACCATACTCCGTATACTTATCGCCATTATAAACAGTTTGTTGCAAAATGCCAGCAGTCTTTTAATGATAAAAGAAGATCGGCTTGGAGAGAATACGTCTCTCATATACATCACCAGACTCCCATTACTCAAATATGGACTGTGTTAAAAACCTTATCGCGCCGCCACTTAGGTCCAAGTCTGCATCGTTTGAATTATGATCAGTCAGTAGAATTTTATCACACGATGACTCCTGCATTTGTAGAACAAGAAATTATCTTTCCATCCCTGGAACACAACCATATGTTTTCTTGTCTTTTGCATCCGGTTACTGTTTCCGAATTTCAATCAGCCTTATCACAAAAAAAATCTACTACACCTGGACCAGACTATATCTCATACCACGTCATTAAGAGTCTCCCCAATAATGCACAACAAGTTCTAATAGATGTTTTTAATGCCGTCTTAGCCTCCGGCAATGTTCCCGAGGATTGGAATGAGTTTTTAGTAGTTCCTATTTTAAAACCAGGGAAAAATCCGGATTTAGCAGGAAGTTATCGTGGTATACATCTTGGGTCCTGTATTAGGAAGACATTCCAACGTATTCTGTTGACACGCTTAGTATGGACTTTAGAATATTATGATCTGTTTCCGAAAACTCAATACGCCTTTGCTAAACGGAAATCTACTACTGACGCCTTGAATATTTTTCTTCTTGATGTCATGTTGTCATTTTGCCGTAAACACTCAACATTAGCAGTCTTTTTAGATATTAAAGGGGCTTATGATAATGTGAATACCGTCCTTTTACTGCAAACACTACACCAACAACAATTTCCGATTAGCTTTATTAAAATCATCTCGGCATTTCTCCGAAGAAGGCATATCACACTTTCCAACTTTCCTACTGGGTTAAATTACAGGTATTCGTCTTCTGGTTTGCCGCAGGGTGATATTTTGAGTGGAATCTTATACCTTATTTATACTAGTGAGATTGAGAGGCTTTTACTTCCTCATGTCCGCCTAATACAATATGCTGATGATATACTCCTATATTGTTCCCATTCTGATATAAATATGTGTCGGCAGATCATGTCACGTGCTCTCACGATATTACATTCATGGCTGTTCTCACATGGCCTTGATACTGTTCCGCTCAAAAATGATTTGCTCTTCACTCATAAACGGGTGTGTGACCGGTTGCCTATCCGTTATAATCAGGGTACCATTCCTATTGTACACCATACAAAATATTTAGGACTCATTATAGATGATAAGTTGACCTGGACGCCTCAAATATCTCACTTAAAAGCTCATGTGTTCCAGAAATTAAATATCTTACGGTCATTAACTCGCCGTAAGTGGGGAGCTGATCCTCAGATATTATTGTTATTTTACAGAAATCTTATTCGATCTGTCCTTGATTACAGTAGTCACTACTATGACGTCATGCCGAAAACACGCCTCAATGAATTGGATAAACTACAATTTTCCGCCCTCAGAATTGTTCTCGGGGCCCTTACTTCCACCCCCACACAAGCTCTTCTCGTTGAGGCGGCAGAGCAACCGCTTCACCTTCGGAGACGTTATCTGTCTTCACGATATCTCCTACGACAAATGGCACTATTAACAACACCCATTCTTCCCAAACTACAACTTCTCTCCGAATATCATCAAAAAAGTTTATTCAAACGATATGCACCTCCCTCTATTCTCCTGGCTTATCTAGAGCTTTCGGGTTTTCGCCCACAAATTCTTCAAACACGAAAACCCATTTGTTATAATGCACCGCTCTCGGTATTAATGTTTCAACCTGATGTAGTGTGACATTCCTCGCATGTATCTTGTATGTCTTCTATGCTTACCCCTACGATTGCCCGCAAATATGTATATAATCTTGCATTGAATCATCAACAATATACGACAATTTATACAGATGGATCAAAATTTCCCTCTCCTTCGAATACGGGTGCTGCTTTTTATATCCCCTCTCTATCTTATCTTGCCTCCTTTAAATTACCGCATACCCTCTCTATTTTTTCGGCTGAATCCTTTGCTATTCGACAAGCCCTTCTATATATTAAACGGAATAACATCACTAAAGCATTAATTCTATCTGATTCTCAAAGTGTCCTCCAGGCTTTACAACATGTCCAAACTACGAATAATTGGTATATATTTAATATTGTACAATTAACGTATGACCTATATCATTCGGGCTTTCAGATAGTGTTTTCTTGGATACCCGGACATGCCAACCTCTCTGGGAATGAATTAGTGGATAAAGCGGCCAAGGATGCGGCTTTGGGTCATGCTGTATTGATGAATGTGGCTACCCCCGCCTCAGATTATCTCCCCATTCTCAAATCTCAATTACTTAATGTTTGGTTACACCAATTGCAGGATTATACACGCACAAAAGCCAGGTTATATTATAGAATTCAACCTACTATCCCTAGACACCCTTGGTTTTATAATGGATCCTACACTCGACGGCATATTATTACGATTATCCGTTTACGTTTTCATCATGCTTTGACTCCGGTATATATGGCCCGCTGTAAGCTTCGTCCTTCGGCTCTCTGCGACTGTTCTCAGGCAATCGGTACTATTAATCATTTAATTTTTCAATGCCCTATATTTGACACTCAACGAATCCCATTTCTACATACTTTGCGTTCTTTAGGTTTCCCCCTCCCTCTCCACATTTCCGTGCTCCTTCATACTCCTATTCCTTCTGTTATTCATGCCTTCCTTAGATTCCTACACGAATGCTCCCTTACTTTTTAATTTCCATACCCTTACGTGTGACGATGTCATGTTTGTGTTCAAGTAGTAAGTCACTAAGATACGTCGCTTGGTGTGAAGATTAGTACCTATTTGTGTCCTTGTATATCTGTGTCACAATTTTCCAGTAGTTTATAGTTCAAATATTGGATACTTTTCACGTGTAACAGTATTTTTAGGGCTGCGACTGGGTCCAGAGCATCCGTGCTATGCCCATTACCTAACCTAAAAAAAAAAGTTTCACTCGTTGATAAGAATGCAAAAAGAGTAAAAGCAAAGTATATTGCTCAGTTTACGGCTGTAAGTCGATGTATAAGAGGTCTGCGGATATAAGTTTTCATCACATTCCAAAAGATGCAAATAGCAATAGCCGAAAGGTGACGATACCAAATAAATACGGGCAACAAGAGCGGGTAGGACCACTCACCACTACACTCACTGACGACAGGACGGGTTGTTCACTTACGCCGAGCTAAGCCGCACCTAGACAGCCAAGCACAGTCTCGCCGAGCCAAGCCGTACTAAGACAGCCAAGCCTACACCAGCCGAGGACAGCCAAGCTTTATCAGTCAGGTGTCCTTCCCCGCTCCCTAGTTCATTTCCAATAACCGTACCCACCGCCATCACCTCGCTCTGCGATATCCGAACCATTCCACTACGAGTCATATAGGCCTAATTTGACTTCGCAGGGTTAATACCCACCATCCAAATCAAGCAATTCCTGTCCACCCCGAGTTTTAATACAAGTTAAACTCATCCCTTCGCCCTATCAAGCAGCAAGTAATTTCTAGAGTCTATGGTACAGTGAGAAAACTCAAATATAGCTTTTAAACGTAACAGCGCCATTACTCGAACTGCACAAAAACAAATATCAGCAGACAACCGATGCTTGATATGCAATTGACACATAAAATCCAGTGGAACTCACAAATTAGATCACGTGTATCGCACAGTTATACATACATACAATTGAAAATAACACTGTCATTATTTTAGGGACCACATTTACTGATTGTAACCGAAAAATAAAAAGTGTTCCATATCAAACGCGTGTTATTGAGTATTTTTACCCTACTTATCCAGACCGACCGCAGCGCCCCAAGTGTTAGTTTGAGTTGCCAATTCTTATTTAATGTAAGCACTTGAGGTACTGTCGTCCATGTGGCTATGCGGATTTATATATTTAGCGTATGGCAACTGAAGAGCAACTAATATACAAAGTTTACAAATACTAAAAATCTACTAATTAATGGCTAATTCTTTAATCCATTGAAGGGCTGAAGCCGTCGCTTCAAAGAAATTTTCTTGGCTTCCAGAACAAGCTCGTCTGCTGCAGGATGTTACAATGTGCTTGAAGGTCTGATATTCACTGCCACAGTCACATTGGGAAGATGCTGCCAATCCCCGTCGGTGGAGGTTCTCTGCACAAATGCCATGGCCTATACGGAGCATGTTAAGGCTGTGTCCCAATACTCGAGTTGTCTGCTATTGACTATGTGCTATGTGCTATGCACTACGGAGATTTGGGACATGTCTGCTTGATCACAGCCTCCTTCATAGACTTGTGTTCTGAAACACACTGGACTTACATTCTGGTACCAAACCAACACTCAAGATGGCGGTGATCTGCTACTCCTTGTAAGCTCTTTGCACTTTCATCAGCCAGGGGGATGACAGTTCATAGGGAGCGCGTGGGTCGGGGCAAGGTCCTGTACTGGTTGTTCTGCCGACCAATGAAGAATTAATTTTAGCACTAAGGTTCCGTAGTTGGCACTCAAGAACGTTCACATCAAACCGACTGGCGGAAGCGGGAATAGTCTGTTTTGATTGATTTTCCTCGTGGTGTTGTTGGTTGTTTTGATTTGTTCAGTATTTTTATTGTTTATTTGAATTGAATTGAGAGTCAATCATGCCCCTGTAACGGAGGAAAAATTGCCAAGCACCGGGATGTAAGAATTATGATGGTAAGAACAATACGGCAATTTTCATCTTCCTGGTGTTGACCTTGTGAAAAACTAGTGGGCAATATGGACTACTCTCGAATAAAAATATATAGAGAATAAATGTGTGCATTTCATATCGTGTTTGTTTTCTTACCCATTCTCCTTTGCATTGCAATAAATTTTGTGGTTTAGGGCTACTGGGAGGGGTGGGTGGCAGCGGGCATGCTAGGCAAAAAGTGAGGTTATGGCAATGTAGTGTGTGCATTTGGACAGTTTTCTTTATATTCATCGAATATCCCAACAATTCTGTCGAGTATGAGAGCATTTTTAATCAGCCTAGAGGTGAATTAAGCTCTAGAACGGCATAACTGTGTCTTTCGTGACAAATCTATTGCCAACATTGATATATATCAAAATTTATTATTTTCCTATCTGGACGTATATTTCAGCGCCTAGCGAAAGGCGCAGTTATGTTTGTGTTATTTTCATCAATAATCAATAACTCATCGCAGAACATACTGTTCATTTACGCGTAATAAAGGCTACATTCATATGGCTTTTTACTTTTTATGTTGCCAGTACAATCAATAGCCTCAGGCGGTGTTCTCTCTCGGAAATTCTATAACCAAAAGTGACGAATCTCTTATACTTACATGATCCTTGCATCAGCTGTTTAAAATAACCCATACATGAACGATACGATCTTGGATATGCCAAGAAGATCACTTTTTAGCCGAGCCTTAATTATGGTTTGTGTTTGGCTTAAGTCAAAGACAACCTACAATTTACATAACCTACAATTCCGATAAGCTACAATTTCTATAACTTCCTTGACGTAGTCGACAAGCTACACTGCCATCGTAATGTACAGATGTACAGGCCATCATGCAGCGATTCTTAACGATTGATCAGCTGATCGGTAGGAGGCAGAGATGACGACCATTTTGCTTTGTGCTGTGTTGTTTATATCTTTTATGAATGAGTATCCGCGTGAAATGTGATACTTGAGAACGCTTCTACTTACGTCATCTAGAATGAGGATTATTTATTTTCTGAAACAAATGTTCATTTTGTAGGTAGGTTATTGTATCTACGCAAATTTTGCGTTGCATGTTTGCCATCACACAGAAGGTTATGTTTTAGTTAGGACCTCTATATCACTTATTATTTCGACTCGTACAAGGTTTTTTGGATGGTAATAAAATGTTGTTAGTTCAGAAAACCTCCTTCCCAGGTCGCAGGTATGTCAAAAGTTTGTTTATAGCAACTACCGGTATTATGAAAGAAATGATAATGTGGCTTGCTTCTCCTTCCCCACCACGACAATTTAAGAAAGCAATGCATACACAACTTTCCTAGAAATTATTTGTGCATTACGGGGAATACAAGAGTGTTTGTCAACATTTTCCTGAAAGTAAGATACCATTCTTCGGGAGAGAAGAGCTAATCGCCTTGATGGTAGGTTGTTAGATAGATAGATAGATAGATAGATAGATTTTTATTAATTCCATTTGATCAAATACATGCATTCAATACATTTTTGTTATAGGACACGTCAGAATTTACATGCATAAAATAAAAGAACTAACAGGTATATATTACTAAGATTATAACTATTTATAACTTATTATAATAGCAAATCTTAATAGATACAATCTTATTGCACAACTATTTACACTTCACTCTATTATCATAATATGAAAACTTAATTCTATAAATACAACAACATACAGCTAGGTATTAAAATTAAATTAAAAAAGTAAAATATAGTTATAGATTCCATCACTCCTATACGCTAAAATATTCAACTACTGAGTAAAAACAATGGCACTGCAGATAAGCTTTCAACATTCTATCAAAAGTTTTTATTTTTGGGGCCAGTTTTATATACTGGGGTAGTTTATTGTATAATTTAACTCCAGTGTGAAAAGTTCCTTTTTGATATATGCGTGTGTGTGTGTGTGAAATATGAATGTTTTGATTTTGTCTTGTGTTATGCCTATGAACATCATTGTTTGTTTTAAGAAAAACATCTTTATTCATTAAATTCTTTTTAAAAACATAATACTTTCAAAGATATATATGCAGGGCAGTGGGAGAATGTTTAAATCTTTAAACAGAGGTCTACATGATTCTCTAGAGTTTACATTTGCCATAATTCTAATCGCCCTCTTTTGTATCCTAAACGAGCTTAGTACATCTGGCGACATACCCCAAAATATGATCCCATATCTTAAGTATGAATGGAAATAAGCAAAATAAGTATTTCTTAATGTGTGCATGCTAGTGCATGCTAGTTAGTTAATATGGTTTCAATTATTGCAAGAAGTTCCTAAACGTCAGCCTATGCTAGGACTGGAAATATTTCTAATATGATAATGCTGAGGTTAAGTTACTTACCGTATGTAAATCAGAGAAGCGATATCCAGTATCTACTGAAGTCAGTCCAAGTTACATTATTTGTGAGAATGGTCTCTCGATCAAGCTCAAGTGAATATGGTAATGTTTTCGTGGCAGCATTTGTGTAGGCTAATGTATTTACATTAATGGGATTGTTAGCACCTGGTGTATGTACTGTAGGTTATTGATACCTGATTTCAAAATTACAACCCATTGTAAATTCCTGATGCAAGAAACAAGTTGGATTGAGTCATAGAAAATAAGTGCTGTTAGGATAGGCCCGGTTTAAGTCACCTTGAGGGTGGCCTGTGAATTGATTACAGTTAGAGATAGGTTACATTGTGCTTTGCCATCCACGAGCAGTTTAGGACGTGATCTGTTGAATAGCCAAGAGTGATGTGGGGTTTTCTCAGGCATCTACCATAAACCTTTTCAAAGCGGTGAACAACGAGAAAATGGCCAAGAATAGATCTTATTCTCGACGTCAAAATACTGCAATTTATCCCTGTTTGTGTGTTTGAACGCCCTAGTAAATGGACCGGCAATGTACCATTTTGTTCACTACATCGGCCGGATTCGAACAAGCGAAGCGATAATTAGTATATGTAGTGGTAACGGATGGAAGTACCGATCAGCCCTAAATAGCATTGCTATTTTTCTACGTCTTGAAGCGGGAGCGTAATTTATATTAGGTTTGAAGAGACTGCGTGTGAAGGGAGCTATCTGACTGCTACTGCGACTATGACGACCCTAGGCGTGACGTCACAGTAGGAGCCTTACGGCCTGTACATTACGATGGCAGTGCAATCTAGCATGCACTTTCGTTCACTAGTAGGTACTACAGACTTGATTGCTATGTGCTAAGCAGTTTTGGAACACGACTTCTGACGTCACATCCGGTAAAGTAGTCGACTATCTAGTTCACTACGGCTGAAATTGTACTATTGGGACACAGCCTTAAGTGTCTTCCAAACACGTCGCAGTAGTTCCATGCCAACTGGCTGTGTACCCGGTCTAACGAGAGCCTGGTAGTCCTTTTTACGTGCAGCACTAGTCCACATTCCTGACCATTTCCTGTTCATGTTGAAATTCATTGCTTGCAACGATTCTGCCAGTATGCTGGGTGGCCGTGTGGATTTAAATCGGATCTTTTTTAGTACAGGTACATCAGAGTGGATTGGAAGCTGAGGATTGATAATTAACTTTTTATATTCCTTTAGGAGGGCGTTCTGTTTCCGCAGATTTGGTGACTTATCATAGGCGGTAGCCAGTGAAGAGGAGTAGACCTTATGCACCCTGTTATTGTTCTTGTGTCGTTTCTAACGACACTGTACATATCTCTATCCTCATCTACGTGTACTTACGCCCTGGAAATAGGGAGTTAGTTCGCTGACTCTCGGCTGAGCGCGCCACCAAACAAGGTAAGACGTTGTCTGCATGTTGTGTTGGTATGTTTATAGAGGACGTGCATATCGACTCTGTATATGACATATTCAGGAGAGAACTGCAGCAGCCACAAGAGCAATCTCAGCCATAAAGAACCTTCCAGTTCTGTCCCTAGTTACAGCAATGAGACTTTTTAACGCCGCCATATCCCCTATAGTAACGTACGGTTTAGAACTGATCTGGTAACGTCTAAAACTCAGTGACTTTGAAAAAATAGAACGAGTCAAAGCCCGCTTCCTCAAAAATGCCCTGAGAGTGGAAAAAGCAGCACCAACAAGAATGGTCTATAGACTACTACGCAGAAGACCTAAGGACCCAACTGCTTCTACCAGCTACAGAGCATTCCTCTAAAAATCTGGAGGGGAGGAAAACCAAAAGCGAAGATATAGGCCTAGATCCGGACTTCTACGCTACAAGCGCCATGGTGGACAGGAACTGGATGAAGGAAAACCAGGAACTGAGGCATGTCGTGAAGAGACACGCCACTCACGGTTTTCATCACAGAGTGTGTGCAACAAAATCGTACCATAACCCAAGCGAAAGATGTGTATGTGAGCTGTGTAACCAGAAATGTGACAGGTACCACCACGGTCGACTCTAGAAAGGTCGGAAGGTTCAATCTGACAACACTGTAGCTACGGCTATTGTCAGTCATACTTCGTCACGAGGGCCTGAACTGAAACAGCTGTTTGCTAGCACGGGAGGCGACAAAAACTACGGAATTAATATTGGACAAACATAATGTACATGTTTAGCAAAACATCTGTTGATTTTTATTTACACATGACCAGTGTTACAATCGGAAATAAATGAATAACGTGCCTATGATCGTGAAAAGTTGTTATAAGAGCCAAGCAAGCAGATATTGAGTGACACGGAAATAATTTACCAACATAAATGTGTTTAGCAAGATAAAGAAAATTATTTTGGTTTCTTTTCGTATTTTACTACTCTGAAGTATGGTACCGGTAATAAAACAATTGGCGGTGTTATAATAATAATAATATGGAGTAAGTAGATGCAATTGAGGGTTATGTGATGCGAAAATGTTGGCTATCTCCCATAACAGCTTCACACTGTAGGCCTACCGGGTGAGTTAGCCGAGGTCGTTACGGCATGACTAATGGCAGTCGCTCACATCCGGGAGGCGAGGAGGTTCGAATCCCCCCGCCGGCAACCTTGAAGATGGTCTTCTGTGGTTTCCCATCTTCCTTCCAGGCAAATGCCGGGGTTGGTCCCTAACTATAGGCCACAGCCGCTACCTTCCAACTCCTCGCCCTTCCCTTCCAACTTTCCTCCCCAACGGTACTTGTAGCTCACCCATTGGGTGTCCGTCTCGAAGCAGCTACAAAACTGGCGAGTCGAACATGTCCTCGGACACTCCCGGCACTAAAAGCCATACGCTAAAAAAAACTGTAGGCCTATAATAAACCCTTGATTCCGCCGCACATGTAGATAATTTACTACCATTATAGAAATAATCTGTTGCTGCTGGTATTCCATAACTGTATCAGATTACTTATGTTTCCTTCCTAAAGTGCTGCAACTTTCTCTTCCCATAACCAAGTTTGCTGACATCAACAGCATCATTCCTTGCCTGTGAATAATTGTTTAGCAATACAGTGGCAATAACTGAAAGTATTTTTTCACTTAATTGACTAATTTATGCCATCTACGAACCATTTCGAAGGTTCCCTAATCCAGGCCTGGCGCAGAATTTCGTCACTTGGGAACCTAAACACTGGTGTGTAGCCTCCCTTACTTGGTTAATTTGCATTACAGTTGGGGATACATCATATATCTGGCATTGTTACGGTGCCGAAACATTCCAAGAAAATAAAAGTTTAAAACTTGAAGTACGATATGTTATAATTCCATGTACCGTAGGCATTTAAAAATACCATATTTGCCAGATACAAAGCACACTCGTCAGTGTGTTCTCGATTAGGGATTACAGTAAAAAAACTCATCTGGAAGGGTAGTATAAACGCTACTATAAAGCGTATAAGCGTAAAAAGCGTAAGAAACAAAATATAGATGGAAATATCCCTATGAGATAAGAAAGAACACCTGCCAGACTGAACGTTCCCTCGTGTTTCCGCCTGACAAGGGTATGACTGATGAACATGTTGCTAAGTCTCAGCCTTCCGACCTGTCTAGAGTCGACCGTGGTACCACCTATCAAAGTGCTCCAAAAGAACATTATCATTGACTGAGTACAGTAAGATGTAAATTCTCTCCTTTTGGCCTTTCTGCTGCAATAAATTCTTATATCGACTCTGTGGCAAGATGGAGGTTTAAGCGGGCCATACACGCTGATATCTGTATCGAGAGACTGTCTCATGAAACGCGTATCTGATACCAGCTGCGTCGTGTGTAGCGTTGTCACAGCTGGTCTCATATGGTATCATGACGCAACGGAGCAGGTATCACGTCTCTCGCACTGGACAAGAGACCTTGAGATAGATACAAGTATCAATGTGTGTAGGGAAGTATCGCGTGTATCACAGAGCACAGCCGACTGGATGCAAGCTGCGCTCTTTACCGGCCTTGACAATCCCAGTTATCAGAGCCCATGCATAACGTGTAATTGGAAAATTTCTACTCGTCGACGATAGAGCGCACTCCCATACCATTATAGGCGCGATGAATAAACAGCTGTACAGAACATTTATTAAATGTGTAATCTCGAGAACCTCTGGATGGATTTTGATGCAGCTTTCACCATTCTGTAAAGGTAATCTCGAGGAAGATTTCTGTAGAAATTCATCCAGTGGTTCTCGAGATTACCCGTGACATCCAAGAATCGGGGACTTTGTTTTACACAAGTAGAGAAAATTCTTTGTCCTGCAATGCTTGGAAAACAGCGCTATGTGAACAGTTGAGTAACTAACAAGATTTCTTGTAAAAGGCCTCATTGTCTAGGCCAGTTGTGGAGAGCGCAGGGCCTATCAACTCCAGCAAAGTATAAAATGTTTGAACATCCATCCTCAAATAATTAAAGAAATCTTCTGGAGCAGTATCCGCTAACTCCGTTAAAAGTGAAACGTGAGAGTAGTTTGCTCTCATTGTTAACCATGTTTTAGACGACATTCTTCGTTTTTTTCTTCGATTTTTCATTAAACAAACACCAAGAACTATCCCCATAGCAATCATTTCGTCTACTGGAGGATCGGACGCCATGTTATTTCCACTAAAACTAACAACAAATCTCGGCGTGTGTAGCGCCACGGAGACGAGAGACCTGTATCTAGAGTCCGCCTCATGAGACAATCTCTCGATACAGATCTCAGCGTGTATGGCCCGTTTTACTGTGTCTGCGGTCGTCTAAAACCTACGATTGTTAACTTTTCAACATCATCAAAAGCGAGTCTGAAAATGATCATCGAACCGAGAAGATGTAATTGTCCGTAGGTGAAGGTTCCCGTGAAAGGCTGGTAGCCTGAGGCTATTAGCAAGCTTCGTCATTACTGAGTAACATCGCCGAGTTACTGAACCATTGGAGAAGTCAGAAACAGCGGTTTATTTGAAATAGATATTATTTATTCGAGGATGGCAAAAACATACTGTGCCCAACATAGTACTCCAGTTTTAGCACAGATTGGCAACCCTGCGTAAATCACGGTCCAAAACACCACATTTTATCGTCGCAGACTCGACCACAAGGTCGAGTGACGTCACGCGTCTGACGTCACGCACAGCTGTCTACTATCTCCGGCAGAGCACCCTGTCTTGGACCACGTGCTCAGCTCTGGTTTCCAGCAGCTGGTCACATTGAGTGGCGCACACATATGCGTTTTGAGCGCAGACTGGACAGTACTCCGTTGTGCGGCAAGAGTTATTTGTTACATTCGATTTTGATCGCGGAGGGCCGTGTGTGCTATGCCACCACAGGTCTGAGTGTCGCTGTATATCGGGTGTGATTTTATCGGAGTCCTGAGAGACAATATAATTACGAATCACCGCTGTTATGCCGGGCGCGATTGCTATATCAGACGGCCGAGTCCAGAGTGTATAATCCCGATCGTGCAGGCCCATGCTTGGCTTGATAACGAGAGAACTAGCCCTTTGCAACTAGCTTTGGACGTGAGTTACAATACGGAATAGTTTGTGCAGTGAACATTCGAGAATAGACGAGGCTCTTATCATCGATGGAGGACTTGTAGATGCAACTGAACAGCTGTGAATGCTATTGAATTACTGTTTACGTAAAGCCGGTGGCAATTTGCCGAGAGAAAGAATTGTCTACATTTTTCGAGGCGCAGGAACTTATAATTTCCAGAATGGAACGAGGACATTTTATAACCTGTGCTGTTGAAGTGTCAGTGAAGAATTTTGAAATGAAACTAGTCAGTGAAAATATAGGCCACTAAGCTTATACGTGAGGGGACTGGACAGAGTGACATTTACATCAAGATGAGGCCATGATGTTGCCATGACATAACCACACCGTGGGAGTTGGAGGACGCAGCCACCATGAAACGTGAGGGTCTCGGTTTCGATTCCTGGAGGAGGCGAGGAAGAAGATGGTGGAAGATGCAATCCTGCCGGTTCTGGAATGGGAAGGAGATGGTCCTGAATGAAGATTGGTTCCAGAGGTTCTGCATTCTATGAGCATGCTAGGCTTGTACCATATTTTCTTATTTCGGCCAGTTGGTGAGCTAAAACATTACTTCAATTTGTAGTTGTGAGTAGTTTGTACTACTCAGTAGTACTAGATGCCATGGAGTTGAACTAATTATTATTTATTTGTTGATCAATCATTTTATTATTATTATTATTAATAATGGCCACATTTTTTCCTTCGTCTATTAACTAATTATATGAGGGAGTGATTCGCATTGTAGGGTTGTCACACGTGGCAAGGAACTATCCACCATGCTTGGCACCATGATCCAGTTAATATTTTCTTTTGGGAATTTTTGTAAATCCGTCACTACTTTGAATGATAAGATTTTTTTTCTACGATGATAAGATTGGAAATACGACGCGGATACTGAACTGAATCCATGATGGAATAAATGAAGGTGGTAGACTAGCTGTCGAGAGCTAGGGTGGAGTTCATGTTTTGATTTTTTTTTCTTTCGATTTTGACTTCAGCGTTTGGTGAATCTAATTATGTGAACTCTGAAGGATTATAACTTTAAATATTCCCATTTTTTTTCTTCGTCCACATTCATTGATATAGAGAATTTAATTATTAAAATCATGCTCGTCATTATGCTTCGACACCTACCCATTTGACATTGCTACAGGTCATGCCTGCATTAGATAATTTATGCACACTAGTCATGTGATGAAATGAAAGGTCATGATTATTAAAAGATAATGAGTTGATCTACAAAAGAAAAGATTGATTGGTGTAGTTGTTTATAAAAAAGAGAAAGGAGAATTGAATGGAATGTAATAAAATAAATTTAGGATGATAATTCACATATTCTGTGAACGTCTTATGGCAAATTTTCTGAGAATTAATCATGAAGAATCCCTTTGTGAATAAAAAATAATAATGTAATAATAATTAGTAGTGTAATATCTTTCTAAATAAGCATGACCATGCAAAATGCAGTCATATGGTGGTGAATTAAGTATTCACAGGAGTAGGCAGGCGATAATCTAATCACTATGTAATTGATTGAGTGAAATAAATTGCAAGAATACCATCGAATTGGGAAAGATGGGAACTTTTAGTTGTGATATAATGATCAGCCATGACTTTGAACTTTGCATAAATGTAGGATAATGGGTGATGTTTGCCTGAAATATTTTGAGTAATTAGGCTCTGAAATAACGTTGTACGATAAATATAAATACTGATTGCAACTTTAATTGAGTGGTCAAGTAGGACCTATATTGTTGCAGCAATTATTTTTAATTAATAATTAATAATTAGTTAGAACGGAGATCAATACTATTATTTTTTAGGCCAGCTATTTATTTAACCTTCATTATAAACTCAAGTGAGTGACAATATTACTAATCTAGGACACTACCTGATGGACATTTAGTGTGATTAGTTGATGTTGATAGTCAAATGTGACTGAATCTACTTTTTTTATATTTTATTTAATTTTCTTCGAATATCTCCTAATTTTATTTGTGTCTTAAGGATAGGACCAAGGAGATTCCTTGACCCTTTAAAATTTAATTATGTTTATTTGGACTCTAAATATTTTTTTCTTTTCTTCGGTCCACGTCAAGCTTTCATTTAGATCGAATCTCCGAGGCAAGATAGGCTTTTTGGGGGTTTCCTATATTTGTATTGGTCAATAAGTTGCCAATAAATGGATGCCTATTTTTATCTTTTTAATTGTGCTTATCTTCTGATTTCTGTTGTGCTATTGCTTTGATTTAGGTTTGGGAGTGGGTTGATTTAACCTGTTACACCTACATCCTGTTAACCACCCCTGAGGCTACTTGAGTTCTCGTACCCACCGGCGCATTTTTTTTTTAATATTCGAACCCAGACCTCAATCATTTTTTTTTTGTTCTTTATCTGATATATGTCTTGTGTTATCGGCATGAATTGCGATGTTTTCGCCAGGTCATCCAATTCGATGCCGGTTAACGGTGACAATACCGTAGGTCTTGGTCTCGCATACTTGGAAGAATGGTATCGTGTTTGCATGTACTGGAAGTGGTCATCTTATTGTGGAAGGATCTACGGAATGATGAATGTTCTATTTATTATAGGTGACATAAGGTCAATGGGATGTTACATTGTACGTCAGATGACGGAGGTTTTCTTAAATTGTTAGCGTGTTTGTAAGTATGAGGAGAGTGATAAAACGACGACTGATGAAAGGTACGTAACACCTGATAATGTTTTGTGGTGTGTGTGACCAGTGCCTGGAAAAGGCTTCTTTTATATGTCAACTGCATGTAATCTCGTGATAGGTTTAGCTAACATTTTGTCGAGTGGTCTTTAGTTTTTTCTTGCTACATGAAGATAGTATAAATTGTTTTTCTCCTATTTTTAGGACCTGTTTTAAATTTAGTTTGCTATGAGATCTCAGGCAATGACGATTGCTGTTAGTCTTTCCTTTGTTTGAAATTATCTTCTGTTGGTAGCGACCAACCATTGACGAGTGCAGCTGATATGTTGGACAGTAGAAAAGTGACGGCAGCCATGTTACAAGTTTGGTGACTAGAATCTGAACTCGGTGTTTTATGATTAATAGGAGTTCGATATAAAGAATTTATCTACTCTATTATATTGATATTAATAAGGTATTTATTGCAGCCAATGGTCATGAGGCAATATAAAAATAATAATAAAAACCCAAAATATTCAAGATCACATTCAACTGTCATTGACAACAAAAGCTATTAAGTGACTCAACCCTCCGTGCGCATGTCATGGCATGATACCTTTCACTGACACTTCCACACAATTTGCAAATGCATTCCATACTAGGCTCATGATACCCTTCCATTTTGCATAACTTGAAATGGAATCCACATATTGCGAAACGAGTGATTGTATGTCTCAGGTCGTAACATGGACCCTTCCACTCATCGGACGTCATTGCGGCTGTTAAATAAAAGTCACCCCATATTTGCATCTTCGTCGTTTTGAGCTCTTTTAGAAGGTCCTCGTACTGGGCGGTAGATGGGAGCAATAGTTGACACCTTAAATCGTCGATGTAGAAGGTCTCTCTTGACATTTCATAACACAGTCGCGATGGGGTATACTTAGAGATACACAGGACTTTTTTCATGAAAGTTGCCTTGACTTTTTCTATGCACTTCATGTTGTTTTTCGTGAGATTCTCCCATATAATGTTCAGACCGTAGCTTATTATTGGGCCTATTTGTACTCTAAATAATGTCATAGCTGTCTCTAAAGATAGTTTATTAAGATGTTCTATTTCATGAATTGCTTTTATGGCATGTATTGTTCTGCCCTTTATATGTTCGGTGAAAGTATCCCCATGTGTCTGAAAAATTAGTCCTAAGTACTTAAATTGATTTACAATACGTAACGCCTTGTGCTCTAGATATAGGGACTCTCCTGCTGCTATTCTATCTCCTTTGCTGAAGATCATGGATACGGTTTTGTTTAAGTTTATATCGAGTTCATTTTTTCCGGCCCAAATTGCCAACAGGTCTAGGGACGACTGTAGACTTTGACGTGAAGTTGGTGCTAGAACTACGTCATCTGCGTATATGTACATGCTAACTCCATCTAGCTTCACGGATTTTACTATGTCTGCTGTAGCAACATTAAACAGTGTTGGACTTAGGGGATCGCCCTGCAATACCCCAATGCATTGATCTATGGGATCTGAGAGGGTGACACTGTCGTCAATTATCAGCATGTTATTGTTGAGTATATTACGTATGAACGCAGTGATATAGTGATCTATTCCAATCATCAATCATAGTTTATCCAGCATTATTCTTCTGTTAAGAGTGTCAAAAGCCTTGCTGTAGTCAACAAACACAGAGTAAAGTTTCCCTTTCGGGTGTCTTAAGGCCTCTTTAATGTCTTCCTGGAGGCAGCAAACTGCCTGAATGGTCGACCTGCCTACTCGGAATCCAAATTGTTCTTCCGGCATACTGTGATCAGTCGAATTAGTCAAACGGCCTGTTATTATTTTGGTGAACGTTTTGAAGAATACATCTTCCAGAGCGATACCTCTATAGGCATCTGGGTCATCTAAATCTCCCTTCCCTTTGTAGAGCATTTTTATTACTGCAGCTCTCCACTGTGTAGGAATTTGCCCTGATCGTAGGCATTCATTCATGAGCGCTGTCCAGGCAGGCACCATAGTTTGGGGCTGCGAGTTTTAAGTGTTCATTTGTGATGAGGTTTGGACCTGGCGCTCTGTGTGCTCTGCTCAATTGTATTGTTTTTATGACCTCCTCTTCCATGATGGGCGCGAAATCTACACATGGTGACAAAACGGCGCTAGGGCGTGTGTCTTTAGCCCCTAATAGATTGCATAGATGTTGCGACCATGTCTGTATAGGTATATTTTTTGGAAATCTAGGATTCTTTGTTTGAAGTGCCTTATATGGGTCAGTTTCTGCTTCTTCTACTAAGTGCTTTTCTTTATTCAGATGATAGGTTATTTTTGCTTGTCTTACAACTTCTTTGTAATCTCGCCTTTTGTTCGCATAGTCGCTGTAGGCCGCCTCTGTCCTCAACTCTCTGGCTCTGTGTAGGGCATTGAGCGTCAATTTCCTTTTACTATAGCAATCAGTGTTGAACCAAGGATTGCCTTTTCGCAAATTGTTTTTGCCAGGAGGAATGGCTTCCTTCCTTCCTTGATGTGTTTGTCCAGGGCTTCTAGAGCAGTGTTCACGTCCCCTTCTTTGATGGTGTTCATTATCTGTCGCAAGTTTACTTTCTTAATTATTTCGACGTCAAGTTTCCTTGGAAGTTTGATTCCTGAAACTGCATTGAGTGTATATTTCTCATTACATTGTAGAATGGTCTCTACTGGTGTTTCCTCACTGCAACACTTGTTACAATTGATATTATATATCGGCATTGAGTAAATGTTTGGAAGAGTTACGGGAATTTCTTACTACGTGTATTTTGAAATGACGTGCAGATTTGTTGGATCAGCTGGCTTAGGCTATTGGTATGTTCCATATGGCCTGGAAATAAATGCACTGCTACGTATGGAATGTCTATCTCTGCTCGTCTAAGATATCAGTTGAGGATTTTAATTATTTATTTATTATTCGCAAGAAATTATTGAAGGAAACATCTAGTAGGCTATTGATGTATTGTTTCGTCTTAGATAGTCGGGAAATAAGATGAAATCAGTATGGTACTATGACCTTCTGTCCTGAGAGTAACTCACCTAAATATTCTGCTTCGTGTTCATTTCCATGTCTTGTTTCTTATAATATTTTGTTTATATGATTTTGGATTTTTATATGTATGTACCTTGAAGTTCTAATAGAGCACCGGCGTTTCCTTTCTAGATTTAGACTCAATAGCTCTTCTCAAATAAGTGTACCTAGGGTAATGTAGGCAGTTTGCCCAGTCCTTCCGCTTCCAAGTTAGGCTGTAAAATCCATGTAGGGTTTGGTGGTCGTGTGTCAGTTCTCATTGCCACATTTAGCTGGACATCGATTTTAACCACATGTGGGCTGTAGCCATACTGGAGGACAGTTGTCGGGTAAAGTAATTAACATTTTGGTAATGGTAACATGTACTAAACCTACCTGCACCACAGTGGTACAAGTCTATATGCCTACCAGTCAAGCTGATGATGAGGATGTTGAAAAGGTCTACGAAGAAATAGACGAAATTCTGAGGTATATCAAGGGTGATGAAAATGTTATAGTAATGGGAGATTGGAATGCTGTGGTAGGAAAAGGGAGAGAAGGGAAGATAGTAGGAGATTTCGGGTTAGGTGAAAGGAATGATCGAGGAAGCAGGCTGATGGAATTCTACACCGAGCATGAGTTGGTCATAGCTAACACCTTATTCAATAACCACAATAGAAGAATATACACATGGATGAGACCAGGAGATACAGGGCGTTACCAAATCGACTTCATTATGGTCAAGCAGAGGTTTCGAAACAGATTTTGGATTGTAAAACATATCCTGGTGCTGACATAAACTCTGACCACAATCTGGTTGTAATGAAATGCAGATTAAAGTTGAAGAAACTGAAGAAAAGTCAAAAGCCAAAAAAGTGGGCAATAGACAGACTGAAAGAGAAGGATGTAAACGAAAGATTCAAGAAGTGTATAAAGGAAGGACTAATGTAAAACCCTCAACAAACTTCAATTGCAGACGAATGGGCACTTTTGAAGAATGAAATAACAAAGTCCGCAGAAGAAAACATTGGTAGGAAAGAAAGAATAGGTAGAAAACCGTGGATCACTCAGGATATACTAGAATTGATGGATGAAAGGCGGAAACACAAGAATGTAAGAGATGAAAAGGGGAAAGCATAATACAGACGTCTGAGAAATGAGGTTAACAAGAAGTGCAAGGAAGCGAAAGAAGAATGGTTGAAAGAGAAATGTGCAGGTATAGAAAATTGTCTGAAATTAGGAAAAGTAGACGCAGTTTATCGAAGGATTAAGAATACTTTGGGGAAAAGAAGACTAAGTGCTGTAATATTAAGGACACAAATGGAAAGCCTCTAACAGATAGGGAAGAAAAGGTTGAGAGATGGAAAGCTTACATAGAGAGTTTGTATAAGGGAAAGGAGATTGAGAATCATGTAATGGAAAGGGAGGAGGAAATTGATGAGGATGCGAAAGAAGATTTAATATTGAGATCAGAATTTGATAGAGCTGTGGAAGACTTAAGCAGGAACAAAGCACCAGACATAGATGATATACCGATTGAGTTGCTACGCTGCATAGGAGATGAAGGTCTGATCAGGTTATTTCACATGGTGTGTAGGATTTATGAGACAGGTGAGATATCCCCTGATTTCAAGAAGAATGTAATCATCCCTATACCAAAGAGAGTGGGAGCTGACAGATGTGAAGATTACCGTACAATCAGCTTGATTGCTCATGCTTCAAAGATCCTGTCTAGAATAATTTACAAGAGGATTGAAAGCCAGATAGAAACGGAGTTGGGTGAAGATCAGTTTGGTTTCAGGAGAAATGTAGGAACAAGGGAAGCTGTACTAAGTCTTAGGCTGATTTTGGAAGGTAGAATAAGGAAAGATAAGAGAACGTTCATGGCATTTGTAGACTTAGAAAAGGCTTTTGATAACGTTGATTGGACTAAATTGTTTGACATTTTGAAATCTATTGGAATAAAGTACAGGGATAGGAGGGTAATCTACAATCTATACAGAAACCAGACAGCAGTCATTCGAGCTGAAGGACATGAGAGAGAAGCTGATATTCAGAAAGGTGTTAGGCAAGGCTGCAACTTATCACCCATACTTTTCAATCTTTACATTGAACAAGCAATGAAGGAAATTAGAGAAAAATTTAAAGTGTGAGTGAAGATTCAAGGAGAAATAATTTCAACTCTGAGATTTGCTGATGACATCGTAATCTTGGCCGACAAGCCTGAGGATTTGAATGAGTTTTTGAATGGTATGGACTCCGTCTTACGGAAAGAATTCATGATGAAAATTAATAAATGTAAAACAAAAATACTGGAATGCAGCCGAAATAAATCAGAAAACTCTATGGAGATCAAATTGGAAGGTGAAAAGCTGAAGCAAGTAGGAGACTTCTGTTACTTAGGAAGCAGAATAACCAGTGATGGACGAAGCAAAGAGGATATAAAAAGTAGGTTGGCACAGGCAAGGAAAGCATTTCTACAGAAAAGGAACCTGTTGACATCGAATATAGATTTAGGTGTTAGGAAGTCATTTTTGAAAGCCTTTGTCTGGAGCGTGGCACTCTATGGAAGTGAAACATGGACTATTGGTGCAGAAGAATTGAAGCATTTGAAATGTGGTGTTACAGGAGAATGATGAAGATCAGGTGGGTAGATAGGGTTACAAACAAAGAGGTATTAATACGATTGGGAGAGGAGAGGTGTTTCTGGCGAGTGCTAATGAAGAGAAGAGGTAGGTTAGTAGGACACATACTAAGACACCCAGGAATAGCAAGCTTAGTTATGGAAGGAAGGGTCGAGGACAAGAACTGTAGGGGTAGACCAAGGTTAGAATATGTTAAACAGATTGCCTCGGATGTAGGGTGTGGTAGCTATGTAGAGATGAAACGATTAGCTCAGGTCAGGGAGGCATGGAGAGCTGCATCAAACCAGTCGAAAGACTGAAGACTCAAACAACAACAACAACAACAGGGTATTGTTTTTATGTTGTCCTGGTTAAATTCCCACCAACAGTGTAGACCTAGGCTTGGTACCTTGAGTCTTGAAACTACCCTAAGTGCTTTAAAAAATTATATTTTTAGTCCACACAGCTCTTTTTGACAATCCTAGGCAGGGTGAGCATTAATTCCATCTTCCTCTGGATTTGAACTTGGACTGAATTAATTTGGCCTTACACATGAATGTATTTCTATGTTTGAAAGAAACCAACTTTCTTTGGTGACCATTCCAAATATCTAATCTACATTCGATTCTGTAAGAACTACTGTTTTGCATGTCTTTTGTATGTTCTTCAATTAATCCAGCACCATAATTTCCACCCATTACTTCCTGTTATCAAACGAGTGATGAATTCCTCTCGGAGGACAGGTTAGGTCGATATGGCTGGGTGTATATACTCAAACAAGAGCAGACTAATGTATTTATATGTTGTTCCTATTAAAATGAAATGCATTTGGAATTATGGACATAAGGCTTATTTTATTTTAAAGTCACATTCATGTGTTTGCTACATATTCATGACTATTTTAACAGTACCCTATTTTAATACTGGGGTGTCTGCAGTAGCCTAGTGCATATTTTTAAAAAACTGTGGCTAGGATTGGGAAGGTGTCATTAAGATAATTACCACCCCAACGTTACAACCCCACAAGCTTAGTAGCCTATAAATGGCTTTGTTAGTAAGCATCGATAACATCAGGCGCGGATTCAAGGGGGGGGGGGGGGCGGGTCACGGGTGTCATGACCCCCCCCCCCCCAAACGGAGACCAAATTCTTTTGCAAACTCAAACAACGAAAACACAATTACCAGACAAATAAAACTTAACGAATTTTAACTGAAAAACATTTTTATTTTCATTTTATTCAATACTGAAATATCTTTATTCGAATTATTATGTACAACTGTACATATTTACAACTTCAAACCTCTTATATAAAAACGATTATTTATACAACAAAATCAACTCCTCTACTTTGTTTAGCAAACCTTGTGATTACCGAATCGATGTCTATAGTGATGTCACAATGAAGGTGCAGCAATGCACGGATAGGAATTTTGGGCTTTTTTCGCATCAAAAATTTTTGCCGGCGTCCAAACTGCAAGCTCGGTTGGCAATTTGAGCTGTGACTTTCTCCCTTAGTCGGTACCAACTCGACTTGCCGAAACTGTAACGTACCTTGATACTTTTCTCGAAGCTCGATGTAAAAGTCGCAAAACATGCCGTTGCAATTTGTACGAATATTATTGGTTCGCTATCTATCTATCCATGAAGCTTGCAAAAAAATTGGTCTGGTTTTGTACATTTGGTTATTTTGTGATGGCGTTTTTAGTGATACCATTTTTCTCAACAATTTTGATTCTCTGACCCCCCCAAGCCAAACTCTAGATCGATTCTCTGACCCCCCCTCCCAAAACCAAACTCTAGATCCGTGCCTGGATAACATTAAGGAAGTGCCTACAGTGAGTCATGAATGTTACCTACAGTATGTATTGGCTGAGCCCACTAACCAAGCTTCACTACAGTAGGATAGGGCTGTGTTTCTATCTCCCAAAATTTTAATAATGGCACCCCGTCGTGTTCGTTAAGCCGCCATTTTGGGCACGATGACGGCCTAGGGTGGGGGCTTAACGAAGCCCTGAGAATCAAAACGATCTAAAATTTTTCCGAGCATGGTCTCCAATCAAAACGTCCCTGATTGGCTGAGCACTTATTGGGTCCTTCCCGCCACACAGCGGCAATCAAATCCGCCATTAACCTCAATTTAACATAACCTAAGTAACTTAAATTACAAATATTAATAATGTTGGTGAAGGATGGGTGACTTGTGGATTAGATAAGCCATTTTTAGTGTTGCCTTCTATAGATTTGTGGTTTTTTGGCAATCTCGTTATCTTGTAGACATTAAGAGAAATATTTATATTTCGGGGGCCTATCACTCAGTAGCGGTTTATCACAACAGTAGCAACTATTACGAATAGCTGTACTATAGTAAGATTTTTCTGCACCTTCGCGAAATAGTGGCGGTTGTTTGAGATTATTTTTGACTACCTACCATTATGGGGTTTTAATAGTTTTTCATAGAGCATTTTTGTTGTCTTGTAGGCATGATTGATTTGACATGTTAGGTCTGCATGTAGCCTACAGTTTTTTTTCTGGTTTTTGGAATGATGCTCATTCTCATTACCATTAAGTGCAACCGTGTTGACCGACTGAAAGACATTGAATATTTCGTTTACTAAGGCAGCACTGAAATATGGGTTGCAACACGATATGGACTTGGAACTTATGTTCGCTTAACAAAATAACGATACATCAACAAGTCATCCTTGTAATCTCTGCAAATAATAAAAATATTTCCCATCCAATATAGGCCTATTCATGTTGAACGGTAGAAAGTTATCAACCTTTATTAAGGCAACACTGAAAAATGTTCATTTTGATCTAGCCTACTTACTCGGAGTCATCTGCATCAATGTCCCTAGAGGTTCAGTTTTTTAAATTCTCCCTTTCCTATGGTCAAATAACACATGGATGTTCCCTATTTTTCTTAAGGGGATTCAATGATCTTATGCTGAACTAATTAAGCATAGGGCATGTACCCCAACCCCTTAAAATATGAAGTTATCAGGATAAAAATAATGTCCATAACCATCAGAAACTTGAGAACACAGATCAGGAGAATGTTGATCGACCATGGATGCAAGACCAGAAAGTCTTAAAGAGGAGTGTTTCATTTAGAGGCTTGGAACATCATGGTCAAGACCCCTGTACTTGGGTGTGTGCTCAATTTGTTTGAAAACCGGTTGACAGATCATAAGTTAATCTGTGGCTGGAATCCACTCCGTCCTATGCTAAGCTGCGAGTACTGGGCACCATTAGTGTTCTGTGACTACTGTATCAATTTCTGAAAATTGTGTCATAGGCCTATGCATAGACAAGTCGCTGAGAATGTTCTCTGAATGGTGAATACCAGTAGGCTAGCCTACTTAGCTGCCTCCTTCACTAGCATTTCCAGGCCCCTGGTTAGTTGGTAAAATGAAATAGAAAAATCACTTGAATGATTCAAGTTGTCCTTGATTGCCCTCGAGGGACAGTGTACCCCATTCCAGATCTTAGTTCAGAATTAGTTTCCTTGACGGAGTTGGAGAAACAGTCACAATACCTATGGTACTACTAGACCTAGTACGGTACATGTAGATGGAAGCAACCACTAGGTAGCTTATGTCCCATTAGTTGGGAGTGTTAGGGAATGGGAGATTGGTTCAACATTTCAGCCTATGATGTTGTATATTTCATTAATATATGAGATCTAAAAGTGTATCATAGGAATATTAAAGCAAACCATAATATATTACCAGTTGGTCAATTGGATACAACAATTCAATGAAACATTCTGTTAATAATTAGGAAGTGTCGTAGGCAACCAGAGAAGCGACACAAAAAAAAACACCCGAGTCTGCCAGGCAGTTGTCATCAACTGTATTTCACATAGAGAAGAATGACTAAAATGGTTCCTCATGAAAAAAAAAAACAATTGGTCAATGGCTTAAAAGACAGTAGTAAGGACTTACATGCTGTCAGTAAAAGTGGAGTTAAGAAAGATGTCTGGAATATTTAAATCAGTAGTTGATAGCCATGATTTTTAAAATTACCCTAGTTAATTGCACCTTAATATGATTAGTAGCCTACCGGTATGTGCAAGATTTTAAATGGTAGGTTTTCCTGTGAACCAAAAAAACAGCTCTTAACATGGATTATGTTCAGGTTAGGCCTACAAGTTATTGGGAGGGAGGTTTATTTTACATACCTGTTGTACATAAAATGAGCTTCTGATTAGAGCTCTGTGGGAACGTTTAAATGGTTTGATGATACAGGATTTATCAAGCCTCTTTCTATGCATCTTTTAAAAACATTTTAACAATTCATAAATTACTGTCATCATTGCTAATGCTGTAATCTGTCATGTTTATTTATGCAGCACGAGGAATTAGAAAACATTGGTAGGATTGGTATATTGAGTGGAGATATAGTAGGATAAAATGCAACTGTGTCATGGAAACCTATGATGTATTTTTATTTCTCAACTTTATTTTCTGTAGACTCCAATACAGCCCACCACCAGGGGAAAAAAAGTGTTGGTGATGTTTAATGAGAGCAAATCTTGAAATACTGTGATTTAAGTGGTTGGTATCAAAAGCTGTATAGGAAAAATGAAAATGTGAAGTCACGCCCAAGTTTATGAAGCCTTGCCAGACTCGGCTGAAATTATCTTCGATGCAAATCAAGTCTCAATAGTTAAAACTTGAGGACGACCTTTGACATGAGCACTATAATAGGCCTACATTTAGGATCGACATAGCCTGCAGTAGGTCTTGTGCTACTGTATGCACCTGGGCATGTTTAAAAAAAACTCAGCCTGCAGGTTAATAACGTATTATATTACTATAAATCTATCTCAAGCAAATCCAAGAAGTTACCAGACTGAGAAACTACATACCGGTATCAATATTTAAACAAAAAAAGGGTGGCAGTGCAAACTGCACTTTTAATCCTTGCTTCATTAGTTAAACCATAATATTTGTACATAAATACAGTAAGGACTTCACATTACAAACGGCCACTTAAATTATATGCCTTATTAGGCAAAACCTACAAATTACATGTCATGAAATTGGTAAATATAAGCAGACATCAACATCAATATGCAATGGTCTATAATGTAGTTTTATAGTGCACAAAAGGTTATTGTACTGAATGTATTTCGAACTGATGAATAAAACTGGTGGAAACGACAGCCAATTGATTTACATCCATTACATCCAAAGTAGTAGAAACTTTCAGTTGATTGGCAAGAGTGTTGATTTGTACTTTTATTTTCACAAATTTTGATGAACAGTGTCACGCTTCAATTTAAATATAAACGCACATACAATTCCTCATCAATAAGTGATTTGCACTTCATACTGTCATGAACTGGAATAGATTTCTAGCAATTTAATTGATGTAGAAATCTATTCCTCTCGCCACCATATTGGTGACAATTGTAAACAAACCCGCGGGCAGCCAATGGCTGGTAATAATTGCCAGACAGTAACAAGCCAGGATGATGCGGATCATAATTCGCGTTTCACTCTCATTGCGTTTTAACTTGAGGTGAGGAATCAGCTGTTCGTTAACGCCACGGGGTGCCATTATTAAAATTTTGGGAGATAGAAACACACTCAAAGGTCGATTCACACTATGGGTGTGTTTCTATGGCTGTGTTTCTATCTCCCAAAATGTTAATAATGGCACCCCGTCGTGTTCGTTAAGCCGCCACGGCCAAGGGTGGGTGTTTAATGAAGACGAGTGAATCAAAATTATCTAACATTTTTCCGAGCATGGTCTCCAATCAAAACGTCCCTGATTGGCTGAGCACTTATTGGGTCCTTCCCGCCACACAGCCGCAATCAATTCCACCATTAACCTCATTATTTTAACATAACCTAAGTTACTTAAATTACAAATATTAATGTTGGTGAAGGGTGGGTGACTTGTGGATTAGATAAGCCATTTCTAGTGTTGCCTTCTATAGATTTGTGGGTGGCATTGTGGTTTTTGGCTATCTTGTCGACATTAAGATAAATAGGTATATTTCGGGGGCCTATCACTCGGTAGCGGTTTATCACAACAGTAGCAACTATTACGAATAGCTCTACTTGATTGAGATTTTTCTGCACCTTCAAGAAATGGTGGCGGTGGTTTGAGATTATTTTTGACTACCATTATGGGGTTTTAATAGTGTTTCATAGAGCATTTTTGTTGTCTTGTAGGTATGATTGACTTGACATGTTAGGCCTGCATGTACAGGTTTTTTTTCTGGTTTTGGGAATAATGCTTATTACTATTAAGTGCAACCGTGTTGACCGTCTGAAATACATTGAATATTTAGTTTACTAAGGCAGCACTGAAATATGGGTTCCAACACGATATGGACTTGGAACTTACTGTATGTTCGCTTAACAAAATAATGATACATCAACAAGTCATCCTTGTAATCTCTGCAAATAATAAAAATATTTCCCATCCAATATAGGCCTATTCATGTTGAACGGTAGAAAGTTCTCAACCTTTATTAAGGCAACACTGAAAAATGTTCATTTTGATCTAGCCTACTTACTGGGAGTCATCTGCATCATGTCCCTAGAGGTTCAGTTTTTTTAAATTCTCCCTTTCCTATGGTCAAATAGCACACTGGATGTTCCCTATTTTTTCTTAAGGGGATTCAATGATCTTATGCTGAACTAATTAAGAATTGGGCATGTACCCCAACCCCTTAAAATATGAAGTTATCAGGATAAAAATAATGTCCATAACCATCAGAAACTTGAGAACACAGATCAGGAGAATGTTGATCGACCATGGGTGCAAGACCAGAAAGTCTTAAAGAGGAGTGTTTCATTTAGAGGCTTGGAACATCATGGTCAAGACCCCTGTACTTGGGTGTGTGCTCAATTTGTTTGAAAACCTGTTGACAGATCATAAGTTAATATGTGGCTGGAATCCACTCCGTCCTATGCTAAGTTGTGAGCACTGGGCACTATTAGTGTTCTGTGACTACTGTATCAATTTCTGAAAATTGTGTCATAGGCCTATGCTTAGACAAGTCGCTGAGAATGTTCTCTGAATGGTGAATACCAGTAGGCTAGCCTACTTACCTGCCTCCTTCATTAGAGCTCGAGCCAGCCGGGAAGGCGGTGCGCAGAACACAACGCTACCATTACGTCATACCTCACTTCCATCCCACCAATCACAGTCAGTCTGTCTTAAGAATCTGAGCTAGTATGTTGTCAGGAAAGCCAAGTGTAAAGCAGCGTGAAAGAGACAGGCTCGATGAGTTAAGCGACGGTGTTGCCATACTGCAGGAACTCATGGCAGCAACCTGCGGTGTGGGGCTCGGACATGGTGGATCTGTTGCAACAGTGGACAAGTATCTCTTTCTCTCTCTGCGCAAATCCCAGAGAGCCGGCCGCCTTCCGGGCTGACGCGAGCTCTAGCATTTCCAGGCACCTGGTTAGTTGGTAAAATGAAATAGAAAAATCACTTGAATGATTCAAGTTGTTCTTGATTGCCCTCGAGGGACAGTGTACCCCATTCCAGATCTTAGTTCAGAATTAGTTTCCTTGACGGAGTTGGAGAAACAGTCACAATACCTATGCTACTACTAGACCTAGTACGGTACATGTAGATGGAAGCAATGTGAGACCAACCACTAGGTAGCTTATGTCCCATTAGTTGGGAGTGTTAGGGAATGGGAGATTGTTTCAACATGACAGCCTATCTTGTTGTATATTTCATTAATGTATGGGATCTAAAAGTGTATCATAGGAATATTAAAGCAAGCTATAATATATTACCAGTTGGTCAATTGCATACAACAATTCAATGAAACACCCTGTTAATAATTAGGAAGTGTCGTAGGCAACCAGAGAAGCGACACAAGAAAAAACACCTGAGTCTCTATTTCACATAGAGAAGAATGACTAAAATAGTTCCTCATGAAAAAAATAACTGGTCAATGGCTTGAAAGACAGTAGTAAGGACTTACATGCTGTCAGTAAAAGTGGAGTTAAGAAAGATGTCTGGAATATTTAAATCAGTAGTTGATAGCCAGAATTTTTTAAATTACTGTGGGTAATTGCACCACAATATGATTAGTAGCCTATGTGCAAGATTTTAAATGGTTGGTTTTCCTGTGAACCAAAAAACAGCTCTTAACATGGATTATGTTCAGGTTAGGCCTACAAGTTATTGGGAGGGAGGTTTATTCTACATACCTGTTGCACATAAAATGAGCTTCTGATTAGAGCTCTGTGGGAATGTTTAACCCTTAATCGGGCGCATGGCGGTCTAAACGACCGAAGTCTTAAAATTTTTGGCAGGCAATCCGTTAGAAAGTTAGCGATGCCCCCTCCCCTCCAGACTATCTCGGCCAAGGGATCATCTAGCCATCTGATAGTTTGGCCCGTCTCTAGTCATGCTGTAAAAACTGAAATACTGTGCTTGACAGTATCTTGACCGTTCAAGATTGATATGTCTCAATATATTACTGAGTGTTGGGTTGGAGTGGGGGTCCCCGGGAGGGGAGGTGAAGGGGGGGGGCGGAGATGACATTATTCTTCCATTTTACTAACCGAGAAAGAATAAATAGAAAGGAACTTTGGTGTTCAGAGCTTTCCAGATTTCTTCTCAAAACAACTCGTCTTACAATGGGATATATCAGTATAAGGCCTAGGAGTACAGAAAAATATTATATATATTATCTAAATAAGTATAAACTTATATACAACAAAATTAATCCTCAACATTTTTATTAGAGCCCAAGATCGTTCAGTGAAGGACTAAAAATTTAGAAAGCGGTCGAAATGACCAATGCGCCCGTGAGTGTTCGTCAGATGAGCGCGCCCGATTGAGGGTTAAATGGATTGATGATACAGGGTTTATCAAGCCACTTTCTATGCATCTTTTAAATTACTGTCATCATTGCTAATGCTGTACCGACAGTAGTGGCTACGCTGGCTAACGCGCAGCATTAGGTCATGGGGCCAAGCTCTCTGCTGACTCGGTAGACGCGTCGGCCGTCCTTGAAATGGTTTTCCGTGGTTTCCCATTTTCAACACCAGGCAAATGCTGGGACGGTACCTTCTGACAGGCCACGGCCGCTTCCTTGCACATCCTTGCCCAGTTTCATTCACCATCATTCATTTCATCTCTCATTAACTCCTCTCATGAGGTTGGCATCAGGAAGGGCATCCGGCCGTAAAAACCATCGCCACAAAGACTTCCATCGCATCTCATCCCCGACCCCGTTGGAAAACGGGAATAATAAGGGATAGACATACATTGCTAATGCTGTAATCTGTCATATTTATTCATGCAGCATGAGGAATTAGGAAACATTGGTAGGATTGGTATATTGAGTGGAGATCAGCGGCGGCTGGTGGTCTTAGAGCTTGGGAGGGCACACACAATAAATTATCATGCACTGTAAAAATTACTCGCTAGCACGCTAGGTGTTTGCCAATATCCATTAAATTTTGTCTCATTGGGGAAAATGTTATGTTGTACGTTTAATATAATTTAAATGACCCTCTAAATCGCTATTTAATTCGAAATTTATAATAGCCTATCACTAAGACATTTGTCAAAAACTCTAGGCATAGGTGAAAAACAAAATTATTTAATTGGTAACACTTGTCACAGAATTCCAGAAGAGATCTCTTTACGTAACGTTTTTTATTTATTTATTTACTTATTTATTTATTTATTTTTAACAGCATGTTCCATTACAATGAAAGTAATATTACATGGTATGTTTACAAAATGTTTACAATTTTAATAACATACATTTACCTATGTATTATTCATTATTGTTCTATGGCTATTTGTTTGGTGATATATTGTTCTAGGAACTATCTATATCTATTAACTTATTGTTTTTATGAGCTACACCAATATTAAGAATCTGTTCAACTGCTTCACATTTTTTTCTAAATCTATTAAATTAAAATATAAAATTAATTATATAATGTTTCATTAGCTTAATTTTTTCGAAAGTCCATTTTAAATGTTTATTTACCATATTGTCTTTAAACAACTGTCTTTCTTTTTCCAGTTTCACGCATGTGAATAACAAATGATAAACTGTTCGTTCTTCGTTGCCACACGCCCACAATGAACTGTCTTTTATTTTGAAACGAAAGAAATACGAATTTATCTTAACATGTCCTATTAAGAAAGTATTTACATTGCTTGTTAATGGGAAGTTTCTTTTTAACCTATCCTTGACACCAGGTATGAATGATTTTGTCACTGCATCATTTGAAGTATTCTTTTTATTTTTTGTAGGTTAGGTAATGGGCATAGCACTCGTGCACTGAACCCAGTCACAGCCCGAAAAATACTATTACACGTGAAGAGTATCCAATTTTAATTTGAACTAAAAATTACTGGAAAAATGTAACACATACATACAAGGACACAGAAAGGTTCTAATCTTCACACCAAGCGACGTACCTTAGTGGCTTACTACTTTAACACAAACATGATATCGACACACTTAAGGGTATGGAATTTAAAACTTAAGGGGGCATTCTTGCAGAAATCTAAGGAAGGCATGGATAACAGAAGGAATAGTAGAACGAAGGAGAACAGAAATATTGAGAGGGAGGGGGAAACCTAACGAACGTAACGTGTATAGAAAGGGGGCACGTTGAGTGTCATAAATAAGGCATTGAAAAAAATAAATGATTAATAGTACCGATTGCCATAGAACAGTCGCAGAGATCCGAAGGACGAAGCTTACAGCGGGCCATATATACCGGAGTTAATGCATGATGAACACGTCAACGGATAATCGTAATAATATGATGTCGAGTGTAAGATCCATTATAAAACCATGGGTGTCAAGGGACGATGGGTGGAATTCTATAATATAACCTGGCTTTCGTGCGTGTATAATCCTGCCATTGTTGTAACCAAATATTAAGTAATTGAGATTTGAGAAAGGGGAGATATATTCTTCCATTCGTTTTCGTTTTACGTAACCTTGGAACTAATGACACCAAGGTGGTGGTGCCCTGTTTGCCATCTAGTTGGCCGTCTTGCGAATCATTTCAAACCGCATCGGAAGAATGGGCAGGGTATGGCCATAGATGTTGTAAGTTTGAGTTGAACGTAGCAGTTCAGCAATCCAACGTTCTCTCCAGAGCCCATACAACTGCTCCTATTGTTATTCGTCCTTGTCACCGTGGGCTCGCAAACTCTGGGCCCATAGTCGACGTTTGAACAGCGTCTGCGCGCGCGGCAATAGACCTGTCCTTGTTTGTAGTTGAATTGAGTATTGGGCCCACTAAGTCCTGGGCCCCGAGTAGCCCGCAGCAAGGCGAACTCTGTGACAAGATGTGGCGCGTTATTCAAACATGCTGGGGCATTTTCATAGTGAGGAGCGCACAAATCGGCCAGTATTTCGAGCATTACGGATTAAAAAATAAATTACTAAAGTAGGTCAATGGTAAGGAGGGCCCTGGCCCACTGGCCCGTTAGAGCCTGCCGCCCCTGGTGGAGATATAGTAGGATAAAATGCAACTGTGTCATGGAAACCTAATATGTATTTTTATTTCTCAACTTTATTTTCTATAGACTCCAACACAGCCCACCACCAGGGAAAAAAAAGTGTTGGTGATGTTTAATGACAGCAAATCTTGAAACACTGTGATTTAAGTGGTTGGTATCAAAAGCTGTATAGGAAAAATGAAAATGTGAAGTCACGCCCAAGTTTATGAAGCCTTGCCCGACTCGGCTGAAATTATCTTCGATGCAAATCAAGTCTCAATAGTTAAAACTTAGGACGACCTTTGTCATGAGCACTATTATAGGCCTACATTTAGGATCGACATAGCCTGCAGTAGGTCTTGTGCTACTGTATGCACCTGGGCATGTTTAAAAAAAACTCAGTCTGCAGGTTAATAAGGTAGAATATTACTATAAATCTATCTCAAGCAAATCCAAGAAGTTACCAGACTGAGAAACTACATACCGGTATCAATATTTAAAATAAAAAAAGGGTGGCAGTGCAAACTGCACTTTTAATCCTTGCTTCATTAGTTAAACCATAATATTTGTACATAAATACAGTAAGGACTTCACATTACAAACGGCCACTTAAATTATATGCCTTATTAGGCATAACCTACAAATTACAGGTCATGAAATTGGTAAATATAAGCAGACAGCAACATCAATATGCAATGGTCTATAATGTAGTTTTATGGTGCACAAAAGGTTATTGTACAGAATGTATTTCCAACTGATGAATAAAACTGGTGGAAACGACCCCCAATTGATTTACATCCAAAGTAGTAGAAACTTTCAGTTGATTGGCAAGTGTGTTGATTTGTACTTCTATTTTCACAAATTTTGATGAACAGCGTCTCGCTTCAATTTAAATATAAACGTACATACAATTCCTCATCAATAAATGATTTGCACTTAATACTGCCATGAACTGGAATAGCTTTCTAGCAATTCAAATGATGTAGAAATCTATTCCTCTCGCCGCCATGTTGGTGATAATTGTAAACAAACCCGCGGGCAACCAATGGCTGGTAATAATTGCCAGCCAATAACAAGCCAGGATGACGCGGATCATAATTCGCGTTTCACTCTCATTGCGTTTTAAATTGAGGTGAGGAATCAGCTGTTCGTTAACGCCACGGGGTGCCATTATTAAAATTTGTTGTTAACAATTGAATGGCGTGCAACCAGTGAAGTATAAGCAGTTGATATTTCGTGGATTAACTGAAGAAATAGTGTGTATATGAATCGGTGAATATTATTAGGAGAGAAGTTTATATCCGTGTAAGTCAGGAATCATTAATGTTTTCTTAAGTCCTATAGAATCATCAATTAAGAGACTAATTTAAGTACTTCAGTGGGTACTGGATACAAGTTTGACATTTTGTCACCGCCCTCTTAGAATCCCAGTAAATATGCCTGACGTAAGCATCCAACATGTATCCACATCGCAAGAGTTGACTGATGTATGCCCCATCTGTGAAAGAAAATGTGAAGACGAGTTAGCCGTCGCATGTGATGGTGTGTGCCAGAGATGGCACCACTTGAGCTGCACCTAATTACAACAGGGGCATTTCAATGCTCTTAAAACATCAAACAAGAGGAAGTCTAAGCTTCTATGGCTATGCTATAAATGTGATTATGTGAAGTGAAAAGTGAATGACGTATGACGTGTTAATGTGCATAATAATCGTGTCTAACTCGAATAACAGAGAATACAAAACAATTTAAAGTGTAACTAATACTCTACTGATGATGATGATGATAATTGTTGTTTTAAGGGGCCTAACATCGAGGTTATCGGCCCCTTAATACTCTACTATAAGATTGCGGAATTGTATGTACCATCAGCGTGTAGATTTGGTATAATAATACATTGTAATAACATAAGGTTAGTATCAAACTAAACACAGAAAATCTTCAGCCATATTTACTAAATTCCGTAATATTCGAGACCAGCGAGAGAGAAAATATTCTCCCGTATCCTGCGAATTATTGTTGACAGTAACAACCGAGAGTATCACTAGGTACTAATTTCTAACGTATCTCGCGTCATTTTGGTAAGTCATAATGGTCAATGAGCAAATAACCGACTTAGCTCAATGCAGCAGTTGCAACATGAGAGTAAATAATAAGGAAGACGCCATAGAATGTGAAAAATGCCATAAATGGCAGCACTTAGAATGTTGCGGGCTGACAAAGGGTGAATTTGACGTAATGAGACGGAAAACTTGCAAACTCACGTGGTTATGCTCTGAGTGTAAACCAAAACTCCTTTGCATGGCCGACATAGAAGAAAGAGTTACGACAAATGTATTAACGCAAATGAAGGCCATTATAGAATCGATGATGGAAGGCATCCAAGAAGCTATAAAGGCGGGAATTAAATCAGCATTGACCCCTAACATAATCAACCATACTGAATCACAAACATAAAGTCACGGGCTCCTAAACCACCAATTCAGTCATGCGACGTTATGGCATATGAGGGAAACGATGTACATAACGTAATTATGACAGATCAACGTAAGAAGGAAGGAAGAACAATCTTATGTTCACAAGTTCCTTGTGAAGAACCAGCCGATCGACCACCAAATGGTCAATGGACGGAGGTGGTCAAACGAGGGAGTCAACAAATAATAGGAACAAAGGAGAATACCAGGCTAAAGGCAGCACTGCGCAAAGCTTGGTTATATGTAGGAAGACTTGATGAAGAGACCAAAGCAGAAAACATTATAGCACATCTCCAAGAGGGGGGGGGGGGGTATCGTAGAAAATATAACAAGTGAAGAGATAGATATTAGGGGGCGAAACAAGGCTTTTAAAGTGAGTTTCAACTTCGATGATCTGGAAAAAACTAAGGACCCATTGTTCTGGCCGCGAAATGTGATAATACGACCCTAACGCTTTCCAAGACAACGTCCAGGACTCATAACTACAAGTACAAGTGAGCCCACCCAATGACTTTTGGATACAAATTCAAGCCAAGTAAACTATATTAATCCAAGTATTAGCGAACTGAGAGATAAGACTAATTCAATCAGGTTACAGACATTACTATGGAATATTGAGGGAATTACAAGTGCGCTAGACCTTGCCCCGAACAACCTACTACAACGATACGACATTGTGATTCTTAATGAAACTTACCTCACAAAACATTGGGAAACGCATAATTTTTACTGCCTCCACAGGTACGCATCAAAGGGAGACAAAGGCAGGTCTAAAGGCGGCATTTCTTGCCTACTCAAACCGTCTCTATCACCATTCACAAAACCGTTTGAAACTGACAATGTGATGCTGGTACTAACGAACAGGCTATCAATATTGTGCGCATACTTCCAACCAGACCTAACAGAAGTAGACATTATAGACGAATTAGGCACAGCAATGTCGATAGTACCTACCACAAATCCGATAATGATAGCCGGAGACTTCAACTGCCGCATTGATGTCCCTTGCAGGAAAACAAACGCGTTACTTGAATACTTAGAAGAAGAGGGCTTTTGCATAACGAACGAAAGTGACGAGAAGACATACATATCTTTCAATGGCACAAGCACGATAGATCTCTTATTCATAAGCAACGACATAGAAACATTGCATCAAGAAGTACTATCCAATGTTGTAGCAAGAAAACACCTCCCATTAGCAACCACCCTCTCAGTTAACATCAATATAAACATTCAAAAAAGCTCCAGAACCCCTATTTCACGGAAAATAGACATGAACAAATTGAGCACTATAGACATGGAAGGAATCACGAACATAATCAAATCTGGAAACATAGACGCCGCGCTAACACTGATCGAGAATCATATCAAGGACGCAACTCCTAAGATACGTCAAAATACAAGAAGAGCAAAACCATGGTTCACTACCGAATGTTACCAACGGAGGAAGGAGACGCTAGCAGCATTACACAAGATAAAAAGGGCAAGTACACATACAGCACTACAAGAGTATGTCGAGAAAAGAAGATATTATAAGGAGGTAGTTAAAAGAGCAAAGGAAAGCTATCAACAATTGAAGGAAGCTCAACTAATACAGGAGGCTGAAACAAACCCTTTCTCAGCCCTAAATCCCAGAAGACCCAAATTCCCAAAGGACATTCCTATGGCAACGTGGATTCAGCATCTTACCGCAACCCTACAAGCGCGGGACACCAGACCTATTCTGGTTAGCAACCCTTCTCAACTACCAGTGCAGATCACGGCACAAGATGTCCTAATTGAGATAAACAACTGCGCAGAAAAGAAAGCATGTGGTCCAGATACTATTCACTACGAGCACCTGAAGATGACACCTCCGCTGTTAAAAGGGCTATGGGCAGAGCTCATGAAAGAATGTTTACTTCAAGGTCACATACCGTCAAACTGGAGAACCTCGACTTTGAAGATGCTATATAAAGGAAAAGGTAATACAGGAGACCCGAATTCCTATCGTGGTATCGCTTTGGAAAACACAATCTTTAAGATCTTTACGAAAATACTCACTAGAAGACTCACAGATTTAGTTGACAACAAGATACCTGAAGAACAGTTTGGCTTCCGGAAAGGAAGGAATACACTACAAGCCGTTAACTGTCTTTTAACGAATGTAGAAGACGCGCTAAGACAGAAAAGAGGAAAGCTATATGCAGTATTCGTCGACTTCACCAAGGCGTTTGATCTAGTGAGTAGAAACACTTTGCTCAGGAAACTTGAAAATATGATCGGAAAAGAATATTACCTTTTTGGGATAATAAGGGACATTCTCCACAAAAACAGCCTACAAATAGATGACAGTATAGTTCAATCAGAACGAATAGAACAAACAAATGGTGTACTTCAGGGTGACCCTTTGAGCCCGTTACTATTTAACATCGCTACAGCTGATGTCATTGAGGCTATTTACCTTGAGGGAGCGAAAATTTACATCTACGCGGATGATATGGTTGTGGCATCGACATCAAAGGAAACCTTGCAATCGTCCATTGATAAACTTACCACATGGGCTCAACAAAATGATATGACGAAAAACTGCACCAAGACAGTAATGCTGGCATTCCGTAAAGGCGGGAAACTATCCGCAGATGATCATATACTACTAAATGGAGAACCCCTAGTCAATGTAAATCATTTCAAATACCTAGGAGTAGTAATGAAAATGCAAGGGAACGTATTCACGCGACATGTCAGGGATAGAACAACATCCGCCATAAAAGCAATGCAAGACATAATGCAACTGGGAAATCTATCTTTACAAACCGCAATTAATTTATTCAGAACGAAAATAACTCCAATAGTGACATACGGCATTCAAATAACTTGGGATCATTTGACACAAAGTAACCTTCGAGAGATAGAAAGAGTTAAGTCTACTTTTCTAAAGAAAATTCTGCACTTATCAAAATACACGCCATCTCGTCTAACGTACGTACTAGCAAGGGAGACTTTCTTCATAGAAGACCTGCGTTTGGAGAACTCCCTACCATCAACAGTGCAATACCAGAGACTGATCGAAGAACTAAACCTCAAGCGTAATGACATATGGCCTGATTTCTATTCCACAGAAGCTCTTATGTCGACGGACTGGATGAATGCCAACTTTGAACTACGGCATACGATCACCCGTTTTGCAGTCCACGGTTTTCATTTTAAGATAAGCACAGCAAGAGGATTTCATGACCCAGGCCCCCAATGCACCTGCTCTCTGTGTGGTAGTGCTTGTGATAGATATCACGCCATTTCCTGCGCCCAGAGGAAAGTATCACTAACACGCTTCTGCTGCGAATAACTATATATATAGCAAACAGAACCCGTCAGACACTTTGTATATAGACACTTTGATGAGTAAGATTTAAGTTATCAGTATTAGTTTTGTATCTCGGCATGGCTATTAGCTGCAATAAATGATTATTATTTATAAATGTGAACAGGATTTTCAACTGTTAAAAGCAAGCAAGGGATTATGGAATGAAATAGAATCCATCAAAACTGACGTGAAGGCAAAATTAAATAGCTTGTCTGATGCAATTCACAAGCTAAATCAGGCATCCGTCAAAGGTAGCTCTAGCGAAATAGTTAACAGAATTCCACAACGACGAAGAAATAATCAGAGCCAATCAGGATCACCGGTAATTAGGAATACCCAAGGACAGCGTGTGGAACCCGAAGTTACTACAAACAACCGCTCCTTCATAGAAGTGGGGCAGTACGTACAGAAAGAACCTGAAGGTGATAAGGGTGGAATAATGGCCGAATCAAATACCAGCAATGGGTTCATTAGCGTAGAAGGAAGAGAATTTGACGATGAGGACGCTGGAGCTTTTACCCAGGTTGTGAAGAGGAGGAAACGTCCGCGCCAGCACTCCCAAGTTATAATAGGGACTGGGGATGAAGGGACAGATTTGTTGCAAGCGGGGGAGAGAACAGCGTGGCTATATGTAGGTCGTCTCTCTTCCCGTGTCACAGAAGAGAAAATTAGAAATTTCCTCCAGACGAGAGGGCTGGAAAAAGCACATATGACTTGCGAGGAATTGAGAACACGAGGAATGAACAAGGCGTTCAAAATTGGGATACCATTTAATCGCCTTGAAGACATTGAGACTCCTCATTTCTGGCCAAAAGGGATTCTTGTGCGTAGGTTTCGCAGACCATTCGTGCGAAATCAAGGAGTGGACCTCTTTTAGTAGCAGGAAAGACGGTCTTATCGACATTATGTTGTGGAATGTAGAAGGGCTCAATACAATTATGAAAATAGTCACACCAAACTTCTTCAAAGCAGACATAGTAGTATTAGTGGAGACTTTCTTAACCAGTAACATTAATGTTGAAAACTATTACAACTGTCATAACCTTGCTCTACAAGGAGATAGAGGGAGACCAAGTGGAGGGATATCGTGTTTAATTAGACCATGGCTAACTCCTCACGAATTAGTATATAGGACCATAAACCTATTAGCAATATATGCCAAAGGACTGACGATTGATTGTCTGTGCTTATTTTCCCCCAAAACACTCCGCTCAGGATATCATTTACAATCTATCAGAAATGCTGTCAATTATTGGACACCACCGTGGATCAGTCATAGCAGGAGACTTTAACTGTCGTGTAGATAAGGAATGCACAAAAAGTAAAATGGTTGTAGAATTTCTGGAGGCAGAAGGTTTCTATCTATTAAACAGCAGGACAACACCAACATATATATAACATAACGGTATGAGCTCAGTGGATTTACTCTTTGCGAACACATACGTTAGGACAATTAATATCATGACACTCTCCTCAAATTCTGTGATACCATTAAGGAAGCACCTACCAGTCGTTGCTAAAATTAAAGTAAATATTGCACCATCAGAAAGAAACATAAGGAAGCCTGTAATAATCAAACGCTCCCTCGACATCAACTACCTAGAAGAAACTTTACTGACTTCAAAAAACCACATCCTAGATTCGGCGAGACAAGGAGAAATAGATGCTGCAGCATTCAGTCTTGAAAAGATTATAAAGGAGTCCCAAGTTAGGATGCCTCCAACAGAAAGGAAATCTCAACCGTGGTTTGATGCATACTGTTTTTCGGTAAGGAAAAACGTCCTAAATTTGCTTCATATTGTTCGATAATATAAAACAGAAGAAAACCTCAAGAGATATAGCGACCTAAGACGATCCTACAAAAAAAATCCTTATGGAGAAAAGAGCAGCTTGGTTGGAAGAGGAAGGGAATAAACTAGTGAAGAGAGCAATGGACAATCATTTTCTAGCACTACAGCCCAGAACCCAGAAGTTCTTGCAGACTATCAGTATGGACGCTTGGGAAAGGCATTTCCAGAATATTTTCAATACCGGTAACTCTTGCAGGGTAACGACTCTTCATGGACAAGCTGATTTCCCTCCAATTACTGAGGTGGAGGTTGTGAAAACTATACTCAGTCTTATAAAGCTAGCAAGTCCCCCGGGCCTGATGAAATATTTAATGAACACTGGAAGGAGGCTTTGCCTTACTTTCGTGACATATTGCCTACACTTTTCAATAAGTGTCTTGAAGCCTGTACAATACCGTCATCCTGGAGAACGTCATTTATCAAACTACTTTATAAAGGGAAAGGAAGTGCAGACACTCTGGATTCTTATAGAGGAATAGCGCTCGAGAACGCAATATTCAAAGTATTCACAAGAATTCTGACGGACAGACTGGCAGAAAAAGTTTCTGACAAGATCCCAGACCAACAGTTTGGTTTTCAGAAAGGTAAATCAACTCTACAGGCAATTGGAAACCTACTGTCAGATATTGATGAGGTCCTTCGTCACCATAGAGGTAAATTTCACGCCATCTTTGTGGATTTTAAGAAGGCCTTCGACCTGTTAAGTCGACAGGTCATAGTTGAGAAACTTCAGACTATGCTCGGTGAATCTGATTATCTGACACTGATAATAACCAAAATTCTACATCACAATACCATGTTTATCTCCGATGGCCTTCAGTTCTTAAAGCCTATTGAACAGATAAATGGTGTCCTACAGGGTGACCCAATCAGTCCACTGCTGTTCATTCTCTCAACTGCTGACATCACGGCTATCCTCGAGTCTTTGGAAGAGAAGATAGCTCTTTATATATACGCAGATGATGTAGTAATTGGAGCAAAGAGTTTGGAAGTTCTGCAGGAATGTATGGATCGTCTGCTTCTCTGGGCCGAGAGGAACAAATTACAGATCAACGAGAATAAAACAGCCCACATGGTCTTCCGTAAGGGAGGAATGATTTCGAATAGAGATAAGATTTATTACAGACCTGGAGATTTACCGATAACAACCGTCAAGAATTTTAACTATTTAGGGTTAATTTTCCAGACGACAGGAACTTCTTTCACAATGCATGTGAGAAACAGAGCGACTGTGCACTAATAGCTATGAACAACATACAGCATTTGCGTAAACTATCTTTAGTTACTGCTATGAAGCTCTTTGTTTCCACACTGACGCCTATTTTAACCTACGGTCTGGAACTGATCTGGCCTCATCTGACCAAAACCAACTTAAAGGAAATAGAGCAAGTAAAGTCTATCTTCCTAAAGAAAGCATTGTGTGTATCGAAATTTACTCCGTCCCGGCTAATGTATGAGCTGTCTGCAGAGCAATTCTGTATTGAGCAAATCAGACTACAAATGCAGCTTCCATCTAGCGCTGCCTATCAGGAACTTCTTGCGGAATTTCAATCAAAAAAGAAAGAAATATGGTTGGACTTCTGTGGGACAGAAGCGATGTTATCGTCTGATTGGAAGAGAGCAGACTACGATTTACGACACACTGTGACGCGTTTCGCAGTCCATGGATTTAATTTCAGGTGTTGCGGAAGAAAAGACTTGCACACTCCAAATGCAGCTACATGCATATGCGAATTGTGTAGCGAGCCCTGTGACCGATATCATGTGGCATATTGTAAAAGAAGATTAACTTCCCTGACGCAATTTTGTAGCGACTGACAGTACCTGAATTGTATTTTTTACTCTTTCAATGGCCATTGGCTGCATTAAAACTATTATTATTATTATTATTATTATTATTATTATTATTAAAATTTTGGGAGATAGAAACACACCCTTTAATGGGGAACTACCAAGCCCGTAAACTTTACAAATCTAAATTATGACTTCCTGAAATTTAAACTACCGTGACACTCCTATCGGTTCTTCTTTTTCTTCTTCTAAGGGGTACTGGTTGGGCATAGCGTATACGTTTACCCAATAACGACGTTCGGAATGTAACTAAGGTTTTAAGGACCATCCACCAACACTCCGATTCTGTAACTTCACTTCTTAACAACCCACCAACGTGGTTACGACGGAATCTTAATACCCCGTTTATAAGTGAGTTAAGAACATGGTTCTCCTCGATTCTGATGTTACTCAAGTTCAATATTAACTCACAGTAAGTAGTCGAAAAGTACAGTACTGTGGAGTACAATAACGTAGCGGGGAATGCAACAATAGTAAATAGGGATGTATACACACAATTCCTCGAGAATTCAGTCTTACAATTACTTTCCTGGTAGTGTTTATTTTTGATTTAATGGGGTCCGTTATTCTTATGACAAACTATCATTACATCCTGTTTGGTTCTTGAAGAAAATTATCGCATAATAATATATATTCCTAGTTTAATTACCGTATCTTATTGACATGTTGTAACGTGTTTTTCGAGGGTATTTTATGCCACTGACATAAGTCAGTAGGAAGCCATTCAATGTTTATTTACGCGGCAACTTGTTCAGCCAAGATAATTTTCATTTAACTTATTATTATTATTAATGTATTTTTGGAGCGTTTTCTTTAAAGATTATAAGTATACAGAGAGGTTTTCGATTTTATAGAAAACTCTATCAAGCGAATTATTACGAACAACATTATCACGGAAAATTATATGATTACGGAATTTTACGGATTTTAGTCAGTTAGGGTTTATGGTGAGAGAGATGAGTCATTGGGAATTCAGATACAGGAATATTCTTGTCGAGAAGCGATGACGAAACCGAGGAACACTTCCAGCTGGCTGTATCAAGAAAAGGCGAATTGGTGTGGAACGGTAAATTTACCGAGTGTGGGGAAGTTGGTGGCGGGAGGCCCAGCGCGCCTGTCTTAAGCCAAGGAGGGGAGACGTGACGCACGATGATTGGTCTACAGGCGAGACGAGTAGCAGAGGAGTGGAACTTTGGTGGGGGTACAGGCGAGACAATAAAGTATTCGCGCGCAGTGAGGAGAGGAACTATTACTTTGTAAGCTGTCCGAAGTGGGCGTATTTTTTTGTTGGTTCCGTTGTGATCGGACCGTAACTTGAACATTGTATTTGCATAGTCTACGGACTACGTACTCGTCTTCGATGGTGAACTTTTCAATACTGCTATTCTCAACTGACACATTAGTCATGAGAAGTACGCGAGCTCTTGTGAACAGGGAGTCAGCGTAGATGGCTGACGGATTGTGATCCACCACTATCAAGCACTTAACTTCAACATTTTAACAACGATCTCCGCAAGTAACGAAGAAGATGGCGACGTCCATGAGGCTGATGGAAGCTCTCTTGATTCATCACGTACGAGGGAAATGCTACGGCTATTTCCAATGGTAAGCGCGAAGGACTCAGAACTACATAATCTCTCTTTTCATTGTTTCATAATCAGAATTTGAGTAACTTTTAGGTTGGGAATAATAGTAAATTCAGTAATTCATCCAACTCCGTTTTCACGTAATTTTCTAGTAGTAAAATTCAAATCGTTACGCTCCAATTTTAAATTATTATTATTATTATTATTATTATTAAAATTGCCACTACTTGTTTTTTATATAATAAATTCATTTCTTATACTATGCAATCTTTGCTTTCAGTAGGTAGCATTAGATATAGACCAAATTCCTTCTCCTGATACAATCGTTAGTTGGGTAAATGATCAAATCATGCCACGGTCTGAGTGTGAAGATTCTCAACTGACACATTAGTCATGAGAAGTACGCGAGCTCTTGTGAACAGGGAGTCAGCGTAGATGGCTGATAAATATAAATTTAGATTTCAACTTAGTGTTGAGGTCTTGGCGCCCATTAATTCAACGTATCTTAGTCAGAATAAACATAACAATTAGCTCAAACGTGGGACTTGTGGTGGTTTTCCACACTCTCCCCAGTCAAACCGTTACATTTGTCGCTACCAACGTGAGGCCGAAAACCTAATAACATTTGTGGAAGGAGAAGGGTATTTATTTCTGTCCCTGTATTTTGGGTTTTTTTCATTTATCGGTGTGTGTCAGCATGGGTAGTGTTGAGGAAGAGATGAAGTTGCGTAGTGGTCACCAGTTGGATAGTGAAGATACGAGCAGTATGGCTAGTCTTGAGAATGAAAGCAGTACAGGGATGTCGGAGGTAAATCCCGATACTGAGGGGGGTAATCAAAACAGTCAAGCAGGGTTAGAGAGTTTGCTTCTTCAGTTTATGCGACAAAATAAAATTAGCACAGATGCTTTAAACGCTAGACTCGAACAAAACAGTAGGGAAAATAAAGAGAGTACTGAAACTTTAAAGGCTAAACTTGAACACTATAATGCTGAACTAGAACAAAACAGTAGGGAAAATAAAGAGAGTAGAGATGCTTTAAACGCTAAATTGGATCAAAACAGTAGGGAAATTAGTGATAAATTTGAGCGGATTAGAGATGAGATAAAAGGGGTGATGGAAGAAAAAGCTAAAGAGATTATTGCAGATGTAGATAGAAAATTGGGAAAAGTACAGGAAGACCTGGAAAGTAGAATCAGTACACAGGCTGAGAATTTGAAAGAATTAGTTCAACTTGAAACACAGCAGGTCAAAAAGCAATTGGGGGGGGGGGGGGGGGATTGATAAGATTCAGGTAACAACTAAAGAGGTTAAAGAACAGCTGGGGGTAGAATTGATAAAGTTCATGCAGAAATAATCACTGAAGTTAATGATTTAAGGGAGAGGAATAAGGAAAGCATTAATAAGATTCAGGAGAAACAAGCTAAGGAGAAAATTGCTGAATTAGAACAGAAGTTGAACGCTAGAATTAGGCAGGAAAATAGTCAGAGTTCGCCAGTTTATGTGAATAGCACACACAGGGAGATAGAGTTGGGAAAGTTCAGCAATCGACAGGGCTGTCCCATGGAATTCATGAATGCAATAGAAAATAAATTCAGGGAGAGTTTGGAAGATGGTAGTATTAAGTGGTGCCAGGTAGTTGAGATTTTAGAGCAAGCGTTTGTAGGGGAGACAAGAAACTGTTTGCTGTCTACAGAGACAATTTCGAGGACATTTCAGATTTTAAAGTTAAATTTTGTGAGAAATTTTGGAATTAGGTTATTCAGTTTCAGCACCGTGAGGGAATTGTGTGTGGGAAATATAACCCGAGAGGAAACTACACTATGACCGAGTACTTTTTAGGACAGGTATTGACGTGTAAATATCTGGATGGTTTGAGGGAGGAAAGTGATGTAGTCAGGCTATTACTAAGACATTATCCATATAGAATCAAAGAAGCTGCCTGTATCCAAAACGTTAAATCTATTTCGCAAGTGGAAAATCTATTAAGTACATTCGATGCTCTGGGAAGAGGTGGTTACGAGGAGAATTTCGGTAGGAACCAGGGTAACAATAATAACAGGCCTAATGAGAACAGGAATCAGGATGTTCAGGGGAACAGTGGCGAAGGAGCCAATATCCAAAATAGGGGGAACCAAAATCATAATAACAACCAGCCAAATCAGTACAGAGGAAATGGGTATGGTACGCAGTACCAAGGTAGAAGTAATGATTTCAGGGGAAATCAAGGCCGGAATAATGATTTTAGGGGTTACCAAGGGAGGAATAATAATAATAATAATTATAACCAGAACAGGGGTCAAGGAGGGGATCAGCCCAATGGTAATAACCAACAGAGAAATACCGTTAACACAGCCCAGAACAACCAGACCAGTGCAGTAGTGAGTAGTACTACACCAAGCGGTAGCGGTACTTTAAACACGAACCAGGCTGCGATGTAAGGTCAGAATCTCAGTCTGTAACATGCCCTGTCCATACACTTATACAGGAACCCTATGACCTAAATGTAAGAAGTGTATTATTACGTGAACTAAATGATGAAGGTATTATTCAGGATGTGGCTATTAAGAGCCCCATAGTTAAATTTAACATGTCCGAGGCGTACACAGATGTTTTAATTGACAGTGGTTCTATGAAGAGTTGCATAAGTAGTGCATTTTATGATAAAATGAAAGGAACTGGAGTAAATTTTGAGGAGATGCCAAATAAAAGCACTTTTGTTATCACAGCTGTTGGGAAGAGGTCTAAAGTAATTTCTAAGCAAGTTTTAGTAGACATTAAAATTAATAATCATGTAGAAAAGCAGATGTGTCTTGTAATTCCGAATTTAGTATTCAGTGTTGAACCGTTTTTCTTTTCCACCGGTAGTCTTCCCTTTTTTCTCTTTCCTTCGGCGTGTCAATTATCGGAATTGTTCTCTTTCCTTCTTGGTTATTACTGGCCAGGGTAGCCAAGCAGATCAGTGGACATTTCTATAATTGCTGATCAAGGTTCGTTATAGTGATTTCTCACTATGCCGAATCGTGATTAGTGACACCTCTTCCCTTTTTATCTTCTTTTTCGTCACCTGTGACAATCCCTTGTTACTCTCTAGGCAGTCTTCTGTTTTTTCTATCATGGTAGGACCTTTTGGTTTGTGCACCCGCTCTCATTTTCGAGATGCCTTGCTTTTATATTCATTTTTTCCCGTTCGTTTGTGTTTTTTTTTATAAAGGTGCGCGTAGAGGTGCGAATCTCGTTCATTTAATGTCCTTCCGTTATGCCGGATTTATGCTGACACCATCAAGGTAGGTTACGTATTTTTATCTTTGCTCATTGTATGGAATACTAGGGCGTTTCGCCTATTCTAGTATGTCCATGGAGTATCCGTTTCGTTCCAGTTATTCTTTGTCCCCATTCCGTCGTATCTTTTTGTGTAGGTATTTGGTCCGGTTTACTGAGTAACGTGTGTTCAACAGTAAGACCTATGCCATATCTCTTATCTTTTTGTTTGCCTCTTATCTTAGGATGGCGTTTTCATATGCAAATCCATGAGTTTGGCTTAATCCCTTCCCGATGTAACTTATTTTGATGGGTATCTTTTATTTTGTGTTGCAATACCTTTCTCGTAATTATTTTTAATATCGGTTACTTGCCCCTATTTGTGTTTATTCTTTTACGTCATATCTACGCGCGCTTTTATTAATACACCGTCCCCCACGCACTCCCTCATCTCCTTCAGGGCTATTTGAGCTACCGTTCGCTCCTTTGACAGTAGACTCACTTTCCCCGACTCTTGGTCTAGCCCTTTTTAATCTTTATTTTTCACAATGTAATTTTACTCTGTTACGAGTATACTTTGCCAGATGTGTTCCTCCCTTTATCGTTTCTCCCTATCGATCTTGACATTTACGTTTAGGTCCTTTAGCCCGTTATTTTACCTAGTGTCACATGTTTGTCGTCCACTTAACCTCATTCATAGCATGTAATGCCTCCTCGTCATTCCTTGATGTTATCTCTTTGGTCAATACATTACCTCTTCTTTGCCTACGTGTTGAGTACGTGTACGTTATTTAGTCTCTATTTCTTTAGGCTAAGCTAAGCTAAGCTTGGTCGATAATGAAAAGCGCATTCGAATAGAACTTGCATTCACATGGCAGTGAATGTACGTTCAATCCATCGCCTCTGATACCTTCATAACCTTAGTCCGGTTTAATGGGCCCAGCGCCAGGCTAATCGGTACCCACTTCCACTGCGAACTACATCTTGCGAAAGGCCACTCGGCACAAATGGTAGCAGAGCGTGGTTGCTATTCGAATGTATCGCTCTACATGTAACTACACCTAGTTTCATTCCCCAAAATGACATAAGAGGACCGCTTAGCCCACAAATACGTCCAACCGTATGTGTAAGTTGGCAATATGGTATGTATCGTTTGTTTTTTGTTTTTCATGTGTCGAGACAAAAAGATGGCTGGGGTTTGTTGTGAATAAAAGAAAAACAAACTGTTGTGGATTTGGTAAGGAGTTTGTAAAAATTATCATCCTGGTGATAATTTCTTGCCGTAGCAAACGCATTTGGGCTTCGTTGTTAAAGGTAAGGCCTGTATCAATTATATTATCGTGCCTTTTCTGCGAGTGTAATGACAAATATGAATAACGACATCAAGTGTGAAATCGAGTCGCCTACTAATAGTGATGCGTTGCATTTAGCCAACACCAATGCTTCGACGAAACTTGATTGGTTGGAATTCGACCCCCTAGTTTCTACATTGCCTATCCCGTTAGCACATAACTCAAACTATCAAGGTGGAAATGTCGCTAATATAATAAACAAATGGAATGTCCGATATTCGGGGGAGGAAGGCACTTCCTCGGTATTTGAATTTACTACACGTATTGAAGAATTGTGTGCATGCTATGATTTGGTTCCTGACAGTATTGTTCAATGCCTCCCTATGCTATTATGTGGGAACGCTTTAAAATGGTTCCGTCTAGTCCAGTATCCCTTCAGTTCATGGGTTAGTTTCGTGAATGCTTTGAAAAGGAGATTCACGCCATCTGACTTTGAGCATGTCTTAAAGCATGAGATTTTCTCCCGTACCCAAGCTCTCGGGGAGAATATTGATGATTATGTCACAGCGATACGTATCCTAATATCTCGTCTTCCAGTTCCACTGCCTTCTAGTGAAACTATTAATACTGTTTATTGTAATTTACATCCCTCCTATAAACAGTTTATTCGCTGGTCTTTAGTATTAGATACTGAAGATATTCTTATTCAAGGGCGTGAATTTGAAGCAACTGCCCGACTGTGTAATCGATATATCCCCCCTCCAGAGCCTTCTGAATGTATATTCCCGAATTAGCGTTCAAAATGAATGAATGTAGTAATAAGATCGATATGCCTGCATGTGGAGAACGTGGCAATAATACTACTCCTGCTCCTTGGTCGACACGACACTGCAACAATCGAGTCAATACCTTCGCCTCTGTTAATTCACATAGAACTAATGTTCGCGTTAATGCTGTGAATCATGTCCAACGTAGTATACAGTGAAACCCCTCATATCCGAACCCCGGAAATCCGAAATCCCGGGCAATCCGAACGAAGAACTTTCGACAATTTGAAGTGTGAAAAAATACACGCAAAAAATAGAAACTTATTTATTTAGTCATAAAACAATCATATACTCTACATTATGACCGCATTTTACATAATTAGTTGAAAAATTAACAAGAAGTACAGTTAGCATAGTGTAAAAGTGCCTACATAGACTACTTATCCCATCCAGGATTGAGAAACGGAAACGTTGGTTATTATTATTCCGTAGGTAATCACTTTGCCAAAACAATGAAATAGCAATAGAAACACACAAAATATCACTTAATCTTTCACTTGAAATCAGTTATCTTTAATATTGTAGAAGAGACGAAAACCTTCCCGCGGAGGCAATTGTGCGCCAGCGTCGCACTAAGATGACATCGTTTGGCGTGGCTGCTGCGTGTTGTTCTACGAAGCGCAATGCGATGTCAACAGCAGATGCAGCTTCAGTATAAGTCACATTGTCTGCCGAAGTTTCTTCTTCATCACTGACATTAGCTGTATTGCCGTCATGTTGACTTTGGACCAGACTCACAATTCATGTTCGCTGTTTGCGCCAAACCAGCCTGCCTCGCTCAATGTAGGCTACAGTCCTATACCGTAACGAGGGCTGGTCATTATGTTATGGTTATCTTTCGGCTAATCCGAACAAATTGAAATCCGAACAGGCTACAGCCCCAATTAGTTCGGATTTGAGGGGTTATACTGTACCTCGTTCCCATAACCTTGATGTAAATGCCACTCCTCATGTGAATGCTTCCAGGTCCCCGGTTCGATGCTGGAACTGCTTAAAAGAGTCACATACCTACCGAGATTGTTTAGTACCGCCAAAAGGGAAGTTTTGTTTTGGCTGTGGTTTACAAGGAGTGATCAAACCAATCTTCCCTCGCTGCAATGCTACTAATCCCTTGGAAAACTAAAGAAGCTTTGCGATGACGAATCCTATCGTGAGGCTAAGAAGATTTGTTTCAGCAGACTACGCTTCGGTGACAACTGATTTTCCTTCCATCAGTAAGATAGGTTCAATACAGGAAGATATGCCATTACTTTTCAGGTAATTGACTAGGTCTTGGAGAGCTCCACTCTGTGAGCAATGCAGGGGCGTACCGTGGAACTTGTAAGTAATGACTGCCTGCAGCAAGTACCTTCTTCTCTTGAATGTGCATTTCTCTTGTGACATGTTTTTCAGCTTATTTCTTCAAGTTTACGTGCTTTGGCGCAAGATGGCATTGCTATCAATTTTAATTATCTACTTCTTTTCAGGTTATTCCTCCGAATATTATTTAAATAGATGATGTCCAGTCATTTTTCCTCGTCCCTAATTAATCTCTGTCGGAGTACCGTGGTGGTCGCCACTCAACTTTAAATCCCATTATTAGAATAAATTAATATCGCTCTCAATTAATCGTTCTTTCTTGTTTTAGTTAATTATCATATCTGCTCTCTGGCATCCTACCTTGAGAGATTATGGAAGACAGCTTTTGATATACTTATATTTATTACATTTTGTAACTCTGTATCTTTGTAACTTTTGTATAATATTTGGCGAGGAAGCTAGGTTTTTTATTTTTATTTTTACTATTTTATTTTATCTGATTTAAGTTACGTTCTTAATATGAAATTTTCGTCTTTTGATTTTTATATTTTTCTTATCTTCATTGAAGTACACTCTTTTGTGTCCTCCCCGTCTTCCCCTAATTCTAGGCTCTTTCCCGTCACGTTTCGTGATGTACCCGATTTCTTTTACTCCCTTCTCCCTTCCTTATGTTTAATTAAAATTTTTGTTCGTCTATTTTGGTGGACGCAATAAAAATTTTGGGGGTGTGCGTGGGAATCTGAACCGTTTTTCTTTTCCACCTGTAGTCTTCCCTTTTTTCTCTTTTCTTCGGCGTGTCAATTATCGGAATTGTTCTCTTTCCTTCTTGGTTATTACTGGCCAGGGTAGCCGAGCAGATCAGTGGACATTTCTATAATTGCTGATCAAGGTTCGTTATAGTGATTTCTCACTATGCCGAATCGTGATTAGTGACACCTCTTCCCTTTTTATCTTCTTTTTCGTCACCTGTGACAACCCCTTGTTACTCTCTAGGCAGTCTTCTGTTTTTTCTATCATGGTAGGACCTTTTGGTTTGTGCACCCGCTCTCATTTTCGAGATGCCTTACTTTTATATTCGTTTTTTCCCGTTCGTTTGTGTTTTTTTTTTATAAAGGTGCGCGTAGAGGTGCGAATCTCGTTCATTTAATGTCCTTCCGTTATGCCGGATTTATGCTGACACCATCAAGGTAGGTTACGTATTTTTATCTTTGCTCATTCTATGGAATACTAGGGCGTTTCGCCTATTCTAGTATGTCCATGGAGTATCTGTTTCGTTCCCGTTATTCTTTGTCCCCATTTCGTCGTATCTTTTTGTGTAGGTATTTGGTCCGGTTTACTGAGTAACGTGTGTTCAACAGTAAGACCTATGCCATATCTCTTATCTTTTTGTTTGCCTCTTATCTTAGGATTGCGTTTTCATATGCAAATCCATGAGTTTGGCTTAATCCCTTCCTGACGTAACTTATTTTGATGGGTATCTTTTATTTTGTGTTGCAATACCTTTCTCGTAATTATTTTTAATATCGGTTACTTGCCCCTTTTTGTGTTTATTCTTTTACGTCATATCTACGCGCGCTTTTATTAATACACCGTCCCCCACGCACTACCTCATCTCCTTCAGGGCTATTTGAGCTACCGTTCGCTCCTTTGACGGTAGACTCACTTTCCCCGACTCTTTGTCTAGCCCTTTTTAATCTCAAGTTAATGGGGCTATATTATCATGATGTAGCAAAGTCTCTAAATTAATCAACAACAGAATAATTTAAGCTCATTTAATCTTAATACTAAGTTTCGTGATGATATCTCCAGTTGTTGTAAACGTTACGCCACATGCAGGGTTAGCCAGTGTATTTGCTTGTTAATTTAAATTCCCTACAATCACCCCTGTTAATAATATTTAAAAAAATACGTATTCAGATTTTTATGGCGTTCAGATTCTTAATAGAAAATGGAGTGCCATGGCCTCTTACAGAGATAGATGGAAACCTGGTAGTCATAGCTTGAACTACTGTTTCTGTGGAGAAAATGGAGTGCCATGGCCTCTTACAGAGATAGATGGAAACAACCTGCTGGTCATTTCTTGAGATACTGTCTTCGTGGAGAAAATGGAGTGCCTTGGTCTCTTACAGAGATAGATGGAAACCTGGTGGTCATAGCTTGAACTACTGTCGCCGTGGAGAAAATGGAGTGGCATGGCCTCTTACAGAGATAGATGGAAACTTGGTGGTCTCGTTCACGGCCGATTACATGCGAGCTGCGCTCTATACCCGCCTTGCCATTCCCTCCCATCCATAACGTGCTTCGAGCATAAATACAATAGAGTGCGCATTGCCACACTGCGCCTGCACTGTGACGTGAAACCAACATCTCGATCAGCTGATTAAAGGGTAAACAGAGGACCTCGTAATGGAAAGTGATAGGAGTATGTGGGAAAATGATTTTTAATGAGGGTTTAAACACACATTTTCGTAATTTATACGGCATTGGGAAAAGCATCGCATGTTTCTTTACGTACCGGAAAGTAGCAAAGCTTAAGAATGTAACATATTTGGTGTTAAAAGTGGCTGTCGTGTTCCGTAATACTCATACATCCAGGATCCCAACTTGTAAATAATTAAAAACAAATCCAACTCTGAGAATTAGGCCTACCGATTTTTGAACAGAATTGTGTTTGTATAAAAAGTGGCTGTCGTGTTCCGTAATACTCATACATCCAGGATCCCCTCTTGTAAATACTTAATAACAAATCCAACTCTGAATTAGGCCTACTGATTTTTGAACAGAATTGTGTTTGTCTAGCTGGTCATTTTTGATTGTACGCCCGAAAGCTCCAAACAAGTTCAATCTATTAACTTGCTACATCATTTCACAAATTATTTTTCATCATTAGAAAATGTATTTTGGCTAATTTTAGTACCGGTACGTAAGAACATTTTATCGTACGATGAGCTCTCATTCAGCGTTATCCTTCCACTTCAGTATTTTATGAAAGTGAACAAAACAACATGGGCAAATGGAAATAAGGAAGTCTATCGATTTAGTAAGCGTTGGTTTTTAACAACTATGCATTACATTTGCTACATAGGAAAATATTTTAATCAATGAACTGTTTTTAAATTCCATTTTCTATGAATCATAGAAACCTTCGCAAAAATAACCCAGAATTTTGAAATTCTGCGAAGAATTGACTAATTTAGTGATGCAATGTAGCCTATCTTAGAAGAATCTCAAAATTCCCTCAACTAAATGCACTGTCCATAACTTACGTTTAATATTTATTATCGAAGACTACACCGTCACATCTGTAGCATAACCTGTAATTTGACACTGAACATGATTGACGACTGCACTGTGTAGTCCACACTACATTTAATCCAGCATAGGGACATAAAGCATTTTTATGTTCAGAGATGCATTTACTAGCAGTCTCAACAAAACACCAAGAAAATCGTCTAGCCTATGGACATGTAAATACTTGATACCTTCGAGCATAAATACAGACCTGTTCAGTGGAGTAAGGGATAGGGTAAATTATAATAATTTATAATAAATTCCAGCATTTCCATGTTTAATTATTTTTCTTTCAAGTTTCGGAGTTAAGAGGAAACGTAGGCTAAAGAAATGCAAGTAATTACTGTAAGTCACGAATTTTAGGGTTATTTAGCAATGAATTAACATACGTATGGAAAGAAATGCCCGATCCTTTTTAAACGTCTCCTTACATCTATACGCGACACAGTAATACACCATTCTGACTTAGTAATGAATAGAACTCACTTTAAATTACCCTATTCTATCATCACGTGTAGTATTTCAGTGCTCTAAACTACCCGCAGTTCTCTTTAGTCAGCTGATCGAGATGTTGGATTCAACAACGCGACGTCATCAGCCATCTATTGGATTTATGATCTAAGATAACGTGTAATTGAAAAATATCCTCTAGTTGCCGATAGAACGCACTCCCACCCAAGTATAGGCGCGATTAGTAAACAGCTGTTCAATAGGTTTATTAAAAGTGTTTCTCACAGTGTTACGTTTAGAACAACGAAGTTTTGTTTCAGTTTCAATTATTGTAAGTAGTCTGTATTAATATACTGAATTCCTACGTTGTTTGGAATGTTTACTGATGAAATTGTAAAATGCTGGGGTAAATGATAAACTATGGTTTGAACGCCGCTGCTCAAATACAGTATGTCATACTGTTGTTTGTCAATTTGCACTTTAAATAGGAAGAACATACGAGGTGTGCTTTCCTTTCCCGAGTTAACGTGAGACAGAGATAGGTATGATGATTGTATTAACGTGATTTCCCGCGATAACTTTGTTCCGGAAACGTTCACTTACGACATTACGACACTCCCCCTCCTTCAGCGGCTTACAACTTGTGGGACGCTGGTTAGCGACCAGGGGGCCCCAGCTGAGTTTGCGATTGCTTCCACTTAATTGTGCCGGGGTCCTCTCTGGCATATTTACTGTCGGCCTCCCTTGTACAACTCTTGTTCTCTTCCGACCCTGATGGTATTAGGATATCTGGGGTCTAAGGAGTCTTTCAAATTACCACCTTAATTGGACCTTGTTTCATCTTTCCTGATACCCTCATTCTTCAAAGGGTCAGATCTCTTGTTTTTCTCTTCATCATAGACCTTGCCTTCTGCACAATGTCACAAAGGAGGCAGGGTGTGTGTAGCCCCACCACTGGAAGTGCTACACCCTTAAGGGCTCAAGACTGTTGTTGAGTTTGGGGTGATACCTGAGCTGGATCTGTTTTTTTTCCCTTTTTCCAGTGATTCTGGGGCAGACTCCCTCCTATTTCTCTTCCTATCTACCATTCATGGCACACCTTTCCAAATCCGTCAATTCTCATTTTTTGAGGGTTGAGAGCATTTCTTTTACCTGCATTTTATTTCCCTTATTCCTTCCTTTTTCCTTTTGTTCTCCTAATCCAAAATTTGGTTGTAAGTTGTAGTAATTTTAGTTCTAATGTTCATTTTATTATCATTTTTCATTTTCACACCAAAGAATTAAGAGGCCTATAACCTCCATGTTAGGCACATTAACATCAACTATCATCATCAAAATACAATTTCAGCAATATCTTTTCCGAAAATGAATGAATGAATGATTGAATGAATGGATGAATGAATGAAATGTTTATTGGAGCAAAATAGCCAGAGAAAATACATAATACATCTGAAAATAAGATTATTGGCAATAAATAATCACTGCACAGTATTGTTAGTGATATTCGTCTTTTTTTTTCACATATTCGCATGATATCGGGAACATTGATTATGGCATAATTCACACACACAGTCCTCCTTTGGATAATCAAATCTTTTGTTGGTGCATAGCTTGTGGTGAATCCCGTATACTGCAAATCGTGTCATGGCGTGTCTCAGTTTATAGATGGCCTGTCTCCAGTTTTGTGTCAGTATGACGTCTGTTGTAAAATACTCGGTCCAAATGTTATTCCTTTTTTCAAGTAATATTTGAAAGGTTTTCTCATATGCCTTTGTGTTTGGAAGATGCAACTGCAACCTCATATCTTCTATTGAAGAAGTTCTCACTAAGCATAATATAAGTCAGTCTTGGTGGTGCTGTTATTCCTATTCCCAGCACTCTTTTCATGTAGCGGGCCTGGATTTTTTCTATTGTTAAGAGGTTTGTGAGCCAGCCCTGTAGTGTTGGGGTAGCGCGCCTGCCTCTCACCCAGAGACCCCGGGTTTGATTCCCGGCTCATCAGGGATTTTAGAAACCGACGAGGGCTGGAACGGGGTGCACTCAGCCACGTGAGGACAATTGAGTAGCTGTCTGATAGTGAGAAAGCGCCCCGGTCACGAAAAAACCAAGATTAATGGCCGAGGGGACCCGATGCTCTGACCACGCGTCACCCCAATATCTGTAGGCCAAATGGCTGGGCAGCAGTCGCTTGGTAGGCCTAGGTTCTTCAAGGGCTGTAGTGCCAGGGGTTTAAAGAGGTCTGTGACAGTAAGATTACCCCATTTAGGGCCGATTTTACAATGTCCAGATAATGTGGCAGATAGCTATCTGACATATATTTTATTCCCTCAGTCAACTGGCTGATAAGTTGCTGATGCGTTATACAAACCTATTTTTTCTCTCAGATATCTATCCGAAACTAATCTGACACATTTAAGTGTCGCAGCAGAGGTTGGCAATGAAAAAGTTGAAGACGATGAGGCATACTTGACAATTTGTATGTAAACAAAAGCACGTTTTGATATTTACGGATATGGTACGATAGTTGTAATGACCAAGATAACTTAATTGGAATTCAAACATTTTGTTTGAAATAAGTGTACATTCATTGCTGCAAATTTGGGTACGTTACCAAAATTTTAGGTGCGGTCTATAGACTTGTGATAACAAAATATCAGTTGAATGTTGGTAAAATTTCAGTAGTACTGTGCAGTAATATATTTTCGAGCTGTTGGTTCGTAAAAATGAAAGTATTTCATAACTGTATTGATTCTTGAAGAATGAAATAAAATAGACAGAATATTTAAGACCTTAATTGGGGTCTATAATAGCGAAGTTTTAAAGTGAACACAAAATGCCGATTCATGGAAGGAATCCAGATACACCTAACTATTCCAATAGACCTCGTGCGCATGGCGATATTTTACCTGCCGGCACACCTAGCGGCAAATCGCTCAGAACATCCATGTGGCGAGTGTATGTACAGGCATGTGCGGGAGAATCAAGCGTGATAGGGAAGGAAGCAATTTAAAGCTGAAATGTCGTCGTCCATAGAGGTTCACGTGGTATTTCAGAAGATTCAGTGGGATACATCGAATTTTAGAGCTTCTACGCTAAGAAAGGCAAACAGCTCAATGAAAGTAATCACATATTTCAGGTGAAGGAACGATTGTGAGAAGAAATATCCAGCTTCTGTTACAGAGAAACGAGCATTAATCAACCGCCTTATGCTGTTAAACTTAAGGTAATATTTACCTTTCTTTTTGGTCCACAAATCATATGTATATTTATTACTTTATTAATGCAGCCAATGGCCATGTACTTTTCTTTTTCAGGACGGGTCAGGGAAGGGATATTAAAAGGAAATCGGCCGTGGACCTATTGAAGGGAACCGTCCCGGCATTTGTCTGGTGGTGAAAATGGGAATCCACGAAAACCATTTTCAGAACGCCCAAGGTGGGATTCAAACCCACGCTCTCCCGATGCCAGAGAGGCACGAGGTAGCGCGTTAGCAGTCTCGACCACCGCGGCTGGTGAGATACGGAAGAGATAATGCGCAGAGGGCACTTCAGGAATTCTGTTTATCGTCCAAATGTATATTTAGACTATTAATTTTAAACATAACTTTATTACATATATTTCCCGTATCCATTGCCGTTGTTAATTATTTTTTCAATAATTAATGCTAGCCCTTTTTTTTAATATTTAACAGATCGATTGCAACAGGAACATTCAGTCAGCCGAGTGTTAATGCAAAGCAGGCCTTTCCAAATGCTGCAAGCACGTTGCTGCGCTTTGCATTTATGTTAATACCGAGTGGGATTCTTCGAAGACTATCTTCCTGCAACAATGGGAGAATTAATGTTATCGCGGAATATTCTAAAGGTGAACATTTAGGAGAAATGTTCAAGGATAGGTTAAATAAGCGGACAGTTTGTAGCGTATCGGAAAGTGTGGGAGTATGATATAAAGGCCGGTTCTGGCGTAGGGCCTAATGGGCAAGATGGCCGCCGCGCGCAACCAGCCCTATGTTATTCTTACGGAGGGGTCATTCAGAGCTGGCGCAGTGGCTAATGGGCAAAATGGCCGCCACGCTGTCACAGGGGGAGGTCGGCAGTGTAGTTACCAAATGGAATATTTAATATTATTATTAATTATAATTTTATTAGGTAATTATTGATTTATAGCTTGCCACGGTGGGTGAGTGGACTACCAACCCCCAAGCTTGCAGGTTCGCTCTTGGTGGTGGTAAGTGATTTTTGAAACGTGACAAAAATTAAGACACGCATGTCATACGATGTTGGCATGTAAAAGAACCCAGGGAGAGGTCAGCTATGTAGTTGCTAAATTGAATATTTATTATTATTATTATTTATTATTATTAGGTAATTATTGATTGATCATGTACAATCAAGACGAGCCTTATATTGCCGCACTTTATGGTGTAGTGGCTAGCATTTTTTTCTGTTACTGTGGAGGCTCGGGTTCGAGTCCTGGCTCTGTCAAGAAATTTAATTCTAGGCTGAGGGTTGGATTGGGGTACACTCAACCTTGTGAGGCAAAACTGACAGGAGCTGGCTTTTGATACATACCGCAGCCATTCTGCCTAACCCAACTTCACCTAACCTAACCTAACCTAACCTTACCTATCCTAACCAAATCCCACCTTACCTAACCTAACCTAACCTTACCTATCCTAACCAAATCCCACCTTACCTAACCTAACCTAACCTAACTTCAAAGTCAGAATATACAATATATCTATTGTTTTTTATACCCTCATAAATTAGATATAGAGAATGTCCACCACGATTTAGATCCTCGAGCACACTTTCTGACATATCATTAAAACGTGTAGAAAGGAATGTCTGAAATTTTTCACGGGCACATAGTACACGTTCACCATACATTGTGTCCACTTTCTGAATGTTAATGATACGGAAAAGAGTATGCATTTGTAATTCAGTGAGCATATTTCTCTCTAATCAACAGTTCTGTCCCCATAGCATTAAGAATATTTATTGTAGTAGCCTATGAAGAAACAAAAAAAATCATATCTATTACAGTTTAGCTATAAGTGACCAGAACCACTACAACATTTTACTCTAATAAGGAGATTTCCATAATGATAAGAAAAAAAAGAGCTTACCATAATGATGGTTGCTGCTTGATGCCACTACTAAACTGATACTCTTACAACGGACAAGTGAGTTCATGTTTCGCTGACGTAATCGTATGTTCACACGCACTTCCTGTGTATTGCACGTGCTGTAGTGGCTAAATTTAAAACTAGATGAGATGATTTGCTGATGTAATCGTATGTTCCCCTGCACGCACACGCCGGTCCCTGTGGACGGGTCCTAATAAGGAGATTTCCATAATGATAACAAAAAAATGCTTACCATAATAATGGATTGTGTAAGTAAACGTATTTTGCTGCTTGATGCCACTACTAAACTGATAGTCATACAACAGACAAGTGAGTTCATGTTTCGCTGACGTAATCGTATGTTCCCACGCACTTTCTGTGTGTTGCACAAGCCGTAGTGGTTAAATTTGAAACTAGATGAGATGATTTGCTGACGTAATCGTATGTTCCCCCGCACGCATACGCAGGCCCCTGTGGACGGGTCCTTGTGGACGAGTCCCTGTGGACGGGTCCCTGTTGACAGGTCATTGTTGACGGGTCCTTGTTGACGAGCCCCTGTGGACGGGTCCTTGTTGACGGGTCATTTTTGGCTGATCCATTTAGACCGGTCCCGTTGGACTGGTCCCTAATGCTATGATGAAATTAAACGTTGTTCCACATGAAACGCAAGCGAAGAGCCGATCGCTACTATGAATTAACATGTTTGTTTTTTGTTTTTACACATGTGCACTTGTTTTTTTGTTGTTGTAAGAGGGCGGGCTTTTTGAATACAGATTTATAGATGAGTTATTTTTTAAAATTACCAAAAGATCCAAAACTAATCGGTCATTAGCTTTTTAATATTTCATGAACCAATAAGGCTAGGGACTTGTATGAGAGGTCGTTGGACTTGAGGTGACATTCTGTTTTTGAATGTATTATTTATTTTTTGTCAAAAGGGCTTAACTACACTTTTGTTAATATCTCGCTGACTAATAATCAGAGAGGGTCAAGTGAGGTGTCATGGGACTCAGGATGGTCAACCCTTTTCCATGGTCAAGGAATGTACCCAAAATACCCAATACGTTAAGGTCATTGACCTGAGATTTTATAAACTAATAATTGGATACGAACATGTGAGATGTTTACCATGTGTGATGAAACATAGCTAGGTAGAGAAAGAATTAATCTAGGCTACATGTATGGTGACTGACAAGTCTTTTACCATTGAAACTTGTTTTCAGATCAAATTGCAGTATAGAGAGAGTATAGGTTGCAGGTATGGGTTAATAAATGAGAAACGGTGTACGCAAACTCTGATTTATCAAGAATTAAGAGTAGACTATCTTTAATTGATTGGTTAAAGATTATAGCTAAAACACAAAAAATGCTCAGTGGTTACCGAGGCAAAATGGTCGCTACACACAACAAGCTTTAAATACTTGAGGCTAATAATCTATACACACACACACACTCGCTTGTTGTAAACTAATCTGTGTTGCTGTCAGTGCTCAGACAGTAGGCTGATGACAAAATGCATTGCTAACAGAAATATAATCATTTCCGGTTGTCTAATGTTACCAGCTATCCATTTTTTGTGTTGCAGTGGTAAGCACTTTTAGCTCTTGTACTGGTGGTCTTAACTCGATTTCCAGGTCTGAGGCCTAGAAGAAGTCGAACTTAGAAACAAGGGCATAGTGGTGCAGTGGTTAAGCTGTTAGCCTTTTCACCAGGGGTTCGATTGCAGGTTAATATGCATGTCATAAACATATTAAACAAAACAAAACAGAGATAACGTTTAAAACTGATTACATTTGTGTTTTTTCAAATTATTACTTGGTTTACAAATACAAAGGTGAACTGGGTTTGATATACAGTTAATGCTGTCTATCACACACTAGACTGTAAGAAAGCCAAAAGAGCAAAAGGCGTAGGTAGAGCAGTGGTAAAATTGCTATATGTAGAGAACTACCTGGCAAAGCTATATCGCATAAACAGTGCAGGATACAATCCAGCAATCAAATGTGTAACTTGTGGAACAGAGAAATGCATTTACGTGAGAAAATGTAAGTTAATGTGTAATATGACCTAACCTACAAGTGTTCACCTGTGCACATGCATGATAAGAGCTAACAAGTCACATTCTGTTTAGTTCGTACGTAACGTTAGGTTAGGGCTACGAGGCACATGCCATTTGAGAGCAGGTCAAGGGATTTAACTTGGTGGATGGATGTGTTCTAACGAGTCATTTGTAGTTGAAAGAGAATAATACTTGTTCTCAAAATGTTAAAACTGAGGAGATGGTACGTACAGTAAGACGTCTTGTTATTTCCTGTGTCATATTACAGACATGGCAGAGAGCACACAGTTCTGTTGCTATGACTAACGCTGCAGTAATTTGAAACCCCACGTGTTCATCAAGACACAAGGTGATGATTATACAAAGTTAGCAGTCATTGGATATTACACAGGTGTTCCTTCCGGTGTCATGTTGCTGACATGGCAGAGAGCGCACAGTTCTATTGCTATGACTAACGCTGCAGTAATTTGAAACCCCAGGTGTTGATCAAGACCTTGGGTGATGATCATGCAAAGTCAGCAGTAATTGGATACTACGCATCAACATGGACTAAATCATAAACGTGTTGTCATAACCTGCAGAACCTCATTTAAAGATTTTAGATTTTACATTTTAAATTTAAGATTTTTAGATTTTTAGATTTTACTTTTTTAAATTTTCCTAAAAGAGTAAACTACAAGGTCACATACCTAACCTCATTAAACCCAACTTTACCAAACCTAACTTAAGCTAATCCAAAGGCTAATGCACATACACAAAGTATATAAGGTACATGCAACTATCCTTATGCTAGTCTTACAGGTTACTGTACAACATGATCACTACCCAAAACGGATTTTTTTTTCATTTTGTTGTTCACACATATTTCAATTTTCCAATTTCCCATCTTCAGTCTTTTTTAAATGTCAGTTTTTAGTTTTTCAATTTCATAATATGGAAAACATGGATTTTGCATTTTGTTGTTTGCACATTTATTAATTTCACAATTTCCCATTTTCAGTTCTTAAAATGTCAGTTTAAAGTATTTCAATTTCATGATATAGAAACATGGATTTTCCAATTTGTTGTTTTCACATTTATCAATTTACCAAATTTACATTTGCATTTTTTTAAATTTTCAGTTTAATGTTTTTTGTTCTATTTGTTAATATGGAAACATGGATGTTTTACAATTTGTGTTTTACATGTCATGCAACTATCCTTATGCTAGTCTTATAGGTTACTATACAACATGATCACTACCCCCACCACATTTTTTTTCATTTTGTTGTTTATACATATGTCAATTTTCCAATTTCCCATTTTCAGTTTTTTTAATGTCACTTTTATGTTTTTCAATTTCATAATATAGAAACATGGATTTTGCATTTTGTTGTTTACACATTTATCAATTTCACAATTTCCCATTTACTGTTCTTAAAATGTCAGTTTGAAGTTTTTCAATTTCATGATATAGAGACATGGATTATCCAATTTGTTTTTTTCACATTTGTCAATTTACCAAATTCCCATTTACAGTTTTTAAAATTTCAGTTTAATGTTTTTTTTTCTATTTGTCAATATGGAAACATGGATTTTTCCAATTTGTGTTTACATGCTCATTTTGCATTGGGGGTGGAGAAAGGTGGGTAGTAATTAAAAATGTGCAAGCAGTGATCATTGTTGACAGGTCATTGTTGACGAATCCTTTTCATACAACAGACAAGTGAGTTCATGTTTCGCATGCATTACCTAAAATGCAATACCATGCAAGTGTTTAACATTTTACAAATTAGTTTATGTATTAGTTTATGTGTGGGGTCTTATGTTGGGCATCTTGTGTTGGCTTATTTGACAAGTTATTTTGTCAATGCATTTAGTGGATTTTTCTCTTGGTCTTGGAAAGTATATCAGTCCATTTTATCACAACATAATGCTTACTGACATGTTTTAAGCAACAACGACAACACACTAAACTTTCAAAAAATCTAAAGTACTCTAAGGTACTCTCAACTCGTACCCTTACCTCTATCCCATGCCTAGTCAAGAACATTTTTTTTTTCAAAAAAAAGGTGAATGGGGAAAGTAGACTATATGTTTGAACTAAAATCATTTAAAGTCATATGTTAACTCTAACACCTACGTTTATCCCATTATTAGTCGAAAAATATTATAATTTTTAAATTTTTCTAAAAAATATTTGGAAAGTAGGCTATATTTTTGAAAACTAATCATCCTATAAAGTCATATATATAGACTCAAACCAAATGGCTTTTATATCCTTAATCGTTAGAACAAAATATGGAATTTTTGACATTTTTTCCAAAAATGTTCATTTTTAAAAATGGGGTATATATTGGAAACTAGAAATTTTACAAAAAAAAAGTGTGTTTGACATAAATGACAGGTATTTACCCCCAGATCTCTGGGACAAAATCCAGAAATGTTTTAATCTAGTCCTAGCTACCCTCACCTGACATGACCATACCTGTTTGTAAGCAACAACAACAACACACTAAGATTCCATGAATTCCAGAGTACAATTTTTGCTCGATGTCACTACTGAAGTGACAATGGGTTTTCCGATCATATCACTATAAATTCATTACCCCCGCTCTTATCTCGGTCTCGACAACAACCATGCCTATTTTTATTATGTCAGATGATGTAATGTTCGGGTGCAAAGTGTGTGCAAAGTATGTGTAAAAGTGAGTGAAAAGTGAGTGAAAAGTGGGTGTAAAAGTGGGTGCAAAGTGGGTGCAACGTGGGTGCAAAAGTGGGTGCAAAAAGTGGGGGTGTAAAAGTGGCACCCTATTTGTAATGGCTTATTTGACAAGTTATTTTGTGGTACCCTATTTGTAATGGCTTAATTGACAAGTTATTTTTGTCAATGTATTTAGAGGATATTTCTCTTATTCTTGGAAAGTATCTCAACCCTTTTTATGATAGCATAATGCTTACCGCCATGTTTGTAAGCAACAACAACACACTAAAATTCAAAGAATCCAAACTTCTTACTCTAAGGTTAATGATTGCCTCTCAACTCAATTCCACGCCTAGTCAAAAACATTATACAGTTCAAATTTTTCAAGAAAAGGTAAATTGGGACAGTAGGTTATATGTTAAATCTAACAAGAAGTTCCGTAACGAACTAAAGAGCCTACTTTTCTTAAAATTTAAGATCTATGCCAATGATTAATCTATATGGATCTATCTAGAATAATGACGAAATTAAGTTGATAATATCGAAATTTCTAATTAGTTCGAAATACTGTATACCTGGCATACTGTAGCCTAATAGAGAACTACAGTTGGCAGCCCTGGTGATTGAATATATTCTTAGTTCCATCTCTTAAGGTACAGAATACAAAATTTGGTTGAAGTCCAATGGATAGCATGGACGTTACATGCAGTTAAACATTGGATCTAACAGCGCGCGTAAAATCATGTTGGCAACAATGACATACATGTATTGGTCAGAAATAATCTGAAATAATATGATCTATTGTTGTGTCAATTTTGAATAAAATCCATCAGTTAGTATAGTAGTTACATGCATTTTAAAATTGGACCTATCAGCAGGCTTAGAATCATGTTGGCAGCACTGACGTATATTAGTTACTCCAAATTAATCTAGAATGCCAGGTACTATACGTGTGCAAAGTTTAGAGCTATTGGCTTGCATACTTTCTGATATATTGATATTAGGGTAACAAAAATAGAGACAGTATTTACTAACAGTTGGCAGCCCTGGTTACTCTTAAGAATCGGTATTTACATATCTGTTATGGTACACACAGCACACACGAAATTTGGTTGAAATCCAAATGATAGTATAGAAGTTACATGTATTTAAAGTTGGACCTCTCAGCAGGCTTAGAATCATGTTGGTAGCACTGACGTATATAAGTTTCTCCAAATTAATATAGAATGTCAGGTACTATACGTGTGCATATTTTAAAGCTGTCGGCTAGCATACTTTCTGATATATTGGTATTTGGATAAAATAAATTGAGAGCATTTATTAACAGTTGGCAGCCCTGGTGGATCTTAATAAAACGTTCAGTCATGTCTGTTTGTGTACACATAGCACATACGAAATTTGGTTGAAATCCAATTGATAGTGTAGAAGTTACATGCATTTAAAATTTGGACCTATCAGAAGGCGTATATTCATTTTGGCAACACTGCGATGTAAGGCCTCCTGGAAATTAAACTGCAATTTTATTGTCTATACGTGTGCCAATTTTGAAATAGCTCCTATTCATACCTTCCAAGATATCCAACATGGAGCTCAAATTTCAATTGCGATTTTTCAGCAGTTGGTAGCACTGACATCATTTTCAAATAAGGGCGTGAGATATTCAGGTATAGATCTTTACTCTTACCAAATTTTGTTTCGATTGCTGCAGCCGTTTAGGCGTTGATAGGGGGGGGGACACACACACACAGCCAGACAGACAGGACAGACAGACAGACAGACATTTGCCCGATCACATAAGTCTACTTTTTCCTCATTTTTGAAAAATATGAAAAGTAGGCTAAAAATCATATAAAATCACACGCTAACTACAACACCTAAGTCAATCCCACTCTCAGTCAAAAAATATTTAATTGTTCCAAAAAATATTTGGAAAGTAGGCTATATTTTGAAAACTAATCATCCTAAAAATCATATATCGACTCAAACTAATGGCTTTTATGTCCTTAATCGTTAGAACAAAACAGGGAATTTTTGACATTTTTCCAAAAAATGATCATTTTAAAAAATGGGCTATATTTTGTAAACTATGAAATTTACAAAAAAAAGTGTTTAACTCTACCCAAAATCCAAGTCCTAGGTCTCTGGGACAAAATCCAAAAAGCTTCAATTTTGAAAGTAGACGATATTTTGAAAACTAATCATTCTAATCATTCTAAAAAGTCATATATAGACTCAAACACATTTTCTCTAAGTCCTTTAACGTTAGACAAAACTTAACACATTTTCAATTTTCCCAAAAAAAGGTCAATTTTCAAAATTGCTTATATTTTGGAAACTAAGAATTTTACAAAAAGTTTGTTTAACGTAAATGAAAGACCTTTACACCCTCTAGCCCAAAAATAAATTGTAGGTGCCTAGGATTAAAACTGTGCAGTAGTGTGTTTGTAGCGGTTCTAGCACCTCCTCTTCCTCCCCTCCTCTCAAGATGGCGGCCGTAGCTTAACTTAACCTAGCCTAACCTAACAAGACGGCGGCTGTAGCTTAACTTAACCTAGCCTAACCTAACAAGATGGCGGCCGTAGCCTAACCTAACCTAACCTACGAGGTGTGATCAAAAAGTTCCAAAGATATGGCTGCGACTTAACCAAACCTAGCCTAACCTAACCTAACCTAACCTACAAGGTGTGATCAAAAAGTTCCAAAATGGCGGCCGTAGCTTCACTTAACCTAACCTAACCTAACTTAACGTACACCTACGAGGTGCGATCAAAATTTTCAAGATGGTGGTCATAGCTTAACTGAACCTAGCCTAACATAACCTAACCAAAACCTACGACGTGTGATCATAAAGTTCCAAGATGGCGGTCGTAGCTTTACTCAACCTTACCTAACCCTACGAGGTGTGATCAAAAAGTTCCAAAATGGCTGCCGTAGCTTAACTTAACCTTTGATTGACCCCTGTTGATTAACCCCTTTTGATTGATCTCTGTTGATGTATCCCTTTGGACTGGTCCCCTGTTGACTAGCCCCCCTTTGGACGGTCCTTTTTAAGGGAGTCTTTTTTTTACGGGTCCCGGAGGATGGGTCCATAATGACGGGTTCCTGTGGGCGGGACCATAGGACTGATCCCTATGGACTGACCCATTCATTTTATCCAAATTATGTCCACAGGGACCGGCGTGTGCGTGCAGGGGAACATACGATCACATCAGCAAATCATCTCATCTAGTTTCAAATTTAGCCACTACAGCGCGTGCAACACACAGGAAGTGCGTGTGAACATACGATTACGTCAGCGAAACATGAACTCACTTGCCCGTTGTATGAGTATCAGTTTAGTAGTGGCATCAAGCAGCAAAAGACGTTTACTTACGCAATCCATCATTATGGTAAGCTTTTTTTCTTATCATTATGGAAATCTCCTTATTAGAACAAAATGTTATAGAGGTTCTGTTCACTTATAGCTAAACTGTAATAGATATTTTTTTTTGTTTCTTCATAGGCTACTACAATAAATATTCTCAATGCTATGGGGGCAGAACTGTTGATTAGAGAGAAATATGTTCACTGAATTACCAATGCATACTCTTTTCCGTATCATTAACATTCAAAAAGTGGACACAATGTATGGTGAACGTGTACTATGTGCTAGTGAAAAATTTCAGACATTCCTTTCTACAGGTTTTAATGATATGTCAGAAAGTGTGCTCGAGGATCTAAATCGTGGTGGACATTCTCTATATCTAATTTATCAGGGTATAAAAACAATAGTTATATTGTACATTCTGACTTTGAAGTTAGGTTAGGTTAGGTTAGGTTAGGTAAGATGGAATTTGGTTAGGTTAGGTTAGGTGAAGTTGGGATAGGCAGTATGGCTGCGGTATGTATCAAAAGCCAGCTCCTGTCAGTTTTGCCTCACAAGGTTGAGTGTACCCCATTCCAACCCTCAGCTTAGAATTAAATTTCTTGACAGAGCCAGGTCTCGAACCCGAGCCTCCACAGTAACAGCTAAAAATGCTAGCCACTACACCATAAAGTACGGCAATATAAGGCTCTTCTCGATTGTACATGATCAATCAGTAATTACCTAATTAATAATAATAATAATAATAAATATTCCATTTAGAATCTACATAGCCGACCTCTCCATGGGATCTTTTACATTCCAACATCGTATGACATGCGTGTCTTAATTTTTGTCACGTTTCAAAAATCACTTACCACGACCAAGAGCGAACCTGCAAGCTTGGGGGTTGGTAGTCCAACACGATAACCACTCACCCACAGTGGCAAGCTATAAATCAATAATTACATTATAAAATTAATAATAATAATAATAATAAATATTCCATTTAGTAACTACACGGCCGACCTCCCCCTGTGACAGCGTGGCGGCCATTTTGCCCATTAGCCACTGCGCCAGCTCTGAATGACCCCTCCATAAGAATAACATAGGGCTGGTTGCGCGCGGCCCATTAGCCCCTGCGCCAGAACCGGCCTTTATATCCTACTTGTGGGATTAGAAACATTCACCAAAACTGAACTATACGAGAAAATTAACAAGAAGTTCCGCGAAGAACTATACAGCCTATTTTCATATATCCTGCTCATGTTAATTGTCTCTATCAACATACAAAATTTCAGTTTAATTGCTGTAACAGATTCGTAGATATTGAGAACCGTCTAAATATTTCATATGGTCGCCAGGATTGATTTTTATTTTTGTACTATTACATTAAGATTATTGTGTACGTGTGGTATTCAAACTTCAATCGAATGATTAGAACACAAGAAGTAAAAACGAGATTTTAAAAGTACGCACACCAGCCATCTTGTGATTATGCAAACAATTGAAATAAATTACATGCCAGTGGATCAACATTTGTATAAGCATTTAACGTGCAACGTTTCACGGCACTCGGATAGTTAATTCGCGAGAAACGTCCATTTAAATATTTATACTTCGCGTCGCCGCCATGTTGGATTTGTGCTCGCCAGGTTACTGAAATTCCTATAGGTGAAGGTCCTATAGTCTCTATGAACATTCAAAAAATCTGTTTGGTTGCTGTAGACGATTCATAGATATTGAGTACCGTCTAAATATTTCGGAAGCTCGCCATTTAGGATTGTTATATGTATAGGCCATAGAGTTATGTACCATTCAAGGACAATTATTGCCTAGCTTCATTATTCAAACTTTCACTTCGATCGCATGATTACGACACAAGAATGAAAACTTAATTTTAAAATTTCGCACAAGCGCCATATTGAGGTTATGTAAACAATTGAATTAAATTAGATGGCAGTGAATTACAATCTGCAAAATTATTTACTGTACCACATTTCACTGCGCTCAGATGGTTAAATCACGAGAAAAGTCTATTAAAATATTTCAAATTCGCTTGGTCGCCATGTTCGTTTTGTACTTTACAGGTTTATGAAATATACATAGGTAAACTTGTATCAGTACCCTTTATCACCGTACAAAATTGCATGATGATATCTGTAATAGTTTCGGAGATATAGAATGTCAGTGAAATATTTCGCACAGCCGCTGTTTTGAGGTTATGTAAACAATTGAACTAAATTAGACTCCAGTGCATTACAATGTGTATAAACATTTGCTGTACCAAGTTTCATTACGTTTGGATAGTTAAATCGCGAGAAATGTCTATTTAAAAATCTCAATTTCGCTTGACCGCCATGTTGGTTTTGTAGTCGCCAGGTTTTTAAAAGTCTCATAGGTGAACTTCTAGTAGTGATCTTTATCACTGTACACAATTTCAGGGCGATATCGGTGATAGTTTCGGAGATATTGAATGCTAGTGAAATATTTCGCACAGCCGCCATGTTGGATTGGTGAGACGTAACAAAATTTGAAGGGCACGGTCGAGGTCGCCGGGAATAGTGCTATGAACTTCCCGAGTTTCATTGAAATCGCTCCAGCCGTTTAGATTTTATTAGGGGGGGACACATACACACCTCACACACACATACACACACACGCACACACACACGGACAAAAGGTGATCTCATAAGCCTATTTTTTCAAAATTGAAAATAGGCTAAAATATAGACTGTGATTTTACAAGAATTTTGAAGGCCGAGTGTGAAGGTGAATCCATAATTATCTCCACTTCTATTGTTGAAGCTATCATGGATGATGCTGCAGAACAGAGCGAAACAAGAAGCTCCTGTGACAGTTAAACATAACGCCGAGTGCAGCAAAACTAATACGCAGTTTGCACTTCATTGACAGAAGTAACATATTTTCCTTGTCAAGAGTACAATTATGATAAACAGAAGGTAACAACGGTAACAGGATACGAAACACTGCCAGCTTTACACCCGCTATTTCAACAAGATTATGTTCGCTTTCTTTCACTTACCGGTATCCACAAAAATAATGCTTCTTATCCACAAGGTCCACATTAACACTACAGTCTTGTTATAAACAAGTGTCAGTCATTGTTTTTTTTTTTTTCGCACGGGGCATTGGCAGATTTGTCTGGACTTCTGCTTCGCAATTATTTCTCAAAGAAGAAAACAATATGTTCACCTCCGTCTTCCTCACTATATACGGTCACAATATCCGTCTGTGTGCTCACGTCACTGAATTAACCATACTCCTTCACACTTCCTTCACCCCCGTCATTTTCCTTGTATCTTGTATCTAGCAGTTACTCTACTGCCCTCTCGTTGCTGGTGCTGATCCGATAAATGTGGCTTCATGTAGAGCCTCGGTATGTAACCGGGGCTGTCAGGGTCTCTTGTCGATGTCCGTTTATAAAATGCCGACTACAAACACGTGAATTATTTGTAGGATGTCATGGTTTACCATCACTCGTGTCCCGTTTTAAAGCCTCAGTCCAAGCGTTCCTTCCATGAATGTGCTGTTTATTGTTGGGAATACGAAGAACTTCGTACCAGGCGGACAATTTCTGTAGGAGTAGTTACATCCAACCACAGAACAATTTGTTTTACTCTTTGTAGAACTTTCTTCCATCTCGAACTTTAATTCGCACCTCAACAAACGCAGCCTGTTAACCCAGATAACCCTGATTTTTTTTTTCGTTGAGATTTGTTTTTGTTCCATGAAGATCTTCTGTTGAAGATGTAAGGAGGCCGGAAAAAGTGGTTTTAATTACGTGCCATGCCTAGTTTGCCGGAAATCAGACATCCTTCCAGAAGGACGTCAGGGATATTCACTATCAAAATTAAATCCGCGTGAATTACTTCATAATATTCATTGAGTAAAATATTTTATTACATAGAATACAATAAAACTTTATTTTACTCTAGAACTATTTAGGAAACAACAATTGAATGGTTAAAACTTTGTATGAAGTACTACAAAGCAAGAAACATGCAAAGCACAGTCACATTTTATGCACCTTGAAGTGCATTTTTTCGAGCAGTGTTTGGAATGAAGTTGTTTTTTCTTCTTGTTTGTGTAGGCATCTGTGGGAAGGTCTGAGACGTAATGATGTATTCCATCGTAACGGACATCAGTTTTCCTTGTTTCCTTGTTTTGGACGTCCTTAGGCAGAGCTCACTCTTCTATTGGATGCCAATATAGATCTAGTTACACTCCTCAAGTGCAAGTGGTCAAGTTTTCCACCATCCTAGCGATACAGCTGCCGAGCATTTTGCTCTGCCAGGTCTATAGTATGTGCTATTGTGGGAAAATACCACTTTTTTCATCTGATTGATACTCTGAAAGTAACACATTTTCATCAGTTCGATCAATCCCACCCATTTCATTGTTATAAGGGGAAAACAAGCTTGGTTGAGGTACGGATATTATTGTTCTCTGCTGGTGGGAAAATAGGGATAAATTACTCAAGGGACTGAACTTGTCAAAGTTAGTAGTATGCCGATGAAAGACCACATTTCAGTATTAGACACATCACGAACTTTGTTCTTCTTTGCAGCATACTGATTGGTAAAAATTATTATTGTTTGCACAACTTCTTCATCAAATAATAATTTGTAATATTCGAGTGGTGTTTTCATTTATAGCCTTTAGCTCATTATTGCTCCAGTTATACTCCGCAGGATTGGGGCGTTTGCGCGTTCTCCTAAATTTCTTAAATTTACCCTGATTTTCTTGATTCGAGCAGATTGGCAAACTTAAAAACAAGAAATGAACGTGATTTATATCCTTTATGGAATAAAGTGATACCAACTATAGCAAATCCAACTCCGTACAGGCCATGGAGGCCCTGGGAGTAGTGGAAGGTAGAGACTTCCACTTTCTGTGACATCGGCACTAGCTGGGATGGAGTTATCAGCGCCAAGCTGGAATTGCTCCCAGGAATTACCTTGGTACTCCGAAAGTAGTCGTTTTGTTTTTAAAATCCACTACCTGGATGGGGATCGAACCCACTCCCTTTCAGTTGGAAGCTCACCGCCTCTACTGACTGCGCGACGCAGCCCCCTTGATACCTACTATGTAAATAGTTAATATTTAGTATTTTCTGCATACACAAAAACTGACGTACAGGTATAATCTCGATTAGCGAGGGAGCATTTGAGATGCTGAGGAATGCTTCTGATTGCAGTTGGGAACCTGGAAAATGATCAATTGTAGCAAAAACTTCCGCCCCTGAGTCAAATGACTCAAGTTCAGGGGTGCCATTCTTTTAAATGATCGCTAGGAGTTCATTCAGAGTAAGAACCTTGCTAAAACAGAAAATACATCGTATTTCCCTGACGTCCTTCTGGAAGGATCCGCAGTTTTAGGTAACAATAACTTCAACTAATATTGGTACAGCGAACAAAAACATCATCACATATGTCGGACAACATCCATAGAGTTTGTGTTACAAAATTTTTTAATCATCCAGGAATACCTGTGGTCGTAATACTTACCCTTCTACAATGTTGGCAGTCAATTCGCCCATCACAGAAACATCGGTTCACCTTTAACGCTATTGTTGCTAACAAAATGTCTGCACGGCTGTGCATTCTGCCACAAACTGATGACAAGTTATTGGCAGGACAGTAAATACACGCATGCGTGCAGATTGCTTCTTGTTTTTACCACTAGAGCACACCGAACATGACCTATTCGTTCGTCCTTCTGGAAGGACGTCAGGGATATCTGGGTTCACGTTGCTTCACTTCACTGACAAGCGCCACGTGGACTATTCGTACGACTTGCCGCCAGAGCGCAGCAACATCCATGCGCACGAGGTCTATAGTCCCATGTGATATGATTGAAATAAATAACCCATTTATTTCAGAAGGATTTGTCAGTAGTGATTTAGTTCAAGATTTCAGATGATGATAATTGTGGTTTTGGTGGTTGGATCTTCCGAGGTTATCTGCCCTTAGGGGAAAATTAGTTGTCCTGTACCATTGGTGTCTTAAGAATCCTGATGTTGCACTTGTAGGTGTCTTTCATTGGTATGCTTGACTATACTCTACCGGTACCGTACCACAAATTATTCTTGAATTGCCACTAGAAGCTCAAGTAGTAGACATACAGAGAGAACTAAACTCATACTTACACCAACAGTGTAGACCTAGGCTTGGTACCTTGAGACTTGAAAAAACCCTAAGTGCTTAAAAAAATTGTATTTTTAGTCCACACAGCTCTTTTTGACAATCCTAGGCAGGGTGAACATTAATTCCATCTTCCTCTGGCTTTGAACTTGGACTGAATTAATTTGGCCTTCCACATGAATGTATTTCTATGTTTGAAAGAAACCAACTTTCTTTGGTGATCATTCCAAATATCTAATCTACATTCGATTCTGTAAGAACTACTGTTGGCTTGTCTTTTGTTTGTTCTTCAATTAATCCAGCACCATAATTTCCATCCATTACTTCCTGTTATCAAACGAGTGATGAATTTCTCTTGGAGGACAGGTATGGCTGGGTGTATATAGCCTACTCAAACTAGAGCAGACTAATGTCTTGATATGTTGCTCCTATTAAATTGAAAAGCATTTGGAATTATGGACATAAGGCATATTCATGTGTTTGCTACATATTCATGACTATTTTTACAGTACCCTATTTTAATACTGGGGTAACTGCAGTAGCCTAGTGCTTATTTTTTAAACTGTGGCTAGGATTGGGAAGGTGTCATTAAGATAGGTACCATCCCAACGTTACATCCCCACAAGCTTAGTAGCCTATAAAGGGCTTTGTTAGTAAGCATCGATAACTTTAAGGAAGTACCTGCAGTGAGTCATGAATGTTACCTATAGTATGTATTGGCCGAGCCCACTAACCAAGCTTCACAGCAATAGGATAGGCTAGGATTGGGAAGGAGTCATTAAGATAGGTACCATCCCAACGTTACAACCCCACAAGCTTAGTAGCCTATAAAGGGCTTTGTTAGTAAGCATCGATAACTTTAAGGAAGTACCTGCAGTGAGTCATGTATGCACTGCCGGCTGGATCGCACCCCTCCTGGCTGCTCTAAACTGCCTGCCCATTCGACGATTACAGCATTGGTTTAAGCGTATAACCTCGATTCCAAATAAAGGCGCTAGGAAGCAGCACCAAGTGACTGTGGCAGACATACGTTTTGTATTGATGTTAATGGCGAAGTTGTGTTTGGAATTTATTCTGAATGATTTGATAATGCTGTAAAGCTGCGTGCCCTTTTGTAAATCAGAACAGGGCAAGTTAGAATACCGGGGAATCTCATTTCATGGGATACCATCGGACAATTCACTGCGTGGGATGTGGTTACGTGCAATTTCCAGAGAAGGTGACGAGGAGGAAGCAAATAAATAGAAGAATTAAAAAATACATAAATGAATGAATGATTAAGTGAGTAAATGCGTGAGTCAATAAATATGTAATTAAATAAATAAGTAAATAAATAAGTAAATAAATACGTATGTAAACAAATAAATAAGTAAATAAATATGTAACATTGTGGGGTTTGAAGCCATTTTTCAGTGTTGCCTAAGTAAACAAAACTTTGGTGCTTTTCAGTCGGTCAACACGAATGTACCCAAAAAGAGCTGGGTTATACCCTAATCCTGAAATAAATTACATTAAATTTATTAATTTCAGGATTAGGGCATAACCCAGCTCTTTTTGGGTACATTCGTTTTGACCGACTGAAAAGCACCATACGTTTGTTATAAATATGTAAGTAAATAGATAGATAAATAGATTTTTATTAATTCCATTTGATCAAATACATGCATTCAATACATTTTTATATAGGACACGTCAGAATTTACATGCATAAAATAAAAGAACTAACAGGTATATATTACTAAGGTTATAACTATTTATAACTTATTATAATAGCAAATCTTAATAGATACAATATTATTGCACAACTATTTACACCTCACTCTATTATCATAATATGAAAACTGAATTCTATAAATACAACAACATACAGCTAGGTATTAAAATTAAATTAAAAAAGTAAAATATAGTTATAGATTCCATCACTCCTATACGCTAAAATATTCAACTACTGAGTAAAAACAATGGCACTGCAGATAAGCTTTCAACATTCTATCAAAGGTTTTTATTTTTGGGGACAGTTTTATATACTGGGGTAGTTTATTGTATAATTTAACTCCAGTGTGAAAAGTTCCTTTTTGATATATGCTTGTGTGTGAAATATGAATGTTTTGATTTTGTCTTGTGTTATGCCTATGAACATCATTGTTTGTTTTAAGAAAAACATCTTTATTCATTAAATTCTTTTTAAAAAACATAATACTTTCAAAGATATATATGCAGGGCAGTGGGAGAATGTTTAAATCTATAAACAGAGGTCTACATGATTCTCTAGAGTTTACATTTGCCATAATTCTAATCGCCCTCTTTTGTATCCTAAACGTGCTTAGTACATCTGGCGACATACCCCAAAATATGATCCCATATCTTAAGTATGAATGGAAATAAGCAAAATAAGTATTTCTTAATGTGTGAATGCTAGTGCAGGTTTTCAAAATACGTAACGCAAAGCACATCGAGTTCAGTTTAGTATTCAGATATTGTATATGTTTATTCCATTTCAAGTCTTGTTGTATCCCTAGTCCTAAAAACTTTGTTTCTGATTTATTTTCTATTTGATGACCATTTAATGTTATATTGGGCATCGCAGGATTCCTATTCTGTATAGTGTGGAAATTTAGACATACTGTCTTTTTATAGTTTATTATGAGGCGATTATCTTGTGACCATTTGGTTAACTCTCCTGTAACGGAGTCAGCAGACTGCTGTATGACCTGTTTAGTTTCACCTTTTATTACGACTGTTGTATCGTCCGCAAACAAAATTTCTTTATGTGAATGAACGTTCTGTGTTATATCATTGATATATAGAAGAAAGAGTAGTGGGCCCAAAACCGATCCCTGGGGTACTCCAAATTCAATAATTCCCTCACTGGACAATGTTTCATTAAGTAATTTGGTTCCATCATCCTTGTGTCTCAAGCTTACTATTTGTTTACGCCTTGTTAAGTAAGACTCTATCCATTTATTAGCTAGACCTCTAACACCATATTGATTTAGTTTGGTAAGGAGGATTTTATGGTCAACAACATCAAATGCTTTCGATAAATCCAAGAATAGGCCAGTTACATGTTCCTTATTGTCAATTAATTTCAGTATACTATTACTACATTCGTAAATTGCTGTCTGTGTAGATTTTTCCGTTCTAAATCCATGTTGTGAGTTTGATAATATTTTATTTTTTTCTATGAAACTTATCAGTCTCTTATACATAATTTTTTCCACAATTTTTGCAATACCAGTTGGTAAGGTAATAGGACGATAGTTATCTAATTCATCTTTTGAACCGTTTTTGTGCACTGGAATTACTTTTGATAACTTCAAAATATCCGGGTAAGTTCCTGAGAGAATTGAACTGTTTATTAAGTGCGTAAGTGGATTTATTATATTTTCTGCACATTTCTTTAAAATTGCATCAGGGATGCCATCAATGCCAGCACAGAATTTATTTTTAGCTCTTTTATAACTATTCTTACCTCTTCACTTGTGACATGATTTATAAATAAAGAATCATTGCATATATTTATTTTATTATTAGAATTTTGTGTATTTACCTGTGATTTATTTATTAATTTTTGTGGAATTTCTAGAAAATAGTCATTAAAAGTGTTTGCTATTTCCTCTGGATTATTAATCACTTTATTATTTCTGGTCAGTGTAATGTTCCTTTGTATTTTAGCAGATTTTCCAGTTTCTTTCTTTATCACGGACCACATAGCCCTGTTTTTATTAGATGATTGGGAAATAAAATTATCATTATGCATTTTCTTTGCTAGTCTTATTACCTTATTTAATATGCTAGTGTATTTTTTGTAGTATAAATTGAATTCAGGTGTTGTGTGGTATTGTTTATATAATTTGTGTAGAAATTTCTTTCTTTGACATGAATTTATAATCCCTGTTGTTATCCAATTGCTAGTTTTGTTATTTTGAACAGTTCTTTGTTTAAAGGGGAATACTATTTCAAAATAGTGTTTTAGGATACTGTTAAATGCATTATATTTATCATTTACATTTTCTAGTTCATAAATTTCTGACCATGTTTCCTTATTTAATAAGTCATTGAAATATGTAACATTTGATTCAGTGAATGACCTGCACTTTGATTTTACTCCATTATCATTATTATTGATTACTTCGGATACTTCAAAACTCAGTATTTGTCCATGGTGGTCACTAAAACCCGGACAATAGACTTCTATTGAATGGTGATATTTATCTGTATTTATAAAAATTTGATCCGGAGTGGTTTTACTAAATTTTGTTATTCTTGTTGGTGTATTTACTGTAGGTTTCAGTCCATAGGAAATTAGTAACTGTGTTAATAATTCACAATTTCTATCAAGTTTTAAGAAATCCACATTTACATCCCCACAAATTATTATATCGAAATTTACTTTGCTCGTGTTATTGAGTAACAATTCTAATTTATCTATAAATAGAGGAAACTTTCCTGACGGAGAACGGTATACGCATACAATTATTAACTTAAACTGCTGAATTTTTACGGCAGAGAATTCAAAATCCTGTTCCATAATTAGATAATCATAAGCTGTTATCTGTTCATGATCTAAATTATTTCTTAAGAAGATGCAAGTACCACCATGGCTAATATTAGATCTAGAGTATTTACTAGCTTGCATAAACCCTGGGAATTGAATTAATTCGAGTTGTTCCTCTTTCAGCCAATGTTCTGAAATACATAGTGCTGAGATGTCTTTAAGTTCATTTTTAAGCATTAGATTTATGTAATCAATTTTATTATAAAGAGACTGGACATTCTGGTGGTAAATTTTAAATTTGTTACTTTTGCAAGCTTGTGTTGGTGATTTATTTACATTATTATTATCATAATTGTTATTATTATTGTTGCTAGACAAATCCGAAATACCATTGTTGCACTCCGTTAAATTTGACTTCAAAAGATGTGAATGCCAAACCTCACGTTTGGCTTCTTCTACCAGTTTCCCTGCTTCCACTCTAATGATATTACTGTTGAATTATTCTTACCATTTGAATTTACAATTTTGCAGATTTCATTACTAAGACACTCTTTTCCTAATCTATTTAAGTGTAGGCCATGCCGAGTGTGGAACTTCCTGTCTAATTTACTTACATCTACAATTTGGACATTTGGAAAACTCTTACAAATTTTAAGAATTTTTCCATTTGTAGCCTCTATTTCTACATTTACACATGATTTGGGAATTAAATCGTATCTCTGCGGAATGTTTAAAATAATGACATTTGTTTTTTGCATGGATGGCAATGTACCCTTTAAATCGTTGATTACCTTTTTACTCTCATTTCTATAGACGTCGTTTGCTCCAGCGATGATCACTGCGTAGTCCTTTGCAGTAAGGGACGCACACTCTCCTATCATCCCGTTCGTGACTTCTGCAATTTGAGCTCCTGGCTTCACTGTCGAAGTGACCTCCATTTCTCGGCTTCTCTCCAATACGCTTGCTGCTACATCTTGCCCGTGGCTATCCACAAATATCCGCATCGTCCTGGATTTTCTCTTTATCACTTTCTTCTTTTCTTCTTGAGGAAAGTCATCATTTTCTTCGACAAGCACTCCAAATGAATTTGAGACGGGAATTTCAGTTACATGTACTCCATTTATAGGCCTAGGCTTATTCAATCTTACCTTACCAGCAATCACTGTCGACCAAGTTTCCTTGCATTCCTCTCTGTTTCCTTTTAATTTATTCAACTCTTCCATTAACTTAGCAATATCTTCCTTTAGCAGCTTTATAATTTCGTCTTTTGAGGACAGTTCGTTTCTCAGGTTATGACATTCGCATGACGGTAGCGGTAGGCCTACATTACGACAATCGGTTTCACTTTTCTCCTCATTCAATTTTACCTGAGATCTTGTGATGATTTTATTTGCATTTTTTACTTTTATTTTGCACGACGAGCATAAATCCGTTACGGTTACAAACCTGACGAGACACTAACGCTGTTTACTGTCGTCATACTAGAGCTCTAAGTTAGCCTAGATGTTTACACCAAATTACACTAAATTTAATTTAATTATTACTACCTAATAGAATTAATCTAATTACCTACCAATAAAGAAGAATGTGAAATACGTATATCTTCCAATCGGGCGAAGTCTCGTAAAAGCACCACTGCTCTACTTGATTCAAACAGTGATTGAAGAAGTCACCGTATCTTTGGATACACGTTCCCACAACTTATTTTAAGTTTATTAAATTATCAACAAGAATTTCTAAATACTATCAATATTCCGTATTACACTTGATCTAAGGAAAGTAACTTTATAGATTTTAAGCCTCTGTTATAATATTTTACCACTTTTATCAAATATTTACACTAGCTGCTATTTCACTACACTTTCACTGTGACGCCATCTTGGCGGAGTTAGAGAATAAATAAGTAAATAAATAACTAAATAAATATGTAAGTAAATAAGTAAATAAAAAGTGAATAAATAAGCAAATAAATAAGAAAATAAATAATTAAATAAATAAATGTGTAAGTAAATAAGTAAATAAATATGTAAGTAAATAAACAAATAAGTAAATAAATAAGCAAATAAATGAGAAACGAAATAAGTAAATAAAAGAATACGTAAATAAATAAGTAAATAAATACATATGTAAGTAACTTAAATGAGTAAATAAATATATAAGTGAATAAATACGTAAATAAATAATTGTGCTTTCTACAATATTCAGATATGTTACTGATATAGCTATCCTAGAGATACATCCCAGATAAACTAACCCGCTCCATGAGAGGCTGATAAGTCTGTATCTGGTAGATTAAAATGGCGAATCATACAATGATGAAACTCCAATATCCGTAAATACGTTATTTCACGTTTTTGGAAAGTAATTTCGTGCCCGTTCAACACAGGACTTCAGTTTTATCTTATTTGTGCTAGTCTGAAAGTGCCATTTTGTGCTTGGATAAGATTAATTCCATTGCTACCGACATAACCACTGCATATAAACAACGAGAACGAAGTAAAGCCTACAGTATTTTTGATATCTTATATCAATGCCGAATTTTTTAATTCACCCCATACTCTGTAAGTCGGGACGATATTCCTCTGAAACTATCTACTGGTACCGAAGGCTGCGAATATGTACCGTATCAATCCAGACCTTGCTCTCGAAAATATTACGATACGGTACGTAGGTTATGTTTCTTGTATTTCTGACATGGCATGTATTGTGTTAAGTGGTAGGCTAGTAAGATACGGTAGAGAATACAAGCTAGGCTATTCGTTACATTTTGATGAGCGGCATATATCAAGCTGTTATAGGCCTACCGTATTCCAGAGGTTCGGACCAGCGAACGCATTTTATTTCGGTAATAATAATAATAATAATATCGTATAGCCTCGGGTGCCTGGTGCAAGCTTTGTTAATTGACACCCAGAGGGTAGCTTGCATGTCGAATTTCGTCGTTCCTTTGTACGCTATGAAAGTCAATGAGGTTAGTTATGTAAACTCCTTGACACTACAGCGCTTTCAAGTAGATAATGGAGGAACTTTGTATTGGCGGAAAATCCCGAGATTAATTTTGCCATTGAACACGGTCTACTGAATTCAAATGGGTTCGTTAACATGCCAACAACGTATGACATGAGTGTCGTGAATTTTGTCGGCTTCAAAAATCACTTACCATGGCCAGGAGCGAACCTGCAATCTTGGGGTTGGTAGACCGACACTATAACCAATCACCCACCGTGGCAAGCCATTCTATTTCTGTCATTCAAATTTAAGAAGCTAGCGTAGGCCTAAGGCTGTTTGCCAAATGATGAACACTCTGCACTCGCACTCCACACTCTCATGTACACTTGCACTCGATCACTCTGTCCACACTAGAAGTGTGAACACTTGGTAATTTGGAACGTATCTGCGCTCGCGAAGTATGATGGCTGGCGGTACGAACAGCTGACCGTCTCATGTTTACATTCGTTTCGATCTGATTTTCGCGAATAAGAAGGGGTACTTCGTATATTTGGCTCTGGCCATGGGATATAAAGGCTTCCATGTCCGTTGAAGGATAATATAATTTGTAGCATTTCTACCCTGATACCTAGCCTACTACTGCAGTGTATTGTTTAAGAATAAATCCTACATTTATTTCTTTAGCATTTTACTGCCATTTAGTCCAATTAGATAGTGCTCAATCACTTGTTAGTGGCGTAAAATTTATTACTCACTTAGGCCTAGGCTAATGAATAAACTGGAAGTTAAGCTTTCAATCTCTTTCATTGGGGAGCGTTCCATGAATCCTGCATCTCATCCCACTCCCATTTCCTTGTGTAGTATGGTTGTACTGTAATCCTTATCAGAAGGTACCGTATTGGTAAGGACACAATAACAATAAGTGAGATTGGGTTAGGGCCAGCAATCTCAATTTTCCAGTGAACATTGATTCAACGACTCGTTCGTTTTTGAATGATGAATTTCTGTTTATTTTTTATAATTATTAGTTTTATTAATTTTCAGTCTTTTCAAATTTAGTTATCTACCTCTAAATTTTAAATTCCATTCCAATTTTTTATAATTTAATCAGTGTTAAGAGGGGCAGATGACATCATAGTTTTGTACCCTTAAAACAACAATAACTAACTTAACTAACCTTCATTTTAATTAAGATGGCGGCTATGGCTAATAATGTTTGTTCTCCGTGCAGGAAAAAAGTGAAAAATTGCGAAGAATTCGTTAGTTGTGAAGGGGATTGTGGGCGTAATTTCCACAAGGAATGCACAAGACTTTCGAAGAAAGCCTACGAGTCTGTAAAAACTGATCCACAAAAGGTGTGGAAATGCAATCGCAAGGATTGTCACCCTCCACTCAAGTTCAGTGAATGTGATTTGGTGAAGGAGGTGACAGAAAAGATTCAGTTGTCAGTAAATGAACTAAGGAACACTTTCATGAAGGATTTGAAAATAATTAAGCAAGCCACAGAATTCATTAACGAACAATTTGAAGATTTCAAAAACCTCACAAATGAGATACAAAAAAGAACACTAGAATTGGAAAAGTCGGTGGCAAGTATCAGCAGTGATACAAAGCAAGCGTTAGATGGGTCAGAAGACCTTAAACAGTACACACGTAGGAATAATTTGCTATTTAGTGGAATTCCAGAAATGCCGAGGGAAAATGTGTACGACCTAGTGATCCAAGCTACCAGGGCATTGGGGGTTGAGTTGGGACTCCGTGACATCGATGTCGCCCATCTTTTGCCGGCGAGAGGCGGAGACGTGGGGAGAATCGTGGTGAAATTCACCAACAGGTGGAAGAAGGATGAAATAGTGAATGCGAGAATTCAGAAGAGAGTTCTAACAACCCAGGACATTGGACTGAATTGCCCATCACACAATATTTTTATAAATGACCACCTATCACCCAGGAATGACTATATTGCAAGAAGATGCCGGATCCTGAAGCAGAATGGGAAGATATTTGGAACCTGGACAAGAGACTGCAAGATTTATGTTCGGGAAGCTCGAGATGGTCCAAGCACACTCATCGGCGGTGAAGCGAAGATCGCCCACCTCGAGAAAAAATATGGACAATAGGTGCTGCAGGTATCACACACCAAAAGTTGCATATATATTAAATGGACGGAGACGACTATAAACACAACGAAACATTAAGCTCTGTCGAAATTCATTGTGATTCTATAGAAAACTATAATTTACAGACTAAAAATCAGATCTTGAATTCAAAATTTAAATGTATCTACATCAATGCACGAAGTATTCGGAATAAGTTCGAGGATATTATGCTCCTTATTGACGACATTTTAGAAATAGATTTAATAGTCATAACAGAAAATTGGTTGTCAGACCAAGAAACACACTATTATAACATTCCCAGCTTTGACTCACACCATGTAACACGAATCGGTACTGGAGGAGGTCTGTCAATTTATATATATAGAAAATGGGCGACCAAAGTTATTAACACCATTAACAGTTATCACAGTGTACTACAAATCGAAATATTTCAGAAACACAGAAGATATAATGTTATTGCTTACTATAATCCAAGGGAGAGTAATGCAAACGAATTTATGCTTGACCTTGAACACATACTTTGCAATACTAACAAATCAAACACACTACTTATCGGAGACGATAATGTAGATTTTCTAAAAGACAGCATTATTTACAGGGCCTATTCGTCTTTACTGAATTACTTTAGTTTTTATCCATGCAATACAAAACTGCCAACAAGAATAACACCTACTTCTTCAATTTTAATTGACCATATACATTCTAACTTTGCCAATAATGATAATTTCTATTTGTATAATGTTATGTGTGACCTTAGTGATCATAATATTTTAATTCTAGACATTTCATCACAACCAGAAGTGAGTACGCAATCCAATAATCGTTCCAATGTAGAAACATTTACGAAAATATGTTATGCCAAACTGAACAATTTCTTTTCAAAAAATAAATTTCCAAATCTAACTACTGACGTCAACGAAGCAGATAATCAGCTTTGCGATTTCATTAGTGATGGACTTAGGACAGCTAGTATAAATATTAAGCAAAAACCACAGGTAAAAGGTACACACAAACCATGGGTAACACAGGAGTTTCTGGAAGCGGCAAAAAGAAAAAATAATTTGTATGCAAAAACTAAAACTAAAAACCCTTCAACTGAAACCATTAAAGAGTACACAAGATGCAGTAGGGATGTGACTAGAATGAAAAGAGAGCTGAAAAAGTTATACTACAATAATGTAATTAGAGAAGGGAATACGATAAAAGGAATGTGGAAGGCAGTAAATCAAATACTTGGCAAACCTCATAATACACGAAACATTGTTGAAATTGAATATGAAAACATACAATACACCTCTAGCCAAGATATATGTAAATCATTTAACATATATTTCATAAATGTTGTAGAAAACTTGGTTAAAGATACTCCAATGATCCCAAATTTGCAATCGAACCAGACGATCTGTAACTCACTATTCATAAAACCAACAAATGTGACGGAAGTTCAACAAATCATTCAAAACCTTGCGAATAAAAAGAATTACACAGATGATGGAATAAATAACATACTCCTTAAGAGATGTGCCAATCATCTGGCTCCATTGCTTACTGATATAATTAACTTGTCACTGCAAACAGGAGTATTACCAGATAAATGTAAACTAGCAAGAGTGGTACCAATATTTAAAAAAGGTGATGTATCTAACCCCAGTAATTACAGACCGTTGTGTATATTATCCTCACTTGTAAAAGTACTGGAAATAGTAATCAAAAAACAAGTCCTGAATTTCCTAACAAAAAACAATTTTTTCTTCAAATATCAGTACGGCTTCCTTCCCAAACATAGCGCTGATTCAGTAGCATTTGACGTAGTGTCACTTATACATAAAGCATTAGATAACAATAAAATAGCAGCAGGACTATTTATAGATCTTGCTAAGGCGTTTGACACTGTTAACCATACCTTGTTGCTAAGTAAACTATCAAATGAAGGAATTAGAGGAATAGCCTTTGAGTGGTTTAAAAACTACCTGTCTAACAGGAAGCAGTATGTTAATATTAATAAAACTAAAGGGTCCATTTCTGATGTTAAATGCGGAGTCCCACAAGGGACAGTGCTCGGACCATTGCTGTTCCTGATTTTTATTAATGATATAGGTTATTTAGAGTTTACTGGTAAAATATTTCTATTTGCAGATGATATATTTCTACTTTACGAGAGCGCCTGTGAACAAACGATTATGCAGAATATGCAAAAGGATCTAAATATACTAACAACATGGCTTTCAAAAAGTAAATTAATCATTAGTAGCTCAAAAACAAAATACATGCTATTTCACAAACCAGCTTACAGTCCAAGCACTTGCAACATAGTTAAAATTGGTAATGCACCCATCGAACGGGTGAAACAATACACATATTTAGGCCTAACTTTGGACAATAACTTAAGTTGGAATGAACATGTCACAAATGTGAAAAAGAAAATTGTTAGTGTAATTGGTGTTCTAAAAAGATTAAGGGAGTATGGAATAAGCAATCAACATTTAAGGAGCATATATGCCTCTCTTATTCATTCTCACCTTATGTACATGAACATAATATGGGGTAAATGTGCACGGGAATCAATAAATGAGCTCGAAGTTCTCCAAAAAAGAGCAATTAAAATCATGTATGGTTACGATTTTAGGAAACCAACTGTACAAGTATTTCAGGAGACAAACATATTGCCATTACGAAGCCAGCTCAAATACTCTGAAGCTTTATTTATGTTCAAATATAAACAAGGTCTTATTAATCTTAATACTGAACTTCAATGCAGGAAAGACATTCATACCCATAACACAAGATCAGCAAACCAGTTATACATGGAGTCAACAAACACAACTAGATATGGTATTAAAAGTATTTCCTATTCAGCCAGCACATCTTATAACAACTTACCTCCTAAACAGACAAATTGTAAACTTAAACATATTCAAAAAGGAAGCACGCAGGTACTTCCTGAAACTATATGTTGAAGAATATAGATGAACCCATCAAGACTGAATAAATGATCCTACCACCTTAATATATTCTAGTATAAGTTGCTAAGCCATATTTGTAAAGGACAGTCCCCCCTTGAGCTACCAGCTCACTGGGACTTTCTGTACCCTATAAATAAATAAATAAAAATATTGATATTCTGCTACCTGATCTCCTTTGCTCTTTATGTTAAAATGATGCCCTTAAACATTCGAGAGAATTCCTGCTTTTACTTTCGAAAATAAGGAAGGATACTGTTAGAGAAATTTTAAATCTTCAGAAACGACACCAAAGGCAACAGTTCATCATAAAAACTAGAGTAATGAAATTACCTCTGGTTTTAAAAAACAAATCCCTTGAAGCGCAATAATTTTCACTGAAAAATAGCTGTCAAAATATTTTAGCACCTGCCTATAGTAAAGCCATCATTACTTCCAACTTGACGTTTCAGTTTTACCCTCGAGTTATGTAGCGGTTAGAAGGTAAACATTTTAACTAGGCAATCGCAGGCAGTCATTCAAATCAATATATCACGACAAATCGAGTTTCATTTGCGATGACCTGATTTAGGGAACAAAACTCTAGCCTAGTACTGAAACGTCATGTCGGAAGTAATGGTGGCTTTACTATAGAATGTGTTACATAATTTAGTATAATTGATAAGATGTCTAATTTTAGTGGGAGAGGAGCTCTATGATTGCTAGTGTTTTGGCTGCTTGTTACTCACCAAGTCAAACCAGTTTCAGTGGCTCAAAATTGTGAAATTTGATACTATTGGTTGAACGTTTTCCATAATTGCAACGGTTTGAGATCCCAGGGTGCCAGAATTTCATCCCAAACATGCCAGTAAATCTGTGATACCACTCCCTCTCATTTATGCACCCTTAAATACCAACTTACTGAGCCGGGATTCAATCCTGCAACCTTGGGAACACCAGAAGAAAACATTACCTCTGCGCCATGCGCCTATAAATCATGCAGCAGCACTGGAACAATATCTTGCACATCCTGTTGTATGAAAACAGGCAGGCCTATTATGCAACATTGTGATGTACCACATGAAGTTAAATCTATAATGTTGCAATTTTTACTGTTTATAAATACTTTCAGGAATAAAAGGTTGGAACACATTAAATTAATGTAAACTGTACAGATATGATTTTGAAATTAAATTTTATTTCTGTATTTTATTGACTCTTCATATTACACATTTTTGTTTTCTTCTTATTTATATTGCAGCAATTCTACAAGGGAGGTCTCCCATTTCTTCAGTCTTGGTGTAGATCCTGTCCTGGAGGCAGATGACATTGACAGGGTTGCTGGATGGAGGGGAGAGAATGTAAATGTTGTCAATATAATGGGGCTTATTATAAGCTTCCTTAACAAATTCTGAGGACCAGCCAATGTAAAGACAGAGATTAGCCAAATTAGGTGCTTAAAAACATTTCAAAATTATGCAGTCATAATATATGGAAAAATTGTTATATATGCACCTCAACAAAAGTTTGGAACACTAGAGAGTAGTCATAACATATTGTTGTTTCATTGGAGGAGCTTGGTCATTTAGCCCCGTGTACTTTTGTGTGTAGGCCTATGCATAAGAACAGTCTGAAGGCCGCATTAGTGTGTGTATTTGTAATTCATGTGAGGATTGGGAAGGAGGCGGCCATGGCCTTAAGTTAGGAACCATCCCAGCATTTGCATGGAGTCGAATTGGGAAACCACATAAAACCACTTACAAGATGTATGAGGTGGGAATCGAACCCACCTCTTCTCAGTTTTGCTTCATGAGGCCGAGTGTACCCTGTTCCAGCCTCAGGCCAGAATTAAATTTCTTGGCACAGCAGGGAATCGAATCCAGACTTCTGGGATGTCAGACAAGAATGCTAGCCACTACCCCATGAGGTATACCATATTGTTGGAACCAAAGACAACAGGGTACCGGTACGGAATATCTTCAAACTAGGCTTTATAAAAGTATGTACATCACTGAGTTGTTTAATATGCAGTCAATATAGTCAAATCTATACAATTGATTTTTTTTGTTGCATTGTTTAGTTGGATAACAAACAATATTACCAAGTTACATACTCTATTGTAACAAGTTAAATTGTATCCACAAGGTAAAAAAGCCCGTGCAGATTCCAGATGATTATACAGTATGTACTCCAGTGTGGTAGTGGATCTACAGAGTGCATGATACAGGGGAACATTTTTGTTAATGTATCCCGTGGTCTCTCCCTTCTATAAACTAATATTGTAAGCACCAAGATGAAGAGAATGGAGAACGCACAAGCCAAGCATGAAGCAGTTAACCCATGGCATCAACGGATGTACCAGGCTTGAGACAAGACTAGTTATACCTAAGTACAGGGCGATTCAATCGAGAATAAAATCAAGTCAGAATAAATGATCACAAAAATATATTTCCCTCATATTGAATAAAAGTCACATAATCTCTGTCCATTAGGGGCTCATCCACAAGGTGACATAATGTCGGCAGTAAACATTAGGCCCACGATGCCAAAGTATATAATTCTCAGCAGTTTTCAGAGTATTAATTTTCATTCAAATTTGATGCGCTCTCAGCAATTTGTTGCAACATGAGCGGGCCGGATGTAATTTTTCATACTTCAGCTAATTGGCAGCGTTCACGATAAACATAATGGCCACAATGGGACAGCATGCACAATGTGTTGTATGTGTCGCAGGAGTTTTTACTTATAATTACCAGTGGCGGCCGGTAATAAGGTTGCATTGTGGCACAACGACCAGATTTCATTAAGAAAAACAATTAATACCGTAATAATATTTTTAGTAATAAAAGCTGTATGTTTCTTTTATAAGTATAGGATTTTATAATTTTGTTCCTTAATAATTCTGGAAATCTTATAGTAAGTTACTGTGAACCGTCTGAAAAAGCGAAGCGCGCCAATTGTCTAGGAGCGCTCGTCCGTTTGGTAGTTGCCAGGCCCGATCACTGACCAGGTCTCGATAGTGAAGGGTATGGCAGAGATGTTACAAGTCCTATCCCAACAGTTAACTCGGCTGGTCGTTGCCCGCTGATTGCAACAAGGGAGATGAGGCACGGACGGAGACAGCCGAGATGCTTCGTCAAGAGCTAATGTAATTTGCGAGTTCTTGTAACACTCGCGGTTCTTTCTTGCCCATCTATATAACTTATGTTATTTTGTTCTTGTGAGGATTTTCAAGCAGACTAACTTATAATCCATTCATCTGATGACAATGTGATGTTCTCTTAAATGTGGCATTCGTGATGAATGAGGTACATCCGTTTTACCGTGCAATTGAATATAGTTTTCTCTGATATCAAGCAGTCTTTTACCCCCCCCCCCCCCAATAGTGCAGCCACCAAAACAAAGGATACAACTACAAGTCACTGGTGTACATACTGTACCCAATCGTCATCATATGGAACATGTGTTCGTATCCCAGCTAACTCACGGTCTTTCGAGGTATGGGACATTCATGCCCACCATACGATCACATGCTCAGGATTTGAGTCTATCAGGTGACTACTCTACTTGAAAGAAACAACATATTCCTAAATATAACATTTAATGATAGAAAATCATGGCTATACAACATAAAACACAAACAAAGGATAGTTTATATTTACTTCCAACAACAAAAAACAAAGTTATCTGTGAGTCTCTCCTTAAAATTAGTGCTTCGCCGCACTCAAGTCTATTCCAAACATCATATTATTGATACTCTCTGACATTTGCGAGTGTCCATAGTTCTTCACGTGGCACAATTTAACACAAACTGGAATATCACAACACAATAATCACAATTTATCTTAACACGACATTAATCTGCAATTATTAAACATTTATCCGTTTTACACGGGGCATTTACTTTCAGTAACATTAATTCATTATCTTATGCCTTAATTAACAAGTGTTGTGTCGTGCAACTCGTAATCTTTTTTCCCACCAATTTGAAACGCTGAAGTGGTACGTTTTCCCTTCCAAAATACACATGGATAGAAATGTTTATAGCTTCACCATACAACGATTTTCTGGGTCTGGTCAAAACATTATCGTTACAAACGTGTCATGTCATTGAAATTACTTTACCCGTATTGAACTCGAATTCTAAATGATTCAGGATGGACAGGATGCTATTTAGGACGTTTTGGTGAAATTTGGAGAAGATTGCGGTATTTTTGGAGGAATTACGATATTTTTAAAATTTTAGTATGAGAGGAAGCTTCAGATTGTGTTTGACAACAACAAAATGGCGAGAGAAGCCGCCCTTGGGCAATGCTGCGTAGTATTTTCGCTAGGCCGCCCATAGCAACTGGTAGAGTTCGAAGAGAAATGCGTTGATTGGCTAATCCAATTGCTAGAATCAGTAAGGGAAGGAGAAATGAGCGCGCTTGATGAGAAGCTTCGTCGATTTATAAACTGCCATTTATTAAAGAAGAGAGAATCTGCACATTTAAAACTATTGAGAAAGGATCTAAATTAAAAGGATTTATGATAATCACCCAGAGATGGAAGTTTGATAATCCTGTAAGAAGATATAAGCAATGATTGGTTTGCCGCTTTTTCTCATGACGCGCCATTCGATTGGTTTTGAGGTGCGTGGTGACGCGCTGCCGATCGAGGTATTTTGTGCTGAGGTGACGAGAAGAACGGACCTGCGACACTTGAGTTCCTGAAACTAGCGTGTGCGAGATAGGGGTCTCACGCGAACATAGTGTGTCGGCCAGGAAGGCGGTCCCGTCGGTCAGAAATTAACATGGGAAGTCCGGTGAAGATGTGGGAAACAGAATATCGTCATAATATCAGTTCTCGTGTGAAACTAGTATTGAGAGTTTGACTAAACTAAAGAGAAACATCGTGTGCACATTACGTGAAAGTTTCAAGACGACATTCGAAAGAATAAGATAGTTTTCTTTGTTAAAAGCACTTTCATTAAAGAAGCACGTTTCGCTTGGTGCGTGTCAGCTATACAGGCGTGAAGGGAAGGCCCGTTATCTGCCTGTGCTAACATTTGTATGACAGCAGCACTCATTTATAGCAAGTCTCTGTTTAGTGACAAGCTTTTTATCGAAATGTTCGACATGCAAGCGTTAAGGGGAATAGTTAACATTGTGTTTAACGCAGTTGTGATCATGGACTAAGCCAAGTTATGCGCAGGGAACGTGATGTTACGCTGTTGGATTGGAATACCGGGCAACCGACATTAATCTTAAAATTATAAGATGTGGTGTAACGATTACAACGCTACAATCCAACGTTACGAGATGGAACTTGATTACCGCGTCATGGCTAGATATTATCCGACCCGAAGCGAAGCAGTTCATCGTACTTCGAGACTGGGAGATTCTTGCGGTATCGCTGATCGAGGCGAGCTCCGTGTTCGAAGCCAGCCAGGGAGATTAACGATCGGAGAGCAGGGTTCGAGTCGTGACAAGGCAGTCTTCCGAAGAAAGAGGATGAAGATTAGTAAGTGTGGAATTACTGGTGTCGTCAGTAATTCCCTCCATACTTCTTCTACAAGATGTCATCGCAAGGTAGAAACAGAAATCCTCGTTAGTAGCTGTTGGTTCTTTTTGTAGTTAGTTGTAGAGTAGAATATCAGAGAGCATGGCACCATTTCAACGCTAAATTATTTTGTTGTGTGTGAAATAGTTTAAGCCCAGAAATTATTTTTCAACGTTGGACATTTAAATATTAATTTTCTTTTAGTGAGATTTTCGGATAGTAACATTTGGATTTTTGACTTATAGGTTTTGAGATTTAAGCTCATTTTATTAATAATTTCGTTTATCGAATTTCTTTCGATCCACGTATCTTTGGGAATTTTATTGAATTTTATTGAATTTTATTGAAGTTTATTGAACATTATTGGAATTTTATTGAAATTTCATTGAATATTATTCAGCATTTTAGAAAATGGTATTACTTTACCCAAGCAACTTAGACTTTGAAAAGAATGTTTATTTGGAAATGAATTTTTATTTGGACATTTCCAAGACTTTATAGTTATCTTCGAGTTTGATTCCGCTCAAGTAATTATTTAATCAAACATTTTGAATTGGTAGAAGGATGAAACATTATTTGGACATTCCACTTTAGCCAGTCATAATTAATAATGATTTATCTGTGGATAAAGACTTTTATTTTATTTGAGAGATCTTATCTGCTCGGACAAATGAACACATTTGAGTATTCTACGAAATTTTGCAACACTCTTGGAGATTGTTATTGACTTTAATTGCATTAACGCAATATTTTGGAAAGACCAGAGAGAAGTAACGAATGTTTACATTTATTAAATGTTAACAACAATTATTTGAAATCTAAAGTAACTTATACTAGTAAACCATTACGTCATCACTGTTTATTAGAGTCGACTATTATGTATTTTCACAACATCTGAAAGAGCTATACGCTGTAATTATTATAAGTAAATATATTATGAAAGCAAGGCATTACATGCAATTTAAATAAGTTGTTATGGCAGAATACTGTATTAAGAGATTGAAGTGAAGAATTATAGCAGCTATATTTGTTTAATATCAAGCTGAGGAAAATGTTATACGGAATTTACCTATGTAATTGAAAGAAGTCGTTGTTTAAGTATTCTGTGGATATTTGTTCAGTATATTAGAGAAGGGAAGGTCGTTATACGCGTTGTGAGCGTTTATTTGGAAATTATAAGTAAATATATTACAGTAAAGAATTAAGTAAGACCTTAGTTGTCTAGTATTGTTGTAAAACGACTCTCAGTTGAATTGATTAGTTCTATTGGCGGAAAATATTTGGGAAACGGATTGAAAGTAAAAATGTTGTTAATTATTATTAAGATATTACCAAGGATAAGACATTAATTATATAAGCTTAACTTAACCGTTCGACGATGTATGTATGTCCAATTATGAAACGAAACATCTTTATTATGATGATAGCGATATGAAATTGTAACAGTGACACTTTATTTAAGAGCATAAAAATTTGGGATTGTCAGTAGTTGACCAGAGAAGGAAGGTTGGATGATTGAGGATCATCACGAATGATGTAAATAATATAAGACATTTGTTAACAATATTTAAATATAATACTATTAATAACTAGGAGAATTTAACGATATAATAAAGTTAACTGAATAACTTTCTTAATTAACAACTGATTCTAAAACAATAATAATAATATGGTTTATTATTGGGATTAACATAATCCCGGTCACTCCATGTGAGATCTGTGCTGGACAAAACGGAGGCAGACAGGTTTTTCTCCGGGTACTCCGGTTTTCCCTGTCAAAATTTCATTCCAGCAACACTCTCCACTATCATTTCATTTCATTTGTCATGCATTTAATCATTGCCCCAGAGGAGTGCGACAGGCTTCGGCAGCCGGCACACTTCGTATCCTCGCCGCTAGATGGGGGCTTCATTCATTCCATTCCTGACCCGGTCGGAGACTGGAAGCAGGCAGTGGATTTTCATTTTTCATTGGGATTAACATGATTAATAATTATTTCTAATAATTAATAAACATTTAAATAACGAACATTTTACAAACTTATTTAATATTTTGGAAATATTAATAGCCTTTAATTAAATTATTTAATAATAATTTCTTTTATTAATCATTAAATAATTTTGGGAACCTTAGTTAACAATTAAATGAAAGTTTAATTTATTTTAATGTTTTTAAACGTTTAAACCATAAATTGGAGTGACGTTTAAAGAACGTGACGACGTTCTTTAAATACAGTAAGGTTGTTTACTGGTGTGCAGAGGTGATCTTATGGAAGATCAGTATAAAATCAATTTCTATTAATTTTACCAATGGATGACGTTGGAATAGTAAGGAGAAATGTCATGGAAAGACATTGGATGTATTAAAACCGATCTTTGTTCATATATTACTAGAGAACAAGAGTAAAATTTAAGAGCTGTTGTGCAAAAAGCTGATTGATAATTTGTTTATTTAATTTTATTTAAGAAGTGGAGTACTTCTAACGTCCATGGGACGATGATTTAATTTCATAAACTTATTATAGGAATTTTCGCAGAATCATTTGCGGATTACATGTAATTGTTATAGGAATATTTGTTAATTCAATTTTATTTATTATCACTTCGTTAATAAATTTATTTTTTAGTTTTGTAACTGCGATTTGATGATTTATTTAAATTATGAAGGAGGATTATGTTTTGGTGCATTTGAGGTTTTATTGAACCACTAATTTCGCCCACTTAACCGAGAATAGTTAGTTTCTCGAGCTCTTCGTTTATTTAGTTGATACACCCATTTTGCTTTACCAAAACATGATCTTAGAAAGTGTGCACCCCCCATTTAGCTATTGTTGGTAGGATTTCCAGGTTTTTGAGCCGGGGACCTCGAGATTCTGCAATCCAGCTGATCTTCAGATACGACAAGCAGCTCAAATGGTTTAAACGGGTACAGTATGAATGAATTAGTGTAAACTGGGCAAAATACACTTTACAAAGATGCCTATTTTTATTTGGTGCGGTATTCCTCCTCAGAGAATAACTTGGCCAAATATTATCCGATCACAGCGATCCAACATGGTATGTGTGTGGAAATAAAGCATTTAATTCAATTGGCATCATCACATCAATCATATCTTAAATACTTTTCGAAATATCGAGATTCTTCAGTGTCCCACTACGCTTTTAAAATAAAAGGATCAGGTCAACGGACCTCCTTTCCAAGCGGACAATAAATTAGTTTCGGCTGACTGAAAAAGATGGCCGCCGGTCTCGTGGTCTCCCTGCCACCCCATCTGGCTCCCCACAAGGTCAAGTTTGTTTACTGGTGCAGTATGCTGGTTGTACCCTGAGTGTTGTGTCCCTAGTAATTGAGACATTCTAATTATTTAACACCTACATTTAGAGTATAATGGGCTCAACTCGGCTCCTAATTAATATTCATGGCAGGGGATGGATCATGTATAGCTTTGCCGTTCTGTGGCGACATTAGTGGCTACTGGCGCGCATCTCGAGTGAGTATCCAAGTTTTCTCATCGGTGCAGCTGCCTATAATAAGGAAATCGGCGTTTCCTATACGACGAACCATTAGTCTTATCTCTAAGGGCAGATCCATTAATACATGGGCTCACACAGGGTCTCGAACAGTTATCCCTGCTGGCACAATTCTGCAAGCGGTGGATACAGACGATCTCCGTCCCACTTCGCTGCAATAATACAAGTATGCTCCAAGGCGATACTGTCTCGTAAATTAGCCGACTTTTCGCCTAACGCGCAAGCTATGTTTGGATGATCCCCGAAACTTATTGACGTAAATCTCTTGATTCTACGTTACTTGCTCACTGTACGCGGCTCAAAACAATACTTCTCATAGATGACTCAATTATTAAAGCACTCGCGTCCTCTCTGCAATTACTCTTAAGCCAAAGCTTTATGTAGCTCCCAAAACAAGCATAAGTTTACTGACTTACATCAACTACCTTAATGGTTCTCAAATACAACCCTGTAGAATTTACCATATTAAATATTCATTCAACAATTCAATGACACTGAAAAACTCTAATTATCTCGACATATTTTACGTTACTTTCTTCTGTTTACAATAATACAGTATTTTTACGTTAGACATGACGCACTTTGCACGTACTCTAGGCCTGACATGTCTATTATTTTATTCATTACTGTTACCGATCCCAGATTATTATTATTATTATTATTATTATTATTATTATTATTATTTAACGTTACCGTTACTTTCATCAATATCTTAGGCCTAAATGGCCGTAAACAAATCATCCTCCAAGCCATATTTTACCAAAATACGAGGGATGTGAGCTCGTACATAAATGAATGTTAATCTTAGTCTTAGAGTGATGCTTCGTTGTATGGTGAACTATTTAATCATATCAACATATTAAATTTGTACTCACTTTTCATTTTTGCTGGGTTAATCCAGCACGCCAGAAACGAACCTACCATAATGCTTAGCTTAAGCCATTATGATATTTCTCACACGACACATGGTATACACTTCACATATGATAATCATATTTTCAACAGTGGCTTTTCTCACTTTGACACTATACACATTACTTTACCATACACATAAACACTTTTAAAAATCACTGTAATTTAACTTATATACAATTCCCGCACAATATCACATATGGATCCTTAATTGGACTCCTACTAACGCCTGACCCCAGAGATGCGATGCAGCTAACTTCTGACAACCGCTGGTCTCCGTGAAAGTCTATCCTTGGTGTGCGTACGTTCAATTCCCGTCACCTACAGTTCATATCACCTCTACTGCAATTCTGATCGGTCTTCTGTCACGACTATTTGTGACGCCTTCCAGGCTCCCATAACTGTAGTGATCCTGACAATAATGTGTCATTTTTAACTATGACAACACCTCCTGGTATGTTCACTGTCTATAAACATCCTAAATTATCCCTACGCCGTATAGAATTTATACTTGCGTATGTTATTGGTTAAATATCTGCTGTAGACTACATCTTACACGATGCATAATTACTATGGTGAGGCTGCATGATGCGCTTCCATTGTTCTCCAAATATACTTGAGCGTCGATACTTTATAAATTCGCGCACTTTCTTGCGTGATCTGGCAGCTTGTTAGTTTACGTGTTGAGTCAAGACGAACTGAAGACGAACTAAAGACGGACTAACTCTCCTGCGAAGCTTCCTCCTATATAAAGCTTTCTTGTGAAACATAGTCCACTGGACACTCAGGACCGACTCCCTTCCTGGAATAATACATTTCCAGACAAAGTGAAGTATAATCCTCGTTTGTCTAGGTGTGGAGGTCCCAAAATCACTCGCGTGCAAGCGATCGCTTCGGCCAATTAATTACAATTAATTGCCTTCTGCCATGGCGTCATAACGCTATCCTGGTACTTCCCCTTCTGCTGGTCTCCAAAACCTTCCTCTTGAGCGGAAGCAGTGTGTTCAGAGGCTCATTTATAGATGTAGGTTTTAATTTAGGCGTGAGAACACTCCTAAATTATCTTTCCTAGAATATATTCACCTGGGTGTGGATTTTATTTCATTTCAATGCTCCAATTGGCTGTAATCAATTAATTTCCGTGGGCGGCTACCCCCTCTCTACTCTCAGGCCTTGTGAACTAGTGAATCCCAGAGTCATTAATCTTGAGCTGTTCGTGTGGTCCAGACGAAAATGAGTTCCCTGGCGTCACTTAAATACGCCCCTTCGCTAGCTCCGATTTGTCAACTGTCAAGCTGGTTTGCTTTCATGCATTCTGCTTCTAAAACGTACATAGGCCTGGATTTTCTTGCAATTATCCACATTAAAAAGCTATGATATTCCCATTCTAGCCGTGAAACCCTGCAATTATGATTATATGCAGATATAACTCATTGCTCTTCGGGTTCCCTGTAGCTGTTCCCCCTCAGAGATCAATGGTTCGATTCTGGGCTGAATCATGGGCCTGGTCTTCTTTGATAAGACCCGAGTTCGATGCCAGACTGCTGTGTCTAATTGGGCACAATACATAGATCACAGAATGAAAGATCGACAGATCACTCACGAGTTGCCATGAGGCATAATCTGTCCGCTTGGTATGATCTATGCCATGTCCGCAATGACTGTCGTATTGAATTCTGGTAGCCAGAAAGTAGAGAGTATCATGACCAACAAATTGATGGAACTATATTAGCACGGAGAGTAAACGCTTGCCAATTAGGCCTACAACATTTTACCTCCAAGAATAAGGGTGTCTGATAACGTTAATATGAATTGTCACCAAATTTTGTTACGCAAAATAGCTTACTCTGGGTTCACTGGGTAGATTTTACTTCAAGAGTATGCTGTTCACAAACCGGATGAAGTGTCACGGTTGGGGGCTGTAGGCATCCCTGATTTAGAGAAACACCAATGTAAACTAACACTCAATTTTTAAATCAGTTGCATAGGCTACTAATAATAAAAGTTAAGTTTAATATTATTAAGTTATGGCGTAAAGCAAAAGTTGTGGCCTTGCTCAAACCAGGTAAAGAACCAAATGTACCCAAGAATTTCAGACCTGTATCGACTCTCTGTCTTCTCTGTAAGGCCCTGAAGAGAATGATTTTGAACCGAATTTCGGATTTTGTTGACAGAGAGATCATTACGGAGCAATCAGGTTTCAGACCAGGGAAATCGTGTACTGGTCAAATACTGAACTTAACCCAGTATATTGAGGATGGATATGAAAGGAAACAGATTACTGGAGTTCAGTGGCGGCTCGTGAATTTTACCGAGGGCGGACTCAACCGTTTAAGATGTAAACCGTTTTTGCGATGTTTATCCAGTAATTGACAGAGATGATTTCATACATGAATTGTGTTTTTTCTTCTCACATATTTTTGTAGCTTGATATCCTTAGGACTAGGCACTACTGTTTTTAAAGAAATAACAAAGGTATTAAAATATTTGCTCCCAGTCACTGGAAAAAGAAGAAAAGCGGACCCAGCTCAGGAATCCTTCGGGGTCGCCAATTCCCAAGCCATTAGCCCTTGAGAGTCTATCCCCACCACAAGGGTTCACAACTAGGCCTAGTGGGATTTGGGTTGGAGACCATTGGACTCCAGCCGAGGCGGTTATTATTCCCACTTGTGCCGGGCTCTTCTCTGTCTTCTACCTGTCGACCTCCATTAGTCAACTCTTCTTCTCTTCCAACCCGGATAGCATTAAAGCATTCAAAGTCTAGGGAGGCATTCATTTTCCTGCCGTAACTGACCCTTTTATCATATTTCCTGATACCCTCATTATTCGAGGGGTCAGCCCTATTCCTTTAGTTTCGTAACATTTAATGCCTTCTACACAAGGCCCTATAGGAGGCAGGGTGTGTGAAGCTCCACCACACGTAATGCACCCTGGATAGGGCTACACCTTCAAGAACTCAGGTTTTGAGCTCGGGAGTTGGCGACCGTGATGTGCATTGACTTTGGGGTGGACCCTCTCCTATTTCCCTTTTCTACCTGCCTTTAATGGCTCTAGTAGTTTCCAAGTACCTCAATACCCATTGTTCGAAGATTGATTCTTGTTTTAAGGGGATAAACAGCAGGGTCATCTACCCTTCGAAGATAGAGGGCATTTCTTTTCCGTAATTTATTTCCCTTATTCGTTTCTTTCTTTTATTATTGTCGTTTTCTTCTTCTAGTACATACGTTAGTTGTAAGTCAGTAATTAGTTAAGCCTAGCCGTAGATTTCCATTTCATCATAATTTCTCACCATCACCTAAACCGCTAAGGGTAGATGACCTAGATATTTCACGCCTTTAAACAACAATTATCTCCATCATTGAGGGTGTATCAATATCTAAGGTGCACCGTGCAAGGTGGGACAACACACACGCTACCTCTTTTAGGGCCTCTTAGAGAAGGCAGAAAAAGGACAAAATGAGGTCTGATCTTACAAAAATTAGGGCATCAGGAAAGAAAAAGATAAGAGCCAACTAAGGCAGGAAAATGAAAGACATCCAAGACCTCCGATACCTTAATAACGTTGGGGGTAAGAGTTGACATGAAATATATAAGAGAGGAACCCCAGGGGCTCACATCTAGTGCGACGTGCTCAAGACCCTCAAGGAGGCCGGGTGTATGTAGCCCCACCACTTTTGGTGCACCCTAGATAATGCTACACCCTCAGGAGCTCACGGCTGGTGAGTTCGGGAGTTGGCGACCCCGAGGGTTTCCTGAGCTGGGTCCGTTTCCCCCTTTTGTCCCTTACCTGTGGGGGGACCCTCTCCTCTCTCACTTTCCTATCTGCCTTTCATGGCTCTCCTTCCTTCCAAGTCCCTCAATCCGCATTCTTCGAGGGTTGAGGGCATTTCTTATTCTCCTGTCCTTTATTTGCCTTATTCTCCTTTAGTTTTCCATTTTTTTTCTTCTAGTAAGTAGGTTAGTAGTTTTAGTTTTAAGTTTGCATTTCATTTTCATCTTCACGATCACCCAAACCATCAGGGGCCGATAATCTAGATGTTAGGCCCCTTAAAAACAACAATTATCATCATCACCCATAGTCGCCAACCCACATCCCACTAGTTGTAACCAATTTGATAATAATTTATGTGATCTGAAGCTCTCAGGAAGAAAATGAAGACTACACGCAACAGAGCGATCAGAAGGTAACCATTTGCTTCCTCTCTGGGTCACCTTCTTTGGAAATTCCACGTAACCACTTCTCACGCAATGAATTGTCCGAATGTATCTCATGAAATGAGATTCCTCGGTATTCTAACTTGCCCAGTTCTGGTTTATAAAAGGGTACGCAGAAGTACAACATCATAAAATCATTCCGAATACATTCCAAGTTCGCCATTAACATCAATACAAAACTTATATCTGCCTCAGTGACTTGGTGCTGCTTCCTAGCGCGCCAGGAGGGAAGCTATCCAGTGGCTGCATCAGACCACTGCCAGCTGGATCGCATCCCTCTTGGCTGCTTCTAAAGCAGCCAGAAGGGATGCGATCGAGCTGGCAGTGATCAGACTCAGGCTGACTGAGTCCACGCACTTCGTGACTTAGCGCGTGAGAGGAGGGAGAGAGGAAAAGTGGAGGTATTCGTTGTCATGGCAACGTAAATTACAAAGCGGGCGATTTTTGATGAGTCCTCATGAGTATCCGGTGCGCTCTACCGACAAGGAGAGGAACTACACATATTTTGTCACGATGGCAAAACATTAGGTGCGAGGAGAGAGAACATCAGGGATGATGAGGAGGGAGGAGGGTGGGAGGGCGGCGTCCTTGAGTCCAATATCACCGGCCGCCTCTGCTGGAGTTGCTTTTGTGGACCTCACAGCTGCTTATGATACTGTAAACCATAAGCGATTGACATAGAAGCTGTACTCAACAACTAGAGACTTCCGACTAACACAGTTTATTCAGTGTTTGTTGGAGAATCGACGATTTTTTGTCACCCTTAAGGATAAGAAAAGCCGATGGAGGAATCAAAAGAATAGCCTTCCACAGGGAAGCGTGCTAGCTCCCTTATTATATAATATCTACACTAACGACCAGCCACTTAACACTAGGACCAGAGCATTCATCTACGCAGATGATACTGCTGTTGCTGCTCAAGCATCAACGTTTGAAGAAGTAGAGTTAAAGCTGACATCTGCTCTTGAAGACTTAACCATCTACTACAATGATAACTACTTGAAACCCAACCCAGAGAAAACCCAAATATGCGCGTTTCACCTACGCAATAGGGAGGCGAGAAAGCAGCTAAACGTCACCTGGGAAGGTCACAATCTGAAACACTGTGTTCATCCTAAATACTTAGGAGTAAAGCTGGATCGCGCGCTAACCTATAAACAGCATTGCATGGACACCAAACGGAACGTATGCACCAGGAACATCATCATTCGGAAGCTCACAAAAACCTGATGGGGAACGCAGCCTAGTGTCCTGCGTACAACTGCCCTTGCTCTGAGTTTCTCTGCTGCAGAATATGCTGCCCCAGCCTGGAGGAACTCTGCTCATGCCAACCAGGTAGATGTTGCCCTCCAAGAGACAGGCCGCATTGTGACAGGCTGTCTACGTCCAACTTCTGTCGATAAGATCTTTCCGCTTATGGGAGTAGCACCTCCAGAAGTTAGAAGACAAGTAGCGGCAGAAGTAGAGAAGAAAAAGCAAGAAACAGATCCAAGACATCCAATGTATAGACATGATGTCCATCCACCTAGGCTAAAATCAAGAAAGAGCTTCCTCCAAACAACAATATCAATTCCTTCCTAAGCTGAAGCTCGCCGAATTGAACTTTAGAAAACAAAATCACCGGGAGGATCGTGGGAAATGATGGAGAAGCCGGCAGCTGGCTACCATTTACAATACGAATCTTGGAAGACGCTAAACAGACTGAGAACTGGTGGGAGTCGGTGCAAAATCAATTTAATGAAGTGGGGATGCAGTGCTGAAGAACTTTGTAGATGTGGTGAAAGACAAGACCTTGAGCACCTTCTGAATTGCAGCATGTTACCAAGACCATGTGCTATGCAGGACTTGATAGAAGCTAATGACTGTGCCATTCTAACAGTTGAACACTGAAGATATGAAATTTACTGTAATTTATATATATATATTTGTATGTGTTTTGGACTCGGATATATAAATAAATTCCGAATGTAAGTGGAACGCAGCTTATACACTCGCAGCAGACATAAATGTGACTTTTTCATACCTTGTGTCCTCGTTTCATCATCAGGGTGATATTACGTATTTAAATTAGCAACCCTGGTCACTACTGAACCTCATATATGTGCTAAATTTCGTAAATATATGATTTTATTTATTGCTATTTTAAAAACGCCTGCCATCTTGTTCAACCGTCATCAAGGCTCACTCTAGCGGCACGCACCGAGGCGCACACACATTGTTGTGGACATGTGCGATACAAAATCACTGTTGAATTAAAAAAAAACTCATCGGGATGCGTTAGGCTGTAAACATTGTCAAAACTCATTGACCTGGGTGGGTTAGGCCGTAACCATTTTCAAGAACAATTGGATTGGACAAAACGAAGGTTAGAATAGTTACGTGCAGGTGCGGCCTTGGCCGCGCGCAGCAGCGGGGACGGTTGACACAAAACCATTGGTCTGTGTGCGTTAGGCTGTCACCATTGTCAAAAACCATTGGATTGGACAAACCGAAGGGCAGGTGTAGGTGTGGCCTTGGCCGCGCGCAGCTAGCGGGGCACCGTTGACACAAAACCATTGGTCTGTGCGCGTTAGGCTGTAACCATTGTCAAAAATCATTGGGTTGGACAAAACGTGAAGGCTAGAAGGTCAGGTGTAGGTTTGGTCTTGGCCGCGCGCAGCTAGCGGGCCACGGTTGACACAAAACCATTGGTCTGTGCGCGTTAGGCTGTAACCATTGTCCAAAACCATTAGATTGGACAAAACGAAGGTTAGAAGGTCAGGTGTAGGTGTGGCCTTGGCCGCGCACAGCTAGCGGGGCATGGTTAACACAAAACCATTGACCTGGGCGCGTTAGGCTGTAACCATTGTCAGAACCACAGTTGTGCGAAAAATATGCACATATTTATTACAGCGGAGCGATATACTGCATAGTAATTACAGAGCAGATAACAAAAAAAAACCACTCATTTCAGCTGTAGAAAGAAATAATCATTAAAGAGAAGCGAAATATTGCACACACTAGCCTAATTAGAGCGGTGAACTGAGTGCTGCGCACTAGAGACTGAACTGGGCGCTTCTTTGTGTTAGTACCGTAAGGGCGAGGTTGGCAGTATTGTTTTGATGACAGACCAGCAGATCTGTGGGGCTAACGAAGAGACCCGAATACTCATGACCGCAACCCATGATTGATTTGGACTAATGGCGGCCACAGCTGTAATTTTGGTTATATAAGTCGTGATCTTATTTGGGATGGTTAGGTGGGTCACCGATGGTGGAGGTGGAAATATCTATTAAAACATCCCTCCCCGATTTATTTCTCATCGTTTTATAAGGTAGTTTGGCTAATTTATGTATTATAGAGAATGTTATCACTCGTTCTATCTTCATTCAGCGCTTCTGTAATATTAAGCTACTGAAATGATTTTACAGCAGGGAAAACGGATGGAGGTGACAAATGAGTTTCTCCATCACAAGTAGAATGTGGAGCCAGTTTGTAGAGATTGAAGCAGGCCTGCATGGAGTTCCTCATTCAACTAGATACAAACACTTATAACTAGACTCACTCACTCGCAGGAGTAACCAACTGTTATTTTATGGGGAGGATTATTGAACTTATCTGCAGTAGGGGCAGATGACCTCGTAATTCCACCCCTTAAAACAACAATAACTATCTGCAGGAGTGGTAAGATGGATAAACATACTTCGCACGCTGATTACCACAATATGTTGCATCCAATTACCAGACGTTAAATGCAGCTAGCATAAATATGAGTAATTAATTGGGCCTTGCTATAAAAAACAACTAATTGCCTACCCCAGTTTATTTATTATTATTATTATTATTATTCAGAAATCGCATATTCTTACCTATCTTGCAATTTTATTTGGGTGCTGACTGTTCAAATTTGCCAAATCACATCACACCCGTGAGAAACAAAATCCGTTTTGAAAAAGAAGTTTCAGTTTTTCTTTTCACGTAGTACTACGTCATCGACCCTAGAAAATAAAAAGGAAAACATTAAGAGTAAATGTTTGAAAGGCCTTGCAAAGTTTGGTTAACCTCGCAGGTTATGGAACACTACTAACAAACAAATGTCATTCAACATTGCAAGTATATTAAAAAACAATCACCGCTATTGTAAAATATAATTACTTACTATTAAATATAAGTATCCTTCCTTGTATCGTCTGAAATTCACAATTGATCATGTCAAGTGAGAATACAGATATTCTGTCAAAATGGCGACATCACAGAGCCTGCACCGAGTGAACGAACCGAGTCTGCACCTTCAAAATTGTCGCTATGTACACTCGCACTCGGCTCGTACACTTGCACTCGATCGTATTTGGAATACCACTCGCTGACGTCACTTCCGAGTGAGAGTGTGCAAGAGTGTACACTTTGGCGTTTTGGCAAACAGCATGTCTGAGTACGGTATGCCGAATGTTTCATTCGAAAAATCATGATGGCTTAAATTTTTCGTGTTAATAAGAATATATGTCTCCATCCGCAGTTTCCCATTTTCATTTCCAGGAAAACGCCGGGATAGGCCACGGCCGTTTCCTTCCAAATCCTTACCCAGTGTCATTCATGAAATATCTCATTAACTCCCTCTCATGAGGTTGGCGTCAGGAAGGGCATCCAGCCGTAATAACTATTGCCACATTGAAACTCATCCCCGACCCTGAAGAAATGGGAAATCAGGGTGCAAAGGTGGCAACATATTGAGCAGAGGGGGATGACTCTGATGTTGAGAACAATCATCACCATCAGGTGGCAAGATACTGAAGGGTGGATGACTCTTATGTTGAGAATAATCAGCGCTACCAGGTGGCGTGTTACTGAAGGGTGGACATCTCTGAAGATGAGGCAAAGTTATTAAAGGGGGGATGGCTGTGGTGTTGAGACAATGACCACCGTTAGGTGGCAAGTTATTCAAGGGGGGATGGCTCTGATGTTGAGAACAATCACCACCACCAGAGTTATCGAAGGGGGAATGACTCCGATGTTGAGAACAATCACCACCACCAGATGGCAAGATAATTAATAAATTTCTTCAAATTGAGTATTACGACTACTCTTGTCCTCATTCCATTATATAAATAACCATGCTTTTAAATTTTCTTGTCAGTTACGGTAATCAATCATATGAACTGACAAGCTCCAGAGCATTAAAATAAGTACCGGTAGGCTACCATATGGAACCATTATCTCTCAAGTCTAACAGAATTCCTTGAGCCTCTTTAACTATTAGCCTTGCAGTAAACCTCCTTCAAGTCATACACACATGACCACATAATCTGTTAACATTGTTTCATCTCATTTGTTCCTAGGAACTCATCTTGCTGGTACCGGTACTTCCCTGGTACTTTATTTACTGGTATCTCATCTTTTACTGTAGTTTCCTGTATCACGATTTTGAGCTTTATTGGGATTTATTCATTACCGTAACCTAGCTGTGCTATAGGCTACAGGTTTTAGTTAATAACATTTTCTTTTTCAATCAATTTAGATGCCAAAATTATTTTGAAATACTGCAAGAATATAAACCAGATTGCCCCTACCTCTCAACTAGATGTATTTTTATGAGTCATTACCCCTCTCCCCTCTAATAGGGGCTGATGACCTCAAGCAAGGTAGCTTGCCTGTCGGACTACCAACCCTAAGATTGCAGGTTCACCCCTGGCCATGGTAAGTGATTTTTGAAGGCGACAAAAATCACGACACTCATGTCATACGTTGTTGGCATGTTAAAGAACCCATTTGAATTCAGTAGGCCGTGTTCAATGGCAAAATTAATCTCGGGATTTTCCGCCAACACAAAGTTCCTCCATTCTCTACTTGAAAGCGCTGTAGTGTCAAGGAGTTTAGATATCTAACCTCCTTGACTTTCATAGCGTTCAAAGGAACGACGAAATTCGACATGCAAGCTACCCTCTGGGTGTCAATTAACAAAGCTTGCACCAGGCACCCGAGGTCATATGTTATTATTATTATTACCTCAAGGTTGCACCCTTTAAAACTATCACCAGCATCTAGAAGAAAATATTTCTGGAACACTCATCTAAAGTGAAGGAAATCCTGATATGAGATTGTATTATCCTTGTTATAGGCCTACGTCGCTCATTTATCCCTCTCAATATAAGTACGGTACGGTACCTAATGACAAGGGTCAACATAAACTGTTGATGAACTAATTGATTTCCTTTACTTGGCAGTATATTGTATTCACCTTACCCATAGGCAACAGGTCTCAACATAGGCCTATCCCTTATACTGCTCATTTAACCGAGCTGCAAAAAGTAAGGCCATAGGTTTTTGGGTGAAAATAGTTGTCTGAAAATTCGTCCAGTTCCACAGGAAAAAATAAGGAGAATGGTGCTTTTTAAATTAATACTGCACAAGTGCAGGAAGAGACATACCTTTGTGGACATTAATCCATCATTTCCCAACATATACCTGGTCGAGTGATGGTTGGTGTATGAATTGCCAAATCAAATGTTAAGAGATGTAATAACTGCCATGTAGACCACTTTCCAGACTGAAGACAAATGAAATTAAAATTGATCAGGACAAATTGCAATAGATTTAGTTTTATATACTGTATTTTGAACAAAAATGGTGTGCAAAAATAACAGGTCTTGTGTGGTCAGCAGCAAATAGCCTACTACTGTATGTGTGATAGAATACACAGATTTTAAAGGAAAGTAGGCCTATGCTACATCACTGGACTGTAGTGAAGTGTTAATAGTCAGTCTTGAGATAAGGGAAGGAAATAATGTTCAAACAGGGTAAGTGTTGTATTAACAGTGCAGTTCATTTTCTCTGGTGGTGCAAGACGAGAAATGTATGTGTCTTGAATTCCAGTACATAATGATTATAAAAAATACCAGTGCTCGTAAATTGGTTAGTGGGCTCGCCCATAACATACTGTAGGTAACATTCATGACACACTGCAGATACTTCCTTAAAGTTATCGATGCTTACTAACAAAGCCCTTTATAGGCTACTAAGCTTGTGGGGTTGTAACGCTAGGACGGTTCCTATCTTATTGACTCCTTTCCAATCCTTGCCTATCCTACTGCAGTGAAGCTTGGTTAGTGGGCTCGCCCATTACATACTGTAGGTAACATTCATGACTCACTGCAGGTACTTCCTCAAAGTTATCGATGCTTACTAACAAAGCCCTTTATAAGCTACTAAGCTTATGGGGTTGTAACGTTGGGATGGTACCTATCCTAATGACCAGAGGCGGCTCTAGTCCCGCACAAGGGGTAGTGCCAAGTAAAAAATAAGAAAATATTGGTATTTTTATAACATTATATCAGAGCAGGGTTCGACTAATAAAGAACACTGAACAAACTTCAATTGCAGAGGAATGGCACTTTTGAAGAGTTTGCAAACATTTATCTTGACAGTCAACATTTCACATCGGGACTTGCCGAATATAATATATACGATAAGAAAATATATAAAAATATATAAAAGAAACTTTTTCAGCAGTCAACCATTCACTCACTAGTAGCCTACAACACAAACTCAATGTTTGACTCTTTAACACCTTGACTCACTAAAAATAACCACGAACCGTTAACAAGAACTGAAGATAGACTAGACTACAAACAGGAAATCACGCGATTTCATCCAGGCCTGACAGTTGCAGATGGTTTATCAACCATAAATATTTAGCTACCGAGAGTAATCCGTGAAGCCTTAACATGTAGGCCTACGGTAGTCATGATCTTACATTTTATTTTCTCTTTTATTCATTCGCTTAGTTATTCACTTTACCAAATAAGGAATTAATAAATGCATACATATTATTTTAACTATATATTTCGGCAAGTTTAAATTTCACTGTTGGACGCAGAGCCCCTTTTTAGAGAACTCTAGAATTAATGCTCTTTGTTTGAGAGCGATTGGTTGTCAGTTTGTGTCAACCAACGCCCCACCCCACCAATAACCAATGAGTCAAATAACTTCCAGCCAATCAAGCCATTGGCCCACACCCTCTTCCCTTCCGCCCTTTGTGACAGCTTGTGACAGGCATGTCGCTGGCCGAGTACCTCGAATTGACCGATAGATAGCAGTACACTTCACTTTCAGTACCGCTTTGAGCCAAACTCTATTCGGCACGGAGACCAGCATATTTCCTCATAGCGAGTGACGAGAGAGGCTACGGAAAAGATCGTAAATTGGACTGCGCATGCGTCAACCGTGCCGTATAGACCGCGGCTCAAGATAACACTGGGGCGAAGATGGAATCAATGATCATACTCTACGGACGGAATATTTTAACTACAAAGTAATTTGAAACTAATTTTATTAGATACCGTTATTAAACTTAGGCGTTCGAAATTATTCTTTCAGGACTATGAATAATTTATTTTCTCTTAGAGGGCAGTGCCATGGCACGGTGTCACTACGCCTAGAACCGCCCCTGCTAATGACACCTTCCCAATCACAGCCTATCCTACTGCAGTGAAGCTTGGTTAGTGGGCTCGCCCATTACATACTATTGGTAACATTCATGACTCAATGCAGGTACGTCCTTAAAGTTATCAATGCTTACTAACAAAACCCTTTATAGGCTACTAAGCTTGTGGGGTTGTAACGTTGGGATGGTACCTATCCTAATGACACCTTTCCAATCTCAGCCTATCATACTGCAGTGAAGCTTGGTTAGTGGGCTCGCCCACTATATACTGTAGGTAACATTCATGACTCACTGCAGGTACTTCCTTCAAGTTATCGATGCTTACTAACAAAGCCCTTTATAGGCTACTAAGCTTGTGGGGTTGTAACGTTGGGATGGTACCTATCTTAATGACACTTTCCCAATCCTAGCCACAGTTTAAAAAAAAATATATGCACTAGGCTACTGCAGACACCACAGTATTAAAATAGAGTACCGTAGTCTACTGTTAAAATAGTCATGAATATGTAGCAAACACATGAATGTGACTTTAAAATAAAATAAGCCTTATGCCCATAATTCCAAATGCATTTCATTTTACAGTGATAGGAACAACATATCAAGACATTGTTTGAGTATATACACCCAGCCATATCTGACCTAACCTGTCCTCCGAGAGAAATTCATCACTCGTTTGATAACAGGAAATAATGGGAGGAAATTAAGGTGCTGGATTAATTGAAGAACGTACAAAAGACATGCAAACAGTAGTTCTTACAGAATCGAATGTAGATTATATATTTGGAATGATCACCAAAGAAAGTTGGTTTCATTCAAACATAGAAATACATTCATGTGTAAGGCCAAATTAATTCTGTCCAAATTCAAAGCCAGAGGAAGATGGAATTAATGATCACCCTGCCTAGGATTGTCAAAAAGAGCTGTGTGGACTAAAAATACAATTTTTTAAAGCACTTAGTGTTGTTTCAAGACTCAATGTACCAAGCCTAGGTCTACACTCTTGGTGTAAGTATGAGTTTTGTGCTCTCTATATGTCTACTACTTGAGCTTCTAGTGGCAATTCAAGTATAATTTGTGGTACGGTACCGGTAGGGTATAGTCAAGCATACCAATGAAGGACACCTACAAGTGCAACATTAGCATTCTTAAGACACCAATGGTACAGGACAACTAATTTTCCCCTAAGGGCAGATAACCTGGGAAGATCCAACCACCAAAACCACAATTATCATCATCTGTAATCTTGAACTAAATCACAACTAACAAATCCTTCTTAAATAAATGATTTATTTATTTCAATCATATCATATGGGACTATTGGAATAGTTAGGTGCATCTGGATTCCTTCCATGAATCGGCATTTTGAGTTCACTTTAAAACTTCGCTATTATAGACCCTAATAAAAGTCTTGAATGTTCCGTTTATTTTATTTCATTCTTCAAGAATCAATACTGTATGAAATATTTTCATTTTCACGAACCAACAGGTCGAAATTATATTACTGCACAGTACTACTGAAATTTTACCAACATTCAACTGATATTTTGTTACATCACAAGTCTATAGACCGCACCTAAAATTTTGGTAAACTACTCAAATTTACAGCAATGAATGTACAGTTATTTCAAACAAAATGTTTGAATTCCAATTAAGTTATCTTGGTCATTACAACTATCGTACCATATTCGTAAATACCAAAACGTGCTTTTGTTAACATTCAGATAGTCAAGTATGCCTCATCGTCTTCAACCTTTTCATTGCCAACCTCTGCTGTGACACTTAAATGTGTCAGATTAGTAACGGATAGATATCTGAAAAAAAAAAAAAAAAGTTTGTAGAACGCATCAGCAACTTATCAGCCAGTTGATTGAGGGAATAAAATATCTCTCAGATAGCCATCTGCCACATTATCTGGACCTTGTAAAACCGGCCCGGGTTGTTTCAAGACTCAAGGTACCAAGTCTAGGTCTACACTGTCGGTGTAAGTAAGAGTTTTGTTCTCTCTATGTGTCTACTACTTGAGCTTCTAGTGGCAATTCAAGAATAATTTGTGGTACGGTACCGGTAGGGTATAGTCAAGCATACCAATGAAGGACACCTACAAGTGCAACATCAGGATTCTTAAGACACTAATGGCACAGGGCAACTAATTTTACCCTAAGGGCAGATAACATCGGAAGTTCCAACCACCTAAACCACAATATCATCATCTGAAATCTTGAAATAAATCACAACTGACAAATTCTTCTTAAATAAATGGTTTATTTATTTCAATCATATCACATGGGACTATTGGAATAGTTAGGTGCATCTGGATTCATTCCATGAATCGGCATTTTGTGTTCACTTTAAAACTTCGCTATTATAGACCCTAATTAAGTTCTTAAATGTTCCATTTATTTTATTTCATTCTTCAAGAATCAATACTGTTATGAAATATTTTCATTTTCACGAACCAACAGCTCGAAAATATATTACTGCACAGTACTACTGAAATTTTACCAACATTCAACTGATATTTTGTTATCACAAGTCTATAGACCGCACCTAAAATTTTGGTAACCTACACAAATTTACAGCAATGAATGTACAGTTATTTCAAATAAAATGTTTGAATTCCAATTAAGTTATCTTGGTCATTACAACTACCGGTATCGTATCATATTCGTAAATACCAAAACGTGCTTTTGTTTACATACAAATTGTCAAGTATGCCTCATCGTCTCAACTTATTCATTGCCAACCTCTGTTGCTACATTTAAGGGTGTCAGATTAGTTTCGGATAGATATCTGAGAAAAAAATAGGTTTGTAGAACGCATCAGCAACTTATCAGCCAGTTGACTGAGGAAATAAAATATCTGGACATTGTAAAACCGGCCCATAATGTTGAGTCCGTAGGTAGTTATTGGCATTATTACAGTTTGGAAGAGAATCGTTCCAGCAATACCACCGCAATATTGCGCCAATCACTTTTCCGACAATGAAAACTAAAAGTCTGGTTTAAGTTGTATTCGGGCCGGTTTTACAATGCCCAGATATCCCTCAGTTTCAGATAAATCACGCTATCAGTCACTAAGTGCGTTCTACAATATTCAGATATGTTACTGATATAGCTATCCTAGAGACACATCCCAGATAAACTAACCCGCTCCACGAGATGCTGATAAGTCTGTATCTGGTAGATTAAAATGGCGAATCATACAATGATGAAAACACCAATATCCGTAAATACGTTATTTCACGTTTTTGGAAAGTAATTTCGAGGCCGTTCAACACAGGACTTCAGTTTTATCTTATATGTGCTAGTCTGAAAGTGCCATTTTGTGCTTGGATAAGATTAATTCCATTGCTACCGACATAACCACTGTGTATAGCCTAAACAACGAGAACGAAGTAAAGCCTACAGTATTTTTGATATCTTACATCAATGCCTAATTGTCTAATGCACCCCTTACTCTGTAAGTCGGGACGATATTCCTCTGAAACTATCTACCGGTACCGACGGCTGCGAATATGTACCGTATCAATCCAGATCTTGCTCTCGAAAATATTACGATACGTAGGTTATGCTTCTTGTATTTCTGACATGGCATGTATTTTGTTAAGTGGTAGGCTAGTAAGATACGATAGAGAATACAAACTAGCTATTCGTTACATTTTAATGTACCATACGGCATATATCAAGCTGTTATAGGCCTACCGTATTCCAGGGATTCGGACTAGCGAACGCATTTTATTTCGGTCATTCAAATTTAAGAAGCTAGCTTAGGCCTAAATCTGAGTACGGTATGCCAAATGTTTCATTCGAAAAATTACGAGTGCTTAAATTTTTCGTGTTAATAAGAATATATATCTCAAACCGCAGTTTCCCATTTTCATTTCCAGGAAAACGCCGGGATAGGCCACGGCCGTTTCCTTCTAAATCCTTACCCGGTGTCATTCATGTAATATCTCATTAACTCCTCTCATGAGGATGGCGTCAGGAGGGGCATCCAGCCGTAACAACTATTGCCACATTGAAACTCATCCCCGACCCTGAAGAAATGGGAAAACAGGGTGCCAAGGTGGCAACATATTGAGGAGGGGGGGATGACTGTGATGTCGATAATCACCACCACCCGGTGGCAAGGTACTTAAGGGGGGATGACTCTGATGTTGAGAACAATCACCACCATCAGGTGGCAAGATACTGAAGGGTGGATGACACTGATGTTGAGAACAATCAGCGCTACCAGGTGGCGTGTTACTGAAGGGCGGACGTCTCTGAAGATGAGACAAAGTTCTTAAAGGGGGGGATTGCTGTGGTGTTGAGACAATGACCACCGTTAGGTGGCAAGTTATTCAAGGGGGGATGGCTCTGATGTTGAGAACAATCACCACCACCAGAGTTATCGAAGGGGGAATGGCTCCGATGTTGAGAACAATCACCACCACCAGATGGCAAGATAATTAATAAATTTCTTCAAATTGAGTATTAAGACTACTCTTGTCCTCATTCCATTATATAAATAGCCATGCTTTTAAATTTTCTGGTCAGTTACAGTAATCAATCAAATGAACTGACAAGCTCCAGAGCATTAAAATAAGTACCAGTAGGCTACCATATGGAACCATTATCTCTCAAGTCTAACAGAATTCACTGAGGCTCTTTAACTACACTGGTCAAAACAATTAGGGGATCGGTTGAGATATCTATGTTCTGACGTATTGTCATCGGCCGAATGACCTAATATGGTTCGACGTCTTTCTGTCAGTTCTACGGAGTGGAGACAACAACGTTATGGCAACCGAGATAATGGTAATACCAGAAAGTTGCTGCAGAGAGGGTTGGTGTGGACGTGTGTTGACTCTACCAAACGAATGACACAAGCTGTTGGGTTCAGATGGTGTAGTGAGCAGGTAGTGCAATGCAACAACAACGTGACTAACCCGAAGGTATGGCATGGAGAGCCATAGGAAGGTTTGAAGCAGGTCAGACACAGAGCGAGGTGGCTGCAGCTATTGGAGTATCCCAAAGTGTAATTTCCAGGACCTGGGCGCGATTTCAGACAAAAGGAACCGTTAAAAGAAGGCCAGACCAAGGTCGTCCATGGGCAACATCAGCAAGAGATGACCGTTATCTCCGGTTAACAGCCCGTCGAGAAGAAGGCTGAATGCAACTCAGCTGCAACGCACCCTCCAGGCGGTAACAGGACGCGCTATATCAACACAAAGAGTCCGAAATCACCTTCTGGAAAGTGGCCTCTACACACGGAAGCCTATGGTGTGTGTCCCATTAAAACCACGCCACCGTTTGGCCCGCAGAAACTGGGCGGAGGAACATCAGGATTGGCATTGTAACGAATGGCATCGAGTTCTGTTCACAGATGAGACAAGATTTTGTGTTCAGTTGGACAATCGTCGTTCCTTCATCTGGAGAGAACGTGGAACTCGGAACAATCCCGCTTATGTGCGGGAAACAGCACCATATCATGGGGGGTGGATGAATGGTGTGGGCAGGAGTCAGTATTGGCGGACGTACGGACCTCTATATCGTTCAGAATGGCGCTTTGACTGCTCAGAGGTATCGAGACGAGATCCTTCGACCGTTTGTTGTGTCCTACGCTGGTGCCATAGGCGATGAGTTCATTCTGGTGGACGATAACGCATGTCCCCACAGAGCTGCACTGGTGGACAACATGCTTGACGACGAGGGCATTGAACGGATGGAGTGGCCAGCTTGTTCATCGTACTTAAACCCTATTGAGCATGTCTTTGATGCAATTGGCAGACGCATTGCATCCAGACCAGCACCTCCCACAACGGTGCCGAGCTGGATATTGCACTCATGGAAGAATGGCCAAATATCCCTCAAGAGCTGATTGATAACTTCCTACTGTCAATGCCACGAAGGTGTGCAACTGTCCTGGCCGTCCGAGGTGATCCCACACCATATTCGAGGACAACGAGAATGATTTTTTCACTATTATGGTAGCCCCATGGTGCCTCGCTCTATGTAAACGCCATATAAACCTCCAGTAAAGAGTTGAGACAGCACAATATCGTACTGTAGCACACACAAATTACAATTCTAACCGAACTCGGAATAAAAGACGTTACAATATGTATCTTGTGTATGATATCTCACCTGATCCCCTAATTGTTTTGACCAGTGTATTAGCCTTGCAGTAAACCTCTTTCAAGTCATCCACACATGACCACATATTCTGTTAGCATTTTTCATCATCTATCACATTTGTTCCTAGGAACTCATCTTGCTGGTCCTGGTACTTTATTTACTGGTATCTCATCTTTTACTGTAGTTTCCTGTATCACGATTTTGATCTTTCTTGGGATTTATTCATTACCGTAACCTAGCTGTGCTATAGGCTACAGGTTTTAGTTAATATAATTTTATTTTTCTATCAATTTAGATGCCAAAATTATTTTGAAATACTGCAAGAGGTATTTTTCGGAGTCATTACCCCTCTCCCCTCTAATAGGGGCTGATGACCTCAAGGTTCCACCCTTTAAAACTATCACCAGCATCTAGAAAAAAGTATTTCTGGAACACTCATCTATAGTGAAGGAAATCCTGATATGAGATTGTATTATCCTTGTTATAGGCCTACGTCGCTCATTTATCCCTCTCAATATAAGTACGGTACGGTACCTAATGACAAGGGACAACATAAACTGTTGATGAACTAATTGATTTCCTTTACTTGGCAGTATATTGTATTCACCTTACCCATAGGCAACTGGTCTCAACTTAGGCCTATCCCTTATACTGCTCATTTAACCGAGCTGCAAAATGTAAGGCCATAGGTTTTTGGGTGAAAATAGTTGTCTGAAAATTCGTCCAGTTCCACAGGAAAAAATAAGGAGAATGGATTTTTTTTAAATTATTACTGCACAAGTTCAGGAAGAGACATACCTTTGAGGACATTAATCCTTCATTTCTCAACATATACCTGGTCGAGTGATGGTTGGTGTATGAATTGCCAAATCAAATGTTAAGAGATGTAATATCTGCCCTGTAGGCCAGTTTCCAGACTAAAGACAAATGAAATTAAAATAGAGCAGGCCAAATTGCAATAGATTTAGTTTTATATACTGTATTTTGAACAAAAATGGTGTGCAAATATAACAGGTCTTGTGTGGTCAGCAGCAAATATTACTGTATTTGTGATCGAATACACAGATCTTAAAGGAAAGTAGGCCTATGCTACTTCACTGGACTGTAGTGAAGTGTTAATAGTCAGTCTTGAGATAAGGGAAGGAATTAATGTGCAAACAGGGTAAGTGCTGTGTTAAACAGTGCAGTTCCTTTTCTCTGGTGGTGCAAGACGAGAAATGTATGTGTCTTGAATTCCAGTACATAATCATTATAAAAAATACCAGCTGCTTAATGCACTGGTACTGAAGTACCGAAAATTGGTTAGTGGGCTCGCCCATTACATACTGTAGGTAACTTTCATGACTCACTACAGGTACTTCCTTAAAGTTATCGATGCTTACTAACTAAGCCCTTTATAGGCTACTAAGCATGTGGGGTTGTAACGTTGGGATGGTACCTATCTTAATGACTCCTTCCCAATCCTAGCCTATCCTATCCTACTGTAGTGAAGCTTGGTTAGTGGGCTCAGCCAATACATACTGTAGGTAACATTCATGACTCACTGCAGGCACTTCCTTAATGTTATCCAGGCGCGGATCTAGAGTTTGGTTTTGGGGGGGGGGGGGTCAGAGAATCGATCTAGAGTTTGGCTTGGGGGGTCAGAGAATCAAAATTGTTGAGAAAAATGGTATCACTAAAAACGCCATCACAAAATAACCAAATGTACAAAACCAGACCAATTTTTTTGCAAGCTTCATGGATAGATAGATAGCGAACCAATAATATTCGTACAAATTGCAACGGCATGTTTTGCGACTTTTACATCGAGCTTCGAGAAAAGTATCAAGGTACGTTACAGTTTCGGCAAGTCGAGTTGGTACCGACTAAGGGAGAAAGTCACAGCTCAAATTGCCAACCGAGCTTGCAGTTTGGACGCCGGCAAAAAATTTTGATGCGAAAAAAGCCCAAAATTCCTATCCGTGCATTGCTGCACCTTCATTGTGACATCACTATAGACATCGATTCGGTAATCACAAGGTTTGCTAAACAAAGTAGAGGAGTTGATTTTGTTGTATAAATAATCGTTTTTATATAAGAGGTTTGAAGTTGTAAATATGTACAGTTGTACATAATAATTCGAATAAAGATATTTCAGTATTGAATAAAATGAAAATAAAAATGTTTTTCAGTTAAAATTCGTTAAGTTTTATTTGTCTGGTAATTGTGTTTTCGTTGTTTGAGTTTGCAAAAGAATTTGGTCTCCGTTTGGGGGGGGGGGTTCATGACACCCGTGACCCGCCCCCCCCCCCCCCCCCCCCTTGAATCCGCGCCTGATGTTATCGATGCTTACTAACAAAGCCATTTATAGGCTACTAAGCTTGTGGGGTTGTAACGTTGGGGTGGTACTTATCTTAATGACACCTTCCCAATCCTAGCCACAGTTTTTTAAAAATATGCACTAGGCTACTGCAGACACCCCAGTATTAAAATAGGGTACTGTTAAAATAGTCATGAATATGTAGCAAACACATGAATGTGACTTTAAAATAAAATAAGCCTTATGTCCATAATTCCAAATGCATTTCATTTTAATAGGAACAACATATAAATACATTAGTCTGCTCTTGTTTGAGTATATACAAGTACAAGATGGCGTCACAGTGAAAGTGCAGTGAAATAGCAGCTAGTGTAAATATTTGATAAAAGTGGTAAAATATTATAACAGAGGCTTAAAATCTATAAAGTTACTTTCCTCAGATCAAGTGTAATACGGAATATTGATAGTATTTAGAAATTCTTGTTGATAATTTAATAAACTTAAACTAAGTTGTGGGAACGTGTATCCAAAGATTCGGTGACTTCTTCAATCACTGTTTGAACCAAGTAGAGCAGTGGTGCTTTTACGAGACTTCACCCGATTGGAAGATATACGTATTTCACATTCTTCTTTATTGGTAGGTTATTAGATTAATTCTATTAGGTAGTAATAATTAAATTAAATTTAGTGTAATTTGGTGTAAACATCTAGGCTCACTTAGATCTCTAGTATGACGACAGTAAACAGTGTTAGTATCTCGTCAGGTTGTGTAACCGTAACGGATTTATGCTCGTCGTGCAAAATAAAAGTAAAAAATGCAAATAAAATCATCACAAGATCTCAGGTAAAATTGAATGAGGAGAAAAGTGAAACCGATTGTCGTAATGTAGGCCTACCGCTACCGTCATGCGAATGTCATAACCTGAGAAACGAACTGTCCTCAAAAGACGAAATTATAAAGCTGCTAAAGGAAGATATTGCTAAGTTAATGGAAGAGTTGAATAAATTAAAAGGAAACAGAGAGGAAAGCAAGGAAACTTGGTCGACAGTGATTGCTCGTAAGGTAAGATTGAATAAGCCTAGGCCTATAAATGGAGTACATGTAACTGAAATTCCCGTCTCAAATTCATTTGGAGTGCTTGTCGAAGAAAATGATGACTTTCCTCAAGAAGAAAAGAAGAAAGTGATAAAGAGAAAATCCAGGAAGATGCGGATATTTGCGGATAGCCACGGGCGAGATGTAGCAGCAAGCGTTTTGGAGAGAAGCCGAGAAATGGAGGTCACTTCGACAGTGAAGCCAGGAGCTCAGATTGCAGAAGTCACGAACGGGATGATAGGAGAGTGTGCGTCCCTTACTGCAAAGGACTACGCAGTGATCATCGCTGGAGCAAACGACGTCTATAGAAATGAGAGTAAAAAGGTAATCAAAGATTTAAAGGGTACATTGCCATCCATGCAAAAAACAAATGTCATTATTGTAAATATTCCGCAGAGATACGATTTAATTCCCAAGTCATGTGTAAATGTAGAAATAGAGGCTACAAATGGAAAAATTCATAAAATTTGTAAGAGTTTTCCAAATGTCCAAATTGTAGATGTAAGTAAATTAGACAGGAAGTTCCACACTCGGCATGGCCTACACTTAAATAGATTAGGAAAAGAGTATCTTAGTGATGAAATCTGCAAAATTGTAAATTCAAATGGTAAGAATAATTCAACAGTAATATCATTAGAGTGGAAGCAGGGAAACTGGTAGAAGAAGCCAAACGTGAGGTTTGGCATTCACATCTTTTGAAGTCAAATTTAACGGAGTGCAACAATGGTATTTCGGATTTGTCTAGCAACAATAATAATAACAATTATGATAATAATAATGTAAATAAATCACCAACACAAGCTTGCAAAAGTAACAAATTTAAAATTTACCACCAGAATGTCCAGTCTCTTTATAATAAAATTGATTACATAAATCTAATGCTTAAAAATGAACTTAAAGACATCTCAGCACTATGTATTTCAGAACATTGGCTGAAAGAGGAACAACTCGAATTAATTCAATTCCCAGGGTTTATACAAGCTAGTAAATACTCTAGATCTAATATTAGCCATGGTGGTACTTGCATCTTCTTAAGAAATAATTTAGATCATGAACAGATAACAGCTTATGATTATCTAATTATGGAACAGGATTTTGAATTCTCTGCCGTAAAAATTCAGCAGTTTAAGTTAATAATTGTATGCGTATACCGTTCTCCGTCAGGAAAGTTTCCTCTATTTATAGATAAACTAGAATTGTTACTCAATAACATGAGCAAAGTAAATTTCGATATAATAATTTGTGGGGATGTAAATGTGGATTTCTTAAAACTTGATAGAAATTGTGAATTATTAAACCAGTTACTAATTTCCTATGGACTGAAACCTACAGTAAATACACCAACAAGAATAACAAAATTTAGTAAAACCACTCCTGATCAAATTTTTATAAATACAGATAAATATCACCATTCAATAGAAGTCTATTGTCCGGGTTTTAGTGACCACCATGGACAAATACTGAGTTTTGAAGTATCCGAAGTAATCAATAATAATGATAATGGAGTAAAATCAAAGTGCAGGTCATTCACTGAATCAAATGTTACATATTTCAATGACTTATTAAATAAGGGAACATGGTCAGAAATTTATGAACTAGAAAATGTAAATGATAAATTTAATGCATTTAACAGTACCCTAAAACACTATTTTGAAATAGCATTCCCCTTTAAACGAAGAACTGTTCAAAATAACAAAACTAGCAATTGGATAACAACAGGGATTATAAATTCATGTCAAAGAAATAAATTTCTACACAAATTATATAAACAATACCACACAACACCTGAATTCAATTTATACTACAAAAAATACACTAGCATATTAAATAAGGTAATAAGACTAGCAAAGAAAATGCATAATGATAATTTTATTTCCCAATCATCTAATAAAAACAGGGCTATGTGGTCTGTAATAAAGAAAGAAACTGGAAAATCTGCTAAAATACAAAGGAACATTACACTGACCAGAAATAATAAAGTGATTAATAATCCAGAGGAAATAGCAAACACTTTTAATGACTATTTTCTGGAAATTCCGCAAAAATTATTAAATAAATCACAGGTAAATACACTAAATTCTAATAATAAAATAAATATATGCAGTGATTCTTTATTTATAAATCATGTCACAAGTGAAGAGGTAAGAATAGTTATAAAAGAGCTAAAAAATAAATTCTGTGCTGGCATTGATGGCATCCCTGATGCAATTTTAAAGAAATGTGCAGAAAATATAATAAATCCACTTACGCACTTAATAAACAGTTCAATTCTCTCAGGAACTTACCCGGATATTTTGAAGTTATCAAAAGTAATTCCAGTGCACAAAAATGGTTCAAAAGATGAATTAGATAACTATCGTCCTATTACCTTACCAACTGGTATTGCAAAAATTGTGGAAAAAATTATGTATAAGAGACTGATAAGTTTCATAGAAAAAAATAAAATATTATCAAACTCACAACATGGATTTAGAACGGAAAAATCTACACAGACAGCAATTTACGAATGTAGTAATAGTATACTGAAATTAATTGACAATAAGGAACATGTAACTGGCCTATTCTTGGATTTATCGAAAGCATTTGATGTAGTTGACCATAAAATCCTCCTTACCAAACTAAATCAATATGGTGTTAGAGGTCTAGCTAATAAATGGATAGAGTCTTACTTAACAAGGCGTAAACAAATAGTAAGCTTGAGACACAAGGATGATGGAACCAAATTACTTAATGAAACATTGTCCAATGAGGGAATTATTGAATTTGGAGTACCCCAGGGATCGGTTTTGGGCCCACTACTCTTTCTTCTATATATCAATGATATAACACAGAACGTTCATTCACATAAGGAAATTTTGTTTGCGGACGATACAACACTCGTAATAAAAGGTGAAACTAAACAGGTCATACAGCAGTCTGCTGACTCCGTTACAGGAGAGTTAACCAAATGGTCACAAGATAATTGCCTCATAATAAACTATAAAAAGACAGTATGTCTAAATTTCCACACTATACAGAATAGGAATCCTGCGATGCCCAATATAACATTAAATGGTCATCAAATAGAAAATAAATCAGAAACAAAGTTTTTAGGACTATGGATACAACAAGACTTGAAATGGAATAAACATATACAATATCTGAATACTAAACTGAACTCGATGTGCTTTGCGTTACGTATTTTGAAAACCTGCACTAGCATGCACACATTAAGAAATACTTATTTTGCTTATTTCCATTCATACTTAAGATATGGGATCATATTTTGGGGTATGTCGCCAGATGTACTAAGCACGTTTAGGATACAAAAGAGAGCGATTAGAATTATGGCAAATGTACACTCTAGAGAATCATGTAGACCTCTGTTTAAAGATTTAAACATTCTCCCACTGCCCTGCATATATATCTTTGAAAGTATTATGTTTTTTAAAAAGAATTTAATGAATAAAGATGTTTTTCTTAAAACAAACAATGATGTTCATAGGCATAACACAAGACAAAATCAAAACATTCATATTTCACACACACACACAAGCATATATCAAAAAGGAACTTTTCACACTGGAGTTAAATTATACAATAAACTACCCCAGTATATAAAACTGGCCCCAAAAATAAAAACCTTTGATAGAATGTTGAAAGCTTATCTGCAGTGCCATTGTTTTTACTCAGTAGTTGAATATTTTAGCGTATAGGAGTGATGGAATCTATAACTATATTTTACTTTTTTAATTTAATTTTAATACCTAGCTGTATGTTGTTGTATTTATAGAATTAAGTTTTCATATTATAATAATAGAGTGAGGTGTAAATAGTTGTGGAATAAGATTGTATCTATTAAGATTTGCTATTATAATAAGTTATAAATAGTTTTAATCTTAGTAATATATACCTGTTAGTTCTTTTATTTTATGCATGTAAATTCTGACGTGTCCTATATCAAAAATGTATTGAATGCATGTATTTGATCAAATGGAATTAATAAAAATCTATCTATCTATCTATCTATACACCCAGCCATATCGACCTAACCTGTCCTCCGAGAGGAATTCATCACTCGTTTGATAACAGGAAGTAATGGGTGGAAATTATGGTGCTGGATTAATTGAAGAACATACAAAAGACATGCAAAACAGTAGTTCTTACAGAATCGAATGTAGATTAGATATTTGGAATGGTCACCAAAGAAAGTTGGTTTCTTTCAAACATAGAAATACATTCATGTGTAAGGCCAAATTAATTCAGTCCAAGTTCAAATCCAGAGGAAGCTGGAATTAATGCTCACCCTGCCTAGGATTGTCAAAAAGAGCTGTGTGGACTAAAAATATAATTTTTTAAAGCACTTAGGGTAGTTTCAAGACTCAAGGTACCAAGCCTAGGTCTACACTGTTGGTGGGAATTTAACCAGGACAACATAAAAACAATACCCTGTTGTTGTTGTTGTTTGAGTCTTCAGTCTTTCGACTGGTTTGATGCAGCTCTCCATGCCTCCCTGACCTGAGCTAATCGTTTCATCTCTACATAGCTACCACACCCTACATCCGAGGCAATCTGTTTAACATATTCTAACCTTGGTCTACCCCTACAGTTCTTGTCCTCGACCCTTCCTTCCATAACTAAGCTTGCTATTCCTGGGTGTCTTAGTATGTGTCCTACTAACCTACCTCTTCTCTTCATTAGCACTCGCCAGAAACACCTCTCCTCTCCCAATCGTATTAATACCTCTTTGTTTGTAACCCTATCTACCCACCTGATCTTCATCATTCTCCTGTAACACCACATTTCAAATGCTTCAATTCTTCTGCACCAATAGTCCATGTTTCACTTCCATAGAGTGCCACGCTCCAGACAAAGGCTTTCAAAAATGACTTCCTAACACCTAAATCTATATTCGATGTCAACAGGTTCCTTTTCTGTAGAAATGCTTTCCTTGCCTGTGCCAACCTACTTTTTATATCCTCTTTGCTTCGTCCATCACTGGTTATTCTGCTTCCTAAGTAACAGAAGTCTCCTACTTGCTTCAGCTTTTCACCTTCCAATTTGATCTCCATAGAGTTTTCTGATTTATTTCGGCTGCATTCCAGTATTTTTGTTTTACATTTATTAATTTTCATCATGAATTCTTTCCGTAAGACGGAGTCCATACCATTCAAAAACTCATTCAAATCCTCAGGCTTGTCGGCCAAGATTACGATGTCATCAGCAAATCTCAGAGTTGAAATTATTTCTCCTTGAATCTTCACTCCCACTTTAAATTTTTCTCTAATTTCCTTCATTGCTTGTTCAATGTAAAGATTGAAAAGTATGGGTGATAAGTTGCAGCCTTGCCTAACACCTTTCTGAATATCAGCTTCTCTCTCATGTCCTTCAGCTCGAATGACTGCTGTCTGGTTTCTGTATAGATTGTAGATTACCCTCCTATCCCTGTACTTTATTCCAATAGATTTCAAAATGTCAAACAATTTAGTCCAATCAACGTTATCAAAAGCCTTTTCTAAGTCTACAAATGCCATGAACGTTCTCTTATCTTTCCTTATTCTACCTTCCAAAATCAGCCTAAGACTTAGTACAGCTTCCCTTGTTCCTACATTTCTCCTGAAACCAAACTGATCTTCACCCAACTCCGTTTCTATCTGGCTTTCAATCCTCTTGTAAATTATTCTAGACAGGATCTTTGAAGCATGAGCAATCAAGCTGATTGTACGGTAATCTTCACATCTGTCAGCTCCCACTCTCTTTGGTATAGGGATGATTACATTCTTCTTGAAATCAGGGGATATCTCACCTGTCTCATAAATCCTACACACCATGTGAAATAACCTGATCAGACCTTCATCTCCTATGCAGCGTAGCAACTCAATCGGTATATCATCTATGTCTGGTGCTTTGTTCCTGCTTAAGTCTTCCACAGCTCTATCAAATTCTGATCTCAATATTAAATCTTCTTTCGCATCCTCATCAATTTCCTCCTCCCTTTCCATTACATGATTCTCAATCTCCTTTCCCTTATACAAACTCTCTATGTAAGCTTTCCATCTCTCAACCTTTTCTTCCCTATCTGTTAGAGGCTTTCCATTTGTGTCCTTAATATTACAGCACTTAGTCTTCTTTTCCCCAAATGTATTCTTAATCCTTCAATAAGCTGTGTCTACTTTCCCTAGTTTCAGACAATTTTCTATACCTGCACATCTCTCTTTCAACCATTCTTCTTTCGCTTCCTTGCACTTCTTGTTAACCTCATAACTTCTTCCATATTTTCGACCTCCTTTCCATTCCTGTCCACCATTCTGACATTTTCCCCTGTATCTCTTCTCTTTGCCTTTATCATTCCATACAACACTTTCTTACTGCCATCACAGTCCTCCTCCATCATTTCTGTCCATTTCTCCAGCCATTTCTTTTTCTCTTCCTTCACTACTTCTCCTGCTTCTTTCTTCCGCTCTTGGTATTCTTCTCTTGTTCTGTCTGTCCTCTGTTGGAACCATTTCCTGAATGCTTCATTTTTCTTTTTCACTGCTTCCTTAGTTCTGGGGTTCCCCCATGGTGTTTCCTTCCACCTTTTCTTTCCACTAGTTCTGCCACACACGACTTCCGCTGCTTCTACCAACACGTCCTTGAACCTCTTCCATTCTTCTTCACCTGTTTTCGGATCATCCTTCGGTAATTTGTTCCTCACTAATATCTGGAACTTCTCCTTATTTCCATCCTCCTTCAGCTTCCATGTCCTTATTCTTCTTTCTTGGTTCTCAGTTCTCCTCTTTTCCTTCAGTCCTCTCACCTTGGCGACCAGCAGACGGTGGTCACTGTCCAGGGCTTCTGAAGGTATTACCCTTATATCCGTGATACTCTTCTTTGTCTCCTTCCCGCATAGAATATAGTCCACCACTGATTTCCTAGTCAAATCCCTGCTGTACCAAGTAATGTTATGGCTCTCTCTCTTCTTGTACCATGTGTTTCCAAACATTAGCCCATTTATCTTGCACAGTTCCAACAATCTCTCTCCTTCCTTATTCCTGTTTCCCCATCCTTCACCACCTATCACTTCCTCAAAACCTCTTCTATCAGATCCGACATGGGCATTTAGGTCTCCCATGACTATCAGGTCTCTCCCCACTAACTGCTTCTGCAACTCCTCTTCTAACTCGTCCTTCTCGCCTTCTGTGCATCCCACCTGTGGTGCATAGACTTGCAGAATGTCCAGGTTTCTACCTTTCACAGTGATTCTGGCTCTAATTATTCTATCACTTACCCTCTTTACTTCCTCCCTCAGCCCTTCTCTCACCACCATTCCCACTCCATTTCTCTTCCCCTCCTCATTTCCTATCCAGTATAGCTGCAAGCCATTTCTCAGTTCTTTTCTTCCTTCCCCTCTCCATCTGGTCTCTGCCAGTCCGAGTACATCCAGTTTTCTCCTCTCCATCATATCCACAACCTCCTCCACTCTTCCCGTCAATGTAGTTATATTCAAAGTTCCGATTCGTAGTCCATTTCCATAGCCAGGTCTGCTTCCTTTAGATCTGTCCTTTCCGAGGCCCGTTCCCGTTTTAAAAGCAGTTTCATATCCACTACTGGCTTGCTAGGCCTAACGTAGCTTCACCATAACCCTGACATAAATATAAATACAAAAAACATTTTTATTGAATACTGATTGGGATTCTATTTGGTGACTATCCTAGGCAAAATACATGCCTATTACAAAATAAAATCCAGGCGATCATTCGTTTACTCCCTTTAGAGAAACGTTCAAGAACTTTTTCAACGTCAACTTTTATATCACGGTGAACAAATACCAGTCACAAGCCATTCAACCTTTCCTCTGTCATTCGCGTTCGTAACCATGATTTAACAAGTTGCAGGCTGCTAAAAGATCTCTCTGCACTTGCAACACTGTCGATGTAGCGATTATATTAACAGTGTTGCCATTACATACTATATGATAACAACATTGACCACATTCATGAATGCAGGCAACACAGCAAAGATTTTACTTGCAGTGCAGTTTGGAGGAACAGTCATTTGTATCGGCAATATCAATGTAGCAGACAACTGGTTTTTCGGAGGGGGCACTTGCCCCTGGTGCCCCCCTCTGGATCCGCCACTGGTACTACTAGACCTAGTACGGTACATGTAGATGGAAGCAACCACTAGGTAGTTTATGTCCCATTAGTTGGGAGTGTTAGGGAATGGGAGATTGGTTCAACATTTCAGCCTATGTTGTTGTATATTTCATTAATATATGAGATCTAAAAGTGTATCATAGGAATATTAAAGCAAACCATAATATATTACCAGTTGGTCAATTGGATACAACAATTCAATGAAACATTCTGTTAATAATTAGGAAGTGTCATAGGCAACCAGAGAAGCGACACAAGAAAAAACACCTGAGTCTTCCAGGCAGTTGTCATCAACTGTATTTCACTTAGAGAAGAATGACTAAAATGGTTCCTCATGAAAAAAAAAACAACTGGTCAATGGCTTGAAAGACAGTAGTAAGGACTTACATGCTGTCAGTAAAAGTGGAGTTAAGAAAGATGTCTGGAATATTTAAATCAGTAGTTGATAGCCATGATTTTTAAAATTACCCTAGTTAATTGCACCTTAATATGATTAGTAGCCTACCGGTATGTGCAAGATTTTAAATGGTCGGTTTTCCTGTGAACTAAAAAACAGCTCTTAACATGGATTATGTTCAGGTTAGGCCTACAAGTTATTGGGAGGGAGGTTTATTTTACATACCTGTTGCACATAAAATGAGCTTCTGATTAGAGCTCTGTGGGAATGTTTAAATGGTTTGATGATACAGGATTTATCAAGCCTCTTTCTATGCATCTTTTAAAAACATTTCAACAATTCATAAATTACTGACATCATTGCTAATGCTGTAATCTGTCATGTTTATTTATGCAGCATGAGGAATTAGGAGATATAGTACGATAAAATGCAACTGTGTCATGGAAACCTAAGATGTATTTTTATTTCTCAACTTTATTTTCTGTAGACTCCAATACAGCCCACCACCAGGGGAAAAAAAAGTGTTGGTGATGTTTAATGAGAGCAAATCTTGAAATACTGTGATTTAAGTGGTTGGTATCAAAAGCTGTATAGGAAAAATGAAAATGTGAAGTCACGCCCAAGTTTATGAAGCCTTGCCAGACTTGGCTGAAATTATCTTCGATGCAAATCAAGTCTCAATAGTTAAAACTTGAGGACGACCTTTGACATGAGCACTATAATAGGCCTACATTTAGGATCGACATAGCCTGCAGTAGGTCTTGTGCTACTGTATGCACCTGGGCATGTTTAAAAAAAACTCAGCCTGCAGGTTAATAACGTATTATATTACTATAAATCTATCTCAAGCAAATCCAAGAAGTTACCAGACTGAGAAACTACATACCGGTATCAATATTTAAACAAAAAAAGGGTGGCAGTGCAAACTGCACTTTTAATCCTTGCTTCATTAGTTAAACCATAATATTTGTACATAAATACAGTAGGGACTTCACATTACAAACGGCCACTTAAATTATATGCCTTATTAGGCATAACCTACAAATTACATGTCATGAAATTGGTAAATATAAGCAGACAGCAACATCAATATGCAATAGTCTATAATGTAGTTTTATAGTGCACAAAAGGTTATTGTACTGAATGTATTTCGAACTGATGAATAAAACTGGTGGAAACGGCAGCCAATTGATTTACATCCATTACATCCAAAGTAGTAAGTTAGAAATTTTCAGTTGATTGGCAAGAGTGTTGATTTGTACTTTTATTTTCACAAATTTTGATCAACAGTGTCACGCTTCAATTTAAATATAAACGCACATACAATTCCTCATCAATAAGTGATTTTCACTTCATACTGTCATGAACTGGAATAGATTTCTAGCAATTTAATTGATGTAGAAATCTATTCCTCTCGGCACCATGATGGTGATAATTGTAAACAAACCCGCGGGCAGCCAATGGCTGGTAATAATTGCCAGCCAATAACAAGCCAGGATGATGCGGATCATAATTCGCGTTTCACTCACATTGCGTTTTAACTTGAGGTGAGGAATCAGCTGTTCGTTAACGCCACGGGGTGCCATTATTAAAATTTTGGGAGATAGAAACACAGCCACAGTCAGGCCTAAGAAAGTCCATACTACTTTCTCCGTCCGTTAAATAATTATTCTTTTGTTTGGGCCCGAACTCGGTAACTTATGTTTCTAAAGTTGGTTGTCACTAGATTTTAGGGGCTTTCCGTTTACTTTGTTGGTCATTGGGAAAATTATTATATATTGCCATGGCAACGTAATCATGGACGGTGATGCTTGGTGTGAAGATTAGTACCTATTTGTGTCCTTGTATATCTGTGTCACAATTTTCCAGTAGTTTATAGTTCAAATATTGGATACTTTTCACGAGTAACAGTATTTTTTAGGGCTGCGACTGGGTCCAGTGCATCCGTGCTATGCCCATATCCTAACCTACAAAAAAAAAAAAAAATGGACGGTGATGGATACATGTGATGTGGAGTTCGCAAATCAAAGTAATTATTACGTCTCGACATTTGGTGATTTACAGAAAGGTAATGGTAGTTTCAGTCAATAAAATGGCAGTATATTGTTGGTTGATTGAGTGTGAATTAAGTTCTGTATTTGGTCGTGCTAAGTTTATAATAATAGCGACTTAATGAGATCCTGTATAGGTTAACTGATCTTAAGGTCTTCAATATTTGAGAAGTAATGATAGATGTGGTGTGTGTTGCCCGTAATCCAGTCATCGGCTAGAAGTTTAGAAAATCTGCCCGTGTATGAATGAGAAATTATTATATTATATTGAAAATGTGTTAACACATACCAGTAGACTTTTTCTATTGGGATTAATGCTGTACATTATATTTAGGAGAAGGATGAACATCCTCTTTATTCTCTACATGTAGCCTACATTCTCATCATTTCTCAAACCTTTGTTTCACTTGTTGTTCATGATGAATAGTCTGTCACTTTATTGCAGAATTACCGTGTTGGCAAGGTCGTGTACTGCTCTGAATTGTGATGGCGATATCTAACCAGCATAGGCACCTGTGTAGATTTCCCTTGGATTATCGTATGGTAGTAGTTTTATACATATCTTTTGTATAAACCAGGTACAGTATTTTCCATTTTAGTCACCTTTATCTGTGATGTAGATTTGTGTCTGTTCATTCCTGTAGTTAGGCTATTAGTCAGTTAGGTAATTAGTTATTGAGGTTTTAAGGGGCAGAACTACGAGGTCATCTGCCCCTATCAGTAGATAGCGTAAGCTTCACCCAGATGTTTTCCATGAGGAAGTTTTGTTTCCAGTTTTACAAATCATGATCATTATGTCTATGTTGACACCTTGGAAGAATTATACATGTAATTGCAAGTTTCCACGGTTAACATAGAGCCAAAAAATTAGGCTTGTGACTGTTTGGAGTATGATAAGTTATAAGCAGGGCCCGGATAATGGTGTACTTAACTCCCTCCTCCCAAATGCCTTGCTGTTTGGTGGGTTGTAATATCTGGATTGTAGCGATGAATTCATAGACTTGCTAATATTACGAAATGCCTTAATTGGAACAACTGTGAATGTGGATGCCATTGCTATTGTAACCTGGGTACCAATTGCCAGATCAGGTATACTGCCACTTGTCGCACATCAACTATGCACAGTGACTGACCATATACATAACTTCTTTTGTGCCTCATTGTGTAGTGGCTGTCACTGCGGAGGCCCGGGTTTGATTCCCAGCTCTGCCAAGAAGTTTAATTCTGGTCTGAGGGTTGGGCAAAAACTGAGAAGAGGCTAGTTCCAATCCCACCTCAGCCATCCTGGAAGTGGCTTTCTGTGGTTTCCCCACTTCTATTCCAGGCGAATGCTTAATTAAGACCACAGCTGTCTCCTTCCTAATCCTCATCTGAGTTAAAACTACACACACTAATACAGCCTTCACAATAACACCAGTTACCAGACAAATTCCACACACACCTAAGTACACGGGGCCACATGACCACAATGTCGCAAAGCCCCGAAATGAATCAACAACACAATATAATTTCTTTGTGTGGCTTCAACACTGCAGCCCCCAGTGGGTGGGGGTTCAGACTACACCCATGGTATCCTCTGCCTATCGTACGAGGAGACTAAAAGGAGCAACCTTGGCTATTCTTTGAGGCTTCCTACTTGTCTTATGAATTGTGCCCCCCTCCCAAGGGTGGGAGGGATGGAATACACCCCAGGCAGAGTTGGACGGTTGGCACACGTGCTGTGTAAATAGTTAGTTATTGTTGTTTTAAGGGGCAGAACTATGAGGTCATCTGCTCCTTTGCTGTGAAAGTATTCTGGAAATACATATAATCTGGTGTAACAGTATGTTTAAGTTGTAGTAATTTCCAAAGGAGATACATTTTTCTTTACATTGCACTTTGTCAGTACATGTGTGTGTACTGTATATAGTTTAATGTAAAGTTTTCACATATTTGGTAGCTGCATTCATGTACGTGCAGTGCTAGGCCATGGGGCCAATCTTTCTGGTGACTGGTTTTGGATTTTTTTTGGTCATGTTTACCGTTTTCAACATCCCCCAATGGCCTGGCCGGTACCTCGCTTCATTCCAACTGCTTGGTCATATTCATTTATTTCATCCTTTTATCAGCTCCTTGTGATGTTGCCATTGGTTACGACATCCGGCTGTACACATTGGCTAGGTGGAACCGCATCGACTTAAATTAATGCAATATTTCAATGGTGATATTGTATTGGATGGCGATTCATTGAAATCTTGTTTCAATTTTTATAGCAATACATTGTATCTCATCTCCGATCCCTGTGGAAAAAAAAAAAAATTAGGTGTAGGTATGCCGGCAGCTAAAGCGCAGCGTTCGGCCTTGGGCCCAAGCTCAAGCTCTCTGCTGACTCGGTGGACATGGGTTCGAACCCCACCGTCGGCCATCCTTGAAATGGTTTTCCATGGTTTCCCATGTTCAACTCAAGGCAAATGCTGGGACGGTACCTTCTGACAGGCCACGGCTGTTTCCTGCCATATCCTTGCCCAGTTTCATTAATTCATCTCTCATTCCGGTGCGCAGGTTGCCCACGGGCGTTAACTAGAAAGACCTGTACTCGGCCTATTAGGAGGCCACACGACCAAAATATGACGGGGTAGGTATACATGCACTTGTTTTGAACTTCTCCAGTCCTTCTTCAACAAAGCAACAATGTCATCTTTGCCTAACTTTAAAACGATAGATTTTAGCATTTAATGTGCACATTTCAAAACACACATGTTGCGAGATAATGGGTGAGGTTAAAGACCAATTGTAAATTTATATTTAAAGGGCATAGAATATTTTCAAGAATATTGACAACTTGTCTGTAGGACACACTCTTTCCCTTCTCTCTTTTAATACACTATTAAATATACAATATTCCTCTGATGCAGATTTTTTTCTGTGTATTTCACAGTAATATGATGTGGCTCCGTACATTTGGCCTGCAGGGGTCCTTTTATCATGCCCGAAACAGGAGGTTTTAATTGCCATTAAACTGAGGTGGGGGTATTGAATGTAATTGGTAATGTGTTGCACCATTACGTTCAACCACATCTTCCAAATGTCCAGGGCCGGATTTAGATTTTATGCGCTCCTAGGCCCGTGGGTTATTGCCGCCCCCTCTTCATACCATCATAATGAAGGGAGAATTTGGACCTCAGAAAGGTCTTTGTGAAGGTAATTTTTATTTTATTCTAATGTATCGGGAAGTAAAATCAATTAAATAAATTACAATGATGAGAGAATCAACTGTTTCTTAATTTGTATATATCAACTATAAATAAATGGCCCAACGAGATATTAAAATAAGTTTAAACCTTTTAAGGCTCATTATACACTAACAGATATGGATATACATATACACTAGGCCTACATCATACAACTTACAACTATGCATAGGCTAATTAATTATTCAAATTAAACTGATATTAATATTCAAGACTTAAATTTTCCCCTAATAAATCATTAAAGATTCCTGTTCTAAAGCTGAAGTCGAACAATCTGCTGTTACAACACATTCGTTGGGAAATGATGGCCACAATATAAATTGGAAAAGTGTCAAAATTTGGAAAGTTTAATTTAAGTAATCAAATTATACGGAATCCGTGTATTGTAGTCTATAACATTTTATGGAAATTTTCTGACAAAAAAAATTGCAGATTAATTTTGCGACCCTCAGCATGGTGCGCCCCTAGGCCGGGGCGTTAACTGGAATTGTGTTGCTTTACAGGCTGAAAATTCATGTTCACCAAAAATAATCCTCTTTGAGTTTACAGCTTCTTCAGCCTGAGGATTGATCGGAGCTAGCCAAGAGGTTTTACTGCGTTGGAGTGTACTTGGCTGTGGGTGATCAGTTGTTCTCCACCTTCCTGCAGCGTAGCCGATCATCTGAGTGCAGCCCGGCATGGTCTTCTTCAATCCTGTCTCCAGTCGACTAAGCCATTGACGTTCACACATCAGAAGTTATGACTCACGTGTGAAAGTATGTACAATGTGTACCATGATTGAACATACATTAATAAAACAATTGAAACTGCCTGGAAAATCAGCTTTCTCATTTCCTCGACAATCCTCTACCCTGCCTATAGTTTTTCTGTAGATGCAGTTGAAAATCATTTAACCGTTGAGGGCAAGTAAATTGCAATGAAATGACATTTCTTGGGCATATTCAATTTATTTAGGGAAGGAGGTATATCTGACATCAGTCATAGTGGCATACTGGGTCGGAATATGGGTACGGTCTTTTTGAGGTTATGGTACCATAATATTGCAAACTTGCATGAAACTTCATAATGTATTTCTTTTTAACGTTAGAACTTCAAAAAGGCCAATCGCTTGCACTTGACACGTAATAAAAGGGCTAAACAACTAAAAAGTAGGATATAAATAAACGACAGTCCATTTTTTTTCTAAAATTCATACCAACGTTATAGAACAGAATGCATGTACAAAATTTAATTTTCGGGTGTCCGTTGCCTCTTAATATCCAATCTACGTAATATATTGTCGTTCTAAAACAAAACGGAGTTGCTTTATAGCAACAATAACGATGTATATCCAGATTAATCAATCTCGATTCGATTTTCTCTCATTTCGTAAGTTGGCTAACATACTAGGCGAAAGCAACCTAGATCTTTCTTGCATAATATACGGCCAGTTATTGCATCTCAGTGGCGATGGAATTCGCCACGTGGCGACCATGTGCTTTTGAGTTGGAGCCCAAACAATGACGCAATCGCACAGAATTTAACGAACCGCGGATTTACCAGAGAGTCCCTACTCTGTTATTATATGCTCCTTGTTTACAGTGATGGCGCCTTCCATGAAGCTGAAGTAAAGCGGTTGTGTTTGGTTATATTCGACGGAGTTTAATGCAGTAGCAAATGCTTCCTAGATTGTAGAGATGTTTTATCACGTACGTTTGCTTTACTTAGATATCTATTGTTGATAATATATGCCATCTAAATGCGTGTGTAAATTACCATAATGCTCATAAACGAGGACTGTAATGTAGCTCCTACTGTGTGATAGATAGATTGAAGATTACTTCAGTCATATCTGGGTAAAATAAGTTGTATTCAATCATTTCTGTGATGAGTGTACCGATTTAAACTGTGTTGAAAGAAGGAAAGAGTGCCTCAAATGTACGAAAACGTGGTCAAATACGATGAATTGAGGGTATGAATTCCAAAACAGTTTGCTTCTTGCCCGGGAGAGAATGGAAGTGCATGGTGCTTGGGTGTCACGTGATAGCCTGTTCGTGCGTTTGGATGGAGTGTTTAATTTAAGCATTTGGTTAGCAATCCTCTGTACACAAAGCACCTTGACACCTACTTGCAATTAGTATTACAACCTTGTCATTTACACTTCATACATTGGAATCATTTAATGTCAGAACCCGTCATTGTTTCCTACATCTATCACTGAGCCATTTAATCTCTATGGCTAATTCCTTTACACTGTATGAAAACTCTCCTCAGTATTTCCTGTTATAAGGCATGCACATGTATGCTTATATAGGTGTACCTATAGACTACAGTTTCATTAAACATGTTCATTCCTAACTTGGCCATTTATTTCTACGTTGTGGATGTCAGTTTTACAACAAAACCAGTCTCTCCTTCTTTGAAAGGGACTTGCTTCCACTCAGAATCCATTTTGTTAGTTGACTTTCCAAGAGGGGGAAAATGGTAACTTTCGACAAGGTATATTACTGAAAATATAGTATTTATTGATGACAAACCTTTCTCGGAGTTGTTGGGAGTCGTTTCACATGCTCAATTGCCACTGCTGCACCGGAAATAATTACTTTTAACGTAAATAAAGCATTATTGGTCGTGTTCTTTTGAACAAGGTCGGCCATTTTACAATCACACCGGGCACTGTCATATCCACGTGACACGTTGCCAACATGAAAAATGAAATAAAAGGCAAAACCATTGGCCTGGATAAAGATTATTGATGCGTGACTTCCCCCCACTGTGCGTGACATAAACCAGGGGTGTTATCTATTAGCTAACGAGGTAATTACTCGGAAGTCATGGGCTCCATCGCAGCAACGCCGTACAGCTTTCCCGGTATCGGCTAGCTGCGGAACCATGTCTAATTTCCCCGTACAAATACAAACCATTTATAGTTCACTTTAGACCATCCTCCCTTTTCATCACTTTTAACACCTTAGCTTATTGAATATATATCATTTATGATATACATACCTTTCGGGGAGTTAGTCGTTTCACAATCTCTTCATACTCGATAGCCACTGCAGCACCGCAATAATTGTTATTTCACGGAAATAATGCAATTTTCCTTCACTTACGGACGCCATCTTGGACAGTCATGTGACACCTGAAAGACGATCATGTGACTAAGTTACCAACTTGAATAAAGAAATTCACCACACGCCTTCGCTACTAAGTTAGGCACTATCTTGCGGAAAATTACTGCTAGTACCACAAGCAAGGGGGTCTGGGGCATAAGCCCCAGGTTAGGTTTGTTTTTGTATATAAAACATTAATAAGATAGAATTTATGTCCGCTACTAGGTTAGGTACTGCCTGGCCGAAAATTAATGCTAGTACCACAAGCAAGGGGGTCTGGGGCATAAGCCCCATTTTAGGTCTGTTTTTGTCTGTAAAACATTATAAATACATAAATAAATACTGTAATTGAGTTCACTTTCCACTGAGTATAGTGGTTTCATAAATCACGTGTGAAATAGTACCAAACGCGTGGGGTTGGCATTACTGACTCGGTGAGAAAGATTTCAACTATATGTCGTGTTGCTATTAGGGCGGGATGGTGGGTCTATGACAGCGAAGCAGTGAACATCTAATTCTCAATCCTCTCCTGATATCCTCCCGACTATTAAATCAGGTAATCTCAGTTTTTAAAAATTTATATGCAAAGGATGGTCTAATATGAACTTTTACCAGGATTACAACTCGACCAAGAACTAAATTTTCCAACTACCCCGAGCGGCAAAAAAGTTACCTTACAAAAATGATAAGAACTTTGTTTCTTGGACACACAAAATTTTGAAATTAATAAACCAGTTATTTAACATTCCAATGTATATTGGCTTCCACGGCCGGTGAATTAAAACTCGGCAATTCTTCTAGGTTTGTGCCATGTCTTGTGTGGGGTTTCGCCTAGGACACCAAGCTGGCTCATCGGCGGGCTCTTGGTGTCCCCGCCCGGACCCACACAGGAGTATCGAACTGCGCGATACCTCCCTTTATATAGAGTGCAACTGCACTCCTTGACTGCAAGAACCAAAAGCTCAAGCAGCCTCAACCTCCCTATGAAGGCTTCCAAAAAGACGGCACAAACCTAGAAGAATTGCTGAGTTTTAATTCACCGGCCGTGGAAGCCAATATACCATCTTTTTGGAAGCCTTCATAGGGAGGTTGAGGCTGCTTGAGCTTTTGGTTCTCGCAGTCAAGGAGTGCAGTTGCACTCTATAGAAAGGGAGGTATCGCGCAGTTCGATACTCCTGTGGGGGTCCGGGCGGGGACACCAAGAGCCCGCCGATGAGCCAGCTTGGTGTCCTAGGCGAAACCCCACACAAGACACGGCACAAACCTAGAAGAATTGCTGAGTTTTAATTCACCGGCCGTGGAAGCCAATATACCATCTTTTTGGAAGCCTTCATAGGGAGGTTGAGGCTGCTTGAGCTTTTGGTTCTCGCAGTCAAGGAGTGCAGTTGCACTCTATATAAAGGGAGGTATCGCGCAGTTCGATACTCCTGTGGGGGTCCGGGCGGGGACACCAAGAGCCCGCCGATGAGCCAGCTTGGTGTCCTAGGCGAAACCCCACACAAGACATGGCACAAATCTAGAAGAATTGCTGAGTTTTTATTCCAATGTATATTGTGTTAAAATTTGGATTCGAACTGATGACAGGTTGTTTCAGATAATAATTCTTAAATGTGACACATGGTTGAAACATGCTTAAAAACGGTCACTTTTTGTGTTCCAACTGCGATAAAAAATATTAAAATATAAATTAAAAATTTTAAACATACATGAGCTAACGTAAAATAGAACGACAAAAATGATGTTATTGAATTCAATGTTGGCCTATTTGTTACTTCACAAACAACTTTCAAACTGGAGTGCACATAATACTTTGGTCGACAGTAGTGGAGGTTATCAATTAATATGATAAAATTGGTCCGGCCAGATCAAACATAAAATGCCAGAGTTTCGCCCCAGTGTGCCGTTGGGCTCTTCAGTTGGTACAGACACACCTCACCAATACGCATGGCTAGCACGTACATGCAAACTGAAGTCATCCTCCGTCACAGAAGGAAATGGTAGCTAGGACATTCCTCACCAGAGCCAACCACATTTGCAATAAGGATTGTGTAAATGAAGAGATGAAATGAGTTTCGAACATGCTCCTAGCTAATGGTTACAGCAAAGGACAGATAAATAGGGCCACACGGAATGTAGAACAAAGCCGAAGAACTGACCAAAAGAACGAAGATAGACCCTAACATAAAGCCTTTCTGCCGTATGTACAGGGATTGACAGATCGAAACGCCAGGTTGCTAAGGAAACACAATGTGACTACGGTGATGCATCCAATAAACAAGCTGACGCAAGTGATGCGTAAATTAACCTAGATAAAGTAGCCAAACCAGGACGCAGGAGTTTACAAAGTGCTTTGTTCCTGTGGACAGGTTTACATAGGGCAATCAAATAGACGCGTATCCATTAAGATTTCAGAGCACATTCGAGACACAAAACAGATAAACTACAGATCTGCAATAGCTGAACATGCTGACATCACGAGACACGTCCTGTAATTTGATAGGCTGAAACTGTTGCTAAAATTCCTGGATATCAAAACAGGTTAATTAGAGAGACAATAGAGGTCATGAAGTATCCCAATAATTTCAATCGCGAAGATGGTTTCAGACTTAGCAACACTTGGAAAGTTCTCCTAGCGCACGACTGGCAGGGGCGCATACCAATCAGGGAGTAGCGTGACATAAATGCTGTGCAATTAGGCAACACTGGCTGGCAATAACCGTCAGTTTGAGTACGGACACCAACTCGTACCTACCCATGATTAAGCCTGCTGCAATGACAGCCGAAACGTCGGGGAACAATCACGATATACGTCGCGGCTCCATCCTGTAAGCCTAGATGATATAAAAACGCTTTTGTAATGGAGCTGTCGAAATTTAATGCTTTTCAGTCGGTCAACACGATTGTGCCAATTGTAATGGGTGGTTCCCTAATCATAGAAATTTGCCGCCTGATCTCATTGCTACATGGTCAGTTTTTGATCATGACCACCCTAAATGCTTTTTCAAGTGTAGGAACAAGTGTTAGACTGCAATTAATACCTGATGGCGCAAACCCGAGAGTGAAGAGGGGAAAGGAGGAGAAGGATGGTAGTGGAGGAGGAGGTCATTGCTGCTGTGCTCATGGGAGACGCACTGACATGCAATACAGTTACAATTACAATGGAAGTCAGTGTGAACATTGGGGCAGATGACCTCGTAGTTGCGCCCCTTAAAACAACAATACCTAACTAATGTGAACATTTCCGTAGCAACGAACGAAGTGAACATGCACTGCTGCATATGGACTCGCCTACATACGAAACTTGTTGCCGTCAAGTAATAATTGTGATCTAGTCACTAGGTTAGGGTTATATGGAGGATAGTGATGTAAAATGTCTAGGCATTTATAAGTCGGGGCAAATGTCCAGGATAAATGTCTGGGCAAATGCCCAAAACCCATAAATGCCCAGGCATTTTGGGCATTTACCTCTTTTAAAAACATATTCATAATGCAACACTTATATAAATATTGTTTTAGCCATACATGTATCTACATATATGTATTCTATATATTTATCCATAAAAACATGAGTTGAGGCCAAAATAGGCTGCGGAAGTTGTTGTAGGAATAGTTAGTTAGTTATTGTTGTTTTAAGGGGCGGATCTACGAGGTCATCTGCCCCGTTGTTGTAGGAATTCACTGAAAGAACTTGATTTTGGTTCTGAGGCTGAGCTTGTGCTTGGAACTGCAGATTTGTTGTTGAAATCGTCCACTTCAATTAGTAAAGGTTCATAAGGGGGTTTTCTTCCGAAAAGGTTTTTCAACCACTGTAATTGTACCTAACTGAAGCACTTTTTTTAAGATCCTGAGGGCACTTAAAACACTTTAGGTGCTTTTCCATTTTGTTACAATATGATTGTTAATAGTCCTTATTACAATATTTACAAGATACTCCTTTCCCTTTCAAATTAAAAAAATCCAAATAGGTCCTTTTTTTCCTAAGCATTTTGTAATGATTTAATCTAACACTTAAAAATATAAATAGCCTAAGAAATCTCAGACTCGACCACTCAACAGACAGCTCTACTTCACAACTAACTGGGCTGGGCTGCTGGTGGTAGAATGCCTCGCCAATCTCAAGGCCACAACCACCCTACCTCCATTCCAAGATCATAGCACAATGGCTTCCCAGGGCCTAGCCCACACATCCTCCTCCCAAATCCACTATTCACACCATAATCAAACTCCTACCTAATTTTCCTAAATATAAATGAGTAGGCCTGCAGGCCTAACTCAGTAATACAAGGTTTTATTCAAACCAGATATACATAATTCCCATTTAGATGTTATTGACAACATTGACACAGGATACTTAAATTATTATTAGCAATATTCAGGCATTACTAGTTTATCCATGAAATGTACCTTTGATTAAGTTAATGGTTTTTATTATGTTTTAGATGCTCTAGTAACAATCACAAGTAGTAAAAAGTAAAAACAAGAAGTTTTCTTAAATGCCCAGATTTTGGGCGCTTATAACTGCTTAGGGCAAATGTCCATTTGTAGATGTTCTGCCCACTGGGCATTTGCCCGGCCCACATCACTAATGGAGGATGATCAAATTGTTCCCAGCCAAGTGAAGTGATTAGTTATTGGATTTAATTAGCTGTGTGAGCGCGGGCATTGTCATGAAGCATGCCACGCTGTTTGTTTTGGATTGCATGACAATAAGTCTCGGAATTTATTGTGTCACTCCAGTGCAAAAGTTCCACAAGCAACACTGTCTATCCGAAAACACAGTGCACATGATTTTGCGAGCTGAAATTGTTTGCTTGAACTTCGCTTTCTTGGGTGATGTTGAGTGTCTCCTTTCCATAGATTGCTGTTTTGATTCCAGCATTACTTAAGACACCCATGTTTTGTCACCAGTCACAGTTTGGTTTAGGAACTCGCCACATTCATTATTGTAGCACTCTTGGAAAATCAGAGCACTGCCTGCGCGTTTGATGTTGTGCACCTCCGTCACCATCTTTGGTAGGTACCCAAATTCCGATAATTTAAGCGTCCTGCCACAATTTTTTAAGGAACATTTCCTGAAATCTCAGGTAAATCATAACAGAATGATCAACGTTGAATCAACTTTCTGCACCAAGTTTTCAGTCATGTGCCCTCTACCCTTCTTGTCATGGACATTAACCTTCCTTTAATGCTCTAACCCATTTTGTTACCATTCCTTCGCTCATAGTGTGTTCATGAATAAATCTTTAAGTTGTTTCAGCCTAGTCAATACTTTAATTTATAAACTTAATAATATTCACATATTGGGGTACATGTTACAAGGCCCCTTCCTCAGCCTATATTTTCCATACATTGGACCACATCTCAAAAGGACATCAATTTCTCAGCACAGTATAAACACATAACAATTTAAAAACACCTAGAACTAAAATAAAAAGCATGAAATTTGTTGGCAAATTTCTGATACACTTGTTAAAAGTTTGGCTTCTGTGCAAGCAGAAGACATCAATTCATGCACTAAAAAACAACACGTTATATGGAAGCGTGCCTTTCATTAAAACTTAGGTATAGGTCTGTTCTTCTATTGTCCTGTTCCCCCCCCCCCACTTGTGATGAGGCGTAACTTATGTTGTTTATCAAAAGAAGCTCTGTGGCACCTTATTTGACGATGCAGAATCTGGTAGGCTAAAACTCTTATTGTATAATGTGGACTATCTTGTGGACTTCATATGGATCATATGACTTAAGTAGGCGTTCTCTCATGTGATATTAACATTAAATTTACCATTGAATCAGAAATTGACAATAAAATAAATTGCCTAGACTTGACAGTCACCAGAAAAGTCAATCGTCTGCATTATAAGGCTTACAGAAAGCCGTCACAGACAAGCACGATAATATGTCAAGATTCGAACCACCCAGGCAGCCATAAGAACGCAACTTTCATAAACCTCATCAAAAGAGCACTAAAACTTCCGCTATCTGAAAACGATTTTAAACAAGAAATTAGTATAATACACCAAATAGCTAGAATCAATGGTTACAGTCACAATCACGTTAATAATCTAATTTATAAGTTAAAACACAAACCCGTCACAAAATTGAAGAAAGACAATAATATCAGAAAAATGTTTGCTACTTTCACTTATATAAATCACAACATCTATGCAGTAATCAGCATCCTAAAAAATCATAACATAAATATTGCTTTCAGAACCAACAACTCAAACTTCAAAACATTTTTCAATTCAAATAAAATAAACACTCAAAATCGTGTATTTATGAACTGAAATGCAGTGAATGCAAAAGATCTAGTGGGTGACCAAAGAAAAGATGGATTTATCTAAGAAAGCTGAACCTGGAAGGAAGAGGCAAGGACTGGTGCCAAGCACAAGGAGGATATATGGATCGACATCAATGAAGAGGACTCGAACATCGCACTTAAGCAACTAGAGATTGTTGAATAATGATTATGACAAAGCCAATACAGTACTATAAAAAATTGAATTAGTTAGCACATGTTTCAAAGTGACCAACTGTTGATATTTAGTATACATTTATGACATTATACTTGTATTAATCCTGGATTTATATTGCATTTTTCTTTCCTTCTTTTTAAGATATCTTTGGAGCATGAAATTCTCCTTCATCCTCGTTACTTCGGCCCACAGCTACTGGAGACAGTGAAACAAAAGCTGTACACTGAAGTGGAGGGAACTTGCACAGGGAAGTAAGTATTCAGCGATATCTTGGTCATTAAAATACTGGTATATTGTATAATGTTCTATCCTCTGGCATGGCTCAGATTAAGACCTGTTTCTGAATGAGGCTTGATTACTTGGATCACTTCTAGCAAACCAGGGTTGTCAGGTAGGATTTCTCAATTAACAGTCAGGATTGATAATAGTCCTGATTTAACTGGAAGTAGAGAATATTCAAAATATATTAGTCTCTACAACTGATTATCCAATATTTTTGGCTTCTACCGGTACCAGGGCGAATAACTTAATAAGTGGTGGAACTTCTATATGACTCAACGGTTAAGACTAAGTATTTCTAAATTTCAACACCACGTGCAGCGCCGAGCGTGTGGTCTCAGCAGATGACGGCGGTCAAGCAGTGATACATTACCACGCGCAAATTGTACTTGCTACAATGCCAGTACGTTTTAACTGCAAAATTGAATCAAGACCCTGCTGAGAGGCATTTTGGACTTAGACGAGGTTTAAGCAGTGGCGATCATCCTATGTCGACCGACTTCTTTCACCTCCATTTAATAAATTTATTAAAGCACAAAATATGCAGTATGAAATTACAACTAGTTTGAACTGAGACAGAGATAACCTCCTCTGCCCACGCCACATCACGTGGTATCGATCACATCTTCTACCACATAGGGCACATACACAATTTAAGTCTGGCTGATGAAATCTTCTGTTATTACACACTTTGAAGTGCAAACCATGTACCGAGAATCTCGTTACCAGGTGCCTCAGCTCGTAGGAGCTCTCTGTCCAGTCCCGTGATGTCATCGCATCAGTCGCGTAAAATTCTTGCCAGATGCTATCTTTCTTAGACTTTATTTCCTGAACTAGTGTCTCAAAACCATGTGTTGTTGGCAAAAGCATCTGCAGTCTCAGTTCTTCAACAAAGGGAAGCTCACTTGAGAGTTCATAAACCAAACGAGAAAGAGTAAATCGGGAGAGGCATAAGACTTTCTTTAGGTAGGCAGCCTTGACCTTCTCTATCTCCACTAGATGCTTGTACTTTAGGTGGGACCAAATGTTTTCCAGACCATATGTAATTATCGGGGCGATTTTCAGCCAGAAGAGTTTCATTGCAGTCTTTAAGGAGAGTGTTCTGAGATGCCGTATGTCACTCATGGCCTTTATAGCCGCGTTTGATCTGTCCTTGATGTGGATTGAGAAAACGTTGCCATGCATCTGAAAAGTCACCCCAAGATAGTTGAAGTGTGTCACACACGCCAGTGGTTTATCTCCGTAAAGAATTGTTGCTCCTCTTCCTCCTTTTCGAAAAGACATGGGAACTGTCTTCTTCTCATTCAACTGAAGTTCATTTGATTTCGCCCACTCCGTCACTTTATTAAAAGCCTGTTGCAGCGCCACTTCACGGGTTGCCGTTAGAACCATGTCATCTGCATAAATATATAACTTCACGTTTGAGGGTAATACTTGTACAACATCTGCCGTAGCAATAATAAAAAGAATAGGGCTGAGGGGATCCCCTTGCACAACTCCTATTGTCTGTTGTATTTCCTTCGATTTCGCGATTTCATCCGAAATGACAATGAAATTTTCACTCAGTAACGACCGAACAAACCTCGCCAAATAGTTTTCTGTACCTATTAAGTTTTCTAACTTCCTCACTAGTAATTGTCTATTGATTGTATCGAAGGTCTTGGCATAATCCAGGAATACTGCATGTAGTTTACCCCTTTTCCGAGACAAGGCTTCCTCTATGTTAGTTTGTAAACAGGCTATGGCTTGCGTGGCAGATCTTCCCTTTCTGAAGCCAAATTGCTCCTCCGGTAATTGAGCGTCAATGATTTTAGACAGACGATTACATAAGATAATGCTTAGGAGTTTCAAAAGAACTGATTCCAGGGCAATGCCTCTGTATGAATTGGGATCGCCACAGTCTCCCTTACCTTTATAGAGCATTTTTACTAACGAAGTCCTCCACCTGGCCGGTGTGGACCCCTTCATTAGACACTCATTAAACAGTGCAGCTAGGCAGCCGCTTAGTTCCGCCGATGCAATCTTCAGGTGCTCGTTGTAAATAAGATCAAGACCACACGCCTTATGATTCTTCAAATCCCTTATCGTGGTCATCATCTCCTGTTTAGTGGTCCTTTCAGAGTTTATTAGGAAAACTGGTTTTGGTGGGGACTGAACAGTTGGCCGAGTATCCCTGTCTTGCAAAATGGCAGTCAGATGCTCTTCCCATCTCTCAATAGGAATATTCCTAGAGTACTTCGGTTTCCTTGGGTTCAGAGTCTTGTAGGGGTTTTCTTCCGCTTCGGATATTAGTATCCTCTCTTCTTCTTTATTGTAGGAGTCTCTGGTCGTTCGTAGAATGTCCTTATACCATTTCCTCTTGAGCCTATAAACCTGCAGGTTATGCTCTGATGGATCCGCACGGGCTGATTGAAGGGTATCTAATACATCCTTCCTGGCCACGTAACATCTTTCGTTGAACCACTTCTTAGCCTTTCTTACCCGTGGTGATGGGAGCGTGGCCTTTAGTATCAGATCTTCTAGGCTAACTATTGCAGCATCCAGCTGACCACTATAGATTAGAACCAGTATATCATTTATGTCCTGTCCTCTTAGTGAATCTGGATCTAATTTCCGGGATCTTTTTGGGTGACTGACAACCTCCTGAGAGACCGCAGAGGACATTTCAAAAATTGTCAAAACAGGCAAATGTTTCCTTAATGACTCGCCAATGATTTGCTGCTCCACCGTCTTTAAATTAGCTTCATTGGTGAAGACAAGGTCTATAATGCTGGAGCCATTGTGACATAGGTAAGTAGGACTCTTGCATAGGTTGACGAGCGTCAATCCAGTCTCTTCTAAAAACTCCAAAACATGTTTTGTCTTCAGGCTGTGCTTGTCTATACGGCAGTTTAAGTCACCGGCTGCTATAACTGTCTCATTGCAGTCGGTTACCTCTAGTACGCGTGATAACTCATCTATTATTTCGGCTTGAGACATTTCAGGTTGAAAATACATACAAATGATAACACAAAGTTTCGTTCTTATTGCAAGGATGTTTTCTGACTCATAAACTTTCTTGAAGGGCGAAAGCAGAGGTTTCAGGAGACAGGTGAGCCCACCTGATGGTCTTCCTCGGGGTCCCTGCCTTGCTAACACATTTACAGTATAGGCATTACTTGCCTCCCACTCCGTCGTCAACATAGTTTCTGTCAGTACCACTACATCATAGTTGTCAAACACGTTGTTGGACAGAAGACTAATAACACTTCGTAGACCCTCTACGTTCCATAATAGAATCCTCAACTGTGACCTCACCAGGAAGGACCTATGCAAGATTAGCCCCTCTGTATCCCTGCCTTGGAGCTCGAAAGGGCCGCACGAGAACACCCTTTGGCCAGAATTCAGCCTTCTCTACCAGATCCAAACCGTTGAAGGGGATTCCTATCTTAAAAGCTTTATTCGTCCCCACAGTTCTCAATTCTTCACACGTTGTAGGACCTGGGGCACCTTTCTTGGAAAATAATGCTTTAAGATTCTCACTGTTTGCCTTGCTTGAGAGCCGTCCCACACATAACCATGCAGTTCCCTCTCCTGCTAGTAAAATGGAGTCTGGAGACTCATCCATACCAAATGTAACCTTATTTCTCCTGTCAGTTCTGTGGCGCCTTCTCTGTACTAGCTCGAAACCATCCCCATTAGGAGAGGCCACTTGCTGGGAGGCTTCTGCAGTTTCTGATGATAGATCCTGTCGTCGTCCGGTGATGACCGGGGATTTCTGCTGCATTGCTTGGTTTGAACTGGAAGCTCTGACCGGTTCTACCACGTAGTGCTGCTTCTCCTGTCTGTTGTTTACGTCCTCCATCTCAGTTCCTAAAGGTTTCCCATGTAATTCCCATCCACTGCTGTTGGAGGAGGTATCTTTAAAGACTGACTCTCTGCCGCTGAAGGATGATAGCCTATTGTTATTCCTATTCGACCGCTCAGATATTTGCCTTTCAGTGAATACCTTCGACCTGAGATCCTCGGAAGACTCTAGCTGCGTAGTTTGTTCAGCGCAGACATCTCCAACCATTCCTACCATGTAGTTCTGCTTAATCTGTCTGTTATTTGAGACCTCTTTTTCAGAACCTAAAGGTTTCTCTCCTGCTTCCCAAACGCGACGTTTGGAGGGGGTTACATTAATGACTGACCCACTGGTGCAGCATGAGGATTGACTATTGTTAAACCTATTCAGCATCTCAGTCATCAAGTCAAGTTTCTGATTCATTTTTGCATGGATTTTCCTGCCTTATAACGGAGAAAGTCTTGTTCGCATCCACTGCAGAGCCATAGGAGCTTTGATTTCTTCTTCCGAGTTGCTTTAAGGGCGTTAAATTGCCCCTGTTGCAACTCAACACAAGATAGGTGGTGCCATTTATGGCAAACGCCATCGCACTCCATCACACTTTCGTCTTCCACTCTCTTTTCACAGATGGGGCAAGTGTCGAGGTCCTCGGCACCAAATCCGCCTGACTGCGTGGACGAGCCTGCGTCGGGCATATTATACAACAGGCGGTGAACTCTTGAATAACCGTAAATATTAGATTGAACAAAATGGCCTATCTGCGCTACTAGACCTCTTTGCCAATATGGCGTCCTTCCTTACAAGAAAACACAGAGTAATACTTCGGTGAATTATGTTAAGCCCAAAGTATCTTCAGTGTTACCTGTAGTTCCTCTGTTTCTTTATTAATTCCTCTTTATAAGTACGTATTATAATTCAGAAACCAAGATCTTTAACTGCTGATTCACGCTTTGCAATGAGCACACATTTATTGCACTACCAACCACGGCATATATGTCTTAATGAGTGACTACCGGTAAATACACCCTACTCTGGGGTTGCATCGCCCCCACTTCAAAAACGAACTCTCTAAACGTAGGACGGAAGAGACTTGACAAGATAATTCCCTTTCAAAACCAGTAACATGAGGCAACACACAATTTACTTGTCCAACCTGTATAATGGAATATTGAAAATCTCATCCATAACCAGTAACATAAGGCAACACACACTTCACTTGTCTATCCTGGACAATGGAATATTGAAAATCTCATCCATAACCAGTAACATGAGGCAACACACACTTCACTTGTCTATCCTGGACAGTTGCATATTGTGAATCTCATCCTCAAACCTCCATTTGCTTCAGTCTATATACAGTACATACCAGTGAAAGGAGTCCTTTCTTTTCAAGCTAATTGTGAGGACGTTATTGACAATAAGCTTTCTTCCTTTAATGAATACAGTCAATGGCGAGAGATGAAATGCACAAGAGCAGAGAGGTGGTTGGTTCATCAGTTTAGGGGCTGCGACAACGCGGTCATGTAGCCCCGTGTACTTTGGGTGTGTGTAGAATCTGTCTGATAACCGGTGTTAATTGTGATGACTGTATTATTGTGTGTATCTGTTTTAATTCAAGTAAGGACTGCAGACAATCAATTTGCAAGTAGTGCCTACTTTTGCCGCCAAACGCCACCGTCAACGACCAACTAGTTCAGAAATTAGTTACCAGATGCCACCGCAGTCGGCTCCTGGCGACGAACGTAGGAACCTAAGAACGTTAGTCAAATGTTTAACCTATATTAATTAAGCTTCACACAGGTGTAATAGTGGAAGGTTCTTTAACATGCCATGAATCTATGACATGGGACCGCCGGCTTTACTTCCCCTCCGAAGGAAGACATACAAGGGATTTTTAATGTTCTTAAAAATCCGACGACTTCGGCCGGGTTTGAACCCGCGACCTTGGGCATAGAAGCTCAGCATGCTACCAACAACGCCACCGAAGCCGCAGCAGAGAGGTGAAGGATAACATGTGTCAGCAGATTAAAGAAACGATTACACTGACAGACATTGAACCCGAACTGGATTCCATAAACCTGTCAGTTAATGATGATGGCCAGGGCCATCGAGGGGATTTAAGGGTCCCTAAGCAATTTGTTTTTCGGGCCCCTCTTGAAATACTCTTAATTATTACTATCCACTACTAGCTATTCTGGAAAGACAATGCCATTTTGAGAGAAGCTTCTGATGCAGTCATAATTTTAAAAAAGAATACAAATCTTATTTCATTGAAAACATTTTAGTATTTATTTTATGAAGTATATTTTGCACAAAACAATTTGGGATTTTTAATACAGTTAACTTGCATAGGGAAATATTTTGCAATAACGAGCCGGAGGCTGCCATGCGCAAACCGGTGACTACATCAGCTAATCGTGGCGTGTGTAACGAGGTGTGGTTCCGACCAGAGCGTGGAAGGTCACAGCCCGTCGCTAGAGGGCAAGTGTGCACAAAGCGAGCAGCAGCATGCATCAAACATCCAACGCTGCCAGTCGCATTGCAAACAGTGACATGGAGGCATCAAACGAAGAGCAAAGAGGTGTTGTTCGGTTTCTGACAGCGGAAGGAGTAGGGGGAACGGACATTCATCGCCGAATGTCACAAGTGTACGGCGAACACTGCATGTCCCTTGCAAGGGTAAAGGCGTGGCACAAGCGCTTCAGGTAAGGACGGGTGTCGTTAGCAGATGATGCGCAGTCTGGGGCACCCCCCTGCATTACCGACGACAATGTCCAGCTGGTTGATGCACTCATTACCCAGGACCGCCGAGAGACAGTGAACGCCATAACCGCCGTGGTCGGATTGAGCGTCGGAAGTGTGCACACCATCATGAAGGAACGACTGCACTTGCGCAAAGTGTGTGCCCAATGAGTGCCCCACGGTCTTCAACCACACCAGGAAGCGTGTCGAATGGCCCACTGTCTTGGTCATCTGCAGCGTTAGGCGAGGGAAGGGAATGGGTTCCTGGCACGAGTGGTGGCTGGAAATGAGTCATGGTGTCATCACTTTGAACCAGAATCCAAACGACAAAGCCTCCAGTGGAAGCATCCAGGGACACCACCCCCCAAAAAAGGGCCATCCACATGAGTGCAGGAAAGGTAATGCTGACGTTGTTCTTTGACCAAGATGGCTTCTGATACACTTCATGCCGCACGGGACAACAGTGAATGCCCAGCGTTACTCGCAAACCTTGACCCCCTTCGCCAAGCGATCAAAACAAAACGACCAGGCAATCTCACCCGTGGGGTCATTCTGCTCCACGACAATGCACGACCTCATACAGCCAACACAGTCGCGGCACTCCTGCAGATATTCAAATGGGAGGATCTCGGCCACCCTCCATACAGTCCAGACCTCACTCCCTGTGATTACGCCATGTTTGGTCCCCTGAAAAGGGCTCTGCGGGGCCAACGATTCACCTCGGACGTAGACGTCCAGCTGTACGTGCGGAACTGGTTCACATCGCAGCCCAGGGGATTTTATGAGACAGTCATTCACCGTCTCGTGTCACAGTGGGACAAGTGCCTCAACAGCCCGGGCCAAGAGTTTAGTGCTTTTCAGTCGGTCAACACGAATGTACCCAAAAGAGCTGGGTTATGCCCTAATCCTGAAATAAATTACATGCGATTAATACATACTTCTAACATACAGGTACTGGTTTCTGTAATTATGCCTCCGGCTCGTTACTTTTTGAACGCACCTTATAGAATGTAATACTCTTCAGGGGTAGACTAAGGTACATTAAAACTTTTCTTTTACATTTTCGGAATCGAGGAACTTCTCTCACCAAATTATTGACTTCTGCCAATACTTTCGCACTGTCATATACAGTATGCCTCTGAAGTGTTTATCTGCCTCATTTCTCTTGTCAGTTTTTTTTTTTTTTTTTTTGTCGTGTAGCCTACTGAGAGGCCGGGTGCAGGTCTTTCTAGTCGACGCCCGTGGGCGACCTGCGCGTCGGGATGAGAGATGGAATGGATGAAGATGAATGAAACTGGGCAAGTATGTGGAAGGAAGCGGCCGTGGCCTGTCAGAAGGTACTGTCCCAGCATTTGCCTGGTGTTGAAAATGGGAAACCACGGAAAACCATTTCAAGGACAGCCGACGGTGGGGCTCGAACCCACGCGTCTGCCGAGTCAGCAGAGAGCTTGGCCCCTTGACCTAACGCAGCGCTTTAGCCCGCGTAGCCACTACTGTCGGTTAAAAGATGGTAACAAGAGATCTTCTGCAGAGCTGTAGACAAATCACTCTGCAAAGCCTCGGACAGGTTGTAAGGCATAGACAACATTTTACATGATACAAAAGTAGCTGCATTAAACTGAAACTAACGTGCACCACTAACGGGCCTTTACTGCTCACGGGCCCCTATGCAATTGCCCCTTGCCCCCTCCCCTCCTCGGCTGCCCTGGAGCAACTTTCACTATATTATTTCTGTATTTTCAATGCAAATTATTATTATTATATTTTACAATTGGGACATGTTTCAAACGGTTAACTCCGTTCTTCTTCAGCCAATATACAATCAAATAAAACATGGATAAAACACTTATAAATACACATAGTCCATTAGACTTTAATATAAAATTGACACTAACTTAATTATTATTAAAATGACATTGTTGAAAATAACTTGCTAAATATTAATATATGCACTTAAAAACATGTTGAAAACTTTGATCCATTTGTCCATTGATTCATATCTGATGATCTACTGTGTCCTAAAGCACCTCTTGTTAATTTAAAAAATTGTTAAATTTTGCGAATATTCCTTTTTGTTGCTGTTTTGATAAGACGGAAACTGTAATTAGTGGTGTGCAGAGTTCTTCTTTAATAAAACTGCTTTATAGTTGGAAACATCTAAAATGAAAAATAAGGTTTGTATTATATTTATTAATCCTAAAACTTGATACGAAACATTGACTTCTTATGTCTTCACGCTTACCTTTAAAGTGTGAGTTGGTTGAGATGCATGCGACATGTGAGCACACCACAGCCTTGAGCTGTACTGTCTGCCTGTTGAGCAGGCATATGCTATGCCGACTGAGCAGCGGGGAGGTCTAGGGGAAGGCTGGAGGTGGATGCAACTATCATATGTACTGGTGACGCAACTCTCCCGGTAGCCACGCGGACATTCTAGCCTCTAGTGTTGAACTACTAATAACTTGAATCATAATATTATGTTTATCGTAATATAGAAAGCCCAACCGTTATCTTTAATTAATTTTGCTTATAATTATATCAATTAAGGTGTCAAATAGGTTGTTATTTTCAAAATTAATTGCATTGAGAATATGAGCCGGATTGATTCTTTGAGCCGTGTTTATTTCCAATTGTTCCAGAATGTTCATAATAGATCCTTTATTCTCATAATGTAAAATTTTCAAATCATTTTCATTTTTAGTAAATTTATGGCCTGTCTCCTTCATATGTGTTCCCATTGCTGAAAATTTCCTATGTCTAATTGCATTTAAATGTTCTGCGTAACGAATGATGAAAATACGGCCTGTTTGACTGATATAATCAGCTTCACATTCTTTGCATTGCAATTTGTATATGCCTGATCTGCTATGCCTATTCGACTGATTAACCTGTTTGGAATTGAAAAACTTTCAGTAATTATTGTTATCGGTTTTATGAGCGACCATTACGTTGTATTTCTTTAAAGAACTAGTTATATTATGTGTTAACCTGTTGGTGTAAGTGAAAACGGCACGTACATCTTTCTTTTTATTCTCACGTGTTATCTTGGACTTGGGTTTGTTGTTGATTTTATTAATAATATTATTTACAAATGTTCTGTCGTATCCGTTTGTTTCTGCCATTTGCTGTATTATAGAAATGTCATCTTTATAGGCTTTTTCTGTTAAAGGTAAGCTGATTGCCCTGTTAACAAAACTAATGAAAGCTGCCCTTTTATGGCCCTCTGGATGGTTGAGTCCTTTTTGATGACTGTGTTAGTTTGAGTTGGCTTTCTATATATTTCGTAATTCAATCTGTTGTTTTTCTTGATAGTTAAATCTAAATAATTTATCGAATTGTTGATTTCAGATTCTGCTGTAAATTTTATATTATCTATATCGTTCAATTAATCCAATCAAATACGTCATCCACATATCTTCCCCAAAATTGGATGCCTTTAATTTTGTAGATTATTTTACTGTGTTCTAAGTGATCTATGTATATGTTCGCTAGACCCCATCCCCAGACCCTCTTTTTGTTTATACACTTTATTGTTGAATGAAAAATAATTATTATCCAATGTGAAACTTAAAATCTTACTATTGTTTTGTAAATTGTCTCTGATTATGTTTATTGTGTTAACTACTGGAATATTGGTGAACATGTCCTTGATATCTACAGTTAACAAACTATGTTTATTGCCTATGTTAAGATTTTTAGTATATTCGCAAAAATGTAACGTGTTATTGAATGAACAATTGGCTTTGAAACGATAATGTGCGTTTAAAAAACGTTGTACATATTGTGCTAATTTATAAACCGGACTATCCCTCAAGTTAACTATTGGTCTAATGGGTATTCCGTTCTTATGAATTTTGGGCAGTGCTCTTAGTGTGGGCAAACTAGGATTCATGTTGATTAGCCTATTAGATTGTTTTTCGTCTATTATGAATAAGATGTTTTTAAGAAGTTGTTAAGTTTCCTTTGTGAAGCTATCGTTGGATCTTTATTTGAGTTGTCGAAAAATTCTTTTTTTTTTTTTTTTAACATATTCCTCTTTTTGCATTATCACCGTTGTATTACCCTTGTCCGCTTTACTGTAGTGACAATTAAGTTGTTCGTTTCTATTTTATTTTTAAGATCTTTTAATGTTTGGTTGCTCATGTTATTACACGGTTTAGGATTTTTATGTTTGAATATTTTCTTGTTGACTTCGTGTCTAGCTTCATTCTGTTTGTCGATTGGAAGTTTTTTCAAATATAAAGGGAACAGAATTCCGCCTGATCAATACAACACTTTTCAGTCAAGGGGCTATATTAAACCCATTTGGATGGTACATGTTTCGAGGCCTCCCTTGGCCCCTTCATCAGCCATATATATAAACATATTGTCAGTACAATTATCAGAATAAAATTGAAAAGGTTAAAACTAACGTGAGATAACAGGATGAAAATGAAACATAAAAACCATGAGGACAGTTGTGGTACAAATAAATTAAGTAAAACTTATCCTAAGAAAAACTTACGAATATCACAAACAAATAGAAAAACACATTAAAAAACAGTATATGTTAAAATGTGAACTTAAAATGTAATTTATATGACTCTTGTAAAAATCTTCTAGTTTTGATAAAGTATAATAGCAGAATTCCGTGCCCGAAAATCTAGGGAATTCGACCCATAGAAAAAGTTAAAAGTATGTAAAAAACTGATAGTCATAAAATGACTTTGTTGACTTCATACGAAGGATCGTTGGTGGAAAGAACAATACATCGCCATGCATGAAAGTCAAATCGGTCAAGCTTGATGAAGGCCTCTTGAAATGGAGACGAAAAGAAAGTTGAGCATCTTGCGTTTAGAAAATCCAATTTCTTCTGGTAGACATGTGGGCTTTAGGAGAAACCTAAATGGGAAATAAATCTAGTATAAGAAAAATAAATTAAGAAAAACGGCAAATAAAATTGGGACAAACGAAAAACATAGAATGGAAAAGAGCTATAAAAAGAAAAGTAACAAACTTACGTCATAGTAGAGGAAACGTGACTTCGACGCAGGAAAACGTAGAGAAACTGGCCGGCTGAACAAGTGAAAGTGAACAGCTGAGTGTGAAACACAAAGCAGAGTGTTGGACAGGGGGAGGGGAGGCAAAGGAGCTCTGCCGCGGAGTGACAGAGGTGGGGGAAAAAAGGGGGAGGGAAGAAAGGGAGATAAGGGAGGGAAGCCAGCTGCGTAAAGAGAGCTTAGGTGGGGGCAGAGCTCCTTCGCCTCCCCTCCCCCTGTCCAACACTCTGCTTTGTGTTTCACACTCAGCTGTTCACTTTCACTTGTTCAGCCGGCCAGTTTCTCTACGTTTTCCTGCGTCGAAGTCACGTTTCCTCTACTATGACGTAAGTTTGTTACTTTTCTTTTTCTTTTTATAGCTCTTTTCCGTTCTACGTTTTTCGTTTGTCCCAATTTTATTTGCCGTTTTTCTTAATTTATTTTTCTTATACTAGATTTATTTCCCATTTAGGTTTCTACTAAAGCCCACATGTCTACCAGAAGAAATTGGATTTTCTAAACGCAAGATGCTCAACTTTCTTTTCGTCTCCATTTCAAGAGGCCTTCATCAAGCTTGACCGATTTGACTTTCATGCATGGCAATGTATTGTTCTTTCCACCAACGATCCTTCGTATGAAGTCAACAAAGTCATTTTATGACTATCAGTTTTTTACATACTTTTAACTTTTTCTATGGGTCGAATTCCCTAGATTTTCGGGCACGGAATTCTGCTATTATACTTTATCAAAACTAGAAGATTTTTACAAGAGTCATATAAATTACATTTTAAGTTCACATTTTAACATATACTGTTTTTTAATGTGTTTTTCCATTTGTTTGTGATATTCGTAAGTTTTTCTTAGGATAAGTTTTACTTAATTTATTTGTACCACAACTGTCCTCATGGTTTTTATGTTTCATTTTCATCCTGTTATCTCATGTTAGTTTTAACCTTTTCAATTTTATTCTGATAATTGTACTGACAATATGTTTATATATATGGCTGATGAAGGGGCCAAGGGAGGCCTCGAAACATGTACCCTCCAAATGGGTTTAATATAGCCCCTTGACTGAAAAGTGTTGTATTGATCAGGCGGAATTCTGTTCCCTTTATATTTGACTTTTAATCAATACGGAACCATGAATGATTGTATGGAAGTTTTTTGACGGCTGCCTCTGTTTCTGCTATAAGTTTAACACAGTTATATCTATCGTAATTTGTGTTCCAATTTAATTTTTACTCTTTTTCGAGTATGCATGTTTCTGATTGGTTGAAACAAATGTTCGATAAATTTTCTATAGGTTTTTGAAATTTATGTGTCAACGGTTCTTTTTGTGGTTCTTTACTTTTTTTTTCCCTGATTAAACATTCGAATTTATCGTTCAATGTTGCCCTTTTCTTGTAGCCTGTAATATGTGCTCGACATATTGCATGAACTCAGCCCATGTCTTTTTCTTAGAAGAATTTGCTGCTGTCAAATGCATATGGTATATTTTATTGTTAATGTGGTTCTTCTTTATATATAAAAACTTTAACTCTTGTTGTAGAATTCTGTTGTTAACTATGCTCTGCATTCTTTTTTCAAATGCATTTTGGGCATTTTTCTTTTGAAAGGCCTTCAAATGATTGGGAATAAGACCATTATCTCTACATTTCCTAATGAACTCTATATCTTTAATAGTGTTTGCCAACATTTTCTGAGATCTTTGTAAGTATATCTATACCTGTTGGCTTGACTTTCCTATTGATAAGAGTATTATTCTCCATTCTTCACTAATTACAGCAACAAAAAGGAATATTCGCAAATTTTAGCAATTCTTAAAATCAACAAGAAAGAGGTGCCTTAGGGCACAGCAGTCCAACAGACATGAATCAATGGACAAATGGATCAACGTTTTTAACATGTTTTTAAGTGTAGATTTTAATATTTAGCAAGTTTATTTGAACAATGTTCATTTTATTAACATGAATTCTGCACACTACTAATTACAGTTTGTCTCATCAAAATAACAATAGAAAGGAATATTCGCAAATTTTAACAGTTTTTAAATTAACAAGTAAGAGGTGCTTTAGGACACAGTAGATCATCAGATATGAATCAATAGACAAATGGATCAAAGTTTTCAACATGTTTTTAAGTGTGTATTTTAATATTTAGCAAGTTATTTTCAACAATGTCAATTTTAATAACAATTAAGTTAGTGTCAATTTTATATTTAAGTCTAATGGGCTATGTGTGGGGAGCGTGATGGCGCAGTGGCTTAGCTGCTCGTCTTTCACCCGGACGGCCGGGGTTCGAATCCAGATGACTGCGGGGTGGAATTTTCACCTGAAAAAACACGTGGCGTCGGGAAAAAATTCCCGGCCAAAACCAAAATGAGCCTGGTTGGCTCCGGCGACCCCAATTAATTGGGAAATCCCGAAGAAATAGATAGAATGGGCTATGTGTATTTATAAGTGTTTTATCCATGTTTTATTTGATTGTATATTGGCTGAAGAAGAACAGAGTTGACCGTTCGAAGCATGTTCCAATTTTAAAATATAATAATAATAAATTGTATTGAAAAGACGGAAATAGTATAGTGAAAGTTAGTAGAATATTCAATACGGACCTAATATGGAGAATAATACTCTTGCCCTGGAGCAGGCGATAACGTTGTTTATTATTTGTGTGGTTACCTGATTCACACAGCAGCAAAGAAGGTTGTGAAATGTACCGCCTGCATTAGGTCATTGAAAGTAATTCCGAAACATTTAATGCTGTTAGTGATGTTTGTATCCTCGCCAAGCTGAGAGACTTGGCGGAAGTGAATCTAAATTTCTCAAATACCCGTCCTTATCTTTATTTCACGTGATGAAACGTGTAGATGCAGTAGTGGAGGCAAAGTTGGAGCAAGAATATATTTTCAGATTGTGTGGATATAATCTGTGAACTTCCTGTGTTCCGAAATAAGTGCTGTTATTATATTTCCCTAGTATAGTGTTTCATTACATTAAATGCCGGTTCATTATCCGGACGAAAGAAATGTACTCTATTCGCCCTTCCGGTAACTTACTATACATTTATTACCGACTGCGCTAGCTAAGAGTGCCAAGGCACCTCACTGTTGCCTGTCCTTGCAATGTTTTTCTCTGGTTTCCCATTATCAAATGCCAGGATGATGCCTTCAAATAGCCCACGGTCGCTTCTTTCCAACTCCTTGCCCAGTTTTATTCATCTTTTATTCATTTCATCTCTCATTTACTCCTCTGACAATGTTCGCATTGGGAAAGGCATCTGACCATGAAGGCCATCTGCCGATTAGAAATTCATTGCATCTCATTCTAGACTGTATAAACTGAAATACATGGTGTATTCGTTAAATTTAGAGACTAGTCCCATAAATGTAAACAAAATTCTCTGATTTAAATTTGACTGCCACCCCTTTGAGAAGCTCTACACCTATCCCAGCATTTCTTCTATATTATTGGAATGCCTCCTGGTAGTCATGTCCTTGAAGACTACCAAGAATGTTTTGCGATTCTTGTTGGATCTCCTCCACCAAGACAAAACAATGACCCTTTAGCTTAAGTTTCATCAGTGCAAATATTGCTGCTTGGTCTCAGATTCATACCCTTAGACCCAACTTTCATCTCTGGTAATGATCCTCTACAAGAATTCTGCATCATCGAAACAAATATTTTGACTTTAACAAAGTGCTCCTTTTGCTCTTGTGACAGAAGGCTGGGCACAAATTTGGGAACAATGCAGCTCATGTTAAGAAAAGACATTAGGATCATTTAAACCTTTCCAAATGATGATGATGATGATAATTGTTGTTTTAAGGGGCCTAACATCGAGGTTATCGGCCCTTAAACCTTTCCAAATGACATGTTGACGATGTTTGCGATTTCTCTGATGGCTAGACTGATCATCACTTAAAATTTGTTAAATTTCTTCCACATTTTCGGAAGTGCTACATATGTGAGGTCGTCCTGACCTCTTGTCATCCTTTAGTGACGTGTTACCATTTTAAAACATGAATGCTACTCAAAACACCTATTTCCTCACCCACCTCCCTGGAATTACAGCCTAGTAAGGGCCTAGCCCTACCAAGCAACCACTGCTCAGCCATTCGGGCTACAGATTGTGGGGTGACGTGTGGTCAGCGTGACTGGTCCCCTCAGCTGGTAATCTTGACTTCCCTGACTGGAATGCTGCCTCTCTGATCAGATAGTTGACATCATTTGCACCCCGTTCCGGCTCTCACGTCTGTTTCTAAAATCCCTGACAGAGCTGGGATTCAAACCCAGAGCCTCCGTGGCTCAAACATCTTGCACGACTCCTTGCTTCATTACCATAGGCTTACATCAACATTCCATAGGTTTCAGTTGCCGATTTTCCTAGTTGCATAAATAATTTGATGTTGGCGCTCTGCTTCAGTTTTGAGTCTTATCATGACTGCGCAGATGCATGTGTTATTAAAAACTCATGTGTCACAGAACTGAAGGAAGATGGTGGGTCTCTTCATGGTTGTTATACTTCATCGCTATACATGCATGTCAGTGGTGTGATCCATTCGCTCACAGTTAGAACAGTCTCAGGATAAAGTGATCACAACTCGTAACAGGGAGTAGGCATGAGAAAGAAAAACTATATGTTTACCTCTCCATTAAAAGGCAACACTGTAGAGGTAATGCAGCTAACAGAAATATGGAAATGCTCCTCACTATGTGTACTACGTCTTCCTCCTCGCTTTAGGTCGTAGGTTTTAAGCTAAATTACCTTAAATACCAGAAACAATTAACTAATTAAATGCAAGTTTTATGTTGCCCAAAATGTAATGTTAATTCAGTACTCAATAACGGTTGTCTCTTTTCGTATCATAAACTGTAGTTTCTGAAATCCTGGAAAACCTGGCAGCCCTAATAACCACCTAAGATACGAGATTTTCCGTGTGGCTCCCCCTTATTCCAAGCAAATGCCAGGATGATACTTTTAAGTAAGTTTCCCATTCTTTGCTCCACAAATATACAGTAGCATAATATGTGCATCAGACTCTTCTTGACATTGATTAATTTGATCCAGTTTAGGTCACAAGTTACTCTTTATGGGGAATATGATAGCTGTTATCAGGAGAATTTCAGAACTTTCATTATAAAGTCTGGAATATTAGTTTCTAGTTACTGGCATCCTGATCATGGAAACTTTGTAACTTCAATATACAGTTTGGTTCCAAAGTAATTTGGGTCTGACTGCATATAATGTGTTTCATTGACTTCAATTTGTTGCAGGTATGGATTTGTAATAGCTGTAACAACTATTGACAGCATAGGTGCTGGTTTAATTCAGCCTGGACAAGGATTTGTGGTGTATCCCGTGAAATACAAAGCTATTGTGTTTCGTCCTTTCAAGGGGGAGGTCTTGGATGCAGTTGTAACTCAAGTAAACAAGGTAAGCAAAGATTTTGTATTCTCTTTATGTTCTATGAACTCAAGCGGCTTCGGTGGCGTAGTTGGTAGCATGCCGAGCTTCTATGCCTAAGATCGCGGGTTCAATCCCGCCCGCAGTTGTTGAATTTTTTAGAGCTTTAAAAATCCCTCAGTATGCCTTCCCACGTCATAGATTTATGGCATGTAAAAGAACTTTCCACTAACTACCATTGTGTGAAGCTAAATTTGTAGGTTAGATTTCATTAACGCTCTATTAGTTCCAACATTCGCCGCCAGGTGCCGGTTGTGGTGGCATCTAGTAGCCAAGTTCACAGCTAGGTGTCATTGATGATAGCATTTGGTAGCTAAAGTAGGAACTACACTACTGTTTGTGGAAAATGGAACACCCAGAAGAAATGGTCGGAGACACTCCCAGAACAGGGGTCGTGTAGGCCTGCAGTACCATACTAAGTGATTGAAATCGCAGAGAGACGGCGTGCACATTGGCCCAGTCAGTGTTCCGCACAGCTCTGTCGGCGTGGGGCCATCATACCAAGTAGAAACGTGTAAGCAAGTGCAACAATGCCTCGCCGACATCACAGGGTGAACTATCAGCATGTGAGTGCGGTTGAACGGGGCAGAATGCTTGGGCTCCAGGAGACGGGTCTGCTCACTGAGCAGGCCAATGCAAGACATCTTGGCGAGGTGTACCGTACCAACTGACGAGCCCAATGGTACACTGGGGCGAAATGCTGTACATTATTTGAGCTCAGCCGGATCATTTAACTTAATTTTGTTGAATAATCACAGCTCAAAGGACCATAACAACATGTTTCTCATTCGAGAACATTCTTTCGACACGGGATGGTTAGGTGATACGAATTTTTTGACTGCCAGTTGTTTCAGAAAGAAATTACAGGGGAAGTCTCTGAACTGGGAAATCGCGGATCCTGCTGGAGCTTTGCAGATACGTTGCGTTAGCCCAACTAGGCAGAACCGTGAAGAAAAATCTTTCGAAAATTACCTTCTCCTTGTACTAGAAGAAACATTAAGATTTACACGTTTAAATTGGCGCGCCAGCGGCGCGGCGTGAGCTTCATTGGCTGCGTCAGAGGTTGCATCCCAACCGTACTGTGGTTCACGGCCTACTGCGTACAATCACCGAATGAGAGGCGACAGACGGTGAGTGTCCCATGCATTGTATGATGAATGTTAAAATTGGAAAAGTTACATGTTGACAGGAGGAAAAGTATGGAAAATGTATGGAAAGGTGTCTCAGCATTCAAGAACAGGACCTGTTGGACAGTTTGGATGGTATGTTGATGGTTTTGTGCCTATCTGGCTTTCTGGCGTTCGTCTCTTGTAACAAATGTGTTTATTTGTTGTGCTATTGTTATTTACAGGTTTCATAACTGGTTGTATAGAAAGCAGTACTATGAAAGTGGACACGTATATATTGTAAAGATGCAGCATTAATGTCCCATACCGCAGCGCAGCTTGTGAGCACGAGTACGGGAGGGCAGTCGTTTGGAACGTGATCTTTTGAGCCACCAATCAGGTGTGAGGCACACTCCCTCTTAACCAGCGCCGCACAGTTCAAAATTGTTGTATTTACTGCCGTCTACGGTGGGTAGGAGTTAATTTCCGAAATATTTTTCTTCACGGTTCTGCCTAGTTGGGCTCACGGTATCTGCTAAGTTCCAGCAGGATCCGCGATTCCCCGGTTCAGAGACTTCCCTTGTTAGTAATATTCTCATAAAGGATATTTATGTCAAAATTTATTTTATTGAGATTATGTGTGGGGTTGACCCTCTGTGAACTGTTCTAAAATATTCATCATGGTACCCTTATTCGCATAGTGAATGATTTCCATGTCATTTTTGATCCCTGTGAACTTGTGTCCTTTTCTAACATGTGGTTCCCCATGGCTGAAAATTTGCTGTATTTGCCTGTATAAATTTCACTATACAGTATCCATGTCAGTCATCACTCTAGCTGTGAACATGCCCAATCCATCTGATTTAGTGACCAAGAATGGTGGCTTCAGTACTGTTTATCTTTGCCCTTTCAAGAACTGCACCCCGAGTCTGTAACTTCACTCGTTAACAACCCACCAACATGGATACGACGGAATCGTAACCATAGGCATAACAACAAATGGCTAGCGAGGCTCAAAGCGGTATTCTGTAAGGCACCTTGTTATGACGCTTGTTACGAGTTCAGGATCAGGATTTCATAGCCATCTTCATAGTACGAAAGCTTTCCAATAGATGACGGGTAAATCGATTGGCGCGGTATTTCAACGTATTCCATACCATTCGATATCGCAATTAGTTTGTATCACTTTTTTTTTACTATTTCCTATGTTCCATATTGCCTTAATCCATACTTTTGCCTATTATGGTGTTTTATTTATCGTATGCATTGACTATTCATACGGATTACTTCAACCTGATAAGATACACCTAACCACATTTGCGAAAACATTCACGCTGTCTGTTCACATGAATATCTATTTCAGTTAGGGTTTTCTTTAGCTATTGCCTTAATTAATACCTTATTTTATTTCGGAGTACTGGTATCTTATTTATAGTACGGTATTCAACGGATACTGTATTCCAGCGGATCATGTCAACCTTATACACCCAACTCCCTTCCGAAGAGAAATTACATTGCCTGTCCACATAAATATTCATTTTAGTTTAGTAGGAATCAAATAGTGTGTTGTCTGGTTTATTACAACATGAACTGTATCAGAAACCTAAGTTAAGATATATGTTTTATGTGGCCAGTAAGCTATTGGGCAACTTAGGCCTACCTGTAGGCCTAGGCCTAATTGACTACTGAGAGCAGTTTAACACATGAACAACAATACCGTTAAGAATAGGTGTATAAATTTAGAATAATGTTCAAATATCACCAAGAATGAGGTATTAACTCTTTGGGCAGTAACACAATAGAAGTTAATGGGGGGGCGATGGTCCAATCTAGTAGCCTATGCCATTTTTTCTTCAGGGCAGGCCTAGTGTAGTGTTAATATGAAATCATGGGTTCTAGTCAGAACACCGCATTGCTCCTCTGGCTGTAGCCAAGAAAGTCAACGAGTGATTTAATGATCCATCGTAATACCAGCCTTCAATAATAAACCAGAGCAAGTGCCCTGCAGGTAAAACTGAGGTGGCAAGAGGTCCATGGAAATTGTAGGAAGCTAAGATCAGGATCATTTAGACTGCAGTTTACTATTGTTCACCTTAAAGGTACTTCTCACATTAAGAACTTGGATCAGAAAGGAGTGGGGTATGGGTGCATTATGTGGATCTGTTGCACTTGGAATGATGAAGAGCAGCTCATGCCACTGGAACTAACCATAGAATCCGTTACAGCCGTCAATTTATAAGTCTAGGACTGTTGCATACGATAGGTCTACATGTTAAGTTACAAGTTTGCAAATTAGTAGAAAGAAAGTATCAGTAGGTCATTGATGTGCTTCTAACTCCTTATCCTAGAATAAAACTACATTCTACATTTTAGCAATATTTACCACTTAATGGAATTTATTCCAGTTTTCTTCAGATGAAGTTATTTATTAGCCTTCTTTTAAATTCAATATATTTTACCTAGCCTAATCCCTTCGTCTCTATATGGCCCTAGGGCATGGCAATCACAATGACTCAAAGCTCCTCCTAGTTTCTACACAGAAGGGAGGAGGCACTCAACTACGAGTATGATCTTTGTTCCTCACACTCAATGTATTATTACATGAAGGAAGGGGGAGAGAGAAAACAGAGGTTTGTATCAGCACCATGCAGATTAAAAAATCTCTGGGGAGTAGGGGGCAGGGGTTGATCCATACCTAGCATGTCCCCACAGGCAACACCCTGTCCCTAAATACTAGGCCTACTACAAAGTTACTGGGAATGAGATTAAGACTAACTACATTGAAACATTATGTGGATAACATAATTCTCACCTGAATTCTTGACATACTTATTACATACAGTAGTATGAAAAAGTCTACTTTCTAATTGCACAATCTTCATAAGGACATAAAGGAGGTAAACACAAACCTCGTGAATTAGGAGGAATGCCTACTGGTTCTAGTGGGATCAGTTGGTGTTAGGATTGCAGCTGTTAATGAAGCAAGGCTCAAATCATACACAATGTTTTCTTTAACAAATTATTATTCAAATAGAACACTTAATTTATAACATAAAATTAAACATTTGAAAATACAGCAGTTTGCACAGCAATGCACCTGTGGAATGTGTCCCATTGTAGAGATAATCAAGTTCAGTTTCTTTCTTCGTCTTCTCATTCAGACCAGGTCACTGGAAGGTGTATCACAGATTTTTTTGGCAGAGAATCCTGGAAAATTGAAAATCAATCCCTTATATTGTTACCAGTACTGTGACAAAAAAAATATAAACAAATTTCTAGATTAATTTTGTATCATGACCTGGAGATGTGCTCGTGTAGCCTATATGCTACATTCTTAAACTCAAGTTAGCCATTATAGTGTAACAAAACAATTTAAACCGGCTACATCCTTATGCGAAAACAAGAACAATTATTTTAAATAATAATGGTTTTTTTTCTTTTATTTTCTTTGAGGAGCAGTCTTGTGTAGTATTTTGCTAAAGTTCCATGCTGGGAAGTGTCGGGAAATACTCTCAAGAAATGAGAAAACTGCCCTTCCTATACTACTGAGCAAGACCAATAAATGCAATCACTTATCAGACTCAATGGTCACAAATGGACAACACACACTAAGGGAAGCCTAACCTCATGTCAACCATCTTCAGTTTACAGATTAATAATATCATTTATTACCCAGTCAGGCAGATGACCTTGATGTAGTCTGTCATTTCAATCACCACTAAAAATAAAATAAGTTACCCAGCAAATACGGTAATACAAGTGTACATTAATTTGGTAGACCAGCATATAAAAGCCTCCAAATGAACCTCGTATTTCGCATGATAGACCGGAGTTTGAGAGTCAGAGTAATAAAGTCGTTGACATAAGCGAACAGCTGACTTGTCATACCTCTCGTTAAGAATGCACTACCAAGTGCTTAGTCACAGAATGAAGGTGTTGCATGTGATATGAAACGGCGATTCCCAAAGACTGTGTTCAGACGTTGTTGAACAGCCACTGCGAAGTGAGCCGTCACCCTATCGTGTTGAAACCAAACACTGTTTAAGATTCCCAAATTTTGCAGCGGCGGGATGAGCCAGTCATTAGAACGATCAAAAAAATATGGTTCAAACAGATGTGTTTGTATCATGCCGGCCCAGATCATGACGTGAGGTGGATTTGCTTGATTTCTTCAGCTGTGCAGAGACCATGGACGGACAAATATGATGTTTTAAATTCCTAAGATGTAAGTACAAATGTATATGTACTGACAATAGAAATATATAATAATGAGTAGGGGTATACGGACTTTGTGCGCACACTGTAAGATTTTCATGCATTGTTTAGTCTTCTGGGGGACATCGCCAACAGATTTTACTAACCACGGTCACTACAGCATCAGAAATATGTCTTAATATTTATTGCTCATTCAATGATGGCAGCTATGTTCGACAGTGCATGAGGTCTCTTCACCTGTTAATAAGACGCACACATTGACATCACCACAGGTTGGAGTTAACATTGTTCACGATTGGTCCGTATCGACGAATGATAGTTTAAAATTTGAAATACACTTATGTTCCGTCTAGTCAATGTCCTAGGGCGTAAATAAACACCAAAAAAAAGTATTGACTAGACGGAAGATAAGTGTATTTCAAATTTTAAACTATCTCCACAGTTGCCAACATGTGGGATACAAAATACACCACTCAGGTCTAGTCTGGATAAAGATTATTGATGCACGATTACCCCACTGTGCATGACAGAAACCAGGTGTGTATATATGGCTAACGGATATCTAGCAATTATCGGTATAGGCAAAGCCCATTGGAGTGGATTTAAGAAATTTCACTCTCACAAAAAACATTAATTACAGCAGTGCACAACAAACATTACTGTGCGAGACAAAAACCAGGGGTGTATTCGTGTGAATGGCTAAGGCAGCCCTTCACCTAATAATTATTGGCCCAGGCAAAAGCCATTGGTCTTCATTAAAAAATAAAAAGTAAACTATTACAAATCACTTTTATTGATCTAGAAAAGACCTATGATAGCATCCCTAGAACAAAAGTTTGGGAAAGCTTAACAAATAGGGGCATAGCAAGGAACTGAGAGACATGATAAAAGAATGTGCATGGAGTGCTACAGTAGTGTGAAGACCAGAGTCGGGACATCGGAATGGTTTAAAATTGACACTGGACTAAAGCAAGGAAGTGTGGTGATGGATGACATCATGAAGGTAGCAATGAAAGAATATAGTAGGGCAAAGATGAAGGTAATGTTGTTTGCAGACGACGTTGTGATCTGGGACGAGGATGAGAGGGAGGTACAAGAACAGTTAGACGTAATAAATGAAAAGATTGAGCAATGGGGATTGAAGATAAATGTGGAGAAGAGTAAAACAGTGGTGATGAGTAGAGAAAAGAAAGAAGGAAAAGGAGTAATCAAAGTAGGAGATACCAGGAATTGGAAGTAGTGAAACACTTCAAATACTTGGGAAGTGAACTGACTGAAGATGGAAGACTAGATTTGGAAATTAGCAGAAGAATACAACTCGGGAGTGCTTTCTACCAACAGGTACGGGGAGTAGTATGGAACAAGGATATACCAATTAAGGCTATAGAAGTTATGTACAAAGCATATTATGTTCCTATAATGACATATGCAGCAGCAACTTGGACAATGACTAAGAGGGATTAGAGCAGAGTACAAGCAGATGAGATTCCTGAGAAGTATGGTCCAGAAAACGAGGAGGGACAGAGTGAGAAATGAAGATATACGGAAAGAACTGGGAGTACAGAAACTAAATGACAAACTGGAGCAAAACAGATCGAGATGGTTTGGACATGTCAAACGGATGAATGAAGTAAGGCTACCAAGACGAGCACTGGAACGACGGGTGACAGGGAAGAGAGGACGAGGAAGACCAAGAATGCGTTGGATGGACTCGGTGGAGAATAGTATTAGAAAACTGAACGTGGATTGGAACACTGTGTCGGAAGAGGAATGGTCAAACGACAGAACAAAGTGGAGAGGAACCATATTTGCCCCCACCCAGTGTCAACTGGAAAAGGGGAAATGAAGATGATGATGATGATGACTATTACAGAACTCACCATACAGATTCCGGCATTTAGCTGTACACTTGACTTTGAGAACTCAGCGGTAGGGGAGAAAAGGTATTTTAGCTTAATTTCAGACGCTATTTGATGCCGAGCAATTTTGCCCTTTAAAATAAGGTGTAATATTGCGTATTTTGCACCACATAACACAAGACCCAGGTATGCAATTTTCCTTCATTTGGTGGTAATCGTCAGCTCCCACTTAGAATTTGGTCTCCGCAGTACCAGCTCATTAGAGATGTGAATAGAGTAGATTAGCGGGGAGGGCAAATGACCTCGTAGTTCCACCCCTTAAAACAACAATAACTATCACTGCTGCACAATAAAAATACTTTCGCTAATATTGCTTAAATGAAGGTTTTTATTTGGAGCTTGGTCAACGACGGCAGATGTTTGTGGCCGACAAATTGACGTCATATTACGTTCCCAACATGTCCTATACAAAATGCACCACATGACACCTTTGTAATTATGTGAAAAAAGAACTCCAATACCCTGTCATCATCAAGGTAACTAAGAATTCCCCTAAACGCCAGTGCATCGCAAGGTATAGATGAACCTTGGTCTAGGCGAAAACCATTGGTCTGCCGGATGCGATATAGTATCGAATGCGTGTGGTTGGCAATACTGTACATCGTGCTAAAAATGGCAGTCGGCTGGAATTTCATCTATATGAGTCGTGATCCTATTTGGGATGGCTGGGTGGGTTACAGACACCGGAGAAGTAAACATCTATTACTATATTGTCTCAAGATACCATTACTGCTGGTATTTTGACTAATTTCAGTAGTTTAAGAATTTTTTATTTCAGTTCAGGTAAACTCCACTCTTGGAAAGCTTTACGCCTTGCTGCATGTAGTTAGTTCTCAAATGATAACACAATGAAATTAAGAAAATTAACGTACCTTTATGTTAGACATAACTCCCAAAGCACCATGTTGTGATTTTTCTTTCTCATCTGATCCATTTAGATGACCGAGCTGTGTCATACCAGGTTATTAAAACTGTGAGCAACTACGTGAATCCAGTGCTAAGGTTTTAGTTTCCAGCAGAAGCATGCAATGTAATCTTTTACATGAAAGTCCTCCCTTCGCAATGACAACTTGCCAAGCAGACTGACCACAAACTTTAGTTCATTTGGGGTCTGATATTATTTGTTATTTCTCCCCTACACTGTTAATCGACTGCATGCATTACATGTAACATTAACTTCCCTCATTAGTTCAATATGAAAGCATAGTACAATACTGATACTCTTTATGTTCCAGCCTGCCTACTAAGGCTATTTGCCAAGGTCTTAAATGATAGCCTATTGTTTATATACTATCAGGACTGAATGCTTTGACACTACCAGTTCTGACGATGGGGATAACAATTCCTCTCATTCTCTTAGGTAAATGAGTTAATTTCTGTTTGTGAAAGTCCATTATGATGATCATGTTGTCATGTCTCTTCACCACAATTAAGTTAATTATAATTTACCAATGGCATAGGCCAAGGCCGTGAAGTAATGTGAACATTTGCAGCCTTAATTTAAATAATTAAAAGCACAATTGCCGCACATTAGGTAGTAATTCGTCTTCAAACTTCTGACAGCAATTACGTCCATAACCTAGAAACAAGCTTGGAGGACTACTGACTACAAGCTTCCGCAAATATGATTCGAATTCTACAATTAAAATGAAAGCTAATTATTTCCAAAGTATTAATAATAATAATAATATCGTATGGCCTCGGGTGCCTGGTGCAAGCTTTGCTATTTGACACCCAGAGGGTAGCTTGCATGTCGAATTTCGTAGTTCCTTGACTATGAAAGTCAAGGAGGATAGATGTTAGATATCTAATCTCCTTGAACACAATAGCGCTTTCTAGTAGAGAAATGAGGAACTTTGTGCTGGCGGAAACTCCCGAGATTAATTTTGCCATCATGAACTCGGCCTACTGAATTCAAATGGGTTCTTTGACATGCCAACATCGTATGGCATGCGTATCGTATTTTTGCCGCCTTTCAAAAATCACTTACCACGGTCAGGGGCGAACCTGCAATCTTGGGGTTAGTAGACCGACACGGTATCCACTCCAAAGTATTAAAATAGCACTTAAGTTTCTTCACCATCAAATAATCGTTTTAGATCGCTTACGGCATCTGAAAACAAAAATAAAAGTGTAAGTTTATAACATTACTCGGGACGACATTATTCATATTAAGTATACTATTTACCATAATCGTCAAAGAAAGATATTTGCACAACTTGAAGAATCAAAAATATATTGTTTAGCCCATATTCAATGAATAAATTAATATTCAAGCCATTAAGTGGTAACATACATATCAGCTGTTCGCTTCCATCTTTGATTTTTCATTACAAATTAGCTAACCATGGACTAAAACACGGCTAACAAGTGCTCGGAACATGCCTTTACGGTGGATGGTTAAGCGGTAAGACCTACGTCACATCATGGATGCGATTTGGCGTTACAGAATACCAATTCGACTGCTAACCAGTCTTTAGGGTTCCTAAAGACTTGTTGTAGCTTAACCATTTCTTACAGAATCGGGGTGCTGTTGTGTGTGGAACGTAATCATCCCATTTGATGTTCATAATGTATCTGAGTTTCTGTTGGTGGAAGCGATCTAATTTCTTCATGTCACGGCGATCTAGAGTCCAGGCTTCATATCCATAGAGGAGGGTGGAGATGATAACTGTTCAATACACCATCCATTTGGTGTTTATTCTCAGAACTTTTTTCAGAAAGACCCATAATGGTTAGCATAATTGGATACCACCTCAGAGGCCCATGTTTGATTTCCAGCTCTGCCAAGAATTAAATTCTAGTTTGTGGTACTGGACAGTATTGTTGGCATGTAAGTGACTGAAGTGGTATCAGTATCGAAGGCTTGCTCCAGGCTAGAAGGCCATTACTGTAAGTTTACTTTTTAACTGGGACAAGGTCTGTTCATTATTTTTTTCCCTCCTTGCTTTTCAGGTTGGAATGTTTGCTGAAATTGGGCCACTGTCCTGTTTCATTTCACATCATGTAAGTGTATGGCGAATGTATTAATACCATCTGAGACATTGCAGTTTAAGGTTCAAATTCTAATAGACTTATTAATAGCCACTTCCCCATGGCAAAGCCCAAGTTCTTGGAGTCAAATAACTAACTGTATAGTTACAGAATAATTCATTTGTAATTGACTTATGTCTTACATTCAGTTGATATAGCCAGGATTACGGTATTTAGAGTATGTCTTGGTTTTAAAAAAAATTAGATTAATTTATATTAAATGCATTGTTATCACCATGATAGTTTGAAGAACGGACTAGAAGAGTAGACGAGAATTGCATGCACCCAATCCACTAAGAATATACTTGGAATAATATGTTATTATTTTTATTTCAGTCAATTCCTGCAGATATGCAATTCTGCCCTAACTCGAACCCACCTTGTTACAAGTCAAAAGAAGAAGTAAGTAAATAATCATCATCAAAACTTAACTGAACAAAGATTCAAAGGCTACAGTGATAGCTATATACCCTATTTGTGAATTTTTAACATTTAATAAAGATTTATTTGGTGAAGTATTGGAAGTAAATGCATTTTACTACTCTGTACTGATATTTTATGAATAAAATGCTTTCCATAAAATTCCACATTCTTTCAGCTTTACATCTTCTTCTTCGCCTTTTGAGACCACAAAGGACCACTTTAACCAACCATTAGTTCATCGATTTGTAGGAACTGTACGAGCCTTCTTGACCTCGTTGTACTTCTTCATTCGTATTGATCTTCTTGCCCTTTCTTGGGTGGAAAATATTCTTGTTGGAATTTTCTTTTTTTATGAGTGGAAAATGAAAAATCATATTTGTAAGTGCTGTAGTTAAACTTTTCTTATTTGTAGCATCTTCTGTTGTTAGGCCAATTTCTTTTAAGTCCTCTCTGATTTCTTTTAACCATCGACATCCAGTTGTTGTGTTTTTTGAAGCAAGATTGTACTCTACTAGTTGTTTTTGAAGACGTGAATCTGGCATCCTAGTCTTTTCTTTCACATGGTATCAGTAATGGTTTCTAGGTTATTATAGACAATATTGTTAGGTATTATTTGCCATTGCCCATCTTTTTTATAACTTTTATTGATACAAGTTCTTCCAATCCACCTTTCGATCTTCTGTAATCTGTCGGTTTTAGAATGTTCATTTAGATAGAATAATGCTTCTGCTGCATATGTGGCTTCCGGTTTTATGTCTGTTTTGAAATGTTTAATTTTTGCATTAATTGATAAGCATTTCTTTTTGTAGGTTTCCCATGTTAATTTTTGTGCCCTAGATAACTTTTTTTTTAAATCAATGCTTTTTCATTTAAGTTGTTTGTTATTAACTCTCCTAGATATTTGAATTTTTGTACCATTATATATATTTCATTAGTATAGATCCCCCCTGCGGCGCTCACAAGCGACCGATCATGACAAAATGAGCATTCAAATGAAGGAGGCCGTCGGATTTTTTAAGAGCGTTAAAAATCCCTCAGTATGCCTTCCTTCGGAGGGGAAGTAAAGCCGGCGGTCCCATGTCATAGATTTATGGCATGTTAAAGATCCTTCCACTAATTGCACCTGTGTGAAGCTAAATTGGATAGGTTAAGAATGTAAACAACGCTCTTATAGGTTTCTATGTTCGTTGCCAAGAGCCGACTGCGGCGGCGTCTAGTAGCTCAGTTCTGAACTTGGCCTAGTAGTCGTTGACGGTGGCAAAAGTAGGAACTATTTGAAAAATTCTTAGTTGCAGTACTTAAATTAACAAACAGATAACACACACTAATACAGTCATCACAATTAACACCGGTTATCAGACAGATTCTACACACACCCAAAGTACACGGGGCTACATGACCGCGTTGTCGCAGCCCCTAAACTTAAGAACCAACCAACCTCAAATGAAGGAGAATAGACATTAGAAGTGACGAATTGTACTCTAATTTCCTAAATATCTATAATTTCTTTAAAAAGTGACTTTTAAAAAATGTACGAAGTGTGCGATTTGCAGATATTGTTGTTTAAAGAAAATACGCTCCATAATTGCTGTCCACTTCACATTTTTGCTGCTGTGACGCCTGTTTCATGTCATTTTAACATTCTGAGGTCTTTCCTTTATCATTTTGCATGGATTTCAGAAACAGTAAATCAAAGGAATGAGTACTCAAATCGTATAGTTACATAAATATCGAATAACCGGTGAATGTTATGATGATCCAATTTTCAAGTTAGGGAACATAGAACTTGAAATTCTAACTGAAATCATAAATAGTGGTCTATAATCATTTGGTTGAAATATAAACATAACAACCTATCTCCCTAAGTCTCTCATTATAAACCTATTGGGGAAAGTGTGGTTTATGAACATGCGATTTTTCTCGCATGGGTCCGCTAGTTAATTTGTATTTCTTTTAAGGGTATTGGTTTTTGTGGCATGATTTCTGTTTTTTGTTTTTTTCAAATGATATCTTAAGGTCAATTTTATTGGCAATGGTCTGAAGCTCTGATATCAGTGTTTTTGTCTTCCTCTAAATCTTTCGCCAATAATGCAATGTCGTCTGCAAAACCAAGACAGTTGGTTTGAATTTTTCTACCTATTTTTATATTTGGAAGGCATTTGTTAGACCATTCTCACTTTACCATTTCTAATGCACAATTAAATAGTAATTGTGATAAGCCACCACCTTGTCGTAAACCGATTGAGATCTCAAATGGGTCAGAGAATTCACCTCTGAATTTAACTTTTGATTTGTTGCCTGTAAGAGTTAGTATTATGAGATTTGTCAATTTGGGGTGTAATCCCATGTGTCTTAGAATTTTTAATAAAGATTCTCTATGAATACAATCATTTATGCTTTTTTGAAGTCTATAAATGTTATGACCATATCTCTATTCCTTTTCCTATTATAATCCATTATCAGTTTTAGGCTCATGAATTGATCTGGGCAAGTTCTCCATGGTCTGAAACCTCCTTGATATTCTCGTAACTCATTTGCATGTTGTACTTTAATTCCGTTGAGAAGAATTCGAGAAAAACTTTTATAGGTAACATGCAGGAGTGAAATCACTCGATGATTGTTAGGGTCTGTCTTATCCCCTTTTTTATGTAGTGTATGGATGGTCGCTGATGTCCAATGTTCAGGGAATTTTCCAGTAATCCAGATGTTGACTAGTTTTTGGTGAAGGGCGATTTTGGCCGAATTTCCAGCATACTTCCATATCTCCACAAAAGTCTGGTCTTCTCCAGGGGCTTTGAAATTCTTCATTCTCATTCAGTGCTATGTAAACGTCTTCTAGTGTGAGCGGATTAATGTTCTCTGGTGTTGTTGTTATTGGAGTGTCAACATCCATTTGAAGAAATTCTATGGGTTCTTCACAGTGTTTTAAAATATTCAGCCATAATTTGTGCATTATCCTGGTTGTTGTGGGCCAATTCATCTTTTTCATCTTCAGGGTTGATACGCGACCAGGAAAACTGGGAATACCGGGAAAAGTCAGGGATTTTTGTTGCGGTCAAGAAAATCTGGGAAAAGACAGGGAATTTTGTAAAAAAAAAGAGAGAGAAAGAAAGAAGAAAAAGAATTATTAAGATTTGACAGTAATTTTGGGTTTTTATACCAGGGTGTCGACCGGTAATGAAAAGTAACGAAAACTTAGCTAATTTTACAAACGGGTGACGAAAGTAACGAAAAGTAGCTAATTTTTATGGCTGGATAGTTAGAGGTAACGAAAATTCGCTGAGGTCGGCTTAAATCATTTAAACCCGCGCCGCTAGGCTCACAGATTGTGATGAAGCGAGTTTCACGCAAGCGGCGCAGATTGCGTAGGCTTCCCCATGCACGACCTCAAGGAAATGCATACTGAGGATACATTCAGTCGTACTGTCTACATTGGTTCAGCGTATATTTTCGGCATTTATTTATTTATTTACATAGGTCCCAATGAGCCTGAGCTCGTGTTAGGGACAATCAAGTAACATAGTTACAGCATGGCATATATATAATTTTTGTAACATTATTGTTTGGTTTAATAGTAACTTAGATTGCTAGTGACTAACTTTACAGAGATAATACGGTATGATACATTGCATTGCTTAAGGCTATTGTACATGGGCTATTCATTCCTTAATAGGAAGTCTTTTGTTTTCCTCTTAAATGTTTTTATAGAGAAACTTTCCCTTATGCCTAATGGTAGCGAGTTGTATTCTTTTATTATAGAGGACATAATTCCTTTAGTTCCAAATTTAATGGATTAGGAATGGCTGGTGAATATTTGATTTACTCCTCTTGTTGCATAATGATGAATGTCATTTGCATGGGTAAAATGGATGTGTGTGTGTGTATCAATTTGTTTTCTAATTTGTATACAAATACTGTTGCTGACATAGCTATTTGTTTTTGCAGTGGCATAATTTTAGTTCTTGAGTACAATTCATTTGAGGGTGTGAGCCAAGGAAATCCAAAGATAGATTTTATAGCACGTTTCTGGAGTATCTCAAGTTCTTTTATCAGCTCCTTCTTACAATATCCCCATATGAAATTCATGTACATTAGATGTGAATGTATCAGAGCAAAGTATATATTTTTCAATTGTTGGCTAGTAAGACAGCTATATCTTAATCTGAAAATAATACCAATTAAAGGGCTGATTTTATGTTTTACATTTTCTACATGTTAGTGTACAGGTTAGTGTACTATCTAGTGTGATACCTAAGTATGTTGCCGATTTAACCCTTTCTATTTCTTTGTTGGCTATGTTGACTATGTTTGTGGTCTCAATCTTGTATGATGGTTTATGGAAGAATAAATATTTTGTTTTAGTGATATTGATAACCATTTTGTGTGCTCTCAACCAATCCACCAGCTTATTGAGATCATAATTAATATTTAGCATAATTTCCTGTTCAGATGTTCCCAGATAGAGTATAAAAATATCATCTGCAAATAGTTTAAGCTTGCCTTTCAATTCTAATAATACTATATCATTAATATAGGCCAAGAAAAGAATTGGTCCTAAGACAGAACCTTGAGGTACTCCTGTGTCAATTCTCATTTGAGATCCTTTTACATTATCGATTGCAACATATTGTTTTCTGTTAGTGAGGTAGTTCTTGAACCAATCATGTGCCACTCCTCTGATGCCTGCAAGTTCTAGTTTATTAAGGAGAATCTTATGGTTAACCAGATCGAAGGCTTTTTGAAGGTCAATTAGTACACCAGCAGCTAGTTTGTTTTCATCTAATGCCTTTTCTACATCAGTTACTACTTCAAATATAGCACTATCAGCTCCTCTATTTGGAATAAACCCATATTGGCAGTTTGCAAAGTAATCATTTTTCATGAAGAAATTCATAAGTCTTCGTTTAACAACGCTTTCTAGAACCTTGCTGATGGCAGATATAATATTAATGGGTCTGTAATTTGATGGGTGGGTTTTGTCTCCTTTTTTGTAGATCGGGACCACCCTAGAGACTTTACAGGCATCGGGGAATATACCAGTCATCAGTGAGAGATTTATTATTTTGACAAGATATGGTGTAAGGCCCTCAAGACACAATTGTAGCATGACATTAGTAGTGTTGTCCTCACTTATATTGTTTTTGTGTTTTAGGGAGTTTATAAATTGATTGTATTTCATTAGCATCAGTAGGTAACATAAAGATTGTCTTAGTGCTAGTAGTATTTTTATAGCTTGTAATGTCCGAGGTAGAACCGTTTCCTTGATTTTCCCATATACTGTTAGCAATATTGACATAATATTTATTAATTTCATCACATATATTTTCCTTTTTTTCGACATTTGTGCCGTCGACTATAAGGTTGACATTTTCATTTTTCCCCTTCTTTGGCCTATTATTTAACATCTCATTAACAACACTCCACACTTCCCTCTGATTATTTGCATTTTGAATTTTTTGGTCAAAGTAGTTTCTTTGTAGGTTTCTCTTAAGTTTTGTAACTTGGTTGCTAATAATTCTATATTCTTCTAAAATTTCTGCAGATGGATTTTTAACATTGATTTTTGTATATATCTTATCTTTCCTGTGTATTAGTGCTAAAAGATCTTGTGTGATCCAGGGTTTTATTGGTGGGGCACTTGGCTCCTTATTCGTATATTTCATAGTACAGGCTTATATTCCTTTATTAATAAAATCACAGAATATATTGTAGTAGGCATTGATGTTAGTTTCATTGCATACAAATTCTTGAGTTATTAAATATTTATTAAGTTTTTTGTAGTTTATTTTATCCTTTTCTGTTGGCCTATCATCACATATTGAGTTCCTGTTTATCTTTTTGTTTCTCATTTCACAGATGAGTAAATGGTGATCACTCAAATCATTATCAATATTATAGACATTACATATTTTGTCACAGTCGTTCACCAATACATGATCAATTAGAGTAGAGCTAGTTTGTGTTACACGAGTTGGATATTTTGTATTACATAAGACTAGACCGTATGATTTGACTAGGTTAATATAACTACTAGTATGCCTGTCCCCAAATAATAGATCGATATTCATATCACCTAGTATTATAACAGGATTCGTTGAGTAAGAACTAATAATTACTTCGAGATCAGTTAGAAAGTGTGGAATGTTGCTTTTATGAGGGTTATAAGCAGTGATTATATTGTATTCTTGATGGCCTTTTCTCACAGGAATGTGCAGTATGCTGTGGGTGGAATTTATTTCCTTTACAAGGGTACTGCTACATTTGTTTGAAATATTCAAAGATACTCCCCCTCCAGTTTGCTTTCTAACTATGTGATATGCAACATATTTCTTAATATTGAAAAAACATTTTTGTTTGTTCTGTTAACCAATTTTCTGAGATTGCTAGGACATCTACACCTTTGATTCTGTCTAACATTATTTGGATATCATCGAACTTGTTTTTTATGCTATGTGCATTTATGTGTACGCATTTTAGTGTACTGGTATCGGTTATTATCTGTTTACTGTCCTTAATTTTATAATAATCGCTAAGTGTATTACAGTTACACTCGGTTAATTCTAGTGTATTATTATTTGCATTACCTAAAAAATTTAATTTCTGTAATTCTAGTTCCATATGGGATAATACTTAGTAGATATCTTACTATTACATAGATTTTAGTTTGAGAGGGCGAGTTCATCCAGTATTTCAGCACTTGATATAAGCTTTGAGGGTCCATTTTGATTTTTCTGAATGTATATTTTGCAGTCTCTGACCCAAATTGCAAAGATTTTTCCCTGTTGTCTCAATTCACGGCACTTTTTGGCGATGGTTTCATTTCTTGGTGTCAGGTGTTCATTGATATATATATTACCACCATCACTGTAACCAATTTCACTCGTCTTCAGGGTCTTCTTTTGTCTTCTGCTACTGAGAATCTCTTCCTTCTTCCACCTATTATTTAATTTCACAATTATCGGTTGAGGCCCAGGCTTTGTTGACGGGAGGCGGTGAGCTGCGTCTATGTTTGCCCTGGTGATTTCAACTCCTAACGTCTTGCCAATGTCCGAGATTTTGTGAAATACATCCTCCTCTCTTTCCGTGGGTATTCCATACACTATCAAGATGTTCTTGCGCTGGTACTGTTTTAGTTCCTCCAATTCGTTGATAGCTCTAGATGCTGCCATTTCTGCGTCCTTGACGGTTTTTCTCTCTTTCTTCAGAGTTTCAATTTCCCGGTGGAGTTCATCATACTTTTCTGATAAGAAAGTTGCTAGTTTTCTTACCTCGTGGTTTTCTTCTCTCATCGCCGAAAGGGATTCCTCAAGTTTCTGGGAGAAAGATGCCATAACCTCTTTGAGGTTAGGTTGCGGGAGGCAGTCTTCACGATTGCATGACCATTTGAAAGTATCATCTTTCCGGAATTGTTGGTACGTATCTTTACTCATTTTCATGCATGTTACATGAAACCAGCGTCCACACTCACCATCACATCCTACAGCCTGCTGATTGTTCTTGATCTTTTTGCCGCATGGAGCACAGTTGACCGTCATGATATTAAATGTTATATGACTTCTCTTTTAACAAGTTATGTATTGTATTTCTCTTACGTATTTTACCTACACTGTTCACACAATATTTAACACTTTAGTCACTCGCGTAATCCTCGGTAAACCTGCGTAATTTCTTAAATTTGCTTACGTTTAGAATATAAACCTTTTACATATCCGCCATTTTGAGGCATCAAGAAGAGAGTTTAATTTTGTGTGAAATGTTTTTCTGTATTATTCGAAAACCTGACTTTTTGCGAGATGTTTATTCGTGATAACATCCAAAAACTAAACAGAAACCTCTCATTTCTGATATTGACCTATAAATTTGGATATCTCAAATTGAAGTCCAGAAATAATGCGATATAATTTATTGTCGCGATCTTGCAAAATGATACAGTTTCGAAAGAAAATCGCAAAATTGCTCCGAAATACATAGATGACGGTATATTTTAAAAATCTATCCGTCTCGTAAATTTGCGACATCCAGTTCGGTTAATTCGAAACCCCGTTATATGTCAAAAGGATTTTGAAAAAGCTTCGAAAAACTTATTTTAAAAATCCTTCTCGTAAATTTGCGACATCCAGTATGGTTAATTCGAAATTCCGTTATATGTCGATTTTTCCTTCGAACTTTGGTTCCATCGGATATATTAGAATCTAACCGGTTATTTCGAAAACTTGTATAATTCGTGATTCGCATTCGAAAGAAAACGTGTCCTCTTGTCGTATTATTCGTGAAATCCTCTCAGAATAATTCTTAATATTTGATACCTACTTCGAAAATTCATATTCAAGACGGCCGGGTGACCCCACGACTTGCCTGCGAGAATCTCGTCAAATGGACCGAGATCGACGTCAGTAGCGCAAATTCATAAAACCCGTCCCCTATCGTGAACTTGTGACCACGAGGACTGCGGGGATCCCGTCAAAGATGATGGGCACCAATCCCGAAACATTCCGAAACTTACTCGCTACTTTTCCCATGAACGTATATTTAAAAGCGAACTGGGAGCGAGAGGTGCATCAACCCACTTAGAAATGACAGCCTACGTAGCGTCGCGATACTAATTTCTCTTCGTGATCCACCCTGAACGGATGAGCTCCCAACCACAGGACAGGGGACAGCAGGAATCACGGCGGCGGCCATGCAACTTGTCCATAACTACTCGTGAATTTTAAAAATACCCAACCCTGAACTTGCAGCCACCATTTTGTCAGGACGAATAGACAATCGTTCAACGGCCGGGTGCGGCGCGGTATGCATAATGTCGCGAGGACAACGTGAATCTCGTAAAACGGCTGAGAGCGGCAGCGATTGCGATACATCGCGATATTTCTCCGCAGTCAATGACGAGGACAACTGGATTATTGTCAAACAGACAGCAAGTGGCGCCGATTGCGTAATGATATATTTTCTCTTGCCCGACCTCAAGGATAATGGAAATCTTGTCGAACGACTAAACGTGACACCGATTATCTAAATCGCGATATTTTATCCATGTTTTATTGCGAAAACTACGGGAATCTCGACAAACGGGTGAGACCAGCGCCGATCGTGTAACATCTTGAAATTTCTCCGTACTTGACTGCGAAGACAGAATTCAGTTACAATCACGTAACGTCCCATAAATTTCTTCGTGATCTACCGCGGGGACAAAGGAAATCTCACCAAACGGTCAAGAGCAAGGCAACCTCTTGGCAATTATAAAAACGCCTTTTTCACAAGACGACATATTAGCTGAAACAACTCATTTGATAATAAATATCTAGTATTTATTTATTATTTTAAACATTTTTATAACTCCCTAAGTGAATTGTACTGTATTTACCGCTTTAAACACAGTACATTGATGTTTTTCTTCACCGCGTGATGAGCCCCTTTGCTTGCAGACCGAAGACGTATCTTGAATTCAAAGGTAACTAAAAGGTAGCTAAAAAGTAACTAATTTTTACTTCATCCTTACAGTAGACACCCTGATATATAATCTAACCGGTTATCTCGAAAACTTGTATAATTTGAATTCAAAAGAAAATGTGCCTCTTGTCGTATTATTCGTGCTATCCTCTCTGAATAATTCGTAATATCCGATACCTACTTCGAACGTTCGTCCTCCAAAATCACATCCTCAAAACGGCCGGCTGACCGCACGACTTGCCTGCGGGAATCTCGTCAAATGGACAGAGATCGACGCCCTTTGCGTAAGTGCCCGGTCGCGAACTTGTATCCACGAGGACTGCGGGAATCCTGTCAAAGGTGGTTGGGCACCCATCACGAAACATACCGAACCCTACTAGCCATTTTTACCATTACTGTATACTTAAAAGTGTACTGGGAGCGAGAAGTGCATCAACCCACTTAAAAAATAACAGACTACGTAGCATCGCGATACTCATTTCTTCTCGTGATCCACCGTGAACTTCCAACCACAGCATAGGGACAGCGGGAATCACGGCATCGACCATGTCCAACACTGCTCGTGAATTTTAATCATGCCCAACCTCGAGCTTGCCTCCGCCATTCTACAGGACAGATAGACGGGCAGACAATCGTTGAACGGCCGATTGCATACCATCGCGTTCTCAGTGTCTAACCGCGAGGACAACGTGAATCTCGTAAAACTACCGTGAGCGGCAGCGATTGCGATACATCGCGATATTTCTCCGCTTTTGATGACGAGTACAACTGGATTCTTGTCAAACGGACAGCAAGCGGCGCCGATTGCGTAATAATACTATATTTTTCCGTGCCTGACCTCAAGGACAATAGAAATCTCGTCGAACGACTAAAAGTGACACCGATTATGTATATCGCGATTTTTCTCCGTGTTCGATCGTGAAAACTACAAATCGCGTCTAACGGCTGAGACCAGCGCCGATCGTGTAACGTCTCAATATTTCTCCATACTTGACTGCGAAGACATGATTCGGTGACAATCACGTAACGTCGCATATATTTTGTGATCTTCCGCGGGGACAAAGGAAATCTCCCCAAACGGTCAAGATCAGAGCAACTTCTTGGTAATCATAACTTCTTGTACATAAGACGGCATATTAACTGAAACAACTCATTTGATATTAAATTTCTAATTTTAGAATAAAATGTATCAGTTGACAGTTTCTAGATACTTTTATTGTGATTGACTAGAAAGTAAAAATTGGTGATTGATTCCTTTCTTCAAAGTTTTTTTTTTTTTAAATTGATGTTAGCAAATTAACATTTATTGTAAAAATGTGTTCCTGTTCTTATCGTAATAAACGTTATTTATTACAGTAAAGAACTGTTTTTTTTAATTTATTTTTTGTTATTTGTTTTTATTCTTTTAAAGAAACGCGTTAATTTATAGAGGGAGCTACATATAAGTCTGGTTTATATAATGAAACATTGCTCGGATATTTTTTATCACTATTATTTTCATCTACTACAACATTTCTCCTCGCGTCTAAGAATAGCCTTGCACAAATAATTAGTCTAAAATCAGTTTTTCTAACTTAATCTTAATCGATCATACAGAAGAACGTTTCCTAAAGATAAATGCACGTTTGCTAGTTTTGGAAAACCTAAGGAACAGCGAGGTAAATGTCGTCCCTGTGGTTAAAGAATTTTCTGTACTTTGCTCTGGAAAATCGGGAAAGGTCAGGGAAATAAACGACTCTGCGTCAGGGAATTTCTTAAATTTTGGTCTGGAAAACCGGGAAAAGTCAGGGAAATTTGAAATCCTGAAAGCGTATCAACCCTGATCTTTTATCTATAAGGTTGGTGCTTCCTATTTTGTCAGATGTTTAAAGATTTTGTAATAATTCCGTGATTGTGAAATTTTGAATTCATCTTCAATTGATTGTAGGGTGTCAGTATGATATTGCTGTTTTATTCTTCTTTAAGTTTTAGTTGTTTCTTTTCGTTGTTCAACTAAGATATTTTGTGAAAATTAATGAAATTTTCTATAGATTTTATTATGATGTTATTGCACTGTTAGACAGTTAACATCACTACATCCATCTTAAGGTATCATTTAAATGAATTTTATATACTGTGAAATCTGTTCAAAATGGAAATGACTGGATCCTAAACATATTTATTTTGTTGTTTTTAGGTGTTTTCCCCCATTATTTCTTTCTCCTGCACCTGCCTATCATTGTGCTTGTCCTTTTCCTGTGTTTATAACTTTTTTTCCTGTTCATTGTTGTGTCTTCCTGCATTGATTCGTGTGACTTTAATATGGTTCTTTTGTGTTTGTCCTGTGCGTTCCTGCTTGCTTGCTTTTTTTTTTTTTTTTTTCACTTTCCTAATCTTCTTTTCCTGTGTTTGGTTTGGTTTTCACTCCATCCTACACCATCCACTTCAAGACAAAAGAGCTCATTGAATAATGCCACCTCATCACACACTGTTTTGAGTGACTGGCTGCTGCCCACCTAATGAGACTGGGAAATTGAAACAAACTTGTTTTAAAGACTATAGCATTGTAGAGCTGTTGATTGGATTGATGGCATGAATGCCTACCTGTGAAGACGGAGGTGTGTTCGTCTGTGGAGATCTTCCTTTTCCTTTTTGTGTATTTGTTCTTGTTTTACCCTTTTATTTCTCTCTCCACCTGCACCTTTCTGTTATTATGTTTGTCCTCTTTACATGATTCTATCTTTCTTTTCCTCTATATTCATTATTATTTGTATATCCACCTTGTTGTGTTTTCTTATATAAATTTATACATTTTAATTCAAATAATATTAACTTGTTTAGCTTTGTCATTACATAAATAATAATTGCACACTTAAAACTGAGTTCATGTTTTGAGCCATACTATAGTTCTTCCATCAGCTCTTTTTACGAGTATGTCAAAATGTATCTCACAGATTCTAAAAGTTCTGTAATACCCTTTTTAAAATTCCAAGTTGTTATCCTATTACCACTATTTCTTTTTTGAAAATTTTGTTTGTTTCACACACTAAGAGAAGTTTAAATAATATTGTAATATAAAACTATGTAGGAGTTAACTATTTTTCTTTTAGAGTCAATTTTCATCCTTTTTTGAGTATATTAACCAGAATTTTTCATTTTCACAGCAAATTTATGATAATTATGTTAAGATTCCATACATCAAAATTAAGTTCAGTTACGGAACCATATCATAGGAGTTCCCTGGATTATTTAGATTGCTTGGGTTGTTTTAATGAAGAAAACACTTTAATCCAAGCATGGTAACATGTTCGCCATTAAATCCCTGTTTACAAATGCAAACTGAGAATTTAGAGGAAACATTTTCCTTTGTGCTTACAATCTGTAAAACAAATTAAAAATGGGGTGCCATTTTCAAATAGATGTGCAGCTTTTTCATATGAGAATATCCAAGATCATTAGCCCTTCAAAAACTCTGGAAACCCTGTTGAACGTGTTTTTGTCATTTGAGGATGACTGAGCTTTTGTAATTTGTGATATGGGCATCAGTTTATATTACGTAATGTTTAGCATGTAGACTAACTTTGATCATCTGTCTCAAAGAAAGGTACTGTAGTTTATGAGAACTAGTTCTAGGTCATATCCCAGTCACCTTAGAGAAAGAAGAAAAGTCATATTATTGAAACCTAAAGGACTGCATTGCCCCCTAAATTGCTAGTAGTGAAGCAAATTACATTTATTCAATGTTCCATGATTAAAGGAATCTACAACAAAAATTAAAGGTTAGCATTATCATTTGTCGAGAAAATACTTGTGAAATTTGGGTGATAAAGCAGAGTTTAGGTAATTTGTGTATGGACTTCACGGTCCATTCTAAGAAAAGGATCAAGCTATCTTGTGACTTATTGTATGTTTGATTGAGATACATTAATAAGAATTGTGGTGCGACATATCCACATCAGGAAGGTATCCTTCTCACCTAGTGATATGCTGAGATTAGTAGAAGCAAGTAAGTATTGAAGCCTTTGTCACACCTGGCCTTTCATGTCAAGAGATGAATATAAGTTATGCAATTGCCTTACTGCAGGGATTTGAAGCTTCCTCTTACCTTCCTAACCCCTTTGTATTATATCAGTAATTCATAGCCTAGTTTTATTGCAGGGGTGCCTTCTACTGACATACGAATAGTAATGTCATTAGCTACTGTAGCTTTGGTGCCAACCCATAACATATCGCAAAGAGACAAAGAAAACTAATGGTGTATTTTGTCACTATATACCTCATGTCTATCAACATCATCAATTTCCGTTTTCCATCTTGGGCTGAGTCATAGGAAATATGATACCCCTCAACTCTGTATGTCCACCATCCTTCCTCAACCACTGAACTCCACTCAAACTGTACCAAGACAAAAACATTAACCCTATTGGATAATGCTTGGTTCTACATATTAACTTTGTTATCTTATTAAATTGTTTGACACCTGTTAATATTCAGTATATTTCCTTCTTTATTGAAATATGTTTTCAGCCCTGTCCTTCTCCAAATCCATCCACTGTACTCTAGGTCTTCCTTGTCCTCTCTTACTCCTCAGGAATTTCATTTTGGCTCCCTGTATTCTACTTTCATCTCTCCTCGTCGTCAGCCAAGTTTCTGCTCCATACATCATTATTGGTAAGTAATAGGTCTTGTACATCACTTCTTTAGCCTTCAGTGGTATATCTTGATCCCAAATTAAACTCCAACCTGATGATAGGAAACACTCCCACATTGTATTCTCTTGTTGATATCCATTATCCTATCTTGCATTTTCCAATCAATTCACTTCCTAAATATTTGAAGTGCACTACTACTTCCAGACCTCATGTCTATAAATAATATTAATAGAAATGCATACAATGTGCATTGATACAATTACAGATGAATACAGAAATTTGATAATGATTCAAGACTTTCAGGGCAAGTTAGTACGTGATATCTCACCTTTCTTTACACAACTCTCAGACGCAGTCTGCACTCGGCATATGAAATGCCTTAGTGGCACACACTTTATGATGAAAACCGTGGGTTGCTGTTTTGGTCACTAGATGTCTCATTTCTTAGTCAGCTTTCGTCCAGTCTGTTGTGGTCATAGCATAAAGTAAGTTTTCTGTCTGAACATTTTGAATTTTTGGATAAGGTATATAATGACCAAATTAATATACCCTCAGTTTACTTTTTGTTTAGTATGGGTTGGTGTTGAAACTACTGGAGCGAATGGCATGAAAATTCATATTGAAGTAGTAGGCATCCCTAAAATAAAACTTGACTAACTTATTTACATACTGCTACAAGATGAGGGTGTTAAGAGGGAGCCCTTTATGATTACCGTAATTACTCGAATACGACCCGCCCTCGAATAAGACCCGCACCCTGATTTTGAAGAACATAATTTTAAAAAAAAAATACTCAAAATTATGTACAATCGTAACTAAATAAACAGAATAGCATTTATCCAAAATAGTTTCCAACAGTTTTGAAATCGTCCTAAAATAACACACATCAAACGATTAAAAATACAAATAAAAGTACACAAACACTTCATTCATCGTCATCAGAAGTACCAACTTCGGAACTTTTATCACCATCCCACTAAATGTCATCACTGACATCCATAGCATTCGAAATACTACATTTCTTGAAGCTCTTCCGTATGAGATCTCCCGAGATACGATTCCATGCCGTCAAAATGCACGAACATAGCAGCTGAACTTCCGGGCGCTGAATACGACCAGTTGGAGTCAGTGTGTGCTTATCGGCCGCCATCTGCTCCGTATACGGCTGTTTCAAGGCTGCTTTGAACGGGCGGTTCACGCAGACATCCAGTGGTTGTAGCATAGACGTCATCCCGCTCAATCACGAATACATGACTCGTCAATATCATACAGTGCACTCTCGTTAATTCGCGGTAATTAATGCACGAACTTCCGCGAATTATCCGCAGTTATTTTTGTTAAGCCTAGGAAAAACAAAACTATTGGTTAAAATATTGAAATAGGCTTGAACACGCGAAATAATAATTTTAACTCCTGATTGTAGTGTCTTATACGACATGCTAGGCTACTGGTAGGCCTATGTGGATTATGCCTACATTAATATATTAAAAAAAAGCCGTCATTACTTTTTGTTTCTTAGATCGTTTATTCTATTTTTCGATTGCACATTTCCAAAGAAAATATTATATGAAAACGAAAATTCATCTCGTTTTTCTATATAAAAGATAAGTGTGACTAGAGACACTAGCTTGACTGTGGGAAAATTTCGGGATTTCCGTTGCATCACTCCCGCACTCGAAATCTACTGGATTTTCGTTTTCCTCACCAACAGTCAAATGCCATGCTATTTCTTCTTTGCTTTTCTGTAGTAAATCATAATCGTCTTTATCGACGTCTAACTTGCCCGTTCGAAATATCGTCGTTACAAAAGTCGGCAAGCGCTTGCTTTTGTACGAGCGGAGTAGCGGTACTTTCCTCCCGACTAGTTGACTGCATGAAGAGCATCGAACAAACACGCTCTCGATGTCGTGCGCGTTTGCGCCATTACGCAATAATCGCTGTTTACAATACGCTGTCCGCACATCCACCCTTCACAACTCACAGATCAGCGACCTTGGAGCGTGGCTGTTGGGAAAGGGAGGGTAGGTTCCGAGTGAAAGTGCATTCCTCTTGTATTGTTTGGGCTTCAAAGACAAAGGAAATCTGTGCTATACCACTCGCGGCAACGTGCGCGTAAGTTTCGAAGATTGCGCAATTAGGCCTACTGTTGCATCGCAGAGAAATGCAGTTCAGTCTTCCCTAGTCTCAATGATTTCGTCTTTACGCATTGCGTCGCATCAAAATTCTTTTAAACGACAGAGATTGCTTAACTTAGCGTGATGATTAGTTGCTGTGAGAATTCCCAATTTAAAAAATACTCATGGAGACCCGCGAATTAACCGCAAAACGAATTATCCACACGCGAATTATCGGGAGTGCACTGTATTTCCTACCGGGCACGATTTCCAATAACTTCAGCTTCCCTCACAACTTTCAGCTTCTCACTCACATTAAACGACCGCAAACTCTTCGTACAACTCATGTTTACACTCGGAAAACGTGCGCGACACGTGCGCGAGGAAGTATGACGCCGCCTGCTTACGGTAAAACAAAGTGATAGCCGGAAGAAGGCTAGCACCATCTAGTGGATACTCGCAACACCCGATATCGCGCGTGGCGGGCAATTTAAATCTTTAAAATCAGGATGACTCAAATAAGACCCGCACCCCAAATTTTCACGTCCGATTTTGTTTAAAAATGTGCGGGTGGTATTCGAGTATATACGGTATTCACTCCTTTTTCAAAGTGGTCTGTTTAATATACAACAGCTGAAATGATACATGTAACATTTTGAGAGTTAACTTTCCTTATACCATAGGCGAGAGATAAAGAGTACAGTACATCAAGGGGAGGGTGGTGAATTTTTGGAAAATAACATCTCAAATATCTCACTTAATATTAGTCTTATGGTAATATTGAACATAATAAATGTCGAAGACAACCAAATGTTGGATCTTTCATGTCTCATGCTATTTTATCATGCAATCACCGGGTGAGTTAGCCGAGGTCGTTGCGGCATGACTGTTGGCAGTCGCTCACATCCGGGAGGCGAGGAGGTTCGAATCCCCCCGCCGGCAACCTTGAAGATGGTCTTCTGTGGTTTCCCATCTTCCTTCCAGGCAAATGCCGGGGTTGGTCCCTAACTATAGGCCACAGCCGCTACCTTCCAACTCCTCGACCCTCCCATCCAACATTCCTCCCAACGGTACTTGTAGCTCACCCATTGGGTGTCCGTCTCGAAGCAGCTACAAAACTGGCGAGCCGAACATGTCCTCGGACACTCCCGGCACTAAAAGCCATACGCTAAAAAAAAAAAAAAAAACATGCAATGCATTGACTTTTGTGAACAAATTTTGCAGTATTATTTTTAGTCAGATTTTAAGCCTCCGTAGCTTAGGCGGCAGCACGCCAGTCTCTCACCACTGGGTCTGTTGTTCAAATCCCGGTCACTCCAGGTGAGATTTGTGCAGGACAAAGCGGAGGCAGACAGGTTTTTCTCCGTGTAGCCTACTCCGGTTTTCTCCGTCACAATTTCATTCCAGCAACACACTCCAATTTCATTTCATCTGTCATTCATTTAATCATTGCCCCAGGAGAGTACGACAGGCTTTGGCAGCCGGCATAGTTCATATCCTCGCCGCTAGATGGGGGCTTCATTCATTCCATTCCCTGACCTGGTTGGTCAACTAGAAACAGGCTGTGGATTTTCATTTTTAGTCAGATTTTATACTGTCTTCGCATGTTTTGTATTTGGTAGTTATGATTTAAGTACCATGTTCATAATTATAGTGCAATTCGTGTTTTTCCTGTCCTTTAATATTTTATTCTTTATCAACAAAGAAATGATTCAAATTGGGAGAGATGTCCTGATTTTGACTGTGTTTTCAAGGTGGTAATATCTGAGCAAGTAGTATGTCTACCTCTTATTATTCCCGTTTTTCCAACGGGGTCGGGGATGAGATGCGATGGAAGTCTTAGTGGCTATGGTTTTTACGGCCGGATGCCCTTCCTGACGCCAACCTCATGAGAGGAGTTAATGAGAGATGAAATGAATGATGGTGAATGAAACTGGGCAAGGATGTGGAAGGAAGCGGCCGTGGCCTGTCAGAAGGTACCGTCCCAGCATTTGCCTGGAGTTAAAAATGGGAAACCACGGAAAACCATTTCAAGGACGGCCGACGGTGGGGCTCGAACCCACGCGTCTACCGAGTCAGCAGAGAGCTTGGCCCCATGACCCAACACTGCGCTTTAGCCAGCGTAGCCACTACTGTCGGTGGTAATATCTGAGCAAGGAACCTGTGTAATTCTACCGGGGTTTTCATCATGTTGGAATTCACTCCATTCATATTTTTTAATTCTCATTATTTATTGCACTGAAATTATTCTTATGTAAAAATTATATATAATTAATTGTTTCTTTAAACATTTGAAAACCACTTCACTTACAAAAAATGCTTCAAATAAAAAGCTATTTAATTTTCTAGAATAATATAAAAAAGTGAAAAAGTCTTAAATTTTGAGTAAATTACATAGTCGTTTAAAAATGTTATTCAGAGTTCCAAAATTTATCATTACAGAATTAATCCATTCCTTTGGATACTGACACAAGAACTGAACCCTTAAAAACGGGTATTTCCACCCCTAGCACGAATCACTTTGCGTAACCTCTCTGCCATACTTGCGATGATTTGTGAAATGCTTTCCTGTGGAATGTGTTCCCACGCCTCATGCAGCATCACCCGAAGTTGCTGGAGAGTCTCAGGAGCACGATGCCGAACATTTCTGGCCAACATATCCCAAACATGTTCAATTGGATTTAGGTCAAGGCTCCTAGCTGGCCAGTCCAGTGCGTAGATTCCAACCACATGCAGGTACTGCTAGACACATCGGGCTGTGTGTGCTCGCGCGTTGTCATGCATCAGGCGAAATTGATCCCCGACAAATGGAGCAAATGGTACAACATTGTTTTTCAAGGACTTCCATGATGTACCGGTCAGCTGTGAGAGTCCCATTCTCAATTACGTGAAGTTCAGATGGGTTACAAACGAAGAGGTATTAAGACTAGTGGGAGAGGAGAGATGTTTCTGGCGACTGCTAATGAAGAGATAGGTTGGTAGGAGACATTCTAAGACACCGAGGAATAGCAAGCTTTGTTATGGAAGGAAGTGTCGAGGACAAGAACTGTAGGGGTAGACCAAGGTTAGAATATGTTATACAGATTGCCTCGGACGTAGGGTGTGGTAGCTATGTAGAGATGAAACAATTAGCTCAGGACAGGGAGGCATGGAGATCTGCATCAAACCAGTCAAAAGACTGAAGACTCAAACAACAACAATCCTGGCATCCATACTGACCCCGGCTCAGGCCATGACAGAACCCCCGTCAAATGCAGTCCTGGAGGAAAACGTTACAGGAGAAAACCTTTCTCCAACCATCCTCCACACTCTTTCTCTTCCGTCAGGTGATCTGAGACCGAATCTCTTCTCGTCTGTGAAGGGAACGGCTTGCCATTGCTGTTATGTCCATTGCTGATGGAGGCAAGCTAAGTGAAGACGTGCCCTGCAATGTTGAGGTTCCAATCTGGGGCCGGTAGCAGGTCTTCCAGAGAAGATGTCTACACCTCTTAATCTTCTCCTTACTGTCCTCTCACTGACATTCACACCTGTCGCCTGCTGAAGCCGATTTCTTGCTTCTACAGCTGTGGTGTGTCGGTCCCTCAGAACTTGGAGTCACTACTGGTCATCTCTGTCTGACGTCACCCTTCTGCGGCCTAACCCACGCCTCCTGGTGTATGTTCCAAGTTCCCTATACCGTCGGTATGTCCTTTGGATGGTCGAAACTTTGATATTTAACTCTCTTGCAACGTATCGCATGCTTCTTCCATCTTCAATCAAGGCTACAGTTCTTGCAGCTTCTTCTCGTGTAAGAACCATGTTTTCTTTGCAAAATGAACTTAAAAACTTAGAAATCATTTGAAGAATACGTTTAATCAAACAAAGAAAATTTGGGTTTGTAGGGATGAGACTTATCACTCAAGCACTTTAAGTTTATTGCAAGAAATGAACTTATGGAAATGGAGACGTACCATCTGCCTGGGGTAGATAGCGAATTGGGGTGTCATAAATCAAATTTTATATTGGTAATTTAAAGGAAATGGATGATAAACAAACACTCTGAACAGAGAAAGGTCTGATGATAGTATAAAGTAACATAATTGAAACAGTATGCAGCTAATACAAGTAGACCCAACCTGCGGTTGGAAACTCTCTAGTTGATGATGATGATGATGCAGCTAATACGTAAGTTTTAATTTTGAAAATCAAGTGTTGCGTTTTGTTTGCCGGTGAGTATAGTATTATTATGAGAATAAAAGAAAATTATATTTTCAACTTTGATCATGTTTACAACAATATGAAAATACAGTTCTAGCAAATTCACAGCTATTCTCTATAATACTATGGAGTAGGATAGCCAATAGGGTTCCTTACATATATATATTTCTGAAGGTATTGAAAAGCGGTCAGTTATATTTTGAAATATGCAACAAAAATTATTGAAAATTTACTTTCCAACTTTTTCTAGCTATTAAGTAGTTAAGACTGGACGATTTTTAACCTATGACTACACGACCCTATTAATATATAATAAGTACACACCTGGTGAATATTGTACACCAAGAGAATAATGTCACAAAATCTGTTAGCCTAAACATGTTATCTTAGAAAAATAAATTAAATCAACTGTTCTACTGTATCGTGATCATTTTCTTCTATAAATTCTTCTCATAAGTATCTGCGTCTATTCCAACTTCTTCTGATTCTTCTTGCGCTATAGCGTCATAGATATCCTCTTTAGTAAGTCACTTCGGATTTTTAGCTCGTATACAAGCCCTAAAAACACAGAACTGTACGAGACACGGAGATAGTTTCTAATTCTATTAAAATATGATTTTAAAAATAAGACTGAGTTAAATAACTGAATTAATAATATATTTATTTATTTGTGCACCATACCACGCAACAGCTCAATGTGTATTCCTGTGAATCGGGCACAAACGAATCCGGCAACAATGACACTGCTTGTAGTCGTTTGGGAACATATTAGCGATAGGTTATATGGTGCCTAGGAACCTGAAGAAATCTCACAACCAAAAATATACCATGTTTAATACAGCTAGTGTACTTTATACACCAGCACGTGTACTTAAAGATTAATCCCAAGTGAGGTAACTATATAGATTTTCCTGAAAGGGGATGACAGAGGACATGCTGTAACTATGACAGCTCAAAGTACCGGTATTACTTTATTGTATTTCCGTTATACAATTTTTTTTTTGTTATTGAGACAGATTTCTCACAGGCAGTGGAAAAGGGGAATCATTCTTTGTCTCCCGCATACCAATTGTACTGAATAATTATCCTTTCCAGCTCAAGCGACTTCAATTCTTAGTCAGCGTATGCTTCACAATGACAGACCCTCTCCATCACTGGCCTGGAACTTGGTGAAGGGTGTTTCTCTCATGGACAGCTTTATGTAACCTGCTCTAGAGTAAGATCGGCTCATAATCTTTTTATTTATGTTCCTTAGACAAAGACCAAGGAGACACTTGGCTGGAAGGTTTCTTAACATATTCTTTGCAAATATATCACAACTGACCTGTCAACAACGGGTACACCAGCTAGTCTGGGATAAATATAAAGATATTGCTGTAAATGAAAATGTTCAGACAGAAAGATTTATTTTTTAATTTTTATTTATAGATATTATAAGTGTGCTGTTCTGCTACTGATATACAGGGTGTATCAAAATGAATATCGGGGTTTTAAGGCTTTGTAGTATTTATTACAGTTAACTTACAATTATAAATAATACATCAAATGAAAGAGAAACTCAAACAGTTTGTCCTACAAGTGTTCAATGTTAGCTCCATTCGTCACACGGCACACATCGAGTCGATAACCGGGTCATCCCAAACCTTGCTCAGTGTCCTTGGAGTAATTGTTGCTACAACTGCTTCAATCCTGTTCCTTAAGTTGGTTAGGTCAGCTGGTAGTGGAGGCACATACACATGATCCTTTACGAACCCCCAAACGAAAAAATCGCATGGCGTCAGATCGGGTGAACGTGAAGGCCATGCGAAACAAGCTCTGTCATCTGGCCGCTAGCGGCCAATCCAGCGGTCAGGTACAATGTCGTTTAACCAATCACATACTAAGGTATGCCAATGAGGCGGCGCACCATCTTGCTGCCAAATAAATTTCTCTGGTTCAGCTTCTTGTAGTTGAGGGAAGAGCCATAGTTGTAGCACATCAAGATAAGAATCACCAGTTGCAGTTGCTTCAGCGTAAAGGAAAGGCCCATAAACTTTCCGCCGGGATATGGCACAAAAAACATTTAATATAGGGGAGTCTCGTTGGAACTGTACCATCTCGTGGGGATTTGACGACCCCCAGATACGCACATTATGAGTGAAATGTCGATTCATCACTGAAGACAACACAATCCAGAAAATTGTCATCTTCATTCAGCAACATATGTTTGTAAAGTTGGCACGTGCACCATACTCTGTAGGCTTTAGAGCTTGTAACAAATGCAAACGATAAGGACGTATTTGTAAAACTCTCCACACTGACATCACTGGAACTGCTAATTCACGACTAGCCCTCCAAATTGATTTCTTGGGGCTACGCATGAAAGACTCTCTCACTCGTTCAACACGTTCTTCATTCTTTGACGGTCTGTCGGTACTCTTCCCTTTACAAAGACAACCAGTGTCTTCAAACTGATGATACCATCTACGGATGTTGTTATCTCTTGGAGGATTACAATGGAACTTATTATGGAATGCTCGTTGCACTGTAACTACAGATTCAGTCCTCTCAAACTGTAAAACACAAAAAGCTTTCTGCTCCCTAGTCGCCATCTTGGCTACTAGCGCTTCTAACGGATGACGGAGGAACCAGTGCATGCGCACAGGCACGAACACTTGTCGAACTGTTCGAGTTGCTCTTTCATTTGATTTATAATCGTAAGTTAAATGTCATAAATACTACAAAGCCTAAATAATATCGTATGGCCTCGGGTGCCTGGTGCAAGCTTTGTTAATTGACACCCAGAGGGTAGCTTGCATGTCGAATTTAGTCGTTCCTTTGAATGCTATGAAAGTCAAGAGGTTAGATATCTAAACTCCTTGACACTACAGCGCTTTCCAGTAGAGAATGGAGGAACTTTGTGTTGGCGGAAAATCCCAAGATTAATTTTGCCATTGAACACGGCCTACTGAATTCAAATGGGTTCTTTAACATGCCAACAACGTATGACATGAGTATCATGATTTTTGTCACCTTAAAACGCCGATATTCAATTTGATACACCCTGTATATAATGTAGTAATACACTAGCCTGCCTTCTGTGTCTCAGGGTACATATTGAAAGACTGGATCCAGATGTCATGGGTTCAATTCTCTGCTCTGCCAAGAAATTTCATTCTGGTCTAGGTGCAGGTACAGAGTTCACTCAACCTCATGAGGCAAAACTGAAAAGAGATGGGTTTGATTCCCACTTCAGGTGTTCTAGAAGTGGCTTTCTGTAGTTCCCCACTTCCTTTTGTATGTGCCCTGTCCAGTCTTCCAGACATTGGTGATCAATATGGATGGTGTTCTGCTATCTTCAGCAACACGGAAGAGTTGTTCGGTAGTTCTTATGCCGGTCCATTCTGGAGTGTTGTTGAGGAATGATGTTCGCCTCTGCCTACTCCTCTTAGTCCTTCAATTTACCCTTTAAGATAGATGTGTATTACTGCATATCTTTCACCACGGAACACATGCCCCAAACATGCAATTTATGTTTGTCAAAAGTTCTCTTTTAGAGTTTGCTCTCCTCAATACTAGTTCATTAGTGGCATGTTCAATCCAAGATGCTCGGAGCATTCTTCTATGAAACCACATTTCCAGATCTCCCAGCTCTTGCTTTTAAAGTCAAGATTTAGACTTGGCCAGCACAATATGTTACATTGCAACATAGTGAACCCTTTTAACCTCTGATGGTTAAATGATTCGATGTTTTATTTCTTCAATTAATAAATACTTCTACAAGCATCATGAAAATAGCCAGACGGAGATGAGGAAATTTCAAGCAGTTGCTGGAGACAGTGAGGACATACCTGAAGCTGTTTGACAAAAGGCTAAACACTTAGGATTGTGAAAAGAATGACCATAGCTATGATTCAGAAGGACAGGTGGTGGCCGCCTCAAAATAGAAGCGACGCGCAGTGAGACATGCTGCTGGTATGTTCATTGTAATATTCGCGCCTAGAAAAAAGATGATGCAGTAACGTGAGTGGCTGATGTGCATGCTAGACACTCCTACTAAGCCAAGGTCTGATAAAAACTGCCAAATCACAGAAAATGTGGGAACCAATGAGAGAAGAATGCCTATTTAGCGCGGCAGGTCTTGCGTGGGCACGCTCGGCTAGCATTCACGCGGGATATCGCCTAGACAACATCTCTACGATCGATTCTAGGATTAATGGGCATATTCTTGACCTGCGCTATTTTTCGAGTTCAGTGATATTTATTTCATTCCTGTATCACTATTATTTTGTGAAATTTTTATCTAATTTCCCCCTCTATCTACACCTAGGGCTGGTTCATTTATAAGTGGTGTGAAAAGCCAAGAAAAGGACTATTATTGTGTGTGTCAAGGGCACAGACTATTACTCTGTGCGTCGACGGACGTAGGCCTATTTACTTGTTTTCGTCTGAGGACGGCTTACTATTACTCTGTGCGTCTACGGACGTAGGCTGTTATTTTGTGTGTCAGTGGACACAGGCTTTTATACTTTGCGCGTCTAAGGACGTTGACATTTATACTTTGCGTGTCATGAAGGACACAGAAATTATTATTAAAAGTGTTAAATTCAGTGTTAGATAGTCACAGTACTATATTTGTAGGGACAGTATCTTCGATAATTCGCCAACAGACTGCTTTGGGGAAAGTAGTACCCGAACGGCGAATTTAGTAGTCGGACATCAAGTGTATAATAATTTAATTTTTGAATCAGCACGAGAGATGACATCATTGACCATGGAGGAAGCCTGGAAATATCAAGACTCCATCAAGATGGTTGAGATGAGATAAGAAGGATCCAGTTGGGAGATGGCTGCGGATGTTCTTTGACGGGTGGCTGACTGAGGATGAGTACTGAATAATATTTATTATTATCTGATAAATTAACTTATGGTGTATGGGACATATTTTGTTTTGTAAATAATTTGCTTGTGTGATTAACGTAGTCTATTTAGTTTTGGTCTGACACACCTTTTGCATGGAAACAGCTCGCATATATTATTAGTAGAAGGTTCTTTTCTTGTTTGTTGTTTTAACTAACATAACTATGTGGACGACCGTGTTTGCATATGTTACGCGATGCGGTTAAAAACGTCTCTCGGAGATATGTTGTGTTTCAGAAGTAGGACTGAAGTAAAATAATTATACAGTAGATTGGAGGGTAATTAATTTCTTTTGTTTTATTATTGATCAGATTCAATGAGATTATTGCCTTTGGAGCAATGTGATTTGTGACGAAGAGCAGTCGGCTCTATCGTAGGTTTTAATATTTTTTAATTGTTGGCAAGCATTCATTCAGCTGATCTGTGTGAAAAAACGTATTGTCATTCCCAAATGTGTGTGTGTGAGTGTGTGTATTTGTGTCATTACAAGCGGGAATTTCAGCTTAGACTGATTTCTGGCAGCTTGATGACAAATCCATATTGTGACCTCGCGAGGGCAATTCTGGATATTTTGATTAATGTCTGACCATATGTTGAAGTGGTTGAGTTTGTTGCTGTTGATTCCTTGAGATAACGGCACAGCTGGTCAGGTATTTATACACACTAGAGTGGGACAATGACAGGTGATTGAGGAAGAGGGGTGATGTTTCACAAGACGGACTGAGGGTTGCCAGCCAGGTCATTAGTGGAGAGTGCCTGTGTGGCTCAGTAATAATTTGAAATACAGAATTAAGAACTGATCAATGATAAAAATTGTTTAAATAAATGGGAGTTGCCTACGAATCACGATAATCTCCGAAGCGTTAGCTTAACATGCAGTTTTGTTCATATAAAGTAATGTCAGCCAGTCAGGCTTTTGTTGTTGTTGGTTTATTCCATGTTCATATTTCATTCAGTGACCCGTGAGTCACGTGCTATGCTGTATTTCCTTGTTTGTGTTGAGCAATTTGGCCAGTGTTGGCAGCTCAAAGTCAAGTGCGTCTTCGCGCTAATGAGGGTCCCGAGAGAGATTCCTGTAAATAGTAGATTTAGTGCGTGTGTCAGCATTACGTTTAAGGGTTTTTATTAATGTCATGTTCCATATCCATAAACGTTGATTTACGAGATGATTGTTCGTAAGCATCGTGGCTGTTAACCCGTTGTAAACGAACAGTCATCCAAAGTACTCATTCCTCGTAGTTAGTCATTACGCGCACATAAAACCCAAATTGCAAGGTAGTGGAACCAGGATCCACATTTTAAATAAAGGGGAGATCCGTCTGACTCCTCAGATTTGATAGATATTCCTATCAGGGGAAATTCAGGGAGGATTGTTTTTTTTATATTTTATTGTTGTTTATTTCTTTTTATGCACTATTAGTCATTAAATCTTGTTATTATTTTACATCTTGTCACCTTTCTTTCTTGATTTATAGTTTATATCCTATGACCCTTACCTCAGTAGAGCATGTTGTTTGGCGAACGTAAACATCACATAGGAACTGAGCGCGACCCCTTGATTAAGATTTCTTACATTAAACACTGCTTTTCTGAAGGGTTCAATAGACAGGTAGAAATGTGGAATAAGCCCAAAGAGGGGAAAGAGATGACGAGTTAGTGGCTTGCACAAGGAAATTCGGTCCAATTAAGTTTAGCCAGCGGAAATAGCAGTTGCACGAGAATGAATCCTACATCGCTTAAACAATAAGCTAAGTTCATTTTCAATTCCAACCCGACCATTCACTAACAATCACAGATATCACACTAAATAAACAAACTTGAAGGTCAATAACAGTATCTTAACAATTAACAAAAACTCACATCTAACTAACAAATCTTGACAAGTTGCACAAGTTTATAATAACTGCTGTAACCAAATAAATGTACATATTGTAAATACCATCACCCAAATACTTGTAGACATAGATTTAATGACCTAATTGTAAAGGATCTGATGATGATCCCTTGACGATCGAAACTGGTCATCCAAGTGAACTTATTTATTAATCCCATGTAAATTTTTTCAGGTTTAGTGAAACACCCATTACAAGTGGGCACAATCGTGTTGACCGACTGAAAAGCATTAATTTCGATCTCCCTTATTATGCGTTGTATGATTAAGTGGCAAGAGACATAAATGATGAAACATATGGTTGCCTACAACTTTTGTTATGTTACGACCACACTGTACCAACGTTATGATAGACTTTTACAAATAATTCAAGTGTGAAGTTTTGGTCCATTTGCCGTTTAGTCCAAACCAACACTGAATTATTTTCACTTTTTTCGAGAATTGAAGGTATGGTTGGGCGGCAACGCCTCATTAAAAAGGAAAAACTTCAGGAGACTGTCCAGACGTACCCACCTCAGTGGCGGCAGAATGTTCTGCCGAGGGCATTGGAAAGCTGGTGTAACGATACGACAAATTTTTCAATCGTTTTGGTGATTATGTTGAGACATACGAATAAAACAAGCAAATCATTTAGTAGTAAAATCAGTTTGGTATGTTATTTTTATACAGTCCATCGGAACTTGAAAAAAAAAAAAAACAGCCCTCGTATGCATTATGCGCACGCTTTGAATAGTACAGCAGGGGCCATGGTGCGCCACAAGCTCGGCCAAGGCCGCCTCAGCAGCGAATAACAAAACTGCCGCTTGGCGTTCTTACTTTATATGAAAGACCCTGTAGAACCATATGACTAAATTTAACGGAATAAATGTGATAATCTCCAAAAATTCACCCCCTCCCCATAAGGCGCTTATGCTAAATTATTTGTAGCCTAGTTTTACTTTGGGGGTGCCTTCTATTTGCATGCCATTTGCTCCAGTAGTTTGACATTAATCCATAACAAACTGATTAAAATTGAACTGCAGGTATATTTGTTCCTTATTCACTTCATCTGGGATTAGGATTACCAACCGTCCGGCAGGCCGGACATGTCCTGCTTTTCGTTCATTTTTGGTTATGTCCGGCTGGCATTTGTAATTTATCGAAAATTTCCGGCATTTCTTGTTACAAGATTGCTCATTTAGGTTTTCCCCTTAAAGTCCGACAGATGTATATTTACAGAAGATGGTTTGGATAAAGAATGCAATATGTTTATGGGAAATGTATCTTGTTTCTATTATGATATTGTTGATTGATTTAGGGGCTTTGAGACATCGTGGTCATGTAGCCCCGTTAGTTTCTATGAAACCTACACCGAGTACTTGGATAAATGGATGCATCCTATGGAGGAATTAGTGTTTCAAATGGTTGAAACTTCAAAACATTAATGACCCCAGTTTGGGGAATATTGTACCATGTATTCAACATTTACAGTATAAGGGTGTAGAAATAGAGGATTCAAAATTATTCGACTAGTTCTGCAACGTAAGGGCTTATTCTAAAAGTTCAACTTTGGATAAAGACACAACACTACACCACACCAATGATCCGTTTTCTTTAATAAGTGCCAAAACATTTAAGTTTTTTGTGTAAAGAATTTTATAAATATGTGCTTCAAGAAAATAATTTGTGTATTCTTTCAAAAGTAGGTTCTGTTAAAAATACAGCTTCAAGGAAAAGAACTGCAGCAAGGAGTGGTCATTAAGTAATGTGTAATATATGGTACATATTATGTATAATTAGCCTATTTATGAAAAAATAGGCTTATGTGATCACCTTTTGTATGTGTGTGTCCCCGTAATAAAATCTAAACGGCTGGAGCAAATTCAATGAAACTCAGTAAGGACATAGTACTATTTCGTTCACCCAGACCGTCGTCCCCTTCAAATTTTGTCTCACCAATCCAACATGGCGTCTGTGCAAAATATTTCACCGACATCCTATATCTCCGAAACTACTACTCATATCACCCTGAAATTTTGTACGGTGATAAAGGACACAACTAGAAGTTCACCTATGTGACTTTCTGAAACCTGTAAAGTACAAAACGAACATGGCGGCCAAGCAAAGTTGATATTTAAATAGACTTTACTCGCGATTTAACCATCCGAACGCAGTGAAACTTGGTACAGCAAATGTTTATACACATTGTAATGCACTGACATCTAATTTAGTTCTATTGATTACATAACCCCAAGATGGTGGCTGTGCGAAATTTTAAAATGAAGTTTTTATTTTATTTCTTGTGTCCTAATCATGCGATCGAAGTCAACGTTTGAATAATGAACCTACGCAATGATCGTCGTCTAATAGTATATAATTCTATGGCCTACATATATTAAAATCCAACATGGCAACCATCCGAAATATTTAGATAGTTCTCAACAAATCCAACATGGCGGCGATGCAAAATTTAACCATTTAAATGGACGTTTTTCGTGATTTAACCAACCGAGCGCAGTGAAACTTGGTACGGCAAATGTTTATTCAAATTTTAATCCACTGACATCTAATTTATGCCAATTGTTTTCATAACCTCAAGATGGTGGCTGTGCGAAAGTTTAATATCTCGTTTTTATTTCTTGTGTCCTAATCGTGTGATTGAAGTTTGAATAATAAACCTACACAATAATCGTCATCTAATAGTACATAACTCTTTGACCTATAAATAGAAATCTAACATGGCCACCATCCAAAATATTTAGATGGTTCTCAATATCTACGAATCTATTATAGCAATCAAACTGAAATTGTGTATGTTGTTAGAGGGATTTAACATAAGTAAGATATATGAAAATAGGCTATTTAGTTCTTCACGGAACTACTTGTTTTGTTATCGATTTAACTTGTCAAGCATTTTTCTTAAATGTCCTGCTTTTTGCTGAGCAATGTTCTGCATTTGAAAATTTCAGTTGGTAACCCTAACCGGGATAAATACAGGTACCGGTACATACTTTTAGCCAAGAATTGCAACTGTCCAGACAGAAAACTTTCATTACTTATAGAGATTGGTTTATGAGAACATATTTTGTCCGTGTGCATACGTCTGAGCATGTGCCCCACCTCTTAATAAAATCTTAACGGATGGTTCAATTTCAATGAACCTTGGAACTCTGATTTCAATCTGGTTCTAACCAAGCACTTTGGTCCCTTAAAACAATAACAATTATTATTATGTTCTTTTACCAATATTGCACAGACTGATTAGGGTATAATATTGTAAAAAATGTAATGCAATAGTACATACAAATTTTTACAAATATGTATCTTTCATAGGTTCTAAGGATATCTACAATATCTCCCTAGAAAGCAGTCTTTCTTAATTGAGTCATATTTTCAGAAGAGAGATGGCTTGCATTGCATTGATGGATATTTAAATGATATGAGCTTTGTCTTGGCCATAAAAGAAGAGTTTATTCCTTGTAGCTTCCATCATTGACTGATTTGGGATGCCAAATTTACCAGCCTTGTTAGTCATCTGAGATCACACTTATGGGACATACAATCAATGCTAACCTGTTTTATTGAGCTTGTTCCAATATTTGAAGAAAGATTTGTGAATTTAACAAAATATAGATGATGTCCATAGTGAATACCAGCTGTATTAATTTTTGTTTTTTGGTTAGTATGTCCTTTCTTTTAAAATTCAAGCTAAAACAGTGTTATTTTTTGTCCATGTAGGATGTCGTAATTCAGCAGGATGATGAAATTAGATTGAAGATCGTGGGAACTCGTGTGGATGCGTCTGGAATTGTAAGTTATGCACCTTCTTTTTTAATGTGTATATCTTGCCATTTTATTTTTTAGCAATTGTATGGTAATGGTTACCATGCAAAAGTCACTAGAAAATATTACACAAGACTACAAGTAAAATTGCTTAGCATATCTCATGCAAGCCTCAAAAGAGTATAATAAAGGGGAGAATGTGAGATGTAGTGACAGACAAACAACCATTTATGATTAGCAACAATCAATCATTTTTTTGTATGATTCACAATTTGCATTGAATCTCTAGCATTTCAATTGATTGAAATGTGTGAGAACCCAGCAGGAGTAATTGAGCATAGTCCTGAAATTGTTTGATATTCTCTGTCGAACATTAAAATTTTTTGGCATTCACAATTTTACAGTAAATTTTGTATGTAGCCTACAGAAAGATTGATGAAAATTCAGTCATTCTGCAAATAATGTTGACCAGTGTAGTTGTAGGTTTCCCTAAAAAGAATTCCTTTATGTATTCATTTATTTTTTTACCTGTGTATTTGGTATGTCGCCGGCCCCGTGGTGTAGGGGTAGCGTGCCTGCCTCCCACCCGGAGGCCCCGGATTCGATTCCCGGCTCCATCAGGGATTTTTGAAATTGACGTAAGGGCTGGAACGGGGTTCACTCAGCCTCGTGAGGGCAATTGAGTAGCTGTCTGACAGTGAGACAGCGCCCCGGTCACGAAAACCATGATTACGGCCGAGGGGGCCCGATGCGCTGACCACGTGTCACCCCAGTATCTGCTGGCCAATGGCTGGGCAGCGGTCGCTTGGTAGGCCTGGGCCCTTCATGGGCTGTAGTGCCACGGGGTTAGTTATTTTGTATGTCATGCATTTTATGTATGCTTATGATGTGCAAACTCTTTATTTTAGAGGAAACTGCTTTTAATTTCTTTAATTGATGCTGGAACCACTGTGTACCTACTTTAGGTCACATCCTGAAAAGTGTGTTTTTTGAGCTAAGACTGTGTCATTGCGTATTTTGATTGCACTTATAGTGCTGACAAGTCAAGAATTGGGAGTAAAATATTATCCTCTTCTAGTACTTAAGATTTATTGCTGTCGTAAAGGATGAAACATTAAGGTTATCTGTCCATGATGCTTTAACCCTGAAGGGTATCTCGGTTAATTAAACCACAATCTTCCATTGCTAAGCTGCATAGGTGATGAAGGTCTGATCAGATTATTGTAGGTTTTATGAGACAGGTGAGGTACCCTCTGTTTTCAAGAAGAATGTTATCATCCCTATACCGAATAAAACAGGAGCTGACAGATGTGAAGATTACCGTACAATCAGCTTGATCACTCATGCATCAAAGATCCTGACTAGAATAATTTACAAGATGATGGAAAGACAGAAACAGATTTGGTCTAAGACTAGTTTGGCTTCAGGAGAATCTTAAGAACAAGGGAAGCTGTACTAAGTCTTAGGCTGATTTTAGAAGCTAGAATAAGGAAGGATAAGAGAACGTTCGTGGCATTTGTAGACTTAGAACAGACTTTTGATAACGTTGATTGGAGTAAGTTGTTGGACATTTTGAAAACGATTGGAATAAAGTACAGGGATAGGAGGGTGATCTACAATCTATACAGAAACCAGACAGCAGTTATTCGAGCGGAAGGACATGAGAGAGAAGCTGGTATTCTTAAAGGTGTAAGGCAAGGCTGCAACTTATCACCCATACTTTTCAATCTATATATTAAACGAGCAATGAAGGAAATTGAAGAAAAATTCAAAGTAGGAGTAACGATTCAAGGAGAAATAATTTCAACTCTGAAATTTGCTGATTACATCATCATCTTAGCCAACACACCAGAGGATTTGTATGAGATTTTAAATGGTACAGATTCTGTCTTGAGGAAAGAATTCATGATGAAAATTAATAAATGTAAAATAAAAATATTGGAATGCAGTCGAAAGAAATCAGAAAATCCTATGGATGTCAAATTGGTAGGTGAAAAGCTAAAGGAAGTAGGTGACTTCTGTTACTTAGGAAGCAAAATAACCAGTGATGGACCAAGGAAAGAGGTTTTACAAAGCACACAAAAAAAAGCATTTCTACAGAAAAGGAATCTGTTGACATCGAATATAGATTTAGGAGGTCATTTTTGAAATCCTTCGTCTGGAGCGTGGCACTCGATAGAAGTGAAACTTGGACTGTTGGAGCAGCAGAAAAGAGTAGAATTGAAGTGTTTGAAATGTGGTGTTACAGGAGAATGATGAAGATCAAATGGGTAGATACGGTTACGAATAAAGTATTAAGACGAGTGGGAGAGGAAAGATGTTTCTGGTGACTGCTAATGAAGAGAAGAGATAGGTTGGTAGGGCATGTACTAAGACACCCAGGAATGGCAAACTTAGTTATAGAAGGAAGGGCTGAGGATAAAAACTGTAGGGGAAAACCAAGGTTAGAATATGTTAAACAGATTGCTAAGGATGTAGGGTGTGGTAGCTTTGTAGAAATGAAACAATTAGCTCAGGACAGGGAAGCATGGATTGCTGCATCAAACCAGTCGAAAGACTGAAGACTCAAAAAGCACAACAATCATCCATTTTCATTATAAGCTGTTGTGTCTTTCAGCATTCAGTGTAGTCTGCAAGTCTTTATAAGTGAACAAGGCTCCTCCATGATCGCCTATTTGCAATTGGCATTGCAGTCTTCTTCGCCTGTCAACATACAATAGCTAAACACAGAGTTTGTCATCTCCTATATCCACGTCTGCTTCTCTTACCGTTGATAGACCACATGAGCATTCTTGGCTGTCGCCCTGGAGGTCTGGGTTTGATTCCCGGCTCTGCCAACAAATTGAATTCTGGTCTGAGGGTTGGAATGGGGTACACTCAGCCTTGTGAGGTAAAACTGAGAAGAGGTGGGTTGAAATCCCATCTCAGCCATCCTGGAAATGGTTTTCCATGGTTTCCCCCACTTCTACTCCAGGTAATTGCCAGGATGCTATCTAACTTAATGCCATGGTCGCCTTCTTCCCAATCCTCATGTGAATTACAAATACAAATTAGTTCCGTTGTTACAGAGTGTATACAGAAAAAGTAACTTGTAATGTTGTGTACTGTGATGATATGTTCTCAGCTATCACAGTATACATCTTTTGAGTAGATTTTTTGAGTCAGAACCACATGAGCAATCCACTCCTTCAATTTGTACAGTGTTGGGTAACTGGAAACAAATCTATCCTAGGTGATTGCATGCATGGATTGTCATCAAAAGGGGGCTTGAAACTGTTGACAAAGCCTCATGTATTTAGATAAAGAATGTGATGGCCATTGAAAGACTAAAGTGGAAAAGATTGCATCCTTCGTCATGGTTCTTATGAGTATCTAGTACAACCATCACAGGAACACAGGTAACACATGTGGTGCCCCTGCATAGGTACTTGAACTCAATTTTCCAGTACTGAACTGATCATCAGCATTTGACAGCCAGACTATCTTCTATAGATCTCCTGGCAAAATAGAATACAGCATGCAATACCATTCAAATTCTAACAGCTCTTCTCAGAGCCCCGTGACAAGAAGGCTTGGACAAAGATCAAAAATTTGCCAAGTAAACATTGAAGGCATCAGTCGATCAAAAAGCGACCATCTATCAAGAGTTCTTCATGAGAACAATATTGATTTGTCAGTCATACAGGAAACTCATACCACCAATGAGGAAGAACTCCAGAAAAGAGGAAAGATTCATGGTTACTCTATGATTGGAGCTACGTATGATAGCGTTTATGGGGTGGCAACTTATGCCTGGAACAATCTAGAACTTGTTCATCATATCACTTCTAGCACGGACGACAATATCCATGTTGTAGTTGTTACTGTGCAGGATATAACCATAACTTATGTGTACAAACCACCAACAGTCCCATGACCCAGCTTTGTGCTTTCAGTTTCAAATCCTCCAGCCATTTTTACAGGCGATTTCAATAGCCTCCATGAAAATTGGAATTATGCTCAGAATGACAACTGCGTCACTGCTCTAATTGAATGGGCTGAAGAACACAACTTACACCTTGTCTTTGATGCCAAGGACAGAGGATCATTCAGATCATGAGCCTGGCAACGTGAATATAATCCAGATGTGTGTTTTGTAACTTGTGACAACAAGGGTCAACCTCTTCCAACTGTAAGACGCATATTGGGTGATTTTCCTCGCAGTCAGCACAGACTAGTACTTACAGAGATAGGGTTGTCCATCTCACTATAATTTCATTCCCTCGCCCTTGATGGGACTTCAATAAAGCTAATTGGACAAAATTTACTAGTGAACTAGACAAATGCATCAGATGGTTTCCTGCGAGAAGCATGAGCTACAACAGGTTTGTTGGGTTAATTACATGAATAGCCAAGAAATATATTCCGAGAGGATATAGGAAGGAATACGTTCCGGCTTGGAATGAACAAAGTGATGCTCTTTATAATGAATTTATGAATACGGGTAATCATGTACTCACATAGTTTGGATGCAACACGCAAGCAAAAATGGACAGACTGTTGAGAAGTTGAATTTTCAACACTCAAGCAGAAAAGCCTAGAGTCTGTTAAGGAAGCTTGGAGGAAATTCTATAGGTCAAAGAGAGCAACCTAGCATTTTGCCTAATATGATTGCCTGCCACATTGTATCGACTTCTAAGGTTGCTCAAGATAAAGACCATACACGAATGCTGAAAAGGAACTTCAAAAAACTAAAGGCATCACTTCCATCAACTTCGTTTACTCTGAAGTATTCACCCTTGAAGAAGTCAATGTGGCTATAAAAGACATCAAATATAGGAAATCCCCCAGATTTGATGGCATTCATCCTGAGTTTCTTTTAAATCTGAGCCAAAATGCTCGGAAATGGCTTGCTCGATTTTTCAGTGATATACTAAACACAGGGATCCTCCCAAATCAGTTCAAGAAATCTAAAATTATAGCTGTTTTGAAACCTGGTAAGCCAAAAGATGCTCCCCAAAGCTACAGGCCTATAGCATTGCTGAGCTGTTGCTACAAACTTCTTGAAAGACTGATTTATAACAGGATCAGTCCGACTATCTTCGAACACATTCCTGTTGAACAGGCTGGCTTTAAACCTAATCGCAGTTGTTGTGATCAAGTCCTTGCTCTTACATCGCATATCGAGTCTGGTTTTCAACTCCAGCTTAGAACTTCTGTTGTGTTTCTCGATCTGTCTGCTGCTTATGATACAGTATGGAGAGAGGGGCTACTCTATAAACTGTGTCGAGTAGGCTTGTAGGCTATGTTTCCCGTACGGTTTGAAACACACGTTCAATTTATTCTGCCCCATTATTTTATTTCGTTATAATTGCAGTATGAACGGGGTGTTATGTTTCATTTGAATTGTTGTTCTTTGTTATTCTTGTCAACTCACCTTTTTTCTGAAGTGACTTTCTCATGAAGTATTGTGCTCACCTCAGCGGCAACCCTCGCAATGTGCATGGGGCTGTGCGTTGATTGACTGTTTGACACCCCTCCTTCCTTCTGGAACGTTGGGCGCGCTGTCGTCATTACCACTATATATTCTCCGTACTGCCGTGTCTGTCTACATCTGCCTGCATCGGTCTACACCTGACCACGGCTGCCTGCCTGACCACAACAAGGCCCTTCTTGGGTCGGCACTGTTAGTAAACATCGTGTAGCTGGAACCTCGCCAAACGGCATGCTTCATCGCTTGGACTCTGTCGTGCTAGGCGAGGCACGAGTCAACGACCTTCATCTCGGCAACTCCGTCAGCCCGCCAGCTCACTACAATTCGGCGATGAGAAATTGTAACTGCTTGTAACCCGCCAGACAGATCACTACCAAGAGATCTGTTACTGCGGGGTACACTTCGCCAAAGGAGCCACAATCTATCTTTCTCGGAAGGCATACCGAGACTTCTTAGAGGAAGCCTTTGTTTGGATTTTACGACCCGCTCCCTGCGGGCCAAATAATCGGTATAAAGTATCAAATCATTGGTAACGCCAACTTCATTCACTTGTTTAATACATTTCTTCAAGGCCAAGCCTTTTTCTTGTTCCTTGCTTGTTTTTTGGATTTTTTCTTGAAAATACAGTACTTTTTAATCGCCTTTTATTAGGCCTTTTTATGCATTTTTATTGTAATTCATATTTTATAGTCAAAGTTTATTCTGAGTTTCCTGGAGAAACAATACATTTTTAATTACCTTCTTTTAATTATTATTCTAATGAAAATATTTGTTATTGATTCAAAAATCAAATAAATGTATTAACTTTCGTTATCAATGTTTGGTCTCTTCCTCGTCGCTCTATTTAAATTCCACTGTGTGCCCGAAACCTAATCCTCTTCTATTTTCCAGTTGGGGTGCTGTCCAGTCATCCCTTTCCACCTTGCAAAACTACCATGCAACTTATTGTAATATGCTCAGTAACAGACTTTTCCAAGTCATTCTAGGAAAAAGAATGAGCAAACAAAGGAAGCTGAACAACGGGCTCCCACAAGGTTCAGTGCTGGCTCCCCTTTTCTTCAATCTGTATCTCTCTGATCTACCAGATACTCAGTCCAAAAAGTTGTGTTATGCTGATGATGTAGCTTTGGCTATATGGCATAAGGACATCAGTGTCATGGAGAATGAACTCAATGATGACATAGCTAGGCTTGAAAGATATTTCCACAAATGGAGGCTCCAACCAAGTGCAACAAAAACTGAAGTATCATGTTTCCACTTAAACAACAGAATGGCTGATAGTGCAGTACAAGTATCACTTCAAGGTTCTGTGCTGAGAAATAATAACCACCCTATATATTTAGGTGTCACTCTGGATCGCACATTATCTTTTAAAAAACATCTTGAAAATACAGCCGCCAAAATTAGAAGCCGGAATAATATCCTGCAGAAGCTTTGTGGAACTACTTGGGGAGCTTCTGCTATAACTCTGAGGTGTTCTGCAATAGGTCTTGTCTTCTCCGCTGCTGAATATTGTGCTCCAGTTTGGCTGAACAGCCCCCATGTAAAGCTAATTGATACCCAACTCAATTAACACCATGAGACTGATTAGTGGCCTTATTAGATCAACGCCGACTTATTGGCTTCCAGTCCTCGGCAACATCATGCCTCCTGACCTACGCAGGAAAGCTGCCCTGATCCGAGAGTATAAGAAAATCATTAGTAAACCAGCTCTTCCTATTCAATGCGACATCCCTGATCTGAATAGAAACCGACTGAAATCTAGACATCCACCCTTCAAATATGCTAAGGATCTCACAGGCAACAATTTTAAGCCGAATATCCAATTGAGAAATGAATGGAGCACCGACATCAACCTTGAAGCATGGAGTGATTTAATTGGAAATGGCACTGCACCCGGTTTTGACCTCCAAGAAGAACGTGGACTACCCTCAATAGGATCCGGACTAACCACGGAGTCTGTGCTGATTCACTCATCAAATGGGGTAAAATTCCTTCTCCCCAATGTGAGTGCGGTGCTCCTTCACAGTCAGTTCACCACATTGTTCATGAATGCCTTAGAAGAGCATATCAGGGTAATCGGTCTGACTTCCTGTTGGCAACACCTGCAGCATTGCAATGGATAAGGAATTTAGATTTAAATATATAAGCCTGCCTTGTCATGTGTCCCTGTAAATATGTATATGTGTGTGTATATATTTATCTTGCTTGCTTTTTTTTGTTTGTATGTCATGCGATAAATAAATAACCCCACACACACCCAAAATACACGGGGCTATATGGCCACGATGTTGCAGCCCCTAAAATAAACAACAACTCCTCTTTTGAGTATAGAAGATATCAAAAAGAAAGGTTCAACTGTTCAGTTACATCTCCCAACAAGGAACAGGTTTCAAGTTTGGTGCTTAAGAAAAGGCTCCATTTCATGGCTCTTACTACAATCCATATTTGATGTTACTACCCAAATTCTTTGGACTGTTTATTGTCATCAATTGACTTGTAAATTTGTTTATTGCTGTTGTATAATAGTGTGATTGGTTTTTCTCTTTTCAGTTTGCTATTGGTACCTTGATGGATGATTATCTTGGTAAGTATCAACCTATTACATCTTTCCTAAATTTTGCTTTCGAGTACACTTACATTCAGGAGCTGGGAGGAATCTGCAATAAGATTACATACATTAGTCGCCCTTTCAGCTGGGAGGAGAAAGGGCAAATCTGCAATAAGATTACATACAATATTCGCCCTTTCAGCTGGGAGAAGACAGGGCGAATCAGCAATAAGATTACATACAATATTTGCCCTTTCTCCTCCCAGCTCCTGAATTCTTCTAAAAAGTAAAAGTACAACTCTGGTATTTCTGTGTAGATTTATAAAAACTAGTGTACATGTACTCTAGAATATTCAGTACACTACATCATAATGTTTTTCTTAGCTTTATTGTACCTACTGAAATGCCAATATGGAAAAGATTACTTGTGTCACTGAAATGTAATGTTTTTCTTGACGATTTCGTAATGTCATAATATTTTATGAAAAAGAATGTTACTCATTTAAAATCTTTTCTCCTTCTCTTTCCAGGCCTGGTTTGCAGTTAACCTCACCACTGCAGTGACCGGAACTTCTGGCTCTTGAAGTTAATTTGTATAATGGTTTAGTCAATAAATTCTTTTATCTATATAAGTGAGTTATTAAACTTCCCAACATATTCATGCCTTGTGGCTACAACCATCTACATATCCAAAGGTTGACATATTTGTTGGCTCAGCCATATTAAGAAAAGGAGTTTTATAGTACTTTCCTCACTGAAGGCCAAATTCCCTTCCACAAAACTGAATATACAGTACATTGAGGCCCTTGTCAATAGAACGGAACCTCGCAGGCGCCTTGTGGCAGCCGGGCCAGAAGTGTGTAGGTACCTTTTGAGCAAGGCACTGCTGCTAGCAGTAGTGAAGCGCCTAACTAGTTCAACACATTTACACTTTTTAACGTATTTAATAATCATCATTACTTGCATGAAATTCAGAGTAGTTGCTGGAAATGCTGTCCTTCATTTTCTAAACACACATTGCACCAAGGTGGGAACTTTTGGTATACTTGTAGTAATTCATCCTCACTGTTATTTCATATCGGTGCTGTTATTTAGTATTAGAGAGCCTCCAGAGTACACGGATTGTTAGTATACCTTTTGTTTGAGGTTCCCCACAAGTAAAAATCACATGCTGCTGAAACTTACCAACGAAGACTTCTTCTTTAGAAGATAAGTTTCCACTAGGAAAATTCAATGTTTTGTTCCATATCTAATCATGTTCACGGGATACGAGATACGCTACAGTACTACACCACAATGTGGGAATATTTAAATTCATCTTGGATCCGTATTGACAACAGTGTAATGGTTATATTATTATTATTATTGAAAAAACTTCTCGCCTAGTCAATACTTTCATTGTGGGAATATTTAAATTCATATTGGATCCTTTTTGACAACAGTATAATGGTTATATTATTATTACTGAAAAAACTTTCCGCCTAGTCAATACTTTCAATGTGGGAATATTTAAATTCTTTAAATTCAGTTTTGAAAACAGTATAATGGTTATATTATTATTATTGAAAAAACTTTCCGCCTATTCAATACTTTCATATGTAGTATATATATTAAAATACTATTAGGTACATGTTTCGGGCCCTTAATAGATTTTGGCTCCCTTCATCCGCCTTGTTATAACAATCACAAATGCAAGTACTAAATTACGACATTGTGTATCTAAGTCCTTTTGACTCATTGACAAAATATAATGATTAAAAAATATAATAAAAAACATGCATATAAAACAACAATAAAATATGGGTATGAAACAAATGTGTGATACAAATTAAAATCCCTTAGGGCCGGTTCTACCACATCCGGGTAAAATTTGCGTGCAGCAACTCAGGTGATAAACTATCTGCCGGTGTAAACCTCGGTGCATCTTGGGCAGTGTTCTACCACTTCCGTGCAAGTTCCGGGCAGCTGCCCGGAACCTTATAGCAACATACAGATGCTGGCAATCCTGATTTTTGTTAAATTTGAGTAATCGATGAGTGAGCCACCTAGCGTTAGATGCGTTAAGTTTCTTTTCGTTTCGCTTTTGTCCGTTGTTTGTTGATAGCACGTGTTCTTTGTTTCAACAAGATGTAGTACTCGCGACACTTCTGGGCAGTATAAACTTAGCCTGCCATTCCGTTCTCGGAGGAATGCAACTGAATAACCTTACCTAACCTCAATAATCGAAAACTAGACAAGCGTACAGTGCTTTTCAAGGAGGAATAGCCTGTGAAATATGTTTCTAGCAATAGGCTGCTTTGCAATCTGAGTACCGGCTTATATGAGCTACAAACATGTGGTGATAAGGCTTGGAGTACATAGGTTCAATCATAAAATGTATGTCAAATCAAATGATCACATTCCAGGTGACAAGTTTGTTTGTAAACTCTGTAAAATGAATGAAACGGAATGCGCACATTTGTGCATACCGGTAATTGGATAGTTCTCTTTGCTGTATTCTACGAGAGAATTCACTCTTTTTGCACAACTATAGATGGTATCTTGGATAGGTCTTGTTGCAAAAGTTGACATTTAGACATTTCGTTTGGCGGATGAATGATTTTGTCACACACATTTTATGATGCTAAGCATTGACCGTATAACGCATCACCACAAGCCTAAGATCGTAGTTCTGTTTGTTATGTAGAAAACTGTAAAATGCAATGCCCCAAATATCAGGTCTTATGCTGTATAAGCAAAACACCAAGTCAGTGACAATGTATAGTAAAGAACCTGAATAATGTCCTGTACACTCTGTATTTCTCATGCACACTTGTGCAAATTTATTAAATTATATGAGCGCTAGGCCTACATACAGTATTTCTAAACGTGTAATTAAGATGATTTTTTGACATCTATGGAGGTACCGTACGGTAATCACTAGGCGGTCGTATTTCATGTCCAATCAACCGCAGCAAATATAAAACTGTTGGCTTTTGCAGCCTGAACTGGACGAAGAACTCTTCATTCGACCAAATGTCATAATGCTCCAGCCGATCTCTGTTCTGCTTTGGACGTGTGACTGCATCTTCTTCTTCGTCGACAAAAAAGTTATACATTTCCAAGACGTCAATTATCTCTTCCATAGCGCAAATGCGAGGGAGCCGTGTCAGTAGATTTACTGGCACGTTAAAGATCCCCTTCGGGGCAAAATTCTGGCACTCCGGCATCTCTAAAAGCCAGTGTAGTTAAAAGGGACGTAAAACCAATAACATTATTCTCTTCCATAACCTTAAAATAAAATATGCTCAGTAACTGTTACATCCCTAATAAATGATTGTAATTATATCATTACCGTATGTGACAGCAAAATTACCAAATGATTCTAATGTTATTATTAGTCTAGTAATTTATGAAGAGGTTATGTTCAGCATAGATGATGCAAAGAAACGCTTACACACGGCTCAGATCTGGCTGGTAATGCTTTATCGGCCTCTCGAAGCTCCCGAAAATTTACACTCCGGGTAGACGAAGTTTATACGGCCGATAGTGCTACCCGTTGATGGTCGAACGGAAATTCTTTCTTATTCCAACGGGCAAGTTATCGGCCCCTTTGCCCTGATGTGGTAGAACTGGCCCTTAGGAGAATTAAGACTTAGGGCCGGTTTCATCAACCTTTGTTAAAATTTTAACGACACGTTAAGGTAATTTAACGGAAATATTAGCAAAATGGTGTTCCATCAACCAACATTACTGCTAACAAATCGTTAAACTATCCGTTATTTTAACATCCCATTCTTGCTCAGTTAAGTAGCTTAACATTGTGTTAAAAATGCTTACAAGCAAATACAGCATGCCTTTCGTGCTCAGTTATTGTATCATTTATTTTTGATTACCGTATTTGAATAATGCTACAGAACAAGAATTCTTGCCAAGGTCTAATGACATGTTGCAATTGTCTGAAAATAAGTTTCTGGAGAGATATAGGTTGTCCAAATGTGTTTTGCATAAATACAGTAAGGACTTTACTTTACAACCGGCCACTTAAATGACATGCCTAGGCCTAACCTACAAATTAGCCTACATGTAATGGAATTTGGTAAATATAGCCTATTCTGACAGCAACATCAATACATAATGGTCAACAATGTAGTATTATAGTGCACAAAAGGTTATTGTACTGAATGTATTATCAAATGATGAATAAAACTAGTGGAAACGACAGCCATTCGATTTGCTTCCAAAGCATTCAGTTGATCAGCACGAGTGTTGATTTGTTCATTTTCACATAGTTTAGATAAACAGTGTCACAATGCAATTTAAATATAGACGCACACACAATGTTTGATCTATAAATAGCCTACAAGTTGACCATAAAGATTTTTTAATTTTTAATAGGCACCTGATTGGAAAAAGTGAGCTTCACAGATTTGAAGCAGCAATGGGGCAAGTTTTTAAAAAAAGACAACCACATGTAGGCCTACGATAAAGCGACCCCTAAAAAGCAATTTTTGTCACATGGGAAGAACAGCTGTCAAATCGACCCTGCTAAAAGTCGCCTAGCTTGTAATGCAGGGTAGAATGTAGGGTACTGGTTATTTTAAGAAATTCATTACCGGTAGTATTTATTAATAAATAATTCTCCTTTGTAAAATGGCAGCCACATACGATCATATACAGTACTTTGAAATCGGCTTTGCGACGCGAAGTAGGCCTAATTTACTCCATTCCGTCTGAAAAGCTTTTTTTTTTTTTTGTGGAAGTAAAGCATTGATATGGCAATTGCTGAATTTGAAGAGCACAGTGGAACTGAGCAATTAAATTACTCATCTCTTTGCCTCAATTATTATAAAAATTACTGAAAATACGAGAAAAGAGCACACCCATCTACTCAAATCACATGTTATAGCATTAGCTTGTTTATGTTTCCATCGCCCTTACGCTAGTTCCAGATAACAGCAGCACCGTCGCTTGAGTACGCGAATAGCAAACAAATGAATACAAGTTGACTAGACACAGTTCAGAAGTCTGAAAAACCATCCATGCCGTTCACTGCTTCCTTGATCCTTACAGCAAGTGACAATTAACGCATCGTTTGTTAACCGACTTGTTAAAAAGTTTTGTGGAACACGTATTCTTTAATAGAATGTTAAAATTATAACGATTTGTTAACTAACGTTTTGTTAGCCAAATTTAACGCAAGGTTGATGGAACCGGCCCTAAGTCGACTGTACTTATTCAGGTAATTCATTTTCAAACGTTGCATTGGATGAACATTATGTTCTTGTGGTTCTAATTTGATTTGCTATTGCTAGTGTTACAAACAGAAACGTCACTGAGTACTTCTTTAGGAAAATGCAAGATATTTATTTACAACAAGAAAATACATATTTCAAATAACACTCAAAACTCAAGCAAAGACTCCATCTTGGCTGCACTGTCCCTTGACCTTTTTCTAACAAAAAACAAAACTGTTACCAACTGTGTCAGTCACATCCTTCCACCGTTGAGGAATGACATCCTCAACTACTCCACATATCTTGTAGGAACATTGACAGTTCTACCCGAACGTGTGGTCTTTGGGGGTTGAACACCAGTTCCAGTCGGCTCTCCTAAAGCAGTAGCCGTTTTCGTATTCAAGCCAGCCCTCAAAGGTGTGCTGTCTTCATCAGGCACTTCTAGTGGTAGAGTCGCTATATGGGTCTCAAGAGTTCTCATTTAGATGTAACAACCCTTGCAAGTCTTGTAATACCGTCAGTTCCAGGGAACAAGTCCACAATTTTTCCAAGGGGCCAATCTAGCCTCTTTAGTGCCATCTGATCCAACTAGGACAATGTCACCTCTCTTGAACAAAGGAGTTGGTTTACAACTTGGTTTACTGAGTGTCAAAAGTCCCAGATATACCTGCTGGAATCTTTTCTTCAGTGCCATTCTTTGGTTCAGAAGGTGACTATTTCATTGATTGAGAGTTATGGCATCCAATGCATCACATTCTGGAACTCCAGTTGTCTTAATTTCTTCTAGAATACAGGCACGGGTGAGCATTGGTCAGATATGTTAGCGGTCTTGTATTTATGGTGGCTTCTATACTGCTGAGAAGGGTAAATATTTCTTGGCAAGTTAGACAGGCTTTACGCAAGACTCGTTCCAGAAGCTGTTTAATTAGGAGTATTAACCTTTCCCAGAAGCTTCCCCACCAAGGAGCACTAGGGGGATTAAATCTCCAAGTAATATGTTAAACCAAATAGTGCTATGACAGCATCTGATGCTTCCCGACTCGCTGTTGTGTAATCAGTAAATGCTAGTCATTTGGCCGCAACTCGTAGTTCACACAGCCCCGACGAGGTTCGTTCTGTAGAGAAGTACCTCACTATATTACATCAAGTACCGTATTCTTTTGGAGCAATCGTTTGTCATCCTGTGATATGCTGGATGGATTCAGTAGGTCTGTTGCACAGACTGCATTTGTCATAATAAAAAGAAGCCAGCTGACTGAACGTACCATGTTGAACGTGTAGTATCTGTAGGTTCATAATGTGATTGAGCAGCGTACCATCCATGGAGGACTGTTTTTTCAGTCATCTATCGACTGTTTTGCTGGCTTCAAAATTAAATCAACATCTGCTCTATCTGGTACCAAGGGAATGAAGTTCTGATCTTGTGATCATACTGCTTGATGGAGGATGTTCACACAAAACTTGAAATAGTACCTCATTTTCAGTAATTTCAACTGCACAAAGGAATGTAAGCAGGTCATAAAGACATGAATTCCTATTCTAATAAACACAAAAGTCAAGAAACAGGGAGCAAAGTATGACTCGGGGTAAGCAGGCACAGCCTTAACCAGTCTGCAGCCTTCCCACTTGCTGCATATGAGTCAAAGGCAGGCCTGCTTTGTTGCAGCCAAGTAGTGGACTACACAAAGAATGCCCAGGCATCCGTATACTTTCGTCAGCAGCAAAGAGACTGCTGATACCTAGAGACGGAAGACACCCCAAAGATACAGCATGCAGTATCCAGTGAAATTTTTGGAATTTCAAACCCACTGGGCCACAGTTAACAAGGGTGGAAAACTTTTTCTCCCATTCTGTTGTGCAAACCATTATACTATCAGTCTGTGACAGATCAAATGACAAGGAGGTGAAAGGTCCAGATGAAGCCTAGTCTACTTTGGACCAGTTTTGTCAAGTGATTTAAAGTCTCACTTGGCCTACAAATCCATTTTATAGTCAGTGAAACATACTGTTAGCTACACTACGTGGCCAAAAGCCTCCGGACACCCACTGTTGTTCATTCCACAGATGCCTGTCAAGTAACTTAACAGCATGTAGGGTCTCCTTTTGCTACTATTACAGCATTTAATCTTCATTGAACGCTTTCCACTAAGGTTTGATGCACTGAAGTTGGAATTTTTTTTATTCTTCCTGAATCATGGTGAATAGTTGTTGCAGGGCTGTTGGGCAAATTGGATGGCATACATCCAATGCTCTAGTTCATCCCAAATATATTAAATGGAGCTCAAGTTGGGCTTTGAGCAGCCACCTTATGTTCTTCAAACTATGATGAAATGGTCCTTGCTTTGTGAACAGGAGCATTATGCTAATACAGATAAGTCCAATTCCAAACAATATGGGTAGCATGCTCTTGCCTAAAACATTTTCACTAAACACCTAGTATAATTTTGCCATCAACCGAAACTAATGAACCGAGCCCATACCAGGGAAAACAGCTCCAGACAATCATACTACTTCCACCAAATTTCATGTCAATACAACATGCTCAGGTAGTACCATTCGCCAGGTTCACACACGTCCTATCATGTATTGTGACTCGTTACACCATAAATCCTTTTTCACTTGCTAAACAGCAAGTTTAAAAGCTTGCTTCATTCTCTGGAGATTTCCATCTAGATGGTGAACAGTTGGATAAAACTGGCCTTCTAAAGTGATGAGTTAAGTAATGTCTGCGCCAAATTATTTGATGAACATGGTCTGTACTTGAATCTAAAGTACCGGTATTTCGTCATGTGGAACATTGTTGAGAAAATCAACTCCAGAATTATCAGCCCCTACTACTTCTTTCATAAATTATTGCACAATATCTTTCATTTACTCTGATAGGTACAATACAGAATGAAACCAAGAAGACCACCTGGTTGTGACTGGTTCAGGAAACAGTGGCACATTTTGATCTGTGTCTATTTTTATTAAAATACAATGTAACAAATTGTGGTCTTTTTTTTGTGTTTTTTTTTTCTTTTTTTCTTTTTTCTTTTTTTTTCATGTTCTTAAAACATTTCAATATTTTAACCAATACCGTAGTTTTGTTTCTGCTAGGCTTAAAAACATCATCATCATCTTCCTTCCAAGTATTGGGCCAAATGTCCCATTACGGTCTTGCACTTTCCCTCCATCTCTTTATCGGACGTCCTATAGATCTATTTCCCCGTGGCTGGTAGCGAAGGATCTCCTTTGGTAATCTTCCAGGTTCCATCCTTTGGACATGATGCTTCCAGTTCTCTTGGTAGTCACAAATGTATGTAGTTGTTGGTTTCACTTTTAGTTCCTTCAGCACATCCTCGTTTCTCTTATGGTCCCCATTTAGTATAGCCCGCTATTCGGCGCATAAACGTCATTTTGCGTGCTGTGAGTCTGGAGATGTCCTGAGATCTTATTGTCCATGCCTCCCTGCCATAGCATAGGGTTGGTCTGGCTAATGTGTTATACAAACGCAAGCGTGTATGCCTTTGGACAAGAGATGGCTTCACGACATGATTGATGATTCCTGTTGTTCTGGTATAATTAGTTATTTTTGCAGTTATGTCTCGTTCTTCTTGATAAATGATATCCGAAATACTTGAATTCGTTAACTCTTTCTAAAATTTTACCATCCAGACAAATTTTACTGGGGATAGGGTCCTTACCCTTAAAGGTCATTATTTTAGTCTTTTCAATAGAAATGCACATGCTGAATTTTGATGCCACTTTCTGGAGGTTGAATACTGACCAGTGCAGATCATCTTCAGATGCTGCTACCAATGCAACATCATCAGCAAATAGTATAGCGTCTAAATTTTTTAGATGCCTGCTGATAGGTATTGAACCATGTCTTTCACACCTCCATTCCTTTATTATAGCATTCATGTAGATTATGAATAGCAATGGAGAGAGTCCACAGCCTTGTCTTACCCCTCTGCTGATTGGCTTCCACTCGGATTTAAGATTACTTAACCTTACTGCAATAAGAGTACCACTATACATGTTGTAAATGTTATCAATTAACTGTTGGGGGACACAATGCCTGGCCAATATGTCAATAAGTCTGTTTCTGTCAACAAAATCAAAGGATTTCTTAAAATCAACAAATGATGTATGTGTTTCCAAATTGAACTCCCTTCCTTTTTTCGATCAAAATTTTTATGGTGACGTAGGCATCTGCACATGTGCGACCTTTTCTAAACCCATGTTGTTCATTCCCTATTGCCTCAGAGTAATGTTTCATTAATTTTTCTTTAACAATGTTTGCAAAAATTTTGTATCCAGAGTTAAGTATACTTATTCCTCTATAATTTTCCAAATCTTTCATATTTTCCTTCTTATGAAGAGGAACTACTATTGCCTTTTGCCAATCTTCTGGGGGCCTGTTACCCATCCAGATTAAATTCAATAATCTGATAAATCTTTTCTTGAAGGCATCGCCTGAATATTTCAACATTTCTGCATTTATTGAATCTTCTCCTGGTGTTTTCCCATTTCGAAGTTTCCTCAAGACCTGTTCTAATTCTTCGAGTGTTATATTTTCCGAAGACTTGTTGTTAGATGCTTGTAAATCAAGTTGTTCAATATTTGGACTCAACCAAAGGCTCTGAAAATACTCAAGCCATTCTTTGTGAGATATTGCATTACTTTTTACATCTTCTTTTACTTCCCTATTTAGTTTTTTCAAAATTTTATGGGTTTGTGGTTGTGGTCTTGTTATGTCAGTCTTCAGGTAAGAGACAAAGTTTTCCCAACTTTTGCGGTTTTCGATAATTCACGGAAGTTCATGCATTAATTGCCGCAAATTATAGGGAGTGCATTGAGAAAACAAACAAAAAAGCTGAAATTCAAGAAATTTCGTGAGTTTAAAAACCATTATTTTTGGCCAATTTTAGAGTTATTAAAACAGATTACCACTTATGTATTACTTCATTTAATAATTGGCGAAATTCGCAGTCGCAAATTTTTACTATCCCTAGTGATCTCGCATTCATTCTTACGATTAGTGGCTGATAGGCAGCAGCACGATCCTGAAAACCGAATCCTATAGTCTTAAATGATTATTTTGGAGAACTGTTTAGAGCAGGCCTGCTCAATAGGCAGCCCGCAGGCCTCTGATGGCCTACTAAAGTGATGAGTTCAGTGGTGTCTGTGCCAAATTCTTTGATGAACAGGGTCTGTACCTGAATCTAAAGTACCGGTATTTCGTCATGTGGAACATAGCTGAGAAAATCAACACACAAGGATGCAGCAAGCGAAGAAAGGATCAATGAGAAGAAATAACAGAAAATAATTTACATTGATCATTGAAAGGCATGGTTTAAAAAATCAGTGCATCTTCCACATTTCTTAAATATAGGAAGCTTTAGAACTGTAACTGCTTCTTTTCATACTGTGGCAATTGCTGTTTAGAAGAATGGGACATCAAGATTATTCATTCTGTGCCTCTCATTTCATATTAAGATGCTGAGTGAGGATGCCAACCTTGATGAAAGCCTCTTGAAAAGGAGACTAAAGGAAAGTTGAGCTGGCCAGATTCTCGAAGTTTTCCTGCGTCGGAAGTCACGTTCCCTCTGCTATGACGTTTCTCCCATATGTCTACTAGAAGAAAATTTTGGATTTCCTAAACACAAGATGCTCAACTTTCCTTTCGTCTCCTTTCCTAACTTCTTAATCTCCAATCTAATTTCCAACTCTTCCTTGAAACATTCAACCGGTTCTCTTTTTCCCCAGTATGCCAAGTCATCAACATAAACACCAATGAACAGATCCTTAGCTTTGTTAACCAACACACATGGATCCTTCACTAGAGGTTTCAAACCTAATTCTGACTAATTCATATACAAGGTCGAGTGCCATTCCATAGCACTTTGTTTAAGCCCATACAAGCTTTTGAGCAATTTACACCCTTTATTTTTATCCACCTCAAAGTATTTAGGTTATTCCATCTAAATTTCCTCATTCAACTCACTGTGCAAATATGCTGTGAGCACATCAATATGTTCCTGAACCCACCCATTAATGACAGTTAAAGCCATCATCAGTCGAATTGTTTTTCTTTTAATTACTGGAGCATAAGTTTAATTGAAGTCTACCCATGGCACTTGGGAAAAACCTTGTGCTACCAATCTTGCCTTAAATCTGTTAACAGTACCATCTGGATTTCTCTTAAGTTTCAAAACCCACTTACAACCCAACACATTTCTACCTGAAGGCCTGTCAACCAAAATAAATGTCCCTTTACGTTGGATACTGTCTAACTCGCTTTTCATAGCATCTCTCCATTCATCAGAGAACTCCCCTTGCCTCACTCACACTCAATGGTTCTTCGATATAATTAGCAACATACACCGACAAATTACAGCAAGAACATACTTTACGCTTCCTTAACCTTTCACTCCTTCTCAAAACGTTATCATTATTTTCAGCTTCATTCACATTTTTATCATTATCTTGGACATTGCTTTCAATGTCAATCTCTGACTCATCACTACAATAATTTCTTATCATAACATCAGTTTGAACATGCTGTTCTACCATGGGAAATATACTTTCATCAAATTTTACATGATATCCAATCACAAACGATTTAGTCTCAAGATTAAACAATGTATACCCTTTCACATTGTTTTCATAACCTATGAATACACATCTCGCTGCTTGGGGCTGAAATTTACCAACTTTCTGAAATAACCAAGCGTTACAACCAAATGCACGTAACCTTGGATATTATTTTTCAGCACTCTTTCCCTTCCACATTCCATATGGGATCTGATTCCCAATAGCCCTAGATGGACGTAGATTCCTAGTAAGGCAAGCAGTGTTGGCTGCTTCAGCCCATAACGAATCTGACTGCACTAACGAACACCTTATCTTATCTTCTGCAATCCTATTAAACCTATAGGCTATACCATTTTGTTCTGGCATATAAGCTACCGTCTTTCTATGACCTATCCCATTCTCTTTCAAATAGGTCTCGAATTTATTACCACAATATTCGCCACCTCCATCTGTTTGAAAGCATTTAAGTTTCAAGTCATGCATTTTCTCTACTTCAGCTTGATACTCCAAAAACTTTGAGAAAGCTTCACCTTTAGTGTTCAAGAATTTAACAACTGTAAATCTGGAATAATCATCCACAAAACTCATCATGCATTTATGACCACCATTTGATTTAACAGGAGATGTTAACAAATCACTATGTACCAATCCCAGTGGTTTACTGCATTGGCGTTCACTCTTCTGCAGGAAACTACATTTAGTCATCTTCCCCAGAACACACACATCATACAGGCCGGACGTTTGTTTTAGACGATTGCCCTTGACCTTGAAGCCTGTGGGTGAGCCTACACATACTCACTCTCTCACCATATCGCTTCACACTTGTCACCACCGATCTGATGTAATGGAATTCCAGACTTGAGCAGACAGTACAGTCCACGTCGAAGTATTATGTGACGCGAAAGTACACGTTACGTAGTTACGAACAGAACGTCATTATATTTGCCAATGACTGTACTTCAGCAGAAGTGTGACACAGCTTCGTCAATCATCGGACTGCTTGGGGCAGCTGATAACAACACAGGTACTGGAGTAACTCGCCTCCAGGCTTCCATTAAGATTTTTCACTCGTCTAAAACAAACGTCCGGCCTGTAACACTTATTCTCACTCTTCAAACCTGACAAATATGGATTTTTCTGCATAGCAGCTTCATGTGGATGCCCTAACCTTACATGCCATAAATCTGAACTCACTGCTCGCAAGGCTACAGCTTCAATTTCATCACTCGTCTCATCTTCACTGACATCCGCATTCGATATACAAGCTACACTGTGATTAGGTTCCAACAAATACAACCCATTTGATTCTTGACTGGTAAACATGCACTCATTATACATACCTTTAGCACCTTCTTTGTTAAAGTGAACAAATACATCATTCTTGGCTAAGCGCCCAACTGAAATCAAATTGAATGCTAAATCTGGAACGTGCAAAACATTTCTCATCTCAAGCGCATTACCACCATATTTATCAGATAATGCAAGTTTGACAATACCTGTTCCACTAACTGGGAGTTGCCCTTGGCCAATCTTAATATTGCCCTTACACTCTGAATAGGAGGAAAGCAACTCTCTTTTAGACGTCATATGTACTGACTCTGCCGGGTGAAGGTACCAAACATCAGAACTGTTCATTGACACCATTGCGAACACACTGATACAGGCTATAGTCTTCCCCGTTTAATTGGAATTTCCATTGTCGTCCGTTTTCCCATTATTTGATTTTGTTTTTGTACAATCTGATGCCCAATGACCATACTCGTGACAGTTAAAACATTTAACTTCTGGACAAAACTTGCTAATATGCCCTAACCTCCGACAAAACTTGCTAATATGCCCTAACCTCTGACATTTGTAACATTTAACACTATTACTATCACAACCATGTCAGAATACTACTGTGGGATAACAAAGTACCTATACAGTGTAAACATATATTATTTAAAACATACTACATACCCATACTGACTTACGCACTTGAAATATGTACCCTTTCTAAAAGAGATAACAGACTTCAGGCATCCGAAGTGAGGTTTTTGCATACCATGCTTCAGAGGACAAGAAAGGATAAAGTAAGAAATGAAATAAATCATGCAGAAGCAGGTATTAACACCACTGTAATGGAGACCTTACAGAGGTCCCATCTGAGGTGGTATGGATATATCCAACGGATGAAAGATGAACAAAAGGCAAAGGCATATTTCAATCTGAACATCAAAGGAAGAAGATGTGTTGGAAGACCTAAAAGGAAATGGATAGACCAGATTAAGGGTGACTTGGCAGACAAAGGGCTGGATTGGGAGAGCACTCACGAAGACCAACTATTCATGGATAGAAAGAAATGGAGAGGGCTCGTTCACAGCACCCGGGTGACTGGAGCTGTTTAAGATGATGATGATGACTATCACCACTTTTTCCACTCTGCACGTTATTCTTCGTACTAGGTTTGTACACTAACTTGTCATTCTTGCCTTTCTTGGAGATGAGTGCACTTGAGGCGGAAGTCTCCTGCGCGGCTTCTAACTGGGTCCGGAGTCGCTCCTCGTCTAGAAGTCGTCCTTTAACCTTCCGTGTTGTAAGATCTGGCTCCCTCAGTAGATTTTGGACGAAGGTCTCGAACTCCTCCATCGGTAGCCCGACTAGCAGGAGGTTGTCCATCATCTCGTCGCCGAATATTATGCCACCCCTGGCAATTTTCTTGTTCAAACTCTGGATACTGGCCACATACTCTTGCATCGACATATTTGGGGTCTTCGTAATATTTGTCATTTCTTTCAAGGACTGAAGTGCATTAAACTTGGTAGAAGAGACGTGAATTTCTTCCAGAATTTCCCAAGCATGCTTCGCTCCAATACAATCTTCCACATCTAACAAGAAATCATCCCCAACTGACTTGTATAATACCGACAAAGCTTTCCTATTTAAGCGTGCCTGATCCACATTCAACTCGTTCTCATCGAAACCTGGTTCAATCGCCACCCAACAGTTCTTATCGATCATATGCGCCTTCACTCTCAGTTTCCAGGCGAAGTAGTTTCCATTTGCTAGCTTTGGAATGGAAACGAGGTCTTTATCATCTCCGTCAGCCATCTTGGTGCTGTCGCTGTAACGTTCGCCGGTTCAGTCACAAACACTCACAATCTATTAACATTCAGATTTCATCTCGGTCTCAACAATCCGTCATTCACGCTCTGATCTACTTACTTCGCACTGCTCTGAGCTCATAACCTGTTGTTAACTAATATTCATTTCAGTGGAAATAACGAGTGTCTTAAATTTTTCCACTCTTCTTCTCCACTTCGAATTTCTGTAAATCACACTTAATTTCTACGAAAACATAACAGTTATCAACATGTATTAACCCTCTTAGTGCCAAGCCATTTCCTGAAATACTTGCCTAGAATGCCAATCCATTTTCAATGATCATGCAGACTAATCGAAAAAACACACATTTTGAACGATAGAATCATTATTTTTGCTTTGTTATATAACCAATACATCATTCTTTCATACATGATGTTCGTAAAAGTAAATACTGCATCTAAACCTTTTTAATGGAGGTTATTCTGATAATTGTTCAATTTGTCAATTTAAAAAACAATTTTGAGTTTAAATTAAGGACACCTAAGAATCATATTCAACGTTTCCAGCTGTATAAAGTTCTTAGATACATCTGTAGGCAGAAAACTTCAACAAGAAGAAAACAACTGCACCCAGGGTTGATACGCTATCAGGATTTCAAATTTCCCTGACTTTTCCAGACCAAAATTTAAGAAATTCCCTGACCGCAGAGTCGTTTATTTTCTTGACTTTTCCCGATTTTCCAGAGCATAGTATAGAAAATTCTTTGACCACAGGGACGGCATTTACCTCGCTTTTCCTAGGTTTTCCAAACCTAGCAAAAGTGCATTTACCTTTAGGAAACGTTCTTCTTTATGATCGATTAAGATTAAGGTAGAAAAACTGATTTTAGACCATTATTTGTGAAAGGCTATTCTTAGACGCGAGGAGAAATGTTGTAGTAGATGAAAATAATAGTGATTAAAAAATATCCGAGCAATGTTTCATTATATAAACAGGACTTATATGTAGTTCTCTGTATAAGTTAACGCGTTTCTTTAAAAGTATAAAAACAAATAACAACAAAAACCAAACATTTCCTTACTGTAATAAATAACGTTTATTATGATAAGAACAGGAACACATTATTTTTACAATAAATGATAATTTGCTAACATCAAATTTTAAAAAAATAACTGAAGAAAGCAATCAATCACCAATTGTTACTTTTTAGTCAATCACAATAAAAGTATCTAGAAACTGTCAACTGATACATTTTATTCTAACATTAGATAATTAATATCAAATTAGTTTTTTCAGTTAATATGCCGGCTTGTGTACTAGAAGTTATGATTGCCAAGAAGTTGCTCTGATCTTGGCCGTTTGGGGAGATATCCTTTGTCCCCGCGGAAGATCACGAAATATATGCGACGTTCGTGATCGTTACCGAATCATGTCTTCGCAGACGTTACAAGATCGGCGCTGGTATCAGCCGTTTGACGCGATTTGTAGTTTTCTCGATCGAACACGGAGAAAAATCGCGATTTACATAATCGGTGTCACTTTTAGTCGTTCGACGAGATTTCTATCGTCCTTGAGGTCGGTCACGGAAAAATATAGTATTATTATGCAATCGGCGCCGCTTGCTGTCCGTTTGACAAGAATCCAGTTGTACTCTTCATCGAATGCAGAGAAATATCGCGATGTATCGCAATCGCTGCCTCTGTCGGTCGTTTTACGAGATTCACGTTGTCCTCGCGGTTGGACACTGAGAACGTGATATTATGCAATCGGCTCCGCATCCGGCCGTTCCACGATTGTCTGCCTGTCTAACTGTCCTGGCAGAATGGCAGAGGCAAGCTCGAGGTTGGGCATGGTTAAAATTTACGAGCAGTTACGGACATGTTGTATGGTCGGCGCCGTGATTCCCGCTGTCCCTATGCTGTGGATGGAAGTTCACGGTGGATCACGAGAAGAAATGAGTATCGCGATGCTACGTAGTTTGTTATTTCTAAGTGGGTTGATGCACTTCTCGCGCCCCGTACACTTTTCAGTATACGGTAATGGGAAAGTGGGGAGTAGGGTTCGGTATGCTTCGTGATGGGTGCCCAACCACCTTTGACAGGATTCCCGCAGTCCTCGTGGACACAAGTTCGCGACCGGGCACGGGTTTTATGACTTTTACGCAACTGCCGTTGATTTCGGTCCGTTTGACGAGATTCCCGCAGGAAAGTCGTGCGGCCAGCCGGCCGTATTGAGGATGTGATTTTGGAGGATGAACGTTCGAAGTATGTATCGGATATTACGAATTATTCAGAGAGGATTGCACGAATAATACAAGAGGAATTCAAATTATACAAATTTTCGAGATAACCGGTAAGATTATATATACAACGGAACCAACGTTCGAAGGGAAATCAGACATATAACGGAGTTTCGAACTAACCAAACTGGATGTCGCAAATTTACAAGACGGATAGATTTTTAAAATATACCGCCGTCTATGTATTTCGGAGCAAATTTGCGATTATTTTTTCGAAACTATATCATTTTGCAAGATCGCGACAATAAATTATATCGCATTATTTCTGGACGTTGATTTGAGATATCCAAATTTAGAGGTCAATATCAGAAATGAGAGGTTTCTCTTGAGTTTTGGAAGTTATCGCGAATAAACGTCTCGCAAAAAGTCAGGTTTCCGAATACAGAAAAACATTTCACACAAAATTAAACTCTCTTCTTGATGCCGACAATATACGTTGAACCGATGTATACAGTACGACTGAATGTATCCTAAGTATGCATTTCCTTGAGGTCGTGCACGGGGAAGCATTCGCAATCGGCGCCGCTTGCGTGAAACTCGCTTCATCACAATCTGTGAGCCTAGAGGTGCGGGTTTAAATGATTTAAACCGACCTCAGCGAATTTTCGTTTCCTCCAACTATCCAGACATAAAAATTAGCTACTTTTCGTTACTTTCGTTACCCGTTTGTATAATTAACTACTTTTTCGTTACTTTCGTTACCGGTAGACACCCTGGTATACCAACCAAAAATTAACTGTCAAACCATAATAATTCTTTTTTTCTTTATTTTTTCTTCTTTCTCTCTCTCTCTCTTTTTACAAAATTCCCTGACTTTTCCCGGTTTTCCAGGTTTTCCCTGACCCCAACAAAAATCCCTGACTTTTCCCGATTTTTCCGGTTTTCCCGGTCGCGTATCAACCCTGTGCACCGCAATTTTGGCGGGAACGTGCGTGATTAGGGGAGCTCAAACCTATCGCGTAACATACTTCAAAGGAAAGAAAGTAGACACCGCATGGGCAAGCTTGGAACCTCACCTTTCCAGCAGTATGAAATAATCATGGACATATGCCTACAGAAATCTACAAATGTAAGATAAATAGCGCACCAATTCAATCGGCTTTGGCTCTTTTGGCGCGAGCAGCGAGAGCCAATCTGATCGGCACGTGGCACTAAGAGGGTTAAATAATAAACAAGCACCTTCTTACATAAAATTGACAATTAATTTATTGCAATAATAGGTAAAAGTTCGCGGCACACCGTGGACCTTGTGACGGCACACCGGTTGTGGAACACTAATATAGAGCATTAAAAAATGCAATAACGGAAAAATGTCACTTAGCAAAATACAGCTGGATGAAAGAAATTGGTGAGGACATTGCAAAGAATTTAAAATCTGGGAAATCTGATAAAGCATATCTTAAAATCAAATCCATGCAGTACAAGAAAGTCACCAAGAGCAATGTGGTTAAAAATAAAACAGGACAGCTTCTTTTTGAAAATGAGGAGGTAGATGACCTCTGGAAGCAATATATTGAGGATCTATTTAAGGGCCAGGAAATGGAAAACATTCGGGATTATGTGGAAGATGGGGGCCAAATTGAGGTAGAAGACAAAGGTCCACCAATTACAAAAAGTAAGTTCAACAGAGCACTACACTTATTAAAAGATTAGAAAAGCCGTAGCTGTTGATTACGTTTCAGCCGAGTTCCTAAACAATTCTGGAGACAACCTGAAAGAGCGACTGTTTGATATCATTACAAACTGCTATGAAGAGGGAATCCTACCACCAGATTTCATAGTCGGGCAATAACACTGCCAAAGAAAGGAAATACCATGACCTGCTCAGATTGCAGAACAATCGCCATTCTTGTAATGACACCTTCACTCTTGTCCATTTGTAACTCAACTCTTTATTTCTAAGACATGTCAACATAACATCACCTACATGCATTACCAACATTTACAATGTATACAAATCATTGATACACACATGCTACCTATTACATCACACTCGAAGAAGCATTGTCCATCACATTGATGCTATTTGCCTGGATATTTGGGAGTAACTGCTCCTGGAACCACTTGAAAAATCATGCACGGTCCATTTCCTCGTGATAATCTGCAGTTGCCTTAGATTTATAAAATAAAAGAACATTGCTAATGAAACTACAAGATGTTCCTGCCCTTTCCTGGATGACCTGGCATTGCTCTTTGTAGAGAGTCCTCAGTCCATCCCTTTGATTTACTCATGTTTCATCCAACCACATGATTTCCATAAGCTTTTTGTTCCTGATTAGCCTTAAAAAATTGCAGTGCTTAACCACAATATCTTCCCTGTTGCATAGCGAATACAAAAATGTTGACCCTGGGGAATCTAGGAGTGCTAAATTTTCTGACCTTAAGGTAGGCGTATTTTGGGTCCAGCCCCATAAACCGTTATCGAAACTGCTAGGAGAATTGCTCTATTACTTATTCTGAAAGGGAGTAGCAGCCTTTCAGAGTAAATCAATTCTTTACTTGTCTTATAGACGGTTAAGATATTGATAATACAGGGTGACACATAGGAACCTGATGTTTTTGAAATGAACAGTACTCGGTTAATTTGCGAGGGAAACTTATTTTATTGTTACCACATTTAAGAATACGTTCTACCATTTCATTTACCATTGCTAGGTGTGAAAAATAATGTCCCTCAGGTGGCAGCCATCCTTTTGAATACAGGTTTCAAATCGTCGCGAGAATGCATTCATATCTCTGCCGAACACCGGACGTTTTTAAAATGGATTTTACTCAGCTCGGAGGAGCGGCAGAGGGAGGGGAGAGTAGCCATGCTCCTCGGCATAGCATACCATGTTACTCATACCTACGCTTTGGAGCCTGACAGGTCAGTCGTGACAGTCCTCACCTCTTCGACTTTCCTCAATTGATGTTAGGTTTTATTCGTTGGGTGCACTTAGGCTACTCCTATAAGCTGGGTATCTGCTACCGGTGAGGTAGCCTATAGATAAATTAAGGAGACTAGGCTTCAAATTATTTTTTAAGCCAATAAGAGAAGTAGTAGCCGCGGCTTCTCCATGCCAGCCGTCTCAGGCAAGGCCGCCACCCACACATAGGCGTTAACGGCTTAGCGGCAACTCCAGTCTCGACAAGCATTGTTGGACGTTGAGTCCAGCATTGTTTTGGTGGGCTGGTTTTAAAAGTGCCAGTTAGGCAATTGTTGGTAGGCTACGGCGCAGTGGTCCGAGCAACACCGCGTGTTCGCACATGAAACTTATTTGCTAAATAAAGATAACGGCAGAACAGTCACAGTGACCTCACGCCGATACGTCCACATGCTGGAAACCTTTTTGCGACCGGAACTGCGGAGATGCCGAATAGACATTCGCAATGTTTACTTCCAACAGGATGGAGCCAAAGCGCACACCGCCAACGCATTGATGACAGTTGTGAGGAACATGTTCCCTGGTCGCCTCATTTCGCGGTTCGGTGACGTTTCATGGCCGCCAAGATCCCCCGACTTATCCTGTTGTGATTTTTTCCTGTGGGGCTACCTAAAGGAACGTGTCTATGTCCACAAAACCCGTTCAATAATGGCGCTGAAAGATGCCATTACAGAAAAGGTGCGTGCGATTGACCAAGCGGTGTTCGGCAGAGTTATGAATGTTTTCTCGCGACGACTTGAAAACTGTATTCAAACGGATGGCCACCATCTGAGTGACACTATCTTTCACACCTAACAATGGTAAATAGTAAATGAAATGGTAGAACGTTTTCTTAAATGTGGTAACGATGAAATCAGTTTTCCTCGCAAATCAACCGAGTAATATTTATTTCAAAAACATCCGGTTCCTATGTGTCACCCTGTATAAGCCAAATAATGGCTACACTGCGTTCTGCTGCACGGTTGAAAGCAACGGGAAACTACAGCCGTAAAGCTCTTCCCGAGGATATGCACCTCTCTATGCATAATTACATGTGATGATGGCCTCCTCCCTTGTAAAATTCCAATCCGGAGGTAAACTAGTCCCCCGTTCGCATCTCCGGGTGGGGACTACTCGAGAGTTGGTTAACATCACAGAAGTGACAATGAGGAAATGTGACAATCTACGGATCGGAGCATGGAATGTTAGAAGTCTGCTGGGAAGTGGAAGGTTAGAAAACTTAGGAAGAGAAATGGAAAGGTTGAGGTTGGATTTGGTTGGGATTAGTGAAATGCGCTGGCAGGAAGAACAGGAGACTATAGGTAAAGCCCTGCGCGGATGCGGATATCCGCAACAGTTTTCGCCATGCGGATATACTTTTTATGGCTTTGAGGATAGCGGATAAGCTGCGGATAATGTTTGGAGTAAATTTGCGGATAGTTTTTAGAATACAATCCGAACTTGTTGAATATCATGGGGAAAGTTGGGTAATTGTGCGCAGCGGCTAATCGTACGCACCTATGGTTCTTCATTTGGTAGTACAACTAGCAGCTCAGTTCCCTGCTACCCTTACAAAGCTGTCATCGTACCTATTGATAGGGACAGTCAGCATGATGCCAGTTGCTATGTGATAACCGTGAGGCTTGGATGAAGAAACTTAACACGTTGCATGTTATTTTCTCTAGCCAGCAAATAAGAAGGTAAGCCTACAGTTGTGATTCAGTTATTATTTAAAATTAAATGTAGTTTTTACCGTGGTTTTGCATGTATTTATTTTCCAATATAATAGATTAGTTTACCGGGATTCAGTGAGTTACGTTTTAAAAGCAGAGTGGGGTAATGGTGCGCAGAACATATATGATACAAGTAAATACAACGCGAAATTAATGGCAAAATATTTCGTGTTTGTTCTCCAGATGCCAAGAAATTATACGCGGAAAACGGAGAAAGACTCCTACCCGGCAGAAAATGTGCAGAAAGCTCTACGTGCAATTAGGGATGATGGGAGGGAAATGGGGAGAAGTTTAAACATTAGTATGGCTTTCCAACACTCATCCCATGCGCATAATTTCCCAACCCATGCGCATGATTACCCTGCAAATATTATTGTAATGCCAGTAGATTCGGATAACAAACTTGTGGATAAAAGTCGCGAGGATGCGGATAACAGTCGTACGGATGCGGGGCGGATGCGGATAACGTTTTGTCTATCCGCGCAGGGCTCTAACTATAGGGTCATTAGCACTAAATCAATGGCCAAGCAGGGGTTGGTCTCATATTGAGTAGGAAACTTGGACAACGGGTGGAATATTATGAGCAATATAGTGAACGGATTATTGTAGCAAAAATCAATACAAAACCTACGTGCACCACAGTGGTGCAAGTCTATATGCCTACCAGTCAAGCTGATGATGAAGATGTTGAAAAGGTCTACGAAGAAATAGATAAAAATCTGAGGTATATCAAGGGTGATGAAAATGTTATAGTAATGAGAGATTGGAATGCTGTGGTAGGAAAAGGAAGAGAAGGGAAAATAGTAGGAGATTTCGGATTAGGTGAAAGGAATGATCGAGGAAGCTGGCTGATGGAATTCTGTACCGAGCATGAGATGGTCATAGATAACACCTGATTCAATAACCACAATAGAAGAATATACACATGGATGAGACGTGGAGATACAGGGCGTTACCAAATAGACTTCATTATGGTCAAGCAGAGGTTTCGAAACCAGATTTTGGATTGTAAAACATATCCCGGTGCTGACATAAACTCTGACCACAATCTTGTTGTTATGAAATGCAGATTAAAGTTGAAGAAACTGAAGAAAAGTCAAAAGCCAAAAAGGTGGGCAATAGACAGACTGAAAGAGAAGGATGTAAACGAAAGATTCAAGAAGAGTATAAAGGAAGGACTAATGAAAAACCCTAAACAAACTTCAATTGCAAACGAATGGGCACTTTTGAAGAATGAAATAACAAAATCCGCAGAAGAAAACATTGGTAGGAAAGAAAGAATAGGTAGAAAACCGTGGATCACTCAGGATATACTAGAATTGATGGACGAAAGGCGGAAACACAAGAATGTAAGATATGAAAAGGGGAAAGTAGAATACAGACGTCTGACAAATGAGGTTAACAAGAAGTGAAAGGAATCGAAAGAAGAATGGTTGAAAGAGAAATGTGCAGGTATAGAAAATTGTCTGAAATTAGGAAAAGTAGACACAGTTTATCGAAGGATTTAAAAGAAGAGTAAATGCTGTAATATTAAGGACACAAATGGAAAGCCTCTAACAGATAGGGAAGAGAAGGCTGAGAGATGGAAAGCTTACATAGAATGCTTGTATAATGGAAAGGAGATTGAGAATCATGTAATGGAAAGGGAGGAGGAAATTGATGAGGTTGCAAAAGGGGATTTAATATTGAGATCAGAATTTGACAGAGCATTGGAAGACTTAAGCAGGAACAAAGCTCCAGGCATAGATGATATACCGATTGAGTTGCTACGCTTCATAGGAGATGAAGGTCTGATCAGGTTATTTCACTTGGTGTGTAGGATTTATGAAACAGGTGAGGTACCCTCTGATTTCAAGAAGAATGTTATCATCCCTGTATTAAAGAAATTGGGAGCTGACAGATGTGAAGATTACCGTGCAGTCAGCTTACTCGTGCTTCAAAGATCCTGTCTAGAATAATTTACAAGAGGATGGAAAGCCAGATAGAAACGGAGTTGGGTGAAGACCAGTTTGGTTTTAGGAGAAATGTAGGAACAAGGGAAGCTGTACTAAGTCTCAGGCTGATTTTGGAAGGTAGAATAAGGAAGGATAAGAGAACGTTCATGGCATTTGTAGACTTAGAAAAGGCTTTTGATAACGTTGATTGGACTAAATTGTTTGGCATTTTGAAAACAATTGGAATAAAGTACAGGGATAGGAGGGTGATCTAAAATCTATACAGAAACCAGACAGCAGTCATTCGAGCTGAAGGACATACGAGAGAAGCTGGTATTCAGAAAGGTGTAAGGCAAGGCTGCAACTTATCTCCATTACTTTTCAATCTTTACATTGAGCAAGCAATGAAGGAAATTGGAGAAAAGTTTAATGTGGGGGTGGAGATTCAAGGAGAAATAATTTCAACTCTGAGATTTGCCGATGACATAATCATCTTGGCCGAACGCCTGAGGATTTGAATGAGTTTTTGAATGGTATGGACTCCGTCTTGAGGAAAGAATTCATGATGAAAATTAATAAATGTAAAACAAAAATATTGGAATGCAGCCGAAATAAATCAGAAACCTCTATGGACATCAAAGTGGCAGGTGAAAAACTAAAGGAAGTAGGAGACTTCTGTTACTTAGGAAGCAAAATAACCAGTGATGGACGAAGCAAAGAGGATATAAAAAGTAGGTTAGCTCAGGGAAGAAAAGCGTTTCTACAGAAAGGGAATCTGTTGACATCGAATATAGGTTTAGGTATAAGGAAGTCATTTTTGAAGGCCTCTATGGAAGTGAAACTTGGACTATTGGTGCAGCAGAAAAGAGGAGAATTGCAGCATTTGAAATGTGGTGTTACAGAAGAATGATGAAGATCAGATGGGTAGATAAGGTTACAAACGAAGAGGTATTAAGTCTAGTGGGGGAGATGTTTCTGGCGACTGCTAATGAAGAGAAGAGATAGGTTGGTAGGACACATACTAAGACACCCAGGAATAGCAAGCTTAGCTACGGAAGGAAGGGTTGAGGGCAAGAACTGTAGGGGTAGACCAAGGTTAGCATATGTTAAACAGATTGCTACGGATGTAGGGTGTGGTAGCTATGTAGAGATGAAACGATTAGCTCAGGACAGGGAGGCATGGAGAGCAGCATCAAACCAGTCACAGACTGATGACTCAAACAACAACATAACAATATCTATTCGTTAGAAATCTTTAAATTCAGTCTAACTGGAGGTCGACTGATGCGCCTAGATCTGCGCACTTGAGTATCAGGAGGAGGAGAAATAATTGAGTCGCCTAGATGCAAAAGTGTCCATGTCCACCATAACTGGTTTTGAGAAAAAGTGGAAAATGTGTTTTTACTGGGTGGATTGGTATAAGCCTACACTGTGTGTCATATAAATAAGTACCGTATGCATTAGTACAAATCTGCTTGAGCTATTGACAAAAAACCAGGAACGCAATGCTTGCAAGATATAAGCAAAATAAAAATGGACATGGACACTTTTGCATCTCATTTTACCGATGGGCACTTTTGCATGCAACTGTAATGGACATGGACAGTTTTGAAACAGACTAGAGACTATGTGAAGAGAAGACATGTGATGATCATAAATCTAAATTTTTGTATTCAATTTTTAATTTATGGAATGAACATAAATCTACGTAAAGTTGTGCATTTTTTTAAAACGTACATGGTGTAATATCTGACAATCTGCCACGCAGTTAGTAGCCTACATCATACCTGGAACAATGTCTTGATCCTCTCCTGCTAGCCTAATAAGTTCTCGTACTATAACAGAGAGTTAATCTCCCTCCATACCATAATGGCAATATTGTATAGGTATAATTGCCTACTGTAATAGACACTCTGATCAGATATTTTAATTCCTTTGGCAGTCGAAAGATATGGGCAGAAATTGTCTCGCATTTCCTTCAGCGATGAATAGAAACAACTTGCTTCACTGATCTTCACGGCGTACTCGCTTCCTAGAACGGTCAGGTGTTGTTTCCGCAATGCCTTGATCAACATTACTGACATGTTTCATATTTATTGTGACGAAAACAGTGCGTATAACTTTCAGCATCAACGTTAAAACACACACAAGGGCTCATCAATGTTTACATACATAAGACGGCCATCTTGTATTAGTCATCTGACTTCAATCTTCATTGCGATTGGTGGAAAGGGACAAGGCAAGTTTTGAGCCTCACTTACGTATGGACATGGACAGTTTTGAATCCAACCACACTTTTCGAGAGCTGGTATTCATAGGACGTGGACAGTTTTAAGCATAAATAGCATTTCAGGCATGTGTAATAAGTCTAGCTCTACACTCCAGTGTTGCCAATTCGTTTTTTTTTGAAAAGTGGACATGGACAGTTTTGCATCTAGGCAACTCAATTGGTGATTTCATGTCCTGACAGGATGATTCTGATAAAGGTGCTACCTCAGGGTTAGGTTAAAGTATAGTTTCAGCTTCTAGGTTTATTGCTAGCGGAGTTGCCTGTTTTGCTAACAGGGTTGTCTGGTTATGGGGCATAACTTGTTTGTCTGTGTTCGAAACATCTTGATTTTACCTTTGTTTCCCAACTTGGGTATTTGGCTTAGAATAATACATATTCATTTGATTTATATGTCATAAGGATTGTTTCCCTTTTAAATCTACCATGTATGTACCTCACCCGAGGGCTTTTAACACTGTACCCACTTCAGGGATATCTTCCTTTCTTCTACGAACACGAACTTACTCCCCTATCTGAAATGTAATTATATTTGGCACATAAGACTGTTTTAACAGCTGGTTTCACTTTGCTGAGAGATGTTCGTACCGGAAAGGTAAAGATCATTTCTGTTGGAGTGATATTAGTTACCGTGCTTGGCGTATTTCGGTACTGGAAAAGGAAATTATAAACTTTATGCCTAATTGACAATTTTGACTCAGACATTAGCATTTTCTTAAGACCAGTCTTTGCTGTTCGCACTCCCCTTTCTGTAAGGCCATTCGCCTGAGGATGATAAGGTGGGCTTTTAGAAGCTATTATGTCATTATCTGCACACAATTACAAGAAATTAAAGGAATCAAAGGGGGGACCATTGTCGGTCAATATTTGAGCAGGAAGTCCGAACGTGGTAAAGCATGCTTTCAATCTGTCAATTACAGCTGTGGAGGTAGTACCCCCAACATCCCATATTTCCAGCCATTTACTATGACTGTCAAGCAATATCAAATACACTTCAGTGTTAAAATAGAAGAAATCTAAGTGCAGGCGAGTCCAATTACTGTTCGTTGAAGGCCAAACATGTTGTATTGGTGAAATAATCGCCTGAAAATTTACTCTAGCACATTGTTAGGTTTACTTCTTAATAAATCACATAGACTCCTCTAGAATGCATATTTTTATTATTTGTTGTGGAAAGGTTCACAATTCACACGACACACACCATATTGTTTTGACACTGAACTTCACTGATATCAAAGACACTGCACTACACTCTTGTGCTTACTGCCAACACAACATTCTCCCACCTTGAGTTGTGGAAACAACTCAACAAAACAATAAAATAACATAACACACATATTTTCACAAAATAAAAGAACACAGAAATAAATAAGTCACTCAAAATATCTCTTTGGTTTAACCACCACTCTCCCACTACTGGTTTTGATGAGATCAGAAGTATTAGTAGATGGTTTAACAGTCTTTGGATTTTTCTCCTTCTTCTCATTTTCATTCCGCTCAACTTGCAGTCTTAAAGCATGATCTTCTCCAGATGTCACTTCAAGTGGATACACCCTCTGTACTGGCCTCAGTAGCTCTCCTTTTGTAGTCACCAAGCGAACAACTCTCACGACACCACCTTTGCCAGGGATGACCTCCGTCACTCTTGCCAGCGGCCAGTCTAGTCTCTTCGTGTTGTCACTGGCTACCAGTACTACTTCACCTACACAGGGTTTGTGATGACTTTTCCTAATGTGGTTCTTCTGTATTAGCTGTCCAAGATATTCATTCCTGAATCTTACCCTTAATGTTTCCTTTACTTTCTGTCTGTACCTGAATCTTCTGTCAAGTTTTATGTCCTCGATCATGTCGATATCGGGCATTCCAATCTCCTTGACTTCCTGTAGGAACATTGCAGGGGTGATAGCCATCAAGTCTTCTCCATCATTGGACAGGTAAGTAAGTGGTCGTGAATTCATGACAGCTTCAATGTCACACAGAACAGTCATCATTTCTTGGTACGACAGACATGACCTTCCCAGAACTTTCCTGAGCATTTGTTTGAGGACACCAATCAGCCTCTCCCACCATCCTCCCCACCATGCTGCAGTGGGAGGATTGAATTTCCATTTTATTTGGTGTACAGAACTATATTCAGCAATTTTATCCCACTGAATTGTCTCCAACATATTGCAGGTGCCTTGAAAGTTTGTCCCATTGTCACTATAGACAATCATTGGCCTTCCACGTCTGGACACGAAGCGCCGAAAAGCTTCGAGGAATGTTGCAGTAGCCAAAGATGTTACTAACTCCAGGTGTACTGCACGAAAAACCGCACACGTGAACAGACAGACCCAGGCTTTCTCTCCACCTTTCAAAATCAGAGGCCCGGCAAAGTCGACCCCTGTTATTTCAAAAATTGAAGCTTCTCTTACTCTGTCTATGGGGAGATGAGTTTGTTCTGCTTCAAGATGTTTTCCATGCTACCTCCTGCAGACAACACATGTTTTAATTGCACCCTTCACCGTTCTCCTTCCTCCAAGGATCCAATATTTCTGTCTGAGCCCACTGAGCAGAATCTGGGTTCCAGCATGACATAAGTCTTTGTGCTTCTCCCTAATGAGAGCGTGAACTGCTGTATGCTTCGCAGGAAGGATAGCAGGACAACGGAAAGCATAATCATCTTTGCGCAATATAATTTTCGTTTTCAGTCTCATCACTCCCACATCATCCATGAAAACACATAGTGAGTTGAATCTTTCATCCTTTTCACCAACAAAACACTCCTTTTGTATGAACTTCATCACGACTTTTTCTGCTTCTGTGGTTTCTTCAATGGATAGTTCGGTAGTTCTTCTATTATTTTTCTGTCGACAATTATACAGAAACCTCAAGATCCATCCTATCATACGAACTGTTCTACGGAAACTTGAGAAATAGTCAAGGTGCCATTCTTGGGTATTGGACTTGTCTTCTAACACCGTCATAGTGTTGACTTTCTTTTTTCTTTCTTGGAAGACTTCATCATCGTTTGTTGAAAATTCGGGGCTAGGCCATTGTGTAGTGGATTGTTTTAGCCATTTTGGCCCTTCCCACCATCTCTGTTGAAGTAACTGTTTTGTGCTACATCCCCTTGATGCCAGGTCAGCCGGATTCATGGTTCCTGGAACATGCCGCCACTGTTCTATTTTGGACAGTCTTCGAATTTCTTGCACTCTGTTCCACACGAAGGTCCCCCAAGGTTCGTCTAACTTGATCCAGGACAACACAGTCGACGAGTCACTCCAATAATAAGTAACGATTTCTTTTGCAGTTAATGTTGGCAGTACTGACGTCACTAGTCGAACCCCTATTGTAGCTGCTAATAATTCCAGGCGTGGTATGGTGATACTCTTCTTGGGTGCCACTCTTGTCTTGGCTTGTACAAATCGTAGCTCTATATTGTCAACCCTCTGTATTCGCAAGAATATAACTGCAGCATACGCAGTTTGACTGGCGTCGCAGAACACGCGAAGAGATATATCTTCAACCGACTGGACACTACCGATCAAACATCTAGGAATCTTAATCTCAGACAGCTGAGGTAGTTCTGCCAACCACTTCATGAATCTTCTCTTTGTCGTTTCGTCTACTCTGGTGTCCCAACCCAAGTCAGTGGCCCATAGTTCTTGCAAGATTAATTTTGGACAGAGAAATACCGGACATGCGAAGCCAATAGGGTCAAACACCTTATGTGCAGCTCCTAGTATAGCTCTTTTAGTGATTACATCATATTTGAAATCGTTAACATGAGTTAGATTCAGTTCAATGGTATCTTCTCCTTTATTCCAAATGAGCCCTAGCACATGAGTAAGATTTTCAGCTGTACCATCCTGAGAATACTCCCACCCTCGGAGATTGAAAGATGCCTTATCCATTATTATGCTTGCCTCTCGCATGAATGAATGAAGGTCATTTCTGTTGTTAACACTAATAGCACAGTTATCCACATAAAAACATTCTTCCAATCTTTCTATTGTTGAAGTTGAGTAGGAACTATTATCGACTGTTTGTCTCTTCAACTCGTTCAAGTGGAGTTTGATAGTTGCCGACAATAGGAACGGAGAACATGCAAGTCCAAAGACAACTCTATTGTGACGGAACACTTCTACCTTCCCTGTACTTTCCTCCTCCCACCAAAGGAATCTCAGAAAATCACGGTCTCTAGGATTGACACTTATTTGAAGAAATGCTTTTTCTACATCGGCCGTCACACCGATCTCATTTTCTCTGAACTTCAGTAGCGAACTAGGGATCAACTTTATGAAGTTAGGCCCTTTTTCAATACATTCGTTCAGAGATGGAGCGTTTCTCTGCTTCGCCGAGGCATCAAAAACAGGCCTGATCTTGGTGGTGCTGTTTTCTTTGAAGACAGGTCGGTGAGGTAGATAGTGTCCACTATTCTTCAGTTCTTCTTCAGGTACCCTCTCGATGATTCCTTGCTCCAACCAACTTCGTAAGACATTATCGTACTCCTGATAATGTTGTTCAGCTTGTAGTTTCTTTGTAGTGATTTCTAATCTGTGCTGAGCAATTTCTTTGTTGTCAGGGAAAGGTGGATGTTGTTCACTCCAAGGCAGACACACTTCATATCTGTTATCTTCATTCAGTCGTGCAGTCTCAAGGAAGTTATTTCTAACACGCTCATTCCTCTCGACGATAGATTCTTTCACAACAGGGTCTGTAATTCCAAGAATTTCTAAGTCCCAGAGATCAGAAATTCTTGTATGTTGGGAAAACAATGATGACACTAATAATGATGCCGAATCCCTTTGGGCCTTGTTACCTATTACTTTTCCCATTAGTGTCCACCCTAGGGAAGTCTCCACCAAAACTAGGCCACATTTTAGTTGATGTTTCCTCCCTGATTGACTGATACCCCATTTCTTCGGCTAGGTCACGTGCAATGTAGGATTTAGTAGACCCAGTATCAATGACAGCTCGTACAGTTTTTTGCTTACCCTTTCCTTTAACGACAACTGCCAGGGTTTGCAAGTACACCTCATGAGAACAAGACACATTAGCTAAAGCCTTATCCACATTATTGCCATCCTGGAGAACCAAATTCCTGTCTCCTTCGTAATTCTGTTTGGACACACTTTCATTTTCTTTGTCACGGAGCTTATAACACATTAATACCACATGTTTACCACCACAAACAATGCACCTGACAATCGATTTACAAGCTCTACTTGCATGGCCCTTCTTTAAACAATTGAAGCAACTGGTGCATTCTTGGAATGCACGGTACCTGAGATCACAATTTTGAATGCTTTTGCACGTTCTTTCCTTCCCTTTTGTCAAACACCAACAGTGATCATTTGTTTTCTCCTCTATGTGCCAATTTCTTATATTTTGTGTGAGTATGTTTCAGATATATATTCTGTGATCCACCTAGCGTCATATGACAACAAATCTCTGAAGCTCTTCAACTTTTCCTCGCGCAAGAGGAATTCCACATCCATTTGGCTACCAGATACTGTTGTCAACTCTTTGAAGACCAGCTCAGCAAAAGAAGATTATTTTGTTTTTATTAAGTTGGTTATGCTGATATGTATACCTTTTGTTTCCTCCCCCCACTCTCTCCCCCTTCCGTGGTCTCTCCGTGCTCCGCTGAGCCTCACTCACTTCTACGTCTGCAGTTGACTCGTTCAGTCAAAGCTCCGCTCGAGCTTAGCCTCCTCAAACCAAGAGGCACACCCTCTTCTACGCCATGTTGGCTAGATAGTCTTCATAAGGAACTCCGACTTCAACATGAAATCGAGATAAGTACCATTTTTAAAAAGTTTTAACCTCATCTTCATGGTTTTAACTTTCAAGTGCTTTTAATTGTGGGCAGTGTGAAATTGTTTACTTGAGGCAATAATCATTCTTCGTGGGTTTTGCCATGTTGAGCTTTTACTTGGATAAGCCAACCTTACTATAAAAGAGCTTTTCTTAAGCGATTCAAACGAGAAATCCTCTCGCTACGTGGGATATTATCTAATACCCGCTGCCTATAATTTTGAAACTATTTCCTCCGTTGGATTTTTTCAAACCCCATTTTCTGCTAAGGTCGTTCTGGAACCTTCTAGAACTTGTTCTCTATCTGCGAGTCCTGCCATCATGTATTTCTCACGTACTTGGGAGAACCCTGTTTAAAACTAAATTACTACAATAGTGAATTTTCGTCCTCCGCTGGAACCTCTGGAAAATTCTACGGCGCATTTGATTGTAAATTACAGCTTTTTCAAGAAATAGACTTTCACCTACATAGTGCAATCAGTTATCTCCATAATTGCAATAACTTTTTTTCTCATAAACTTCAGTGTTTCTCTAGTGAACTTTGCATCCATCTTTACAGACTATAGTGTTAATCAGTGCTTGCTCCACTTTTCTACCGCGTCGCGATCGTCCGGTTATATTAAATACGGCCATGAACATTGATCCTATATCCCAATGATCTTTCCTTAACCTTCTACTAACAACCATTATTTATGAAATTGTAACTTTCTATAAGGTGTTACTCACGAAGTACCCTTCCAACTTTGCTAGTTTAACATTAATTAAATTCTGCATAATTGCTTGTGTGATACAAGTTTTAAATCACGTTGTCCCTTTCCTATACATAGGGAAAACAATTCTCTACACTCTTGAGAGAGTCATGTTCAGGTTTCACGAAATGGAAACTGTCCCATTTTTCTCGTGATTCCCAATTAAACATAGGAAGTCTAGAAATTTCCTTTTCACTTTCTCCAGGTTTCACCGTAAGTGACCTGCCCTCTTTGCATAATTCTCATATTATCTCTGTATAAATATAAGAAGTTGTAGGAACTTCCTTTTTCTTTATGTTTTACAGTTTGTTATCTTCGAAGTTGTTATTCTCGTTAGAATGTTCTTTCAGAGGTTTCATATAAGTACACTGCTTGTACTCCTGTAAATGTCAAAACTTTAATTATTCCATTTTGCCTATTTATGAAATCTTACCAAAATTTTAATACACGGTTAAAAAACCTTAAAAATTGTCAATTGCCTGGAGCAACTGTTTGATGTTAAGAAGTCTGCGACCCTATTTGTTAAAAGGTTCAAATGAACCATGTTTATTAAATTTATATTGCATAATTGTTAATTGCCTCAAACTTCCTGCATTGTTAAATAAATTAAATATTTATTTTGGATTCATCATTTCTCTGACACTACAGTTAGGCAGGATCCTGGCTTTCCTAGCTCCTCCTAGGTTTATGCCCTCGTTAATGCTTAATAAAGCTCTTACTATTTGTCTGGCCAGATCATCCCCCTTCCCTATAGTACTTTCATTCGTGCTTGGGAGGAAATACACTACAGGTTCTCTCTGGCAAACTGCCCAAGCCTTATCTGCGGCTCCCGTTAGCCTCGACCAAGCTCGTAGCCATTTTAGGTATCCGAGCACATATTTGCATTGGCAACTACCTTTAAGTGTGTTTTACACTAAATTTATTACTTTTGTGGGACTCTCCTCCTATTCTTCTATCCTTCTTTTCCAATTCCAAAATCTACTTCCTTCTCTTCATCATCTTCCCTTGGTGGGTGGGTTATTCCCTAACCTATAATCTACCCAAAATTTGGTACCAGAAACCCGGGAGAGTCCATTTGTTATTTCTATTGTTTGTCAAGTGTCATTTGACATTACTTTGCAAATTTTTAATATCTCCTTTGGATCTTTCAGCTATATCTACGTCATGCAAAGCCTGTGAACGGGAAAGAGGCCGCTCCTGTCTCCTTTGGGGTGTCCTGTTCTTTCTACTTTCTCGCTGTTGCCAACTTGACAGCATCTCCAAGGTTCTACGGTTTCGTGAGTTGTATTTCAATTTATTATTTTTGTCATGGCTCCTGCCGAAAAAGATGAAACTCTTATTGCTAGACGTTCTTCTTATAAAGGGCAACTCACTAGATTCCGAAATTTCATCAGCAAATTAAATCCCGCCGAGTGTGATTTAGATATCTTGACTCATCGCCTTAAGTTGTACGAACGGTCTTATGATTATTATGACCAAATTCAAACAGAGATTGAATCCGCTTGTCCAGAACTGCAATTGGACCGGGATGAGGTCGAACCCTTGTACTTTGAAGGAATTGCAAAGGCCCACCAATTGATTCGCAATATCTCAGAACCGGACACTAGGGTCATCAATCCGGCCCAGCTAGCTCCCGCTTCAGTTCACGAGAACAAACCGAAACCGTTACTTCCCAAGATAAGCCTACCGCACTTCTCAGGCAAGGAAGGTGAATGGTATTCTTTTTATGAACTTTACTGCTCCCTAATTCATGAAAATATCGAGATCCCAGACATACATAAATTTTACTATCTCCGCACGTCTTTGGAATCAGAGGCCTTGACCTTGGTAGAGTCACTGCCTTTAAGCGCAGACAACTACCACATCGCCTTTAATCTCCTCAAAGAGAGATATGGCAATTTAAGGTTGAGTGTCGCTCGTCATATCCGCTGTCTCTTCAACTTACCTGCCGTCAAACCTAATGACGTCACATCTTTAAGAGACCTCTTAGATTCTATGCAGTTAAATGTCAGAGCGTTATACCAGTTAAAACAGCCTGTCCAAACATGGGACACCATACTTATTCACCTAGCTACATCAAGATTCGATTTTTCGACACTGAAGGCTTGGGAGATCGAACTCGCTCGCAAGGAAGAATTTTCCTTCGAACACCTTGTCTCGTTTCTCAACAGTCGATGTCAATTCCTTACAGCACTCGCATTTCAGTGCGAAAAAGTCGAAACGAATCCTCAGTGTCAAATTTTTGAAAAAAAACTTGCTTCTTCAAAGGGACATCAGCCCCCATTTGTCGAAAACAAACAAACCCGTTCTTCTTTCAATCATTCAAGAGAAGATATCAGGCCGCTTAACAAATCGTTAAAATGCACGCTCTGTAAAAAGCTTCACACCTTGTATTTGTGCAAATCCTTTAAAGAATTGTCTGTCGAAGATCGAAGAAAGTTTGTCTTAAACAGCAAGCATTGTTTCAACTGCTTATCACCTAAGCATTCTTCTTCGAACTGTACGTCATTAAATCTCTGTTTTCATTGCAAAAAACCGCATCATTCTTTATTGCACGTTCACGATAAATCGAGGTCATCAGCACCTGCCTCTTTAAGCTCCTTGCAGAGCCGCTCCGAACAAACCAATGCTTCTTCCTGCATTTCCAACGCCGACACTTTTCACAGTGCGCAAACCCTGTTGACCACTGTACAATTTGAAATCCAAGATAGATTTGGAAATTGGTTCAAAACCCGTGGTATTCTCGATTCTGCTTCAACGCACAACTTTGTTTCGCAATCGTTGATTAAAAAACTAGGTCTTTCGTCATCGCCTACTTCTATCAATGTGACCGGCATTGACAATTTGAAAACTCAAGTTTTGCAGTCTTCAAAATTGAAAATCAGAGACGTTTGCCAAAGAAACACCAATCTTAATTTAAACTGTCTCATTCTTACTAGTATTGGTAAAGACACTCCAAGTCACTCCATTAATACTTCCGGTTTAAACATTCCCTCGCACTTAAGGTTAGCCGATCCTCAGTTTAATGCTCAAGGTCCCATTGATGTGCTTTTCAGTGCCAATGTTTTTTGGAATTGCATTCGCAAACAAACACGCAAGTTATCTTCAACCGTGGTCGCTAGAGACACCGATTTTGGTTGGGTTATTACTGGCGAGATCAAACATACCAGTGTTCAAACCAAAGCACAATGTCATTTCGTCACAGCTGACATAAATCCCATTTCTGAAAAAGAGAACGCTCATGTTTCAAATCTCAATATTTTTGAAAACCACTCGTCGAAACGATGTCTTATCGTGAATAACTGCGCTAACCCTGTAAGTTGTTTAAATGGTTTTTCCTTCTTCCCGCACAAGATGGCCATTCAAGTTCGCCTTGCTTTGTGTTATTTCGTATATCTTCTTATGTCATTTTTTATAGCAGTCAATTGCTTAAACTATTCCTCGGAAACTATCTTTCCCTTGTGTAAAACCATGGCTATCAGTCACCATCACTTTGCTGTACGCTATGTTTCACTTCTTTCGTTATGTAGAAGGATGGCCACGGCCGGCTCCTCCCCCCTTCCTCGCAATTGGAAGTCGCTCATGAAACCGCTTGAAACTCTGAATTCCATTGCATCTAGAATAACTATTCTTATGCATAACCTTCTTCTCAATGTCCCAGCTTGTCTTCTTTGCTCGGAAGAATTAAGCTTCTTTTTGTTGAAAATTGTCCGATTTCGTGATTCTCTCAATTATGCGAAATTGATTTTCTACTTTATTTCATATAGCTTTAAATTGCTTTTTCACGTCCAAGTTACGATTGACTGCATGTCGTGTGACTCGTTCTGCTTTAAGTTACAGCCGATTCACCAAATGTTGTGTGTGTACTTCGAACTGCTTGGTTGTCAGACTTGTATGTATACACGCCTGAGGAATGCCAAGTTGTTTATTTCCTGTATGATTGCCAAAGTTCAAAGCAAGTTTCTCTTATCTCAACTCTGGCTGATTGCCAAGCATTGTCTGACGAGTTGCTACTTATAGTACAGAAGCCGTTTGCCTACCTCCCAAAATAAACTCGTTCCGCTTAAGGACTCTGTCAGCTATTTATATGTCTTATCTCGTTGTACTATGTGTGTCAAGGCCTTGCTTGTTTACGTCGTTCACTTACTCACGCTCGTATCTTACAATTGTTTCGATCCCTGTTTCAAAACTTCGTTACGTATTTCTCACGCGCGTAGGTATTGCAATTTGCTTGCATATTTTGCGATCTTAATGTTCATTGATGAACAAACTTGTTTTTTCTCGTCACATTCGATGTGTTTTTGTATTCATGCTTGTCCTGTCACGTTTTTTGCTGACTTAAGTATTTTTCTGAGTAACCCCTTTGATACTCATTATAACTTGAGGTCATTGTTTATGGCTCCTCGTTTGTTACCTATGGCGTTCTTGCTTTCTACTCGTATAGTTCCTTTGTTTATTTGGTATATTCTTGTCTTGAATAGATGTACTTGTATCTATACGCTTTGTTTAAACTTGCCAATTCTTCATTCTCATCGTATCGTAATCTTTACTAGTGCTTTATTTCCCTCAGTTTCCAGCTATTTCGTGATTGAAAGTGTTGATAATTCTCGCCTTTCAACTCCACTTTCCAATGACCCTGATGACCTCCTTCCACTTACACCTGGTCGCTTCTTTACACGCACTTCTCTCTCTGCCCATCCTCCCCTTTCCATTTCTTTCAGGGATTTTGATTTACCTATTGTTGGGCGTTAACTTGAAGCCCTCAGTAATTCTTTTTGGAAGAGGTGGAACTTGGAATATTTAACTTCCTTGCAGGGGAGACAGAAGTGGTTTCTTTCCAGTCCTGACATTCAAGTAGGAGACTTGGTCTTGGTTAGGGATATTTCGCCCCCCCTAGTCTGGCCTTGTCGAAAAGTGACTAAGTGTTACCCTGGAAGAGATAGGAGAGTCAGGGTATTAAGAGTCTTGACCAATAATGGTCAGATCACAAGACTACTTTTCAGTAATGGTTAATTACTGTACTTGTTTTTCTTGCTCCCTGTTGGTGTCTGGCCCTCCCAGTATGGTGCATTCTTGGAATGCACGGTACCTGAGATCACAATTTTGAATGCTTTTGCACGTTCTTTCCTTCCCTTTTGTCAAACACCAACAGTGATCATTTGTTTTCTCCTCTATGTGCAAATTTCTTATATTTTGTGTGAGTATGTTTCAGATATATATTCTGTGATCCACCTAGCGTCATATGACAACAAATCTCTGAAGCTCTTCAACTTTTCCTCGCGCAAGAGGAATTCCACATCCATTTGGCTACCAGATACTGTTGTCAACTCTTTGAAGACCAGCTCAGCAAAAGAAGATTATTTTGTTTTTATTAAGTTGGTTATGCTGATATGTATACCTTTTGTTTCCTCCCCCCACTCTCTCCCCCTTCCGTGGTCTCTCCGTGCTCCGCTGAGCCTCACTCACTTCTACGTCTGCAGTTGACTCGTTCAGTCAAAGCTCCGCTCGAGCTTAGCCTCCTCAAACCAAGAGGCACACCCTCTTCTACGCCATGTTGGCTAGATAGTCTTCATAAGGAACTCCGACTTCAACATGAAATCGAGATAAGTACCATTTTAAAAAAGTTTTAACCTCATCTTCATGGTTTTAACTTTCAAGTGCTTTTAATTGTGGGCAGTGTGAAATTGTTTACTTGAGGCAATAATCATTCTTCGTGGGTTTTGCCATGTTGAGCTTTTACTTGGATAAGCCAACCTTACTATAAAAGAGCTTTTCTTAAGCGATTCAAACGAGAAATCCTCTCGCTACGTGGGATATTATCTAATACCCGCTGCCTATAATTTTGAAACTATTTCCTCCGTTGGATTTTTTCAAACCCCATTTTCTGCTAAGGTCGTTCTGGAACCTTCTAGAACTTGTTCTCTATCTGCGAGTCCTGCCATCATGTATTTCTCACGTACTTGGGAGAACCCTGTTTAAAACTAAATTACTACAATAGTGAATTTTCGTCCTCCGCTGGAACCTCTGGAAAATTCTACGGCGCATTTGATTGTAAATTACAGCTTTTTCAAGAAATAGACTTTCACCTACATAGTGCAATCAGTTATCTCCATAATTGCAATAACTTTTTTTCTCATAAACTTCAGTGTTTCTCTAGTGAACTTTGCATCCATCTTTACAGACTATAGTGTTAATCAGTGCTTGCTCCACTTTTCTACCGCGTCGCGATCGTCCGGTTATATTAAATACGGCCATGAACATTGATCCTATATCCCAATGATCTTTCCTTAACCTTCTACTAACAACCATTATTTATGAAATTGTAACTTTCTATAAGGTGTTACTCACGAAGTACCCTTCCAACTTTGCTAGTTTAACATTAATTAAATTCTGCATAATTGCTTGTGTGATACAAGTTTTAAATCACGTTGTCCCTTTCCTATACATAGGGAAAACAATTCTCTACACTCTTGAGAGAGTCATGTTCAGGTTTCACGAAATGGAAACTGTCCCATTTTTCTCGTGATTCCCAATTAAACATAGGAAGTCTAGAAATTTCCTTTTCACTTTCTCCAGGTTTCACCGTAAGTGACCTGCCCTCTTTGCATAATTCTCATATTATCTCTGTATAAATATAAGAAGTTGTAGGAACTTCCTTTTTCTTTATGTTTTACAGTTTGTTATCTTCGAAGTTGTTATTCTCGTTAGAATGTTCTTTCAGAGGTTTCATATAAGTACACTGCTTGTACTCCTGTAAATGTCAAAACTTTAATTATTCCATTTTGCCTATTTATGAAATCTTACCAAAATTTTAATACACGGTTAAAAAACCTTAAAAATTGTCAATTGCCTGGAGCAACTGTTTGATGTTAAGAAGTCTGCGACCCTATTTGTTAAAAGGTTCAAATGAACCATGTTTATTAAATTTATATTGCATAATTGTTAATTGCCTCAAACTTCCTGCATTGTTAAATAAATTAAATATTTATTTTGGATTCATCATTTCTCTGACACTACAGTTAGGCAGGATCCTGGCTTTCCTAGCTCCTCCTAGGTTTATGCCCTCGTTAATGCTTAATAAAGCTCTTACTATTTGTCTGGCCAGATCATCCCCCTTCCCTATAGTACTTTCATTCGTGCTTGGGAGGAAATACACTACAGGTTCTCTCTGGCAAACTGCCCAAGCCTTATCTGCGGCTCCCGTTAGCCTCGACCAAGCTCGTAGCCATTTTAGGTATCCGAGCACATATTTGCATTGGCAACTACCTTTAAGTGTGTTTTACACTAAATTTATTACTTTTGTGGGACTCTCCTCCTATTCTTCTATCCTTCTTTTCCAATTCCAAAATCTACTTCCTTCTCTTCATCATCTTCCCTTGGTGGGTGGGTTATTCCCTAACCTATAATCTACCCAGCAACAGTGTTTATGAGTTAAGATTTTCCTTTTCTCCCCTACAGTCATTTTTTGAGCTTTAATGCACTCTGGGCTCGAATGAGGTTTAAGACAAAAAAAACACTCCTGTCTCTTAGAAACATCAGCAAACAAAGCAGAAGCAGTGGGTATATTTGGTTCAATGACATCCCTTGGTTTCTTGTCTCCCTTAATCTTAGATCCTTGGGATGTGCTAATACTAAACCCTTTCATAGCCAATGAAATTCTTTCTTCACTTACTACTTCATTTTGAAGAAAAGCCATGAGCTGCTGCAAACGATCTTTGGATATGGAATCACACCTGAAGGAAGTATTCCTCTGCCATGCTCTTAATAGGTCTTCTGGCAAAGATGATTCAATTAGGGGATACAGCATTGCAGTACATTTTTCTGTAGTAACGCCTAAACTTTCCAGCGATCTGAGATGTGACTCTAATTTATCATACAAGCTACTCAGTGTTGGCCTTTCTTTGGAATTGACTGCATTCGTCAATACTAGTTTGAGCAATTCACGAACATAAACTTCCACCTGCAAGTCCTCTCTACCAAATCGAGCTTGAAGACTCTCTATAGCTTTGTCATAATTCTCGGCAGTGGGTGGAAAACTAGTAACTAATTCATATGCTCTGGAACCTTCTGTCATAGCCTGAATTAAATATTGGAATTTATCTTCCTTCCCAATGTCCTCATCCTCGTGAATTTTACGGAACTGGCTCCAAAAATATAACCAATCAATTATTTCACCAGAAAATTTCTTGAATTCTATTGTTGGAAGTCTATATTTCTTTTTATCACAAACATTGCCATTCACTACACTTTGTGGAGGGGTCATGGAAACAAAGGGATTCATAAAACGTGTTGCTTTTGTTCTACAGCTAAGGAATTTGTGTTTGTAATCATCAGCTGATTAACATTCCGCTTCTATTTCGTCATCCTCACACTCGTCGTCTATCATCTGTTGAAATATTAATCCATCTAAATTAGAGATATCATCATACTTTTCTTGAAGGATTTCAAGTTGCACTTGCACTTTTTCCGTTTCAGTTTGATCATCTTCTAACAACGCCATTAGTTGATTGTGTGAGCGCGTAAATAACCGCCGCTTTACGGTTCTTTCTTTAGCGAGTCTTTCCATCTTCTTTCTTCACGGGAGCCTTTTACTATGAATGAATCGTGTCACTGGTCGCCATAAAATGTTAGGTTCACTTCTTAATAAATCACATAGACTCCTCTAGAATGCATATTTTTATTATTTGTTGTGGAAAGGTTCACAATTCACACGACACACACCATATTGTTTTGACACTGAACTTCACTGATATCAAAGACACTGCACTACACTCTTGTGCTTACTGCCAACACAACACACATGGTTCACACAGTTTAATATACTCATCAATATATTTGGCAAAATTTGGCCAGTAAACCACATTCCTTGCTCTCATTTTCATCCTTACACTACCTGTATGTCCACCATGAGGGGTGTCCAGTACTTTACTTCTTAATTCAAAGGGGATTACCACATGATCTCCAAAATAATACACCCTACTACCCCTGACAGGCTATATCGTATTTCAAAATAAGGTTTGAGTGCTGGCATTGTCACTTGTTGTGGCCAACTCGACTATGTTAACTCAATAGCCTTTGTCAATACAGGATCCTTAAGAGTAACATCTGTTACAATTTCAGCATTTATGGGTAACCCTGACAGTTTAGTTATTACGCTTTTTACACTTTCTACAATTTCATCTTGCCAGTGCAAGACTACGATATGTGCAAAAATCATTTTATTGAGAAACACGGGTTTGAAGTTTTCTATAACTTTGTATTAGCCTTTCGACAGTGTGAAAATCTATAGAGAATTTGGAATTTTGGATATGTTTCGGTTGATTGCATAGTGTACAATGTCCTTTTAATTAAAATTATAAATTTTGTAATTAAGGCCCGCAAAAAGGGCTAAAATGCAGATGTTGTGGTCTTGAACTGACTGTTCTGTGAAAATTGTTAGACAATTAATCAATTCCAACACTTCAGTTTCATTTATTCCCTAGTTTACTGCTATATTTGAACATTCTATACACAATTTTATATACATTCTATATACGATTATAATTTGAAAAAAAAATGACTTGTTATTGAAAATAGGCACACTGAGGCCAAAGATGGAATGAATGTTGGAAAATAGTTCACAAGTTCAGCATGAACACGTCATTTGCTTCAATAGTCAGAACCTCAGTCCTTTTCCGCTTCCAAAGTAACAAAGAATGGGTGATTCGTCTTCGGTATTAGATTTTGAGCACAGAGTGAAATAAGGTCTTTCTTCTTGCTAGTTGATATTTGTGGATACTTTCTATAAGCTGGTTTGAGTTTGAGAGTTTCGGGATGATGGTGTGGACCGCTCCTCTTTGCCTTTCTGTTAATATGCACTAGTTTATATTGCTTTTCGTGGTAGGAAGTTTTATAAAAGAACACCCCAGGGGAATTCTTCTTCACCATTATCTCAGTAACAGCATTCCACGAAACTTTCTCCCCATCCTCATTGATGGAAAAATTATTGCTGAGGTCATTGCCTAATGACTTGCAATCTATGAAGTCAGTTGTTTCCATTTGTCTTACAAGGTAAGGTTTCCCAGTCTTTTTTGCAAGACTTGCGATAGTAGCAACCTGAGAGGGAATGTAAATAGGACCGGATTTCAGAGCTCTTTTCTTCTCATATTCTATGCGAGAGTGCATAGCGTCTTCTTCATTTTGTGTATGTCCTACTACCAAGAACTTATGTTGAATAGACAGAATTTCTAACTTTAGAACAGTGTAAAAATATGCAGATAACACGAATTTGATCTTATTTTGTCCAACACAATTGTCGGAGTAGAAAATCACTTCTTGATTTGAGTAGTCTTTCAGAAACTCTATTATGCAGCTTCCAACTTCATTTGCCCTCTTCTAGCTTGACCTTCGTGTCACAAGTAGCATCTTCCAATTTTAAAGACAGCTTCGTAAATAGTGAAATTAAATAAATTAAGTTTTCTTTTATAATAAAAGCTTGATATTTCACCACTTGGCAGAGGTGTAACAGCTTGAAGATCAAGCAGAGCCACCACTCCAACGTTTTCCTCAGTGGCCTGATGAATATAATTTCCTTTCTCCAGTCTCATTGTTTCTTTCTCTGCATGATGTCTTTCATATTTGTCTTTAAGTTTTTGCTTTTCTTCTTCAGTAGAATTCTTATATTCCTCACTGATCCTTCTTCGGTCTATGAAACCCGATGTTGAATTCCATATTAAATATTGTTTCGTATACGTGCTTCTTTGCAATCGGTTCATTTTCTAACTTACATTTCTCAATATACATCCGGTATAATGTGGATATATCCAATGATCCTTCAAAATACTCTCGTGTTGTATCAGCTCGAATGTAATGGGACTCCATTCTTGGAATTGAATTGATGTGTTGCCTCACCCCTTTCCTTATCATTGGGGGTAGCTTCCTTTGCTTTCCATGCTTCTCCCTTCTTTCTTCTCCAAGCAAACCATCCTTGTTCTTGGAAATAACTGTAGAAATCATGGTGTTTCCCACGCCAAGGGTATCCATGAACATCTTCTTGAAAACCTTTATTCTATCTCCTCTTATGGTTAAACTTTAATTCATGTTGCAAGACCTTCCACCTCCAGAAGTTATTCTTCGATATTTCGGCTTTACTTGCGTCATGTTATGACTAATAAATTGTCTCTGCCTGTTCGGATCTCCAAGATCCCAGAAGCTCTTAAAGATTAAAATCCTGTCCTCCTCTGAAAGTGAACATTTAAAATTGCAGTTTCCTTGGCATCCTTTCTTTAATGTTTTATCCTTCCTACAGGTACCATTTTTGTTGTTTACTAACTGTCCTGTATTTACTTTAAGTTTTCTTATGTTTCGAGCCCATTTATGTTCTTGACGACGACGCTTCTTCGGGCGTCTGTCTTTCTGAGGTGATGTTGCTGCTGCTGCTGTTGTTGTTGAGCCTGATCCTTCACAGTTGCTCACTAAGTTGGCACTTTCCGAAGGAACACAGATGTGTGATGTTTCGTTAACGAAACTTTCCTTCAAAGGAAATGCTGAAGTTTTAGAGCTTTTGAGTTCTTTGCTAGTTGATGGTAGTTCTTTGTCTTGTATACTCATCTTGTCGGGTTTGTTATCATCATAGTTATCTTCCTCTTCTGAACTACTGGTATCAAGAATATAGTCATTATCATCACCATCATCTTCTGGTTCATCCTCTTCTTCTTATCTTCCTCCTCCTTCTGAACTTGCTTCACAAATGTAGTTCAAGTGCTTTGGAGCATCATTATTGTAGTGACTTGAATTATGTGCATTATCACTGGAGAAGTCTTCCGTTCCCAGGATATTCGTCTGAAAAATGCAAGAGTTATACATGAATTATTACGAGCATTAAAAACACACATCATTAAAACCGTGGTTTATTTCTATTTTATAAAAAATGGAAACCAATCCAATTTGTTGGCCTACTCATAGTATCATTAAACTCAAGCGTATGTTCTGATGAAGACATCATCTCTGCAGAATAACCTGACGGCTGAGGTACGGCGGTGTGGTAAGAACACGTTGCTTGGTATTTCAAACTTTCATGTTCTATTTGTTCCGGAGCAGGAGAAATTTCAACTTTATTTGAGCCTGGTGCATCCGGTGGGAGAAGTACCTCCTTTTCAACCCTTGTCGTAAAGGATGGTGTGTTTTCTGAAAGTCTGACCTAATGGAAACAAATACAAACCATCCTTAAACATTACAAATTAAAAAACACACGTCATTAAAATTACACGTGGTCCTACAGTGGTGTACTTCTGTTTCAGAAAAAATAATGGTAACCATTCTAATTTGTTAGCCTGCTCACGGTATCACTAAACCAATGCGTTTGTTGTGATGAAGTCAGCATCTCTGCAGAATACCTTGAAGGCTGAGGTACGCCGGTGTGGTAAGAACACGTTGCATGGTACATCAAAGGTTCGTGTTCTATTTCTTCCGTAACGGGAGATAGTTCAACTATATTTGAGCCTGTGTCATCAGGTGCGAGAAGTACCTTCTCTTCAACCCTTCTCATAATGGGCGGTGGGTTTTCTGAAAGTCTGGCCTAATGGAAACAAATGCAATCCTTCATTATGAACATTTCTTTTATATTTAACATAACTCTACTGAGGCTGAATATAATCCTAGCACTACACAAAGAAACTAAAATAATCATTGAAACCACTAGTAATGGCATTCACATTTGGAAACAATTAATTGCTTTATCAGAAACTAAAGAGTACATACCTTTTTAACCAAAGCTAACAACATTTCACCTCGACTGCGATATATCCTCTTCATATTTATATAATCCAGTTTCAATCCCTTCACTATAATACACTCACTACCACACTGAATGAGGCTTGAAACAACAGTGAAGTGAATGAGCGACAGAAGAAGAAAATCTTTACTCGTGTCAATAGAGACAACTCAAGAATGCATGCCAGATTCTAAACAATCCCGCGCAAGACCGTGACAATTGCAGATATCGTGGTCTTGCACTGAAGGTAAATGAATTCTCCTTCAATTTCCAGTGTAAAACCGATGCATCTACAGATGACGCTGTTTTGCACAGAACATCTTTAAAAAATACTCCAATGCAAAACCAATTAATTTTACTTCAAGGGCCCAATTATATAAATTTTGCAATTTTTGCACTTTTACATAGAAGATCACACTAAAATACACTGATTGCTGTAAAAAAAATAAAAATTGAAAAATTTGCACTTATCGCGGTCTTGCACTGGCACGGCAACATGTCTGCGGGTTCCATATTTTCATTTTTCCTATACTCTGCTTTGTATTTGTATTTCACTGAGAATGTTTGAAAACAAATTCACAATTTCAAAAGATGGAATAACTTGAAACAGTTTGAAAAGTAACCCTTGTCTCCAGACAGTATCATAGGCTGCCGTGAGATCAATGAAGACAGCTGTGGATTTTAGATGGTTTTGGAAACCTGCTTCAATATGTGTTGTAAGGGCAAGAACTTGATCTGTGCAACTACGACCGTTTCTGAAGCCAGCTTGTTCAGGTGGTATGACATCTTCAATGTACGGTGCTATCCTGTTCAGAAGGACACGTTCCAGAAGTTTAAACATGGCGCTAAGCAGGGCAATGGGACGATAGCTTTCAGGATTGTGTTCAGATTTACCTGGTTTCAGAATAGCTATAACTTTGGATAGTTAAAACTGTTTGGGTAGGTGATTCGTTTCAAGGATATATGTGAAAAGAGAAGTAATCCAGTTTATACTGAGTGGACCCATGTGTATGATGAATTCACTATAGATGCTATCAGGACCAGCTGCCTTGTTGGTCTTCAACTGCTTGATAGCTGCTACAACTTCTTCAACAGAAAACGCCCTGGATAGTTGATTATTTCTCTGGGCGTTCTTTTTGAGGAGAGTGAGGTTATGTTTCACCATTTTGGTGTGACACTTGTCTCGCTTTGCCCTTGTAAGATCTACCATTCTATTAGCAATGGAGTCAGGTCTTAAAGTACCGTACGTCTTTCTGGAGTTTTTCTTACCAGTCAGTCCAGAAGTATTCTCCAAGCTTTTCTGCTCGACTTTACAAAATTCATTTCTGTAACAGTTGCTTCCCACTTCTCTCTCCTGCTTTTATTGAGGGACAGTAGTAGCTGAGTGCCTAATGATTGATCTCCAGTACTTTGATATTCTTTATACAAGTCCTCACTGTCCTTATTCCATCCAGACACATATTCCTTCCTATAACCCCTAGGAATGTTTGCTTTTGCATCCTTAATAACGAGTTCAACACATTCGCCATAGTTGGTTGCCTAGATGATAATGGAGAGACATTACTTTTATGGGCAGAAATATCCAATTTACATCTGGTCTTTGATGTAAAGGACAAAGGTACTTTCCATTCCGCACGCTGGAATAGGGACTACAACCCAGATCTAGTATTTGTTTCTATGGATCAACTATCGCAACCCTTATATACCTCACGAAATGTTCTGTCTAACTTTCCAAACAGCCACCACCGTCCTGTAATTGTAGAGGTTGTTGTTTGAGTCTTCAGTCTTTTGACAGGTTTGATGCAGAACTCCATGCCTCCCTGTCCTGAGCTAATCGTTTCATCTCTACATAGCTACCACACCCTACATCCGAGGCAATCTGTTTAACATATTCTAACCTTGGTCTACCCCTACAGTTCTTGTCCTCGACCCTTCCTTCCATAACTAAGCTTGCTATTCCTGGGTGTCTTAGTGTGTGTCCTACCAACCTATCTCTTCTCTTCATTAGCAGTCACCAAAAACATCTCTCCTCTCCCACTCGCCTTAATACCTCTTCGTTTGTAACCCTATCTACCCATCTGATCTTCATCATTCTCCTGTAACACCACATTTCAAATGCTTCAATTCTCCTCTTTTCTGCTGCACCAATAGTCCAAGTTTAACTTCCATAGAGTGCCACGCTCCAGACAAAGGCTTTCAAAAATGACTTCCTAATACCTAAATCTATATTCGATGTCAACAGATTCCTTTTTTGTAGAAAGGCTTTCCTTGCCTGAGCCAACCTACTTTTTATATCCTCTTTGCTTCGTCCATCACTGGTTATTCCGCTTCCTAAGTAACAGAAGTCTCCTACTTCCTTCAGCTTTTCACCTGCCAATTTGATCTCCATAGAGGTTTCTGATTTATTTCGGCTGCATTCCAGGATTTTTGATTTACATTTATTAATTTTCATCATGAATTCTTTCCGTAAGACGGAATCATACCATTCAAAAACTCATTCAAATCCTCAGGCTTGTCGGCCAAGATGACGATGTCATCAGCAAATCTCAGAGTTGAAATTATTTCTCTTTGAATCTTCACTCCCAATTTAAATTTTTCTCCAATTTCCTTCATTGCTTGTTCAATGTAAAGATTGAAAAGTATGGGTGATAAGTTGCAGCCTTGCCTTACACCTTTCTGAATACCAGCTTCTCTCTCATGTCCTTCAGCTCGAATGACTGCTGTCTGGTTTCTGTATAGATTGTATATCACCCTCCTATCCCTGTACTTTATTCCAATAGATTTCAAAATGTCAAACAATTTAGTCCAATCAACGTTATCAAAAGCCTTTTCTAAGTCTACAAATGCCATGAACGTTCTCTTATCTTTCCTTATTCTACCTTCCAACATCAGCCTAAGACTTAGTACAGCTTCCCTTGTTCCTACATTTCTCCTAAAACCAAACTGGTCTTCACCCAACTCCGTTTCTATCTGGCTTTCAATCCTCTTGTAAATTATTCTAGACAGGATCTTTGAAGCATGAGTAATCAAGCTGATTGTACGGTAATCTCCACATCTGTCAGCTCCCACTTTCTTTGGTATAGGGATGATAATATTCTTCTTGAAATCAGGGGGTACCTCACCTGTCTCATAAATCCTACACACCAAGTGAAATAACCTGATCAGACTTTCATCTCCTATGCAGCGTAGCAACTCAATCGGTATATCATCTATGCCTGGTGCTTTGTTCCTGCCTAAGTCCTCTAATGCTCTGTCAAATTCTGATCTCAATATTAAATCTCCTTTTGCATCCTCATCAATGTCCTCCTCCCTTTCCATTACATGATTCTCTATCTCCTTTCCTTTATACAAGCACTCTATGTAATCTTTCCATCTCTCAAACTTTTCTTCCCTATCTGTCAGAGGCTTTCCATTTGTGTCCTTAATATTACAGCACTTAGTCTTCTTTTCCCCAAAGGTATTCTTAATCCTTCGATAAGCTGTGTCTACTTTTCCTAATTTCAGACAATTTTCTATACCTGCACATTTCTCTTTCAACCATTCTTCTTTCGCTTCCTTGCACTTCTTATTAACCTCATTTCTCAGACGTCTGTATTCTGCTTTCCCCTTTTCATATCTTAGATTCTTGTGTTTCCGCCTGTCATCAATCAATTCTAGTATATCCTGAGTGATCCACGGTTTTCTACCTGTTCTTTCTTTCCTACCAATGTTTTCTTCTGCGGATTTAGTTATTTCATTCTTCAAAAGCGCCCATTCATCTGCAATTGAAGTTTGTTTAGGGGTTTTGATTAGTCCTTCCTTTATACTCTTCTTGAATCTTTCGTTTACATCCTTTACTTTCAGTCTGTCTATTGCCCACCTTTTTGGCTTTTGACTTCTCTTCAGTTTCTTCAACTTTAATCTGCATTTCATTACAACCAGATTGTGGTCAGAGTTTATGTCAGCACCAGGATATGTTTTACAATCCAAAATCTGGTTTCGAAACCTCTGCTTGACCATAATGAAGTCGATTTGGTAACGCCCTGCATCTCCTGGTCTCATCCATGTGTATATTCTTCTATTGTGGTTATTGAATAAGGTGTTAGCTATGACCAACTCATGTTCGGTGCGGAATTCCATCAGCCTGCTTCCTCGATCATTCCTTTCACCTAATCCGAAATCTCCTACTATCTTCCCTTCTCTCCCTTTTCCTACCACAGCATTCCAATCTCCCATTACTATAACATTTTCATCACCTTTGATATACCTCAGAATGTCATCTATTTCTTCGTAGACCTTTTCAACATCCTCATCATCAGCTTGACTGGTTGGCCTATAGACTTGTACCACTGTGGTTCACGTAGGTTTAGTATTGATTTTTGCTACAATAATCCGTTCACTGTATTGCTCATAATATTCCACCCGCTGACCAAGTTTCCTACTCAATATGAGACCAACCCCTGCTTGGCCATTGTTTGATTTAGTGCTAATGACCGCATAGTCTCCTGACCAAAAGTCCTGCACTTCCTGCCAGCGCATTTCACTAATCCCAACCAAATCCAACCTCAACCTATCCATTTCCCTTTCTAAGTTTTCTAACTTTCCACTTCCTAGCAGACTTCTAACATTCCACGCTCCGATCCGTAGAATGTCAGATTTCCTCTTTGTCACTTCTGTGATGTTAACCCCCTCTCGAGTAGTCCCCACCCGGAGATCCGAACGGGGGACTAGTTTACCTCCGGATTGAAATTTTACAAGGGAGGAGGCCATCATCACATGCAATTATGCATAGGGAATAGCATTACGGCTGTAGTTTCCCGTTGCTTTCAGCCGTGCAGCAGAACGCAGTGTAGCCATTAGTTGGCTTATATTATCAATATCTTAACCGTCTATTAGACTAGTAAATAATTGATTTATTCTGAAAGGCTGCTACTCCCTTTCAGAATAAGTAAAGACAGTGGCGGCTCCAGCGGGTAGGCCGGGTAGGCCCGGGCCTACCCACATTTTCCAAACAAACAAAAAAATCCGGGTATTAATTGTAAAAATTTATAAATAGCCTACTACATAATAATTACTTTGGTTTATTTCAAATTTAATATAAAACAAGTAAACAGTAGTTAGATACTGTAAACTACAAAGTTAAAGATATAAATCAATAAATTGTACCTACCCTTAAAGAATATAGTGTATTTACTTAGGAATATTTGTTATAGTTTGTAGTTGCAAGTGATTGTGCGCGGAGTAGAGTGGCGACACTGCCTGTTGTACGGACAGTCAGCTGTACGCTAGCGCTAGAGGCTTGGTGGGGGTTTTTCTTTGTTTACGATTATGCGGATCGAACTGGCAGTGGCAGACGATAGTCCTCATTTCAGTGTTACGCTAACGCCATTACGCCACTTGGTTTAGTTCTGTTTGTTTGGTGGTTTTTAGTGTTGCTATGGAAAAGTTTTTGGTGAAGTTGAAGCAGACTTTGAAGAAACCCAATGAACCTTCAAAAGAATGTGTTGACTTCTAGTATAAGTTCCGATGAAGAAGAAGTTCAAGCAGTTAAAAAACTAAAAACTGACGATCCTTCTACGAATGTTCAGCCGAAACGACCACTTGATCTTAGCGCAAGTGCCAGTGATGGGCCGAAGCAACCGCAGCTAAATTTTCCTAGACGGAATATAGGAGGAAAACAGCGGTCCTTCCATACCAACTGCTATAGTAAGTATTCTTGGTTAGAATACTCAGTAGGAAATGGTGCTGTATTTTGTTTCTTTTCTCTGTCACAGGCAGAGAAGTACTTACTACTTCGGGATATAATGACTGGAAAAATTTCAGTAAAATGTCAGACAAACACGAGAAATCTAGCTGTCACAAACTTTGCCTAGAAAAGTACAAAGGATGGCTGGATACACAAAAAACTGGTGCCGTTACTATCAACATTAACGAGAATATGGCGCAAACAATAGAAAGGAATAGAGATACATTAAAGACCCTCGTGAGAAGTGTGATATTTTGTGCACGCCAAGACATTGCTCTGAGAGGACACAGGGAGGGTGAAAACGGAAATTTCAGTGACAGTAATGAACCAGAGGAAGCAAAGGAGGGGGCTGAGAAGTTTTCGGATGTAAATCGTGGGAACTTTCAAGAATTAATAAATTTATTGTGTTTAGAAAATGACCGGTTTAATTTGAATCTAAAAACCATGCCTGGAAACGTAAAGTATACATCTAAAGATGTACTAAATGACATTTTAGACACCGCTGCGAATTTGATTACTCGCAGTATAGTTGAGGAAATAAAATCTAGTAACGTATACAGCATTATAGTGGATGAAGCTCGAGATGAAGGACACACAGAACAAATGAGTATCTGCTGTCGTTACGTTCATCAATGTAAGATAAAAGAAAGATTTTTGGGTTTTGTTCAATTGAAAGAGCTAACCGCTGAATCTTTAGCTAGCAAAATAAAACAGTTTTTGGAATCAATTGGACTTGAAATAAGGAACTGTGTAAGTCAGTCATATGACGGTGCTTCCGTTATGTCGGGAAGGTTTAACGGGCTGCAGTCCCTTATTAGACAGATTACTGAAAATCCTTGCCCTTACGTACATTGCCATGCACATCGGTTAAATTTAGTCTTGGTTGACGTCGCTAAAAATATATGCTTTTCAATCGTGTTCTACGCTTCGCCATGAAATGTTCATATTTACTCAAGATACTAAAACTGGGAGGAAAGTCATCACAGTGCCTCATCATAGTGACACTAGATGGGTGGCAAAGTATAAGGGGGTAAATTTCTTTAAGAACCAGTTTGGCACTGTAATAAATGCTTTGCAGAAGTGCACTGAAAGTTCAAAACCAAGAGAAGCAGCTGAGGAAAAAGGTCTTCTGATGCAATTTAGATTTTTGAGAATGTCTTCATTCTAGTTAGTCTTGAGGGTATTTTACAAGTTATAAATATCCTATCAAAGCAACTACAGTCTCCAACCCTGGATATAGGAAAGTGTCTTAAGCTCGTAAAAGCAACAATGGATAGCTTAGGCCAGTTTCGATCAGAGGAAAAGTTTGAAGAATTTTTTGAAGAAACAAAACAGATTTGCGAAAACAATGACATTTATTGTTCAACCGACACTGGGTGAGGCCGCCGTAAACAAAAGACAACAAGTCTTGATGACTATTTTGTTCTAGAAACTTCTGGAAAGGGAAGGTCAAAGTGTGTAGAGAGTGATGAAAGTGAGCATAAGGCAAAACTAAGAGGGGTGTATTTTGATGTACTTGACAATAAACTATGTGAAATGAAAAAAAGGTTTATTGACAATGATGTTCAAATGGCTTGTATCTTGGCATGTGATCCAAAATCAGAAGAGTTTTTGAATCCTGAAGTTTTGTGTAATTTTGCAGAACTTCACGGCAAGGATAGTGACTTTACCTCTACCCTAAATGTACAGTGTGGTTTAGGTAAATTAATGTTTGGCAACTCCAATAGTAGCATGGATGTGTTGAAGGACTTAACCGATTTCCCATCGTTTGAAGAATTACAACACATTATGACCATTATATTGACGATGCCCGTCTCCATAGCGTCAACTGAAAGGACTTTTTCTACAATGAGAAGAATCAAATCAAATTTGCGGGCCACAATGACTGGGAGGAGACTCAACAGTTTGGGAATAATATCCATCGAAAGAGAAGCAAGCTGCGAACTTCTAAACCATCCTCATCCCGTCGTTGATGAATTTGCTTCTCAGAAGGGTAGAAGATTGCAGTTTTCCATTAAATGAACTGTGCATTTGAGATGTGTTTGTGTGCATATTATTGGATTGGTTTGAGTTGTATTTTGAGTTAAAGTTAAAATTAGCTTTGTGAAATGTATAGGTAATAAAGTGTATTTTGTTGAAATTCAATAAGTGTTATGACTTTTTATTTTGAAGGTTAATCCATTATTTCGAATAATATCCCCCTTAGATAGTTAGAATAAGTCATTTTGTGTTTTTAATCAATAAACGCTAATAGGCATAGTAGGCTCTTGCAAATAAACTATTATTACAAGTAGACCATATCTTATGCAACAACTTACTGTAATTGTGATTACAACTTACTGTAATCGGAGCAACTTACTGGAATTGTGATTAGTGATTCTAAGTCTTGTCAAAATTTTCTTTCCTGACAATTAGAGAGTGTGTACAGTCAATTTCAAAAACGTCAGTTAATATATTATTTTATCACAATCTGGAAAACAATAATAGGTCTAAATTCTAAGCAAGTGACGAAATATTTTAGGCTTAATTCCATGACTAAAAACATCTAGGCTCTGCATGCTCTAAAACCTTATTTGAGACACCAAAACTACTTTTATTTGGCTATACCACATGTATAGCCCAATAAAAGCAAGAGTAAAATGTACCATCAAAAAGCGTTAAAAATCACCAATTTGCATCCAATTTTAAACAAGATGTTCAGTAAAGAACATATAGCCTACTTTCTCCTAAATGCATGGGTATTGTTATAACACTTTGTCCTTTTCAAGGAGTATGATTGAATGTTGGTTGTAGTAGCTTGTTGAAATACAACGTGCTATAGGGATATTAAACATGAATATGAGGTGCCCTTTGCTAGTGCTACCTCTGTACCAAATTTCGATCAATTCGGTTTCACCGTGTTTGAATTGATAGGGGGAATCGATTTGCACACATACCTGGCCACCATCTGCAAACTATTGGGCTGATGTTCTTGCAGTTTGGTCAGAATATGTTTCCCACATAAAGATATGGTGTTGCAAAATTTGGTAGAGACTAGATTATTAGGTTGGTCGTAATTACACTTTAGCTTTTAACATTTGGGTGGCCGCGATTACGTTTCCGTCAAGATAGCGGTGATATAAAACATGACACTGAGGTGCCCTTTGCTAGTGCTACCTCTGTACCAAATTTCGTTCATTCGGTTCAACCGTGTTCGAATTAATAGGGGGAATCAATTTTGACATAAAGATGGCCGCCATCCGCAAACTATTAGGCTAATGACCTATTAGATTGGTCAAAGGATGCTCCCTCCATAAAGGTATGTTGTTGCAAAGTTTGGTAGAGATCAGATGGTTATGTTAGTCGTAATTTGATTTAAGCTTTAAACATTTGTGTGGCCGCCATTACGTTTCTGTCAATATGGCGGCGATATTAATCATGACACTGAGATGCCCTTTGCTAGTGCTATCTCTGTACCAAATTTCGTTCCATTTGGTTTCACCGTGTTTGAATTAATAGGGGGAATCGATTCTGACACAAAGATGGCCGCCATCCGCAAACTATTAGGCGAATGACCTATTAGATTGGTCAAAGGATGCTCCCTCTATAAAGGTATGTAGTTGCAAAATTTGGTAGAGATCGGATGATTAGGTTAATCGTAATTTGATTTAAGCTTTGAACATTCGTGTGACCGCCATTACGTTTCAGTCAAGATGGCGGCGATATAAAACATGACACTGAGGTTCCCTTTGCTAGTGCTACCTCTGTACCAAATTTCGTTCCATTCGGTTCCACCGTGATCGAATTAATAGGGGGAATCAATTTTGACATAAAGATGGCCGCCAACCGCAAACTATAAGGCGAATGATCTATTAGATTGGTCAAAGGATGCTCCCTCTATAAAGGTATGTAGTTGCAAAATTTGGTAGCGATCGGATGATTAGGTTAATCGTAATTTGATTTAAGCTTTGAACATTCGTGTGGCCGCCATTACGTTTCAGTCAAGATGGCGGCGATATAAAACATGACACTGAGGTGCCCTTTGCTAGTGCTACCTCTGTACCAAATTTCGTTCCATTCGGTTCCACCGTGTTCGAATTAATAGGGGGAATCAATTTTGACATAAAGATGGCCGCCATCCGCAAACTATTAGGCTAATAACCTATTAGATTGGTCAAAGGATGCTCTCTCCATAAAGGTATGTTGTTGCAAAGTTTGGTAGAGATCGGATGGTTATGTTAGTCGTAATTTAACTTAAGCTATGAACATTTGTGTGGCCGCCATTACGTTTCTGTCAATATGGCGGCGATATAAAACATGACACTGAGATGCCCTTTGCTAGTGCTACCTCTGTACTAAATTTCGTTCCATTCGGTTTCACCGTGTTCGAATTGATACGGGGGGACAGACATTCAGAGTACACACACTCACACACACACAGACACACACACACACACACAGAGACTCACACACACACATACACACACACACACAGACTCACACACACACATACACACACACAGACAGACACACTTTTTTCGCCCTGTGTTGATCTCATAAGTCTACTTTCATTTTTTGCAAAAATCGAAAGTAGGCTAAAAAATTCCGGGGGAGGACCTCCGGACCGCCCCCCCCTTCGGCCCCCCGGTAACCACCAACTGTGCCTACCCAAAAATATAATCCTGGAGCCGCCCCTGAGTAAAGAGCAATTCTAGTACAAAATACTAACCTTCTACTAACAACTAAATACCAAAATTCTACTAACGAAAAAAATACCTAAGTTTCACCAACAAACAAATACTACTACTAAAACAGTCTGTCACCAGGCCCACTCACATGCACCCTCATCAGACACATTCACACACCACAGTCTAATAGAACAATGACATATATCTAATAAACAAATTAACTTCATACTTACAACTAAAACTAACTACATACTTACTGTCATACTTACAACTAAAACTAACTACATACTTACTGTACTGTAATTTGAATTGACAATATTTACAAAAGTGAATTGATGCAAACTGGTAGGTTGGACATGGAGATTGGCAGGAGGGTACAGCAGAGCAATGCATTCTATCAAAGTGTAAGAAAACTTGTTTGGGATAAGGAAGTACCAAGGAAAAGCAAGGAGGTAATGTATAAAATATACTATGTACCCATATTAACTTATGCAGCTGAGACTTGGACCCTGACAAGCAGGCAAGAGAGTAGAATCCAAGCCAGTGAAATGAAATTCCTAAGAAGTATGATAGGTAAGACAAGGAAAGACAGAGTGAGGAATGAAGATGTTAGGAAGGAAGTTGGGATGGGAAAACTAAATGAGAGAATTGAGAAGAATAAACTAAGGTGGTTTGGACATGTAAAGAGGATGGAGGAAAATAGAATACCAAGACAGATGCTGAAGGCCAAGTGCAAGGGTAAGAGAGCAAGGGGAAGACCTAGAACAAGGTGGATCGATTCAGTGAAGAACAGCGTGAGAAAAAGAAATCTGGACTGGGACAAGATCGTGGAAGAAGAATTGTGGAAGGAAAGAGGAAAGTGGGGAAGTGCCATAAATACCCCGACCCGGCAGGAGCTGGATAAGGGGAAATGATGATGATGATGATGATGAATCTGGTAGCAAAAATATCTACCCCGTCCGGGATTCGAACCCGAGATCTCTAGGTAGGTCGGTAGATACCCACAAAACCTCAAAGCAGACATTATAAAATTAAATTTAGATGATAATAATAGGTGTGTATTCAAGCAATGTTAATGTGATAAAAAAAACAACGTTACAGGACCTTGATGGCGCCACTTGTTTCTCCGCTATGGAGAAAGCTATGGAATCTTTAATTGCCTGTGATAAAGAGTTGTACCCCAATATTCATCGATGTCTCAAGATTTATGCTACTTTACCCGTCAGCTGATGATGAAGATGATAATTGTTGTTTTAAGGGGCCTAACATCTAGGCTATCGGCCCTGATGGTTTGGGTGATCGTGAAGATGAAAATGAAATGTAAACTTAAAACTAAAACTAACTACCAACCTACATACTAGAAGAAGAAATGGAAAACTAAAGGAGAATAAGGCAAATAAAGGACAGGAGGAAAAGAAATGCCCTCAACTCTCGAAGAATGCGGATTGAGGGACTTGGAAGGAAGGAGAGCCATGAAAGGCAGGTAGGAAATTGAAAGAGGAGAGGGTCCGCCCCGAAGGTAAGGGACAAAAGGGGAAAACGGACCCAGCTCAGGAATCCCTCGGGGTCGCCAACTCCCGAACTCACCAGCCGTGAGTCCCTGAGGGTGTAGCATTATCTAGGGTGCACCAAAAGTAGTGGGGCTACATACACCCGGCCTCCTTAAGGGCCTTGAGCAGAAGGCAGGAGATAACAGGAAAAGAAAAAGAAGGCTGACCCCTCGCAGAAGAAGGGAATCAGAAAAGATGAGACAAGGGCCAATTAAGGCGGAAAAGGAAGAGACTCCCTAGGCCTCGGATACCCTAATACCGTCGGGGTCGGAAAAGAACAAGAGCTGACCAAGGGAGGTCGACAGAAAAGAAGACAGAAAGGAGCTCGGCACAAGTAAGTGGAAGCAATGCCGGACTCAGCTGGGGTCCCGTGGTCGCCAACCCACAACCCACTAGATGTGAGCCCCTGGGGGCTTACCCGTCAGCGCCGCTTCATCGGAAAGGTCATATTCTTCTTTGAGAAGGCCGAAGACGTGGTTGCGGTCAACTATGCCCGATGAACGATTAAACGGACTTGATTTGTTGCACGTCCACTATGATGTTTATGTTGACCCATCTCGCGTGATTGATCGGTACGCAAAAAAAATCCCTCTTGTGAATTCGATGCCCTTACCCAGATGGAATTTCCAACGCGCTAATTGGGACGCATTCTCTAAGGAACTTGATAAAAACTTTACTGAGAAGAACTTACAATCAACTGCAACCAACTATGGCGAATTTGTTGACCTCGTTATTAAGGCTGCAAAAGCAAACATTCCTAGGGGTTATAGGAAGGAATATGTGCCTGGATGGAATAAGGTCAGTGAGGACTTGTATAAAGAATATCAAAGTACTGGAGATCAAGCATTAGGCACCATTGCTAATAGAATGGTAGATCTTACAAGGGCAAAGCGAGACAAGTGTCACACCAAAATGGTGAAACATAACCTCACTCTCCTCAAAAAGAACGTCCAAAGAAATAATCAACTATCCAGGGCGTTTTCTGTTGAAGAATATGTAGCAGCTATCAAGCAGTTGAAGACCAACAAGGCAGCTGGTCCTGATAACATCTATAATGAATTCATCATACACATGGGTCCACTCAATATAAACTGGATTACTTCTCAACGAGACCATACGAATCTTGTCGGGATGTATGAAGCCTACTCCAGTCGACAAACTTTACCCGATTGTTGGGATAGCTCCCCCAACTATCAGAAGGGCTGTTGCTGCTGATGCAGAGAGGGCGAAGCAGATTAATGATCCCCGTCATCCACTGCATAATCATCAGGCTGTTGTCCGTCGACTGAAATCAAGAAAGAGTTTCATCGCCAGGACTCAACCACTGGAGGGAACATCGGAATCTAACCGCATCTCCAGGTGGAAGAGCAAGCTGCCGCCGGATATCCCTGTTAAGGAAGAGCTAGCCCCAGGAAATGACCTGCCTTACCCTGTTTGGAAATCACTTAATCGTCTCAGGGTGGGCGTCCCTCGTTGCAAGACCAATATGCAGAAATGGGGTATCCTTCCAGCTGATGGAGACCGGTCCTGCGAGTGTGGAGCAACACAAGACCCAGCCCACCTGCTCATTTGTCCACTACTAGAACAACCCTGCACTACCCAGGACCTGATCGAGGCAAACAACAAGGCCATCGGAGTTGCTACATTCTGGAAATGATCGGACACGGAAATGAATGAATGACTTCTCTTTTCACATATATCCTTGAAAAGAATCACCTACCCAAACAGTTTTAACTATCCAAAGTTATAGCTATTCTGAAACCAGGTAAATCTGAACACAATCCTGAAAGCTATCGTCCCATTGCCCTGCTTAGCGCCATGTTTAAACTTCTGGAACGTGTCCTTCTGAACAGGATAGCACCGTACATTGAAGATGTCATACCACCTGAACAAGTTGGCTTCCGAAACGGTCGTAGTTGCACAGATCAAGTTCTTGCCCTTACAACACATATTGAAGCAGGTTTCCAAAACCATCTATAAACCACAGCTGTCTTCATTGACCTCACGGCAGCCTATGGTACTGTCTGAAGACAAGGGTTACTTTTCAAAAGGTTTCAAATTATTCCATCTTCTGAAATTGTGAATTTGTTATCAAACATTTTCAGTGGAAGACAGTTTGAGGTGTTCTTGGGTGACTCTAAAAGTCACAAGAGGAAGCTGAATAATGGGCTCCCACAAGGATCTGTTTTGGTCCCAAGCCTTTTCAACCTGTATATTCATGAATTGCCAAATACTAAGGCAAGAAAGTTCATTTATGCTGACGATATTGCGCTTTTAACGCAGAGCAGAAATCTTGAAGATGCAGAAAACACCCTTACTGAAGACCTTAAGAGAATGTCAGCTTTTCTTCATTCCTGGAGATTGATTCCGAGCCTGCATAAAACAGAAGTATCTTGCTTCCACCTTGCACATCGGTTTTCTAATTACAAACCAAATATTTTGCTTGACGGACAACAACTTAGATACAATCCCTTTCCTACTTATCATGGAGTGACTTTGGATAGAATCCTGACCTACAAAGAGCATCTCACCAAGCTCTCCCATAAAATTGCTGCAAGAAACAACATCCTACATAAACTTAGTGGTACTTCCTGGGGAGCCTTTGCCGATTGCTTACGCCTAACTGGCATTAGCCTTGTCTATTCAACAGCAGAATAATGTGCACCCGTGTGGTTGGAAAGTGCACATGTGCATAAAGTAGACTCAAGATTAAATGATACAATGCGATGCATCACTGGTACTATTAAGTCAACGCCTTGCCATTGGCTGCCTGTGCTGAGCCACATTCCTCCACCACATCTAAGAAGGAAACAAGCATTGTTGAGAGATGCTAAGGAGATCAGGGCTGCACCTACTTTACCACTATACCATGAATTTTGCCATCCCTCACAACAGCGACTACGGTCTAGGAGGCCAACATTTGTTACTGCAGAAATACTATATGTGGATGGGTTTAATTTAAACCAAAGTTGGAGAAACGAGTGGTCAACTAAAACAGCGGGGACAAGTGCCCATTCTCTTGATCCTACAAAGGAACTGAAAGGTTCTGACCTCCCAAGGAAACTGTGGTGCCATCTTAACAGATTCAGAACCGGCCATGGCTGCTGTAAATTCTTTCAACACAGATGGGGCTGGACCAATTCATGAATGTGCGACTGTGATCAAGAGGAGCAGACAATGGATCACCTGCTCCGATGCTGCCGTCTGTTCTCATTCCCTGGGAACCCTGCTGAACTCTTTCATGTCACTCCAAATGTCATAACTTGGTTGCAGAATGTGGATAATGTTGTATAATATAAATTTTGTATATAATTCACCATACGATTAAGTAAATAAATTTGAATGCTGCTTAAGTAGTAGCACAACCTTGTAATTTGGCAGCTGCTACTACTGGCATGGGTCTTTCAGGTGACAATATGGATTTTAATGGCAAGTTATCTGTAACTAATATAAACTCTCTCCCTGCTAAATACTTATAGAATTTAGTTAACCCATACATTATAGCCAATGATTCTTGTTCAATTTGTGAATATTGTTTTTGTACTTCGGAGAGTGTTGACGAAGCAAAATAAATAGGATGCTCAACTCCACCTACTCTATGAGCTAGGACACAGCCTAGTCCATATTGTGACACATCACAACAGAATACCGATTGTTTACAAGGATCAAAATGCATGAGTGCATTACTCCCTAGAGCTCAGCAACTCTAACTGAAACCCCGGAAAAAATGCGAACTATAAGTACTTCCCCCCTGTCTGCTCTGACCATCTCAAGCAAGACCAATATCTGTGCAGAGGGGTGTAGTTCATCGCTGGCCGGGAGCCAATAGATGTGTTGGACAAGCGTTCACAGTCCACTCTCTCGCTTAAGCTTGCCCTCATCTCTGTCACACTGGCTGACAGAGCTAGCGCTGTCACCAGGGTCTCACTTTAAGTTGCTGAGCTCTATCAGCAGCTGTTTACTATTTTTAAAACCAGTATTACACTCATCAGACCAAGACCTCTTGACTGTCTTTTTTAGTCAATCATTTAAGGGCTGCAGCAAGGTGCTAAGATTTGGTAAAAAAATTCTATAAACATTTATCATGCCCAACCATGACCTCAGCTCTTGTACATAGCTTCTACGATTGGCTTTACCCTCTTGGGAGTAGTTTCAATTCCTTGACTTGTAATAACGTGTCCGAAGTATTCTACTCTTTCTTTCATGAACAAACATTTCTTTAAGTTTACCCTAACATTGTGTTCTTGGAAGCATCTTAACACTTCCTCCAGTTTACAGAGTAAAGACTTAAATTCTACTGCCCCAATTAGAACATAATCGGTATAGCATGCACGCCCTCCATGTCACACAATAACACATCCATGAATTCCTGAACGGTGGCAGGTGCAGGAGCCACGCCATACATGAGGCGCATTGGTCTCAAGAATCCTAAATGTGTGCTTACGGTAAGACATTCCTGTGACTCGACGCCTAATTCTAGCTGAAAATATGCTTCACTGGGATCTATCACACAATAAATATTATTTCCCCCTAAACTAGGAAATACATTATCTGCATTTGGTAATGGATAATGATCAATTTTGATATTTACGTTGACAGATCTCTTATAGTCTACGCATAGTCGGTAACTGCCATCAGGCTTCAGCACAGAAAATAATGGTGATGCCCATTCTGAAAATTTGACAGGCACCATTCTACCATCATCAATCATCTGTCTCAACCGATTTGCCACTTTTTGTCTTGCATAATAAGGTACGGTAAATCATAGGCTTTACAACTTACTGGGACGGCATCGTCTTTGAGCATTAATTTTGCTTGAAACCCTTTTATTACCTTACTGCGATCACTTGAAAATACTTCTGGATACTTTGCAATTAATACTTTAATTTCAGGACAATACTCTGATTCCTTGATTGTCTTAACTCTCCCATTTATTTTATTGTTGACTTTTCCCAGTCCTTCTCCTACATACCTCCAATTTACTACTATTTCTTCCAACCAATCCCTACCAATTAAAGGCAAAAACAACTAAGGTGTGTCACATACTACCAACTTCAGCTCATGTTCATCTCCTACATTGTCACTAACCTTGACTGCTACTGTTCCTTCCACATTGATAGGGCTACCATCTACTGTCTTAAGTTTAGCATCACTTCCGCTAATACTTAAATGTGGAAACAATTCTTGCAACTGCTTTACATGAATTGAACTGTATCCTGAGTCCGTATCAATTTCCATTAATACTGTAGGGTACCTGTGAGGGTAGCCTATACAAAGTATTAATCTAAGGGTTGAAATAAATGTGTATAGGGGGATAGCTTGGCAATTACGTGTAAGAGGTGGTGATTAGCTAGTGGCTTGTGATCGTCAGTACGATCTGAAAGGAGAACTCCCCAAGATACTGCTTGGCGGGGTAGTTCAGGGTGTGAGTGTGAAAGGAAGGGTGGTTTACTTAGTGCTCTGTGCGCGATATCGGCGCTAAGCGGCCTGATGTGAATCGTAAGCAGGCGAGCTGGGAGCGAGCCTGCTGGTGTCAGCGCTGTGGCTGTGACGCTCTGCTGACGTCTCGAAGCAATTAAATAACAGTGCTAATACTAGATCCTACCTAGCGGGGAAGCTAAGAGGGTAGGATCTTATCAATTAATTAAATAAATGAAAAGACCAGTGGCTTCTACTATGTTTGAGTTTAATGAGTACTTCAGATTTGAAGTACTCCGGTAATTAGCAGTGCAGTTAATAAAAATAAGTAATTATCACAATCCAAGCACAGGGGGATGGGAGTGTAATTGAATGTGTGTGTAGTGATCGCTTAAGACACTTACTCTTCGTCTTCCAGCAGCGATTCGGCACGCAGGCAACACTGAGACAGACTGATCGGGAGGTATGACCTCCCGGAGTTTTTATAGGAGCGTCGCGCTGCGTTTCCGGAATTTGCAAATTTCTCCCATGTCATAGCCCTCCCTGGGGTCGTTGGGCTTGGACACGAGGCTACCTGAGTTCATTGAGGCAATAATTTGTTAGATGTGTTATTATGTAGATGTATTCGTTGGTTCTTGAAGTAGGTATGTGGCATTTGGTTTTCCGGGGGTGTTAGTGTTAGGGGATAATGGTGGCGTACCCTAGGGGTACAACAACCCCCTTTGTGGAGTTAGTTATCTTCTCTTCTAGTATTTCCGTCCGGAAATGTGTTGGTGGCGTCGTCGGGGGTGTGTATAGCCTCGTGGTAGATAAAGTGTAGAAGGGTGAGTTATGGGGCAGATAGACAATGTGCATTAGAGAAGTGAGCGTCGAAGGTTGGGGATTCGCAGAAGTGCCTTGTAGAGTGTGTGCCTCCGGGTAGTGTCCAGCGATCTTGTGTATGTGTATATGGTGAGGGGAACAATATTTCATTAAAACGTGGTATCAAAAAATGCAAACAGTGGCGTGTGAAGCTTAAAAATAGAAGCTGATGTCAACAGTCATCCTGACGATAATACAAGTATACTCTCGTGATACAACATGTATCCCTATTACAAATTAAAACAAAGATATAAAATACAATCATAATTGAATCATAAATAGGTAAATCATGAAATACAATCATAATTAAAACCTTGAACCTCGGCAAGGCATCCGAAGGGGTGCATGGACACAACGAGAGGAAAAAAAACATCCTAGGGGTGGGGGGAGGTTATACAATTAATATACCCGTGGAGCGGATGAAAAACTGCCCTCGTGTGCCCTGCACGTGTATAAAAGAGATAGGATTGAGAGAAAGGAACAAAGAAATGTCGCAGGTTGTAATTTAAGGGAATATTTGTATAAATGGTTTATTTGTGGGGAAGAAATGCGACATTTGTACAACCGGGAGTTTAAAAGAACAGAAAGGAAAAACAATGTGTATTCTCTCAACTACAACAATATCCTACTCTCTCAACTACATCAGTACCATAACAATACCATATTCTCTCAACTACAACACTATCATACTCTCTCAACTACAACAATACCATAACAATACCATATTCTCTCACCTACAACAATATCATGAGTGCACTCCCAACTAATATGTACCTGAACAACTATTTAGTACCTGCAGGTTATTTATCTATATGTCTATGATATGACTCGCTCCCTGTGGGAAAGCGAAGTCATCTTGGCAGCACAACTCGTCCTTCACAAAAATAGGCGCGAGTTGTGTGGCCGTGGTGCACCTCCCATTGTAGGTGGCAAATTGTCATCGTTGATCCGACCTCCAGTGGGGGGGATATCCCACAGGTATATCTCCACCGTGGTTCGGATTTTCACCTGGAAACGTATATCATGTGTTGGGGGGGATCGTGTATGGGCCGTGTGAGTGTGAAATTTGGGGAGGGAAACTTGTGTATAAAAAGACACATACATGAGTGGTTATAACATGTCGCCACCTGTTGGGACAAAAATACAAATAATATCCAAATAGAGGGTGTCCACCCTCTGCATCTGCGGGGTGAATCTGTGGATGTACACAAAAAATATATTAATTATGAAAATATATCATGCGCATACACTGTATTTGGGGAACTCGGCGAGTGCCCAAAATGGAGCTACTCCCGATGCAGATTTGCAACTTATGCACCACTGGGTGCGCTGTGTCGGGAGTTGGCGTCTCAGGTTTGCAACCTGTGCTGAAAAATCAAGACACAAATATATATCTATAAGATATCCTTAAAATTAATTCTGGCCCTTCTCAAAAAACGCATATCGCATCGTATCTCGAAAAATCGTTTCTAGAGATATAACGGATGATTTGCAAATATACATCCGTACAAGATACTCTGGACCATAGTAACAATATGCTACTATGCATATGGGCACATCGCAAAACATATCGCCTCGTCAAGGCATCACAAAGATATTCCTCCATTATGTCTTCGTACTTGATAAACTTCTTTCTTCTGTCTTGATACATTTCGTTCTTCTTTCATAATAAATTTCTTTCTTCTTTCTTGATAAATTTCTTTCTTCTTTCTTGATAAATTTATGTCTTCTTTCTTCTTTATTCGTCATTCGTTATACGGGGGTTTGAACAGAGGAGAACATTGGTGTTGCATACCTCGGCCCGGGAAATAATCCTTATTATGTCTTCTTTCTTGATAAACTTCTTTCTTCTTACTTGATAAATTTCTTTCTTCTTTCTTCTTTATTGTTATTCACCTGTGTGTGTGTGTGTGTACAGGACTTGCTCCCGCTATGAACCTATTACGTGTTTTTACATACTAATTTCATATGTCTTCATGTTTCTTCATTCGTTATCCACCTGTGTGTGTGTGTACAGGACTTGCTCCCGCTATGAAGCTATTACGTGTTTTTACATACTAAGGTGTGTCGTAAATTGCAAATCGTAGGTGATACTCTCCGGGGGTATGGACAAGGAGATCATCGGTGCCACATACCTCGGCCCGGGAGATCATATATTCATTATTTCTTCGTGTGTGGTTATTCTTCGTTCTTCGTGTTGCTATATTCTTGATTCATTATTCTTCTTTCTTTGTGTTTCTATATTCTTGATTCGTTATTCACCTGCGTTTGTGTTCAGGACTTGCTTCCGTTATGAAGCTGTTACGTGTGCTTATATACGAACTAACATCAAGTAAAGGGGTTCGTCTTGGGATGGAGGATCTATCCTGCCCAATGCGGGGGTAGTCAATTCCCTCACCGAACTATCAAGCCTCCATCCGTAGGTATAGCTTAGACGACGTTAGGGCATAAAAAATAATGGGTATAACGGGCACCGCGCTTCGGGAGACAGGCTAGGTACATCCTCGAGCGCGAGCGCTTGCCCACCCTAACACGTCACCGCTATGACCTTCCGTCGTTCGTCAACGTCTAAGTCATATCATGTCAGGTCAAAAGCTATGCTTGCCCTTTATTCCAGTCAAAACTTACCATTTCCTATTTTCCCCAGGAAAATAGTGTCACATCCATCACAGTGCACCTTCGTGCACAAACCATAAAAAGATAGTGTCAAGCGGTACTGTGTTTGTGTGGGGTGTAATAGTTATACGGGGGGGGGGCTGTGGTGGCACAGTGCACTTTCATTGCGCCTGGCTTTCAGATATCTAGCTAATTTCAGCTGCGTATTATCCCCTCTCACATGTTAGTGGGTAAGTCAAGGATTTGGAAGGGTGTTTCCGTGTTATTGGGAAGCTGTAAGCATGTTAGATTTCGTAAGTAACGGGTAAATGGATGGTAAGATAGGTCCAAGGAATCGTGGTCCTATGGGGTGTCGATAAACGTTAAATGGAAGGATCGCTCGACCGGTGCGGGTGAGGATCTTATTTGGGTTAGGAACTGGTGTCCAGTGTGGTTGTTAGATACCGTACTGAAGGAGGTAGGGTGACATATATTCTCTAAAGTCGCATGCAAGGTAAAAAAAGGGAAAATAAAACATTTCATGCTCTGGTATTAGCAGGTGATGCCTGGGACGCTAAGCTGTTAGCTTTATAATTCCGAATGTTGACTAACATTGAGCCATTAGCGAAAAAGCATGTCGTGCACCCTGGCAATTGCATGATTACCAAGTGCCGTGCATTAATAGGGAACAGGTGTAAAAACGTGTAAATGTAGAGTGTTAAAAATGTGTGGTGGGATGGAGAAGTGCAATGAAGCTTGGATGAATTAGTTGTGATTTATGGCATCTGTGGCCATACCAATAATAGACTGCTGTCTGCACTCGTATAATATATAATGTATACCTACATACTATGAAGCCTACATCCTAAAACTGGTCCTCTGGTATGATTAAATAACTAAATCCCTTATCCTAGGGATAGGCTGCACCTTTGTGCACGATATGTGTGGATTAAGTTCGTCCTATAGGGGGGGGGCTTATTGCTTTAAAAATATCTTATCCGCCCTGCGGGAATGTGGTGGATCCATAAGTGTGTATTGCCATTCAAGTATGCCAGCTAAGTGTTAAATGGGGCTATAAATTCCAATAGATGTGGGGTTTTAATTGGGGGAATTCAAGAGGGGTAAAATGCGCGTGGCGGGAATATTTAATGCGCCACCGCTGTAGACGAGGTTGCTCGTCCGATTCTGGAAGAAAATATCTGATCGAAGATCGCTGTTCCGCGAATAAAATAAAATAAAACCTCCTAAGTGGGAAGTAAATCTATTTATTTATATGGTCACGGGGAAGTGCCCGTGTCTACGTATGTCGGAGGGCGGTGTCTATATAAGGGTGTATTCGAGGGCAAATGTTTACTGGAGCCCGATGAATAGATAAAAGAAAGTACATCTGTGTAATGAGGAGCTGCGTGTATAGCTTCGATAACAATGGCTCCTGCCGTGAAATATGCTGGCCCGGTGTTAAGTAGTGAGTAATGGAAGGGCTGAGCGTAAATAAAAATGTTTGGTTACAGTGGTAGGTATGGTATACTCCGAGAATCATATGTTCCGACCGAACCGTCATTAGAATTCAGCGCGCGAGAGTGCGATTGGTTAGTACAAATAATGGCTGCTTGCGGGTTACTTGTCACGTGGGAGGTGTGACTTGAGATAATGTGTGTGTACGTAAGGCATCAGATATCGGCTACCGCTAGGCGGAACCTACGGTGCTTATTGGCTAGCGTACTGCTGTGGATCATGTTTATCGGCGCGCTACGCTGATTGGACCTGAGCGCTAGGATTGAGTTTAGAGCATGGCGGTTTGTTGCCATACAGTGAATGAATTGCCAAAACCACGTGGTGGGCCTTGACTGGGATGTTTGTCAAGTACGCATTGTCGCATGTTAGACATCCTGTGTAGGGTATAAACTTGGTATAAGTCAGTGACTTCTCGTCTGCGTATTGGAAACAAATCATGTCCCTCCGGTGGGGAACAATGTTGGGATGACGCTGTCATCATATCGTATTCAAATGGGGCAAATGTTATATAAAAATACTAGGCCTCTTGTACCCAATTTATGGAGTGTACTGTAGTGTACTGTGAACGTATGGAAGCATATGGCGACTCCATGTGGATGTAAAAATGCTGGGTGTCAATCTGTAGAAAAAGTGTTGCCGTGGTGTAATTCCACTCACTTTGGGAAAATGCAAAATGATATATAAAAATACTTAGTTTCTTGTACCTAATTTACGGAGTGTACTAGACTGTACTGTGAATGTGTGGAAGCATATAGCGATTCCATGTGGATGTAAAAATGCTGGGTGTCACCCTGTAGAAAAATGTTTCCGTGGTTTACTCCCACTCACTTCGGGAAAATGAAAAAATAATGTGAGGCGCAGTAATATGTGTATCCAGAGCGAATACTGTATTCCGCAAATGTCAGAATGTCCGTGGAGTAGCAAAAATGGGCTACACATACCGGGCATACTGCGGTATGGAAGTGATAGCTATATGTTGTAGTCCCAAAACGCAATGTGTTGATGTGGAGATGATGTATTCCTAGTGCGTATAACATGTTTGCGGACTCAAGTGGATACTTAATGTTTGTAGGGCATACTGCGGTATGGAAGTGATAGCTATATGTTGTAGTCCCAAAACGCAATGTGTTGATGTGGAGATGATGTATTCCTAGTGCGTATAACATGTTTGCGGACTCAAGTGGATACTTAATGTTTGTACAAAATAAAATCATTGGGCCTTTGTTAACCGTTATCTACAAAACCAGTCAGTCCTATGTTCATGGCGGATATTTATCCTAGAACGGTGACCCAGGAGGGTAGAAATTAATCTGCCCTGGGCATAACTCGCCTAGGAAACCATAGGATACTTATGGCCCATGGACGTAGTGACTGCCTGAATTATCTATGCGCTCATGGCTGATATGCATCCTAGAGTGTTGACCTAGGAGGGTAGAAGTTAATTTACCCTTGGCATAACTCGCCCAGGTTTACTTTAGGACATTTATGGGCCATGGCGTCAATGTGACGCTGATGGACATATAGTGATATGTACCACGTCGTGTTACGCTGCCTCAAAACGAAAATACGAAATTTCCATGTGGCCATCTTATGCCTTAGACGATAAGTGTGTATCTATTGGTTAGATATTAATTAAAGGGGATCTATATAAGGACTTGTGGTCCCATTGGAGCCATGCGGCACTTATGAAGTAACTTCGAGAATTCATTATCGGATATCATGTCGGCATATAGCAGATCATGGCGAACAGTTTATAATTAACGGAAGGATGATAAATGGATTCCTACGTTGACTGTTAGAGGTGTAGCCCCAATCCCCTAGATTATCTAGGAGTCCAGTCGGTCGTCGGCTTGAATGACATGATTATAATTATAATTATAATTATAAGTTGAATGGAGTCCCTACTCCGTCGACTAATGATGAAGTCGCCTCGTGGGAAAACTGTTCATCCTGTCTGTCTTTATGACGGTATTGTGTGGTCAATGCCACTGTTAAATAGAAATAAAAGTTAAAGATCCCCTGTGAGGAGAAAAAGAATATATAAAAAGGAGTATGTGATAACGGCATGAGTGCCGTACGTGACGTGTGAGTTTTGGAGTCCCTACGTCTCGTAAGTCGAGATGATGTGTGCGCAATCCTCGCTTCCGGCATTGTGTGTAGAGCGTGCATCACTGCTTATGAGCAGTTTGCAGTACTGAGTGTGAGAAGTGATTGAGATGTATTAAAGAATGTAGCCTGGATTACAGTGTATGGGAAATGTAATCTACGTAAGTATAAGTTATCCTTACTCCAAGTGTCTCCTAATTGTTTGTTCAGATGACCTATGTAGTCTAATGCTCGGGCGGTATGATAACCTGTGTAATTGTATCAATTTCTGCTTGGGGTAGTAACCAACCTGTGTAATAGTAAGATTGGGTGCGGAATTATATCGAATGTCGCTACACTATGTCATTAGTGTTAATACGCTTTGGCCTGTAGGGAAGGCCGCTAACCTGTGTTATTGTACGAATACATCTTTGCAGTTGCGGAAGGCCGCTAACCTGTGTTATTGTACGACTATATCTGTGTCTTTGCGAAAGGCCGCTCATCTGGGTTATTTTACGAATATTTCGTTGCATTATCGAAATGCCCCTTACCTGTGTTATTGAAGATGCTAGGCCACTGTATGTGTGTGATGCTGATAACCTGTGTAATCGTGTTGTCTGCATGAGCCTATGTTGGTGCTGAAATATGGTAAGAAACGAAGATCGTTCATCATGGAACGTCCGGCGATAGTGATTGTACTAGGTTACTATCAGTGGCCTAGAATATAGTGTGAATCGTTTATGGACGATGAAAGTAATAACAGAAGGATGTATTCGTGTTAGGCAGTTTAAAGGACGTGCTGAGGTCCAAAGACCTGTGTTATTGTGGTGTATGTAACCCTGTATTTGCTTCCGCTACTGCTGAAGTAATGGCGTTCGCTATATAAATTATATTGTACGTCCAGTAATGTATTATGCTTGGCCATATGTGTAAACTTAGTGGCCTATTCGGTGATAATGTATAGGACCGGGCTGTCATCCCGCCTTAATATGGGGTGAATGTTGGAATCCGTGCACTTTCTAAATTCGTGCAAGTAAAAATTTTGTGTACCGATTTCCTAAATGTGGGCATTAACCATGGGAATGTTAATCCCTCTACTGTCATGGGAGATGTATGTATTCGCCTATTACTTATTACATCTGGTTATTGTGTTTGAATTTGCCATCGGCCGCTACCGAAGGTATATATATAAATAATTAAGTTATGTGTCGGTTCCTATCAACTGTGTGCTGTGAATACAGTTGTATGGGAAGGGTGCGTTAATGAATCGTCCCTTGTGAAAGGTGATTGGATCTTTAGTCGGTCGCCTATTGGTCGTGACCGTGTATTGAAATCTGCGTGCGATTAAGTTGGTTAAAAATGTGCGTCCTGTATGAGAGTGTATGAATATTAAATGTGTAGATAGCCTCCTACGTTAAAGGAACTTTTCCGTGGTTCGTTATTTGTATTCCAGTTGAGTGAATGACCTGGCTGACGCATGGCTATGTAGGTGCATGCCTGTCTGCTTGACTTGTCGCAAACAGTTGTTACTAGGGAGGAAGCGTGTATTGCTAAGTGGGCGAGACAGCTCTTGTCACATCCGCGTGTCGCAGCAGAGGATTGACCTCGCTTGCTGATCTAGGCGTGTAACATATGTTAGGCCGTGTCTACAATATATTTCCTGAAAAGACATACATGCACTGTACATGTTATAAGTATGGAACGATTATAAATGACATTATATAGGCAGTCCGTATCTGGTACCATGCAACTTAATAATACCTATGGTGTGGGGCCTAACCGGGAGTGGTGTTGACACCTATTTCTGAATGTGGTTACCAGATGCCATTGCGCATCTGGCGCTATTGCCAATGCTTGTCTGGCGTATCGTGTTCATGGGGACTTAAGGGGAAGATGAGGCACGTGTAATTGCTAAATGTGCCTCTAGCCTCGACCTTTCTTACTCTCTATCTAATGATGTGATATGTCAGAAAGAGAAAAAATGGCTCTATTGTCTCTGGGTGTTACCTATGATATCTGTGTGTGCCGCCTATTTGGGACATTGGACTATCGGATGCCATCGTGTGTCTGACGCTGGCGCTATCTGTAGGGTTCTGGGTTCGATATGTGTGTGACATATATAATTTTATTCCCTACTCGTGTTATTTAACGCTTCCGTTTCTTAGCCACGGAGGGTCGAGGTGTGGGGATGGTTTCCCGGGTATGGTAGGGTTTCATACGCCGTACATGAACCGTGTCCTTAATAATTTTATGGTTGTACCGAATGTTGACGAGGTAGTTTAAGTCCGAAATCTTCCTCTGGATTCTGAACGGACCTGTCCATTTCGGGATGAGGAATTCTGACACGTTTTTATGCGAGTGGGCGACCAGATCATAATGAGCTGTCCGGGTTTGTATTCCTGGTGTTTGTGGGTTTTATCATATGTGAGTTTCTGCCTGTTTTGTGCAGTGCGGATATTACGTCGCGCGGTGTCACGGGCTGTGCACAAATATTGCAACATTTCAGCGTTGCTAGGGAGTGTATCCTGTGGGATGTAAATGTTGTCGATCGGACTGCGCGGATGGTAGCCGTGTAAAAGAAAGTGCGGGGTGTGTTTGGTCGCCTGCGACACGGATGTATTGTAGCTAAATGTTACTGCTGGGAGGTAATTATCCCAGTCGGTGCCCTTGTCGTTAGTGAAACGAGCTAGAGCTCCGCCAAGGATTTTGTTCATAGCTTCCGTTAATCCATTCGTCTGAGAGCTGAAACTAGTGGTCGTGTACGCTTTTATGTGAACCAATGTAAGGAGCTGTGTAATGACATTAGATGTGAAAACTGTTCTTCTGTCGGACAACAACGTGTGGAAAATACCATACTTGGTAATGATTTCCATGAGGAACTCTGCGATTTGGTGCGCGCTAGCTTTTGGGACCGCTTTGGTGATAATGTATCGGGTAAGGTACTCGGTTGCTACCAGTATGTATTTGTTACCTTTGTCGGAGGTTGTAATTGGACCCCGTGACTTCAATACCTATGCGGTGGAAAAGTTCATCTACGGGGATGGGGTGGAGTAAGCCATGGGGGTTACCAGGTCGGTGTTTGTACCTCTGGCATGTGTAACAAGTTTTAATGAACTCTATGATGTCATTTTTCATGTTTTCCCAATAGTATTTATTGCGAATGCGCAAATATGTCTTATGGACTCCAAAGTGTGCGCCATTAAGGGGTGGGCAGTGATATTCCGTCATTACGTGGTTTCGGAGTGTAGTGGGAAGGGCAACGGGTGTGACGTCATGCGTGGCCGTGCATTTGTACCTAAGGAGATCGTCCTTATCAAGAAAAAATCTGCGTGATAAGCGGGCAGTTTTACTATCTACCTGGTCGCGATTACATAAGGCAATCCTAATTTGTCCCAACTGGGGATCGTCTAATTGCTCCTGTTTCAGATCAATGTGAGTGACTGCAAATGTGGGTAAGGAATCCCAGGCATGATTGACATCCTCGTCAGTCGGTTTGAGGACAGGTAGTCTCGAGAGGCCGTCTGCATCAAGGTGTGCCTTACCTTTCTTGTGCTTAACTTCAAAGGTGTATTCATATAATTTAAATATGAACCTATTAAGCCGGGAATTGGGTTTTTTGAATTTATCCCAGTAAAGAAGGCTGGCGTGATCCGTAACTACCATAAAGTTGTTACCATAGAGATATGTCCAGAAGTAATTTACGGCCCAAGAGAAGGCGAGCATCTCTCTTTTGGTTGCGGAATATCTGGTTTCTACCGGTGTAAGTTTACGGCTAGCATAAGTAATTGGGTGTTGTTTGCCATCATCGGCCTCTTGTAGCAGGGCTGCCCCTATGCCAAATTGACTTGCATCCACGTGTACGAAGGTCGGCCTACCTTCCTGAAAATGTTGGAGCAGGGGCGGTGTAATGAGTAAGTGTTTAAGTTTGTTGAAAGCCTCTCTATGTATTTCTGTAACGATAAAGGGTGTTTGCTCGTGTGTAAGCTCGGATAGGGGGTTAGCTATCTGTGCAAATCCGTGAATGAAACGACGATAATAACTGGCGAGGCCCAAAAAAGAACGTAGCTGTTTAATGTTCTCCGGCATGGGAATATCGGTGATGGCGGCGACTTTGGCAGGGTCAGGTGTGATGCCGTCGCGGCTAACAATGTGACCTAGAATGTGGACCTTCGTTTTTGCAAACTGACATTTGGATGGCTTTAGCTTCAATTTAGCGTGCCGGATCCTGTCAATAGCTTCGTGCAAGTGTATGATGTGTTCTTCGAATGTTTGCGAGAAGACTGTTATGTCGTCTATATAAGTTAATACCGAGCGGCATTTGAGGCTCGCGAATGCCTTATCTACCAATTTTTGGAACGTCTGACTGGCATTTTTAAAACCCATTGGCAATACGTTATAACCGAAGAGGCCGTTTTCGGTGACAAATGCCAGCTTATGCCTATCAGGCTCATAGACAGGGATCGAATAAAATCCGGAATAACAATCCATTATTGAAAAATATTTAGCTCCGCTTAGGGTCTCTAGATAAGTGTCTGTGCGCGGTAGTGGATAATTGTCACTCTTAATTAATTTATTGAGGCGTCGATAATCTGTGCAAAATCTTTGCGAACCATCGGGTTTGCGGGTAAGGATGACCGGGGCACTATAATTAGACACAATGGGGTGGATGATTTTGGCTTCTAACATCTCCTGAATTTGTGTTTCTATGGCTTGTCGCTCCTTAGAGCTAACCTTGTAAGGTGCCTGGTGAACCGGAGCATCACTGGTCAATTCGACACGGTGGTGAATTAAGTCGGTCACTTCTACGTCGGCAAGGGAATGTGCAAAAATGTCCTTATATTCTTCTAAGAGGTCTGTAAGCTTCTTATTCTGTTCTGGGGTTAGTGACTGTGTGTCCCCAATGGCGGGCGTGGCTGTGTTAGCACTCGTGGTTGTTGGCGGAGATATGGTAACCAACGGAGAGACCTGGTGCGCCCGCGGGACTCGGTGCGCTCGTGGATTGTATGTATTCCGGGCGTGTGACATCGGGTGTGTAGTGATAAGGTCTCCGTTCACTAACCGTATTTCATAAGCGACAAAGCTAATGTTCGCTTCGAACTTGGCAAGAAAGTTCGTGCCAATGATACCAGGAACGGAAAGGTCCTTAATAACAAACATGGGATAGCTAGTTTCAAAAGAACCTATTTGGAGATGTATATCAGTAGTGCCTAAGCAGGAAATGGTTTGGGAATTAGCAGCCACAAGGCGAGTGTTGAGAGGCATCCTGTGTATGCGCTCTTTGTTAATGTACTTACTGCTGACACAGCAAATAGCTGATCCCGTGGCTAATAAGATCTGAATTTCATACCCGTTAATTTTGGCCGGGATAGAGAGGGCTGTAATATTGTGTCCGTCCTGTGCAGTATACATGTTGTTAAGGGTATACGTGATGATCGGTGCTGCGGGATTTTGGGACGGTGAATTATGTTTATCGTTATGTATCGCGGCCTGCGAGACTGTTTGTTCTGCCGGTCTAGTACTTGTGTTGAGAAAACGTGGAGTTGCGGTCTGATCACTGAACCTGACACGCTTTGCTGAGTCCCGCGAAATTGGGAGTCGTAATTCAGCTGTGTCATTCCCGTCTGCCATGTGCAGTGTCCTAAGCTTTCTCTTGAGCTGTTGGTGAATGGATACATATTTGGAATGATGTTTGCTGTCACGGGATGTGAACCCTGGTCTCGGCAGGGGTATTCTAAAGGGCCGATGTGTCTGAGTGGTTGTGGGTTTGCAGCCGGCTTTCTGTGGAGGTAACTTATTCGCGACGGTAGCGATACACGTTACCAGCTTCGCCGCGCCTGGTTTAGTGGTCGGGCCGCTTGGATCTGCGGGTGGAATCAATGTGGGTGGGCGTATCAAGGGTAGTCTAACTACGTTCGTCTTGGAAACGCCCTTAGGGGTTGTAATCTTGTCGCCAGTTGTCAATATGTCTATAGTGTCCTCTTTTTCAACCTGAGGGGCGGAGGGTTGAGGTGTGTGAGGCGATTTGATAGTGAGAGGGCTGTAATGACCCGCATTCGGATTGCCCGTGAACAAAAGGTACAGATGTTTGTCGTAGCCTACTGTAGGAAAAGTGGGTGCCATCTTGTCCAGTGTATAGACATGGATATTATGCTTAATGATATGGCCTAGAGCGGTAACCTCCGTCGCTCCAGCGTATGTGCCATTTCGATGCATGTAATCCCCATATGCATATTTATTGGGGAATAAGGCATCATTCCCGTCGGCGAGGAAATATTTATACTCGTTCCAGTGTGCCATTATATACATGACCAGCTGTGTTCGGAGTTCTTTATGCTGGTCCTCATCTTTATGGAGCAGGAAACTGAGTGCTTGAAAGAGGCAATTACCATCCCCTTTGACCGTATGTGCCTGGAGCTGCGATCGAGGAGGTATTTCCTGCGCTGTATTCTGGCGGGCGGAAGTTGGGGGGATTGGTGGCTTACTGGATTGGCCAGGACAGTTGTCCAGCGGGGGTTGAGTGGAATGCTTAGTGGTTACCGGGGGAGGTTTATCCGATTGAGTGGGGGCTGGCCCTCCCCTAGCTAATAGTTTTTTTGGCTGGGCATAACCTCGGTTGTCTGTGTAGCGAGGCTGCCCCCTGGGCACATTGTCTCGCCAATTGTTTGACCGGGGCTGATATTGGGGGTTGGGGAGTAATACCCGTCTATCTCGTGGGGGTGAATGCCTTCGTGAATCTCGTGGAGGGAGGTCGGGCAGTGGATAGTCCTCCGGTCCCCTTTCCCGTATTACAGGGGCGTACTGAGGGTACCCTGGAAGAGGTCTTTCGTACTGGGGCTCATATCGCTCCTGCTGCGGGGAGTGTTTGGCCGACGGTATGGCGGGGCATAGACCAGGCGTGTGTATCTTGTGTTTTGGTCACGATGCCATGTTCGATCGTCCCTATATTGGGGATGATGGTTCGGTGGGTAATCTGGGGATGGGTTGCCTCGTGGGCGAGTATCTGCCCGATACTGTGTTGGTCGGAAGGGATTTGATTCACTGCGGCGTGGCACTTCCTCCCAGTGTTGGGAATAAAAGTTCGCTTCTCTCAGCGGGGGTGAATTATGCCGTGGGGGATGATTGGGTCTATATGGATCCTGGTGATCGCCCCGTGGTGATCGTCCCTTATCTTGTGGATCCTCCCTACGAGGGCGGGTTTTATTGCTAGTGTGTATGGCCGTAATTTGCATCTCCCGCATCTGTTTTGTCAGATCGCGGATTTGCTGATGCAGATCACCGTTATCCGCGCGGATGTGCTGGCCCACGGCTTTTTGGGTAATTTTGTTGCCCTCTTCTACAAATTTGATGTTTGCCTGTAGCTCTATTACGGTGTTGCTTTGCAAGGTGCAGAGCTTATCTACCAAGGTAGGGCGCATTCCCTGCATAAGGAGACGCACTTTCTGCCTGTCTGGCATCTCCCTATTATACCTCTCACACATCAATAATTTGGCATTAATGTATGCCTGTGTGGCTTCCGTGGGACCTTGTATGCGGGCGCGGATTTTGTCGTACAAGTCATCCTCATCAGGGGTGAGTTGAAATGTGTTAACGAGGGAGGCTGAAAACTGCTCCCAGGTGGCATCGGCCAAGGTGGCTTCGTGGAGTTCGTACCACGTTAGGGCCGATTTGGTGAGGTATGCCGGTAGGAGGCGTTTCTTGTCCTCAGCTGACCAGCCGTTAATTTTAGCCGTTCGATTGAAGGCTTTCAAATATTCCTCGGGGTCCTGCTTGTCACCTGGGTATTTAGCAGGTTGTATCATTGGATACTTTGTAGGCATGGCCATGTCCGCGCTGTAAGAAGTGTTGGGAAAGGGGGTTCGTTCAACTGGAGAATCTAGGTCGCTGTTATTTAATGCAACGCTAGAGTGTGCGTGGCTTAGGGGTTGCTGGTGAATCTCGACTGGTGTTATGTAGGTGTTTCCGCCTTGGGAGGTACCTGGGTGGCTAGGGGTAGAGTGTGGAGCGTCCTGAGGGTTGAATTGCTCAGTACCCTGGATATTATCCAGCGACAAGTTATGTTCAATGTTGACCGCTTGTAGCGTGGAAAGCGCCTTGTTAATATGGTCGCCTAGAGTTAAAGCGATGGCGTGTATATCTGCGATAAGTCCCCCGCTCGAAGAATTGTGTGGAATTTCGTCTAACTGCTGTAACAGGACCTGCAACCCGTTGTAGGTTTGTTGCGTGTCACTGATGTGTTTTAAGATAGCGTACGGTAATGTGGGGGTTAATTCCACACTGTCAACGCTATCTGGGGACGCCTGTTGAGCGTTCTGTGTCTGTGCTCGTATGAGGGGACGTTTTTGTCTGATTACGTTTGGGTATTTGAGTTTGAGATCTAAAGTTGCGTCCTCAAGTTCGGCAAGTAATTGGCCTGTGTTGTGTTCTGTTATTATGTCGGGGTTTTTAACTAGGATTTTAGGGCGTAGTGGTTTGGTGGTAACGGCGAGGTTGTGTGCTGTATTTCTAAGTGCACGCTTGACCTTACCAATATGTTGGTATCTGAGCATGGATCTGTACTGTACGTCCTACTGTAAAGGCGTATCTATGGGGATGTAAATTGCGTATGCTTAGGTAAGGGTAGCGTTTAAAAATGTATTATCTATCGGAGCGGGCTTGGGTTGGGTACAAAATATTACTGGATCCGCATTCCCAAAAATTTTCCCAATTTTGGGTGGCGTTCGCTTGGCTAGTAAGAGGTTACGTTTAGAGACCTTTCCCGCAGAAATACGTTGTATGTACTCCTTTAGGCGTTGTCTTATGACAACGTCGCGGTACCCGGCAACTCCACCATGTGTAGGGTACCTGTGAGGGTACCTCTACAAAGTATTAATCTAAGGGTTGAAATAAATGTGTATAGGGGGATAGCTTGGCAATTACGTGTAAGAGGTGGTGATTAGCTAGTGGCTTGGGATCGTCAGTACGATCTGAAAGGAGAACTCCCCAAGATACTGCTTGGCGGGGTAGTTCAGGGTGTGAGTGTGAAAGGAAGGGTGGTTTACTTAGTGCTCTGTGCGCGATATCGGCGCTAAGCGGTCTGATGTGAATCGTAAGCAGGCGAGCTGGGAGCGAGCCTGCTGGTGTCAGCGCTGTGGCTGTGACGCTCTGCTGACGTCTCGAAGCAATTAAATAACAGTGCTAATACTAGATCCTACCTAGCGGGGAAGTTAAGAGGGTAGGATCTTATCAATTAATTAAATAAATGAAAAGACCAGTGGCTTCTACTATGTTTGAGTTTAATGAGTACTTCGGATTTGAAGTACTCCGGTAATTAGCAGAACAGTTAATAAAAATAAGTAATTATCACAATCCAAGCACAGGGGGATGGGAGTGTAATTGAATGTGTGTGTAGTGATCGCTTAAGACACTTACCCTTCGTCTTCCAGCAGCGATTCGGCACGCAGGTAACACTGAGACAGACTGATCCGGAGGCATGACCTCCCGGAGTTTTTATAGGAGCGTCGCGCTGCGTTTGCGGAATTTGCACATTTCTCCCATGTCATAGCCCTCCCTGGGGTCGTTGGGCTTGGACACGAGGCTACCTGAGTTCATTGAGGCAATAATTTGTTAGATGTGTAATTATGAGGATGTATTCGTTGGTTCTTGAAGTAGGTATGTGGCATTTGGTTTTCCGGGGGTGTTAGTGTTAGGGGATGATGGTGGCGTACCCTAGGGGTACAACAATACCTTTACCCCTTCAATATTGGCTTTCACTAACAATGGTTCATTATTATGTGTAACAAGGTTTACCTCTACTCCATTCGCATAGTTCCCAGTATCTCTCATTACCTCATTAATTCTGTTTTTATTACTATCCTCAGTGTCGTTTAGTTTAAATCCTATTTCTTCTTCTTCTACTACACACATGTCCTCATCTACTAGCCTACACATTTCCCTTGCTTCTTTCTCCTCATTAAATGATAGTTCCCACTCACATGACTCTTGTATTACATCCCTATTATTTACTCTGTTTATGACTACTTGATCATAATCACTACTCACGTGATAGTCCAGAATACTTTCCTCATATTGTTCCTGTTTAACACACGTATGTTCCGATCGTTGTCCGTCGCCGCTAACAATAGCTTCAGCTGATTCCCTACAATACGGAGCATATCGCCATTGTTCACTACACTCCTCTTGTTGCCCTTCGTTACTGATAACTGCTTAAATTTGCTGTCTATGAGAACGAGCCGTATGACCCATTTTTCCACACGCAAAACAATTTACACTCTTGGACCAGCAATTATCTGGGTGACACTTTGACGATCCACATCTCCAGCATCCTTGTGACACCTTGTAAGGTTGTCTCCGCCCTGAGTGTTGACTTCTAGGCACTGCGTGTGCTCGTCCGGAAGTCCCGTGCATTTCCTTTCCTCTGTTTGGCGCCGGAGATTGAAACTGTTGACCAAAAGCTCCGCGTCCTGGGATAGTGCCTCGTCCCCAGGCCCGTCCTCGAGCCCCGCTATTATTGGTGACACGGCTATCTCCGCGATTTTGACTGTATACAGGCTCATACTGAAATTTATTGACCTGGTATCCTTCCCATTCTGTGGCCATCTGTTGTGACTGTGTTTGCCACTTCTCCATTTCTTTAGCCACTTCCACCGCTCTATCATAAGTAAGATTTGGCTCTTGGTATAATCGATCTCTAGTTTTGTCTGATGTGAGACCAAACATGAACTGATCTCGAAGACGAGAGTCCAAATTGTTTCCAAAATCACACGTCTGGCTGCGTCTAAGTTTAAGCACAAATTCCGCAACTATCTGAGATGGCAGTTATATCATACGTTGAAATCATACTGTCTCGGCGAGCACCAATCCGGCAGGATTAAAATGTTTCTTTAATCTTGCCTGAAGGTCCACAAGGGTATGATTTCTGGGTTCCACAGGTCTGCACAAACAATTTTGAATTGCCCGTACTTTGCAATTTAAATGATTAAGAAAAAGCTTTTTTTTCTCACAGCGATTGGTTCATCCGCGAGAGAATGGATTCGTTCAGTTGCCAGTGCGTCCGGACCCAACGCATGGTTATTCATTAAACAGTAGTCCTCGAATTTGCTGTAAAAGTCTTCAATTTTCTCATCCTTTGGATTGAAAACGTCCAGGTTTCCAGGTGGTTGGGCCATATTTTGAATGTCCTCCTCAAGTTCCTTTATTATATTATGAAGTGCTGGTGCTCTTGTAAGCTGGTCGCGGCTTTCAGCATTGCACTCCTCCGCGTCAAATCCTTCGAAACCAAGGTCCATCGTATTTAATTGACTCCATATAACTGTACTTTCCACATAATCACTATTTACTTGTCCTTTTCACTTAACTTACGTTTTAACCACTGCACTCTGCAGGTTCTTTTTACTAAATCCGTTTTCCACTCATCGCCAGTGTAATTACTTCTTCACTCTTGTCCATTTGTAACTCAACTCGTTATTTCTAAGACGTGCCAACATAACATCACCAATATGCATTACCAACATTTACAATTTATACATATCATTGATACACACATGATACCTATTACATCACAATTCTATCCCATGCTTCTAAGATCCTACTGACAGTACTTAAAGGCCGAATCAGAAGCAAAATAGAACAGAATTTAGATAACGACCAATATGACTTTAGAGCAGGTAAGGGTACTAGAGAAGCAATTCTAGCTCTGCGTCAATTAAGTACTGGAAAGAAGACTAAAAGTTAGCAGGAAAATTTATGTACCTTTCGTTGATTTAGAGAAAGCAATCGACAAGGTTGACTGGAAGTTATTATTTCAAACTCGGAGAACGTTGGGTCTTGATTAGAAGGACAGATGTTTGCTTTTTAACTTGTATAAAGACCAAAGCACTGAAATAAACATAAATGGAACAAAAAGAGAAGCAAATATAAGAAGAGGAGTGTGACAAGGCTGTCCCTTATCACCATATCTGTTTAATATATTCATAGAATATACAATTCTAACAGTAAAAGAAAAAAAAGGAGTCAAATTTAATGGTAAACAAATTCATACTATTCACTTTGTGGATGATGTTGCTTTGGTAGCTGATTCAGAGCCCACCATGACTACAATGCTCAGTATGCTAAATAACACGTTAGAGAAGTTCAGGCTAAAAATAAACACTAGGGCCGATTGCAGAGACGGTATTTAGACGCTGTTGAAGGTTAAACAAAGTCTAAATATGGCTTCCGCATAGCGAAGACGTTATTTATCACTTAGACATCGTCTAAAGTCGGCGTTTAAGGATCCATGTTTAAACACTGCCGAGAACACTGTTTAACCCCAAATGTAGGAGCGAATTTCAGCTGGTGGTTGTTTACTATGGAGCATGTAAATTATATCGCTATGTTGAGACGGTTCAGGAGAGAGTTGTTAGTCAGACGGCCTCCTGTACGACGGATGCTGCGAGATCGGAGCAATCCTTTTGAAATGTACTGAGATGCACAGTTTAAAATAAGATTTCGCTTTCTAAAAGAAACTGTGAGGGACTTGTTGCGTGACGTGGGAGATTTTCTCGAGCACGACACCAGGGGATGCCCATTACTGTCACCCTACAGCTCCTTCTGACATTACGATTTTTGGCAACTGGTGCATTTTATACTATGAATGGCGATACTATAAATGTCAACGCAGCGACTGTGTGCCGGACAGTAGATCATGTTGTGACTGCCATCAATAGTTTGAGGAGGAGATTTATCAACTTCCCTAATAATGATGAGTTACCCACTATCAAGAATGATTTCGCTGTCCTATACAGGTAAATAATTGTTCTTTCTGTGGATTGTTAACTATCAGCTCTCCTTGATAGCGTGGATAGACTATATATATATATATATATATATAATGCGAACTCCAGTGATATCTCTTACACTGTGGAACGTGATTATGTTATTATTTCTAGGGCTAACTTCCCCGGAATAATAGGACTTCTGTCTCGGGACAGTCGGATGAGGAGCTGCAAAGATGCGCGCGCACCAGGCAGCGAGGAGCATTTGAATAGCGCCGACTTGAAATGCTCCTCGCTGTCTCATTGTATGATTGTTACCTACAACAACAAACTATTTAGCGATAAAAAATCGATACATTCGTCGTTATCATTTCCACACCATTTATTGAAGTAGATAACTCGGACGGGGTCCATGCACGGACGAGCCAGCTTGGTGTTCCTAGGCAACACCCCACACAAGACACCGCATAAACCTAGAAAAATTGCTGAGTTTTAAGATTCCCATTCCTTGTAATATATCCACATAGCAACATTTCTGCAAAGGACGGGATCAACGGCGAATTCAGCCGAGTGTTAGACGCAGCCTGGAGCAAATGAAATTCATGAGAAAACAGTCCAAGGAGATGAAATTGGGTGAAGAAGACGCCATAAGAGAAAAGGGAAACATATGGTTCTGGGGACTTTTAGACAGTGTGTGAAGAAGAAAAACATTCTAATGTTTTAAAATTGTTTTGCTGCACAATTCTTTTTTTTTTACTTTACACCAACTATTCAGCAGCAAATATTAACCAATCTCAATAATATTTTTGTAGCATATGAAGATATCTATCTCCCATAATTCAGTGCATCCATATTAGTTAAAATAGTTATCGTTTATTTTTAAATAATTTTTTACTTTAATTTTAGGAAATAAAAATTAATTTTGTGAAACATATTTTATTTCAGGTACTATTTCATATTTCTCCAAACCCATGCACAGAATTATTAGTCTGTGCAATGAGTACATTGTGTAAAAAGATTGTAAAGTTTCAGTAATTTTTAGTGGTAAATAACTTAGTTGGTATCAATTTTTTAAGGAAAAGACTATCTTTTAGTAATTTCTGCCCATACTGATTAACTGAAAGGAATAATTTTTCACTTTTTGCGTTATGAAAGATGTTGGTTGGTTTTTTTTTTTTATTTAGTCAATTTACCCTCTAGGTTGGTGGTTCCCACGGACTCAGCGAGGGAACTCCCCACTACCGCCTCTATGGGCAGTGTCCTGGAGCTTGGAACATCTGGACGGGCTGGATACAACTGGGGAGGTGTGATCAGCACTTCGCCCAGGCGGCCTCACCTGCAAAGCGAACAGGGGTCTCATGAGGGAGGGGAAGGGATGGAAGATAGGGATGGATAGGCTAGGAAGAGGGAAGGAGGCGGCCGTGGCCTTACAGTAGGTACCATCCCAGCATTTGCCCGAAGACGAAGTGGGAAACCACGGAAAACCACTTCGAGGATGGCTGAGGTGGGAATCGAACACCCTCTACTCATTTGGGCCACCCGAGGCTGAGTAGACCCCGTTCCAGTCCTCATACCACTTTTCAAATTTCGTGGCAGAGCCGGGAATCGAACCCAGGACCTCCGGGACGGCAGCTAACTATGCTGACCGCTACGCTACGGAGGCGACAAAGATGTTGGTTGTATGGAAATAAAATTTGGTGCAGTTTGGATCACTGGGAGCAAAACAATTTTTTTAGCAGCCTATAGTGTCCCCTTAAAGAACCTTCCACTAATTACACCTGTGTGAAGCTAAATTGTATAGGTTAGGAATGTAAACAACGCTCTTAGGTTTCTACGTTCGTTGCGGTGGCGTCTAGTAGCTAAGTTCTGAACTAGGCCTAGTAGTCGTTGACGATGGCGTTTGGCGGCAAAAGTAGGAACTATTTGAAAAATTCAAAGTTGCAGTCCTTACTTGAGTTAAAAAACAGATACACACACTAATACAGCCATCACAATTAACACCGGTTATCAGACAGATTCTACACACACCCAAAGTAACTTACACGGGGCTACATGACCGCGTTGTCGCAGCCCCTAAACTGAGGAACCAACCAACCAAATACAGAACGTGTCATAGGCTAATATTATTATTCTGGGATAAATTTTGAACTATTTAAATAGTATCCGTCCATGGTTTTAAACAGTATTTAGGGAAAATAGAATTTTAAATGAGAGAAAACATGTTTACTATCGTCCTCGTAGATCATGTAGACAAAACTTTTTTTTAAAATCGTGTTTACCCTCCAGGGTGGTGGCTCCCAGGGACTCAGCGAGGGAACTCACCCCTACCGCCTATCCAGGCAGTGTCCTAGAGCTGGGAACATCTAATCGGAAGGGATACAACTGGTGAGGTGGGATTAGCACCTCGCCCAGGCGGTCTCACCTGCAAAGCGAACAGGGGCCTCATGAGGGAAGGGAGGGGAAGATTGGGATGGATAGGCAAGGAAGAGGGAAGGAGGCGGCCGTGGCCTTACGGTAGGGACCATCCCGGCATTTGCCCGAAGACGAAGTGGGAAACCACGGAAAACCACTTCGAGGATGGCTGAGGGGGAATCGAACCCCCTCTACTCATTTGGGCCACCCGAGGCTGAGTAGACCCCGTTCCAGTCCTCGTACCACTTTTCAAATTTCGTGGCAGAGCCGGGAATCGAACCCAGGACCTCCGGGGCGGCAGCTAAGCATGCTGACCGCTACGCTACGGAGGCGACGTAGACAAAATTAAGTTGCAATATTGTTGTAAGACGTGAGGAGGATATAATAAAATAATTAAAAAGAAGTAAAAATTTTCGCCCTTGGATAGCCTTGAACCCGGGATCTTCAAAACAACAAAGGAGCGCGATACCTCTTGCACACTTTTCCAACACTTTTTACGGCATTTTGTTACGCTTCTTAATAGCGCGTAGGGTTAAATATCCAATTATTACAGTTAGATCTTAAATATTGATTGGAATGCATTCATTCTGTACCAGGCATATTTTGATATGTACTTAGAGCAAGTTTCACGACCGCTTTGCATTAATAATGCAAATCGACTGTAAATGTTACCCCGAAACGACAACTGTCCTCCATGTTTTATTTCTTACAATTTGGCGCACGAAATGCTAGCGTGTGATACACTTCAGTCATAAAAGCTGGTGTTCGACGAGGATGAACAGAATCATACAGGAATGAAAGACACGCACACAGGTGGGATAATTCTTGTAGGTAACAATCTCACAATGAGACAGCAAGGAGCATTTCAAGTCGGCACTATTCAAATGCTCTTCGCTGCCGGGTGCGCGCGCATCTTTGCGGCTCCTCATCCGACTGTCCCGAGACAGAAGTAATAATAGGTGCTATTGACTGTACCCGTATCAGAATAACTTGTCCCGATCGTGAGAGGGCTGTCACGTACATGAATCGGAAGGGATTCTATTCTAATAACTGCCAAGTAAGTACACACAACACTACTACACAGTAGTTCTTTTTTCCGTTGTCGCTGTTATTTGTACTCACCCTACGACAACAATATAATCAAAACTACATTTCATTATACGGCATGCACAACAGTGGATAAACATACGGATTAACGAGTTCATGTTAACGCTCCTTTACAACACGTAGCAGCAGCGGCAACAAAATAAAGTATTACTACCACTATGGTTTAAACCTACTCTATACAGTGGATTTTTATTTCATTTCAGGTGATATGTGAAACAAAGATGAAAATAAGGAGTATTGTTGCTCGATGGCCTGGCTCGACCCACGACAGCAGAACATTTCGAAATTCCACTATTCACGACCGCCTGGAAAGAGGAGAGGTTAGGGGACATCTTGTCGGAGATTCTGGCTACACATGTAAGAAATACTTAAAAAAAACTCACTCCGATTTTGAATCCAAGGAACGCAGCTGATACGCGTTATAACCGAGCGCATGTCCTGGCCAGAAATGTAGTAGTAATAACTTTTGGTTCGTGGAAAAGAAGATTTCCTTGTCTTGCACATGGTCTGCGAACGAAAGTACGAAAAGCCCTGAAAATCATCATTGCAACTGCTGTGCTACATAACCTCGCTGTGCAGCGCGGTGAACTTGACCTGGAAGCAGACTTACCAGATGATGAAGTGCCTATAGCTGATGATATGACAAAACAGATGGCGTCAGCTCGTAATTGATAATTACTTCAACTGCTAGAAATCATGCCAAGACAAGATCACCTCAAGTAAAAGAAAAATATATTTATTAATTATTATTTCACTTACATTATTCTGTTCACTGTTTAATTCACTGATTCGTGCCATTGCGGCAGGGTATGCCCTTTCTTTATAATCTCTTTCTCGATTAAATATATATCCAACAAAGCCTTCTTCTCCTGTAACTCTTAAACCCGCACCTGTTAGGAATGGATTTCTTTCATCAGCTGATTAATGATGGTGCCAGCATCGATGAGTTTTCATTGGTCGCAGCTGGCAAAGAGTAGCATGGAAGACACTTCTATTTCCGTTTTCGTACTGAAATCGAAACATAAACGATGTCTAGTTAGACACCGGTTAAACACTGTCTAAGAAATGGAACATCGATCATTACTTAGACGTCATCTAGGTAGACATTGTCTAAGTCTTAAAACTAGTCATCGTTTCTGCAATCGGCCCTATGTGATTATTTAACAATAGATTTTTCCTGCTCTGAAATGCTTCCTTTGCCATAGCAATTCTTCTTTTGACTTCTGTATGGCACTGATTGTCACTGGTAACGACACTACCCAGATAACACAATTCTGTAACCTAATCTATTTATGTACAGCCTAACTTAATATTTGTTTTCAATTCAGTCTTCTTCTTTTGAACAATCATGATTTTCATTTTCTAAGGGCCGATTGCAGAAACGATGACTAGTTTTAAGACTTAGACAATGTCTACCTAGATGACGTCTAAGTAATGATCGATGTTCCATTTCTTAGACAGTGTTTAACCGGTGTCTAACTAGACATCGTTTATGTTTCGATTTCAGTACGAAAACGGAAATAGAAGTGTCTTCCATGCTACTCTTTGCCAGCTGCGACCAATGAAAACTCATCGATGCTGGCACCATCATTAATCAGCTGATGAAAGAAATCCATTCCTAACAGGTGCGGGTTTAAGAGTTACAGGAGAAGAAGGCTTTGTTGGATATATATTTAATCGAGAAAGAGATTATAAAGAAAGGGCATACCCTGCCGCAATGGCACGAATCAGTGAATTAAACAGTGAACAGAATAATGTAAGTGAAATAATAATTAATAAATATATTTTTCTTTTACTTGAGGTGATCTTGTCTTGGCATGATTTCTAGCAGTTGAAGTAATTATCAATTACGAGCTGACGCCATCTGTTTTGTCATATCATCAGCTATAGGCACTTCATCATCTGGTAAGTCTGCTTCCAGGTCAAGTTCACCGCGCTGCACAGCGAGGTTATGTAGCACAGCAGTTGCAATGATGATTTTCAGGGCTTTTCGTACTTTCGTTCGCAGACCATGTGCAAGACAAGGAAATCTTCTTTTCCACGAACCAAAAGTTATTACTACTACATTTCTGGCCAGGACATGCGCTCGGTTATAACGCGTATCAGCTGCGTTCCTTGGATTCAAAATCGGAGTGAGTTTCTTTTAAGTATTTCTTACATGTGTAGCCAGAATCTCCGACAAGATGTCCCCTAACCTCTCCTCTTTCCAGGCGGTCGTGAATAGTGGAATTTCGAAATGTTCTGCTGTCGTGGGTCGAGCCAGGCCATCGAGCAACAATACTCCTTATTTTCATCTTTGTTTCACATATCACCTGAAATGAAATAAAAATCCACTGTATAGAGTAGGTTTAAACCATAGTGGTAGTAATACTTTATTTTGTTGCCGCTGCTGCTACGTGTTGTAAAGGAGCGTTAACATGAACTCGTTAATCCGTATGTTTATCCACTGTTGTGCATGCCGTATAATGAAATGTAGTTTTGATTATATTGTTGTCGTAGGGTGAGTACAAATAACAGCGACAACGGAAAAAAGAACTACTGTGTAGTAGTGTTGTGTGTACTTACTTGGCAGTTATTAGAATAGAATCCCTTCCGATTCATGTACGTGACAGCCCTCTCACGATCGGGACAAGTTATTCTGATACGGGTACAGTCAATAGCACCTATTATTACTTCTGTCTCGGGACAGTCGGATGAGGAGCCGCAAAGATGCGCGCGCACCCGGCAGCGAGGAGCATTTGAATAGCGCCGACTTGAAATGCTCCTTGCTGTCTCATTGTGAGATTGTTACCTACAAGAATTATCCCACCTGTGTGCGTGTCTTTCATTCCTGTATGATTCTGTTCATCCTCGTCGAACACCAGCTTTTATGACTGAAGTGTATCACACGCTAGCATTTCGTGCGCCAAATTGTAAGAAATAAAACATGGAGGACAGTTGTCGTTTCGGGGTAACATTTACAGTCGATTTGCATTATTAATGCAAAGCGGTCGTGAAACTTGCTCTAAGTACATATCAAAATATGCCTGGTACAGAATGAATGCATTCCAATCAATATTTAAGATCTAACTGTAATAATTGGATATTTAACCCTACGCGCTATTAAGAAGCGTAACAAAATGCCGTAAAATGTGTTGGAAAAGTGTGCAAGAGGTATCGCGCTCCTTTGTTGTTTTGAAGATCCCGGGTTCAAGGCTATCCAAGGGCGAAAATTTTTACTTCTTTTTAATTATTTTATTATATCCTCCTCACGTCTTACAACAATATTGCAACTTAATTTTGTCTACGTCGCCTCCGTAGCGTAGCGGTCAGCATGCTTAGCTGCCGCCCCGGAGGTCCTGGGTTCGATTCCCGGCTCTGCCACGAAATTTGAAAAGTGGTACGAGGACTGGAACGGGGTCTACTCAGCCTCGGGTGGCCCAAATGAGTAGAGGGGGTTCGATTCCCCCTCAGCCATCCTCGAAGTGGTTTTCCGTGGTTTCCCACTTCGTCTTCGGGCAAATGCCGGGATGGTCCCTACCGTAAGGCCACGGCCGCCTCCTTCCCTCTTCCTTGCCTATCCATCCCAATCTTCCCCTCCCTTCCCTCATGAGGCCCCTGTTCGCTTTGCAGGTGAGACCGCCTGGGCGAGGTGCTAATCCCACCTCACCAGTTGTATCCCTTCCGATTAGATGTTCCCAGCTCTAGGACACTGCCTGGATAGGCGGTAGGGGTGAGTTCCCTCGCTGAGTCCCTGGGAGCCACCACCCTGGAGGGTAAACACGATTTTAAAAAAAAGTTTTGTCTACATGATCTACGAGGACGATAGTAAACATGTTTTCTCTCATTTAAAATTCTATTTTCCCTAAATACTGTTTAAAACCATGGACGGATACTATTTAAATAGTTCAAAATTTATCCCAGAATAATAATATTAGCCTATGACACGTTCTGTATTTGGTTGGTTGGTTCCTCAGTTTAGGGGCTGCGACAACGCGGTCATGTAGCCCCGTGTAAGTTACTTTGGGTGTGTGTAGAATCTGTCTGATAACCGGTGTTAATTGTGATGGCTGTATTAGTGTGTGTATCTGTTTTTTAACTCAAGTAAGGACTGCAACTTTGAATTTTTCAAATAGTTCCTACTTTTGCCGCCAAACGCCATCGTCAACGACTACTAGGCCTAGTTCAGAACTTAGCTACTAGACGCCACCGCAACGAACGTAGAAACCTAAGAGCGTTGTTTACATTCCTAACCTATACAATTTAGCTTCACACAGGTGTAATTAGTGGAAGGTTCTTTAAGGGGACACTATAGGCTGCTAAAAAAATTGTTTTGCTCCCAGTGATCCAAACTGCACCAAATTTTATTTCCATACAACCAACATCTTTGTCGCCTCCGTAGCGTAGCGGTCAGCATAGTTAGCTGCCGTCCCGGAGGTCCTGGGTTCGATTCCCGGCTCTGCCACGAAATTTGAAAAGTGGTATGAGGACTGGAACGGGGTCTACTCAGCCTCGGGTGGCCCAAATGAGTAGAGGGTGTTCGATTCCCACCTCAGCCATCCTCGAAGTGGTTTTCCGTGGTTTCCCACTTCGTCTTCGGGCAAATGCTGGGATGGTACCTACTGTAAGGCCACGGCCGCCTCCTTCCCTCTTCCTAGCCTATCCATCCCTATCTTCCATCCCTTCCCCTCCCTCATGAGACCCCTGTTCGCTTTGCAGGTGAGGCCGCCTGGGCGAAGTGCTGATCACACCTCCCCAGTTGTATCCAGCCCGTCCAGATGTTCCAAGCTCCAGGACACTGCCCATAGAGGCGGTAGTGGGGAGTTCCCTCGCTGAGTCCGTGGGAACCACCAACCTAGAGGGTAAATTGACTAAATAAAAAAAAAAAACCAACCAACATCTTTCATAACGCAAAAAGTGAAAAATTATTCCTTTCAGTTAATCAGTATGGGCAGAAATTACTAAAAGATAGTCTTTTCCTTAAAAAATTGATACCAACTAAGTTATTTACCACTAAAAATTACTGAAACTTTACAATCTTTTTACACAATGTACTCATTGCACAGACTAATAATTCTGTGCATGGGTTTGGAGAAATATGAAATAGTACCTGAAATAAAATATGTTTCACAAAATTAATTTTTATTTCCTAAAATTAAAGTAAAAAATTATTTAAAAATAAACGATAACTATTTTAACTAATATGGATGCACTGAATTATGGGAGATAGATATCTTCATATGCTACAAAAATATTATTGAGATTGGTTAATATTTGCTGCTGAATAGTTGGTGTAAAGTAAAAAAAAAAGAATTGTGCAGCAAAACAATTTTAAAACATTAGAATGTTTTTCTTCTTCACACACTGTCTAAAAGTCCCCAGAACCATATGTTTCCCTTTTCTCTTATGGCGTCTTCTTCACCCAATTTCATCTCCTTGGACTGTTTTCTCATGAATTTCATTTGCTCCAGGCTGCGTCTAACACTCGGCTGAATTCGCCGTTGATCCCGTCCTTTGCAGAAATGTTGCTATGTGGATATATTACAAGGAATGGGAATCTTAAAACTCAGCAATTTTTCTAGGTTTATGCGGTGTCTTGTGTGGGGTGTTGCCTAGGAACACCAAGCTGGCTCGTCCGTGCATGGACCCCGTCCGAGTTATCTACTTCAATAAATGGTGTGGAAATGATAACGACGAATGTATCGATTTTTTATCGCTAAATAGTTTGTTGTTGTAGGTAACAATCATACAATGAGACAGCGAGGAGCATTTCAAGTCGGCGCTATTCAAATGTTCCTCGCTGCCTGGTGCGCGCGCATCTTTGCAGCTCCTCATCCGACTGTCCCGAGACAGAAGTCCTATTATTCCGGGGAAGTTAGCCCTAGAAATAATAACATAATCACGTTCCACAGTGTAAGAGATAACACTGGAGTTCGCATTATATATATATATATATATATAGTCTATCCACGCTATCAAGGAGAGCTGATAGTTAACAATCCACAGAAAGAACAATTATTTACCTGTATAGGACAGCGAAATCATTCTTGATAGTGGGTAACTCATCATTATTAGGGAAGTTGATAAATCTCCTCCTCAAACTATTGATGGCAGTCACAACATGATCTACTGTCCGGCACACAGTCGCTGCGTTGACATTTATAGTATCGCCATTCATAGTATAAAATGCACCAGTTGCCAAAAATCGTAATGTCAGAAGGAGCTGTAGGGTGACAGTAATGGGCATCCCCTGGTGTCGTGCTCGAGAAAATCTCCCACGTCACGCAACAAGTCCCTCACAGTTTCTTTTAGAAAGCGAAATCTTATTTTAAACTGTGCATCTCAGTACATTTCAAAAGGATTGCTCCGATCTCGCAGCATCCGTCGTACAGGAGGCCGTCTGACTAACAACTCTCTCCTGAACCGTCTCAACATAGCGATATAATTTACATGCTCCATAGTAAACAACCACCAGATAGGAATTGAAACAAGGAAGAAATTTGGTAAAACCTTCGTTTGGAGTGTGCTAGCTTATTGATGCGATACATGGACTAGCAAAAGCAAAATCAAGACTAGAAACTTCTGAAATGTGGTTCTGGAGATGACTGACAAGGACTAGTTGGAGGGAAAAGAAGACTAAAGAAAATTGATATATGTCGGCTCTACGCAATCAGTGACCTATAAGCAGTCAATTTTCGTGGAATACCAGACGACATTGTGTGATTATAAACCATTGAATAATATTAAGAGAGACGTAAGTAAGTAAGGATCTAATACTGTTTTGGGAAGTCCTGTAGAATCGTGAAATAGGAGACTAATTTAGTTCTTTATTGGATATCGGATACAAGTTTGGCATTTTGTCACCGCCCTCGTGGATTCCCCATAATTATGCCTGACGTAAGCATTCAACATGTATCAACATCGAATGAGTTAACAGATGTATGCCCCATCTGTGAAAGAAAATGTGAAGATGAGTTGGCCACCGCATGTGATGATATATGCCAGAGATGGCACCGCTTAAGCTGCACAGAACTTCAGCAGGGGCAGTTCAATGCACTTAAATCATCCAACAAGAGGAAGTCAAAACTTCTATGGTTGTGATCAGGACTTTCAACTATTCAAAGTAAGTAAGGGATTACGGGATGAATTAGAATCGATTAAAGCTGACGTCAATGCGAAATTAAATAGTATGTCCAATGAAATTCATAAGCTAAATCAGGCTACCATAGAAGGTAGTTCTAGTGAACCAGTTCACAAAATTCAACAAAGTCAAATAAATATCCAGTGCCAATTAGGATCTCAGGCACCTGGGGATACTCAGGGACATCATGTAGAATCTGAAATTAATGCAAACAACAACTCCTTCATTGAGAGGTTGCCATACCGTCAGAATGAAACTGTTGATGATATGATGGCTAAATTCCAAACAATAATAAGGGAAGACATACCGTAAAGTTGTTAGTGAGGAATTCAAGAAAACCAAAAGATCCACCGGGAAAAATAATGAAATCACTACAACTGAAATCAAGAATGCTCCTACGACGGAGAGCTGGAGGACACATTATCGGAAATAAGTAATGCTGAGAAATCTCACCGCACACCCATAAAGAAGTGGATACCTATCAGTAAAAAGGTGCTAAGTGCCATTTTTTTTGAAAAAAGCCGTTTTTCTGCTAGAATGGTGCGATGTAGCATTACATATCAAAAGGGCTAACTCCTCAGTGGTTTCGAAGGACCTTCCAAGAGCATCACAAGATGGCACTAGTGGTAAGTCCTGCAGCTCCTTCAGAAGAAAGGTGCAATGTCCCAATCATTTGTTCTCATTTCCCTCCAATATGTGCATCGTTGACAGAATTGTTCAAGGAACTTAGAATACTCAATTATTAGCAGTTCGTACTGTTAGGAACCTGTGTACTGATAGCACAGTTTGTTTCCCGTTGGACACGCGACTTTGCCGCAAAATCTCGAAAACTACTGCTCCGATTTCAATGAAAATTTTACAATTTGTTCTCATTATGGTAGACAGTGTTTAGAAAGTGGTTTGAACAAAATCTAATTGGCAGTATTTTTAAATTAATTTACATTAAAAAGCCTTGCCAATATTGAATCTAATAACTTGACACAGTGCATCCACTTCAAAATTTTCTATGAGCAAAGATAACATCCCGTACCACACCCTTTGATCAATACGTGCAACAAAATAATACTTAACTTAACAGAATCATACTGTATAATCAAATTACAGCATACCGGTATTAAAGTATGTTATAATAATATTATATTTCACGTTTATGTGTTTCGACCAACATATCTAATGTGAGAATGTACTACTAACGGAAAGGATGTCAATATTGTCAAGTTCTCAAGGTAGGTTCGATAGATTTGAATTACTATGAAAACATTCCGTGTCGTTTTACAGTGTCCATTACATTAATAAAATTCCGTGTCATTTTAGTGTCCATTACAATGCCAAGGAAAGGAAGAGCTGACAGAGGTCGTCGAAGCCAGTTAAATGCGCGGCGAGCTACATCACGTGCAAACCGCACTGATGACCAAAGAGCGACGGATAATGAAAATAGTCGTATGGGCATGTCTGACTTACGTTCGAGAGCGACCGAAAATGAAATGAAAATGAATGAACGAACAGCGAATAGATTCAGAATGCAATGAGTTCGTGAATATTAAACACAACGACACAATGGACATGACTGATTGCGGCGACGCGATGCTCCTATGAACATGGAACATCCGTTGACCGAATCAAAGGAGGATCTCATTCGGCTTGTTTTTCCGAACGTAGCGCAGAACTTCAAGAACCATAATTGGCTGAGCGAACGAGCCATATTGGCAGCGAAAAATAAAGATACCAACGAGTCCATTCAACATTTCATTCCGGGGCAGTTGTTTTCCTTCAAATCGGTTGACACAGTTATCAACCAGGATGAGGTAGTCAGCCATCTAACAGAATTTTTGAATTCGCTGAAATTGCCTGGATTACCACAGGGGCGGCTCCAGGATTATATTTTTGGGTAGGCACAGTTGGTGGTTACCGGGGGGCCGAAGGGGGGGGGGGGTCCGGAGGTCCTCCCCCGGAATTTTTTAGCCTACTTTCGATTTTTGCAAAAAATGAAAGTAGACTTATGAGATCAACACAGGGCGAAAAAAGTGTGTCTGTCTGTGTGTGTGTATGTGTGTGTGTGAGTCTGTGTGTGTGTGTGTATGTGTGTGTGTGAGTCTGTGTGTGTGTGTGTGTGTGTGTGTCTGTGTGTGTGTGAGTGTGTGTACTCTGAATGTCTGTCCCCCCGTATCAATTCGAACACGGTGAAACCGAATGGAACGAAATTTAGTACAGAGGTAGCACTAGCAAAGGGCATCTCAGTGTCATGTTTTATATCGCCGCCATATTGACAGAAACGTAATGGCGGCCACACAAATGTTCATAGCTTAAGTTAAATTACGACTAACATAACCATCCGATCTCTACCAAACTTTGCAACAACATACCTTTATGGAGAGAGCATCCTTTGACCAATCTAATAGGTTATTAGCCTAATAGTTTGCGGATGGCGGCCATCTTTATGTCAAAATTGATTCCCCCTATTAATTCGAACACGGTGGAACCGAATGGAACGAAATTTGGTACAGAGGTAGCACTAGCAAAGGGCACCTCAGTGTCATGTTTTATATCGCCGCCATCTTGACTGAAACGTAATGGCGGCCACACGAATGTTCAAAGCTTAAATCAAATTACGATTAACCTAATCATCCGATCGCTACCAAATTTTGCAACTACATACCTTTATAGAGGGAGCATCCTTTGACCAATCTAATAGGTCATTCGCCTTATAGTTTGCGGTTGGCGGCCATCTTTATGTCAAAATTGATTCCCCCTATTAATTCGATCACGGTGGAACCGAATGGAACGAAATTTGGTACAGAGGTAGCACTAGCAAAGGGAACCTCAGTGTCATGTTTTATATCGCCGCCATCTTGACTGAAACGTAATGGCGGTCACACGAATGTTCAAAGCTTAAATCAAATTACGATTAACCTAATCATCCGATCTCTACCAAATTTTGCAACTACATACCTTTATAGAGGGAGCATCCTTTGACCAATCTAATAGGTCATTCGCCTAATAGTTTGCGGATGGCGGCCATCTTTGTGTCAGAATCGATTCCCCCTATTAATTCAAACACGGTGAAACCAAATGGAACGAAATTTGGTACAGAGATAGCACTAGCAAAGGGCATCTCAGTGTCATGATTAATATCGCCGCCATATTGACAGAAACGTAATGGCGGCCACACAAATGTTTAAAGCTTAAATCAAATTACGACTAACATAACCATCTGATCTCTACCAAACTTTGCAACAACATACCTTTATGGAGGGAGCATCCTTTGACCAATCTAATAGGTCATTAGCCTAATAGTTTGCGGATGGCGGCCATCTTTATGTCAAAATTGATTCCCCCTATTAATTCGAACACGGTTGAACCGAATGAACGAAATTTGGTACAGAGGTAGCACTAGCAAAGGGCACCTCAGTGTCATGTTTTATATCACCGCTATCTTGACGGAAACGTAATCGCGGCCACCCAAATGTTAAAAGCTAAAATGTAATTACGACCAACCTAATAATCTAGTCTCTACCAAATTTTGCAACACCATATCTTTATGTGGGAAACATATTCTGACCAAACTGCAAGAACATCAGCCCAATAGTTTGCAGATGGTGGCCAGGTATGTGTGCAAATCGATTCCCCCTATCAATTCAAACACGGTGAAACCGAATTGATCGAAATTTGGTACAGAGGTAGCACTAGCAAAGGGCACCTCATATTCATGTTTAATATCCCTATAGCACGTTGTATTTCAACAAGCTACTACAACCAACATTCAATCATACTCCTTGAAAAGGACAAAGTGTTATAACAATACCCATGCATTTAGGAGAAAGTAGGCTATATGTTCTTTACTGAACATCTTGTTTAAAATTGGATGCAAATTGGTGATTTTTAACGCTTTTTGATGGTACATTTTACTCTTGCTTTTATTGGGCTATACATGTGGTATAGCCAAATAAAAGTAGTTTTGGTGTCTCAAATAAGGTTTTAGAGCATGCAGAGCCTAGATGTTTTTAGTCATGGAATTAAGCCTAAAATATTTCGTCACTTGCTTAGAATTTAGACCTATAATTGTTTTCCAGATTGTGATAAAATAATATATTAACTGACGTTTTTGAAATTGACTGTACACACTCTCTAATTGTCAGGAAAGAAAATTTTGACAAGACTTAGAATCACTAATCACAATTCCAGTAAGTTGCTCCGATTACAGTAAGTTGTAATCACAATTACAGTAAGTTGTTGCATAAGATATGGTCTACTTGTAATAATAGTTTATTTGCAAGAGCCTACTATGCCTATTAGCGTTTATTGATTAAAAACACAAAATGACTTATTCTAACTATCTAAGGGGGATATTATTCGAAATAATGGATTAACCTTCAAAATAAAAAGTCATAACACTTATTGAATTTCAACAAAATACACTTTATTACCTATACATTTCACAAAGCTAATTTTAACTTTAACTCAAAATACAACTCAAACCAATCCAATAATATGCACACAAACACATCTCAAATGCACAGTTCATTTAATGGAAAACTGCAATCTTCTACCCTTCTGAGAAGCAAATTCATCAACGACGGGATGAGGATGGTTTAGAAGTTCGCAGCTTGCTTCTCTTTCGATGGATATTATTCCCAAACTGTTGAGTCTCCTCCCAGTCATTGTGGCCCGCAAATTTGATTTGATTCTTCTCATTGTAGAAAAAGTCCTTTCAGTTGACGCTATGGAGACGGGCATCGTCAATATAATGGTCATAATGTGTTGTAATTCTTCAAACGATGGGAAATCGGTTAAGTCCTTCAACACATCCATGCTACTATTGGAGTTGCCAAACATTAATTTACCTAAACCACACTGTACATTTAGGGTAGAGGTAAAGTCACTATCCTTGCCGTGAAGTTCTGCAAAATTACACAAAACTTCAGGATTCAAAAACTCTTCTGATTTTGGATCACATGCCAAGATACAAGCCATTTGAACATCATTGTCAATAAACCTTTTTTTCATTTCACATAGTTTATTGTCAAGTACATCAAAATACACCCCTCTTAGTTTTGCCTTATGCTCACTTTCATCACTCTCTACACACTTTGACCTTCCCTTTCCAGAAGTTTCTAGAACAAAATAGTCATCAAGACTTGTTGTCTTTTGTTTACGGCGGCCTCACCCAGTGTCGGTTGAACAATAAATGTCATTGTTTTCGCAAATCTGTTTTGTTTCTTCAAAAAATTCTTCAAACTTTTCCTCTGATCGAAACTGGCCTAAGCTATCCATTGTTGCTTTTACGAGCTTAAGACACTTTCCTATATCCAGGGTTGGAGACTGTAGTTGCTTTGATAGGATATTTATAACTTGTAAAATACCCTCAAGACTAACTAGAATGAAGACATTCTCAAAAATCTAAATTGCATCAGAAGACCTTTTTCCTCAGCTGCTTCTCTTGGTTTTGAACTTTCAGTGCACTTCTGCAAAGCATTTATTACAGTGCCAAACTGGTTCTTAAAGAAATTTACCCCCTTATACTTTGCCACCCATCTAGTGTCACTATGATGAGGCACTGTGATGACTTTCCTCCCAGTTTTAGTATCTTGAGTAAATATGAACATTTCATGGCGAAGCGTAGAACACGATTGAAAAGCATATATTTTTAGCGACGTCAACCAAGACTAAATTTAACCGATGTGCATGGCAATGTACGTAAGGGCAAGGATTTTCAGTAATCTGTCTAATAAGGGACTGCAGCCCGTTAAACCTTCCCGACATAACGGAAGCACCGTCATATGACTGACTTACACAGTTCCTTATTTCAAGTCCAATTGATTCCAAAAACTGTTTTATTTTGCTAGCTAAAGATTCAGCGGTTAGCTCTTTCAATTGAACAAAACCCAAAAATCTTTCTTTTATCTTACATTGATGAACGTAACGACAGCAGATACTCATTTGTTCTGTGTGTCCTTCATCTCGAGCTTCATCCACTATAATGCTGTATACGTTACTAGATTTTATTTCCTCAACTATACTGCGAGTAATCAAATTCGCAGCGGTGTCTAAAATGTCATTTAGTACATCTTTAGATGTATACTTTACGTTTCCAGGCATGGTTTTTAGATTCAAATTAAACCGGTCATTTTCTAAACACAATAAATTTATTAATTCTTGAAAGTTCCCACGATTTACATCCGAAAACTTCTCAGCCCCCTCCTTTGCTTCCTCTGGTTCATTACTGTCACTGAATTTTCCGTTTTCACCCTCCCTGTGTCCTCTCAGAGCAATGTCTTGGCGTGCACAAAATATCACACTTCTCACGAGGGTCTTTAATGTATCTCTATTCCTTTCTATTGTTTGCGCCATATTCTCGTTAATGTTGATAGTAACGGCACCAGTTTTTTGTGTATCCAGCCATCCTTTGTACTTTTCTAGGCAAAGTTTGTGACAGCTAGATTTCTCGTGTTTGTCTGACATTTTACTGAAATTTTTCCAGTCATTATATCCCGAAGTAGTAAGTACTTCTCTGCCTGTGACAGAGAAAAGAAACAAAATACAGCACCATTTCCTACTGAGTATTCTAACCAAGAATACTTACTATAGCAGTTGGTATGGAAGGACCGCTGTTTTCCTCCTATATTCCGTCTAGGAAAATTTAGCTGCGGTTGCTTCGGCCCATCACTGGCACTTGCGCTAAGATCAAGTGGTCGTTTCGGCTGAACATTCGTAGAAGGATCGTCAGTTTTTAGTTTTTTAACTGCTTGAACTTCTTCTTCATCGGAACTTATACTAGAAGTCAACACATTCTTTTGAAGGTTCATTGGGTTTCTTCAAAGTCTGCTTCAACTTCACCAAAAACTTTTCCATAGCAACACTAAAAACCACCAAACAAACAGAACTAAACCAAGTGGCGTAATGGCGTTAGCGTAACACTGAAATGAGGACTATCGTCTGCCACTGCCAGTTCGATCCGCATAATCGTAAACAAAGAAAAACTCCCACCAAGCCTCTAGCGCTAGCGTACAGCTGACTGTCCGTACAACAGGCAGTGTCGCCACTCTACTCCGCGCACAATCACTTGCAACTACAAACTATAACAAATATTCCTAAGTAAATACACTATATTCTTTAAGGGTAGGTACAATTTATTGATTTATATCTTTAACTTTGTAGTTTACAGTATCTAACTACTGTTTACTTGTTTTATATTAAATTTGAAATAAACCAAAGTAATTATTATGTAGTAGGCTATTTATAAATTTTTACAATTAATACCCGGATTTTTTTGTTTGTTTGGAAAATGTGGGTAGGCCCGGGCCTACCCGGCCTACCCGCTGGAGCCGCCACTGGATTACCACCTCACAATTTGCAATTGAAAGTAGGCTCAGTCATCATCATGTTGCGTAACATCAATCAACTTCGACTATGCAATGGAACACGACTGGCTGTGGAAAAGCAAATGAACAACGTCATCGATGGAGAAGTTGTTTTGATTCCGCGCATCCCAATGATTCCACCGGACGTGCTATTCGATTTTTAGCGGTTGCAATTTCCCATGCTTATGGCCTTCGGAATGACCATCAACAAATCACAAGGTCAGTCGTTGTTAGTTTGTGGAATTAACTTGGAGTTTCAGTGTTTCGTGCATGGACAAACGTATGTCACGTGTTTGCGTGTCGGAAAGCCGTCATCTTTGTTTAATTAGCACGTAGCACATTCGTAAAGACTAGTGGACTTAGCACCTTTCACAATTTCTAACATTTCACTCAAACAGAATTCCACAATTTTCATATTATGAACCTATATCTGCCACTGGATAGCAAGGAATACTATATCTGTATGTTATTCAAATTAGAAGAATAAATACTCACAAATAAACTGACTAAACCCTTTTTACTATAATACTCAATGATCATAAAAATGGCACTTAGCACCTTTCTACTGATAGGTATCCAATTATGAAAACACTAGGGAAGAGTTGGTACAGAAAAGTAATATGCTGACCAGGCAAGGCACCAGAGCTGAAGTCAACGCTAATCGTATGACAGAAAAAATAGATTTGCCAGCAGAATCATATGCTCACTTTAGTCGAAAAGTTACGGATTCCATTGCTTCCTTTAGTCTAGAATTAACGGATGCCCATCCCTCTCGAGATGAAGGATTCCCTTACAGTCCAGAACAACAATCTGACAAAACAAAATGGTCTGAGGCCGTAGGTCGACGACGTAGGGGCAACCTCCAGTTAATTCATACCCCAACAATCATAGGGACTAAACATAATTCTGCAGGAAAAGAAAAGGACAGGCAATATGATGAACTCCAAGCAGTATCACATCGAGCATGGCGGTACATTGGACGAGTACTTCCGAGTGCGACCACTGACAAAATAGTGAGCCATCTAACGAAGCTGCAAGTTGACGAGATATATGATTGTGAAGAAATTCAATCCAAAGGTACACTCAAATCCGTCAAAGTTGGAATCCCCATTACAGATCCCAACAAAGTTGTCATCCCTGAACTCTGGCCAACAAGAGCTCTTATTAGAAAATATCGTCTTTTTCGCTCCAAATGGCAAGTAGCAAGATTTACGGATTAATCTACTAATCTGGAATGTGGAAGGATTAAAGAGCATCATCGACCTATCCCCGAGAAATATATTTGATAAACAAGACATTCTCATCTTAACTGAAACTTGGCGACCAAGGCAATATATTGAACCCTTGCAAAGAAGCATATGAGACTCAGATTCGGGGCGTAACAGGTCATATTCGTAAGTTGCTGTCAGGGCGCTTCATTAACTTGCAGGGTAACATATAACAAAATAACATGCAGGAAAGAGTGAAGCCAGGGTTAAAAGCAACTGAATTTAATAACAAATCACCATATTTACACATAAACAATTAACAACAAAAACTCCCAACTGACTCCCGCTTAATAAAAATGCCAAAAACTTAGGCGATATCTCTGGAGAGATTAATTACCTGGACCAAGTGTCCTTAAATAAAAGATACAAAAATGACCGTATAAGTGCGTACGCCGTTCTACATGCACCACGATGTGTACTTTGAATGCGTGATTCGTTATCATCCAGAATGACCCTTCAACAACGAATCCGCATTTCCTAGAGCTAGACCGACACAAGGGAACACAACTACAATACTTAAATTAAACCGACACTTCCTAAATCTACTATAAACAAACACAAAATTTCCGTGTGAAATTGGACTTGAATTGCCGTAGCAACATTTACTGCCTAAAAACTTAGGACTTCTCACACAAATCAACACAAGTACATTAACACGTGACCAATAGAAAAATACTCAAATGACCGCTGTCAAAATTTACAAATACTCTACCACTACACCACACGGGTGTGACAAACAAAATTATATGAAATCGAGTCATCAACAAAGCAATAGGCAAACAGCCAACATTTACGTTAATCACAATATTCTTATCCATACAAGGTACAACAATCCGTTACACACATGGCGAACTCCCCAATTAATTATGGCTTAAAAATTAGCCATCACAATGAACAGGTTTGCTGCATGAAAGCTTACAGGGTTCAGTCGGACAAAATAGGACTGCCTATCAGAATAAGTCACAGGCAAAACGGGCGGTTTGTGGAACTCTGCATGTCTGTCAACCCACGTGTCAATAACCTCGACCTCCCAGAGCATGGGGTCGAACCTCGAAGAAATGTGCCCCAAAGCACAATAATACATGTGTGTCAGAAAAACATATGGACAAGAATCAGCAGTCTCCCAAGAGCACTCTGTCTTTCCATCTGAAATACAACAGCAGCAAAAATATATAAGGGCGGTAGGACAACTACCCCCTCCTCACGTAGAATCAACACACACTAGACACATCAACACACACTTAATCACACGTATGGGTTGTGACAGACCCTGAAATGAATGACACAAATAATATCCACATGCTGGCGCCATCGTTCTATGCCGTGACTAGTCACCTGAAAAGGACTCAAGAAAAATCTATCAAATTAGAACGAAGGTGTTCTACAATTACTTTTAAGTTGGTGCACTCGGCTACCCTAACATGAATAATAACCTGTTCAGCAAAATGTTTTACAATCATTTCCTCCCATTCCTATTTCAAATATTAACGTTAATAAAGCACCATTTATCGAATGTAACGGGTTCCGCAATTGCAAGGATAAAAACCACGCACGCACGCCGCGTACATTACACATGACTCAAGAAAAAAAATCAAAATATCTACAAACACATTGGCCACGCGCCAACGGACATTTAAACATATAGTGTCGGTACAAGAAAAACAGCTATAAAACAAAAAAAGAAAAACATGACTATTTACAAAGTTCCCCGGCCAAATCTAACTACATAATTGAAATAATCCAATTTTAGTACATCACCGCTTCTGCACGTAGGACTAAGGACATCCTCCTCAACCCATTGCCCTATGGACAATTTAGCACTCCATAGTAGTCGTCTGCGTTGATTTCTTGAAGCTCATCCCAACTTCAAACCACGTGCTGATCATCTTGGTCTCGACTCCTTGGCAGAAAAGTTCAATGTTAAATATTTGCCTATCTATAATCGCTTGCAGGCTACTCAGTTCACCCACAATTGTCCTACTGCGATTAATAGCGAAGACTGGCCCTAATTATATCGCACATACGCACTATAAAAAACACACATGCAATACACACAATTTATACATAAAATATACATCTCGAGTCCGCGCCACTGGCTCGTTAACAAGTTCAAAATCCTGGCTGCACCAGCAGTCGCTATCTCGTCCGGTATTTCCGTCCCGTCTTGGACTTCGGTTCTGGTAAGCGCTAATTAGGGTGATACGATACTTCCCCCTTAAAGTTGAACTCGTCGTCTTTAAAAGAATGTTACAGTTTATCACGCGCTGGCGTGAAATATTTAGATCACACAATTTAGTTGATTTTAGAACAAAATGTATTATAGCTTTTTAAAATTTCGATACTGCAAACGCTGCGACATTAGCTTCCCAGAGCTCAGAAAATAAATTAGCTTCACTGATTTTAGAGCGTAAAAATCACATTTCGAACTGGCGTGGAGTATGCCTCTGAAGGCTCCACAAGAATAGTACTCCGATAAATTCGAGCGTCAAAATCACACCTCAAACTGACGTGGAGTATGCCTCTGAAGGCTCCACAAGAATAGACTTAGATTGGCGTCAAAATCACACCTCAAACTGGCGTGGAGTATGCCTCTGAAGGCTCAACACAATAAGTACTTAGATTGGCGTCAGGCCAGACTATTTATGAGAAACTGACAAGGGCGGAGGAGTGGGGCAGAGTCGGATAAAAACTTCCAGAGTTTTTGTCTCACAAAGATGGGGCTAGTGTCACTCTTCTCCAAATAAATCCAACGTCTCAAATTACTCGAGCGGAGATTAATCCGTTCGGCGGTTCCTTAGATACACACTTCCGCGCGCTTTTTACTACTGACGCCGTCCACCTCGTGGTCACAGCTTGGTCTCTTGCGATTGGCTGATTCAATCGTATGTTCGTTGAGAGGACCTCGTGATTCTTCCTTTATGTCTCCAATTTTGGTACAGTAGTTGCACAATTTGGCCTTGAACTCGACTAATTCTGGCCGTCCCCCAGGAATAGCTACCAACTCAGCTTCTGTTGCAATCATTACGAAATGCTGGCCTCCCTAATATCCAAGTCGACTTCCTTATGTGCTGCCTGGGCCGTAGTAATAATAATAATAAATATGAATACTTATTTATCGAAGATCAATAAGGGTTCAATATATTACCGGATTTTACTCAGAGCATGTCCTCGCTACCCAAGGACCAAGAGGAAGACCTATGAGAGGTATTTCCTGTTACTTCAAACCCACAATTGGAAAGTTACTAGCTGCCAACAGTGACGAGGAGACAATAATAATCAAATTAGAGAACTTAACACTCATAGGCCTTTATATACCCAGTCTAGCCATAAATACTGTTACAAACTTTTGACACAAACTGTACAACCGGTTTGGCAGGTAAAGAACTACCAATGTGCACACGTTATCCTTGAACCATTGTTAACTTGTCTGTGAAAGAGGAAGCATCTAGCTCCAGGTTTCAACATGGAATGGGGTGATTATGAAAATCGTGTTGCAGTGATAGCATTACATAAAGTTGAAAAATCTCCAAGTGACATTTTTCAAGACGCTGCAAAAGCTGAAAATCAGTCGTATGTTTGTGTACCAGACCATTGAGCGATTCACTGCAACCGGGACTGTAAAGGATCGTCCGAGGGAGGGTCGCCCAAGCAGTGTCAGGACTCTAGCAGCAAAAAAGGCAGTGGCGGCTCGTATTCGGAGAAATGCGGTGCGGAAGCAGGTTATCATGGCCCGTGAAATGAACATTTCAGAAAGATCATTATCAAGGCTTCTGTCAGAGGATCTTGGACTACGGGCTTATCGCCGACGAACAGGACATTACCTTGACGCGCGTCTAAAGAAGCTGAGAGTGCTTAAATGTCCGGACCTGAACCCTTTGGACTACCGACGGTGGTCAGTGCTTGAGGGCATTGTCTGCAAGAAGACACACCCCACCATTGGAAGTTTAAAGCGTTCCTTATTGTCAGCAGTGGCGCATTTCCCCCTGGATGTCCTCCGTTCCGCCATAGACGAGTGGCCACAAAGACTCAGAGCCTGTATCAGTGCCAAAGGTGACCATTTCGAAAAGTGATTGGTGATTTGTGTAAAGAATGCCTGTAAGAACAACATACTAACAGCAAATTAAAATACTTCTCATAATATTTGCGTTTTTCACTTTTTAAGTTGAAACAGTATTTATGGCTAGACTTTTGAACCTTCAACATCCTTAGCGGATGTCATAACAATGGTCCTGACTGCACTAACGAAAGCAAACCCTAAAACAAATGTAATCATTGCTGGTGACTTCAACTGCAGATTAGATACTGACAACATCAGGAGCAAAGAATTACTATTGTTAATGGAAGAAGAAGGATTTACCCTCGTCAATAAAAAAAGATGACAAAACGTATTTCGCATACAATGGGAGTAGTACAATAGATTTAATTTTCTTCAGGCGAGTCGGGATGAAATTATTGGACTAAAAAGTTCGTTCCTCAGGAGCAGAAGCACCACTTAAGAAACATTGTCCTGTTGTGGCAAGCTTCGTAATTGCTGGTGATGCAAAAGTTCAGAATGAGAAATGTATCACAAAGAATATCTCCAGAAAGTTGAATGAAAGTGTGCTCCTGCAATGTACAGAAAAACTCACCCACTTTAATGATAAAATAAAGGTGAACGATCTCGATTCTGCTGCTATTGTGCTAGAGAATATAATTCAATCCTCAACTGCCACAAAAACAGAACGAAAATCACAAAAATGTTTTAATAAAACCTGCTACTGAGAAGGGAAAAGAGTATTGCATGCCCTCCCCAAAGCAAAGATCATCAATAAGCAAGAAGACCTAACTACTTATAGTCGCTGCAGGAATAATCGATATGTCAGCCTGGGAGGAACATTTTACACTTATTCTGAACCAGAATGGATCCACAACAGCTTATCATAAGAAAGAAATCGACCCTGACGGCTCCAACATCTGCTCGTTCACGACAGAGGAGGTTTGAAATGCTGTGTATGTTTTGAAAAACGGAAAAGCACCCGGACCGGATGGTATCTTTAATGAGCATATTAAGACACCAGTTAAGTTACGGTATTACTCCCAGCTATTACAGACCTAATGAACCTATGCCTACAATCAAGAGACATCCCATTGCCACGGAAAACTTCTACAATAAAGTTGCTACACAAAGGAAAAGGAGATGTGTGCGACCCCAACTCCTACAGAGGGATTGCCCTAGAAAGCAATTTATTAAAGATACTTACAAAGCTTATGACGAACAGACTCACTGAAGAAATCGACGTTAAAATACCAGAAGAGCAATTTGGTTTTAGACGAGGGAGAAACACGCTTCAGGCAATTAGAAATCTCAAAGATGACATAGAGAACACCCTTAGAACATCTCAAGGAAAATTCCATGCAGTATTTTTTTGGTTTCTCGAAAGCCTTCGACAATCTAAGTAGGACCATCATCTCCACGAAACTAAATTCGATAGTGGCAGAAAATAAAGCACTCACAATTCTGGTTCATAACATGTTAAGGAGCAATAATATAAAAATCTCCGACAACGTAACCATTTCCAGACAGATCATACAAACGAACGGCGTACTTCAGGGAGATCCCCTCAGCCCCCTGCTGTTCAATGTCGCCACGCACGATATTGTTTATGCAGTCAGAGAAGTTTCAAAGGAAACTAAAATATACCTTTACGCCGAAGACATGGTTTTGGGGTCGCAAAACATCAGGGACCTCCAAATTGCAACCCATGCTCTGGAGAAATGGGCAGATAAGAATGAATTGCAAGTTAATACAGAGAAGACCGAGCATATGATTTTCAGGAAGGGTGGACGTGTTTCCCAAGAACAGAGAATATTTTTCAAAAGTAAACCACTGAAGACTGTCAATAGCTTTAAATATCTGGGTGTAACGTAACAAATGACAATGAACTCGTTCAAAATCCACGTAAAACAAAGAGCGACAGCAGCTACCAAGGCTATATTTGACGTCAGAGATATTACAAGATTATCCTTGAGATCCGCCATTGCACTCTTCGATGCAAAAATTGTTCCAATCCTCATGTATGGCACAGATATAATTTGGGACAAGTTAAGCATAGGAGACCTCCGAACATAGGAACAGGTAAAGGCTAGATACTTGAAGGTTGGAGTATCCAAATACACGTGATCAAGATTAGTGTATGTGCTCACTCGGGAACCCTTCTTGGTGGAGGATTTCAGATTCAAGTTCGCTTTGCACACTACGACCTGCTGGAAGAGGGTTCTAGCAGAAAGAACGTTGAAAAGAAGTGAAATCTGGGAAGAGTTCTACTCGATTGAGGCTATCATCAACAGAGCATGGATGGAACCGAACCAGGACTTGCGGCACTTTGTGACCTCTTTGGCTGTGCAATGGAACACCATACAATGTGCAAGACAAAGACATTCCATGATCCGGACCCGACCTGTGTCTGTGAGCTGTGTGACGGAATCTGTGAACGTTATCACGTTCTTCGTTGTAGGAATAGAGGGAAACCCATCATAGATTACTGCATTGGCTGAAGTGCATCTTACCTTGCATGTTATTTGTAATTTTGCACAACTTGTGCGCAATAAAACGTTATTAAAAGAAGACTAATGAACAATTGGATGACGTTAAGGAGAAACGGATCTTACTTTATTTATTAGAGCAGAGAAAAACTAAATTTCTTGGACACATCTTACGGTATGACACCCTTCTCCAGATTGTCTTCGAAGGCAAGATTCTGCGAAAGAAATTGAGAGGAAGACCGTGTCTCTCATACCTTAGAAAAACACTCAGTTGGGTTTTGCTTCCTACGCCATCATGAAGAGAACTGCTGAAGCTCGTGGGCTGTGGCTGCAGCGACAAGGCTTAGCTTTTAGATAATGATGATGATCTTTTTCAATGAATCCAGAGACACTATCCAAATTTTTCCACTTTTCTTTAAAATGAAATGGACCAATTGTTTTGAGGTCACAATGTGTAGTAGTTTATATACTTGATTTAAACAGTCAAATATTTAATATCTAACACTTTTATAAGACTTGAGATAAAAATCTAATGATTTTTGAGTATCAGATTAAGTTCATATAGCACTATTACAATGAATTCCATGTTGTCTCTCTAGTTACATCCCTTCTGAATAAGAAAAATCCCTTGGCTTTGACAGAAGTTCCACTGGTACCATATTCTTGATGAAAATTGAAAATATTAAATAAATGGAAATATATTTATTGTATCATTAAGCAAAGAACTAAGAACAAGGTCCTTATAATTAAGACCGCTTTGTTGACTGTCATCCCTGAGGACTAGGGTTCTATTTGTGGCTCTGTCAAAACATTTAACATTGGTCTGAGGGCTTTAACCCCTCAGGCCGGCTATTTAACCCGGAGGTGTTCACTTCTCCGGCGGTATTTAAATTGAAGCTCAGCTGAGGTTTCGACACCAACAAGGTAAAAAATTAATAATGTTAAATCTACGAAATATAACGTAATGAAAATTTTAGGAATACTTACCGAGATCATGTCCAAGGTTTCTCAGTAATATATGTGACGACTGCTTTTTAGGGTTGTCCATGATCACACGCAATATTTACAAAAATATAATCATTTGATAAGTTCCACTTTTGGAATTTTTTCCGGCATATTTACAATGAAGGTAAGATATTTACATGATAATGCTCAATCTACATAATATTCGGGTAAAATTTCCAGGAAAAGCTGAATTTTGAAAAGCTTTTTAGGCCCCGTATATGTATCCCGTGTATAATTGTCAACAAAATGTAAATATCAAAATATTAGTTCAAACCTTTTCCTTTGTCATTGTTTGAGGGAATATAGGGGTCTCTTAAAAAATCATCCCTGGTGAATTAGCTACTTAGGGTAGGTTTCTGCATTATCTCCATCAACATTACGAGTCCCAAGAACACATAAATGTTGCCCCCTGTCACTGACTCCCACTTCCTGGTGCGCGACCTTGGTTTCAAGGGCGCGCCAACTATACATTCTGCCGCTTACATATTTTTTTTCTCAAACAATTAGTTCAATCACTTTGTCAACGAAAAGCAGATAAAAAGAATCTAAAACAGACGTGAAATGCTTTCCTGTTCGCGGCATACCCGTGAACCTCTCGCCACAAGCACTGAACAGCGGTCGTTGTTATTTCAGCTGAATCTATTTCTTCTTCATCAGCGCTGTCTGCCACTTCACCAATAACATCATGCTGTGTGTGCATAGTCCGTATCACTACCGAAAATATCCCCTCCCTGTTCATCACTTCCACTTATCAAACGAATAATCTCTGCACCCGTAAGATAATGAGACAGCCCGGCAATTATTTATCTACGACTGAGTAGCCTCTAGCCTACGAAGCAAAAAATTATCTACGTATTATTTGCTTTCAGTGCTTCCCCTTCTTAAGTGGCAAAAATTATCAAGTTAGACATAGTTCACAAAACATTCTCGAGATGGCAGAAGAGACTGTGGTACCTTCTAAAGCAACTAACTTGAAACTCAATAGAGCGCGTTTCATGTTATTTCCCTGATCGATACGAGTCGTCAAAAGCAACGGATATCGACCAACTTCGTATTAGTTCTAATTATGAAACAGAAATGGCATGAAAGTACATAAGTTCGTAACGTGGAAAAAGATCCCGCAAAGCAGCAGTGGTTCATGTGTAATAGGCATTCTAACTTCCGCCTCCACTGGCCGTTCGTGGTACGTCCAACCGGCTGAACGAGTAGAGTCCAGCGGACGTACAGTGTACGGGTTAATGGGGACCACACAGCCTTGTGAGGATAACTGAGTAAAGCGTGGGATCGATTTCTACCTCAGTCTTCCTAAAATTAGTTTTGCACTTTACTCCCAGAAAATATTGAGATGGTTCCTGACATAGGGCCACGGCTACATCCTTCCTAATCTTAGCTTCAATTACAAGTACACATATTACTACAGACACCACACTAACACAAGTTATCAGACAAATTCCACACATTCCTAGTATGTGGTGCTGATGACCACAATGTCCAACCCCCAAAATGAAACAATAACTATCTTGTAATTATTATTATTAAACACAATGTGTACAAAAAGAAAGAAATGTATTATTGAATTAGTAAGAAAACACTGGTTTGTGTCTGTCATTAGCAAATATGCTGATCGGTTGTGATCTTTCAGCGCATTTTCCAAGATGGTATTTAGAGAGGACAATATAACAAGTATGTCTTACGTAAAAGAATAATGGTACTGTATTCAAATCTCAAGAAAGGAAAAGCGAGGTCATCTGTCCCTACTGTACAGTTGACTTTTGGCTGGTGGCCTAGAGAGCTTACGCATTGAAGTGAGTTTAGTGTTAGCAGCTGATAGGGATGATGAGAGCACATGCTCCTCTGGTAGTCTGGAGTCCCACCGGCTGGTTGGAATTTTTACCTTCAGCCCATCATTTCGACCACTACTAAAAATGAATAGTCACCATATCAAGCAAAGGATACGAGTGTACAGTAATTCAGTTGACCTGCGTAATAAAACCCTCCAAATGTAACTCTTATTTCACAAGTTAGGCTGGAGTTTGACAGGAGGAGCAATCAGCCGCTGAGATAAGTGAACAGCTGACGTGTCGTACATTTCGTGTAGCTCAATGCATCACCAAGTGCTTCTTCACAGGATAATGATATTGCAAATCTTCTGGTACCCATTGCAATAGTTAGCTTTCTAACGAAATCTACCTAAAAAGGAAGGATATTCAATCCAGGCGCATTTCATATTTATGTGCAATAGATAAATATAAGGAGGAGGGCTGGCCTATAATTTATGAAGCTGCCTACAGTATGTCTCGATTCATCTTTCTTTTGCTATGCTTTGCCAAGCTGTGATCCAGCCTATGTTTAAACTTCATTTTTCAAGGCGAGTTACAAGGCCTTGTTGTCCAGATAATAATGACATTGTATTATAAGGTGTAAGAGATGTAAACAATATACATTTTTCGAATGCTTTACACTAGTTTGCATACATGCTTTGATAGACTTTGATACGTAGTGAAGAGTGGTGAATAACACTCGAGTTTCGTGAGGATGACAGCTCACGACGCTCAAGGTTATTTACTGTAACCTGCAGAGCAGCAGACTGGATTCTCAAGTGAGACAGTTGACGCACGATAGCACACTTTGTTTCTGCTAGCCAGATTATTTTTATCGAGCCGTTCTTGGAGCTCAGTTGGAATCTACAATTGTATCATTGTAATTGTTTGAGTATAGGGTGATTAAGAAGTTACATTCTCAATGTTTAAATGAATTCGTAAGTGTTGCAAGCGAATAGATGAAGTGTCTTTACCTTATCTTTTATACTATCAGAGTAACTCTTATGGAATGGAGCCACACTTTTGCTTATTTTTGAAGGCTTATTTTCTCACTTAAGGTGATTGATTGTTTCCGTGTTTTGACACGTTGATTTATGGGGTGGTTTCCCGTTCGTTTATTATGCCAGCAGATTCATAGGGATGACTGCTGAGGTGAATGCTTTTCGTGATCCAGTGGAGGACACGTTTATATATTTTGGGAATGATAATTAAATGGAGCATTGCTTGCCCATCTGGAAATGTGTTAGTGTGGACTAGATCATATTTCTATGATATTGTAGCCGCTTAGTGCTCAAGGTCGCTATGATTATTCGGATCATACATCTCGTAAGGAACTGTAGAAGACTTACAACTATGATTTATAACTTGTGTTATTGTTGACAAACAGATGCCACGTGCATTCTGTTGTGTTTAGTTTTCAGTCCATTAGCCTTGCATATTGGTCATTCAATAATTAAGACACTCTTAACCAAAGATAGTAATAATCAGAAACCTAAATCATGAAAGATAATTATTTATAACCGACGTGGGTTAAAACTTCAATTAAATCTTAATCAACTGTTTAACTTTGATCACGATTGTTTCAACTTGGATCAATGCAACGTGCTTGAGACAGGATATCCCTGGACGGGAACTTCAGAGAAATACATGGTTAGACTTGACAGGAAACAGTCTGATGACCGAAGGTAGTCAACTAGTGGGTCGTGTACCACATGTTTGTTTTGATATGCTTTAAGAGCATGCCTTATCTGAATTCACATACACTTTAGATGACGGATGGAATAAACAGTCTCCATTTCGAAGTAGGTAGGGTAATAACGAGAATTGTTGTGTTCTCTGAATTTATTTCAGTGCATTTTCCCTATGTATACTGTATCCGATACCTAGTTTAGGCTATCGGCTACGCCAGCAGACATTAAGCTGTAGTTGAGGTTTTAGAAAGAATTAGGAAAAGATAGCGCACCGATCGCGTCAAGAAGAATGTCAAGATGACGTAGGAGGTCTAGAATCAAGGAGGCATTGATATCTGTGAGAAGATGGAATTATGGATAGAGATGTGAAGCTTTATTGAGATATATATGGGATTATAGCAATTAAACATCTTAGAAGAGGATATATAACATGCATTATGTGTGGAAATAATTTTATGGAAGTCAGATAACCCTTAAGTTATTTTATAACGGAACAGCCGAGATGATCTGGGTTCGAGACTATGATCGTGACGCAAGAGCACAGTGGTGGGGGACTACACCACGTGCCTGCGCCAAGCACATAAGCAAGAAGACAGTGCCAGCAGATTCAGTTGAGCTCAGTCAGACGAGCAGGTAGGAGCAGCTCTATAGCGCAAGCGAGACGCACAGTGAAGGTTACGTAACATACCGAAACTGTCACGGCAAAGTGTAGGCGACAGTTCCTGCATCGCCGAGCAGCGAAGGCCGAGCGGGTCATTGATCCAGGCGGGCTGGCCGAGGAAGCAATTACAGACGGCCGGGATATGTCAGAACCGCACTGCAAGTAGTTGAAGACTTTATTACAAGCTACATTTCGACGCAGTTTGAACATAGCTTTTATTGAATAACTTCATGACTATGCTTTTCTATAACGCATCCAAAGCTACTTTAACTATTTCAAGTAAACGGAATGTTGTTAGCATAGGCACCGATGAACATTAGATCGTGCATTAATAAGATTTATTTCTTATACAGTTTTCATGAGTTATCAAATACAGACAACTACAGGGTGTTTCGTAAACTTGAACACTCTCAAGTAAAATTTTATTTTTTGAAAGTAAGACTTAGCAGTCATTTGAGATTGAACTTTCAATACTCAAACTGAACATTTAACGGAACAGTGGCGTAACTTAAAAGAGGAGTAGGGGGTCCGCTGTTTCCATGAACTTTTTCGAGAAGGAGTTGGACAATATCCGCTATGGGTAATCCGAAGTTCAACATGTCCGAGTAGACGCTGATAGAGACAAGATGGCACCGCAGAGCGATGGATTCGATTCCTGACGAGAGGAGTCCACCAGCTGATTCACTTTGGGATTTCGAAGGCAATCGTCATTTCATGGATGGAATGATATTCACGCCGATCTTTTGAGAAATTCTTTATGTAGGGAAAAACGGCGATCTTGGAAATTTAATTACAGCTGATTATGAAAGGTACTGTAAGAGTTCTAACTACCTGATACGATTATTTTCATGAATACTGGGCACACATGTATATTTTTCTAATAGGAGTGATACGATTATTAAGACATGGTTTGAATTTATATACTTCGAATTTGCTAGAATATGGAGAGACCATATGATATGGCAGGCATCATTATACGAAATTCTCACCATTGATTGGCTTTATTAAGCAGATGTTTGGTCTTTTAGACATTTTTCCAGCTAGGATATTTTCATGAATAGTTTTTTTGGTGTAACGAGTATTTCGAACTCGTGATCTGCAATTGATTATCAAAAATTACTTCGTCAGTTCATTGCATACAAGCGAGTGTGTATTATTCATCAGTAGGGATTTTTTTCCATTGGATTGTTTGGAGATATTAAGAAGTTATTCACTTTAGTGAATGAACATCGCTTTTATATGACAACTAGAAACTTGTTGATTCCTATCTGGTACATTCACTCATATAGACTACGAGATGGGGTCTTTCGTATTTATACGATTGTATGGTGGCTACTCATCTTACCCATCGTTCAGGGAACTATCATCCAAGTCGACGGGGCAAGGTCTTTCGTATTTATACGACTGTACGGTGGTTACACATCTTACTCGCCATTGAGGGACTCATTTTTATCATCCGAGTGTACACGAGATGTAAGTGTGGTGCATTCTTGGAATGCACGGTACCTGAGATTACAAATTTGAATGCTTTTGCACGTTCTTTCCTTCCTTTTTGTCAAACACCAACAGTGATCATTTGTTTTCTCCTCTATGTGCAAATTTCTTATATTTTGTGTGAGTATGTTTCAGATATATATTCTGTGATCCACCTAGCGTCATATGACAACAAATCTCTGAAGCTCTTCAACTCTTCCTCGCGCAAGAGGAATTCCACATCCATTTGGCTACCAGATACTGTTGTCAACTCCTTGAAGACCAGCTCAGCAAGAGAAGATCAATTTTTTGTTGTAAAGTTGGTTATGCTGATATGTATACCTTTTGTTTTCCTACCCCCACTCTCTCCCCCTTCCGTGGTCTCTCTGTGCTCCGCTGAGTTTCACTCACTTCTTCGTCTGCAGTTGACTCGTACAGTCAAAGCTCCGCTCGAGCTTAGCCTCCTCAAACCAAGAGGCACAACCTCTTCTACGCCATGTTGGCTAAGTAATCATCATCGAAATCTTCGACTTCAACATGAAATCAAGATAAGTACCTTTTTAAAAAAGTTTTAACCTCATCTTCATGGTTTTAACTTCCAAGTGATTTTAATTATAATTTATAGGCAGTGTGAAACTATTTACTTTGGGGCAATAATCACTCTTCGTGGGATTTGCAATGTTGAGCTTTTTCTTGTAAGCCAACCTTACTAAAAGGAGCTTTTCTTAAGCTATTTAAACGAGAAACCCTCTCGCTACGTGGGATATTATCTAATACCCGCTGTCTATAATTACAAAGTTATTTCCTCCGTTGGATTTTCTCAACCCCATTTTCTGCTAAGGTCGTTCTGGAACCTTCGAGATCTTGTTCTCTATCTGCGAGTCTTGCCGTCAAGTATTGACACGCACTTGTGAAACTACTAGTTAAAATGAGGAATCTTCCTTATAAATTTTTGCAATAGCTAACTTCCTCCACCGTTGGAACTTCTAGAACATTCTCTGGCGCATTTAATTGTAAATCACGACTTTTTCGAGAAATAGACTTTCACCTACATAGTGTAATCAGTTATCTCCATAATTGCAATAACTTTTTTTCTCATGAGCTTCAGTGTTTCTCTGGTGAACTTTGCATCCATCTTTACAGACAATAGTGATAATCAGTGCTTTCTCCACGTTTCTACCGCGTCGCGATCGTCCGGTTATATTAAATACGGCCATGAACATTGATCCTATATCCCAATGATCTTTCCTTAACCTTCTACTAACAACCATTATTTATAAAATTGTAATTTTCTATAAGGTGTTACTCACGAAGTGCCCTTCCAACTTTGCTAGTTTAACATTAAGTAAATTCTGCATAATTGCTTGTGTGATACATGTTTTAAATTCACGTTGTTCTTTTCCCATAAGCAGGGAAAACAATTCTCTCAACTCTAGAGTGAGTTATTTTTTGGTCTCGCTAAATGAAAACTGCCTCATTTAACTGGCGAGTCTTATTCAAGGTATAAGAAGTCTAGAAACTTCCTTTTCACTTTCTCCAGGTTTCACAGTAAGTGACCTGCCCTCTTTGCATAATTCTCATATTAACTCTGTATAAATATAAGAAGTTGTAGGAACTTCCTTTTTCTTTATGTTTCACAGTTTGTTATCTTCGAAGTTGTTATTCTCGTTAGAATGTTCTTTCGAAGGTTTCGTATGGTACACTGCTTGTACTCCTGTAAATGTTAAAACTTTAATTATTCCATTTTGCCTATTTATGAAATCTTACCAAGATTTTAATACACGGTTAAAAAACCTTAAAAATTGTCAATTGCCTGGAGCAACTGTTTGATGTTAAAAGGTCTGCGACCCTATTTGTTAAAAGGTTCAAATGAACCATGTTTATCAAAATTATATTTCATAATTGTTAATTGCCTCAAACTTCCTGCATTGTTAAATAAATTGAATATTTGTTTTTGGATTCATCATTTCTCTGACACTACAGTTAGGCAGGATCCTGGCTTTCCTAGCTCCTCCTAGGTTTATGCCCTCGTTAATGCTTAATAAAGCTCTTACTATTTGCCTGGCCAGATCATCACCCTTCCCTATAGTACTTTCATTCGTGCTTGGGAGGAAATACACTACAGGTTCTCTCTGGCAAACTGCCCAAGCCTTATCTGCGGCTCCCTTTAGCCTCGACCAAGCTCGTAGCCATTTTAGGTATCCGAGCACATATTTGCAGTGGCAACCACCTTTAAGTGTGTTTAACCCTAAACTTACTACTTTTGTGGGACTCTCCTTCTATTCTTCTATCCTTCTTTTCCAATCCCAAATCTACTTCCTTCTCTTAATCATCTTCCCTTGGTGGGTGGGTTATTCCCTAGCCTATAATCTACCCAAAATTTGGTACCAGAAACCCGGGAGAGTCCATTTTTTATGTCCATTGTTTGTCAAGTGTCATTTGACAATACTTTGCAAATTTTTAATATCTCCTTTGGATCTTTCAGCTATATCTACGTCATGCAAAGCCTGTGAACGGGAAAGAGGCCGCTCCTGTCTCCTTTGGGGTGTCCCGTTCTTTCTACTCTCTCGCTGTTGCCAACCTGACAGCATCTCCAAGGTTCTACAGTTTCGTGAGTTACATTTTCATTTATCTTCTTTAATATGGCTCCTGCTGAAAAAGATGAAACTCTCATTGCTAGACGTTCTTCCTATAAAGGGCAACTCACTAGATTCCGAAATTTCATCAGCAAATTAAATCCCGCCGAGTGTGATTTAGATATCTTGACTCATCGCCTTAAGTTGTACGAACGGTCTTATGATTATTATGACCAAATTCAAACCGAGATTGAGTCCGCTTGTCCAGAACTGCAATTGGATCGGGACGAGGTCGAACCCTTGTACTTTGAAGGAATTGCAAAGGCCCACCAATTGATTCGCAATATCTCAGAACCGGACACTAGGGTCATCAATCCGGCTCAGTTAGCACCCGCTTCAGTTCACAAGAACAAACCGAAACCGTTACTTCCCAAGATAAGCCTACCGCACTTCTCAGGCAAGGAAGGTGAATGGTATTCTTTTTACGAACTTTACTGCTCTTTAATTCATGAAAATATCGAGATCCCAGACATACATAAATTTTACTACCTCCGCACTTCTTTGGAATCAGAGGCCTTGACCTTGGTAGAGTCACTGCCTTTAAGCGCAGACAACTACCACATCGCCTTTAATCTCCTTAAAGAGAGATATGGCAATTTAAGGTTGAGTGTCGCTCGTCATATCCGCTGTCTCTTCAACTTACCTGCCGTCAAACCTAATGACGTCACATCTTTAAGAGACCTCTTAGATTCTATGCAGTTAAATGTCAGAGCGTTATACCAGCTAAAACAGCCTGTCCAAACATGGGACACCATACTCATTCACCTAGCTACATCAAGATTCGATTTTTCGACACTGAAAGCCTGGGAGATCGAACTCGCCTACAACAAGGAACATTCGTTCGAACACCTCGTTTCGTTTCTCAACAGTCGATGTCAATTCCTTACAGCACTCGCATTTCAGTGCGAAAAAGTCGAAACGAATCCTCAGTGTCAAATTTTTGAAAAAAAACTTACTTCTTCAAAGGGACATCAGCTCCCATTTGTCGAAAACAAACAAACCCGTTCTTCTTTTAATCATTCAAGAGAAGATATCAGGCCGCTTAACAAATCGTTAAAATGCACGCTCTGTAAAAAGCTTCACACCTTGTATTTGTGCAAATCCTTTAAAGAATTGTCTGTCGAAGATCGAAGAAAGTTTGTCTTAAACAGCAAGCATTGTTTCAATTGCTTATCACCTAAGCATTCTTCTTCGAACTGTACGTCATTAAATCTCTGTTTTCATTGCAAAAAACCGCATCATTCTTTATTGCACGTTCACGATAAATCGAGGTCATCAGCACTCGCCTCTTCAAGCTCCATGCAGAGCAGCTCCGAACAAACTAGTGCTTCTTCTTGCATTTCCAACGCCGACACTTTTCACAGTGCGCAAACCCTGTTGACCACTGTACAATTTGAAATTCAAGATAGATTTGGAAATTGGTTCAAAACCCGTGGTCTTCTCGATTCCGCTTCAACGCACAACTTTGTTTCGCAATCGTTGATTAAAAAACTAGGTCTTTCGTCATCGCCTACTTCTATCAATGTGACCGGCATTGACAATTTGAAAACTCAAGTTTTGCAGTCTTCAAAATTGAAAATCAGAGACGTTTGTCAAAGAAACACCAATCTTAATTTAAACTGTCTCATTCTTACCAGTATTGGCAAGGACACTCCAAGTCACTCCATTAATACTTCCGGTTTAAAGATTCCTTCGCACTTAAGGTTAGCTGATCCTCAGTTTAATGCTCAAGGTCCCATTGATGTGCTTTTCAGTGCCAATGTTTTTTGGAATTGCATTCGCAAACAAACACGCAAGTTATCTTCAACCGTGGTCGCTAGAGACACCGATTTTGGTTGGGTTATCACTGGCGAAATCAAACATACCAGTGTTCAAACCAAAGCACAATGTCATTTCGTCACAGCTGACATAAATCCCATTTCTGAAAAAGAGAACGCTCATGTTTCAAATCTCAATATTTTTGAAAACCACTTGTCGAAACGATGTCGTATCGTGAACAACTGCGCCAACCCTGTAAGTTGTTTAAATGGTTTTTCTTTCTTCCCGCACAAAATGGCAATTCAAGTTCGCCTTGCTTTGTGTTATTTCGTCTACCTTCTTATATCATTTTTTATAGCTGTTAATTGCTTAAACTATTCCTCGAAAACTATCTTCCCCTTGTGTAAAACCATGGCTATCAGTCACCATCACTTTGCTGTACGCTATGTTTCACTTCTTTCGTTATGTAGAAGGATGGCCACGGCCGGCTCCTCCCCCCTTCCTCGCAATTGGAAGTCGCTCATGAAACCGCTTGAAACTCTGAATTCCATTGCATCTAGAATAACTATTCTTATGCATAACCTTCGTCTCAATGTCCCAGCTTGTCTTCTTTGCTCGGAAGAATTAAGCTTCTTTTTGTTGAAAATTGTTCGATTTCGTGATCCTCTCAATTATGCGAAATTGATTTCCTACTTTATTTCATATAGCTTTAAATTGCTTTTTCACGTCCAAGTTACGATTGACTGCATTCCGTTCAAACTGAATATCTGCTTTAAGTTACAGCTGATTCACCAAATGTTGTGTGTGTACTTCGAACTGTTTGTTTGTCAGACCTGTATGTATACACGCCTGAGGAATGCCAAGTTGTTTATTTCCTGTATGATTGACACAGTTCAAAACAAGTTTCTCTTATCTCAACTTTGGCTGATTGCCAAGCATTGTCTAGCGAGTTGCTACTGCAAGTACGGAAGCCGTTCACTTAGTTCCCAAAATAAACTGGTTCTAGTTAGGGACTCTGTCAGCTATTTATATGTCTTATCTCGTTGTACTATGTGTGTCAAGGCCGTACTTATTTACGTCCCTCACTTACTCATGCTCGTATTCCATAACTGCTTTGATCCCTGTTTCAAAACTTCGTTGCGTATTTCTCACGCGCGTATGTATTGCAATTTGCTTGCATATTTTGCGATCTTAATGTTCATTGATGAACAAACTTGCTTTTTCTCGACGTCACATTCGATGTGTTTTTGTATTCATGCTTGTCCTGTCACGTTTTGCGCTGACTTAAGTATTTTTCTGAGTAACCCCTTTGATACTCATTATAACTTGAGGTCATTGTTTATGGATACTCGTTTGTTACCTATGGCGTTCTTGCTTTCTACTCGCATAGTTCCTTTGTTTATTTGGTATATTCTTGTCCTGAATAGATGTATTTGTTCCTATACGCTTTGTTTAAACTTGCCAATTCTTCTTTCTCATCGTATCGTAATCTTTACTAGTGCTTTATTTCTCTCAGCTTCCAGCTATTTCGTGATTGAAAGTGTCGATAATTCTCGCCTTTTAACTCCGCTTTCCAATGACCCTGATAACCTCCTTCCACTTACACCTGGTCGCTTCTTTACACTCACTTCTCTCTCTGCTCCTCCTTCCCTTCCTAATTCTTTCAGGGATTTTGATTTACCTATTGTTTGGCGTAAACTTGAAGCCCTCAGTAATTCTTTTTGGAAGAGGTGGAACTTGGAATATTTAACTTCCTTGCAGGGGAGACAGAAGTGGTTTCTTTCCAGTCCCGACATTCAAGTAGGAGACTTGGTCTTGGTTAGGGATATTTCACCCCCCCTAGTCTGGCCTTTTCGAAAAGTGACTAAGTGTTACCCTGGAAGAGATAGGAGAGTCAGGGTATTCAGAGTCTTGACCAATAATGGTCAGATCACAAGACCACTTTTCAATTACTGTATCACTCTTAAATGTTTAATTGCTTATTTGTTCCCTGTTGGTGTCTGGCCCTCCCAGTATGGTGCATTCTTGGAATGCACGGTACCTGAGATTACAAATTTGAATGCTTTTGCACGTTCTTTCCTTCCTTTTTGTCAAACACCAACAGTGATCATTTGTTTTCTCCTCTATGTGCAAATTTCTTATATTTTGTGTGAGTATGTTTCAGATATATATTCTGTGATCCACCTAGCGTCATATGACAACAAATCTCTGAAGCTCTTCAACTCTTCCTCGCGCAAGAGGAATTCCACATCCATTTGGCTACCAGATACTGTTGTCAACTCCTTGAAGACCAGCTCAGCAAGAGAAGATCAATTTTTTGTTGTAAAGTTGGTTATGCTGATATGTATACCTTTTGTTTTCCTACCCCCACTCTCTCCCCCTTCCGTGGTCTCTCTGTGCTCCGCTGAGCTTCACTCACTTCTTCGTCTGCAGTTGACTCGTACAGTCAAAGCTCCGCTCGAGCTTAGCCTCCTCAAACCAAGAGGCACAACCTCTTCTACGCCATGTTGGCTAAGTAATCATCATCGAAATCTTCGACTTCAACATGAAATCAAGATAAGTACCTTTTTAAAAAAGTTTTAACCTCATCTTCATGGTTTTAACTTCCAAGTGATTTTAATTATAATTTATAGGCAGTGTGAAACTATTTACTTTGGGGCAATAATCACTCTTCGTGGAATTTGCAATGTTGAGCTTTTTCTTGTAAGCCAACCTTACTAAAAGGAGCTTTTCTTAAGCTATTTAAACGAGAAACCCTCTCGCTACGTGGGATATTATCTAATACCCGCTGTCTATAATTACAAAGTTATTTCCTCCGTTGGATTTTCTCAACCCCATTTTCTGCTAAGGTCGTTCTGGAACCTTCGAGATCTTGTTCTCTATCTGCGAGTCTTGCCGTCAAGTATTGACACGCACTTGTGAAACTACTAGTTAAAATGAGGAATCTTCCTTATAATTTTTTGCAATAGCTAACTTCCTCCACCGTTGGAACTTCTAGAACATTCTCTGGCGCATTTAATTGTAAATCACGACTTTTTCGAGAAATAGACTTTCACCTACATAGTGTAATCAGTTATCTCCATAATTGCAATAACTTTTTTTCTCATGAGCTTCAGTGTTTCTCTGGTGAACTTTGCATCCATCTTTACAGACAATAGTGATAATCAGTGCTTTCTCCACGTTTCTACCGCGTCGCGATCGTCCGGTTATATTAAATACGGCCATGAACATTGATCCTATATCCCAATGATCTTTCCTTAACCTTCTACTAACAACCATTATTTATAAAATTGTAATTTTCTATAAGGTGTTACTCACGAAGTGCCCTTCCAACTTTGCTAGTTTAACATTAAGTAAATTCTGCATAATTGCTTGTGTGATACAAGTTTTAAATTCACGTTGTTCTTTTCCCATAAGCAGGGAAAACAATTCTCTCAACTCTAGAGTGAGTTATTTTTTGGTCTCGCTAAATGAAAACTGCCTCATTTAACTGGCGAGTCTTATTCAAGGTATAAGAAGTCTAGAAACTTCCTTTTCACTTTCTCCAGGTTTCACAGTAAGTGACCTGCCCTCTTTGCATAATTCTCATATTAACTCTGTATAAATATAAGAAGTTGTAGGAACTTCCTTTTTCTTTATGTTTCACAGTTTGTTATCTTCGAAGTTGTTATTCTCGTTAGAATGTTCTTTCGAAGGTTTCGTATGGTACACTGCTTGTACTCCTGTAAATGTTAAAACTTTAATTATTCCATTTTGCCTATTTATGAAATCTTACCAAGATTTTAATACACGGTTAAAAAACCTTAAAAATTGTCAATTGCCTGGAGCAACTGTTTGATGTTAAAAGGTCTGCGACCCTATTTGTTAAAAGGTTCAAATGAACCATGTTTATCAAAATTATATTTCATAATTGTTAATTGCCTCAAACTTCCTGCATTGTTAAATAAATTGAATATTTGTTTTTGGATTCATCATTTCTCTGACACTACAGTTAGGCAGGATCCTGGCTTTCCTAGCTCCTCCTAGGTTTATGCCCTCGTTAATGCTTAATAAAGCTCTTACTATTTGCCTGGCCAGATCATCACCCTTCCCTATAGTACTTTCATTCGTGCTTGGGAGGAAATACACTACAGGTTCTCTCTGGCAAACTGCCCAAGCCTTATCTGCGGCTCCCGTTAGCCTCGACCAAGCTCGTAGCCATTTTAGGTATCCGAGCACATATTTGCAGTGGCAACCACCTTTAAGTGTGTTTAACCCTAAACTTATTACTTTTGTGGGACTCTCCTTCTATTCTTCTATCCTTCTTTTCCAATCCCAAATCTACTTCCTTCTCTTAATCATCTTCCCTTGGTGGGTGGGTTATTCCCTAGCCTATAATCTACCCAAAGTGAATCAAACAAGGAACTACTAGTCACATATCAGTCGAAATTTTGTTAAATAAAGTAACGATAAATGTCAATAGGATTGCATTTAGTAATTCTTGTTTGCCAATCCAATATTTTGTTGCTATACTCTTTTGAGAGTAATTTCAGTTTAACAGCTGTTATAGCTGATGCTTTGATTTTTATAATTGTGTTTGATACCTTTGAGAAGGATTTAAAGTAATTGAATCTTGTAAGATTAATCATTAATGGTCAGATTTACTTTAAGGCAGATCAGTATTGCAGATTTTGATATGAGATTATAGCACATTGGTGTTTTTCTGTGGTGTGAGTTATGAAAAATTGTAAGAGAATTTATGCTATTTGAAAGCAGATCTTAAATTACTGAAGTAATATTTTTCCAATTGTTTAAGAAGTTGTCTAGATGTGATCAGAGTAATTACAGTTATTGGAGATTGTGTGCGTTGATAATTTGAAGCCAGTTATATATTTTTTGTAGATCATGCAACATGGTTAAATGGAGTTTGTGGTAGGCATTTTGTGGAAGTTGCCATGTGATAGTAGCAATGTTGCTAATGTATTTTGAAGCAGACGTGAGGTCGTCGTACCCAGTCTAGCGTAATTGTTGAGATTCATGCTGTATGTGCTGAATATTTATGGAGTTTTTGTGGAATAATTCTTGTATTCAAATGTGATATTTGAAGTATTGAAGAAATGTAATGTCGTTGTGGATAGTTAGATCCAACGTGATGTCGTGGAGGCAATAATATTTTTTGGCATGATAAATTAAATACGAGATATAACTTGGAAGTGGTAAAACTGTAAGACAACGTTCTATAAACCTTAATAAACAATTTGTTAGGAATTAAACAAATAAATGAAGTTGATAATACAAGGTTTTCTGAAAATAATAATTAACGAAATAATAATCTGAGATTTAAGCATATTAACGATCTGACCTAATGAAATAAAAATCAGAATGACTAGATGAAATAATGAAAATCTAAATAACCAGATGATTGAAATTTAAATAAGTTGATAAATTACATTTTGGAATAAATCGATGAATTAAATAGATGGATGAATTAAAGATTGAATAAATAAACTGATTGAAATGAATTATTAGACGATTGTAATGATGATGAATAACTGAATTAGAAGGTGATAATTAATTAAAGAAGCTGATGATTAATGATTTTGTGTGGAATTAAATAAATTTAATTGAGATATAATTTGGAGGAATTGCAACTTGAGTTGAGAATTTAAATGTTGTAATGGTGATGAATTAATGATTCTGACAGGAATATGTAGAATTTTGAAGTGAGAATTAATGTGAGAAATATTTAATTTTGATGATGACGATAATGATGACCAATGAGAATTTGAATTTTCTGTACTTCACAGATAAGAGATTATTAATGACGATGTAAATAGTGTAAATTAATTATTCGATGTTTAGGAGCATTTAATTAACATGTTCAACATTCAAATTATGCCATGCAAACCATAATTTACGTGATATTTGATATGTGTGATTATTATATGTGTATGTTTAGACAGATTAATAACATTTTTAAATCCACATTGATGTTAAATTAAAGAGAAATTAGGTCTCAGGTTTCACAAATGTCAGTGACGAAAGACATAGTGCTACAGTGATCCTGAGAACCCAAGAGAACTTTATAAATTTTTCTTGTTATGTGGATAAAAATAATTTTGGATTAGAAAAGAGATGGTTCGATTTTTGGACAATGACAATTTAACTTTGGCATTCGACCATACTCTTAGGTAGGAGTTATATTTAAAATGTCTGTCTGACTATCAAAGTAAAATAAATTTGTTTTTATCTTAGTTGTGATCTGATGATGGTGTGATGTTCCTTTTTCTTTCCTTGTCTTGAGTAAGGCTTATCCGGAAAGGAAGTGGTTTGCTAGGAATTCAGTTGATGGCGCCCATTTATATTTGCATTATTTTTTATTAAACTTAAGCCCGTAACGACCCTAGAGATACTTTGTCTCGTGATACCCACTGCTTTTTCGATAACTCAGCTGAATTTCCGACACATTCCTTATTTGACTATAGGTTCATTTAACTCCGCTCTGTCCTGGAACTCCAGGAATGCGATGTTATAGCAGATGGGTCATCGCATCCCCAGGACGAACGGGTACAGAGAGAGAGGGAGAATTGGCTTTATCCAACTAGTGGGGCTCTTCGATTTTGTTTATTCTATGGAATCACATCAGATTTAGATTACCGAGAGATTGATCTCAAGTTCATTTAAGTGTGTTACAAAATTTATTAAACTTAGTCAGACAATGTACTTGTGTGCCCAATCCAGTGTTCATGTTAATCGTATTAGTAATATCATGTTAGTTATAAGACATTTTTTCCTATACCCAAGTGAATGCAGGAATTGAGACATTGTGATGTGTTGTTGTCTAACGTCTCTATATAAAACCTATATTGAAAATATAATTATGTTGCCGGAAGATTTAGCGAAGGTGTTAGGAGAGTTACAGACGGGTATGTCTGGTATTGCAGAAACTATTTCTAAGATGGAAACGGAAGTTAAAGAACAAATTAATAATTCAGAAGCTAGATTAGAAGCTAAATGTAAAGAAAATGTACAAGCATTACAGGCTAATAGCGAAGGCAATCTGAACGACAGTTTAAAGTCATTAGAGACTAGGCTACAGACCAGTAACGAAGATAATTTAAAATCATTAGAGACTAGGTTACAGTCAAATAGCAAAGATGAGTTGATGTTATTAGAGACTAGGCTACAGTCAAATAGTGAAGCTAACTTGAAGGACAATTTTAAGTCATTAGAAGAAAGATTACAGTCAAATACTGAAAGTCATTTAAAAGCTAGTGAAGCTAACTTGAAAGATAACTTTAAGTCATTGGAAGAGAAATTACAGTCTCGTAGTGAAGAAACTAACACTGAATTAGAAAATAAGTTAACCAGATTAGAGAATAGTTTAACTTTAAAGAATAATGAGATGCTGAAGACTTTACAATTAGACATAATTGCAGTAAACATGAAAGGAGAGGAAAATGTTCAAATATTAAGAAAAAATATTATTGAATTAGAAAGTAGAGGAGAAGAAAATATTTTTACTTTAAGAACAGACGTTATGTCCATACAGAAAGACATTAAATCAGATGTATCGAAGTTGAGATTCGACATCGATGGTTTAGTGGCAGATGTAGGCAAAATTCAAGATTGGTCTACCGAAGTATCTTTCGAGACTAAGATTAAAGGTCTAGAAACGAATCTAGGTAACGAGATTAAAGATTTAAAGACAGTAATTGGGACCATTAAAGAGGAAGTCTTAGGAGAGGTCAATTCTAATTTAAAATCATTAGAAAATCAATTGCAGAAAGATATTAGGAAGATAGACGACGATATAGAGCAAAAGGTTAATGAAAACTTAGCTTTGTTTAAAAATAGAGTTGGTGCAATCGTGGAAGAACGGTATAGTGAGGTCGATGCCGAAGCAAAAGAGAAACGTGAAGGGTTAGATGAAAAATTAATCGCAGGTATGGCAAACTTAGAAGCGAGGTTTACGGAAAACAAGGAAGCGATGAAGATAGATTCAACTCTATTTAGAACAGATGTTGATCTGTTAAAAGAACAAGTCGCGTCAGTAAAGAACACGTGCGAAGGAAAAATTGACAAATTAAGAAACGACTTAGACGAGAGTAACAAAACGCAGGATGTTACATCGCTAGATGAATTGAAAACTCAGATCAAGAAATTAGCAGAAGACAGGATGACTAAACTAGAATCCATGTTTAACAGTTTCACCAGTCAGAATATAACATCAGGGGAAACATTGATAAATCAGACAGCGATAGACCGCAGTATGAGTAATCAAGAGGCGAGCATGGGAGAAGACCGTCAAATGCAACCGAATGTGACATTCGAAAGGGCCAGTTCAACCCCTCAGGATAATCCAAGTTCGAATAGGAGTACGTTGGGTCCAAGCGAACGATACTCAGGTCCAGTCACCATTATTAGGAACCTGGATGACAAGCCGAGAAAGTTTTCGGGAAATACAGGAGTCACACCAGTCGAATTTCTGCGAGATATTCGAGACTACATGGCGGAACACAGGGTAGCCAAAGAAAGAGAGCTAAGGATAGTCGAACGCGCCTTAGATGGATCTGCACTTACGTGGTTTAGAGCGTTCATAAGCAATTTTGCGAACATGGAGCAATTTGCCATAGCTTTCTTGAGGAGATTTTGGAGTGCCGAGGATCAACTTAACGTAAGAGCGGAGATGTACTCAAAGCGCTATTCTACGTCACATCCGACGCATTATGCCAACTATTTCACGTCACAGCTGGCTAAATTACAGTTCCTTATTCCTCCATTGCCAGAAGAAGAGCTTTTGCAAGCTATAGCGAGACAGTTACCGATTGAGGTACAGCGATCACTAATAGCGTCGGGAGCCAATACACTGGAGCACTATGACGACATTTTACGGCGATTGGACTATACAAGCGCTCAAGTTACGCCTAGAAACACTAGAAACGACAACAGAAACACGCAAGAAGTGAATGCGGTAGTCGTAGACAATGCAGCTCAAACGGACAGAAGGGATTCCTGGGAAAACCGACGGAACGAAGGGAATCGAGGAAACATCCGTAACGCTCGAGGAAATGATCGATATAGAGGACCATATGAGAGGCCATACGATCAAGAAGCGAGAGATAGCCGATATAGGAATTATAACCAGAATTCCAGATATCAAGACAGGAATCGATATAACAATAGATATCGGGGCAGAAATAACTGGAGCCAAGGTCAACAGTATAATGGGAACGACAGGCAGGATGGCCGAAGAAACGATCCTAACGACAGACGGGATAATCGTGGACATGAGAGGTCGAGGCAAGAAGATAGACAGCCTAGTGCACCACTCGAGGAGACAGTGAGAGATGTCAATCGAGCGAGCACGAGTGGCGAAGGAAGAAATAAACGTCAGAATAACACGGAATCAAGATGCTAATCATTGGAAATCATCATCATTATTGAGAGTCAGAAAGAACCATCATGCTGAGTAAAGGGAATTGTAGAGCTATCGTGTACATGTATAATATATAGAATGCCTGAGAGTGTATTTTTTTTCTCAATCCTGATTTTTAAAAAAAGGAGATGTACGGGAGAGATGTACCCGATACCTAGTTTAGGCTATCGGCTACGCCAGCAGACATTAAGCTGTAGTTGAGGTTTTAGAAAGAATTAGGAAAAGATAGCGCACCGATCGCGTCAAGAAGAATGTCAAGATGACGTAGGAGGTCTAGAATCAAGGAGGCATTGATATCTGTGAGAAGATGGAATTATGGATAGAGATGTGAAGCTTTATTGAGATATATATGGGATTATAGCAATTAAACATCTTAGAAGAGGATATATAACATGCATTATGTGTGGAAATAATTTTATGGAAGTCAGATAACCCTTAAGTTATTTTATAACGGAACAGCCGAGATGATCTGGGTTCGAGACTATGATCGTGACGCAAGAGCACAGTGGTGGGGGACTACACCACGTGCCTGCTCCAAGCACATAAGCAAGAAGACAGTGCCAGCAGATTCAGTTGAGCTCAGTCAGACGAGCAGGTAGGAGCAGCTCTATAGCGCAAGCGAGACGCACAGTGAAGGTTACGTAACATACCGAAACTGTCGCGGCAAAGTGTAGGCGACAGTTCCTGCATCGCCGAGCAGGGAAGGCCGAGCGGGTCATTGATCCAGGCGGGCTGGCCGAGGAAGCAATTACAGACGGCCGGGATATGTCAGAACCGCACTGCAAGTAGTTGAAGACTTTATTACAAGCTACATTTCGACGCAGTTTGAACATAGCTTTTATTGAATAACTTCATGACTATGCTTTTCTATAACGCATCCAAAGCTACTTTAACTATTTCAAGTAAACGGAATGTTGTTAGCATAGGCACCGATGAACATTAGATCGTGCATTAATAAGATTTATTTCTTATACAGTTTTCATGAGTTATCAAATACAGACAACTACAGGGTGTTTCGTAAACTTGAACACTCTCAAGTAAAATTTTATTTTTTGAAAGTAAGACTTAGCAGTCATTTGAGATTGAACTTTCAATACTCAAACTGAACATTTAACGGAACAGTGGCGTAACTTAAAAGAGGAGTAGGGGGTCCGCTGTTTCCATGAACTTTTTCGAGAAGGAGTTGGACAATATCCGCTATGGGTAATCCGAAGTTCAACATGTCCGAGTAGACGCTGATAGAGACAAGATGGCACCGCAGAGCGATGGATTCGATTCCTGACGAGAGGAGTCCACCAGCTGATTCACTTTGGGATTTCGAAGGCAATCGTCATTTCATGGATGGAATGATATTCACGCCGATCTTTCGAGAAATTCTTTATGTAGGGAAAAACGACGATCTTGGAAATTTAATTACAGCTGATTATGAAAGGTACTGTAAGAGTTCTAACTACCTGATACGATTATTTTCATGAATACTGGGCACACATGTATATTTTTCTAATAGGAGTGATACGATTATTAAGACATGGTTTGAATTTATATACTTCGAATTTGCTAGAATATGGAGTGACCATATGATATGGCAGGCATCATTATACGAAATTCTCACCATTGATTGGCTTTATTAAGCAGATGTTTGGTCTTTTAGACATTTTTCCAGCTAGGATATTTTTCATGAATAGTTTTTTTGGTGTAACTAGTATTTCGAACTCGTGATCTGCAATTGATTATCAAAAATTACTTCGTCAGTTCATTGCATACTAGCGAGTGTGTATTATTCATCAGTAGGGATTTTTTTCCATTGGATTGTTTGGAGATATTAAGAAGTTATTCACTTTAGTGAATAAACATCGCTTTTATATGACAACTAGAAACTTGTTGATTCCTATCTGGTACATTCACTCATATAGACTACGAGATGGGGTCTTTCGTATTTATACGATTGTATGGTGGCTACTCATCTTACCCATCGTTCAGGGAACTAGCATCCAAGTCGACGGGGCGAGGTCTTTCGTATTTATACGACTGTACGGTGGTTACACATCTTACTCGCCATTGAGGGACTCATTTTTATCATCCGAGTGTACACGAGATGTAAGTGAATCAAACAAGGAACTACTAGTCACATATCAGTCGAAATTTTGTTAAATAAAGTAACGATAAATGTCAACAGGATTGCATTTAGTAATTCTTGTTTGCCAATCCAATATTTTGTTGCTATACTCTTTTGAGAGTAATTTCAGTTTAACAGCTGTTATAGCTGATGCTTTGATTTTTATAATTGTGTTTGATACCTTTGAGAAGGATTTAAAGTAATTGAATCTTGTAAGATTAATCATTAATGGTCAGATTTACTTTAAGGCAGATCAGTATTGCAGATTTTGATATGAGATTATAGCACATTGGTGTTTTTCTGTGGTGTGAGTTATGAAAAATTGTAAGAGAATTTATGCTATTTGAAAGCAGATCTTAAATTACTGAAGTAATATTTTTCCAATTGTTTAAGAAGTTGTCTAGATGTGATCAGAGTAATTACAGTTATTGGAGATTGTGTGCGTTGATAATTTGAAGCCAGTTATATATTTTTTGTAGATCATGCAACATGGTTAAATGGAGTTTGTGGTAGGCATTTTGTGGAAGTTGCCATGTGATAGTAGCAATGTTGCTAATGTATTTTGAAGCAGATGTGAGGTCGTCGTACCCAGTCTAGCGTAATTGTTGAGATTCATGCTGTATGTGCTGAATATTTATGGAGTTTTTGTGGAATAATTCTTGTATTCAAATGTGATATTTGAAGTATTGAAGAAATGTAATGTCGTTGTGGATAGTTAGATCCAACGTGATGTCGTGGAGGCAATAATATTTTTTGGCATGATAAATTAAATACGAGATATAACTTGAAAGTGGTAAAACTGTAAGACAACGTTCTATAAACCTTATTAAACAATTTGTTAGGAATTAAACAAATAAATGAAGTTGATAATACAAGGTTTTCTGAAAATAATAATTAACGAAATAATAATCTGAGATTTAAGCATATTAACGATCTGACCTAATGAAATAAAAATCAGAATGACTAGATGAAATAATGAAAATCTAAATAACCAGATGATTGAAATTTAAATAAGTTGATAAATTAAATTTTGGAATAAATCGGTGAATTAAATAGATGGATGAATTAAAGATTGAATAAATAAACTGATTGAAATGAATTATTAGACGATTGTAATGATGATGAATAACTGAATTAGAAGGTGATAATTAATTAAAGAAGCTGATGATTAATGATTTTGTGTGGAATTAAATAAATTTAATTGAGATATAATTTGGAGGAATTGCAACTTGAGTTGAGAATTTAAATGATGTGATGGTGATGAATTAATGATTCTGACAGGAATATGTAGAATTTTGAAGTGAGAATTAATGTGAGAAATATTTAATTTTGATGATGACGATAATGATGACCAATGAGAATTTGAATTTTCTGTACTTCACAGATAAGAGATTATTAATGACGATGTAAATAGTGTAAATTAATTATTCGATGTTTAGGAGCATTTAATTAACATGTTCAACATTCAAATTATGCCATGCAAACCATAATTTACGTGATATTTGATATGTGTGATTATTATATGTGTATGTTTAGACAGATTAATAACATTTTTAAATCCACATTGATGTTAAATTAAAGAGAAATTAGGTCTCAGGTTTCACAAATGTCAGTGACGAAAGACATAGTGCTACAGTGATCCTGAGAACCCAAGAGAACTTTATAAATTTTTCTTGTTATGTGGATAAAAATAATTTTGGATTAGAAAAGAGATGGTTCGATTTTTGGACAATGACAATTTAACTTTGGCATTCGACCATACTCTTAGGTAGGAGTTATATTTAAAATGTCTGTCTGACTATCAAAGTAAAATAAATTTGTTTTTATCTTAGTTGTGATCTGATGATGGTGTGATGTTCCTTTTTCTTTCCTTGTCTTGAGTAAGGCTTATCCGGAAAGGAAGTGGTTTGCTAGGAATTCAGTTGATGGCGCCCATTTATATTTGCATTATTTTTTATTAAACTTAAGCCCGTAACGACCCTAGAGATACTTTGTCTCGTGATACCCACTGCTTTTTCGATAACTCAGCTGAATTTCCGACACATTCCTTATTTGACTATAGATTCATTTAACTCCGCTCTGTCCTGGAACTCCAGGAATGCGATGTTATAGCAGATGGGTCATCGCATCCCCAGGACGAACGGGTACAATACCCTACTGTTGTTTATTTTAGTAGTATTATTGTATAATTCTTTGTTATGTGTATGATTGTAATGAAATGACTGTTATACTAGTTTTGTTTAATTTATACACGGACGTTTGGATCCGATGTTTCTGTAATTCAAGGTTTAGCTTAGACAGATAAATATTAAATGTAAATGCGGGATGGTTTTCAGCGTCATTTAGATTTTTGCAGTCATGTTTGACTATTTATTTATGGCACGATGATTCTTCCTAGGACATCGTTACCTTTTCCATTGTAAATTTAATTAGGTTTTTGTACCATTTTCCCCAGTTTTTCTAGTTTTTTTTATTGTAATTAGAACTGATCACGAGGGTTTAATTTTATAGTTTAGGGGATAGTTTTATTTCTTTGTTGTATTTGATTAGATAGCGGATTAGCCGATTTAATGCCCTCGGATCCTAGGTTAGAGTTGGATTTTATCAATAAACATTTCCAACGATCTTTATTTAAGACTGGACTACTTTCTTTCGGAGTTTTTTTTGTGGGGAGTGTATTACCAGGGTGTCTTTGACGTTGCAAATCGTGATGGGAACCTGATCCTTGGGACATGGGGGTCTCACAGCCAGCGAGCGCTTTTGGTTTGCACTCCGATCCTCTTCGTCGGTATGTGTTCGGAGGAAGAGGCCATCTAGGAGGCCATACACGGTTGGTGGTAACCAGATGATCTCCTCAAACGGGCACATTACATTGACATATGGAATCAGTGAAAGCGAGATTCCTGAAAGCAGCACTAGGGACTTCAAAATATGCACCATCACGACTGATATACGAGTTAGCCAACGATACTTTCCTCATCGAAGACTTGAAGATATCCCTGCTCCCGTCCACAGGACCAGCAGAAGAAGTGCCCAATGAGAGAAAATGCAAAAGTGAAGAGATCTGGAACGAATTGTACAGTACAGATGCAATGATTGACGGAGGCTGGACCAGGGATGGTAAAGAGAACGAAATTAAATTAAAAAGGAGTGAAATTAGATGGTTTAAACACACAAAAGTCTGGAATGAAATTATATGTTAAGAGGAATTAAAATAAAAGTATTTTAATTGGTATAGTATTGAAAGGAACGAAATTAAACACGATTCGTAGAACTGTATTAAAGAGAAAATGGTTTAGTGAATGGAATTCGATGAGGAATTAAACTAAGAATAGAATGTGAGGAATGAAATGCAAGTAGTGAAATGTAAGGAGCGAAATGTGTAGGCTAAACGAAACCATTTCATAAATTAAAAGGAATGAAATTCGGAATTAAATTATATCTGGAATTAACCTTTTTCATGAAACTCGGAGTGAAATTAAATTGAGAGTGAAATTATTGAATAAAATGTGAGGATTAAAATATGAATAATAAAACTCCATCCATAATAAAAAAGAACGAAATGCACCGAGTGAAACTTTAAGTGAATTAAATATAAACAAAAGTTTAGTGCTTTTCAGTCGTTCAACACGAATGTACCCAAAAGAGCTGCAACTAAATAATATTGAAAATATTTTCACCTGTATTTTCAAACATTGATTTTATAGCCTAAGTGTAATGGATCTGATGATGATTGCTTGACGATCGAAACTGGTCATCCTAGTGTATTTATTAATCTCATATAATTTATTTCAGGATTAGTGCATAACCCAGCTCTTTTGGGTATATTTGCGTGACCGACTGAAAAGCTGTAAACATTTGTTTACTAAGGCAACACTGTAAAATGGCTTCAAACCCCACAATGAATTAAATATGGAATGAAAATAATTCTTGAACTCGGAATAAAATTAAATGTTGAACACAGAATGAAATTAAATGTGGAAAAAAATGATACCATGAGGTTGGCATTAAATTAAATGGAATACAATTTAATCTTGAGGTTGGAGTGAAATTAAGTGTGGAATTGAATAAAATTCGCAAGTTGGTTGGAATTAAAGGAATGAAATTAAATTGAGGGGTCGGAATGGAATGAAACTAAATACTAAGGTCGGAATGAAATTAAATGTGGAGTAAAATTAAATCTTGGTGTCAGAATGAAATTGAATCTCACACTTGGAGTGAAACTAAATCTGGAATAAAATTAAATCCTCAAGACGGAATGAAATTGAATGTGGAATAAAATTAAATCTTGATGTAGGAATTGTTTAAATCTTCGACTCGGAGTGAAATTAAATGTCGAGTGAAATTGAATCTTGAGGTTGGAGTGAAATTAAATCTTGAGATCTGAGTGAAATTAAATGTTGTGGTCGAAATAAAATTAAAATGTCAAGCGGGAGTGAAATTAAATTTGAAATGATATTAAATCTTGTGGTTGGAGTGAAATTAAATGTGGAGTGAAATTAAATCTTGAGGTCGGAGTGAAATTAAATGTTGTGGTCGAAATAAAATTAAAACGTCGACTAGGAGTGAAATGAAATTTGGAACTAAATTATCGTATATCTTGAGGTCGGAGTGAAATGAAACAACAAAAAAAGTCAACAAAAAGTCAACAAAAAGTCAACCCCTGGCACTATCCAGCCCATGACGGGCTAAGGCCGACCAAGCGACCGCTGCCCAGCCATTTGGCCTGCAGATATTGGGGTGACGCGTGATCAGCGCATCGGGTCCCCTCGGCCGTTAATCTTGGTATTCGTGATCGGGGCGCTGTCTCACTGTCAGACAGCTACTCAATTGTCCTCACGAGGCTGAGTGCACCCCGTTCCAACCCTCACGTCAGTTTTAAAATCCCTAACGGAGCCGGGGATCGAACCCGGGGCCTCCGGGTGAGAGGCAGGCGCGCTACCCCAACACCACGGGGCCGGCGTGGAATGAAACGTGGGACTAAATTAAATCTTGAGGTCGGAGTGAAATTAAATTCATACAATTGAATTCTAAACCGGCTGGAGTGAAATTAAATTCATACAATTCAGTTATATTCCGTACGGAGTGAAATTAAATTCATACAATTGAATTCTGTTCCGGCCGGAGTGAAAGTAAATTCATACAATGTAATGCTATCCCTGTTGGAATGAAACTGTGAACAAACATTTAATTCCATTCCGGCCAGAGTGAAATGAAACCCAAACAATTTAATTCTTCTCCGGCCGGAGTGAAATTAAATTCATACAATTTAATTCTAGTCCTGTTGGAATATAACTGTGAACGAACATTTAATTCTATTCCGGCCGGAGTGAAATTTAATTCATACAATTTAATTCTTCTCCGGCCGGAGTGAAATTGAATTCATACAATTTAATTCTATTCCGGCCGGAGTGAAATTAAATCCATGCAATATAATTCTATTCTTGTCAGAATGAAACTGTGAATGAACATTTAGTTCTATGCCGGTCGGAGTGAAATTAAATTCATACACATTCATTCCAACGAACATTTCATTCTATTCCGACGTGAATAAAATAAATCCATAGAATTTAATGATGTGTCAAATGAAGCGAAATTTAATCCCTAGAATCACCGTTTATTCACGGCGAAATGGCACTCTTAATGAAGAGTTTGTCTTAATCAATCGAATGAATGAGATTGAGTGCAGGTCTTCCTAGTCGTAATGAGGATGAAGTGACGATGAAGACGTCACATACACCCAGACCCGAGCCACGGGAATTAAACACAGGAGAATTAAATCCTTAATGGCCCGGCCGTGAATCGAACCCGCGACACGTGGGGCGAAAGCCTAGCACGCTAACCATTTAGCCACGGAGCCATTCACTCCAGTGGAATTCTGGCTTGAGGCATTTTTCTCAATTTTATTTCACCGGATTATTATTTTGAGCCTTATGTACTATAGACTTGTCATATCACCTTGTATCCGTGTGTGTGTATGTGTGTACGTGTGTGTCCTCATAAATTCTAAACGGCTAGTAGAGTGATTACAATGAAACGTTGTGAGGTCGTAGTACATCTCGTCTAACCACGACTGTGCATTTCAATTTTTAATACGTTTTACCATTTCAACATGACGAGCGTGCGAATAATTACACCAGCATTCATTATCTCCGACAGGATTTGTTATTAGGAATCATTTGTATACCAATTAGACCGACAGCGGTAGCTACGCTTGCTAACGAGCAGCGCTAGGCCATGGGGCCAAGCTCTCTGCGGACTCGGTTTACGATTTTCAACTCCATGCAAACGCTGGGACAGTACCTTCTTACAGGCCATGGCTGTTTCCTTCCCCAGTTTAATTCATATTCAATCATTTCACCTCTCATTAACTCCTCTCCTGAGGTTTGCATCTGGAAGTGCATCGTGCTGTAAAAATCACCCGCCACATAGACTTTCATCGCATCTCATACCCGACCCCGTTGAATAATAAGGAAAAACAAATGGAAGTTTGTATTTTTACGTGACCGCTAATCTCGCGAGCATGAGCCACGGGACCTCCCTTTTACGTAGAAACCGAACCACAGGACATGGCATTTCACTTTGAAAATCTCACTTGCATTGACCGGGAATCGAATCCGGTCCGCCGTGGTGAGAGGCCAAGAGCTCGCCCGCTGGCATTTTTTTTTTTCAGCCCGAGCCTAGCCACAGTATGTAATTCCGAGCCTCTTATTGGCTGTTACACAGGGCTGTTATGTCATGCCATTCTTCTGGTTCCGAATCGAGACGGTAGGTAGTAGCAGGGGTCACATCCGATCAAACATGGATGAAGGTTATCGAGTGAGATGTGGATAATATTCGATGTTGAATTGCATTATTAGCGTGAAACAGGCATGAAACGTGCTTTAGATCAAGTTTAAAACAACCCACGCAGCAAATTAATGCGTTCCAATCAACATGTAAGGTCTAAGTGAAATCATTCGACATTTAACCACATGTATTAAGACCTATGATAATATACTCCCTTTGCGAGCGAACATGTGCACAAGTGGTATTTCGCGAGCTTGGTAACTTTGTGTCTCGGGTTCAAGACTGCTCGAGGGCAGAAAATTTCACTTCTTTTGAATTATTTTATTATATCCTCCCTCCCTTTTACAGCATGTTTTATGCCTTGCTTTATTGAAATTATCTGTATGGGTGATTGAAATAATAAACATTGTTAGACGGAAGGTTCAAGAACTGTACGGGTAGACCAAGGTTAGAATATGTTAAACAGATTGCCTCGGATGTAGGGTGTGGTAGCTATGTAGAGATGAAAAGATTAACTCAGGACAGGGAGACATGGACCGCTGCATCAAACCCGTCAAAAGACTGAAGACTCAAACACACAATCTTGCGATCATTAGACACGGAACCTCCAATTTAGTTAGAAACCAAAACTCAGAACGTGATTATTCCCTTCGTAAATCTCACGTGAATTGACCGGGAATCGAACCCTGTCCACCTTGGGGAGAGGCAAGCAGAAGTTGACGCTGATGTTGTTCTTGTTAATTTGATCAAATTGGACATGGTGGTCATTGAGCCCTCCTACTTGTAAATGAAATGAAAATCCACAGCTTGCTTCCAGTCTCCGACCGGGTCAGGAATGGAATGAATGAAGCCCCCATCTAGCGGCGAGGATATGAACTGTGCCGGCTGCCGAGGCCTGACGCACTCCTCTAGGGCAATGATTAAATGAATGACAGATGAAATGAAATGAGTGGAGAGTGTTGCTGGAATGAAATTTTGACAGGGAAAACCGGAGTACCCGGAGAAAAACCTGTCTGCCTCCGTTTTGTCCAGCACAGATCTCACATGGAGTGACCGGGATTTGAACCACGGACCCAGCGCCTAAGCCACGGAGGCTTCCCTACTTGTAAATAAATAAATAAATAAATAAATAAATTTCTCTGATAACCTGTGTTATTGTGGTGTCTGTAGTATGGTGAGTATTTGATATTCAGGTGAGGATTCGCAAGGAGGCATTGCTATGAACAATTTCGGCATTTGTCTGGAGTAGAAGTGGAAATCTATGGAAAATCACTTCCAAGATCGCTGAGGTGGGAATCGAACCAACCTCTATTCAGTTTTGGCTTACGAGGCTGAATGTACCTCGTTGCAGTCCTCACACCAGAATTGAAATTTATCGGCAGAGCTGGGAATCGAACCCGGTCCACCTTGGTGAGGCAAGCAGCTTGACCACTGCAGAAGTTGACGCTGACGTTGCTCTTGTTCATTTGAGCAAATTGGACATGGTGGTCATTGAGCCCACCTACTTGTGTGAGGGGGCGTGGTGGCTCAGCGGTCTAGCTGTATGCCTCTCACCAAGGCGGTCCGGGTTCGATTCCCGGTCAATGCATGTGAGATTTTCGAAGTGAAATGCCATGTCCTGTGGTTCGGATTCCACGTAAAAAGCAGGTCCCGTGGCTCATGATCTCAAGATTAACGGTCACGTTAAACTACAAGCTTCCTTTCCTTCCTTCCACCTACTTGTAAATAAATAAATACATCGGCAGAGCTGGGAATCGAACCCGGACCTCTGGGGAGACAGCCAAGAACGCTAGCCGTGTTGAACAGTAAGCAGAGGAATATAAATTCAAGTGAGAACAGGGAAGAATTCCACCTAACAATGTTTATTATTTCAATCACCCATACAGATAATTTCAATAAAGTAAGGCATAAAACGTGCTGTAAAAAGGAGGGAGGATATAATAAAATAATTCAAAAGAAGTAAAAATTTCTGCCCTCGGGCAGTCTTGAACCCGGGACACAAAGTTACCATGCTTGCACGATACCACTTATGCACATGTGCCTCTAAAAAGAAGAATATTATCATAGGTCTTAAAAATGCATTGCCCTGTTGTAGCGCACTTTACTGTGGCTGCTCGTATTCCACTCAAGATAGAGTCAAAACGCGTCCTAAACATTTCACGTAAACTGAATGAAAGCCTACTGACTCAAAATACAAACAAGTTAATTCACTTTAACAATAGAATTGAAGCAAGTGATCTTGACTCTGCCGCCTCTGCCCTTGAGGACATTATTAAATCATCAGTTCCACTATTTCGCGAACGAAAATCACAGAACTGGTTTAACCACACCTGCAATTTCGAGAGAAAACGAGTATTACAGGCCCTTCACGTAGCGCGAGCAAGCAATAGACATGAGGACCTAGATATATACGGCACTTTGAGGAAGAATTATAAGGAATTACTCAAGAAGACACGAAAGGACTTTATTGAACTTGAGATGGCCAAAATGGTGGAGAATGCAAAAGCGAACCCTTACTTAGCATTAACACCAAGGAAAACGCAAATGGTTGGGAAAATTGACATGAGTATTTGGGAGCAACACTTCACTGCCATATTAAATCAGAAGGGATCCTTAACAGCATTCCAAATGAAACCATCTGAACAAGATGGCACTGCTATCCCCTTGTTCACACCAGATGAGGTTCGTAGTACTCTAATGACTCTGAAGGACGGAAAAGCGTCTGGGCCAGATGGCATCTTTAATGAGCACATTAAAACCGAAGGTACCGTGCTATTGCCGGTATTTACAAATTTAATGAATCTTTGTTTGAGATCAGGAGACGTTCCTTCCACGTGGAAATTGTCAACATTGAAGATGCTCTATAAGGGGAAAGGAGACCAGTTTGGCCCCAATTCCTATAGAGGGATCGCATTAGAAAATAATCTTCTCAAAGTGCTCACCAAACTTGTGGCAAAACGGCTCACCGATGAAATTGATAGTAAGATACCAGAAGAGCAATTTGGATTTAGAAAGGGGAGGAGTACAATTCAGGCCATTAAATATCTCAAGGATGATGTTGAAAACGCCCTTAAATCACCACGAGGCAAATTTCACGCAGTTTTCATTGATTTTACAAAGGCTTTCGACAACTTAAACCGGGTCATAATTTCCTCGAAACTAGATGAGTTGGTGAAGGACAACAAACCACTCACAATCCTGATCCATAATATATTAAGGAGTAACTACGTTCAAATTTCTGACAATGTAACAGTATCGAAAGAGATGTTGCAAACAAATGGCGTGCTTCAGGGAGATCCCCTGAGTCCCTTTCTTTTTAACGTCGCAACCCACGATGTTGTTAGAGCGATTAAAGAAGACTCACCGGAAATAAAACTGTACATTTATGCGGATGATATGGTTCAGGGTCCCGTGACATCAGTGAGCTACAATCGGCTGTTTCCTCTCTGGAGACATGGGCGTCTACCAACGATTTGCAGGTTAACGTCGAGAAAACGAAATATATGATCTTCAGGAAAGGCGGACGAGCGTCCAAGGACGACAGTATAATTTTGAAACAAACTCCCCTTCAAATTGTAAATTGCTTCACCTATCTAGGCTTTACTCTGCAAACTACCATGCAATCCTTCAGGATTCACATAAAACAGCGGGTGGCATCGGCCACTTAAGCTATTTTCGATATTAGAAACATATCTCGACTTTCACTGAAATCCGCTTTAGCACTCTTTGATGCCAAGATTGTTCCGATCCTCACATATGGGTTAGACATAGTCTGGGATAAATTAAGCTTGAGCGATCTCAGATCAATTGAAAAAGTCAAAGCGCGATACTTAAATGCTGCCCTGGGAGTATCAAAATACACGCACTCCCGACTTGTTTATGAACTTTCCAGGGAAACTTTTCTTGTTGAAGACTTAAGATCTCGATTGCAGTTGCCTTCTACTGGACAGGAACAGGAATTCCTAAGGATGAGACAAAGAAAGCGAGCGGAAATCGACATAGAATTCTATGGGACTGATGCCATGTCTCAGAGAAATTGGACTGAACCGAACAATGAAATGAGGAGTGCTCTGAATAGACTTGCTGTGCACGGCTTCCATCATAAGCTGTGCGTGCGGCGTGGCTTTCATGGACCTTATGAGCAGTGTGTGTGCATATTATGTGCTAAACAGTGTGGTCGATATCATTTTAGTAAATGCTCTGAGAGAACACTGTCCTTATTGGAGTACTCGAAAATGTAATGCACATTTTTCCGCAGTTCCTTTATTATTATGATATCGATCACAGACCAAGGATCATGTAATGTGGGGCGCGCACTGGTCGGTGGGTTAGTGGGGTCCGGACCTCGAGCGCGGTTTGTGGTGGAGGCTGGTGGAAACCATGCACCGCTGGTCTATTTAACTTCTCATCTGACAGTGTTTGTGATATTAGCCTATGATGTATTCATTCCAAATGCACTTTCGTGCGCAATTATACTATTAATTAATACATGTGGTTAAATGTCGAATGATTTCACTTAGACTTTAAATGTTGATTGGAACGCATTCATTTGCTGCGTGGGTTGTTTTAAACTTGATCTAAAGCAAGTTTCATGCCTGTTTCACGCTAATAATGCAATTCAACATTGAATATTATCCACATCTCACTCGATAATCTTCCTCCATGTTTGATCGGATGTGACCCCTGCTACCACCTACCGTCTATATTCGGAACCAGGAGAATGGCATGACATAACAGCCCTGTGTAACAGCCAATAAGCGGCTCAGAATTACATACTGTGACTACTGTCGACCAAAGTATTATGTGCACTCGAGTTTGAAGGTTGTTTGTGAAGTAACCAATAGACCTACATAAAATCCAATAACATCATCATTTTCGTCGTTCTATTGCACGTTAGCTCGTGTAGGTTTGGAATTTTTAATTTATATTTAAATATTTTTTGTCGCAGTTGGAACACAAAAAGTGCACGTTTTTAAGCGTGTTTCAACCAAGCGTCACATTTAAGAATTATTATCTCAAAAACCCGTCATCAGATCGAATTCAAATTTTAACACAATATACATTCGAATGTTGTATATCTGGTTTATTAATTTCAAAATGTTGCGTGTCCAAGAAAAAAAGTTGTTATCATTTTTGTAAGGTAGCCTTTTCTCGGCTCCGGGTGGTTGTAAAATGTAGTTCTTAGTTGCGATGTAATCCTTATACATCAAAACGTTATGCTGTATGACTGTGAAATACGTAAATTAACTCACTTATTTTATATCGGTTGTATTTGTAGGCGGAAATAACACATCGTTCACCACCTACCCGCTCCGGGAAAGCTGTACAGCGTTGCTGTGATGGAGCCCATCACTTCCGAGCGAGGCACGCCATGATGCGTGATGGGCTCTATTTCGGCAACGCTGTACAGCTTTTCCGCACATAATACTTTGGTCGACAGTAGGCTCGGGCTGAAAAAAAAAAAAAAAATGCCGCCTGCTGCGTCACCAGGTCACCACGCTTCTGAACAGTAAGGGATAGACGTGCATTTGTGTACCAAATCCTGGACCGGCCTGGACATACGAAGTTCAACTTTCATCCGCCTACTGCGCTCTGGGTATCAAATGGCTTTATTCATAATTTACCCACTTGAGTTTGCCAGCAAATGCCATTATAACGTCGAACTTAGTATAGGCTACACATAAATTCTGAAAAGCTCTTTCCGAGTCTCAACCCGTCTACTGTTTGTAAAAAAAATTACGTTTTGCTGTGTACAGGGGCGGATCCAGACACTGTTCTTGTGGGGGGGGGGGCGGTCATGATATATGTCCTCAAAATGGAGGGGGGGGGGGGTAATATATCATAATTAGATACCGTATGCAAATTTGAAAGTTAAAAATAAACATCGAATTATTTGCGCATACTGTAACCAAAATGTGAATTGTGAATTTTTTCGTTACTTTCCTACTTTCTGTGTGGTCACTAAACAATATCTTGTTTGCTCATACTTGCCTATACTTACGTACACACTATCAGTGTCGGACTGGCCCAAAGAGGCCTCGATGGTAGCGGGAGAGTAGGGGGCTTCCCCTCCCCCAGTAACTTGCTCCAATTCTTACGGCGGAAAAATATTTTTATGCGGAGTTGACTGACACGGGGTTCGCGCGCATTGAAATACTGTGATCGTAATGAGCCCCCTTCGGAACTACCCCCCCCCCCCCCCCACACATTTTCCTCATTTTAGATACAATATAATAAGCTGATGTTAGAGGCCTACTCGCACAAGGGCCGAGGTAATTAATGTTAAGGCCCCGAGGCCCCTTGTTGCCTTGAATGGTCCGAGGGGGGTCAAAAGTCCCCCGGACCTCCTCATAGGTAATGACTGACTTTGTCCCTTTTGCGAGTAACCCTCCCTCTCTTAAGTTGTAAACAAAGACGCAGAATATATTAGCTAGCTAATAACTGGGGTCACAGGCCTATTTGCGCAAGGGCCTAAGGGCACCCTTAGTCACCTGGCCCGTGGCCTCGATGGGAACTCCCGTTCTTTCCAAATGGCCAGTCCGACACTGCACTCTATTTTATCATTTGCCGTGCCAATAATACCGCTAGAGCGCTTTCGTAAAGATAGACTTTTAATTTTATCCAAAACGCTATCATACCGGGTTCATAGTTTATAGTTACTGTATTAATGTAACATAATTAAAGGGTAGGAGAGTAGAATCAGAGTTATATAGTTTGCTGACTGACAACCGTAAAAAAATAACTATACAGCTTAGACAATAGTTTCAAGATTAAATAAAAATCCAGCCCGAGCCCCGAGGAATATTAATCGATCGACGAGAAAAAGATCGTTAAAGACACGATTTAATCAGATTTACGGGATTTTAAACCATATTTAACCTTTATTTTGGGGGTATAAGTTGAGCGAAGTAAGAACAATGCTACCCGAAATTATGACAGGTACATACATGTGTATTGCTAATTATACGTAAATATTACAAATACAGCAATTTTATTCATAAAAACAATTTTAAGTTAAACAACAAACTCTAGTCGCCGGTTTGCTTTATTCGCGTACCGATCAATCACGCGAGATGGGTCAACATGGACATTGTAGTGGACGTGCAACAAAGCAAGTCCGTTTAATCGTTCATCGGACATAGTTGACCGCAACCACGTCTTCAGCCTTCTCAAAGAAGAATATGCGCTGACGGGTAGAGTAGCATAAATCTTGAGAAATCGATGTAAATTGGGGTACAACTCTTTATCGCAGGCAATTAAAGCTTCCATAGCTTTCTTTGGGATGGTTGACCCCGATTCAAGCTCTCGGGACCACTTTGCCTTCCACATACGAAGCTCAGTCTGTAGAAGCCTTGCCGCAGACGCGGCAGAATGTTGATTGAGCAGTTTGAAGTGCGTTGCAGCGAATGTGTCCACATCCGCTGACGTCCATGACGATACTGGCATCATTGCTGATAGGCAGTGTAACTCCTGCGTTGCATTAGGGAAGCGAGTGTTTAGGTCTTCTAGAACGTAGTCTAAAATGGGTATGAAACGGCCCGACGATAGTACTCTTCTACGGTTGACGCTGGATGCTTTTCGCGGTGATTTTGCCGTTGTGCGATGCGTGGGAGCAGAAGTTCGGTTCCAAGTTGTTTTGCCAGAGCTTCTGCTTCTTGGAAGATGATGATGATGATGATAATTGTTGTTTTAAGGGGCCTAACATCGAGGTTATCGGCCCCTAATGATCTGGGTGATAGCGAAAATGATAATGAAATGGAAACCAGAACAAAATTATCGAAGATGGAAAATACGTACAAAAAGGAACTCACATGGAAACAACTCACAATATGGTCCTACAAAAGGGAATTTAGAACGAAAAGTTGCACAAAAAGAATAGATTAAAAAAGACCCACAAAACGTAGGCTAGATTCAAAATACGTACAAAATGCAAAGTAGCGCCGAAATACTTACAAAATGCAACTGAAATTCAAAATACTTACAAAATGCAAATGAGATCGAAATGACGTACAAAATGCAATTGAGGTTCAAAATACTCACAAAATGCAATTGAAATTGAAAATACACAATGCAATTCAGATTGAAATAGGCCCTATCCCAGTTCCAATCCAAATTATTCACAAAGTGCAATAGAAATTCAAAATACTTACAAAATGCAATTGAAATTGAAAATGCTTACAAAATGTACGGTAGATTCTAACGACTCATGCGGATTGACAATACTTACAAAAAGCAATTTAGATTGAAAATACTTGACAAATGTAATTTAGATTCAAAATACCCACAAAATGCAATTGAGAATCAAAATACGTACAAAATGCAAAGTAGCGCCGAAATACTTACAAAATGCAACTGAAATTCAAAATACTTACAAAATGCAAATGAGATCGAAATGACGTACAAAATGCAATTGAGGTTCAAAATACTCACAAAATGCAATTGAAATTGAAAATACACAATGCAATTCAGATTGAAATAGGCCCTATCCCAGTTCCAATCCAAATTATTCACAAAGTGCAATAGAAATTCAAAATACTTACAAAATGCAATTGAAATTGAAAATGCTTACAAAATGTACGGTAGATTCTAACGACTCATGCGGATTGACAATACTTACAAAAAGCAATTTAGATTGAAAATACTTGACAAATGTAATTTAGATTCAAAATACCCACAAAATGCAATTGAGAATCAAAATATGTGCAAAATGCCCACCAGACAAAATGCAATTTAGATTCAAAATTCGTGCAAAATGCGGTTTTGGTTGAAAATACTTACAAAATGCAATTGAAATTCAAAATACTCACTAAAAGGCCACGCAACCTGCATTGAAAGACTTACTAAAAAGCAATTTAGATTGCCAATCTTTACAAAATGCAATTGAGGTTGAAAACAATCGCGAGATGTAATTTAGATCGAAAAAACTTACAAAATGCAACATAGATCAAAAATGCCTTAAAAAATCGCTAAATGGGAATTTAGATACACGGTGATTCGAGTAACAAAAACAGTGCGGGAATCTTAAAGAGAAAAGGAAATAGAAGGAAAAGAGGAGAGGAGAGGGGAGAGAGGAGAAGGTCCGCCCCCAAAGGGAAGGGACAAAAAGGGGAAAACGGACCCAGCTCAGGAATCCCTCGGGGTCGCCAACGCCCGAACTCACCAGCCGTGAGCCCCTGAGGGTGTAGCATTATCGACGGTGCACCAGAAGTGGTGGGGCTACATACACCCTGCCTCCTTAAGGGCCTTGAGCACAAGGCAGGAGGTAAAAGGAAAAGAACAAGAAGGCTGACCCCCCACAGAAGGAGGGTATCAGGAAAGATGAGACAAGGGCCAATTAAGGCGGGAAAGTGAAAGACTCCCTAGGCCTCAGATAACCTAATACCGTCGGGGTCGGAAAAGAACAAGAGTTGACCAAGGAAGGTCGACAGGAAGGAAGAAAGAGAGGAGCCCGGCACAAGTAAGTGGAAGCAATGCCGGACTCAGCTGGGGCCCCGTGGTCGCCAACCCACAACCCACTAGATGTGAGCCCCTGGGGGGTTCTTGGAAGAGCTCAGCAAATTGTGTTTCGCACTCTTCGCGCCTCTTGCTCAACATAGTAATAGTGTCGTCTAGCGCATCCTGGGCTTCCTTCAAGTCTATTTGCACTTTTTGAAACAAAATGCTGAGGGTTTTAGTGTCTCCAAGGATTTCTGACAACCAAATGACGGTAACTATAAAATCACTCTCACAAAGAGCAGCAATGAGCGTTTTTGCCTTAGAAGCACTTTCTGAGTCCTTCCATAAAGTAATCGAGTCTAAACTCTCGACTATGTTCGGGAGTAAAGAGCGAAATTGTTCAAAACCGTCGTGCCGTTCAATCCACCGCGTCTCACAAAGTCCACATAAAAGTCCACCTAGAGTTGCTTTAAATACATAGGAGCGTTTTGAGGACGAATCAATGAACGTAATAGTGGCTTTCATAACTCCTATTGCATTTCGCACGGTGACGACTTTCGAGGACTTCGAAATAGACAGATTCAGAGCGTGGTTATAACAAGGGCACCTAACAGCATGCTCTGCTTCGGTTTGTACCTCGGCGACAGCACCACAAGCTTCTGACGCCATCATAGCGCACCCGTCAGTACCAACGCCAACACACCGACTTAGGACAAGACTGTGATGCTTGAGAATACTCAACACAGTTTTACCCACGTCTCTGCCGGTTACGGTAGGCTCTGGAACTCCTTTGGTTTCTTGTTGGTTCTCTCTTTGGTTTGCGTTTTCTTCTTCTCCTCTATAGCTCTTGCATCTGCATCTTCATCTCTTGTTTGTTGGTCGTATTCATCTTCATCCTCTGGTTCTGCTACATTTTTCTTCTTTTTCTTGATAGTAGGCTCTGCAATTTCTTTGGTTTCTTGTTTCTTGGCTTGACATTTTCTCTTCGAATCCTCCTTAGTTTCTTCTCCATCTTTATCTCTCGCTTGTATTTCCGTTTCTGCTGTTCTCTTCATTTTTTTCACACATTTGGATTTAGCATCGTCCTCTTCTGTTTCCGGTTCCTGAGGTCTCTTCTTTCCAGCGGTTTCTAGGATTTCTTCTTCGGTTTCTGCTTTCTTTGGTTCTTTTCCTTCCTGTAGCTCTCGCTCGGTTTCTGTTTCCATCGCGCTGTTTGCTTTTTCAGTATTGTCATCATTTAGCTTCTCTTCTCCAGTTTTCGGATTTGGCGATTCTTGCGCTAGCCCTTCAGTATTAATTTTATTTCTCTTTCCATCGACATTCCCTTCTTTTCGGGCGATATCTTCCTGTTCGGATGCTGGGATTTCGTCTTTTTTCTTCCTTTTACTTTCCCTTTAAATACGCCTTTTCCCTTTAAACGGTTGTGCACTGTTTCTCGGAGATTTATAAAGCATATGAAGTCTTCATACAATTTACCTCGATATATATATCTCAGGACTAAAGTTAACTGAGATTCATGAGAAATGTCAGTCGTCTCGTCGAACATCACACTGTAAAATTCTGCTTCTTGAACTCGACTTATAATATGGGGAAGAATCTCCTCTCCTCTCCGCAGCACTCTATGAGCTCGTTCTGCGTAGATTTACTGATGTATGTTGCTCGAGAAGATGAGGTTTTTAGGTGGTCTTCCAGCGCTGTGTCTCCACATCGAACTCGAAATCTCAAGAGCTCTCGGAAGTTGCCTTCATTAGCAGGACTTTCTTGCGTGTTAAGTAATGGTCCATCATCACGATGTCCACGTAGAGAAATGTTCTGCTTTCCCAGAAGAATGATGGTTTCCACAATAGGCATCAACCTGAGACGATTTTCTTCGACTTGCTGTAAGCGTGCACTATTGACTTGGTTAATTACAATCTTCTCGGGGTTATCTTCAGTGTTCAGGAACACATTTCCAGCAGAAACAGCAATTATGTGGTAATCAGTCCGCATGTGAGTTTCCAGGTCACCGTCCTTACCGAGAACCTTCGAGAAACTTTTTAAAGGTTTTGTAACAAGTGTGCCTAGTGGAACAGTTTTCCGGTATCCTCCAACGTTGCCCGTAGTAAATAGAGGACAATATAAACAGAAGTACCCTTGTTTTGCAGGCGAAAAAACAAGCCACGGATACTTATCTAAGTGTCTGTGGCTTGCGTATCTCCTTTATAGTTTATCCTTTTTCTTATGTTCGGAGAAAGGAAAAGGGTAATTTCTTGGAGGCTTCCAATGATTCTCTAGCAACTTCCGACTAACGTAGGTGTCAACCTCCGTACCAATCCCAGCATAGTTTCCAATGTCGAACGTGGCAAATCAAGCGTCAGCAGCGTCGGGATGTACCGGTACCTGTGAAACTCCGCCTGGCCTGGGTTGGTCTACGCAAGAGGCATCTTGTGAAGGTGCTTGACTGGGTTCGTTAACGGAAGAGCAATCCAGAGAAGGTTTTTGTCTGGGCTGAGATACATTGCCATTCGTTGAAGAGGGTTCTTCACTGGATTGTTGACGGGACTGGTTTTCGGTCGGAGCCTTTGCAGTGGTGAAAAAGCTGGTGATTAGGCTGAATTTTCCGATCTTCTTTCCACCGCTGCCACCACTCCCACCAGAAGAACTCGCCTGAAACACGGTACAAAAGTATTTTTGGATTCCGGAATTCTACAAATTCTACCTATTTTAGAACTAAAATCCCGAAACGTTAATCATTTGAGCATGATTAATTGTTGCAAGTGCATGTTTCATAAAAAATGGTTAAAATTGCTAGCTTTTATTGTCTGAAATGTGGCTTAATTTCGTAAAAATACGTGTGTAATAGACATTTTACCCCTTTGTCTGACGTGCATAGCTCAGAATTTTTAGTCGAGAAGTGCCTTGTGCAAAAATGCCATTTTAATGGAGATCCTGTTTGCCATCTCTTGATGAATACAGTACATTTGCATTTGTCAGTTGGCACAGGCTAGAGTAAAAGGTGGCTTTTCACCGATGTCTCAGTCTCACTCATGGCTGTGATTATATGGAAGCTACTGAGGTATGGGTGGTGCTTAGTAATGGCATTCGGGGCACAGTCAGTGCCTGTGAATGCTGTGAAAGGTTCTACTCTTAGGGTTAGGACTACTGTTCTGACTCAGTGAGGAAAGCAATGGCAAACTACCTCACTCCTCTTCTTGCCTAGAACGCCTCAAAATAGCGCTGCCTTGGGTTTTTGTGGGTATCTACTCGCATAACGTAACGGCGGTACTTTCTGAGGATCCAACCAGCCTTCGGGCTGACTACATAACAGACAGACAGACTCCGCTTTAAAAAGAATCCACTCCGCACGCCGGAAGGCGGAGGTAGATTTCACCGGGCAAACCAGGGGATGGGTGAAAATAGGCAGAATGTGCAGATTTTCGTAGAAGAATCAGACCACATTTATTGCGAGGAAGTATTTTACAATTGGAGCTTAATTAACTTTGTTTTTCGTCTTTTTATGCTTATTTTTAACATTTTATTGTCTTATGGGGACGGTAACTTTCTCGTCATTTGGGGTCCATTTCTATACTTGTGGTCACACTGTCCTTATGCAAGGTTTCGACACTGATGTGTAACTATCTAACGGACTGTTACTTCTTCTGGCAAACTTTTATCTCCCTCAAAGATTTAGGTTGGTTCCTCAGTTTGGGGGCTGCGACAACGCGGTCATGTAGCCCCGTGTATTTTGGGTGTGTGCAGAATCTGTCTGATAAACGGTGTTAATTGTGATGGCATGTATTAGTCTGTAATTCAGGTAAGGACTGCAGACGGTCAATTTCAAGTAGTAGTTCCCAATTTTGCTACCAAATACTACTGTCAACGACACCCAGCTGTGAACTTGGCTACTAGATGCCACCGCAACCAGCAACTCACGAAGAACGTTGGACCCCCCCCCCCCCCCGCCGAAGGAAAGTATACTGAGGGATTTTTAGCGCTCTTAGAAAATCCGACGACTTTGGCCGCCTTTGAACTCGCGACCTTTGGCGTGGAAGTTCAGCATGCTACCACAGAGTCAGATGGAAAAGTAAAGGTGATCTCGTGCAATGGCGTTGTCATGGCAACCTCTGATGGCTCATCACTCATCAATTTAGTAGCGTTGTCATGGAAACCTCTGATGGTTCTTGGCATTTTCTTCTAATTCCGCAATCATTTTGCTCATCCCTTGTTGAAATGGTGTGTCATATCAAAAATTATTTCAGACAAAAGTTTTAGGTAATTATTAGGGGAATATTGTCCATTTTGTACGGTTTTTATATTGTTTTTTTAAAAGTCGTTTACCCTCCAGGTTGGTGGAACCCACGGACTCAGCGAGGGAACTCACCACTACCGCCTCTACGGGCAGTGTCCTAGAGCTGGGAACATCGAATCGGAAGCGATACAACTGGTAAGGTGGGATTGGCACCTCGCCCAGGCGGCCTCACCTCCAAATCGAACAGGGGCCTCATGAGGGAAGGTAAGGGATGGTTAGGATGGATAGACAAGGAAGAGGGAAGGAGGCGGCCGTGGCCTTGAAGAAGGTACCATCCCGGCATTTGCCCGAAGACGAAGTGCGAAACCACGGAAAACCACTTCGAGGATGGCTGAGGGGGAATCGAACCCCCTCTACTCATTTGGGCTACCCGAGGCTGAGTAGACCCCGTTCCAGTCCTCGTACCACTTTTCAAATTTCGTGGCAGAGCCTGGAATCGAACACAGGACCTCCGGGGCGTTTGATATTTTACCTAGCCTATTAAGAGAAATATGATTAATGTTTCCACAAAAAACCACTTTTTCCCACCCCTTTGGTCAATGGTTGGTGCTATCAAAAAAACCTTTCAAACATACATTTTTGGCACTTATCCAATACATAGTATATGAACTTTGAATGGATTCGATATATCACGTATTAAAAGTTATAGCGATATATCACTTTTTTTAGAAAAAAAAAAAGCCACCCATTTTCACCCCCTTCGACCGATTGTCCCCATTAACGAAATCGACCGAGATTCTAAAGGGATACATATTATGTAAAAAAATCAAAGTGGTTGGTGCAAAATTACGGTAGTTATCGTGTCCACAAGAAAGTGATATACATAGTTATGGCATAGCCTAGTTATGCCAGTGCATATGTTTGTCCGGAAACTTTTGGCCTGCAGTGTATATACATAAATTATATATAAACTTTTGAACTGACGGTGGTTTTGGGGTCTAGGGGATGTGAAACGTGAAGATATGTCGAAATTTTCCGGAAGTCGAAACATGGTACCCATTGCAATATTTAGCTTTCTAATGAAATCTACCTAATATTGTCTTCAAAATTTATGTTATTTTTAATTTTTTAATTTTTAGGTTTTAAATTTTGATACCTCCTAATGAAAATCGACCAGATGCAACCCATGGAATTGACAATCGACGAAAATATGCCGAAAACCGCTTTGTTCGTTCTAAAAGGCGATTTTATCAATCGAAACTTAATTAATTGCAAATTCGCACAATGCAAGCCGGAAACAGTAACTTATAATGAAACGTCTTTCAGACAGTCGCAATCTTTCAGTTTTTACCCAATATTTTATTTACGTCTGTATTGCACAGACGAACTTCGGAAATCTTCACATAATAAAACGGCATCATCCTGCGCTGGACGTTAGTTACATAGGTTAATTTCGGCGACACCTGAGATAGGGACAATCAATTTTTCTATATACATATATCAAGAAACTACTCATCCTTCGACAAAGGAAAATTTTTACTAACAGAACAGAGATAAAATTGAAACCCAAATCATTTAAAGGACGTAGAGGGCGAGCGAGATACAAATATCGATCATTGCAGGTGCGGAGGGGTCAAGCATTGTTGAGATCATAAGTTGATACGGTACCGGTACTCGCGACCCGGTCTGTTTCTTGAACCTCCCGAGCCCGAGATAGATAAAACGTAACTGAACTGTACGTAGCACAGTAAAACAGAAGCAAAAACATTAATACGTAAATACAAATCATCAATAATTCTAGTGCTCAAACAATTAAATCCCGTTATAATGTTATACTATTTTTGTTGTTGGCCCTTGTTTTAAAATAGTGAGAGTAACAGACGGAGCAGGACAAAGTTAAAAGCGATATGAAATTATCTTATTGACATTGGCAATCTAACGAAGGAAACACTCGGTATAAACGACAAAATGTCCAGGAAATTAGTGTAATTGTAAAAAGCAAACAGTCTTTAAAAACAGCCAACAGTTACTTACCATCATAAGAGATCCTTTCAGGCACTGGCAGCAGGCAGCAACAGGAAGCTTCTTTCACTTAAAACACATATCTCCACTAAACAATTATTTAAAAAACAGACATAAACCGCACATGCGACAAAACAAATCACACCACCGCTTCACTGCGAAACGCGTGACACGAAATCGACAGGCTCAGATAGGCGCGGGTGGAGTGGGCAGAAGGGTATTGTTCGTTTGTTCACGGCTCCGTTCGGACCGTTGCCTACGTTATAATACAGCGTAGGCAACGGTTCGGACAAGCGCGGTCGCGGCGACTGAGCTGCTCGTCACAACAATAGCAACAGTGCGAGCGGGGTAGCGAGAAGAGAGTGTCGCGGCTAGGTTTTTATTTTTATTTTTTAGCGTATGGCTTTTAGTGCCGGGAGTGTCCGAGGACATGTTCGGCTCGCCAGTTTTGTAGCTGCTTCGAGACGTACACCCAATGGGTGAGCTACAAGTACCGTTGGGGAGGGATGTGGGAATGTAAGGACGAGGAGTTGGAAGGTAGCGGCTGTGGCCTATAGTTAGGGACCAACCCCGGCATTTGCCTGGAAGGAAAATGGGAAACCACAGAAGACCATATTCAAGGTTGCCGGCGGGGGGATTTGAACCTCCTCGCCTCCCGGATGTGAGCGACTGCCAGCAGTCATGCCGTAACGACCACGGCTAACTCACCCGGTCGCGGCTAGGTAATTTAATTTATATTGCACGATTTTTAACTGAATACTAGTTAGGCTAAAATCGTTGTTTATAGTTCGTTTTGTGCGTCTCCTCCTTCGATTCTCTCCTCTCCTTCGCTTTCCCCCTTTTCCTTTCTCTTTTTCCCTCTTTTCTTTTCTCTTGGGGGGGGGAGGCGATCGTCCCTGGCTGTGTAACTTACTCAATTTCAAATAAATACAGTTCCAACGACAACGTGCTGCTTTTCATTTTAATGAGATTTTTGCGTTCGTCTCATAGTTCTTACGGTAAAATGCGAAAGAGGAGTGGGGCATGGTGGTGAAATGGCAAGCTGCTTGCCTTTCGCCAATGAGAACCGGGTTAGATTCCCTGTCAATGCAATTGAGGTAAGGTATTTGAAGTGAAATACCACGTCCTGTGCTTCGGATGGTGGTCCCGTAGCTTATAATCACGAGATTTAGTCACGTAAAACTACAGGCTGCCTTCCTTTTAAAGTGTCCACCTCCTGCTGTAGCGGCTAGCATTCTTGGCTGTCACCCTGGAGGTCCAGGTTCGATCTCCGGCTCTGTCACGAAATTAAATTGTGGTCTGATGGCTGGAACGGGATACACACAGCCTCGTGAGACACAACTGAGAGGAAGGGGGCTCTATTCCCATCTTATCCATCCTTGAAGTGGTTTTCCATGGTTACCCACTTCTACTCCAGGCATATGCCGGGGTGGTTCGTAACTTAAGGCCACGGCCGCCTCCTTGCCTCTCCCTCCCAATCTTCCCATCCCTTCTAATTCCTCATAGGGCCCCTGTTCGCTTTGCAGGTGAGGCCGCCTGAGCGAAGTGCTTGTCCCACCTCGCCAGTTGTATCACCCGACAGGGCCGTGGAGAGCCGCCAGGGGTCCTGGGGCTGGAGTCAGCCCGGGCCCCCCGCCCCCTCCCCTTCCTCTCTCTCTCTCTCTGTCCCTCATTTATAAGTCATATTCTATTATCCTGGGTTATACTGTACTAACAATAGTAATAATAATGCTGAAAATAATGATTATTGTTAATATTATTATTGGTATTGTTATAAAATTGCATAAAGTAATTTAATATTACCAGACGCCTATTTTGCATAAAATAACAAAATCCTTATAATAACACTTTACAAATCACGAGCTCGTCATTTTGCTCTTACGGGATGCTCGATCTGCGCGTCGGGAATGAATTTAATATTTAAGACGTCAGCTAATTCTACTGGAGATTAAAATCTTCCGAGCCTGGCCGGGAATCGAACCCAGGAATCTTCGGCCTAAGCCTAGTATGTTAACCACCGGAATAATAATACCGCATTCCACATTCACGCACGTTTTAGGATACCGTATTTGTGAGTGCGATGACCATGGAAGTAGCTGTTGATTTGACTTTAACAGGGGACAGATCCAGAGGTGGCGCTGATAGGACTGCAGCCAATATGCTTCCTAAATTCCTGGAGAAATGAGACTAAATAAACAGTGGCAACTATTGACGTTTTGAATTTCAACTACAATTTGAAATGTGTATTACCCAGGAATCAAACTTGGTCCACCAGGGTGAGAAGCAAGCAGGTGGACAGCCGTGCTGCCTTGTCCCTATGTAACATGCATTATATGAAATGCTTAAGGGTGGTAAGATTACGGTTTAATTAAATACTTCTCCAGTTCTGTATTTTATATGTATTGAAATAGCGAATGCTTAAATCTTGGCTACAGTTTTAATTTAATCCACCAATATTTGCATTAATATTCAGTGTCAATTTTCTATCCATTCTTTGATAGATGCATAGAAAACAGAAATGTGTAACAAAAATATCATGGAAACAGTAATGTCCAGTATCGTAATTCTCTGGCCGTCAATCTTGATCTCCATGACCAGGGTACTACCTCACTGTCAGGCAGCTACTCAATTGTTCTCACGAGGCTGAGTGCACCTCGTTCCAGCCCTCAAGTCCGCCTCTTAAATCCCTGACGGAGCCGGAAATGGAACCCGGGGCGAGTGTGAGTCAGGCACGTCGGCAATAATAATAGTAATAATAATAACATTTTCAATAATAATAATAATATACTCTCTAATTTCATGCCCATCATATTCTTATTTACTATTGCTTGTCAGTATGTGTTATCATCTCTGAGCATTTGGAATATGTGGCTGAAACTTTTTATTTATCCCGGATGAGCTGTTTAATGACCAAATACATCTCCAGTTTGAATGTTGGTTTGTTTTGGTTTGGACTCAATACTACTAGAGCGAATGGCATGAAGTAGAAGTAGTGTAAGTAGAATGCAGCAATAATAAAAACTAGGCTACAAATTGATTTTTTTTTTACAGAGGGATGAGGGGAGTTATAGGAAGCCTCAAATCCCTGCAGCAAGCCAATTCCGCAATCTGTATATTTCTCTTGACATCGCAAACCCAGGTGTGAGGACTTGCTGATCTGAGAATATCACACGGTGACATGTCCTGACATGTCAGGGTGTACAGTACCCTCAAAGCATAGTGGAGTGACGAAATGTTATGCTGGCATGGGTCATAATGAAACTCGAGCTCAACTGCTGGTTTGAATCCGGCCACGGGCATGGATGTGTTTATCTTCTCATTAATTGTAAGCCCATTCAATTTCTATGATATAAGATATACATTACAATCATCTTTCCTCATCATACCTGCGTAGCGCAGCGGAAACGTTCTAGCCTGCTGTGCCGACGGTTAAAGGATCGAATCCTGGCGCTGTCAGTTGACATTTGAGGATGCGCAAATGTGAGGGCAGGCCCGACGAGAGGGGGGGTCAGGCGGGGCTGCAGCCCCGGGGCCCGGCTCTGGGAGGGGGGCCCGGCCGGGCAAAGTATTCCTTTCATGACCAAAATATATCACAGACAATTATTTGATGAAACAATCAACGTCTGTGCAAAATGGCGCAAGAACAATAACATAGGCTAGGTCAAATACTTTAGTCAGAGCACCCTGGAAACAGCTGAACCAGAGCACCCGAACGTAGTCATACAATACCGTAGTTCTCAGAATATGTACCTAAGGTGAGGGGCGCATACCTCGGTTCTAAATTTAACTTACTTGTCAGCCTTCTTTCGTTTGTATACCAAACTTGAACCATATTTCCTCATCATTACCTGTCGCAATTCTGAATAGTCTCCTCTGTGACTGTGTTTGGAGCGTCACGTTGCTTTGTTTCGAATGATCTTTGTGTGCCGTGCGCTCACTCCATTTACATTGTCTAGGTAAGAAAATAGTTTATTTAATCTTCGTCCACACTGGAATTCATTTTCGCTCTGTATAAATGCCGGATAAATATGATGCGTGATGTAAGGGTATTTCCATTGCCGAACGTACATAAAATAGATGTGGACTAAGGAAAATGTTCATCTATAAAGAACTAAGAAAACATTATTATTATTATTGTTAGGAGGCTTGTATTTCTTACGACTGTAGCCTATAGGCAGTGAATCGATTTGAAAAAGTTTCGATCCGAAGATCCCCGGTTCGAATTCACGTCGCATCAAGACATTTTAACTGTCTGATTATCACTTTATGGCTTACGTCTTGTATCTAACATTACCTAATAACTGCGAAATCTCATTTGCTGCTATTATTATGATTATTAGTACAGTAGTAGAATTATGATTATTATTATTAATATTATAATTAGATGTATTATTATTATTATTATTATTATTATCGCCATATACTGTATGCTAAACAATTTTAGTGGAAACAAGCTGAGCTTTCGTAAGCCAACTGGCAGCATTAGTAGCATTGCAAAAATAGATCATCATTCATTTCCGTGTCCGGTCAACATTTCCAAAAAATTGCAGCTGCGATGGCCTTGTTACTTCCTCTAAGAACATCTTCCATTGTGCATTGGTTGTCCAGGAGGGGGCAGATAAGTAGGTGGCTTGGGTCTAGTTCAGCTCCACATTCACAAGAGGTGTCTGCGTCTGCTGGAAGGATCCCCCATTTTTGCAGGTTGGTCTTGCATTGAGGGACACCCACTCTTAAGCGGTTGAGGGACCGCCACACAGGATAAGGTAGGTCGGCGCCAGGAGCCAGTTCTTCCTTTGATGTCATGTCTGTGGGCAGTGAGGTCCTACATCTGTTAAGACGAGTTGCCTCTGGTGTTCTCTCCAGCGGCGTAGATAAACGCTGCGAATATGACGTATTCTAATGTGGACGCAGCACGCAGTTGTTAATGACTCCGGCTTGCAAAAGAGTAATTGACTTGGCCGAAAGAACAGCCATTGCCTTAACATGAGAACGAAGATATTCTCAAATTCAAAGTCATTACGATTTTCAGAGTGTGAATTGCTATTTAAGATCATCGTTAGTTTGATGATGGTTGTTGTTGTTGATGTTGATGTTTTAAGGGGGCGGAACAACGAGGCCATCTGCCCATAATCGTTAGCTTACGTGTTCCTTTCAGTTATAAATATCGAATGCGGGCTACAAGGGAAAGAAGACAATAATTGAAGGAAGTGAAACATGATAGGTTTGAAGTCTTTGATTTGGAAATGCAGGTATAATAAATTACGCTGACGGATCTGACCAACAGTTGTCTAATATTCGGAAGGAGAAAAACATAAAGAAATGTTTGGATATTAAACTCTGGCTCTTGTTTTTATCTTGAACTAGTTCTTCGTACCCGTCGTTGTCGGGTTTGCGATTTAAGGGAAACAGATAGACTGGTGACAGGAGTTAGTGAAGTTATGGCTAAACTATCGAACCCTGTTTGGGCAACACCCATGTAATTTTGCAATTTGTATCCAGTCCACCGTTCTGCTTAGAATTAGGTAGTTTTAAGGGAGGACACTTGGGGTCACAAAAATGAACATTAAACAGCTCATAAAAGCTATCAACCTGCACGCAAATTCCTAAGAAGGATGTTTTTGAGAAATATTTGTTGGCTTTTGGCCTTCGTTTTTTAGCCATATGGCCAGCTTCAATGTAATTTATATTTACTTGTACTGTATTATGAGTCTTGTATAACGTAATAATGTTATTGTTTTTGCGTTCCTTTAAACTATCGAGGCTTTCACAGACGCCAGGGGATCTTCAACGTGCCAGTAAATCTACTCACGCGGCTCCCTCACATTTGCGCATCCTCAAATGTCAACTGACAGCGCCAGGATTCGATCCTTTAACCGTCGGCACAGCAGGCTAGAACGTTTCCGCTGCGCTACGCAGGTATGATGAGGAAAGATGATTGTAATGTATATCTTATATCATAGAAATTGAATGGGCTTACAATTAATGAGAAGATAAACACATCCATGCCCGTGGCCGGATTCAAACCAGCAGTTGAGCTCGAGTTTCATTATGACCCATGCCAGCATAACATTTCGTCACTCCACTATGCTTTGAGGGTACTGTACACCCTGACATGTCAGGACATGTCACCGTGTGATATTCTCAGATCAGCAAGTCCTCACACCTGGGTTTGCGATGTCAAGAGAAATATACAGATTGCGGAATTGGCTTGCTGCAGGGATTTGAGGCTTCCTATAACTCCCCTCATCCCTCTGTAAAAAAAAAATCAATTTGTAGCCTAGTTTTTATTATTGCTGCATTCTACTTACACTACTTCTACTTCATGCCATTCGCTCTAGTAGTATTGAGTCCAAACCAAAACAAACCAACATTCAAACTGGAGATGTATTTGGTCATTAAACAGCTCATCCGGGATAAATAAAAAGTTTCAGCCACATATTCCAAATGCTCAGAGATGATAACACATACTGACAAGCAATAGTAAATAAGAATATGATGGGCATGAAATTAGAGAGTATATTATTATTATTATTGAAAATGTTATTATTATTACTATTATTATTGCCGACGTGCCTGACTCACACTCGCCCCGGGTTCCATTTCCGGCTCCGTCAGGGATTTAAGAGGCGGACTTGAGGGCTGGAACGAGGTGCACTCAGCCTCGTGAGAACAATTGAGTAGCTGCCTGACAGTGAGGTAGTACCCTGGTCATGGAGATCAAGATTGACGGCCAGAGAATTACGATACTGGACATTACTGTTTCCATGATATTTTTGTTACACATTTCTGTTTTCTATGCATCTATCAAAGAATGGATAGAAAATTGACACTGAATATTAATGCAAATATTGGTGGATTAAATTAAAACTGTAGCCAAGATTTAAGCATTCGCTATTTCAATACATATAAAATACAGAACTGGAGAAGTATTTAATTAAACCGTAATCTTACCACCCTTAAGCATTTCATATAATGCATGTTACATAGGGACAAGGCAGCACGGCTGTCCACCTGCTTGCTTCTCACCCTGGTGGACCAAGTTTGATTCCTGGGTAATACACATTTCAAATTGTAGTTGAAATTCAAAACGTCAATAGTTGCCACTGTTTATTTAGTCTCATTTCTCCAGGAATTTAGGAAGCATATTGGCTGCAGTCCTATCAGCGCCACCTCTGGATCTGTCCCCTGTTAAAGTCAAATCAACAGCTACTTCCATGGTCATCGCACTCACAAATACGGTATCCTAAAACGTGCGTGAATGTGGAATGCGGTATTATTATTCCGGTGGTTAACATACTAGGCTTAGGCCGAAGATTCCTGGGTTCGATTCCCGGCCAGGCTCGGAAGATTTTAATCTCCAGTAGAATTAGCTGACGTCTTAAATATTAAATTCATTCCCGACGCGCAGATCGAGCATCCCGTAAGAGCAAAATGACGAGCTCGTGATTTGTAAAGTGTTATTATAAGGATTTTGTTATTTTATGCAAAATAGGCGTCTGGTAATATTAAATTACTTTATGCAATTTTATAACAATACCAATAATAATATTAACAATAATCATTATTTTCAGCATTATTATTACTATTGTTAGTACAGTATAACCCAGGATAATAGAATATGACTTATAAATGAGGGACAGAGAGAGAGAGAGAGGAAGGGGAGGGGGCGGGGGGCCCGGGCTGACTCCAGCCCCAGGACCCCTGGCGGCTCTCCACGCCCTGTGTGAGGGAGCCGCGTGAGTAGATTTACTGGCACGTTGAAGATCCCCTGGCGTCTGTGAAAGCCTCGATAGTTTAAAGGAACGCAAAAACAATAACATTATTACGTTATACAAGACTCATAATACAGTACAAGTAAATATAAATTACATTGAAGCTGGCCATATGGCTAAAAAACGAAGGCCAAAAGCCAACAAATATTTCTCAAAAACATCCTTCTTAGGAATTTGCGTGCAGGTTGATAGCTTTTATGAGCTGTTTAATGTTCATTTTTGTGACCCCAAGTGTCCTCCCTTAAAACTACCTAATTCTAAGCAGAACGGTGGACTGGATACAAATTGCAAAATTACATGGGTGTTGCCCAAACAGGGTTCGATAGTTTAGCCATAACTTCACTAACTCCTGTCACCAGTCTATCTGTTTCCCTTAAATCGCAAACCCGACAACGACGGGTACGAAGAACTAGTTCAAGATAAAAACAAGAGCCAGAGTTTAATATCCAAACATTTCTTTATGTTTTTCTCCTTACGAATATTAGACAACTGTTGGTCAGATCCGTCAGCGTAATTTATTATACCTGCATTTCCAAATCAAAGACTTCAAACCTATCATGTTTCACTTCCTTCAATTATTGTCTTCTTTCCCTTGTAGCCCGCATTCGATATTTATAACTGAAAGGAACACGTAAGCTAACGATTATGGGCAGATGGCCTCGTTGTTCCGCCCCCTTAAAACATCAACATCAACAACAACAACCATCATCAAACTAACGATGATCTTAAATAGCAATTCACACTCTGAAAATCGTAATGACTTTGAATTTGAGAATATCTTCGTTCTCATGTTAAGGCAATGGCTGTTCTTTCGGCCAAGTCAATTACTCTTTTGCAAGCCGGAGTCATTAACAACTGCGTGCTGCGTCCACATTAGAATACGTCATATTCGCAGCGTTTATCTACGCCGCTGGAGAGAACACCAGAGGCAACTCGTCTTAACAGATGTAGGACCTCACTGCCCACAGACATGACATCAAAGGAAGAACTGGCTCCTGGCGCCGACCTACCTTATCCTGTGTGGCGGTCCCTCAGCCGCTTAAGAGTGGGTGTCCCTCAATGCAAGACCAACCTGCAAAAATGGGGGATCCTTCCAGCAGACGCAGACACCTCTTGTGAATGTGGAGCTGAACTAGACCCAAGCCACCTACTTATCTGCCCCCTCCTGGACAACCAATGCACAATGGAAGATGTTCTTAGAGGAAGTAACAAGGCCATCGCAGCTGCAATTTTTTGGAAATGTTGACCGGACACGGAAATGAATGATGATCTATTTTTGCAATGCTACTAATGCTGCCAGTTGGCTTACGAAAGCTCAGCTTGTTTCCACTAAAATTGTTTAGCATACAGTATATGGCGATAATAATAATAATAATAATAATAATACATCTAATTATAATATTAATAATAATAATCATAATTCTACTACTGTACTAATAATCATAATAATAGCAGCAAATGAGATTTCGCAGTTATTAGGTAATGTTAGATACAAGACGTAAGCCATAAAGTGATAATCAGACAGTTAAAATGTCTTGATGCGACGTGAATTCGAACCGGGGATCTTCGGATCGAAACTTTTTCAAATCGATTCACTGCCTATAGGCTACAGTCGTAAGAAATACAAGCCTCCTAACAATAATAATAATAATGTTTTCTTAGTTCTTTATAGATGAACATTTTCCTTAGTCCACATCTATTTTATGTACGTTCGGCAATGGAAATACCCTTACATCACGCATCATATTTATCCGGCATTTATACAGAGCGAAAATGAATTCCAGTGTGGACGAAGATTAAATAAACTATTTTCTTACCTAGACAATGTAAATGGAGTGAGCGCACGGCACACAAAGATCATTCGAAACAAAGCAACGTGACGCTCCAAACACAGTCACAGAGGAGACTATTCAGAATTGCGACAGGTAATGATGAGGAAATATGGTTCAAGTTTGGTATACAAACGAAAGAAGGCTGACAAGTAAGTTAAATTTAGAACCGAGGTATGCGCCCCTCACCTTAGGTACATATTCTGAGAACTACGGTATTGTATGACTACGTTCGGGTGCTCTGGTTCAGCTGTTTCCAGGGTGCTCTGACTAAAGTATTTGACCTAGCCTATGTTATTGTTCTTGCGCCATTTTGCACAGACGTTGATTGTTTCATCAAATAATTGTCTGTGATATATTTTGGTCATGAAAGGAATACTTTGCCCGGCCGGGCCCCCCTCCCAGAGCCGGGCCCCGGGGCTGCAGCCCCGCCTGACCCCCCCTCTCGTCGGGCCTGTCACCCGATTCGATGTTTCAAGCTCTGGGACACTGCCCTGGAGGCCTGGAGGCGGTAATGGTAGGATCCCTCGCTGAGTCCGAGGGAAAAGCCAACCTGGAGGGTAAACTGACTAAATAAAACAGTAGACCGGTTGAGACTCGGACAAGAGCTTTTCACAATTTATGTGTATACTAAGTTCGACGTTATAATGGAATTTGCTGGCAAAGTTGGGTGGGTAAATTACACAGGCCTACAAAAAAAAGAACATTTTTTTGGTGCCGAGGATTTTGTAACTGATTTTAGGTATACTTGGGTCGCTGAATCTAAATATGAAATCAATTTTCCTCTAACAGCTCTACTTTTCTAGATATCAGTTTTCCTCTATACCTCTATTTTTTTTAGATCTGTGTTGTTTTTATGTGCAATTTTACACGAAATGTGCAGTTCTAAGTCCATTTTGTGCAATTCTGAATCATATTATACATCAAGGCCAATAAGTGTTGATTCCGCGTGGTCCTAGGAGACCCATTCGCGCAGAAGAAGAATATAGAACATGGATGTTGGGGAAAATATGTTATTAACGACCCCTTAGTTGAACGAGAGAAAATCATCTTTCCTCCACTACCTACATATCAAGCTGGGCCGTATGAAGCAGTTTGTGAAGGCTCTTTTGTTAAGAACGGATCATGCTTTGCATTTATAGGAAATAAAATGCCGCACTTGAGTATGGAAAAACTTAAAGCAGGGGTATTTGATGGCCCACAAATAAGACAAATCATTAAGGATCCTGACTTCGTATATTCGATGAATGAATCTGAGCTAAAAGTCTCGACTTCATTTGTGTCAGTCATAAAACATTTTCTAGGCAACGCAAAGCTAAAAACTATGTTGAACTGGTAAACGTGATGCTTAACAGTTTCAAATCCCTTGGGTGAAAAATGAGTATTAAGGTGCACTATTTACACAGCCACTTGGACTGTTTTCCTGAAAATTTAGCAGACACCAGTGAGGAACAAGGTGAACGATTTCACCAGGATGTTAAAACTGTGGAGGATCGTCACCAAGGAAGATGGGACATGCACATGAGGCAGATTACTGAGCTGGAGTTAAAAAGGGAATGTTCCAAAATACATTCAGGAATGTCACGAAAAAAAAAAGCTTCCGAAGTGTTCAGTGACTGGTTGGTTTCATTCATTTCTTCGTCCTCAATATTTGTATATACTAAGATTTGTATAATATAATAATGAAAATTCCGTGTTTAGTTTTTTTTATTACCTTACGATAGTGTAATGTATATTTCACAAAAATATAATATCTCAGAAACTAGAGCTGCTAGGCAAAACTAATGGCATATTTAAATTCAGGGCATCAAATTCATATAAAATCAGCTTAAAAAGCCCCGGGACCAAAATCACTGTTGACCAGTGTTATGAATAAGGCAATTTGATACCCGGAGCGCAGTAGGCGGATGAAATTGGAACTTATAGCCTATGGCCATTATTTGGTAGACAAATGGGGGTGAGATGCGATGAAAGTCCATGTGGTGGGTGATTTTTACACCCTGATGCACTTCCAGACGCCAACCTCAGGAGAGGAGTTGATGAGAGGTGAAATGAACAAATATGAATGAAACTGGGCAAGGATGTGGAAGGAAGCGGCCGTGGCCTGTCAGAAGGTACTGTCCCAGCGTTTGCATGGAGGTGAAAACGGAAATCCAGAAAAACCATTTCACGTCTGCCCAGTCCGCAGACAGCTTGGCCCCATGGTGTAGCGCTGCGCGTTAGCGAGCGTTGCTACCGCTGTAGGTCTATTTGGTATACACATGATTCCTAATAACAAATCCTGTCGGAGATATTGAGTGCTGGTGTAATTATTCGCGTGGTTATCATATTGAATTGGTAAAACGTATTAAACTTTGAAAGGCACAGGCGTGGTTAGACGGGATAGTTCTACTACCTCACCAAGTTACATTGTAATCGCTCTAGCCGTTTATCGTTTATGAGGACACACGAATAAAGGTGATCTCACAAGTCTATATTTCATAAGATGAAAGTAGGCTCAAATTAATAATCCAGTGAAATAAAATTGGGAAAAATGCCATATGTATTAACATTGGAATGAATGGCTCCGTGGCCAAATAGCGCGCTAGGCATTGGCCCGACGTGTCCCGTGTTCGATTCCCGGCCAGGCCATCAAGGATTTTATTCTCCTGGGGTTAATTCCCATGGCTCAGGTACTGGGTGAATGTGACATCTTCATCATCACTTCATCCTCATTACGGTGCACAGGTCGCCCACGGGAGTCAACTACAATCGAACCCGAGACACGTGTATGGGTTTGATTTCACTCCGGCGGGAATAGAATTAAATGCTCGTTGGAATTAAAGTGTATGAATTTAATTTCACTCCGGCTGGAATAGAACGAAATGTTCATTCACAGTTTCAATCCTGCAAGAATAACATTATATTGCATGGATTTCATTTCACTCCGGTCGGAAAAGAATTAAATTTTCGGTCGAATTAAATTGTATGAATTTAATTTCACTCCGGCCGGAATAGAATTAATTGTATGAATTCAATTTCACTCTGGCCGGAATAGAATTAAATGTTCGTTCAGAGTTTCATTCCGAGCGGAATATAATTAAATTGTATGCATGCACTTTCACTCCGGTTGGAATAGAAGTATATGTTCGGTCGAATTTCATTGTATGGATTTAATTTCACTCCGGCTGGAATATAATTAAATGTTTTTTCACAGTTTCATTCCAACGGAATAGAATTAAATTGTATGAATGTACTTTCATTCCGGCCGGAGTAGAATTAAAGGCTCGTTTGAGTTAAACTGTACTGATTTCATTTCACTCCGGCCGGAATAGAATTAAATGTTCCTTCTGAGTTTCATTCCGAGCGGAATATAATTAAATTGTATGGATTTAATTTCACTCCGGCCTGAATAGAATTAAATGTTCGTTTGAATTATATGCCATGGATTAAATTTTACTCCGGCTGGAATAAAATTAAATATTCGTCCAGAGTTTCGTTCTCAGAAGAATAGAATTGAATTGTATGGATTACATTTCACTCCGGCCTGAATATAATTAAATTGTATGGATGTAATTTCACTCCAACCGGAATAGAATTAAATGTTCGTTTGAATTATATTCCATGGATTTAATTTTACTCCGGCTGGAATAAAATTAAATATTCGTCCAGAGTTTCGTTCTCAGAAGAATAGAATTACATTGTATGGATTACATTTCACTCCGGCCGGATTAGACCGAAATATTTTGTTCAGAGTTTCATTTCGAGAGGAATATAATTAAAATCCATGCATTTAATTTATTTCCTATCGGAATATATTTAAATGTTTTACGGTATTCATAATTTAATTCCGAGAGGAATAGATTTAAAGCACATGGATTTAATTTAATTCCCACTGGAGTGGAATTCAATGTTTCCTTCAGAGTTTCATTCCGAGGAGAATTAAATTCAAATTCTTTGGTTTTAATTTTATTCCCTTCGGAACAAAATCGAGTGTCTCATTCAACATTTCATTCCGAGAGGATAATTTCACTCCAAGCGGAATTGAATTTCATTCCGAGATTTATTCTGAGAGGAATAGAATTCAATATTTAATTCCCAAAGTAATTACTTGTCGGCAGGCGCGGATTCAAGGGGGGGGGGGTCACGGGGGTCATGACCCCACCCCCCCAAACGGAGACCAAATTTTCTTGCAAACTCAAAAAACGAAAACACAATTACCAGACCAATAAAACTTAACGAATTTTAACTAAAAAAACAGTTTTTTTTTCCATTTTATTCAATACTGAAATATCTTTATTCGAATTATTATGTTCTGTTACAACTGTCATATTTACAACTTCAAACCTCTTATATAAAAATGATTATTTATACAACAAAATCAACTCGTCTACTTTGTTTACCAAACCTTGTGATTACCGAATCGAAGTTTATAGTGATGTCACGATGAATGTGCAGCAATGCACGGATAGGAATTTTGGGCTTTTTTCGCATCAAAAATTTTTGCCGACGTCCAAACTGCAAGCTTGGTTGGCAATTTGAGCTGTGACTTTCTCCCTTTGTCGGTACCTACTCGACTTGCCGAAACTGTAACGTACCTTGATACTTTTCTCGAAGCTCGATGTAAAAGTCGCAATTCGTACGAATATTTTTGTTTCGCTAAACGCATCAAATTTCTATCCACGAAGCTTGCAAAAAAATTGGTCTGGTCTTGTACGTTTGGTTATTTTGTGATTGCGTTTTTAGTGATACCATTTTTCTTAACAATTTCGATTCTCTGACCCCCCCCCCCCCTCCTCCAAGCCAAACTCTAGATCCGCGCCTGCTTGTCGGAGTGAAATTATATGTTTCACTCCAGGTTTAACTGTACGCCGGAATAGTATTGAATTGGCTGAATTTAATTCCACTCCTGCTCCGGAGTGAAATATAAAATTTCGTTCACTTTACCATTTCATGGCTGGACTAAACCCAACCAGAGCATGCACAGCGCCATTACAAGACTTGCTGTCCACGGATTCCACCACAGGCTATGTAAAACAGGACACTTCCATGAACCAAACAATCAATGCGACAAACTGTGTGAATGATATCACTTCACGCACTGCAAAAATCGAACTACAGTAGGTCACTGAACAAGTACAGCAAGGAGATCTGACTCCCTACAACTTCATGCAAATTCGTGCACTGTTATTTATTATTAATGAGCAGAGGTGTGTTCAATTTTTACCTCAACCATCCTAGAAGGATTTTTTATGGTTTCCTACTTCATGCACAGGATGTAATTAATTAATAACTCATGAACCATGTTTTGTTTCATAACAAAACAGATTTAAATATTATTACTAGGTTGAGAGGTGGTATCATGAGCCCCACAACACCCAAGTTGCTTTCCTTTTATTTCATTCTTAATCCACAAGATATCCTTTTTATGTGGGATCCAAACTACTGGATGTGATTCACTTCAAAACCCACCCCTCAAGATTTATGCCCAGATTTTCCCTATGATTTCTTTTCTCTTCAGAAAATTCAGAGTTCAAGGGTGCTCCTGTGCATGAGAGGACATGGATTAGATGTGGCGAGACAGGGAGCTCAATCCTCCCTGCCACGTCACACTTCCTATTATTTGTGAATACCAGTACTATTATAATTTAAAGAATTAATATACACTTTTATTCTGCACAAATAGGCTAATAGTCTAAGTTGTTTTTCTATATATATTTTTCATCATAATATATAGGATGAGTCATTATTCTCTTTGGAGCCATTATAAGCTAGGAGTCAGTAGTGTGCCAAAATGGTGTTTCCAGAACAGAAAAATCTTGTATAATTGCAATTTGATACATAACAGTTCAACATATGTTTTGTGATTCTTGAACAGATGCAACAATTAGAGAGTTTAATCTCATAAAGTGCGCAGAACATTCATTTTCCGACAGGATAGAGCTCTGCCACATTTTCATTCTGATGTGCATGCATATACTAAAATGGTACCGGTACTGTACTCTTCCTAATCATTGGGTCAGATAAGGTGACCACATGTGACTTTTTCCTGCAGAGTTTCATTAAAGATCAGCTCTATGCCCTTACTGTTTGTCAAGGAACTTAGACAAAGGATTGTTGCAACAATTGCTACTATCCACCTCAGTGTGTTACAACAACATGTGTGGCAGGAGCTCCATTATAGGATTGACCATTTGTGAGGTAAGGTATAAACTTGTACAATTACGGTACTTTGTCTGTTGAAACAGTTGCACTCCTTATCCCTGAGCAAGTTTTCCTTTTGTCAACTCAAAATTATATTTTTGTTACGGTACAAGAAAATGCAGTAATTTTGCTACTGCAAGCTATATTGGTAGACAATCAAATGAAGTGTCTGGTTCAAAGTTCTATCCTCGGTTGTATATTGAATTTGAAATTTTGTTATATATGAGTATAGATAGCATGAATGAATGATATTTATTCAATTAATTCCAAAGAGCCATAGGCTCGTACAGAGGAATTGTACAGTAATATGTGTGTTTACACACCAGGAAGAAAATTCTGAAGGTAACACAAATTGATGAATAAGGGCATAGGCCTATTAGTAAAGTTGATACTATATCTAAGATTGTTTAGACCAAGGTCTCTTAAAATGATAAGCACAGGATTTTTAAGCTTATTTGATGTATTACGATGCATCGAATTTTTCCCACAATACTTTCGTAGTTTTCCTCTTAAATACTGACAAAGTTGGTGCACTTTTTACTTCATCGGGAAGTTTATTATATGACTGTGATGCAGAGAACTTGAAACTATTTCTACCGTATTTAGAAGAGTGAATGATATATAAGGCTACGTCCTTCGCATGCCTAGTTCCATAAGAATGATTGTCCGAGTTCAAGATGTAGGGAGAGCTATAGAGTATTGTGTTGTGTTTAATTTTGTATATTAGCATAGCTGCTCGGAGATCTGCACTTATGCTGAGGGGTAGAATTTTACTTCTGATGTACAGATCTTTTACTGGAGTGCAGTAAGGAAGGTTAAATATGTTTCTAATAGCCCTATTCTGAATAGTCATTAAATCATTCAGTGTGGATTTCCTGCAGTGAGCCCAAATAACATTTAAATATTGGAGCTTGCTATGTACAAGTGAATAGTAGATTTGTTTTACAAGGTTTAGGGGAATAAGATACCGAAGTTTCCTTAGGATCCCTACTATAGGTGAGAGTTTCTTAGCAATTCGTTCAACGTGTTCAATCCAGGTCAGGTGTTTGTCGATGATTAGACCTAAATACTTTGCCTGATTAACCTCTTTTATTTCAATATTATTTATATATATTTTGTCATGTGTGATTTCTTTCATGCTTTGCTTTGAAATTACCATGTAATTGGTCTTCTGTAGGTTCATTGTTAATTTATTGGCCTGGAACCATTGTGAGAGAGTATTTATATCTTGTTGCACATTTTGTATGATTTCAATTATGTCTTTCCCAGTGTAGAAGATATTTGTATCATCTGCATACAATTTGATATGCCCTCTCAAATTACATTCCACAATATCATTTATATAAATTAAGAATTGAATTAAGAATGGCATTGAAGCCATGATTTAAAAGCATTTAGACTACTCTGCATTCCCACTTGGGTGAACCTTAATTCATTAATTAATTGAAGCCATTTTTCAGTGTTGCCTTATTGACAATATTGCAACTTTTCAGTCGGCTCCTTCAAATAATTGTAGACATGTACCGGTACGGTACCTGCAAATGAGTACAAGACTATGTGAATATTCATCATTTTCTGTAAGAACATATTGCACTCTTTAATCCTTCAATGTCCAGAAAATGTATTTTTGGTTCTCCTTTCATTTAAATTAGTCACAGTTTGTTCTTTAACCTAATGGAAATTGGGCAAAACGGGTTAGAGCACGTTAACTGCCCCTCAGTTTGCATCTGTGTAACTGTATTCTTTGTGGTTCATGATTTAACCAAGAATGTAAATTTTGCTGCTCTATGAAAAAGCCTTAATATAAGAGAAGCACTCAAAACTGAAAAGATATGGGGTGCAATCCCAACCTCAGCCACCCTAAAAGTGATTTTTTTTTCATGGATTATCCAGGTAAATGCTAGGATGATGTCTAACTTAGGATCACAGCCACCTCCTTGGTTTGAGTCTTCAGACCTCCTTACAATTTAAAATACTGGTACAGCCTTCACAATAACACCTGTTATGGGAGAGATCCCACACTTTCATAAGTAAATGGGGCTGATGACCACGATGATGCAAGCCTCGAAATGAAACGACTTGAACCGTATTATAACGGCGATGACCCGGATGTTTCACCCCTTAAAACTAATGCCACTACCACCACTACAATGCCCAGGGACCACTAATACACGGACTACATACAGACATGCACAGAAATGTTGAAAGGGCTAATGACCACGATATCCCAGCCCCTTTAACAACAATGCAGGGACTGAGAGGCACCTGGGAGGGAGGCAAACTATGGAAAATAAATTAATTATGTACGCAGGTTGGTGATTTTTGTTTTAGTGGAAGAAGCATTTACGACCCCTAAATTATGGATGTTGACACGCATACTGGACTTGCCGATAAAAAAAAAAAAAAATAAATAATAATAATAAAAAAAATAATATATATATAAAAAGGGCGATAACTGATAATTCTGTGCACAATACCCTCTTTTTCGAGGAAAGACTGCGTAAAAATAACACCAAGGCACGCCTTCACCTACAAATGTTAAAACAAGTATTTGGAACAATATTCTTCACAGGATCTTTGAGTTACTTTGAATGCAATCACAAAACTACAGTATCTATCTGGATCTTCCTTAGTGGATAAATTGACAGTATTTTTTAGTAAAGTGAGACCAAAGCAAGGTAAGGAATGTCACGCTTGACAAATTTAGACACATATCACAGGTGAATCAAGATAAGCCTAATAAGCAAACATAAACAGAAACCCAGCTAAAAAAATTAGAGGGCTGTGAATTAGAACGAAATGAGTGATTTCATTTGTCATTCATATTTCACTTTATTTCCGGCTATTTATAATATGTATAGTTATCAGGCTGCTGTCACACATATTTTTAGTTATATTAGTCATAATTTACGTGTTCAAAATAATTTTACACTCATATCTTGACTCATAAAACACAAATTAAAATACATAATTTATTTCCCTTTAAAAACGTCGCACGAAAATCGCACTCTTCGATTGGTTCTTTTGCATTCACAGTCCGCTTGCCAGCAAAACGCTGCATTTGCGCGCAAAACATGCGGTCGCGTGTTCGTCGTTTGTTTGGTGCGAGTCCATAAAATAAATGGAAACACCGTCTGGGCATAGTGGAAAACAGAAGTGACTTGAAATGGGAAAGTTTCCTGGCAAGCCATCTAAAATTGTTAATAGGAAAAGAATTAAAGTATCCAAGTGTTCTTCATCACGGGAAAATGAGTCACTTAGAGCAGCCGAGAACATTTATTATGGTCTTACTCTTTTTAATGAAACATTTGGCAATGAAGAACAGGTAGGCCCAGCTAACTAAAGCTTTGCCATGAAGCTGTTTTGTTTGTTCCTCTTTAAATATTTTAATAATTAGGTTTATATTCTTCTAATGCGCCGTCTGTTGAGGTTAAGTAACTCGTCCATGATGTGTTATTATACGCAATGTAGAATAACTTAATTATTTTAGTTTGTGTCATTCGGACTTGATATTCTAACCTAAATGTCATCCAATTTATTAAAACTAGGCTGAGTTCCTCTATAATGTGGTATGTTACTGGATCAATGTTTTTGTAAAGAAGACATGATTGAGAAAAGTAAATACATGTTAGTGTTGTTAAATATTGCATGTTTACAAATAAACACATTGCCTTGTTTTTATTTAGGTGACACCAGATTTAGAGGGATTTACTTTGCAAGAAACCAAACAGGCTGTGACTGAGGCGAGGCGGCATTTGGCTGAAGTTGACTGCTTATTTAAGTTACAAGGTGTGACAGTATCCAGATTAGAGTCCTACAATAAAGAAGTTGCTGAACTTGACTTGGACTCTATTGTTGAGCGTAAATCATCACCTACTACAGGGGTGACCAAAAGGATCAGAAAACAGCAATGTTTTGACGGTGGTGGTGAAGGTGCTAGAGTTCAAAGGCTTCGAAGACACATTGTAGCTTCAAAGAGAAGTGTTAATGCTAGTTTAAAGAACAGTGCTGCGAAGAAACTTCTTCTGAAGGCAAAGAAATCTTCCATTTATCCTGTTGTTTCTAATGACAGTTCTCAGTCTGATAAGACTGGTGCTATTCGTAAATTTGTCCTCCCTAGTCGAAGTGCCCATTCGTCAAGAGTGATAAAACCCAACAAACGTTTTATTGAGGGTGATGAAGTTAGTAGTGAAGTGAGTGTAGTGCGATCAGCAAGTGCAATTCAGCTCAAAAAACCTAAATTAATTTTTAGTCCTGTAAGCAACTCCAAACATTTGGGATCAAATGATGAGTCATTTGGCTTTGATGAAGCTGTTGGTGAGGGTGAGGTGGAAAAGAGTGATGGTAGTTCTGTTGAAAACAGACATGTTTTAGACAATATTTCAGGGGAACTGGATAGTGGGGAAAATTGTTTATCTCACATGTCTCCTGACGATGCCCTTATTGTGGAAGGTAAGAGGAGATGGAAACCTTCTTATAAAGTCCAACTTAAACTTCGCGAATTAAATGTCTTTGGCGCTGGAACTAGCAGATTTCCTTTTAAGAGAAATTTAGGTTCAAGTACAGACGCAAGTGAAAGTGTAAATAGTAGTTCTGATAAAGAAACAGGCTCTCCATCTATATGTAGCCAAGCAACAAATGCAGACGATCGGAGTGAATCAGAAGGAACCATTTCGAACTGTGTAAATGGTGAAAAAGTAAACAGTTCGCTTGGGCCTGGTCCAAAGCTAAATGGAAGCAAAGTCATCCTCAGGAAAGCTCGACTTAAACTGGACACACATACATCGGCTTCAAGTGAAGGTCCATTTTCTGTTAGTGTGGGCTGTGGTAAGTTACAATATTATTTTAGACTTGAATTATTATTTTATAGATAAAATGAGCTGTGGTTAGCTTTAAAATATTAGGCTATCATTATAAAGCTTATGCTATTTTTGGGTAACAGTACAGAACACCAGAACAGAAGTAAACAATTCTGAAACTATTGAAATTATCCAAAATACCTGTAGTAATGGTAGGGAAAATCTCTGGAGATGATATAGTACCGGTAATTGATGTTAACTCCTCCGCTGTCTGTAACCCACCCAGCCATCCCAAATAGGATCACGACTTACATAGATGAAATTCCAGCTGACTCCACCTTTTTTAGCATCATGTACAGTATTGCCAACCCCACGCATATGATACTAGATCGCATCCGGCAGACCAGTGGTTTTCGCCTAGACCATTAATTGTTAGTTAGCTGGGCCGCGGTGGCTAATATTAACACCCCTGGTTTTTGTCACGCATAGTGTGGGTAGTCGCGCGTCAATAATCTTTATCCAGGCCAATGGTTTTGCCTAGACCAATATTTTCATCCAGACCAAAGGGTGCCGCCTAGATCAATAATTGTTAGGTAGCACGACCCGGAGCTAATATAAACACCCCTGGTTTTTGACATGCACAGTGGGGGTGGTCACGAATCAATAATCTTTATCTAGGCCAATGGTTTTGCCTTTTATTTCTTTTATCACATAATTACAAAGTTACGTGTGTCGTATGGTGTATTTTGTATCGGACATGTTGGCTACACAATCTGCCGTCGTTGAACAAGCTACAAACAAAAACCTTCATTTAAGCAATATTAGTGATATTTGACAGTATTTTCGATGTGCAGCAGTGATATTTGACAGTAAGTTATTTTCAATTCCTAATGACTCCCAGAAAGGTATGTGAATGATATATGTTCAATAATCGATCACGTTCTGGTTTGGTTCCAGTTCTGGTATTCTAGACAATTAATGTTTCATCTTTTGGGGGACATAACCAATTCAAATTAGTAACCCTGGTCACTAATATAAGCTGCACCTGAAATATGTGCTAAATTATGTAAATGTGTTTTTATTTATTGCTCTTTTAACAACGGCAGCCATGTTCCGACAGAGCTTGATTCTCGTTCAACTGTCAACAAATTGTACACATAGATGCCAACATGTGGGATCCAAATTACACCACACTAATTAAAGATTATTGGTGCTTGACGAAAACAGGGTTGTATACAGCATATGGTTAACGTGGCCCTGTCTAGACAAGTCATTGGTCTGGATTTAACAAATTTCACAGTAGCACCGTAGGCGCAGGGTTGGCAATACTGTATTTGATGATAATTCATGCGTATAAGCCGGACACAGCTGGAATTTTACTATATAAGTCGTGATCTTAAAAGGGGGGGGGTTATGGTCAGCGGAGGGTTAAACATCTACAGTATTACTACATCTTTCCTGATTTAGTTTTCATCATTTGGAAAGATATTTTGGCTAATTTCAGTACTTTATCGTGTCTCATTCAGTGTTACCCCTGTGGGGTCATTCCATCGTTACGGGTGTGACAAATATTTAGTTATATTGACTGTAACACTTAATACTATGTCAAATTCATATGCCATAGGCAGTTGAAAAAGTTATGGTAGATACCTCTACTTACATAGTTGTTGATTCATAATTATGAAATCCATATCTTTTGTCTAAGGAAAGATAGAGGGTGAAGTTCGAGCATTACGGGCGTGACAGAATTTTCTACTAGCATTGCGCATTTATATAGTTTATTTTACTAACTCTGTTAATTACTACATTCTGCAATAATGGGACATTTTTTTTCTGTTCCTCTAGGCTTTTTAGGACAAGGATACCTTCTTAAAATTTAGATTTGTTTTTATCTAAGGGCGTACAGAATTATTAATACATGTTACGGGTGTGACAAAATATTTCTAGCATATTTTTTTATTTTGTTATTATTTTCTCCAAACTACTGAAAATACAACTAAGTAAAGATTTAAAAGAAAACAGATAAGATGACAAAGTTTTACTTTTGATTTTTCTGCAAAAATAAGTCACTTCGGATCAAAAATAAACTGTTCTTATTGATAACTCTTGGATATTTCACTTTTTGGACAATGTTGGAAGTTTTCTCCATAGATACATCTTCCTTCTTAGGCCAGATCCATGAACTCCCACTAGGATGCATATATTTCAGTACAAGAGAATCATTTTCTTCATCTAAGTCGAGAACTTCAGTATAATACTGTTTTCTGGTATTCAGATTCCCACTAACATCCAGATTTACCAATACAAACCTCTAACATCAATGTTCTTGCTTTGGGCTGAACTTTTTGCAGAGGTTCCAGCAATACACTGAGGTTCCACATCTTCTAAGAAACTGTAGTAGACGTCCCTCCTCGGTATGCATAACTGTTTCAGTATATATCAGACTTAATGTATTAAAATGTGTTATGGGTGTGACTAAGTGTTTATAAACATTAATAATGAATAATAATGGTATACTATTACCTCAATTCAATTATTATGTGGTGTAAATACTCCTCTTCTATAGCTAATCAGCATACAACAATGGCAGTTTAGTTGACAAACATATTTTACGAATACCAGCAAAGCCAATATAGGAAACAAAATCACGGTTGAAATTTTCAATAAATTAATCAAGTATAATTGTGCTGCTTATCGTAACATGTAGATTTCTACTTAAAAATCCTTTATGACCATGTTCCCTGGACTATTTAAATAGATTTGGATAAAGAAATACACTTTTTAGGCAAAATATTTTTTTTACATACAAGGTCAGTTGTCATGGAATGACCCTGTGACAGAACCTCGAGATAGTATTCTCAATTGGATTACTGGCTCTTCTTCTTTCTCTCAGTCCTCATTCTTTCTTCGTTGGTTGAGGACATCTCTTTTCTGTGTCATTTATTTACAGTACCTTTTTCTTCCCTCCTCCCCTGCCCCACCCCCCTTTTCAATACCGGTGAAGGAGACAATGTAGGAAACATTTTTCTCAACTACTGAAATTAGCGATAATTAATTATTCTAAATTGATCTCTCCTGTCTATAACCCACCTGCCTTCCCAAATTATATCATGACTTATAAAATTCCAGCTGTGTCAGCCATTATCTGCATGAATTATGCACAAGTACAGTACTGCCAACCCCAAGCATATGGTACTAATTGTATAGGTGGTTGTAAAAGTCACATTTGTCTAGACCAATAAATTAGACAATGGTTACAGCCTAACACGTCCAATCCAATGGTTTTTGACAGTGGTTACAGCCTAACGTGTTGTCAACAGTGCCCCGCTAGTTTCCCTCTGCCAAGGCCGCACCTCAAGCTGACCATTCTAACCTTCGTTTTTGTCCACTCCAATAGGTTTTGACAATGGTTTTAGCCTGCGGGCCACGTTAGCCATCTAAACCAATGGGTTTCACCTAGTAGTGGTGTATTTTATATCTTATATTTTATATCTTACGATATTGTGGTCTGGGGAAGGAACACCGAAGAAATGCAAAAACAACTAGATGCACTGAACGAAAATATTCAGAAGTACGGCCTGAAAATCAGTTTAGAGAAAAGCAAGACCATGGTGATGACAAGAGGGGAAAGACAAGGAATGGGCACTGTGAAAATTGGGAAGTCAGAGTTTGGAAATTGTGGACACGTTCAAATACCTAGGAAGTGAATTGATGCAAACTGGTAGGTTGGACATGGAGATTGGCAGGAGGGTACAGCAGAGCAATGCATTCTATCAAAGTGTAAGAAAACTTGTTTGGGATAAGGAAGTACCAAGGAAAAGCAAGGAGGTAATGTATAAAGTGTACTACGGTATGTACCCATATTAACTTATGCAGCTGAGACTTGGACCCTGATAAGCTGGCAAGAGAGTAGAATCCAAGCCAGTGAAATGAAATTCCTAAGAAGTATGATAGGAAAGACAAGGAAAGACAGAGTGAGAAATGAAGATGTTAGGAAGGAAGTTGGGATGGGAAAACTAAATGAGAGAATTGAGAAGAATAAACTAAGGTGGTTTGGACATGTAAAGAGGATGGAGGAAAATAGAATACCAAGACAGATGCTGGAGGCCAAGTGCAAGGGTAAGAGAGCAAGAGGAAGACCTAGAACAAGGTGGATCGATTCAGTGAAGAAAAGCGTGAGAAAAAGAAATCTGGACTGGGACAAGATCGTGGAAGAAGAATTGTGGAAGGAAAGAGGAAAGTGGAGAAGTGCCATAAATACCCCGACCCGGCAGGAGTTGGATAAGGGGAAATGATGATGATGTTGGGAACACTACCGTGACGTCATGTCTCGCCAATGTCTCCGCTCAGATAACAGTTTAATAATGCTTACCGAGTGAGCAACATGGCTGCCGTTGTTTAATGAACAAGAAACAAACACACATATTTCCAGTACACTAGTCATAATGGATGTCAATTTCTATTGGTGTTGTCCCCTGGAACCCCTGGAAAATTTAAAATCATTCATATTATCATATACCATCCAAGTGGAAGTGTAAAAGTCAGGTTCTCGGCTCCTTCACAATTAATCCCTTTTCTTCTTGTTGTATGTAAGTCAGTTGTAAGTCTGTAGTTAGTTTTAGTGTTTTCATTTCATAATTTTTCATCATCTCGGGCACCTTCCCCACAATACTGTGTGCGTTGTCAGGGCGACCACGTGCTTTGCCACTAACTTGGCATGTATCTCTAATTCACTTCATTAGTGTAGTGTAAACCAGTTACAGTAATTTGGATGTATCTAATGATGGTCACTTAAATAACATGCCCACCAACATAGCCAAAAGCTAGAACCACCAATGTTTAATTCCTTGTACTCCTGCCCTTAGCCTAAGCCCTAATAATTGCAGTTCACACATGTCTAAAATTATCACCACAACATAGGTTGCCAGATAACCAGAATGTCAGGTGACAGATTTTAAATGTTGAGCCAAGTGTGTTACACTCATTGCTTTTTTGGGCCAACTCTAGCCAGCACAACAATAGGCATAAATAACTGATTTGGGAATCATGCTAGATCAAAGATTAACTTTATGTCAGGAAGTTGCCCTGCGCACTAACCAAGTGATAGTGGTCCTAGTGCAGTCCTGGCCTTTAATAAGGTCTCAGAACTCCCTAAATGACGTAAGAAAACTCCTCATCTACAGCATCATTGTGTGACCTGTAATTGAATATGCCGGTTCCATCTGGGGGTACGCAGCCCCCACTACGGTCTACAAATTGTAGGGTTTTCAAAACCGTGCATTGTGTACAAAATCAGGAGCAGAGTGGTATGTGCATAACTTGTAACTACACGCTGAGCACCGGGTTCCAGATATTAAAACACTAATAAATCAGGCAGCAAAAATGTACAACTAACTCGTAAGAAACACCAACCCTCTCATCAATAGGTTGGACGGTTACCAGGCCACTGGGTGTTGCCATAAGCATCTCAAGATTCTAATTGAATAATTTCATTCCTGTCGCCATCTATGCTGCTGTAGCAATTAAATACTTCTTTTCACCTTCTCTAGTTCTTCAGTGCCCTGAATATTCTGGCCAATTAAGATAACAAGGAAATCATCAAACACTCCATGATCAAATGCTGTCAGTCCATGCAGATTTTGATATGCCGGTAACTAATGGCTTTTGGACTGACAGGCTATAATTCAGCATGTGCAAAGTCGGCTGGTTTATGTATGAGTATTTTGTCATTAAAACTCTTAAGGATGTCTTCTTTCCCATTCATGCATGGCAATCTCATAACACCACTAACAGGTGATCATTGTACAGTATAACCCTTTTCCAGTGGGGAAGGCCTCATATGACCGTAGCAGTGTGTCGGCTCCAGCTAAGTATCTTCCACCTCGACCAACTTTGTAGCAACCAAGCCTTTTATATTTCACAAAATTAAATACTGATTAAACATATCACTCCAATCCTGTGCAGACAGAACTAAGATTTATAAAATTAAATTCGGCTCTCATTGGAAATGGCATTGCTTCAAAACCCCTAGTGGAAAAGTCTTCGGACGTGCCATACCACCTGTGGTCTCTCGAATGGTAGAAACCACCTCAAGCAACAGAAAACCACTGAAAATAAAAATGGAAATTGCCAAATTTGCCTGTCTGAACATACAACTAAACATTATAATGTGCCAGAACAAACAAATTGTGCCAAATTTGGAAAAACAAGTGCTCCTCTTATGTACAAGTTGTTCTTCTTTTGTTGTTCTTTTTGCATGGATTGAAATGAACTTATCCAAATATGTATTTTGATATGAATTCTGATTATTATTATTATTATTATTATTATTATTATTATTAAAATGAATGGTTTGATTTTGTGCTTCTATTTGTAGTTTTTTTTGTGTACATTATATCAACAACACTGATTCTTTCTTTAATGTATTTGTTGCACCTGAATATGTGATCATAATGTAATGTGGGAATGTTTTGTTTTATTAGGAGCTTCATTTCTTCCTGGAACTGTGGAGTGTGGTGTTTGCGGTGCTGTCAGATTCTACAAGTTTGTTAAACAAGCACGCAAATTTGGCATCTTCAGTTGCGAATCGTGTCGCAAGTTTATATCGAAGACGATAAGGAGGCTAACAGTTACTAAAAGTGGGAGTACTTCACCTTTCGAATGTCATAAGGGTGAAGGTAAGTTACAGATTTGTAGAGAACTCCATATTTTAGATTGTTAGAGGTTTAAAAATATTCATTTGGGAACTATTGATGATGTAGAAGTGTAGGATCCATTCCAGTCAGCTTGAAGCCAACTAGCATCGCTGAAGAGCCTAAGGCACACTCCAATGCTTCATGATTGGATTGGGTAGCTGTCGTTGGGATATCCGAGATTCAATTTCTTGTGCTGACACTGACGATCCTGAGCATTGTTTTTCCTTGGGTTTGTCCACACTCCACTTAACGTACACTTTTCCTAGACCCCAATAATTAAAGTTACACACATTGCTAGTCTTCCTCATAACACAGGTTGTCAAATTGTACACACATACAAGTAACTTACATACAACAAATAACCATAACGTACCAAGTCTCTGTATGAAACAACACCAAATACATAGTTGTACACTGATGATGATGATGATGATGATGATGTTTTAAGGTGTGGAACAATGAGGTTATCTGCCCTAAGTTGTACACTGAATAGCAAAATGTTGTGGGAAACTTTATAATGTGTTGGTCCTCCTCAAGTCCACATCAATGCAGCAACCACCTGTGCATTTGCGACAGATGACCTTGTTGTTACACCCCTTAAAACAACAATACCATATTTAATGGCATAATTCTTGCACTCATCATCATCATCTTGTACAGTTTCCAGCCCCAGGCTGGGTCTGTTTGGAACATAAGTCTCGCCACTTATTTCTTTCTTCCCACCATCTCTCCGCTGTCACTCTGGTCCAGTCCTCGCCTCTCTTCTTGACACATTCCTCCACTCCTTTCAGCCATCGATCTCTTGGTCTTCCCCTTGCTCGTTTCTTCTGCATCTGCATCTGCATCTCATGTATCCTCTTGGGAATCTTCTTCTCATCCATTCTCTTTAAGTGTCCATACCACCTCAGTCTTGATGTCTCAATCCTACCTTGCAAGGGCTCCTCTTTCACCATTTCCCTGACCTTTTCATTCCTCACCCGGTCTCTTCTTGTTACTCCGATCCTACTTCGCAGGAACTTCATTTCACCTGCCTGTATTCTGCTTATGTCTCTTTTCTTCATTGTCCACGTTTCTGAAGCATAGGTCAGTATCGGGATATAGTAGCTTCTGTATAACACTTCCTTGCTTTTTTGTGGGACATCTTTATTTCACACTAAGCTCCTAATGCTTCTCAGAAATGCTTCTGCCTGTCTGCCACGTTCCGTAATCTCTTTGCCATTTCTCCCATTTTCCTCCACTATACTTCCCAAGTACTTGAGACTTTCCACCTTCTTCAGCTGTCCACCTCCAAGTGTTATCCCCCTCATTGGTCTGTCCTTTTTCCTGGTCGTTAACAGGATCTCACATTTACTGATGTTGAACTTCCATCCGTACTCTCCCACTGTTTCTTCCCAAGCCTTCAGTTGCTCCTGGATTTCCTCCTCCTTGTTTCCCCAGACCATGAGATCATCTGCAAACACCATTGCCTTCATCTTATCTTCTCCTATCTTTCCTGCTATCCGTGTCATTACCTCGTCCATAACCACAATAAAGAGAAGGGGTGACAGCGCACTACCCTGTTTCAGGCCACTCATTTGTCTGAACCAGTCTGTTCTTTCCCCTCCAACTTTCACACAACTCACACTTCCACAATTCATCTCCTTCACTCTGCCTACAGCCTCTTTTTCCACTCCCATGTTTTCCATTGCTTTCCAAACCTTCTCCCTACACACACTATCATAGGCCTTTTCGATGTCCAGGAAGGCCATCAACAGATCCTCTCCAAATTCGTAGTGGTGTTCCTGGAGCTGTCTCACTGAAAATATGAGATCCACTGTTGATCTCCCAGGTCTGAATCCATACTGTTCCTCTCTCAATTTTCTCTCCACTTTGGCTCTTATTCTACTTTCTAATATCTTTTCATATATCTTGGCACAGTGAGGTATGAGTGTGACTCCCCTGTAATTTCTACACTCCTTTCTGCTTCCTTTCTTAAATATTGGGACAATTAATCCTTTCTTCCAATCTTCTGGGGTCTTTTTCTCCTTCCATATCACCCTCATCACACGGTACAGCCACTGTTTCCCAACCTCCCCTGCTGCCTTCACCATTTCAACACTCACTTCATCCACACCTGGTGCCCTTCCTCCTTTCATCTTGTCTATAGCCATTTCCAGTTCTCTCCAAGTCAGGTCCTTTTCCATTCCTGTGTTGTCTTCTCCATCTTCCAATACATTGTCTTCCTCCCTATAACCATTTGGATTCAGCAAATCCTCAAAGTACTCTTTCCACACTGTCTTGAGTGTCTCTTTGTTGTGTACCTCAGTTCCGTTTTTGTCCATCATTACCACATCCTCTCGCAGACCTCTTTTCTTACTTTTGACCATCCCATAAAGTACTTTCTTATTTCCTCTGCTGTCTTCCTCCATCATCTCTGTCCACTTTACCATCCACTTCTTCCTCTCCTCTGCGACAATCTTGTTTGCTTCTTTCTTCTTTATCTTATAATCTTCCCTTGCCAGATCAGTTCTTTCCTGGAACCACACTCTGAAAGCCTTGTTCTTCCTTCCCACAGCTTCTTTTACTCTCTCATTCCACCATGGTGTCTCTTTACACCGCTTTCTGTTGCTTGTTCTTCCACATACTGCCACTGCAGCTTCCACCATTGTGTTTTTGAATTGCTTCCATTCCTCTTCCCCTGTTTTAGGATTGTCTGTTGGCATCTTTTCCCTTATTATCTTCTGGAATTCTTCCTTGACTTCATTTTCCTTGAGTTTCCATACTTTGATTCTCCTTTCCTGGTACTCTGTCCTCTTGCTATCCTTAACAACTCCCAGGTTCATTACAAGTATTCTGTGGTCGCTATCTAAGGCCTCTGATGGTATTACCTTTATATCTCAGACACTTCTCTTCATTTCCCAGTCGTACAGCATGTAATCTACCAAAGATTTCTTTGTTAAATCACTGCTGTACCACGTTACCTTGTGGCTTTCTTTCTTCCGGAACCAGGAGTTGCCTACCACTAAACCGTTTCTCTTGCAAAAATCCAGCAACTTTCTCCCTTCTTCATTCCTGCTACCCCATCCTTCTGCTCCCAATACATTTTCATATCCTTGCCTTTCACTTCCTACATGTGCATTCAAATCTCCCATGACAATGATGCTCTGACCATTCATCTGCTGTTGTAGCTCCTCCTCAAAGTCTTCCTTCTCTTGAGCTGTACATCCAACTTGAGGGGCATATACCTGGGCTATCTCCAGGCTTCTTCCCTTTACAGTTACTCTGATCTTCATGATCCTGTCACTTATTCCCTTTACCTCTTCCTTCATTCCATCACTCACAACTACTCCTACTCCGCTGCTCCTTCCTTCACTGTTCCCGCTCCAGTACAACCGGTACCCTTTCCTCAGTTCTCTGCGACCTTCTCCTTTCCATCTTGTTTCTGCCAAGCCCAGTACATCCAGTTTTCTTCTCTCCATCACATCTACAATCTCCTCCACTTTTCCTGTCAGTGTCTGTATGTTTAATGCCCCAACTCGTAGTCCATTAGCATATCCGGGTCGTCGTCGTTTGCATCCGTCCTTTCCGAGGCCTGTTCCTGGTTTGAAAGCAAATATGATATCCACTACTGGCTTGCTAGGCCTATCGTAGCTTCACCAGAGCCCCGTCAGCCGTCACTTTTCAGGGTTCCCATAGAGCCTTCACAGCTTCCGTAGCGGTCCCGGGGCACACAAAGTCCCCACTGTACTTCACCCCTACAGGCAATCCCCTACTTCATGCCGTTGCCCGTCTCCCACCACGTGGAGGAGGGGTTGGACTTGCACTATTTTAGCAAATTAATGCAAGCAAAATTTCAGGTGCGTGAAATACGCTAATAATCTGAAGAGATCGACTAAAGATTGATGCGATAACTTTTTATGTTCACATAGATCTACACATACATTTTAGGGAGCAAGTGCTATTTGAATAATAAGCCTAAGTAGAGTTCTTATGAAATTTATTATATATAGTTTCTAAATCTATACACTCATCTTGACGGCACACGACTGACATAATTAAGGCGTAATAAATACGTGATACCACGAACATTGTAGGTACTAATACCTGTACTACCGGCCTCTTGTTCCATAAGTCTGGTGCTGAGATACCTGGGTTGGTACAAACAAAAAAAAACAAATAAAAAGTCCTCTCGGCACGCCGGAAGGCGGAGGTAGATTTCACCGGACAAACTTGGGGATAGGCGAAAATAGGCAGAATATGCAGGTTTTCGTAGAAGGATCAGACCTCATTTATTGCTAGAAAGTATTTTATAATTGGAGCTTAATTAACTTTGTTTTTCGTCATTTTATGCATATTTTAAACATTTTATTGTCTTATGGGGACGGTAATCTTCTTGTCATTTGGGGTCCATTTTTATACTTGTGGTCACACTGTCCTTATGCAAGGTTTGGGCACTGATGTTTAACTATGTAACGGTCTGTTACTTCTTCACGCAAAATAATATCTCCCGCAGAGATTTTGGTTGGTTCCTCAGTTTAGGGGCTGCGTCAACGCGGCCATGTAACCCCGTGTACTTTGGGTGATTGTAGAATCTGTCTGATAAACGGTGTGAATTGTGATGGCTGTATTAGTCTGTAATTCAGGTAAGGACTGCAGACGGTCAATTTCAAGCAGTAGTTCCTAATGTTGCTACCAGATACTACAGTCAATGTCACCTAGCTGTGAACTTGGCTACTAGATGCCACCACAACCAGCAACTCGCAACTAACATTGGAACTTCCCCTCCAAAGGAAAGCATACTGAGGGATTTTTAGCACTCTTAGAAAATCCGACTACTTCGGCCGGCTTTGAACCCGCGACCTTGGGCATAGAAGTTCAGCATGCTACCAGTTACGTCACCGAAGCCGCTTCACACTTAGTCAGATGGAAATCTGAATCTGATCTCGTGCAAGTGCGTTGTCAAGGCAACGTCTGATGGCTCATCCCTCATCAATTTAGTAGTGTTGCCATGGCAACCTCTGATAGCTCTTGGCATTTTCTTATAATTCCAAAATCATTTTTCTCATCCCTTGGCGTAATGGTGGGTCATACCAAAAATTCTTTCAGACAAAAGTTTTAGGTAATTATTAGGGTAATATTGTCCATTTTGTACGGTTTTGATACTGTGCCTATTAAGAGAGATATGATTAATGTTTCCCGAAAAACCCACTTTTTCCCACCCCTTTGGCCAATGGTTGGTGCTGTAAAAAAACTCTTCAAACATAAATTTTTGGGCTTTATCCGACACATAGTATGAACTTTGAACGTATTCGATATTTCACATATTAAGAGAGTTATAGGCCTGTTTGCCATCTCTTGATGAATACAGTACATTTGCATTTGTCAGTTGGCACAGGCTAGAGTAAAAGGTGGCTTTTCACCGATGTCTCAGTCTCACTCATGGCTGTGATTATATGGAAGCTACTGAGGTATGGGTGGTGCTTAGTAATGGCATTCGGGGCACAGTCAGTGCCTGTGAATGGTGTGAAAGGTTCAACTCATAGGGTTAGGACTACTGTTCTGACTCGGTGAGGAAAGCAATGACAAACTACCTCACTCCTCTTCTTGCCTAGAACGCCTCAAAGTAGCGCTGCCTTGGGTTTTTGTGGGTATCTACTCAAATAATGTAACGGCGGTACTTTTTGAGGATCCAACCAGCCTTCGGGCTGACTACCTAACAGACAGACAGACAAGAGAGTTATAGCAATATTTCACTTTTTCGATAAAAGCCCCCCATTTTCATCCCCTTCGACCGATTTAGCCCAGTAACGAACTCGACCGAGATTTTATAGGTATACATATTCGGTAAAAATTCAAAGTGATTGGTGCAAAATTACGGCAGTTATCGTGTCCACAAGAAACTGATATACATATATATATACATAAATTATATATAAACTTTTGAACTGAAGGTGGTTTTGGGGTCTGGGGGATGTGAAACGCGAAGATATGTCGAAATTTTCCGGAAGTCGAAACATGGGACCCATTGCAATAGTTAGCTTTCTAATGAAATCTACCTAAAATCACTCAACATGTCTAGATTGTCTACATTAAATCCAAATAGGTAACGTTTAGAAAATCTTGTTCAATACTTACTGGAGATTGTCATTCGTCCCCACTGCTATCGGAATTTCGGGAACTGCTGTTGTCATAACCTGAAGCCACAATATTCGACAATAAGTAGTTTTTGCTTGCAACAAGTGTTTTTTCTTGAAAGTGCAACAATGTCTGATGAAAACAAGTCTGCAGCATCAGTCTCTGTAACTTGCCCCCCAGAGTAAACTCAGCACACCTTCGGCCATCCAATTATTGTGATACATCTTACACAAGTTGTCCTTGTTTATGCACACATCCAAAGGTTGCAATACGGATGTAAGGCCACCAGGAATCGCCGCCAGATCAGTCTTCATGACGGTCAACGTCGGTTATGTTTTTTCTGTTAAGTGGCCTCGAAAACTTTCTATTACAAGTAGAGCTGGGTGTCGCAGCAAAGAACTGGGTCTCTTTCCCCAACCTACGAATCAATCCATTACCAGACATTTTGTACTTTCAGCCCTATTTTGAACACTAACATGAGTCACATGTGGAAATTGAACCTTAGGCATTGTTTTTCCTTTTAATGCAACATACGGAGGCAATTTTCTTGCTTCAGTTGTTACCGCAAGCATCACTGTACACCTTTGCTTTTCACTTAAGTAGTTTTTCAGATGAACACTTGACTTTGCCTTTTCTTCTACAATTAGATTCTGTGGCATGTCGAAGCTTACTGGCATCTGGTCAGTGTTTTCTATTTGTGAAAGTGAGTATTATTTCATTTTCCACTCTTGAATTACATAGCGATACATAGTTTTCTCTGTAGTCTTTAGACATTTTTTGGCACAGTGATGTTCAGCATCTCAGTGAAAGGTTCTGTCGCTTCATTAACCCGGTCATCCAACCTCTACTCACCTTAGAATCTGATCAATCATTGTCATGCTTTGTAGCTATAGCACGCGTTTTAAGTGCATCAGTTCACGCGAAACGACATTTCTATCGTTGCACAGAGTTCGAATGTATTCTACAAGTTCCTCTTCAACCCATGGAAACTTGCCAGATTTCGGGCGGCGGAAAGCTTTCTTTCCGTAACTTTTCCAGTTTCCCGAGACAATTTATTTGCTTAGTAACACATGTTAAATTCGGACACTGAGAATTTATGATCTGCCGCCCTATTTCCATGTTCCTCCATATATTTTATTTTGGCGAGTTTAAAACCGGCTGTATTGCTGGAATACAGTCGTGTCTTTGCCGTATTTTACACACACAGGTTAGTGTTTGTAGTCTGGCCGATCGTGTGGGTGACTGACTCGCTGGCAGCTTGCCTCACTACTGGCCTGTGGCATCTGGGTTTGGCCTCACATTTGTAATGTGTGACGTATGACAACTCTTCGACCTTGGCCTACTTCTGATGCACGCTACGATTTCCGTCACTGAATCTTTTGGCCACTATGCCATCCAGGGTTAATGTTTCAACCTCGAATTTTAGGTCGTCATTCTAGCTGTGCTCCAACTTGAAAAACATGTCCGACTGTATCATAGCCCGGCGGCTCCCACTGATGAAGCTGTGCATTTCTTCTTCTTGTGCTTGAAGTTTTTACAGCTCTAGATTTTATTTCTATCATCTTCAAGCTCAGTGCCATAAATCATCATCACGCACGCCGTGAAAAGTTTTTTAGTTTCGTAATTTTTAAAATAATTTTATTATTAATTTAACGACGAATACTGGCATGTGTGAACATACATACACCAAGATTTTACTGAACCGGCTGAAGATGGCTCGATATAAGAGCTAAACATGTCCCACAAGAGCTAAGTTGCCTCAAAACAAAGTAAATTGTGTTGAAGAGTGGACACATCTTGCCCTATATAGATTACGCTACATAGCCAGAAATTGCGCCATTTTTAGCCTATTTTCATGTATGAAAAAATTGGCTTATTAGATCACCTTTTGTCAGAGTGTGTCCCCCCCTCTAATAACTTCTAAACGGCTGGAGCGATTTCAGTGAAACTCGGTAAGGTCATAAATGTCTTGATGGATTCGGACATTGTTCCAGCCATCTTCTACTGATGATGTTATAGAATTTGAAATCTATGATATTAATGCTTCTTTGATTGTAGCTCGATGTTCTAATAGTCTCCACCATGATGTGTGAATTCCGCTTTCTAAAAAAGGTGTTTGTTAGAGACAAATCTCACGCTTCCACAAATTCTAGGATTCGAATGCCATCATTGTTACGGCAACCATAACCATGGCCTCTATGATTTCGTTCAAATCAGTCTCTTTCATGACCAACATGTCCATTTAAATCTTCACCAATGAAAAGAATTTCATTATCATCAATAGCTTGAATGTGTGCCTCGAGATCGTTCCAAACCTTGTCTTTCTCTTCTTCAAGGCAACCAGTCTGTGGGGCATAGCATGACACAACTCGAATTAAACTGGTCCTCAAGGTCATCTGTTTTGACATCAGGCCGTTGCTGATGCATGCTACTTCACAGACACTGTCGCGAATCCTCTGGTTAACAATGACACCGACACCATTTGCTCTTTTCTTATCATTGTAGATTAGCATGTAGCCTTCTCTGATATCTCTTGATTTTGCATCTGCCCATCGGGTTTCTTGAACGCAAGCTATGTCCACATTCCGCTGCTTCAAAGAGGCGGCCAGTTCTCGGCTTCTGCCTGTCATTGCCCCAATGTTGACAGTGGCTAGTCTGATACGATTTGATGTCTGTTAGTCTAGCTTCTTTAGCCAACGTGACGATGCGTCTGTAGCCCTCGTCCATTTTCAACATCGTTCGGGCGAAAACGGTGCGTGTCGCTTGGAAGGGACGCCCTAGCATTTATATCTGAATGAAGAGGAGTCAACTGCATGTTGGATATGACAAAAATACCTCAACCGATGTGTCGCTATGCCTGTCGTCAAGGGCATACTGCCAGGTATTCTTGAGGTCACCCCTAACATGGAGAACAGACGCCCTTTGCAGCCGCTCCTAACATGGAGTACAGACGCTGTATCTGATATATGCCCCAATTTGTGCATATACCTTTCACTCAATTATTCCGAGCATTAGGGTGCCTCTTCCGCCATCTACACTGTACCGAAGAATATTTTCTTCACTGTAGCTGCCGTTGAGGTCTTCACTGTAACCCTGGCAGGGGACCCTTACAAGGTACTACCAGCCGGGTCAGCTGGCCCAAGGTCGAGTAGGCGCAGATAAATTGATAGACCTACCAACAGAGCATGAAACTAGCATACTTTCTTAATTATAGTGACGCAAACTTAATGGGGAACAGCTTTTCGAGTTTTCTTTCTTTCTCTATAGCCACTAAGTATGTGGCTTTTTGTCATTTCTTATTGGTGTTTTAGGTAGAGGCAATGTTAGAGCAGGAGCAAGAGCTACTCAGTGGTAGTGGTAATATGCTGTAGCTGATCGTTGATGTTAGCCTATGGTGATAAGGAATATATTACTTTCAACAGAAACAAACATAGCCACCTCCGTTTCTTAGAATTTTTCAGGAGAGGCGAAAAACTGTTTAATAAATTTCCTACTTGCCTTCTAAGCCGGGTCAGCTGGCCCAAGGTCGAGTAGGCGCAGATAAATTGATGACCTACCAACAGAGCATGGAACTAGCATACTTTCTTAATTATAGTGACGCAAACTTAATGGGGAACAGCTTTTCGAGTTTTCTTTCTTTCTCTATAGCCACTAAGTATGTGGCTTTTTGGCATTTCTTATTGGTGTTTTAGGTAGAGGCAATGTTAGAGCAGGAGCAAGAGCTACTCAGTGGTAGTGGTAATATGCTGTAGCTGATCGTTGATGATAGCCTATGGTGATAAGGAATGTATTACTTTCAACAGAAACAAACATAGCCACCTCCGTTTCTTAGAATTTTTCAGGAGAGGCGAAAAACTGTTTAATACATTTCCTACTTGCCTTCTAAGTTAATATTTTGAATGCAGATTCTCAGCATAATCAGAATGATATTTACATCAATATTTGCATAATTATGATATTCCATAGTAAACAATGGAGTTGGCCACTTTTGTAACTTAACTCCAAGATAATGCACTGATTTAACACAGTAAATTGGTTAGTAATGCTAAAATCAATGACAGTAAAAATATAAAACGTCAGTTTCAATGATGAAAATGTGATTATTTGATTAATGAGACAAATATAAGAAAGTGGAACTTTCATACATTATACAATAGTTCTCTCAGTTTTTGAAACTACATAATCACTTCAGCAATTTCAAAATCTCCCTCAGTATTCTGAATGAGACATTCACAACAATCAGCGTCTGCAGGTACCTCTGGCTTGGTATCATTTTCGTCCATAACCTTTTGGAACTATTTCAGTTTCTCCTTTTTGTTCCACTCCTCTCCTTAGTGTTTCTGAAGCAAATTTCTCACATCTTGCATCTTCAATGGCATTACTCTGATGCCGGGAATTAGTTCAGTAGGATATACATCTTTCGGACGTTTACCTTTTTTCGTAACCGACAAAGATTGCGCAATCTCAAGATTATAGTTGAGTTCCCCACTGACAGTGACTGAATTTGACTTCCTTGTAAGCACAAGCATTTTAAAAGTCAGCAATTTTTCTAGGTTTGTGAGGTGTCTTGTGTGGCGTTTCGCCTAGGACACCAATCTGGCTCATCAGCGGACTCTCGGTGTCCCCACCCACAGGAGTAGCGAACTGCCCACTACCACATTTTTTATGAAGCGTACCTGCGCCTCTTTACTGCGAGAACTTAAAGCTAAAGCAGCCATAACCTCCCTATGAAGGCTTCCAAAAAGATGGTATATTGGCTTTCACAGCCAGTGAATTAAAACTCAGCAATTTTTCTAGGTTTGTGCTGTGTCTTGTATGGGGTTTCGCCCTTGGACACAAAGCTGGCTCATCAGCGGGCTCTTGGTGTCCCCGCTCGGACCCCTACAGGAGTAGCGAACTGCACGCTACCTTCCTTTTTATGAAGCGCACCTGCGCCTCTTTACTGCCAGAACTGAAAGCTCAACCAGCCATAACCTCCCTATGAAGGCTTTTATCGGGAGGAGTCTCTTCTATATTTTTCTCCACATCGCAAAGTAGCCTTTCGATGTATGATTAATTCCTTATACGCTACAATAAAATTATATTAACAATTGTTACTAAATTCTAGTACAGCAATCGTTCATATCACACAATATCAACAACAGCCACTGTTTACTACCAGTTCCCACAAACGCCTGTGCCAGCCACGTGATTAAATCGAAGCTTGTGATTGGTCATTGTGGAATTGGTCGATTTTGTTACCAGTGCCTTAAGGAGTTGGACGTTTCTTTAACTTGGGTTGATTTTCTCATGCTAAATTAACACTGTTATGGCCGATTTTGATTCTAACGAATCTCATTAGATTCCCCATATTCTTTACAATAAGAGTCAGCCATAAACCCGATAAAAAAATGGAGTTGGCCATGTTTGTAACTAGGCTACTCAGACAACAAAAGAATATTTTCTATATTTGAATGTGTTCTTGATGCGAGATTACAAAACATCATCACTGTTTCATCTAACCAGTGTGGCTTTGTTAAAAACAGGGGAACAACAGACGCTCTCCATGCACTATTGATGAAACGATACCATGAGAAAAGGAAGACAGTTCACTTGGCCTTTCTTGATTTGCAAAAAGGCGTTCGATACAGTACCACATGATTTCATCTGGCTGGCACTGAGGCTACACAGTGTACCTGAAGCCTATGTAAACTGGGTGAAACTTCTGTACCGAAAGACAACAAGCTCAGTGCGGTGCGCAGCAGGAATGTCCGATACCTTCCAAATCACTGTTGGTGTCCATCAAGGATCAGCCTTGTCCCCCTTGCTCTTCATACTCTGCATGAACGCCATCACAAATGACATCCAAACCAGGCATCCATGGACATTATTATATGCGGATGATGTCATATTAGCTAATGAGACCCATGGGCACCTCGAAGAGCAAGTACAAGAGTGGAAGATGTGTCTTGAAGAATTTGGGATGAAATTGAACCTGAAGAAGACGGAATACCTGGAGTGCGGTGACCAAACTGATGGCACGATCACTGTTGGTGAGGTTCAACTTAATAAAGGACCCAATTCAAATATCATGGGTCATGCATCACCTCAGACTGCAGCACGATTCCTGATCTCAAAACAAGAGTCACTGCCGCATGGATGAAATGGCGCCAAGTTACTGGAGTCCTGTGCAATAAGAAAATTCCATTGCATCTAAAATCTAAAGTACATCACACAGTGATTATACCGGTGGCCCTTTATGGATCTGAATGCTGGCCTACAACATTGAAGCACGAACAGGAGCTTCATGCAATGGAAATGAAGATGTTACGCTGGTCCAATGGCATGACTCGACTGAACCAGATTAGGAATGATGCTGTGCGGAAGGATTTCAACATTGCGCCAATCACAGAGAAAATGCGTGAATCGCGTCTGCGGTGGTATGGATATGTGCTCCGTAGTAGTGAAACCTCAGTTGCTAAGACTGCCCTTCAACTGAATCTGGAGGGTCATCGACCTCGAGGGCGACCTCAAACACGCTGGCTGGATAGGGTGAGAGATGACATGAGGCTCGCTAAACTCCGCCCCCGGGACGCCATGGATCGATTGAAGTGGAGGAATCATTGCAGGAAGGCGGACCCCACATAATGGAAAAATGCAAAGATGATGATGATCATGTTTAGAACAATAAAAAGATACAATGCTAGCAAATCGGCCTATAACTGTTCTCTATATCAAGAGTGTGTAGAATACTCAGCATGGTGCTTTACATTTCTTTTCGATCGTATCGTAAAGCTGGCTGTTCCAAAATTGAACTACAAATAAATCATTGATAGCGAGTTGTCACTAAATTTAAAGTGTGGTGTTTATTTAATTTTAGCGGGTAATGCTGGTATTACCCTTTCACGAATTGATTGCCGGCGGTCGAGATGGGAACTATTCTTCGTTTACTTGTGTCACACGTCACTCGGCTTCGTTGACAGGTACAGTGGCGCGAGTAGGATATGACTCAGCTCAGTAGCTGTCCGTGGTGACATGATTCTTATCCGCGCTTCTAAGACAGATAGCGCGCACAATGCTGCTTGACTTATGTGCAGACTACACTGTCATCACAGTGCTCTTTACCCCGCGGGGCTCCTGCTACAATAATCAACAAACCGTGGCGCGCTCAGCGGAAATCAAATGTTAAATGGGTAATATATAATTATATAAATTACGAATTAGACTCTTTCTATTTATTAAAGAATGTGACAGTTGCGGGTATTGATTATATAAATGATACAATGTTTGAAAAATTACACAAAAATTTCCGCCTATTCAATACTTTCAATTATGTTATGTATTCAAAGAATCACAATTCGTTGGCACATGTTTTGGGGCCTAATTGTGTTGGCACCCTTCATCAGCCTTGATTAATGTCACTAAGAACTAGCATAAAACTATGATATTGTGTTGATGCCAGCTTTAAAGAACACAATTTAAAAAAAATTGTTATGATGATGACAGAGACACACAGTTAAAAAATGAATGTGAACAAGAAAACACTTAAAAACACATTACAAACACTTGTGAGAAACAATTAAAACATTGTATTTGAATGTATGCACTATGAACAAGCAACTCATTGTACACGACTACAGCAAGATCATCCAAAAAATAATACAATGAGTTTCTTGTTCATAGTGCATACATTCAAATACAATGTTTTAATTATTTCTCATAAGTGTTTTTTAATGTGTTTCTTCTTGTTCACATTTTGCATCACATTCATTTTTTAACTGTGTGTCTATGTCATCATCATAACAAATTTTCTTTTAATTGTGTTCTTTAAAGCTGACATCAACATAATAATTTATCATAGTTTTATACTAGTTTTTAGTGACATTAGTTAAGTTTGATGAAGGGTGCCAAACACAATTAGGCCCTGAAACATGTACCAATTGTGATTCTTTGGCCCGGTCAATGCATGTGAGATTTTCGAAGTGAAATGCCATGTCCTGTGGTTCGGATTCCACGTAAAAAGGAGGTCCCGTGGCTCATGATCTCAAGATTAACGGTCACGTTAAACTACAAGCTTCCTTTGATTCTTTGAATACATAACAGTTGAAGGTATTGACTAGGTGAAAATTTTTGTAAGTTATAACTTTTTAAACATTATATCTTATATAGAATATGACAGTATTGATAATGAGGGGTCAAGCTGTGTGCCTCTCACCAAGTTAGACCTGGTTCGAGTCCCGGTCAATACATGTGAGATCTTCAAAGTGAAAAGCCATGTCCTGTGGTGCGGATTCCACGTTTAGAGGAGTTCCCATGGTTCATGATTGCGAGATTAATGATCACGTAAAACTACAAGCTTCCTTTCTTCCTTCCGAGTATTGATAATGAATTAATAAAGATGAGATATGGACAGTAGATTAATGAGAATACCCTGTGATTAAATAAATTTCTACGTAGGCTACATAATATGCGAGTACAATGTAACCTAACAGGTTACATCGCTTCCCTTTATCACAGTAGAGATCAGCCTGACGACACTTGTCTACAGAGCGAAGTTAAGCTATGTGACACACCCAAAGCCAAACAGACGAAGCTGGACATACTGAAGACATCATTTCTATAAAACAGCTACAAAATAAATGAAATAACATGAGCCATCTAGCTCGAACCAGAAAACATCGCACAGACGATCGACAGTATCCACTAAGCCTACCTCCCATACATATTTAATGTTACAGGCAGGGTAGCCAAGCTACTGAAAAGGAAGAACATTCGCACTATATTCAGCTCGAGGACAAATGTTCGTGACTTCATCCTGCCAGTGAAGGACATTCTCTAGCTCCACAGAGGAGTAGTAACAATAGACTGACCGAACCATTGCCACTAGATCATTAGAACACATTCAATTTGCGCATCTCAACCAGCCTTCTAAATCAGCAATAGCAGAGCTTTGACAGCCATTTCTACTGCAAAAAATCAGATGAGTTGTCATCATCATCATTTCCCCTTATCCAGCTCCCGCCGGGTCGGGGTATTTATGGCACTTCTTCACCTTTCCCTTTCTTTCCACCATTCCTCTTCCACGATCTTGTCCCAGTCCAGATTTCTTTTTCTTATGCTGTTCTTCACTGAATCAATCCACCTTGTTCTAGGTCTACCTCTTGCTCTCTTACCCTTGCACTTTGCCTCCAAGAGGCCGATAACCTAGATGTTAGGCCCCTTAAAACAACAAATATCATAAACTTTGCCTCCAGCATCTGTCTTGGTATTCTATTTTCCTCCATCCTCTTTACATGTCCAAACCACCTTAGTTTATTCTTCTCAATTCTCAATTTAGTTTTCCCATCCCAACTTCCTTCCTAACATCTTCATTTCTAAGTATCTCAATAATTTTAACTGTAATGAGGGCGTTTGGAAATTGGCATTAAATTGTCATCCGGGCAGTGGAAGGTTCCCCACGCAGCCCGACACTACAAAATAAGTATGAGGGACAGGTCACCATTTTGCCATTATTAAACCTACTGTAAATGTGGCAAAACATTGGCAACATAGCAACTCTGGACACTGCAAAACGGCCCGACACACTGTATCTAACAGCGGCACTTTTGTCAGAAGAAAACAAATATCCTCCGTCTTCTTTCAAGTGAATGGTGTTTGTCAGCACCTTTTATTTACTGTTGCAATGTTGAGAACATTAATTATAAATTTAGTGTTACTGGATCTAACTGCACTACTTGCAACACACTTCCCGACATAAGAATAATTGGAACGGCCAGGCCACTTACATATACCCAGAGGATTGCTACCATGGAACTATTGAGAATCCAGCGCCCAGAAATAATACACCATATAAATTTGGCACCGACATCTATTCATCATATAAACACTTACAAATGTTACATGCATATACAATACACAAGAATGTAAAGGTGTGGCTTGACAAGAGGTTACGTTACTTACTTTCGTCGTAAGAGGTCTCCTACCCCTCAATCTTGCATCCTCTTTACAATAAAATCGTCGATATCTTTCTCAGCTCTGTAAGTTCCGTTTGATCACCAATATTCTTTATATTTAGGTTATAGTTGCCAACCAGAAAATACGTTCACTAGTTCAACCCCTCAAATACAGTCGTTCATAGATCCAATCCAAATTCCATAAATAAGACAAATTTTCTTTCTACGATGTCGCGTAATATTCACATATTGTTAGATAATGCCTGAAGACAAATCGCTCATCATATTAATTATATTTAGCTTATAATCTGAATTCACAAGCGGATCAAAATTTCAATTAACTATTCCAACTGTCAAGACAGGGGCGATCTTCCATTGTCCTTCCTAACAGCTGACTGGCAACAACAAAACCTCAACTAGTAAAAATAAACGACGAATCCAATATCAAGCGAAACTTGAACCAATAAAATAAATATTTAAGATCTCGCTACCACATGTGTACATAAATAAAAACAAGGGCACAGGACTTTTCCTTGACCAATACCGAGCGAAATCTTACACGCTCCATCTCACAATATTCGAAGCAAGCCTAACATTTTCATGACGACTAACCAGAGGTTCCTTTAAGTAGCATGGCTAGATATTAAATTTAATAATTAAGGAACTCCAATTCCGACGATCACAAATATCCCAGACAAACCACATATATCTTGGTCACTAGCCCTCTTTCCATTTCAGAACACACAAAGTTAAAGTTAACACTGAGATGCCTTTTACAAACCAAAGTATCTTAATATTTCAAAACTATTCCAGAGCATATTTAATTGAATAGGCCATATTTCTGAAGTATGGATTGGAAGGTACCAAATATTCCTAGGCTATTTGGTTTTCTGTCGAGCTGCCCTGTCGTTACATTACACGTCTTGTCTCTGTGAAAGTCCAACACCAAGTCTTTTTTATACAATTAATAATTAACGACGTTCATTTTCAACCAACATAATGACCGTGGACATTTCAAAACAGCAAGTTCTAGCCCACGAGGAAATTAGTGTACCAGTTGCTACCAGGCAGTGCCCACATCAGTCTACCTTCAGACTGAGACTGTTCTCAGCTGACCTTTAGCGGCGACCCAAGAACTATTACATCAGCGATCGTAGAACAAACGTACTTCCAACCAGACTCAAACCAGGGTACTTACTTGTGAAGCAAATAAAATTGCCTCACTACTGTCGACCAAAATATTATGTGCACTCGAGTTTGAAGGTTGTTTTTGAAGTAACCAATAGACCTACATAAAATCCAATAACATCATCATTTTCGTCGTTCTATTTTACGTTAGTTCATGTAGGTTTGGAATTTTTAATTTATATTTTTTATCGCAGTTGAAACACAAAAAGTGCCAGTTTTTAAGCGTGTTTCAACCATGCGTCACATATAAGAATCATTATCTCACAAACCCGTCATCAGATCGAATCCAAATTTTAACACAATATACATTGGAATGTTGTATAATTGGTTTATTAATTTTAAAATTTTGTGTGTTCAAGAACGAAAGTTATCATTTTTGTATGGTAACTTTTTCTCGGCTCGGGCTCGTTGGAAAATGTAGTTCTTGGTTGCGTTATAATCCTCATACATCAAAAAGTTATGCTGTACGACTGTGAAATAGGTAAATTAATTCACTTATTTTATATCGGTTTGTATTTGTACGGGGAATTAAGACATGGTTCACCAGCTAGCCGCTCCGGGAAATACCTTTTTGATGTATAAGGATTACAACGCGACCAAGAACTACGTTTTCAAACCACTCCGAGCCAAGAAAAAGTTACCTTACAAAAATGATAACAACTTTCTTTCTTGGACACACAAAATTTTAAAATTAATAAACCAGTTATACAACATTCCAATGTATATTGTGTTAAACAATGTATATTGTGTTAAAATTTGTATTCGATCTGATGACGGGTTTGTGAGATAATAATTCTTAAATGTGACGTATGGTTGAAACATGCTTAAAAACGGGCACTTTTTATGTTCCTACTGCGATAAAAAATATTAAAATATAAATTAAATATTCCAAACCTACATAAACTAACGTAAAATAGAACGACGAAAATGATGTTATTGGATTTTATGTAGGTCTATTGGTTACATCTCAAACAACCTTCAAACTCGAGTACTCATAATATTTTGGTCGACAGTAGTTGCTTGCAGAACATATATTCAATGTATTCATTAGGTCTGATGGTTATTCAGCCAAGTATGACAGAACACTGTTAGATTATCTTCCTACAAATTCAGTTGGTTACGTCTTGAAGCAACCAAATTTCTTGTTCGAGTACTTTTTGAAATTACTGACTTCCTCTCACTATTGCTGCTTTGTAGTGAATTGGTTTTTAGCCAGAATACGCATTGCAAATAAATTTCAGCCCATATCTTTTTGTCTTTTCCTTCTAATCTTGAAACACTGTGTGGGCAGTTACACAGTCCAGAGTAAGATTATATTTTTAAATGCTTGCATTATTATGTGAACTGAACTTGCAAGCCACAGGCTGCTTGTTGCTGTTATGAAGTGTTTAATTTTATTCCATTCTATCATATGATCACAAATCATTAATGCTAGGCAATTGCTGTCCTTTTTGTTCAGGCACCTATCAGAGAAGACTTGTCTGTAATTCATTGTCCTATCCCTGCCAATCCCATCCACTGGCTTCCCACTCTGAGAAGGGAAGAACCTGGGTATTCCTGCACAAGTATGTTTTGGTTTCCAAGATTAGCCTGGGTAAGTGAGACTGTGTACTTACATGCGTCACATAAATATGACTTAATTTGAAGGTACTGGTTTGATTGATATAACGAGAATAAAGATACATTCTGCATATTCTTTTCGTAGATGTCACGTCGATAACAACTACATTGAATTGAACTGACCCAGTTTAAAGTAATTTTTTCGTGTATTGTGCCTTAATCATTTCAAATATCCTGGTGCACCATATTAGGTTCAGTGGGTATTGACATTTTAGTGCTATGCTAATCAAATAATTTTCTCATTTAGTGCTTAATATTGGCTGATGAAGGGAACAAAAATGTCTATTAGTCCTTGAAACATGTACCATTTCTAATGACCACATAAGTGATTATTTTCATTAAAAGTATTGACTCAGGCAGAACCCTAGCCCATTAAAAACTTAATTAGTATATCAATATGGAACCAAAATGAATGTTTTAAATCTTAAAATATAACGAGAATATTCTGTCACGTAAGGTGTAACAGATCTTGCTAACCAACTACAAGGAAGTATGGGGTAGTTACATAGTCGGAGATAAGCTGCTATCTTGTCTCACAGTTTCAAATAGCATCTCAGATCAGCTTCCAGGTTAATTTTGCTAGATGCAGAATATTTCTTACCTGCTTTAAATAATGTATTGTAAAATTGAAATAATACCCTTTAAAGTTATTTTAGTGTGCTATTCCTATCTGTGTTTTACCACTTTAATTTACTTAATGTTTCTTTACCAATTTTATCTCAGTAGATGTAATTCATTATCAGTGTATGCACTTGAGATTAATATTATACCTCTCGTGCAAAATTCATATTATGGCAGCTTTGTTTGTCGTTGCCCCTGTACAGTGAAGCTCAGCTGACAAACTGGTCATGAGGTATATGTGCCAAATTATGGTCATTGACAAATGTATACTCAGCATCTTACAACTTATATAGCAAGGAAATTATGGACTGCTAGAAATATGTAAACTCATTTGAGCAGACAAGATGACACCCAGTATACAGGAGAGGGGCTGACTTGGTTGGTGTGTCACTCAGTAGTCAACCTGTGTCCAGGCAGTAGAGAGGAATACAGTCAAAATCCAGGATGCTAATTGTAGTTGGAATTGGTCAGTGACTGTAACTGCCAGCCCCTGACTGCTTCATAATGAGGCAACACTTGGTGGACATCATCTAAAATGCTCCATGTGTGCTGATTTCAGGACATATACCACTTAATAGATTTACATTCCTTGCATGTCTGAAGTAGGATACTATGCAAGAGGCCATTAATAACATATCTACGCTTCAGTGGTCAGTATAATAAGACTGTAAATGCTCGAATTCAGTGAGCAGTTTAGAACTTGAAATGTCATCTGCCCTTAAATCAATCCTATTACTGCTCTTCAAGTAGCAATGACTGATGTACAGTGCACTGCTGATCTTATTAAGCAATCCCGGAAGAGGAAGAGGATCTAATGCTTTATTTATACTGAAACGGGTTCCCATTGAATAAGTGCTGCTTTATATTTAACATCTCACTGGTAATCCAGCTATGTACACACCCATTAAAAAAAAAATCATTTGCATCAGGCTTCAACTGTATATGCCTAGTGGGATGAACATTCTGAGGAGCTCTTCCATCTTTTCTGGCCAGCAAAACCCTCTTGAATCCTATTAAAAGCCTGTGGATCAACTGGTCTTGTGGAATGATAGGTATCCAAGCACCCTTGCTAAATTCGGGTCAGTTGATGAATTAGTGGCTTCAGATCGATGAGAACCAATGGACCACCCATATTAGTGACCCAGAATCAGAACTGGAGGGAGAGACAAAATAAAACTCAAGATTGAAAAATCCGATGTTATTTGTCACTACATATAAATTAGCTTTATTTTCACACAGTGTGTAAGCATCTGAGAGCTAGGTATGTCATAATTTTCTTGGGTTTCCCAAAAAATTGTCTAAAATTTCCTTTTTGACCACCTCATGGCTTTCTTTGACAAAATTCCGATACTCTCTCACAAAGCATAATCCAGTCAGTCTTTCCACTCCCATAGTGCTCATAACCCAGGTTTTTGTTCTTCAAAGGTTACTGTGGATCTGTTTTATGGTTGCCACAGTGGATGGAATAGTGCTCAGAATTGAGTGCTTCCGTAATGACAGGAGAAGAAACATTAGTTTTATTAAGAAGGGCAGTGATTCCAATATTATAAAATCTATACCTAAAATCTTTTTCTCCCATATGTTTTACCGGAGGTCCAGGCCTAGTGATCACTGAGCTCATTAAACTCTGGGAAAGATTCTGCCGTTTTGTTCTTATGTAAGTCCCTGAAACTCATTTTGAGATGTGTGAAGTACTGTATGTAGTTTTGTTTAGGCAAGAGTCAATTAATTTTCTTTCAGTAAAATTTAATGATGTAAGACAATCAAGATATGGTAGAATATAGCGCGACATCTGAAGCCCCAGAAAATATGCGAACTACTAGGCTTCTCCTTGCTCCTCCAGTCCACTACTATTTGCTGTCGCAAAAGGCATGACAGTACAGTTAACGTCATCAGAAACCAATAAGGAGAGAGTTCATTCCTCGTCAAATGTTTCATTATTGTCATTCCGTCGCCAGCTACCACATGGTCAACTTCATAAGGCAAGCATTGTGGCTCGCAGGCCGTTTTGTCCTACTAACTGAAGGTTTAACAACATTGTAAACTGGCGTTGGGTTGCGCACACATGAGGATGACTTTACAGCGATGTCACTTGTACTCCTGTACCATTTTTTGTTCATTGTGTGTATGTCTGACGTGTAAGTGTATATCTCCCTGGCAGGTGGTTAAATTAACATTAAGTGTGCTTTATTACAATGATCTAAGTTGGCATGAATAAGAAAGTTCGTTGCCAGAGAAGAGAAATCATATCTAATGAGATAGTTTCATTTATTTGTTTATTTATTTTGAGACTGCTTAAGAAATGTGTGCTAGGCGTAGGTAAGAGTTCCGCATGTATCAGACATTTTAATTCTCTATCTTTCATCTAAATGACTTGTACTTTTTGCTCAGGATATGCTCTTACATCTAAAAAAAGCCTCCATTTGTGATCAGTGTGGTTATGAAAATCCAATTCTTGGAATGTACACTGCCGGGAATATAAAAGGTCACCTGAAAACACGACGTCCATTTTGATCCTATGACGGCAGATGCCACCTGGGGGATAGTAGATGTACTGATAAGAGTTTCAACGTTGTCTGCCAACAGATAGCGGTAGTGGCAGAGCTACCAGAGCACCATCTGTGTCTACCATTTAATAGGGAAAGCTCACAGCCATACGGCTCATTGTGGTGCAAATGTGTGAAGCATGCAGGTATAATGCCATAGAGACACACTCGTGCTTCCTACAGCCAACTGAGCGAGTTTGAAAGGGGTCAAATTGTGGCCTTCCGAGTGGCAGGATGGTCCTCTCGGAGAATTGCCATACATGTTGGACGTGCTGTGTCCGTTGTGCAACGATGCTGGTATCAGTGGTCACATGAACATTCTCACACCCGTAGACGAGGTTCTGGACGTCCACGCAGCACAGACGTCCGCCAGGATCGTCGTATTGTAAGGGCAGCAGTGGCAGATCGTACAGCTACCACAGCACAGTTACGAGGGTTTGTAAGCCCGGAAGTGTCAACACGAACTGTTGCGAACCGGTTACTAGCAGTGGGACTACGGGCACACACAGCTCTGGCCCTTCTTCCACTCATGCCACAGCATCGACGTGTACGGCTCGATTGGTGCCATCAGAGGATCACTTGGAAGATGGAATGGCACGACATGGTCTTCAGCGATGTAAGCAGATTTTGCCTGCACGCAAGTGATGGTCGTTGGCGTGTTTGACGTAGACCTGGTGAGCGCTGTCTCGTAGAGTGCATTCGTCCAAGACACACCGGCTGGGGTCTGGGGTCCGATGAGCTACAACTCTCGTTCACCTTTGGTGTTTGTGGAGGGAACGCTAACCAGCGCTCGGTATGTGCAGGATGTTGTTAAACCCGTTCTTTTGCCGTTCTTGCAACAGGGATGTGTTGTTCCAACAGGATAATGTTCGCCCACACACTGCCCGTGCTAATCAACGTGCACTGCAAGACGTGCAGCAACTTCCCTGGCCAGCACGATCGCCGGACTTTTCCCCAATTGAGCACATGTGGGACATGACGAGCCAACAAGTGATTCGTGCGACTCGTCCACCCACAACTCTTACAGAACTGTGTGAACAGGTCGAGCAGGCGTGGAGCAACATATCATAAGACAGTATTCGCGCCATCTGTATGATCGACTGGATGCAAGAGTCAGTGCCTGCATTGCCTCCCGTGGAGGCTACACCTCGTACTAATATGGGTGTTTTAGCATGGATCGATACCGGATATCTCTGAAGCGCTTGACCTATTGATCTGTATATTTAATCATTTCATGTACTCCATATGCACTATTGCCACAATAAATCTTGAGTGAATTGGTAACCTCTAAAAGGGTGACCTATTTTTTTTTATTGTTACAGTCAAACTAAAATCAGACACATACTTATGTTATTGTCTGTTTATACCGACACCTAAAATCGTCTGCTAAGATGAAGCACAATAATAATAATCGTGAATTAATGTTTGCATTAAAAGAATTAATGCAAATCCCTGTCCTTTTTAAATGTTTTATTGTGTTGAATGTGGTTTATTTTCACCAATAGTAACAAGCACTCGGCATAATGACAGGAATTTAGAGACAAAACCAGTCAAGCAAACGTCTGGTAACATAATTATGCATATTTTTTCCTAATCCCCGCTGCTTTCACCACTCCTTCCCTTTGGTAACCCTAAGGAGAAAAGTCAATTCTCTTTCAACAAAATGTTTCATTGTACTGTAGTAGAATTTCAAGTGCTGCTTTAAGATGATTCCGTATTGAACAGGAAATTTAAAAAACAACCTTGTTAGTTCTACTACAGTTGCTTGTAATAGGTTAAAAGCAGGGCTGTTGCATTGGCCATGAGTGCCCAGGGCAAGATTCAAAACTATACTGCACTTCACCATTCCTCACTTTTAGAAAGAAAGAACTTGTGGCACTACAGCCCTTGAAGGGCCTAGGCTTGCCAAGTGACCATTGCCCAACCATTTGGCCGGCAGATTACGGGATGACGTGTAGTCAGCCGATTGGGTCCCCTCGGCCATTGTTGATGGTCTCCGTGACCCGGGCACTTCCTCACTGTCAGACAGCTACTCAATTGTCCTCACAAGGCTGAGTGCACCCCATTCCAGCCCTCTCGTCAGTTTCTAAAATCGCTGACGGAGCCAGGAATTGAATCCGGGGCCTCGGGTGTGAAGCTGGTGCACTACCCCAACACCACGGGGCCGGCAGGAAAGGACTTATCCTAAGATATAAATTCATGATAGAATATGTTATATCCATTTGCCTGTATTAACATTTTCATCATCCTACTGGGGAACTTGTTGTGGTATAACCTGCACCTGGTTATGGTTGTGGTATAACCTTCACCTGTGTACAGAACCCTCAGTAACACAAATTATCAAACACAATTTACACACACATATATAGAAGAGGCTAGACATGGTGTTAATTTGTTTGGAAAGTGTTTGTGAGTTTGCTGAATGTGCCGTTGCGTAGACTTGAGCAATTTTCTGGAAAGGGAAAAGAATTCTAGTCATTGTGTTCGTTAACTTGGTTTGCACATTGTGAACATTTTGTTGTAGTTTATTATTATGAGACATGTGTAAAAATAAATCCCAATGTCATAATTTAGGGTAGAATATGTGTGATACAAAAGTTACTTGCCAATTCAATTTTTGATTGGAAAAATTAGGTATAACAAATTATTGTGTGTCGGAATATGTTAGTAATTGCAAGTTGAATGAAACATAGACGTAATGCAGTTTATTTTATGGAACAAAACTGTTAATAAGAAATTATTATGCTTAAAAAAAACAACCAATTTAAGATACGACCATTTTATGATGTAATAATGCTGGTTTAAATCTATATAATGGATTGTGATTTGGGGAAACAAGGAGGAGGAGGTACAGGAACAGTTGGACGTGTGGGAAGGAATAATACAAGGATATGGGTTGAAATTTAGCATAAATAAGAGTGAGATGGTGATCACAACAAGGAAGAAGGAAAGAACCACAACGGGAATAACAATTGGTGGGGAACAGCTGAAGAAAGTGGAGAGTTTCAAGTATCTGGGAAGCCTGATACAAGATAACGGAAGAAACGATAGAGAAATAAATGAGCGGGGGAGACAGGCAGAAGCATTCCGGAGGAGTGTGAGAAGCATGTTATGGAGCAAGGATGTCCCTCAGAACAGCAAAAAGATCATATATCGGACGTACTATGTCCCTATCCTGACGTATGCCTCGGATACCTGGGTTATGAAAGGAAGGGAGAAGAGCAAAATACAGGCCAGTGAGATGGGGTTCTTGAGAAGCAGTATTGGAGCTACAAAGATGGACAGAATAAGAAATGAGAGGACCAGAGAATTAATGAAGGAGGAACCATTACAGGATGGTATAGAGAAATCTAGACTTAGATGGTTTGGACATGTAAAACGAATGGAGGAGAAGAGGATACCCAGGAGAGTACACAAGACGAAGTGGGAAGGAAAGAGACCGAGAGACAGGTGGCTGAAGGGGGTGGAAGAATGCGTGAAGAAGAGAGGAGAAGACTGGACAAGGGTGGAGGCTGTGAGATGGTGGGAAGACAGAAGACTTTGGAGAGGCTTGTGTTCCACACAGACCCGGCCAGTGGCTGGAAACTGTGCAAGATGATGATGATTTGAAGATCTTGGAATGTCTAGATGATGACAGTAAAATTCTTCTGCAGTGTCCCCTGCTGTCATAATGTGCACATGCCAGAGCTAGCGCAATTAATTTTTCCAAAGGCGGCTTGATTCTATCTCAATCGGTATTAACACAACTGAATACCACAATGCAGGGGTGCAAAATTCCTTGCAAACATGGTTGGGGCAAATTTACTAACTCCGGCTGCTACCTTCCAGGGAAAATCTTTTTCTGTTCAAAACTTGAAATAACACGTTAATGTAGGCCTAACGCTACATTAAAAATGAAATATGATTTTTATTCATTATTTCTAATTAAAATACAAAATACAATCAGAATATGAATACAAAACATAAAACATTTGTCAATACCTAGCAAAAGATCCAAACACCGACTGCTGTCGATCTTTGTTTACAAACTCTTTAGCAAGACTCATGCCAGCTAGTTTGTTAACATTTTCTGAGTAGGTGGCCAGTAGATTGCAGGTAGTCATTAACCCTTCTCAGCACAAAAAACTTCTCTTGCAGAACTGCTTGAAGCAGGTACGACGATCAGTTTCATGGTGACAAAGGTACAAACTTCACAAATTGAAACGAAGTACTCAACAAAGTTTAGACAGAAACTAATGAAATGTTGAAGCTCCACCGACTTGGGTAAACATGACACGAGCGTAGCACCAAATGTCAAAATTATTACGTCACATGTATCACTTAACCCTTCTCAGCACAAAAAACTTCTCTTGCAGAACAGCTTGAAGCAGGTACGACGATCAGTTTCATGGTGACAAAGGTACAAACTTCACAAATTGAAACGAAGTACTCAACAATGTTTAGACAGAAACTAATGAAATGTTGAAGCTCCACCGACTTGGGTAAACATGACACGAGCGTAGCACCAAATGTCAATATTATTACGTCACATGTATCACAGCTTTACGAACTCTGTCAGCATAACACAGGGCGCATGCGCAGGGTGGGCTTCAAATGTGAGATGCTTTAGGGAAGAGTAGTGTTATTTTACCGTGTTTGTTTCAAAAAAGAAAAGAAAAAGAGGCCCGCGTGCCCGACATGTGTATTGATTTTGTGTGTTGAGTATCACAGTGTCTTACCTCAGTTTTAAACCAGAGCTCAGAAATAATGTTTGGATAATTTTTGGATTGTCGTGCTAAAGAGACAAAGCTCAAAGCCGGGAAACGGGTGAGGGGGAAATAGACTTTTTGTTCAGTAGAATAAATAAATGACGACTAAGCAAGGCAAGATGGCTTTTCCGATTTTCTGCCTGATGTGGAATTAAATCATTTATGGAATAGTTTCGGGTTATTTTCTTTCTATTTTTTGAGAGTATGGTACTTAAAATATTTGTCTTGTACCTAAAACTTGATGGGGTAATGACCCCCTGCCCTCCCCGTGTTTTATGCCCCTGCAACAATGATTTCTTCCTCAATTCTGAATGAATATTAAAGATAGCTGTGAAGCCATTTTACAGTGTTGCCTTATTAACAATGGATATTGTAACTTTCAGTCAGTCAACACAAAATAATTCCAATTCCTGGAATATGTGAAAAAATTAGAATAGTTTCGTTTTTTTAAATACAGGGTGTTTCTGAATGAATATACGTATTTCGAACGCATATATTTATTAAACAGTAAGACATACAACTATGAAACTTGGTACACATATTTATGAATCTCTCAAGTTTAGTTTACAGATGTTCAAAATGTCCTCGACCAAAAACACAAACAATGTCATATCTATACTCAAATTCCTCCCATACTCAGGTAAGCATGTCCAGTGTTACGAATGTTATGGCGGTAGGATCCAGTTTTGTGGTAGTGATGGTACATAGACGTTGTCCTTTTTCCCACTACTTCTGCCGTTTCTGTTCTTCCCTCTGTATTTGGAACATCCACAATAATCCACAAATGCAATAACTGCTTCACTTAAATCAACAAGATCATTCGTTTTTCTGGCTTGAAATGCCTACAAACAAGGAACAACTTGTCGATCAACTGTGATTTTAAACGGTGTATTTCGACAAGGCAGCTTGTCATTGTTGTGTATGCTTTCTCGATAGTGCAGCCAACTCAAATCTGAAACACAAAACTATCCTTCCCGATCGTAATAAATAATAATTATGTATTGTAAAAGAGTTTTGTGGGAGGAATACCGGCAGTTCTATTACCAGTTAGCGTGTTTTGCAGCCATATGTGTCAAGGCAGACGACATCATTATGGAACCTGGCAGTCTTTGGACACGTGGAACATTAAACTGGCTTTGCAACCATAGCCAACATGCATTTAGCGGCTTATGCAAACTAACACAATTTTTTGGGTTCATTTTCAATGATTTTGAGTGGGTTATGCACCCTAAAACTTATTCCATCGTGTAGCCAGTTAAAAGACGAACATGACGGTGTGCTCAACTCAAAATCGACAAAAAGTGCACTTAGTGGCCTTTGCATCTGTGCTACTCATATACAAAGGAACTTCTCCTTTACTGTTAATTCTTGCTTTAATTGAATATATATATATATTTTTTTTTTCAGGCATGTGTATGGTGCCTCCTATAGTACGTAGCCAGCAGTGGAAGGCAGGTCGTGGAACTCTTATGCGGGGTGTATACAAAGCCCGTTGCCCAGCTTGTTGGCTCAAAATGTGCCTTCGTTCTTTTAACATGCCAGAGCAGTTACGTTTAAATCTTGTGGCAATGCTTCCTCTAGATATGAGGGGGGGATTGGTTCCAGAGATACAAACTGCATTGCATTTAAATAGTGCATCACAACGCAATCCTGCTGCTCCTGTGGTCATGGAGAAGACTTGGCCAACCAAAGTGATCAGATTGTTCCAAAGTAACAGCATTGCAGAGAATTCACCTACATCACATAAAAACAGAAAGAAGACTGAACAAGAGGTGGAGAAGCCAAAACGTCAGCTAGAAGAAAAGGCTCGTAGGAACCATAGGATTACGCGCAAGGAAACCTCCAAAATCATCAGAAAGGCCTCCAAAAATGTATCCATTTCAAGAGGTGAGTATTTGCATGTGATAGTAATTATGTGTATTATTATCGCCGGTGTTGGCAGCTTCACTCGCTATGGTGCAGCTCTGGATAATAGAGTCAAGCTCTCTGTGAGCTCAATAGACAGTGGGCTCGAATCCAACTTTGGCCATCCTTGAAATGGTTTTCCATCGTTTCCAGTTTTCAACTCCAGGAAAATGCTGGATCTGTACCTTCTAATAGGTCACAAATGCTTCAATACGGGCAAAAAATGGTAATTATGACGAAAGTCAGACATACATTCCAACCTTGGCCAGTTTCATTCATCTTAATTAAATCCTCTAATGAGTGTGGCATCAGGAACAGCATCCAGCCTTAAAACAACTGCCAAATAGATATTATTTCATAGAAATTCATCTCTGATCCTGTTGAAATGGACATATTAAGGGTTAAGACAAAGAAATATGTTTACCACCCTTTTCATGTGGTTGTATAGATGACAGGATGTTTGACTTTTTTCCTGAAGGTGTTATTTAATGTTCCAGCATCAACAGGGTTGTTCACATTTAAAACCCATAATATTCTGACCACCTGTGCCAGGATTAGATCCTGTTACCTCAGACATGAGCAAGCACCTCAAGAATGGTATCGGTGTGTCTCGTTGTATGGTCTAGAATGAGGCCACCTAACTACTAACTCCTTGCCATGTGGGTAAATGTGTTAGATCATTCAACTTGCAAAAATACCTATAATAATTATTTCAGGGAAAAGATACGGAATTATTTAGAAACTAGAACACCATAGTTGCAAACAATATCTCCTCTTGTGATGATATTAAGGGCTTCATGAAAACTCTGAAAAGTTTGATAATATACAGTGCAATAATATTACATATATTGTAAAAGCAAAATTGTAAGTTTCATTTGTTACCTAAACAGAAGTGTTCCATAACTGACTTTCCTATGAATCAATTTATGTGTAGTGAACAATATTGTGACTTACGAGGTTTGGCTTCTTATCCAACAATATTTTTCATGACTATCTACTGCTTCAGGCTTGAGAGATGGTTACTCACATGTAGAGATATGAAAATAGCATTTTAAAATAGATTTTGTAGCACTTTAATTTAGAAAAATAGCATTTTGTAGCTTTTTGAATTTTAAGAATTAGCATTTTGTAGCATTTAAAAGTTAGTCGCCAGGTATGATAAAAGTGGAACAGGTTCAAAATTCATAAGCACGGAAAGTAATTCAAACATGCTCAGGATTGGATATATGGGTGTTTCTGATAAATGGCATAATCATTTAGAGTGGATCGTACATTTACTTAACTTACCTAGAAAGTTGGGTTACACAAGAAATGATATGCACCAAAGAAATAAAAACAAGGATTGCAATAGCAAAAGAAGCCTTCAGTAAGAAAAGAAAATTGTTTTGTGGATCAATGAAAGTAAGGAATCAGTGAAATGTTTTGTTTGGAGTGTAGCAATGTATGGAGCAGAAACTTGGACGCTTAGGAAAGAAGACGATAGAAGAATAGAGGCTTTCGAAATGTGGCTGTGGAGGAGAATGGAGATAATAAGTTGGAAGGACAAAGTGAGAAATGAGGAAGTATTAAAGAAAGTAGGAGAAGTAAGAATGATGCTAAAGAAGATAAGGAAAAGAAAAAAATAATTGGATTGGACACTGCAAAATGGGAGATGGTTTGGTGAAAAGTGCATTAAACGGGACAGTCCAAGGGAAAATCCGAAGAGGAAGAAGAAAGTTTCAGATGCTGGATTCCATCGAGATTGATAAATCTTATGAGCTGATAAAACGTGCTGCTGAAGACCGGATAAGGTGGAGAGACCGACCATGAGGAAACCTGCCATCAGGAAGATAAACTGATGATGATGATGGTAAATACCAAACATTGGATAATTAACTAAATAATGAAATGTATATCTAGCCCTCATTATTTCCGTTTCAACGGGGGCCAGGGATGAGATGCATTGAATTTCTATTTGCCGGGTTGTTTAGTGGTCAAATGCACTTCTTTATTCCAACCCCATAAGACGAGTTATAAAGAGAAGAAATAAATGGAACTTGGAAAAGAGTTAAAGAAGGAAGCACCTGTGAAATGAGAAACCACAGAAAAGGATTTTGTGGACATCTCACCGAGTTCGAACCAATTCATCCACGGAGTCCAAGACGGCCTGGCATTGTTGTCATTCCTTCAACAGCTGCTGCATGGTAAACGTCTTAAGACTAGAATATTGTGGTTTGACCATAGCTTGCTTTATTCTAACAATCGGCATCTTGATATCAGTGAACTAATACAACTCTCCACCAGCCTTCCACGTTCTGTCCAGCAGCTCAAGGGTAATTCGAGTTGCTAAACTATACATGATATTGTTAGTTGCATAATGAGAACATGACCTTTGGATCTTTTCAGCATAGCTCAGGTGCTGTCGTCTCGGATCACACAACCAACCGACAGCACTCAAGTTCAATCTTGCCAAGTAGCCAGGTTGGTGCCCTTGGTTGGTTCTTAAGTTTAGGGGCTGCAACAACGCGGTCATGTAGCCCCGTGTACTTTGGGTGTGTGTAGAATCTGTCCGATAACCAGCGTTAATTGTGATGACTGTATTAGTGTGTGTTAGGTTCAAGTTTTGTAATTTTTGTTGCCCATTTTGTACATAATTTCTTATGTAATATATTTGTTCCTGACACGAGTAAATAAATCTGTGTTTTAATTCAAGTAAGGACTGCAGACTTTTGAATTTTTCGAATAGTTCCCACTTTAGCCGCCAAACGCCACCGTCAATGACTACTAGTTCAGAACATAGCTACCAGAAGCCACCGCAGTCAGCTCTTGGCAACGAACGTAGGAACCTAAGAGCGTTGTTTACATTCTTAACCTATACAATTTAGCGTCACACAGGTGTAATTAGTGGAAGGTTCTTTAACATGCCATAAATCTATGACGTGTGACCGCCGGCTTTACTTCCCCTCCGAAGGAAGGCATACTGAGGGATTTTTAACGCTCTTAAAAAATCCGGCGACTTCGGCCGGATTTGAACCCGCAATCTTGGGCATAGAAGCTCAGCATGCTACCAACTACGCCACCGAAGCCGCCGCTGGTGCCCTTATTTTCAAATATGTTCTGAAAAATGTTTGGTGTAAAGTTCCAACGTTTCTTTAATACAGACACAGGGATATTAGCACTTTCAACACTCCCTTAGTTGAAAAGAAAACAGGAGACAAAAAACCTTTTTCACTGCTCCCAGTGCAACTTTTATAAACTAGTGTTAAAATTCCTGTAAACTTTGTTATGCATCTTTCATGTCTATTCCCAAGACATATAATTACCACATTATATCAGTCTCAAAGGTTTTCTTTAGTTAAATTAAACAAAATATTTTTACTAAACCAAAAGTTCTGCTTACGGAAGGTAAGGAAAACCTCCATAATGGGACGGAAAAAGAGAGATTAACTGTAAACTATTTCCCCGGCCCCCCTCACCCTATCCCCCCAACCTCTCCACCCCCACACACGAAAAAAAAACACCTCATAAAATTGATATACCTTTTTGCGACACTTGATTGACAATATATAAAACAGTACCCAAATTATTATTCAAAGAGAAATCTCTGGATGACATCAAACATAATCTATAACTCACACATTGTCGTCGTCGGCGGCGGTGGCTTTAACTCGTTTCCGAGTATACATCTTCTTCCAAAACAGTCTAAAATAATCTAAGGTTGAGGTCTGTGGGCATGTTTGCGGTGACTGAACAACCCAATGCGTGCATGAAAGAAACGTCCACACAGATCACACAGAACTGTTGGTGGAGGGCGTGGCTGTGCTGCACGGAGCTTTCGTGCTTGTCGCGTGGCCTTAACAATTCTACGACGTTCTTCTTCAAACATTTTGACAGCAGCCGGGATGGTCTGGCGCCAAGTTGAACGGTCTTTAACAAGCTGGTCCCAGGTTTGTGGATTGAGTCCTGTCAACTTCATATTCTGCTTAAATTGGTCCTTGTAACATCTCTTAGGGCCTCCATGAGGTCTGGTGCCGGAGGTGAGTTCACCATACAGAACCTGGCGTGGTAGTCTCGTATCATCCATCCGATAGACATGTCCAATCCATCTAAGTTGATAACCAATGATGGATGATTCTATACTATTAGCAAGCGCTTTTTCAAGAACATCAAGATTGGTGATGTGGTCTTCCCACTTTATCTTAAGGATGGATCGAAGTTTCTGTTGATGGAAGCGCTCAAGCTTTCGGAAGTCATGTCGATAGAGGGTCCAGGTTTCACAGCCATACAACAATGTTGAGATAACAACAGCTTGGTATACCATGAGCTTCGTCTTCATGGTCAGATGTTTATTCAAGAAGACCCGGTGCGATAGTCGCCCAAATGCCGCTTGGGCAGCACCGATTCTCTTCTCAACATCCTGCCCACAATTGCCGTGTACAGATAGCAGACTGCCCAGATACGAGAAGTGGTCTACCTGCTCCAATGGAGTATCTGAGATAGAAATGTTGAAGTGCGGAAGGGAAGTGCCTGGTGAGGGTTGTGCCAGAACCTTGGTCTTCTGAACATTAATGGTGAGACCAAAACGTTCACCACATGCATTCTTGTAGCAATTAACAGTCTGTTGCAACTCCACTGACGTGAGTGTAGGCGATGCCGCATCATCTGCATACAACATATTGGTTATCTTCGTAACCTGGGTTAGCTTCTTGGAGCGAAATCTAGCTAAGTTGAAGAGCCCTCCATCAAATCGGTACCTGACATCTACACCTGGGATGTTTGTGGGCGATTTATAGAGCATTGCAGCCAAATACAATGCGAACAGTGTTGGAGCAAGTACGCAGCCTTGTTTCAGTCCATGAGTGATAGGAAATTCGTCAGAGATCCTATTTTGCTGACAAACCTGACCGGTCATGCCATCATGGAGAGCTTGGATTAGATCAACAAAGCGTCGAGGACAGCCAAAGCGTTGTAGCACCGCCCACATAGCAGATCTTGGAACTGAGTCAAAGGCCTTTTCCAGATCATAAAAGACTAAGAAGAGTGGATTCTGTTGCTCATTACATTTTTCTTGTAGTTGTCTTACGCAGAAAATCAAGTCAGTTGTGCTTCTGGAAGATCGAAATCCACACTGGGACTCGGGGAGGATCTTTTCTGAGATAACCTGAAGGCGGTTAAGTAAAATTCTGGCGAGAATTTTACCCACAGTAGATAGTAGCGATATACCGCGATAGTTGCCACAAACACTACGATCACCTTTCTTGAAGATTGTGATGATAGTGGTATTCTTTAGGTCACACATTGTAGAGAATAATGTATCATATTAAACAACTTTCCAAAATGAGAAGAATGCAAAACTAACATTGTCTATTCATATCATGAAAAGTGCTTTTCAGTTTTATTTATCATGGTCAATTACTATTAATGAGTGGCCGACGTGTTATAAACCAATATAAATATACCTGTATTGCTCTCACTGCAATAATAATCGATACAAACATTCCTTTAACAACACAATCAACAGGGTTGATACGCGACCGGGAAAATCGGGAAAAGTCAGGGATTTTTGTTGCGGTCAGGGAAAACCGGGAAAAGTCAGGGAATTTTGTAAAAAAAAAAAGAGAGAGAGAGAGAAGAAAAAATAAAGAAAAAAAAGAATTATTATGGTTTGACAGTTAAATTTTGGTTGGTATACCAGGGTGTCGACCGGTAACGAAAGTAACGAAAAAGTAGCTAATTTTACAAACGGGTAACGAAAGTAACGAAAAGTAGCTAATTTTTATGTCTGGATAGTTGGAGGAAACTAAAATTCGCTGAGGTCGGTTTAAATCATTTAAACCCGCACCTCTAGGCTCACAGATTGTGATGAAGCGAGTTTCACGCAAGTGGCGCCGATTGCGAATGCTTCCCCGTGCACGACCTCAAGGAAATGCATACTGAGGATACATTCAGTCGTACTGTATACATCGGTTCAACGTATATTGTCGTCATCAAGAAGAGAGTTTAATTTTGTGTGAAATGTTTTTCTGTATTCGGAAATCTGACTTTTTGCGAGACGTTTATTCGCGATAACTTCCAAAACTCAACAGAAACCTCTCATTTCTGATATTGACCTCTAAATTTGGATATCTCAAATTGACGTCCAGAAATAATGCGATATAATTTATTGTCGCGATCTTGCGAAATGATATCGTTTCGAAAAAAAATCGCAAATTTGCTCCGAAATACATAGACGGCGGTATATTTTAAAAATCTATCAGTCTTGTAAATTTGCGACATCCAGTTTGGTTAGTTCGAAACTCCGTTATATGTCTGATTTCCCTTCGAACGTTGGTTCCGTTGTATATATAATCTTACCGGTTATCTCGAAAATTTGTATAATTTGAATTCCTCTTGTATTATTCGTGCAATCCTCTCTGAATAATTCGTCTAAGATGGCGGACGGGATGGAAAGCCGTGTTGAATTCGCTCTTAAAAGTATTGAAAATATTACGGATTTAAGTAGATATCTCAAGAAGGAATCAAAGGACGACTTGTATAAAGCGGTAAGGATTATACGAGAATGCTTTGTTGAACTGAAATCTAAACTATGCAGATGTGAGGAACATGTTAAAGGGCTTACTTTATGTGAGGTTATGCAACTAGACAATGACATTGTAGTACAGGAAGACAATAGTTGGTCGGGACAAGTGGCGCAGTCTGGTGACCTAGAGAGGCAAAACGTGGTACCGGCTCCCGCGGCTCAGTCGAAAGAGATACAACAAATTAAAGAGGGAGCAGGAAACATGACGGTCAAATTACTAGTGCCACCTAGCGGTCACAGGGACAACTCGCTAGTGGCACCCAAAGATCCCATAGATGAAGCAAACCATCACGGAGAAGGCGGTGGAGTAACGCTACAGCGATCAGAGTCGTATGACATTCATCATAGCGAGACTTTATCAAATTCAGAAATAGAGGCGAGAATCATGGGGAAAATTAACCTGCAGATACAGTCCATGATGGATAATATTCACATAATGGTTAGAAATGAACTGAAAGAGTCAACTCAACAGTCGTTTGAATTTCATAATACACAGCATGAAATCAGTCCCCTGATGAGAAATTCAACAAGAAAACCAGAATTGGACGTCGTAAACGCGGAGTATGCCACAGCAACAAGTCGACAGGTCAGACAGCAACCAGACAGGCATAACAGAAATGAATGCGATATCCAAAGTAGCAGATACCAGTTACGCCCTGCTCAGCAAGATCATCGCCCACTGCCCACAGCCAAAATAGGGAAGGGGAATAACAGTGGTGGACGACTCAAACCGGCACCAAGGCTATACTGGATGTACATCGGACACCTGGACGAAGAAACCACGAAAGAAGACATCACCTCATATGTGGCAGAAAAGGGCATTAATAGCGTCAAAGCATGCTTCACCATTCGAACAAGAGGAAGGAACAAAGCGTTCAAGATAGCATTCCTGGAGAAAGACAAAGAAGTGGTTGACGATGAAAATTTTTGGCCTAAAGAGGTTACTTTTCGCCCCTTCGAGTTTTAACACTGAAGGCCGGTTATCAACAAAATCTACCATCGCAAGAGGCCATCCGGAGTGCAGATCACACAGCAACAAAATCATCAACAACAATAACACTGAGTGCGTCAGACTAATGACTTGGAATGTAGAAGGGTTGAAGAGTGTATTGGCCTTGACCCCACGACTCACACTTGTAGAGAATGACATCCTGCTTTTTACAGAAACTTTCAGCATGGAAGAAATAGGCATTAACGGTTTCTACGGTATTCACTCTCTAGCCACGAAAGGCGACAGAGGCCGCCCCTCAGGCGGATTGAGCTGCTATATAAAGCCGCACCTACAACCTATCAGCCAAATTATGAGAACATTCAACACCCTAACAGTAAACATTAGTAAGATGAACATAATAGGAGCGTACTTCACGCCCAATACAGATCCTGATGTTATAATAGACGAGCTAGGGAAGGCACTGGAGAACACAGAAAATGATAAACCAACCCTGTTACTTGGTGACCTGAATTGCCGCGTAGACAAATGGGATACAAAATCTCAAGCGGTCACAGACTTTCTTCTAGATTACCATCTAAGGCTACTAAACAGGAAGAGTGATTACACGTACATTGCTCCAAATGGAAGGAGCACAATCGATTTAATCTTCTCGAAAGCAGGAGGACAGGCACAAGTGAAGACCGAAAAAATAGTAATCAGAAAACACCTCCCAGTAATAGCGGAAATCCAACTAAGTACTGGAACACAGCATCAGAAAGGAGAACCCCCTAAGCAGAGAGTCTCTAGACATATAGAGGAGGAAAGATGGCAAATGAACAGGGAGGAGATACCGACAATCATGCATATGATAGGGCAGGGGAACCTGGATGGAGCGATAGCAGCACTGAATGACACAATTCTAAACGCCACCACTGTTATACCTACATATGATCGCATTGCAAAGCCATGGTTTGACGAGGAATGTTACGTCATGAGACAAACAACGATACATTTACTTCATTCCGCTAGGGTATTTGGTATGGACGCACTAACAAAATATGCTGAGGAGCGTCGGAAATATAAAAGTCTACTAAAAGAAAAGAAAACAGAGTACAATTTATACATAGAACAGAGGTTAATAGCCGAGGCGGAAGCGAAACCTTATAAAATCTTAAGGAACTCGATGAAAAAGGCAGCAACTCCTCTCATAAACATGGGGCAATGGGAGGCACATTTTAGTCATCTTCTTGGAGAAACTAATATAAGGACAAACGGCTTCACACCGCAGCTGGCAAACATCCAAGACACTCGCCCAATCACAACAGAGGAGGTCAGACAACTTATAAGCAATGGGAAAAATAACAAAGCTGCTGGGCCAGATGGGATTTTTACAGAGCATTTAAAGGACACACTCCATGACCTGTTAGACCCGTTAACATGTCTGTTTAACGAATGCCTAAAACGTAAGTCAATCCCAGAACAATGGAGGAAGACACTCATAATTGTGATCTACAAAGGGAAAGGGAAGAAGGAGGATCCAAACTCTTACAGGGGAATTGCCCTGGAAAATGTTATGTTCAAAACCTTCTCTAAACTTCTTCTAATACGGGTGGAACATGGACTACGTGCTAGCATACCATCAAATCAATATGGCTTTACCCCGGGTAGATCAACTCTACAGGCTGTACAGGAACTTGTGCAAGAAATAATAACGACCTTAGCCCAACCCGGTATACCGCTGTATGCAATCTACATAGACTATTCCAAGGCATTTGACAGTATCAACAGAAGGATACTTATCCACAAACTGGAAAACATATTAGGCACCTCCAATAGTGAATTAGAAACATTGAAATCGATTTTAAACGTGAACTATGTTACAATCCATGATGGTATCACCACGTCGAGGAGTATCACTCAAACAAAGGGGGTTCTACAAGGGGATCCCATGAGTCCAGTCCTCTTCAACGTAATGACCTCAGACATTGGGCAAACATTAGACTCAAAAACAGTCAAATTACTCATGTACGCCGATGACATGGTCATCCTCTCAAGATACCGAGATGACCTACAAACAGCTATGGGGAACATTAGGGCATGGGCGGAAGAAAACTCTATGGAAATTAACAGCTCCAAAACAAAGGCTATGAAATTTAGAAGGGGAGGAAGGATAGCTAAAATGGACCAACTCAAGTGTGGAGAAGAACCTATAGAATTCGTACCCAACTTCAAATACCTGGGTGTCGTGCTACAAACTACTGGAACTGCTTTCTCCCTGCATGTACAGGAGCGAGCTACGGCAGCAACGAAAGCCTCATACGACATTCCCAAACTCCAAAGCCTATCCCTGTCAACAGCGATAAAGTTATTCAAAATTAAAGTTATGCCGACCGCCACATATGGCATACAATTAATTTGGCCCTACTTGTCGGTGAATAACCTCAGGAAGCTAGAGAGCGTCAAAGCGAGATTTATTAAGAGAGCTCTATCCATATCAAAATTCTCAAGGAACAGCTACGCCTATAAAATAGCACAGGAATCCTTCTTTATAGAAGACGTAAAGCACTCTTTCGATCTACCGGAAACTCAAACGTATAAAACCATCATCGAGGAGAGACGAAAAAAAGCCGACGAAATACCACAAGAAATAATGGAGACTGAAGCAATGAAGACAGATATCTGGAAGGGGCCAAATTTCAAACTTCGACATCTGTATATGCGATTCGCTGTCCATGGGTTCCATGGAAGGATCTGTCAGAATGAGACATTTCATGAGCCCAAGGAGGACTGCGTCTGCAAGAATTGCAATAATCCATGCCCCAAATACCAGTTAGTGAAATGTGTAAGCAGGTCTCAATCTCTAATCGCAGAAATGTCAGAGTGGTGAAAACGTGACTGTACACATTGTGTTTAATAAAATCATATATAATAATTCGTAATATCCGATACACACTTCGAACGTTCATCCTCCAAAATCACATCCTCAATACGGCCGGCTGGCCGCACGACTTTCCCGCGGGAATCTCGTCAAACGGACCGAAATCAACGGCAGTTGCGTAAAAGTCATAAAACCCGTGCCCGGTCGCGAACTTGTGTCCACGGGGACTGCGGGAATCCTGTCCAAGGTGGTTGGGCACCCATCACGAAGCATACCGAACCCTACACCCCACTTTCCCATTACCGTATACTGAAAAGTGTACGGGGCGCGAGAAGTGCATCAACCCACTTAGAAATAACAAACTACGTAGCATCGCGATACTCATTTCTTCTCGTGATCCACCGTGAACTTCCATCCACAGCATAGGGACAGCGGGAATCACGGCGCCGACCATACAACATGTCCGTAACTGCTCGTGAATTTTAAACATGCCCAACCTCAAGCTTGCCTCTGCCATTCTGCCAGGACAGTTAGACAGGCAATCGTGGAACGGCCGGATGCGGAGCCGATTGCATAATATCACGTTCTCAGTGTCCAACCGCGAGGACAACGTGAATCTCGTAAAACGACCGACAGCGGCAGCGATTGCGATACATCGCGATATTTCTCTGCATTCGATGAAGAGTACAACTGGATTCTTGTCAAACGGACAGCAAGCGGTGCCGATTGCGTAATAATACTATATTTTTCCGTGACCGACCTCAAGGACGATAGAAATCTCGTCGAACGACTAAAAGTGACACCGATTATGTAAATCCCGATTTTTCTCCGTGTTCGATCGAGAAAACTACAAATCGCGTCAAACGGCTGATACCAGTGCCGATCTTGTAACGTCTGCGAAGACATGATTCGGTGACGATCACGAACGTCGCATATATTTCGTGATCTTCCGCGGGGACAAAGGATATCTCCCCAAACGGCCAAGATCAGAGCAACTTCTTGGTAATCATAACTTCTTGTACACAAGCCGGCATATTAACTGAAAAAACTAATTTGATATTAATTATCTAATGTTAGAATAAAATGTATCAGTTGACAGTTTCTAGATACTTTTATTGTGATTGACTAAAAAGTAAGAATTGGTGATTGATTGCTTTCTTCAGTTATTTTTTTTTAATTTGATGTTAGCAAATTAACATTTATTGTAAAAATAATGTGTTCCTGTTCTTATCATAATAAACGTTATTTATTACAGTAAGGGAATGTTTGGTTTTTGTTGTTATTTGTTTTTATACTTTTAAAGAAACGCATTAACTTATACAGAGAACTACATATAAGTCCGGTTTATATAATGAAACATTGCTCGGATATTTTTTAATCACTATTATTTTCATCTACTACAACATTTCTCCTCGCGTCTAAGAATAGCCTTTCACAAATAATAGTCTAAAATCAGTTTTTCTACCTTAATCTTAATCGATCATAAAGAAGAACGTTTCCTAAAGGTAAATGCACTTTTGCTAGGTTTGGAAAACCTAGGAAAAGCGAGGTAAATGTCGTCCCTGTGGTCAAAGAATTTTCTATACTTTGCTCTGGGAAATCGGGAAAAGTCAAGAAAATAAACGACTCTGCGGTCAGGGAATTTCTTAAATTTTGGTCTGGAAAACCTGGAAAAGTCAGGGAAATTTGAAATCCTGATAGCTTATCAACCCTGAATCAAATTAAACTACGAAATCATTTCTCCGAAAATATTCTTTTATTGGCTGTAATCAGCGGATTCTATGCGAGAACAGCCATTTTCAAACTGATTTTAACTATTTGATTGTATTATAGATGACAATCGATATTTGTGAATATCGATTATTAGATTATTTTCATTGCTATGAACCTGCGAATTTCAAAGCATGTCACGAAAATTTTGTAATAAGAAATCTTATTCAATATTTTTTGGTAAATTGGACATTTATCTCATTCATGGGGAAAAGTTGCATGAACCCATAGTTATCACACTCTGTTGCACATTGATTTGCAAATTGTGGGTATACATTGTCAAATGGTCAACAAATAAATGAAAAATTGAGAAAAGAGTAAAATTTGCATTTATCGCAGTTGCAGTATTCCCGTATTTCCACTCAAATGTCCCATTTGAAATACGCAGGTATGTTTGAAGTTTCTACTCCTTCAAATTAGAAAACAAAAACTTGACTTGCTCACAAGATATTTTGAGTCAAGTAGCCTACAGTTAGGCCTGTGGTTGCCCAGTCTAGTTGTGCTTCCTTTTTAAACCACCCACATATTTTTTCATCTTTCACTCCTGCAAAAATTTACATTCATAGCAATGTACTACGGGGCAGATGACCTTCGCAGTCCCGCCCCTTGAAACAACAATAACTAACATAACTAACTGCAACATACTAAAACAATTAAAATTATTAGTCTATTATTGATTATATTAAATATAACTAGGGCCCGGATTTAAAAAAAATGCATATGCGCATATGTACATGCGTATTTTGACATATTTTGAGGTTTAGTGCATATTCTAGACGTAACAGCATATTCCGGTATATATGTCTGAATTTAAGGACAATTACAAGAACTACTAAAATAAATCTGTTTTGTGCATCCATAGCTAGTTGCCTATATTATGTGCATCCCTCACTAATTGGTGTTTTCGACTCTGTGTAACGGCACTTTACTTTCACAACTGACAATGGCAACAGATAGCTTAGGTATGGGTAGGCAGGCTGGCTGGACTTCCCGGAATTCCTTTCTCTACCACAGTAGATAATAATCTCAGGGGGTTGGGCAATTGGTCAGGACAGAAATATCTTCAGTTCACTAGTTACCTTCCAGTTTAATGCCCTGCATCTCAAGTGTTAGATTCTAAAAATGCCTAAGGAAAAGATCAGGAGAAGAGATTTACTAAATCAGTGGGTGTCGGGTTATAGGGACTATTCAACAGATGGTGTCATCGTGTACTGTCAAGTTTGCTCAAAGGAAGTAAAATGTGAAACGAAATTTCAGCTTGAACAGCATTCAAAAACAACTGCACATATCAAAGTAAAGGAGGAGAAGAACAGCACACCACAACAACTACTTCTTACGCAGGTAAAGCCTAAGTCCGGTATTCTTAATACATTTTCAAATAATCTTTGTAGGGCTTTCGTATGCAGCAACATTCCATGGAATAAATTAAACAATCCAGTTCTGCGATCATTTCTTGAGAAATATTGTGTAAATCAAAAAATACATGAATCAACTCTTAGGAAAAATTACCTACCTCCGCAATATGAATCTACCCTGGAATTGATCCGTTCTGATGTCGGAAGGAACTATGTCTGGATATCGGTGGATGAGACAACGGATTCATGTGGCCGTTTCATAGCAAATTTCGTGGTTGGTAAATTATGTCCAGACGAACCCGGTAAGCCGCATCTTCTTGCTTGTAAAGTACTAGAGAAAACCAACCATAGCACAATAGCAAGATTTGTAAATGATTCTCAGCGACTATTGTGGCCATCTGAAATTGAGGATAATTGTTGTAAAGTGCTTGTACTGCTCACAGATGCAGCTTCGTATATGTTGAAAGCAGCAAAGGCCCTCCAAGTATTTTATCCGAAACTCATACACGTAACCTGTTTAGCGCACGGCTTACACCGCATTGCAGAAGAAGTACGCACACAGTTTCCAGCTGTTAACAATTTAATTGGATGTGGAAAGAGCTGTTTCTGAAAGCACCAGCTCGTGTCCAGTTCTACAAAGATTGTCTACCTGATGTTCCTTTGCCACCTGAACCTGCCCTGACTATGTGGGGGACATAGTTATCTGCAGTATCATTTTATCAGGAGAATTTTGTTGAAGTGAAAGAAGTGGTTGAAGATGAGCATATTGCGTGTGTCCGTGATGCAAAAGTTGTGTTTGAAACCGCTACTGTTTATCAAGATGTGAATTTCATTCATGCATATTTTTCTGAACTTCCAAAAGCCATTGAGAGCTTAGAATCTTCTGGTACTCCCCTCCATGAATCACTTGATCTCGTTGAGAAAGCTGCATCTTCATTGAATTCCGCTCCAGGCGAAATTGAAGTGAAGATTAAATGCAAGTTAGAAAAGGTGTTGAATTCGAACCCAGGACTGAAGAAGATTAAGTTAATTAGTCAATACTTGAGTGGAACTAGTGTATCCTTGCCAGATGCATGCTCCGAAACTTTGGTGCCCGTGTATAAGTACTGTGCAATCACGTCAGTTGATGTAGAACGATCATTTTCAGTCTATAAACTCATTTTGACGGACAATAGACGTAGTTTGTCTCCAGAAAACATTGGAAGACTACTAGTTACCTATTGTGATGCTTCTTTTTGCAACAAATGATACCTGTAAATAGGTAAGTGAATAAAATTGCATGTTTTAAGTGCATATTTCATTATTTTCTGTGCATATATTCTAACTTTTTAGTGCATATTTGCATGCATATTTTCAGGTTTTTTAGTGCATATAAATCCGGGCCCTAAATATAACAAACATTTCACTTCACTTTCACCCACCATTCACCTTATCTTGGCATGCTTCTGACTACAGGACGCGCATTAGCGAGAATGTTCTGCCGCTGTCTAGTTACCTACTAACCCTCTTCATTAACACTGATGCACACATGATCGTACGTGTTTATCGATATTCTGTTTTCTCAAGAATGGGTTCTGTAATTATTTCAAATTTTAACAGTAGATTGGAAGGTATGGAATGAAATATCACAACTGATCATTGCTCATAATATAGTAGATCTGTAATAATTGAAAAGTGTATAATAAAGCTATATGGAGAGATCTTGTATGATGGTAAAGAGTATGATAGGATGCAAATTATAATTTTGTTTCACTCTCATGTTGCATGATTTTCTTCAGGCTCTGCTGAATCTCTTGAAGAACACCCAAAAAAGAGAAAACGGAATTCAAGTCTTAAGTTAAACAAAAAAGACAAAAAAGGGGAGCTTAAGCCTTGTAGACGGAATGTTGGAGCGGACAGTACACGTCGACAGCGATTGGATCTTAAGGGCCCACGAGTTAAGCATGTGTGTCGGAGTGCATCTATAGTACTTGGACAGCCTGCCGCTACATTTGCTATTGAATCTCCTGCCCATGGGAAAAATCAAATCAAACAAGGTATAAATTAAGCTTTTGCTCTTGAAAACATATATTAGAAATTTTATTCATATATATCGGGATTAATACACATTTTTCTTCTTCTAGATATTCCTAAGGCTCCTGTCAAACCACCACTCTGTTCTCACTGCAAGAAAGAACATGATACCCCATCTTCCAAGTGTTCGAACATGGAAAAGTATGTATACATATGATACAGCATAGTAAATAGATTTGTTTTCAAATGGAGGCATTGCCCCTGGTTCAAAATTACAATAAAACTACAATTTAAAATATTAATGCAAAGATAGTAAGTTGCATTTTAATTTTCTATAGAAAACATAAATAATAATATAAACCTGTTAACTATACCACTTGCCGATATTGACCGCATTTTATGAAACCAAGAAATCCCATTAGTGTAATCAGGGCTGCCACTTAAATGGATATTGGGATGTTGAAATAGATTCACGAATTCCATTTGTGGATTTTAATCATTTTAATGTAATCCACATATAGGATATATGCATACCTGCCAACTCTCCCGATTTAGGCGGGAGACTCCCGATTTCAGACCATTTCTCCCGCTCTCCCGCTTAACGTATTAAATCTCCCGATTTTCCAAAAATCCGCCACGTAATTTCGGATTGAATGTGCGAGATGACACTCCAGTCGTCTATCGAACAGATCGACTTTACGTGTTTTGAAGTTATATCTCGATACCACAATTTCGCTCTGTATCGATAATAGACAACTGCGTACTAACTCCCGCGGCATGTCCTGCTGTTATAAAAAGTTAATTCAGCGCTTGTTCCTAGTTGTTTTGCATAATGACCTGTGGGTGCTAGGTAGTTGTGCGCTGCGGAATATTGTATCTGTTTCATACGTGAAATTATATGATTTAAGTATAACTTAGTTAGATGTTGTTGGCGTTAATATGCCCGTAGGCTATTGTGATTTTTCGATCTGAGTGATTGCGTCCGCTCCTCGGTAATATGGCGAGGAAAAAAGTGTGTACACAGGTAACTTTCCGCATATAACTGAGTCAAGAAGAGGCGCAACATTTGCATTTTGTGATTTCAGTATCTCACATGGTGGAAAGGGAGACATTTTAAAACATGTGCTCTCAAAGAAACATAAAGACAATGTACAATGTGTTGGGAAAAACAAGAAACTTGATTATTTCAAGTGTAAGGAGGAAGACACTGACAGTATAACACGTGCTGATGTATTGTTCCCATCGTTTATTATAACCTCCCTGTCAATTGTTCCGATCACGCTGGTCCTTTATTTAGGATGATGTTCCCAGACTCAAAAATTGCCGGGAGATATGGCTCAGCCAGAACTCAAGTATGTCAAATTGTCTATTATGCTTTCCATTCTGACCATTCTGCATAGTAATGCAGAGTGTGAGAGGATGTTCAGTCTTGTCAGAAAACCAAGAACGCAGTTCAGGTCATCTCTCTCCGACAAGACTTTGGACAAACTTATAACTCTGAAGTCGATTCAGAAAGGGAAGTGTTTTGAGCAAGAATATAGCAAGACCTTTTTTGAAGAGGGCAAAATCAGCGACAGTCACCTGCAACAACGACCAATAATATGAACTTCGATACGTCACTAGTTTTGTATGCCTGAGTGTGGTCGAAAGAAAGGTATGCTTGTTTGATAGAGTAGTTATAATTTAAAATTACTCAGTCTTAAGCACATTTGTAAACTGGGATGTCATATCATGTTAGTCATGTACAGTTTAATAGTGTAACTTATATATTTGCTGAAATGTCTTAGCCTGTGTATGTATTATGTTGTATCACGCCCCCCTCCCCCATCACCGCCGCGTCGAATCTCCCGATTTTTCATTTTGAGAGGTTGGCAGGTATGTATATGGGATGATCGCGAAACTCACAGTGAACACATTTAGACATTACATGTCAGAAAGAAGACATGTACTGTGGGGCAGTGTATGCAAGCAAGTGGCTGCTTAGGGGGCAAGAATAGATTTTGCCTGCCACAATGAAGCCATGTGTGCGGATAGTATCTGCACACGCCCACTTAGTCAAAGTGCATGGTAGCACCTACTACGAGGGCTATTCTAAAACTAAGGTCCGGTTAAATAAAAACCATCCAAAATCAAAATTGTTTCCAAAACAATTGTTTTATTGACATTCCTTAAGTCTTTCTCTATTTTTTCTACATAATTTCCATACTTATTTACACATTTGTCACATCGTTCCACAAGCTTTGGAATGCCTAAGTCGTAGAACTCGGCCGCCTGCGAAGCTAACCAGTCTTTAACAGCTTCTTTCACTTCATCATCTGTGTCGAAGCGCTTTCTGCCAAGAAACTCCTTTAGGTAGCGGAACAGGTGGAAATCACTTGGTGCCAAGTCCGGATTGTACGGTGGGTGGTCCATCTGTTCCCTTCCAAATTTCTTGATTAGAGTTTGCGTGTCATTCGCAGTATGGCGTCTGGAATTGTCATGCAACAACAACACTCCAGACGACAAAGGACCACGTCGCTCATTCTGGATTGTACGTCGAAGTTTAGTCAGGGTAGCGCAGTAAGCGGCTTTATTGATCGTTGTCCCTGAAATAGTGAATCGTCGATCTTCACGAATTTTGTCGTCAACCGCATGAACCAACTCGTCTGAAATCACTGATGGTCTGCCAGAGCGGGGTTCATCGTGCACATTTTCCCGTCCTTCATTTAAGGCTCGCACCCACTTGCGCACTTTACTGTCACTCATTATGTGAGGACTGTACACTTCAGTAATCTGTCGATGAATTTCTGCCGCAGAAATGTTTCTTGCAGACAGAAACCGTATCACTGCCCTAACTTCACAATTGGCGGGCTGATTAATTGTCTTGAACTTTGTGAACTGACACTATCAACAGCACACAGCAACAGTAACAACGCTACTGGCGGCTTTTGCCGTGCAAGGCATGCCAGGAGTCGGCGCACATGCATGTTTTGCATGGGTGCTGCTTTCAAATATTTACGGCGAATCGGACCTTACTTTTGGAATTACCCTCGTAGTTGCTTTCTCCGGTCTGTTTGGTGAGATTGCCGTTTTGTTACTGTTAAAGAGATTGCAACCGGGAACGCAAACGGTAAAATATCTTGATGCTTTGTAGCCAGTGCCAGTTTGATTAGATGCCAATTATCCTAGCTGTCTGTTATTGGGTACAGATAAATATCGCAATGATACGTGTCTGGCCCCGTTCTTGACCCACTTGGCGGAACTCCCGTGCTGTCCCTGCAGTTTCCGGTTCCCAGCTGGGCTTGGATAAATGTCATATTGATGCAGTGAGCACTGCATTCGGACTCATTGAATAAGATTTCTCACTCCAAGCGTGGTCACATGATTGCGGTTTGAGCTGGGGAAAAGTTGTGAGTAAATTTCACGATCAGCACTACTCTCTGTCCATTGGACAAGACGCCTTCTGAATCAATACTGCGGTAACGAGTTCACAGGCATGTCATGTGGTCTACTGGCTGTATTTTAGATATCATTTTGAAGGTAGATTTGGAGGAAGACATTGAATATTGTAAAATAATAGATGGATAATTGAAAATTATTACAAAGGGACACATTTCCCTATTGAATTATGAATTATACAGATTTTAGAAATAATATCATTTCTGAAATTGCCCCGGGTTTTTATGTGCAAACAGAGGTGCCAACTATTACGGATTGTCCGTAATTATTACGGAATTCACCTCACGATTACAGTATTACGGTCAAAGGGGAAATTATTACGGTAAAGCGACATTATCACGAAAATAAATTTTTATGAAAAAAAAAAAAAAGTAAAGTTACAGGGTGTCGACCAGTTACGAAAGTAAAGAAAAAGCTGCTAATTTTACAAGCAAGTAATGAAAAGTTGCTAATTCTTATGTCTGGATAGTTGGAGGTAAAGAAAATTCGCCGAGGTCAGTTTAAATAATTTAAACTCGCGCTGCTAGGCTCACCGGTTGCGTAAGCTATATTTCCTTGTGCCCGACCTCAAGGAAATGCATACTGAGGATACTTTGAGTGGTATACATCGGTTCAACATACATTTTTGGCATGAAGAAGGAATTTTAGTTTTGTGTGAAATATTTTTCTGTATTAGGAAACCTGACTTTCCGCGAGACGTTTATTCGCGAAAATGTCCGAAACTCAACAGAGACCTCTCATTTTTGTTATTGACCTCTAAATTTGGAGACTATCTCAAAATAATTTAATGTCACAATCTTGCGAATTGTTACAGTTTCAAAAACAATCGCGAAAAAGCTTCGAAATACATATATTTTAAAAATCTGTCCGTCTCGAAAATTTGCGACATCCAGTATGGTTAATACGAAATTCCGTTATGTCGATGTTTCCTTCAAACTTTGGTTCCATCGGATAATCTAACCGGTAATCTCGAGAATGTGTATAACTTGTATAATTCGTGATTCGAATTCGAAAGGAAATGTGGCCTCTTGTCGTACTATTCATGCAATCTTGTCAGAATAATTCGTAATATTTGATACCTACTTCGAACGTTCATCCTCCAAACTTGCATGCTCAAGACGACCGGCTGACCACACGACTTGCCTGCGGAATCTCGTCAAATGGACCGAGATCGACGCCAGTTGCGTAAAATCATAAAACCCGTGCACAATAGCGAACTTGTGACCACGAGGACTGTGAGAATCCTGTCAAAGGTGATTGGGCACCCATCACAGAACATTCCAAAACCTACTCGCTACTTTTCCCATGACCGTATATCTACTTAAAAGCGTACGGGGAGCGAGAAGTGCATCAACCCACTTAGAAATGACAGTCTACGTAGCATCGCGATACTCATTTCTCCTCGTGATCCACCATGAACTCCCAACCACAGCATAGGGACAGCGGGAATCACGGCGCCAGCCATACAACATGTCCATAACTGCTCGTGAATTTTAACCATGCCCGACCTCAAGCTTGCCTCCGCCATTCTGCCAGGACAGATTGTCAGTCAGACAATCGTTGAATGGACGGATGCGGCGCCGATTGCATTTTAATGCGTTCTCAGCGACCAACCGCGAGGTGTGCCGATCAGACCATCGACACACGGATTGCCTACATTCTGGGAACTGTCTGGTCGGCAACCTGACAATTGATAGCGGCATTTTGGAACATTGTTGCGATGTGTATGAACTATTTATGAACGTCACAGTACAAGGTTATCGCGGGCTACATTGCTGCAGTAACTTGAAAACTTCTTGGCCAATCAAATTATCACTGATTTAGCTGTTTCACAATACCACCCTAACTGGTGTATTTTTGACTATCATAAAATGTGATTTCTACAAACTGTGTAGGCGCTTTAGTTGGCAACATGCGCCGCGCAATATTTCAAATTGTTCTAGAACTCTGTGGAACTGAGGCTGAGCGTTACGGGCCTCCGGCTAGTGAATGAGCACATGCGCGTGGGTACTGATTCTTATGTTGCCTGGGAGCGAGGCCGCTTGTGACGCTAAGGAGTGTTGTATCTGCGACTGAACTGATTGGACGTTGGTGTAGCGCTGGGGGCCTCGGCCCAGCCTTCACCACCTAGATAAAAGGCCTTTGCATTCAAACAAGATCGCGGGTTCAGAAAGCAGAGCTGCTGGAGCACGCCGCATGCCATGGCCCATATGACTGGTTCCTTCTAACTGATACATCGTCGTCAGCAGCATTTATAGGCTATTATGATGACTTCTTCCTTTACCGGTACTTACCTTTACATGTCTAACAAACAAATGCGGTATACTACTTGATAAGCTTCTTCTCGTTGTTCACCTAAAAATGAAACCTCACGGGTAACTAGGTACTGATATTATCCATATTAGTCCGTATTGAATTGAATCCACTTAATAATTTACAAACTGTTCCATCTTTTCAATACTAGTCCCATAAGTCCAACCCCTCGCCCGCGTTGTGGGAGACGGGCAACGGCACAAAGTAGGGGATCGCCTGTAGGGGCAAAGTACAGTGGGGACTTTGTGTGCCCTGGGACCGTTACGGTAGCTGTGAAGGTCCTACAGGAACCCTGAAAAGTGACGGCTAACTGGGCTCTGGTGAAGCTACGATAGGCCCAGCAAGCCAGTAGTGAATGAAACCAAATGCTTTCAAGAATGGAACGAGCCTCGGACATGATGGATATAATAGACGACGACACGGCTGTACACACGGACTAAGATTTGGAACTTTAAACATAAGAACGCTGACGGGGAAGGTGGAGGAGATAGTAGATATGATGGAAAGAAGGAAGTTGGATTTATTGGGATTGGCAGAAACAAAGTGGAAAGGGGAAGGAAGGAGAGAACTGAGAATAGGCTATAGACTGTACTGGAGTGGGAATAAAGAGGGAAAGAGGAGTGGAGTGGGAGTAGTAGTACAAGATGGTTTAAAAGAAGAAGTGAGGAGAATAAGTGATAGGATGATGAAAGTGAAAGTAGCACTGAGGGGAGAGACTGTAGAAATAGTGCAAGTGTACGCTCCACAAGTAGGCTGCGCCTCTGAAGAGAAGGAGGAGTTTGAAGAGGAATTGCAGAATCAGCTGGTAGGAAGAAATATGATTGTTATGGGGGATCTGAATGCCCATGTAGGAAGAGAAAGACAAGGTTATGAGAGTGTTCTAGGACCAGAGGGTTGGGCCAGAAGAAATGAGGAAGGAAAGAGACTGTTGGACTTCTGCCAGAGGAACAGCCTGCTAGTTGGGAACTCCTGGTTCAAGAAAAGAGAGAGCCACACAATCACATGGTACAGTGATGACTTGACCCGGAAGTCGGTGGTAGAGTATATACTGTATGAGAAAGAACTAAATAAGAACATCACGGACATCAAGGTTATACCATCGGAGAACCTGGATAGCGACCATCGATTGCTGGTAATGAACCTGAGAGGGAGTAAGGAGAAGAAAGGGACTGAGAACCAGGAAAGACGTATAAGGATATGGAAACTGAAAGAAGGGGATAGAAGGGTTGAGTACCTCAAAATGGTAAAGGAAGGAATTCCAACAGATGAAGAAATAGGGGTGGAATGGGCTAGATTTAAAAAGACACTAGTAGGTGCAGCAGAAGCAGTATGTGGGAGGACAGGTAGTAAGAAGAGGTGGAAGGAAACACCATGGTGGAATGAGAAGACAAAAGATATAGTAAGGGAAAAGAATAGAGCCTTTAGGAGGTGGTATCCAAATAGGACGGTAGAGACAAGGGAAGAGTACCAGGAAAGAAAGAAGGAGGCGAAGAGAGTAGTGGCTGAGGAGAGAAGAAAGTGGATGGAAGAGTGGGCAAATATGATGAAGGAGGAAAGTGAAGGTACAAAAAAGGTCCTGTATGGGATGGTAAAAAATAAGAGGTGGAAGGATCGTACGGATTATGTTAGAATGGTGAACAAAAGGGGACCAGAGATAGAAAAAAGGGAAGAACTGAAGAAAATGTGGAAAGAATATTTTGAAGAACTTCTGAACCCAAATGGAAACCACGGCGAGGAGGAAGAAATCGGGGAAGAGGAAGATGAACTGCAAACAGAAAAGGCCTTAACATGGAAAGAAGTGGAAGATGCAGTGAGGAAGATGAAAGGAGGGAAGGCACCGGGTGTGGATGAGTTGAGCGTGGAGATGGTGAGAGCAGCAGGAGAGGTGGGGATACAATGGTTGTACCGAGTGATGAGGACAGCATGGAAGGAAAGGAACACCCCAGAGGACTGGAAAAAAGGAATAATTGTCCTGATCTTCAAGAAAGGTAGTAGAACAGAATGCAGAAACTACCGGGGAATAACACTGATGAGTCATTGTGCAAAGATCTTTGAGAAAGTTTTGGAAAGGAGGATTAGGACAAGGATAGAAGGAGGGATGAGGGAAGAACAACATGGCTTCAGAGCAGGAAGGTCCACAGTGGATTTGATTTTTGCTGTAAGTCAGTTACAAGAACAGCACTATGAGTATGGAACAGATCTACTGATGGCCTTCCTGGACATTGAGAAAGCATATGACAGTGTATGCAGAAACAAAGTATGGAAGTCCCTGGGATAGAGGAGTAGAGAAATGGACTATAATGAGGATAAAGGAGATGTACAAGGGAAGCGTGAGCTGTGTGAAACTGGGAGGAGAGAGATCGGACTGGTTGGAACAGAGAAACGGCCTGAAACAAGGAAGTGCACTGTCACCGTTACTTTTCATTGTGGTGATGGATGACATAATGACCCGAGTGGCACAAGTAATTGGGGAAGGAAAGATGAAAGCAATGGTGTTTGCAGATGATTTGATGATTTGGGGAAACAAGGAGGAGGAGGTACAGGAACAGTTGGACGTGTGGGAAGGAATAATACAAGGATATGGGATGAAATTTAGCATAAATAAGAGTGAGATGGTGATCACAACAAGGAAGAAGGAAAGAACCACAACGGGAATAACAATTGGTGGGGAACAGCTGAAGAAAGTGGAGAGTTTCAAGAGTCTGGGAAGCCTGATACAAGATAATGGAAGAAACGATAGAGAAATAAATGAGCGGGGGAGACAGGCAGAAGCATTCCGGAGGAGTGTGAGAAGCATGTTATGGAGCAAGGATGTCCCTCAGAACAGCAAAAAGATCATATATCGGACGTACTATGTCCCTATCCTGACGTATGCCTCGGAGACCTGGGTTATGAAAGGAAGGGAACAGAGCAAAATACAGGCCAGTGAGATGGGGTTCCTGAGAAGCAGTATTGGAGCTACAAAGATGGACAGAATAAGAAATGAGAGGACCAGAGAATTAATGAAGGAGGAACCATTACAGGATGATATAGAGAAATCTAGACTTAAATGGTATGAACATGTAAAACGAATGGAGGAGAAGAGGATACCCAGGAGAGTACACGAGACGAAGTGGGAAGGAAAGAGACTGAGAGGAAGACCGAGAGACAGGTGGCTGAAGGGGGTGGAAGAAAGCGTGAAGAAGAGAGGAGAAGACTGGACAAGGTTGGAGGCTGTGAGATGGTGAGAAGACAGAAGACGCTGGAGAGGCTTGTGTTCCAAACAGACCCGGCCAGTGGCTGGAAACTGTGCAAGATGATGATGATGATGATGACATGTTTTGGACACTTATGTGTCCTTCTTCAGCCATAGATACATATTAAAATCAAGTTGATCCATAGTTCAATTATATGGAGGAAATTGTTCCATATTATAATTACGCATGTCAACTCGACTGGTTGACAGTAGTCATTTAGTTCGTTAGGTTCCTTCCTATGCCAATATGTGTTTTATGATGTATTTTAAATGTGTGTTTGGTTACTTACAAGTGTTTTAATATGTATCTATGGCTGAAGAAGGACACATAAGTGTCCGAAACATGTACCGTTGTTAATTCCTGAATACAACTAGTATTGAAAAGACGGAACAGTTTGCAAATTACTAAGTGTAACGAGGTACTGTAGGAAGAAATGAAACGTGCACTATTTTACTGTTCCTGAATCTATGTACTGTATGTCAATAGACGACTAGAAAAAACAGCGCTAAATTAACAGCAGTAAAATATACGTATTTGATAGAATTGTCTTCAATATAATGCCTAAGATCGGGTTTTTAGCTAGATATCTGGACTGTGCTGTTCTTCACGAAATTTTCTAGGTACCCATTTAATCATTTAAACTATTGGTTTACCATATAATGTTGCCATCGGCCACAGTTCCCAACCGCACTGGGCAATTCGGAAGACGAGATGGAACAGCACAAGGTATGTCTTGGCACTTTCAATGGGAGTGTTATCTCTTGACCATCTTCACAATGGAATACAGTATTCTGTCTTTGAAATGCAGCTCACAACCCTGCAATTTGCAAAAGAATCATACTAATTTATTGAAGTTACAGTATATGATTGAGTCTTTCCATGCTGAATGAACTAAATTTGAATAGGCCTACTTTTAATCTGTGTGATTCAAAAATTTCTTCCTATTTAGATTATCCTAAGAGTAACCTACATAAACACTGCACAATTGTGCATTGTTTAATTCTACATGTTTAATTTTTGAGTTAAGAGTAATCCCTTCAAACTCTACCATATTACTGAAGCCCCATGAGTGAAGTTTCAAGAATCATTTTTGTTTGTTTTTACCATATGTTTACCATTTAGAAATGTGAGCAGAATGTGTGCTGGGTGAATTGTGTAGGTATCTAGCACCAGTGTCTCAATACCACTGCCCTACTGCACACAAAGAGATGAGTCTGTGTATTTTGGAACTCTAGATCCATGCTGTATTTCATACTTAGAACACTGATACCATATGGTACTCCAGAATATGTTTGATTCTTTCATAAATTAATAGGCTGTGATCGTTACAGTACCTGTGAACCGTCTGCTTGCATTACTGAACAAAAGAACCGGGTGAGTTAGCTGTGGTCGTTACGGCGTGGCTGCAGGCAGTCGCTCACATCCGGGAGGCGAGGAGGTTCGAATCCCCCCGCCGGCAACCTTGAAGATGGTTTTCTGTGGTTTCCCATCTTCCTTCCAGGCAAATGCCGGGTTTGGTCCCTAACTATAGGCCACAGCCGCTACCTTCCAAATCCTAGTCCTTACATTCACACTTTCCTCCCCAAACAACATTCGACACGCGACGGTACTAGTAGCTCACCCCATGGGTGTCTGCATAGAAGCAGCTACAAACTATGGCGAGCCGAACATGTCCTCGGACACTCCCGGCATTAAGAGCCATACGCTAAAAATATAAATAAAAAACTGAACAAAAGGATGTAGAAAAGATTATGAATTAGCCTACTGCAGTGATAGTGTCCAACTTACAGGGCTAGCTTCTTTTTATTTTGTCACAAGCACTGTATGGTACAGTACCAGTAACAGAAGTTCAGCTTTAGAACAAACTATTATGCTACAGGTCTGATTTTATATCTTGCATTTAAACGGTTACCTTCATTAGGGAATTTCCTATTAAACATTCTGCTGGGAGCAATAGGGTATCTTGAACTAGCACCAGCAGATAGCACACAGGTACTATCTGGAATCAGTTTGTTCTGTATTTAAAATAACAAATAACACACAATAGGCTGTTACAGACGCTTTAGAGTGAAGATTTATTATATTATTAATTTGTCATTCTTCAAATTCGATGCATATAAAATGCCAACGGAAGGCAAATCCATGGAGTCCCACATAATTATAACAGTATTCGTACAATCATTCATGGTTCCGTATTGATTAAAAGTCAAATATAAAGGGAACAGAATTCCGCCTGATCAATACAACATTTTCAATTAAGGGGCTCTCCAAATGGGTTTAATATAGCCCCTTAATTGAAAATGTTGTATTGATCAGGCGGAATTCTGTTCCCTTTATATTTAATTATAACAGTTACGACATACAGCTGAAAAGTTTCACATAAGATAACCCGATTAAAGGGAAGTCAGGTACCTACTACAGGGTCTTTCATATAAAATAAGAGCACCAAGCGGCGGCTTTGTTAACCGCAGCTGTGGTCACCTTGGCCGAGCTTGTTAGCAAAGATTTAAAATCATTGAGAGATCCGCAGCTTAGCTGATTTCACATAGAAGAGGCTCATATCAGACAAATGTTTACCACAAAAACCAGGGGTTTTTATATTAGCTAATGTGGCCTAGGCGAAAACCATTGGTCTGCTGGATGCGATATTATAGTACCGAATGCGTGGGGTTGGCAATACTGTTCATGATGTTAAAAATGGCGGAGTCAGCTGGAATTTCATCTATATAAGTCGGGGTCCTATTTGGGATGGCTGGGTGGGTTACAGGCAGCGGAGGAGTAAACATCTAATACTATATCATCTCCAGATTTTTACCCTACCATTAGTACAGGTGTTTTGCGTAATTTCAGTAGTAAAGAACTTTTTACTTCGGTCCTGGTATTCTGTACTGTTACCACTGCAACATGCTCATATGTAAACATGTAAATGTAAACATTTCAAAATGTGATAGCCTATTATAAAAGAATACGGTACCGGTATAACTAGGCTTAATTCTCCCATGAACAACAAACTTGCCTCGCATTTAGGGAGATTTGTTGATTAATTATTTAATGAGAAACACTGTTCGTTATTATCTGAATCTTGGAGCTATACTTGGCATTTAGGCCTACTCTAAACTTAGGACTAGACGTGGTCACTTGCGTTTTGCTTACAAGCTAATGTATTAGTTCTTATGGCTCGTTATATTATTAAGAATATATCTGCTATTTATGTAGTAGTAATAATAATAATGTTATTGGTTTTACGTCCCTTTTAACTACCCTGGCTTTTAGAGACGCCGGGGTGCCGGAATTTTGCCCCGAAGGGGATCTTTAACGTGCCAGCAAATGTACTGACACGGCTCCCTCGCATTTGCGCACCCTCAAATGCCGGCTGACTGCGCCAGGTTTCGAACCTGCAACCTTGGGCTCAGCAAACGAGAACGTTACCCCTGAGCCACGCAGCCAGACTTATGTAGTAGGTTAACACTGCTTAGATAAAAGAAAAACAACGTTTACTAGTACTTACCACAGAATGTTTTGTTGGTATGAAGCTCTCTCGCTTAATTGCTGATACCCAACGTTTCTTCAAATTCTCTTCTTCGGGAAACTTGAACTTTATTTTCATTATCATAATTACCCCTGCACTTTGGCACACAACATTTGTAAATCATATTTTACAGCAAAAGATAGAAAAAATTGCAGAATAACTACAATGGCATGCCCACATACATCTGCCTTCGAGATCCACCATCTTGGCTACTTTCAATTCAGTTCAACGGCCTTCTATCTGTGTGGTGTTCGCCCAGCGCAAGGTGATGATTCTACAAACGAAGGTACTTTCGTTCCATTACTGCTAAGGCGTGTGTTAATTTAATACTTCTGAAATAACTTTTGGCTAGGACTTTTTCGTTATGTTCTATTTATTTAGCTTTTGAGGCCTTAGTGTTGTTCAGAAGGCCGCGCCTAAAGACACGATTCTCGTGGCTTCTCGCACCACTTCACGTTTTCTTGATTTTCTGTTCATCGGCTTCGGCCGTGGGGTGATTTTATTCTGTTTCTAAACACCGGCTAATGGTCTTGCAACTGAGCTCTTATTTTAACTTCTCACATTAAAACACTTATTTAGTTAATAATGTGGTGTGCCGCTAAATCAAGTGTATGGATGGTGCATCCTAAGCTTAGATATTTATTATTATTATTTCTTCTTTTTCAGCATACCCCTGAAATAAATAAAATCCAAACATGTGTTTTCTAGACATTATCTTTTGGTGGGCAAATAGTTTTGTGATATAATAATGGCGGGCAGCCCTTTGTTATTTGTTCACCATTCTTTCGGGCCTTTGTTGGGCTGCCTCGTGGTGGCCAATGTCCCTTATGACCATGTTTGTATGGTAATTGTGTTTGGCCTAATTATTGGCCTTGTATGCTGATTAGCAAGCGTTTGCCTAATGTTCTTCTTTGGGGGTTAGTTTCTCGGCCTAGTGGTCGTCTGTCTTGTTCAATGAACTGCTTGGAGTTGTAGATTTGTTTGATAGCTTGGTGTTCGTCACCTGAGATGTTTGAGTGTTATTGAGCGTGTTCACTTTGGTCATTATTGTCCACCTCGGGGTGTATTAAGGTAGGCAGTGCCTAATTTCTTTTGTTTTCCCCCTATTTAGGCCCACGTGTTTTTAACCCCTTTCTCTTAGAATATATTGTGTTTTGTTTTTAATATTTTCTTTATCGAGACATCGGGTAGCCCAGCGTCCCATAAGCCTCTGAGTTAACCTTCCCAGCCGCCCACTCCCCAGTTTATCTGTAATTCCTCTTCCTCCCTTCCCCGGTAACAGTGTTTTGGGAGAGTGAAAGGGGCGTTGTTCTCTTTATCTCGTGGCTGGAGTTCGCCCTGGTCGCGAGAGATTGGGGCAGAGTTGTGGTAGCAGATCGTGTCTTTGTGATGACCGCGCTGCTCACCATGTCTCGTGTTTTCCCAGAATTCTGGTACCCAAAGTTTAACCGCCATTCTGCCAGGACAGATAGACAGTCAGACATCGTTGAATGGCCGTATGCGGCGCCGATTACATATTAATGCGTTCTCATCGACCAACCGCAAGAACATCGTGATTCTCGTAAAACGGCCAAAAGCGGCAGGCGATTGCAATACATCGCGATATTTCTCCACATTTGATGCCGAAAACTACTGGATTCTTGTCAAGCGTGCAGCAAGTGGCGCTGATTGCGTTCCTGTACTAAATGTGATACCAATTATGTAAATCGGGATTTTTCTTCGTGTTCTATAGTGAAAACTACGGGAATCCCGTCAATCGACTGAGCCCAGCGCCGATCGTGTAACATCTTGATATTTCTCTTACAATGAAGGTTTCCTATTCATCTCTAGATTATTTCATTCAAAGATTCACAGTATGGTCAAGGGAAGTGAACATGACAAACTTGAAGAGGAATTTGCTGTTTATCAGTGTGATACTTTCCTGAATATATTTTACAAGGACCAATTGATATCCCATCAGGAGATGGCAGTTGGGTTTGAACTACAGAGGTCTTCCCGCTTACTGCATATCGCGCATTCCAAAAATATTAAGTTGGTTACTACTTGCTTCACTCACTCGGCACATTCCTTCTTTCAATAGCTGCGTGTCCTCTGCTGCAATGACAACCATTGACATGCGGGAAGCCGATATATTTAGGTTTGGAATAGGCGGACCGCGCATGCATACTGCAAGGATCCCCGCACCCCGTCGCAGAGTGTTGAACTGCCATCTCCTGGCGGGATATCAATAGAATTGATGTAAACTGGGACAACATTGCTGAGCATAAAGACGAAGGTGGACAGTTCAAGTATAAAATCTTCAGTAATGTGGTATTTGCAATATTTAGTGTACCTCACAGTAACTCTCCCACAGACAGAATGTTCAGTGTTGTTAGGAAAAATCAGACAGAATTCAGACCTACATTAAGCACATCTACACTGGATTCGCTTATGATTCAGAAGACGAAAATATCATCACAGGGAGATGTATGTTACAAGGAAACTTGCATGGGTAGGAGCATGCTTTGGTGGTGGGGGCAATATAAGGGATTACTGATAACCCACTTCAAAGGTTGGCACCTCTGTGGAAAGCTATTTAGGCCTCTAGATTTTTGAAATGTTTTTTCAAGTGAAAAAATACCTTTTTTTAAATACTGCATTTTAGTTTTTAATAAAATGAGATACCGGTACTAAAATTCTACTTGCAATAAAATCTAGGGCAAATTTATTTACCAAGTTTTATCAGATTGTCATAATTGCTCTGCAACAAGAATTTTAGAGAAAGAAAAATAGTGAGAAATCAGCATTTAGAAATTGGATGCATAGATTCACATTAAAACCCTCTTGGTTCATATATGGAGCCCTGAGCTTTTCTTCTCTTATTTCCTCCAGCCTCCTCTTCTGTTGCTTCTATTCTTCAACTGTGAAATTCTAATTAAAATGTTTTCAAAGCCATGAAAAAGTGGAGTGTCAGGAGTTTCAAGATATGAGACATGCCTTAGAGACTTAAAAGCATTGTACCAGAAATCAGATAGGCCGGTCAAGGTGGCCTTGGCGTTCTCCCCGCAATGAACACGTGCGCTGCGATCGGCAATGTTGCAATAAGCTGTCAGTATCTCCGGCGTATTCAAGCTTGTGAAGTGCTAGTTGATTTGACCTAACATACAGTGCAGTCTCGGGGCAATTTTACAGTTTATGTGTTGCCTTAAAGTGATGTTTTCTATAAACAAGTGAGGAGTTAAAAGAAAATATTCGCCAAGTTATAACGAACGTCACCCAGGAAGAAATTCGCCGTGTGTCTAGAAACTTCTTTACGAGGTGCCAGGCATACTTGCGAGCTGCCGGACAACACTTTGAACATTTCTTGTAAAACCAAGTAAGTTTGTAGATAATTATTTTCACTAGAAATTGCTATTAAATGACCGTATGTTGACGCGAAGTAGTGGGGAGAAGTTGCGCACTTTTTACCGGCCAGCGAGCGGGTGTCAGCGCGAGAGCTTGCCGCGCCGTGATCGGTATTGGATGCGAGACTTATATTGATGACCCTGTACCATGAAATACAAGCAAAAGAAAAATCCTATTTTCCATAAAATTTCTTAAAAATTCCCTTGGGTAAACTTTAAAGAAACAATATGTTTAGAAATTCCATGATTTGATAACAAGCTCATATGGTGTGTCTGTTTTCTCTTATGTAAAATCGTTATTCTTGAAGATATTAAGAACTTTATCAGGATTTGAAATTTATATTGGTGGCAGCCCTTGTTTATATGTACAATTTTTTCAGTAAGTTGACCATGTGTCTAACTTGAATCTTGACCACTATCTGTGTATATTTCAACCATTTTTTGCCTGAATAAGTTGATCACTGTTGTTCAAACTTAGTGCATAGTGTGCACATATTCCTCATAGTGTAACAAGGCCACATTTCAAGTACCTTGCCACCCTGCTTTATGATGATATGGAAATAAGTTGACACTGATGGGTTTATCAACCTTAAAGTGGTCTGGGCTAGGTGGATTCCGAATACCGTATTTGCTCGCGTATATCTCGCACTTTTTTGACCGAAAATATGTGTGAGAATTTTAGGTGCAAGATATACGCGGGGAATTACCATTGTAACACCCTCCTCATAACAGTAGAATACGACCGAGCCCATTTGCGATATAACCCAGTTGAATGTACCGAGACTACAGTATCTAGCATAGGCCTAGAAATAATACACTGATACAAACTGCGGTAACAACTTCTATTAACGATAACACTTACATACATTACATGACATTTAAAGGACATGGAAAAATACAAGATTCTTTGGTACTTGCCTTATATTCTAAATGACAGATCAACATTCACAGTAATCCAAGTTTCCAAACAAGCAATGACAACGGCATATAATCTTTCAGGACTTTCCTTTCACTTGTATCGACTCGCCTTGTTACTAATGTTCCTCAAGTCGTCGGTAGTTCCAATATAAAGCTCATTCATGTTCCAACGCATGTTAGTAGGCCTGAAAACATTCATCTCTTCCGATAATCCAAGAGCCTTCAAAGCAAACATTATCAATCCAACGTCCACTCACTCTCATAAAATACTCAACTTCTTCCCAATATCAATATCAGCTGCTCGATACATATACATGCTTAAACCCATGTCAAGATGTCGTAATTCATATCTTTTAATATAATACTTGACTATCCTCGGCAGCAAAATTTTATAAACATCTAAGCCCTGTCGTGGCTTCCTGAGAACTTCTCTTGTTCCCTCCTCGGCTGACGGAAGACTAAGCCTTCAAAGCGAACATTATCAATCCAACGTCCACTCACTCTCATAAAATACTCAACTTCTTCCCAATATCAATATCAGCTGCTCGATACATATACATGCTTAAACCCATGTCAAGATGTCGTAATTCATATCTTTTAATATAATACTTGACTATCCTCGGCAGCAAAATTTTATAAACATCTAAGCCCTGTCATGGCTTCCTGAGAACTTCTCTTGTTCCCTCCTCGGCTGACGGAAGACTACTGTTACCGTTTGCCAACAGAAGATTCATAAAACAAAAACCAACAGCAACAACTCCAATACATCATCCAAGGTTAAGGCTACCAAAACAACTCACCACATATATCAAGTCCAATTTTATCACTCCCGGCTAACATGATTCTTACCCGACAAGTCATATTTAACATCTCAAAATCAATGCAGATAGTACCACATAATACAGTACAGAAATTTACTCTCTGAGACACTAACTATCATCGTATCTCAGGCCACTTTGATACATAACAGGCCTAGCAGCAAACTCAACTACTGTCGTCTTCCATGGAGATCCAAGTCTAACCAAAATATTACAAGATCTCGGCACATTTCGTACTTGACATGCAACATAATAGTTAGACAAATGACAACTAACTCGGCGTTCTCTCACAGGACCGGAACATCAGCTGCATTCAGTAGAAAGACAAAAATAAGTTCTTACCTTTCGGTGTAGCTCTCTAGCGGGAAAACAGAGAACCGAAGTCATCACACCAGGCAATCAAAATTAAACATATCGAAAGACGTAGCAATCGTAAAATAGTGACGTAATACCGGCACAACCATATTCCCGAAAAAACACAAAATTTGCGATGTAACAGTAGGCCTACTTGCGCAACTGTTGTGGCGCGCTAATCGCTAATTCGAACGTGTCTCAAGGCGGTGAATTTAGCCAACCGCGGCCGAAGACGCGGCGAACGATGTACAGCGTGCTAACACTCACGCTGCGCCGTACGCTTGCACGCGGCCGAGCTCTGATGCGACGCAATGCGTAAAGACGAAATCATTGAGATTCGAGAAGACTGAACTGCGTTTCTCTGCGATGTAACATTAGGCCTACTTGAGCAACTGTTGTGGCGCGCTAATCGCTGATTCGAACGTGTCTCAAGGCGGTGAATTTAGCCAACCGCGGCCGAAGACGCGGCGAACGATGTACAGCGTGCTAACACTCACGCTGCGCCGTTTGCTTGCACGCGGCCGAGCTCTGATGCGACGCAATGCGTAAAGACGAAATCATTGAGATTCGAGAGGATTGAACTGCGTTTCTCTGCGATGTAACATTAGGCCTACTTGAACAACTGTTGTGGCGCGCTAATCGCTAATTCGAACGTGTCTCAAGGCGGCGAATTTAGCCAACCACGGCCGAAGACGCGGCGACGATGTACAGCGTGCTAACACTCACGCTGCGCCGTATACTTGCACGCGGCCGAGCTCTGATGCGACGCAATGCGTAAAGACGAAATCATTGAGATTCGAGAAGACTGAACTGCGTTTCTCTGCGATGTAACATTAGGCCTACTTGCGCAACTTATGTGGCGCGCTAATCGCTAATTCGAACGTGTCTCAAGGCGGCGAATTTAGCTAACCGCGGCCGAAGACCAACGATGTACAGCGTGGTAACACTCACGCTGCGCCGTATGCTTGCACGCTGCGCCGTATGCTTGCACGCGGCGCCTCGATCCCTAATCGGCTCGTATCGAAGTTCGGATCAACTCGTTGTTGCTCGCTCTTCCTGTTACTAACGCTTCGGGTAAGTTCCTGGACAATGACGACTGTTGTGGCGCGCTAAATCGAACGTGTTTCTACCTCAAGGTTATTACAGTCATTTATATGATGGCGTCAGTAATGAATGCGAGATATATGCGAGTACATTTTTTCCCCTGAAATTTCAAATAAAAAAATGGGGTGCGAGATATACGCGAGCAAATACGGTATGTTATGCTGTGCAACTTGTGAGGAGATCGACAGGGAAGCAAGCTATGTGCAGTATTCATTCATCTTGTTTATAGTCGCTGCCATATACTCGTAAAATGAGTACCAATAAGTGTCTTAATAAGTTGGGTATAAAAGTTAAGTCAGATTTAATAGACAAATTTGTGAATCGGAGATTTATTGCTTTTCAATACAATGCAGTAAAATCCACAGTAATCAACAAACTCTGATCGGCATGGCATTTCTCTGTGGGATTAAGGAAGTCAAGCAAACTGCTTCATTCAGCCACTGTAAATTCACAAATTTTGTATTGTACAGTTCTGTACTTCAAGGTGCAATAGAAACAGACATTTTCATTCAGGCTGAATTTGACTTTAATAATAATACATATGTGTATGTACACTAGTACGGTATTGTACTTTTTGTGTTCTCACTTACTAGCGAGAACACAGTACTTTTTTGTGTAACATGACCCCCTGTCTATGTTGGCCAGGTATGGAACCAATATAGGTCAAAGTGGGTTTCATTGCAATAACAATTTAAACATAAGATACTAATCCAGTCCCTTCTCTCCAATACACATTAAGGCACTCCTACCCACAAATCTAATCACAACTTTTTGTTTTGTTGACACTCCCTAATTAGCTTCTTAATCCTCTGAATGTTTGGAGGCATAACTTGGAAAATTTCCTCACAAATGGTTCCATTTTACATCTCCTCTCCCTGCAAAGGAATACTTGCTTCAGTTACTATTCCATTGACTTAGTTTAACTTAACCAATTTTCATAATTAAATTGCTCCTATATAACTGTCCCAATCTCCCTCAAATATATTCTCATACATTATATCCCATTTCTGACATTTCAGAAACCTTCCTAAGAGTCACGTGAACAGTATTGTGGAGGTCTCTGCAGTTCCCCCTCCTGCTGTTTTAAGTGCTCTGGAGACGAAGACTGAACAGTCACAGGCTGCCTCCAGTGTTGAAGAGTCATCCGTTACCCCGGAGGAGCCGCTGGCTGTAACTGTACCTTTACCGCAATCATATAGGAAAGCCAATAAACTTTCACATCTGGTAAGTTATGCATGCTTAGAAGTAAATTACTGTAGGTCTATGAAGGAGATAACCGGGTAGCACTTATTTATGTATGTGGCAACAAATTTCAATGGAAATTGAGAAATTGATCCAGTCATCTCAATTTGTCTGCCCCTGCATACCATTGGGATTGGGCTCATTAATTGGTCTGTTGCATATCCTCGCCGCTAGATGGGGCTTCATTCATTCCATTCCTGACCTGGTCGGAGACTGGAAGCAGGCTGTGGATTTTCAATCGGTCTGTTGCACCTCACCAGTACATAGGGCGCAGTATAGGAATCGATCAGTATGGGCACTTGGCTAAAAATGGAAGAATGCATTTGATGAAAAACAATTGTCCACATTCTAAGTCGCATTATAAACAGACTATTTTATTTAACTTGATTTCAGTGTACTTCTTCTTGTTGTTTCGTATAGGCCATCTAAGGACCAAGACATTCAACTGTTACATTTGGAGTGGGCTTTGATGTTTGCCCAGTAGTTACGCATCCTCTGGCTGTGTTGTTCCCTGCTCTCCTCGGTCCATAGGGCACCTGTTTTCTTTCTTGGCGGTTTGTCCTGGAACCTCAATTGCTGAAGCCTCTTCCTGAGAGATGTCCGGTCTTTTAAGTCTCTTTCCGTCCCTCCCAAGTTCTTGCAGATCTTTGCTCACTTCCCACAACCATGGTAGACTTGGTCTACCGCTTTTGCCAGTATATTTTAAGAAACATAATCTATGTCTACACCTTGTTAGTTCCGTTTTCCAACGGGGTCGGGGATGAGATGCGATGAACCACGTGGCTGATAGTTTCTACGGCCGGATGCCATTCCTGACGCCAACCTCACGAGAGGAGTTACTGAAAGATGAAATAAATGAAGTTTCAATTTCAAGTAGTTCCAACTTTGGCTACCAGACGCCACTGTTACTAACACCTGGCGGCGAAAGTTGGAACTTTGATAGAGCGTTTCCTAACCAGCCAAATATACTGTAACCTACAGATTTTCCTACACACCACCAATTGCGATGGTAAGTTCTTTTACATGCGATTAAACAATGACCTGGGCCTCCCGGCTTTACTTCCCCTCTGAAGGAAGGCATAGTGAAGGATTTTAATGCTCTTAAAAATCCAACGAGTTTGGCCGGGTTTGACCTTGGGCATAGCAGTTCAGCATGCTACCTACTATGCCACCGAAGCCGCTTATTTTAAGAAGCATAATAATTAACAGTAATTTCATAGTGTTAATGTTGAAGTATATAAGCGCAGGAGTTTGTTAGTACTTGAGACCCATACTCTGAGGTATCAGATCGTAACTGCATCATAACTGTACCGCACCAACCCCAGTCCCTAATATACTCTGCTATGATAAGGAAAGGAAGAAGGAGCGCTGTGACATGCCAGAGGAGTGGAAAGGGCCCTAGACAGAGAGGTTTGGTTAAGGCAGCTTCCTAGGAAGCCTGGTTATGTACTTAGATCAAAGAAGCCAACGAATCAAGGGAAAGTAAAATATAATCTTACAATCAAAATATTTACAGGCCGGGAGGTAAGTTACACATATCCTTCCTTCAAAAAGGGATTGACTAAACATAGCCTACATACATCAATTTGAGCAATGTTTACTTCATTCACTCCAGGGTAATATAATATTATCCTTTAATCCAAACCTTGGCCTATATTATTAACTTCTTCCCTACAATGAGTATTTACCCAACCAGGTGTCCAATCATAGATCATAAATCATCCCCACCATTTATTCTTTTACTATTTATCGAATTCATCCCCACGACACTGGGTTATCATAAGATCTTCAGAGTGATTTCAACATCAATGTTCTATGACCGTGTAGAAAAATAAAATGCAATCCCTTTGAAATAAATTTGATTCAAAGTTTCCTGTCTTAGAAATACCGTATTTGCTCGCATATAGCTCGCCATCGCATATATCTCGCACCCTATTTTTAAATTTGAAATTGCAGGAAAATCAAATCTTCACATTAATTTCGTACACCTTCAAAATGATGATCGTAGCTATTTGAAAATAGAACCCATACCCACTGGACATCACACGCCTTGCCCGTGATGTTTCTGTTCATTTTGGCGGTGGTACTTTTATTTCTTTCTTGCCCGTCTGTTGCATTGTCAACAAGTACCAGTATTCTGCCTTCACGTTCCATTGTTGTTTCTCAATAAAGTGTGATCGTTTTCATGTGGAGGTCGATTTCCAAGTTGTTTAAAAACACAGAAGTTATACAGTGGGGTATAAAGTGATAAAATACGCAGAAGACAATGGTAATATAGCCTAGTACTCGTAGAGCTGAAGGTCGAGAATTCATCATCATCTGTGTCCAACTCCAGTCACCCGGGTGTTGTAAACTAGCCTCTTCCACTGCAGTCTATCCTTCCACTTCTCTTGCTCCATTACTTCTGCCACATCCAGTCCAATGTTACGTACCGTATATACTCGAATATCACCTGCTCCTGAATAAGACCCTCACCCTTATTTTGAAGAACAAAATTAAAATTAAAAAACGTTTTCACAAAATTATTTACAATCTTTACTAAATAAACAGAATAGCATTTCTCCAAAATAGTTTCCAACAGTTTTGAAATCTTCCTAAAATAACACACATCAAACTATTAAAAATACAAATATAAGTACTCAAATACTTCATTCATCGTCATCAGAAGTACCAACTTCGGAACTTTTATCACCAACACTTTCCCACAAAATGTCGTCATCGCTGTCATCCATAGCATTAGAAATACTACATTCCTTGAAGCTCTTCCGTATGAGATCTCCAGAGATACGATTCCATGCCGTCAAAATCCACGAACAGTGCAGCAGAGCTTCCGGGCGCTGAATGAGACCAGTTGGAGTCAGTGTGTGATTATCGGCCGCCTTGCTCTCAGTATACAGCTGTTTCAAGGCTGCTTTACAGTAAATGACCGCAAACGCTTCGTAGAATTTATGTTTACTCTCGGAGAATGTGCGCAAGACATTTACATGGTGAACTTGAATTGATTTGAGTACACTTAGCGTATTGAATACCGTCATGTAAATGGGACTCGGATTGTATTGAGTTTCAATGTCGATATGGTAAAATTGTCGGATCGTATCCAAACTGGTGTTCAGGAACATGTCAACACGTATCGTATTGAAAGCGATTCTGCACGCTCTTGAGTTACATTTTTAACCTAATTTAGGCCTACTCTTATGCCGCCCGACTCTCAAATCGTTAGTTTTACTATCTGCCCATATTATTCGTTACTGTCTGTGTTCCTGTCATGGTTGATAAGCGTAGTTTGTTTGCACATGTTTTTAGCATTGATGTATTTTTGTCTGTTTTACCTTTAATGTCTGGTGTATCTGTACGTAAATTGTGGCACGTTACAGATCATATTCGGGGCAACATTCCGACAGCCCGGCATCTCTAAAAGCTTCAAGCTTGAGTAGTTAAAAGGGTCGTAAAACCAAATTCGGGGCAACATTCCGGCAGCCCGGCATCTCTAAAAGCTTTAAGCTTCAGTAGTTAAAAGGGTTGTAAAACCAATAAAATTTTATCATTATTAAACTGAACATTACCTTGTTTAGAACAAACATCAAAATCTCTTGCGTATCCATTTTTGATGTTTACAAACAACCCGGCGAAATAAACTTCGGATGATAATTACGGGTCCTTTATGTTTTGCTGTTTAATATGAGTTAGCCAACATAACTGCAGGTTATCCACCGTAAATTATATACCGTATTGAAATCAAATTCAATACGAACTGAAACTACTCATGTAAACTGAAAACTGGATCGTATTCAAATCGATTTTAGTTCGCCGTGTAAACTTGGTATGTATGACGCCGCGTGCTTCCGATAAAACAAAGCGATAGCCGGAAGAAGACTAGCACCATCCAGCGGATACTCCCAACACCCTATATCACGCGTGGCGGGCAATTTAAATCTTTAAAATTTTGATGGCTCAAATAAGACCCACAACCCAATTTATCACGTCCGAATTTGTTTAAAAATGTGCGGGTGGTATTCGAATATATACGGTAAGTCTTGTCGGATTTGGTCCACCCATCTCTCTTTCGGCCTTCCAACCAAATACCGTCAAGGTTCCTCACCATCTCCCTCTTTGCAGCTCTGTCCATTTCCAAACTTTGCACATGGCCAAACCATCTTAATCTCGACCTCTGTATTCGCTGTACTAATGGTTCTGTTATATTTAGTTCTTGCCTAATTTTCGAGTTTCGGATTTTATCTCTTCTAGTCTTCTGGAGAGATGTTCTCAAAAATTTAATTTCAGTTGCTTCGTGTTAGTAACCATTGTTTCTAGGCCATAGGTTACCATTGGGGTAAAATATTGTCTATATAATGTTAATTTTGTTCTTTGTGGTACTTTAACATCCCATTCATCATCATCATCATCATCGTCATTTCCCCTTATCCAGCTCCTGCCGGGTCGGGGTATTTATGGCACTTCTCCACTTTCCTCTTTCCTTCCACAATTCTTCTTCCACGATCTTGTCCCAGTCCAGATTCCTTTTTCTCACGCTGTTCTTCACTGAATCGATCCACCTTGTTCTAGGTCTTCCCCTTGCTCTCTTACCCTTGTACTTGGCCTCCAGCACCTGTCTTGGTATTCTATTTTCCTCCATCCTCTTTACATGTCCAAACCACCTTAGTTTATTCTTCTCAATTCTCTCATTTAGTTTTCCCATCCCAACTTCCTTCCTAACATCTTCATTCCTCACTCTGTCTTTCCTTGTCTTACCTATCATACTTCTTAGGAATTTCATTTCACTGGCTTGGATTTTACTCTCATGCCTGCTTGTCAGGGTCCAAGTCTCAGCTGCATAAGTTAATATGGGTACATAGTACATTTTATACATTACCTCCTTGCTTTTCCTTGGTACTTCCTTATCCCAAACAAGTTTTCTTACACTTTGATAGAATGCATTGCTCTGCTGTACCCTCCTGCCAATCTCCATGTCCAACCTACCAGTTTGCATCAATTCACTTCCTAGGTATTTGAACGTGTCCACAATTTCCAAACTCTGACTTCCAATTTTCACAGTGCCCTTTCCTTGTCTTTCCCCTCTTGTCATCACCATGGTCTTGCTTTTCTCTATACTGATTTTCAGGCCATACTTCTGAATATTTTCGTTCAGTGCATCTAGTTGTTTTTGCACTTCTTCGGTGTTCCTTCCCCAGACCACAATATCGTCTGCAAATAATAGTAACTTCATTTCTTTATGTCCATATGCTTCCTTTGTTTCCTTTACAATTTCATCCATTACCATTATGAATAAAAGAGGTGACAGCACACTCCCCTGTCTTAGTCCAGTCTTGTTCCTAAACCAATCTGTCTTTCCAACTGGGGTCAGTACCCTGCTAACACAGTTGCTGTACATTGCTTGCACCATTTCCAACATTTCTCTTCCCAGTCTCTTCTTAACCATGGTTTCCCATACCTTCTCTCTGGGGACACTATCATATGCCTTTTCTAGATCTATGAAAGTCATGATCAAATCCTCTCCATATTCCCAGTTCTTTTCCATCACCTGCCTCAAGCTAAAGATTGGGTCCACTGTGGATCTTCCACTCCTGAAGCCATACTGTTCCTCTTGCAACACTCCTTCCACCTTTCTTCTCATTCTTCTACATCCCATTCAATGTGACTGAATTTAATATTTGCTACTGGCGTATGGAGAAAAAGGCGCTAAAAACCACTAACTAAACATGTAAGGTGTTTTCAAATGTGGCAACGCAGTAAAGCAACACACGGAGTGTGATCGTCGGATGTTTTGTTGGTGCTCCACATGCTAAATCAGTAATTGTTAGGTTAGAACACGTCGAGATCTGGTATTGTTAGTTTCGATAAGCTGACGACAGAAGACAAAATAAAGAAGTCCGTTAGTTGAATTCTTGCGTGATTGGGTTATAGGGAATGTGTTATGATGACAACAGACGTTGTGAAGAGATTCTTGAAGACGGGCATTGCAAACGTTTTGGATGGAAGTCGGGATGATGCACGCGAGAGTTGCTTGGAGATTGGCAACTGTAACAATGCCAATTGTCTTGTTTTAACAATGCAAATTTTACGTTTTTTCGTGAGTACAGTCTTTCACACACAAATATGTACATTTATCTGGCACCGAAAATTTTCACATGTATTTTCGGTCATAAAAGTGCGAATTATATGCGAGAAAATATGGTATTAAATGACACCAATCCTAAAGTGACACACAATCAAGAATTATCTCCAAAAACAACTAATACAGTTTGACTCGTCTCTATGTACAAACAATAAATATTCCTATTTGTGCCAGATCCACATTGACTGTATATGTTTATGTGGTAACATGTTATTAAACAGTAATAATAATTTACATCACATGGTAGGTATTGCCTGTTATGAGTGGGCAACACGTAGGAGGCAACGTTGGAGATGCTACTACTAGTTGGTTGTCTTATAAATGTAAGTGATATGATTAACATGGATCTGATGAATGAAACTTATCCTTGGAACCCCCCCCCCCCCCCCCCTTGTAATCTGTGCACAATAATAAATCACAGGTATTTTTTTTTTCTTTCAGGCAGTGTTTTATATTTCCTACTGTCCCAGAACTATGATCAAGGCGAGACTAGCTCGTTGATGGACGGTGGCCTTGTACTCAAGAGGTCACAAAAGGAAATGGTTACCTATGGGTTTTGTTAGCTAAGTTAAAGATGTTGGATTTTAACGACAAAATATATTTTTTAAAACACAGTACAGTAAAGTCAATGAGCTCACGCCCAATTACATATAGATTTAAGTGAATTTGGGTACTAGGGTCATGAGCACGTAACAGTGATCCAAACGATTGTGCAAGGCGCCAAATAATAAAATCTCAACCTAAGTTACAATACAAATAAACATACGGTACAAAACAAATAAAACTCTGTTGCAACATCCTAACTTATCCTACCAAGAAACAACTGCCTGCAGGCAACAAATAACCCCTAAAAATAAGGAACGTATAGTTGGAAGCTCCACCACGAGGGAAACGATCACAGACGAATAAAACGGAACTACGCAAATTTAAAAATAGGAAACCATATAAAACAATCTCCAACCAAAACAAGGTTAGGTGATCACACAAAGCTAACACAGAACTACGAATGGTATAATCAAAGGTGGATGGTGTCCTTATTGGAAGACCATATGAAACACTCCTTACCGGAATTGAATAGTTACATCCCCAAGCAAGAGTCAAGTTATGATGCCACAAGGTCGTACAATAAAACAAATACAGTAAAATCCCGCTGTAACGAACACCAGTAAAACGAAATTTTCAGAATAAAGATTTTTTTGGTCCCTTCCCTTTTCCCTATTTATTGTGTTAAAAATATTTCAATTTAACGAATTTCATAGTTTCAGTATAACGAATTAAAATTGAGCTTTTTTTAAAACCAATTTGACCATATTTTCTCAAATTAAAGCTAAAATGCATCCTGTTTTATGACTAACACTTTTCTTGTTACAATATTTCGTTATTCAGACTATATGATCGCCATTTTCCATATATGCACCGTACGCGATCGAGAAGGCAATCCCTTTTTTGTAGGGGTCTTCGGTACTGAAAATTTGGGTTCGGTACTGTTCGGTTCGGTAAAAAAAATTGTAGTTCGGTTCTCGGTACAAAATCGGTTCGGTACAGCTCGGCTGATTTTAACATGCTAAATTACAGTAATTTGTAAACCATTAAGAAAAAAGTAACACATGAGTTCTAATGATTATATAGTAAACCAAATACTTGCCAAATAGCACAATTTTTATTTAAAATACAGAAAAAATGTACAGCTAATAATCTCATACAATGTTCCATTAACTTTCAAACTTGCCCTTTTAGTGTGGAGTAAGCCAATTGATGCATACATTAAATAGACATTAGGCTCACACTGGAACACTTAAGTCCATAATTTAATTCTATTAATCAGAAGAGTTATTGTGCTCTAGTAGTAGAACTTCACTTTTACGATATCCAGGGGACCAAAGGAAAAAAAACACGCATAAATGTGAAAAACGCGTAAATGAAAGTCGGTAAATAAAAACTGCAAAATGTATGTGACAATATGGGTTATACAGGGACTTTGTTTTAAAAGCGACAGGGACCCTCGCTCGCGCCGCGAGCCGGTTCTCGCCAAGCACTTTGCCGTATGCGCTTCTTGACGCCACGGCTTTAACAGTCCATATTCTTTGGACTAAGGTATATTACAGCTGAAATAGAGTCAATCGGTGCTGAGGAACTTCAGAACGTAAATGACAACTTCATGAGGAGGTGCCAGCGATGTGTAGCAATGAATGGCGAACATTTTCAGCACCAGCTGTGAACTATAGGCTATAGTCTACTCAATGACTGTGCCGCGCGAGCTACGCATTACGGCAAAGTGCCTGGCGGGAGACAGGCTAGCAACGCGGGCGGCGAGCGAGCGAGGGTTTCCGTTAAGAAGTGAAAAACAAGAAATAATAATACGATTGTTTAACTATCATCAGCATTATGTAACAAAACAACTACAAGAGAAATGCACCCAGATATAACAAAACAAAGAAAATTGAGTCACTTTACGAAGTAGTCTGTTATCTTGACTTGTTTTTTGTTGGCCGAGGCCACGGCGTGAACAGTATTTTCAAACCGATATAATTCGGCCATTATTTCCTCAGAAACGTTATGGTGCGTCACAAAATGTTTGGTAGTCCATAGAGCATTGAGAGCATCATTAAAATCAACTGTATTATTCTGCGGCTCTTCATCGTCATTAATAAAATGCCGTAGTGTAGGCCTAAATTAATGGATTTTCATTTGTCTGAAGACGCAAGATTATTAGAACACGGAATCAATCGCGTATTTTTAATGGTTTGATGAGAAGTCCTAAAAAGAACATGAATGAAAATTATAAAAGCGTTTTTTTTTTTTAATATATCGGCGATCGTAAAACACTTCCGCTCATCTTAACATAAGCTTCAGATGCTGTCTAACTGTGTTTTATGGCTGCTTCCTGTTATTTTGAAAGGCTAACACAATAATAGCGCTTGCTTATTACGCAAGCTGTTCTTCCTTGTTACGACACTCTGGCAAGCGAGTGTCGCCGTGACCACCGGTGTCGCTTAAGGCCATCGTAACATAATATAACGCGCGGTGCATCCTTCCGAACGGAAGTACAAGCGGTAACAAAAGTTTGCATTCGAACATACGTACTTCCTCAGAACACGCAACGTATAAATGACACTTTATATTGCAAGGGACTTAAAATATTATCGTATAAGCGTGAAAAACGAATAAATGTAAAACGTATATCGGAGATAAATTAACATGGAAAGTATAGGCATTTTGCCGGGACCAGGAAAAAATCGTATAGAAAACGTATAAATATGAACCGTATACAAGAAGTTTTACTGTATTTAACTAACTATTGAAGTAAAACATTGATGATAAAGGACAATACTTTGGATGTCTAAAAAAAGGTTTCCTTAAATTACGGCATTTATGTCTCTTGTACCGAACCAAACTTTTTACCGAGTTTTTTATCGTCTCGAACCGAGGTCGGTAATTTCCTTTGTACCGTACCGAAACCGAAAAATCGGTGCACCGTCGACCCCTACTTTTTTGTAACCAATATGCTTCGCCCATCATCCAATGTAAGACGTCACTCTATTCGCTGAGTAGGAGCGCCAAGTTTGCAATACACCAATGAACGTTAAGCTTTGTGTAAGACTTCACTCTATTGGCTGAGTAGGAGCGCCAAGTTTGCAATCAACCAATGAACGCTAGGGTTTCGTAGCTTTGTGTAACCAATAGGCTTCACCCATCAACCAATGTAAGACGTCACACACCTGGCTGAGTAGACGCGCGATGTTTGTAATCCACCAATGAACGCGACAGTTTCATAGATTTACCTTGTTATGTCCCATCATGCATTGTACGTTTCTTCTTCGTATTTAATTTGCAAAGGAACGAGTTCTTTTTAAGGTTATATCATTAAACTTGCAAAGTTCATGTGCATTTCGTTAAATAATTCCGTTCATATCTTAGCAAATGGATAAGCAACAGCAGTTTTCGTAGGGTGAAAAACGTAAAATACTTGCGGAAGTAGAGAAAGACGGAAAGGAGAAGTAGCGAAGAAGTATGGCGTTAGCCCGTCAACACTATCTACTTTTTTAAAACAGAAAAGTAAGATACAGGAAAACATTGATGTTGATGCCCTAGGTCCACAGCGAAAGAAGATAAGGACAGCCGACTACAAGGATGTGGACCAAGCCATCTATGCGTGGTTTGTTGAAATGCGGAGTAAAAGCATTCCAATAAATGGCCCACTGTCATGTGAGCGTGCACGATCTTTTGCACGTTCGCTTGGGTCGCCCGAGTTTATGGGTAGTGCTGGTTGGCTTCATAGGTTCCGGGAGAGATATGGCATATCTCACAAGATTATAAATGGTGAAGCTAACGATGCCCCGACGGAAGTTGCATCTTCATGGCGGCTGGAGACTCTAACGGATGCCTTGAAAGAATATTCTTTGGCTGACATTTATAATGCAGACGAAACTGCGTTATTTTATAAGTTAATGCCGAACAAAACCATTGATTTCAAGGTAAATAAGTGTTTTGGGGCAAACGTTCAAAATGAAGTATCACAGTTTTTATTGGTACCAACTCCACAGGGACGGACAATCTGAAGCCTCTCATAATTGGGAAGTTTGGGAAGCCAAGGTGCTTCATGGGGGTGCAACATCTGCCCTGTGAATACAGGCACAACTCTAAGGCATGGACGGCATCTGTGTTATACAAAGGTGGTTGTTGGACTTGGAACGTCGGAGGAAGGCCGAAAAGAGGAGAATTCTTCTGTTATTGGACAATTGCTCTTCTCATAATTGTGTGCCTTGCCATTTGAAGCATGTAAAAGTTTTATTTTTGCCTCCAAATACAACTTCAATTCAGCAGCCGCTGGATCAGGGTAAAATTCATGCAGTCAAGCGGCATTACCGAGCTCGTTTGGTCCGTCGAATGCTATGCAATGTTGCCACAAATAGAGGCATTGACGTCAACATATTGGGAGCAAGGCAGATGTTTAATGCTGCATGGAAATCTCTGAATGCAGACATCATCACGAACTGCTTAAGAAACGCTGCAGTGATTTTTACAGAAGACGTCGCAGAAAGTGAAGTGTTAGATGATGTGGAAACACCGAGGAGAATTAGAAGCGTTTGTGTCCGTTCTGTGCTGGACAAAACGGAGGCAGACAGGTTTTTCTCCGGGTACTCCGGTTCCCTGTCAAAATTTCATTCCAGCAACACTCTCCACAATCATTTCATTTCATATGTCATTCATTTAATCATTGTCCCAGAGGAGTGCGTCAGGCCTCGGTAGCCGGCACAGTTCATATCCTCGCCGCTAGATGGGGGCTTCATTCATTCCATTCCTGACCCGGTCGGAGACTGGAAGCCGGCTGTGGATTTTCATTCATTGTGTGCAACGATGGATGTGCCATCTATGGTAAATCTTACTGACTACGTCAACGTAGATAGTGATGTAATAGTCCACAAAGAAATCACCAATGAGGAAATTGTGGAGGACATTATGAATGATAGAGATCCATGTGATGAGGAAGAGGAAGACAAGCCCCAAAATGATTGTGATCAACAGAGCTTGACTCTTCTGCAGGCAACGAACATGGCATGTAGCCTTCCAAGATTTTCTTGTGTCACGAAGTGATGTGCCAGAATCGGTTTTAAATTCATGTGCAGTGGTTGGTGACTATTTGGAACGAGCTTTTGTGTCTGGGTTTGCTCAGAAGAAAATCACTGAATTTTTCAAAAAATGAGGTTCTGGAACAATGTGTAGACTTGCGGTACAATGCAAAAATAGATTTTCTGAAACCGGCTGTCAATAACTACTGATAATTACTTTGTGTATGGGCTAAGTATATAGTCCGGGACACCTTAAATAAGTTACTAGAAAACCAACATGGCCGCCACATTTGGTGTTGCCAACCTACATCATTTAACACCAAAAAGTCAGCACACACATCCTTGTAACACGTATGCAAATGATCCAAACTATGTAAAGGCCCTTTTACGAAAATACATTTTACATAAAGTTGTGAAGCAGTCCTTGCTCAAGTTAGGGACATTTAGGTCATCAGTCCTCAACAGTCTAACTCTTAAGCAGTATTATGGTAGTGAAGTTAACTTAAATTAGCTCTTCTAGATTGATTTTTAAAGCATCATATAAAATGCATAAGAACAGAAACATTAATACTTACTCAAGATTTTTTCCAGTTTTGCCGGCAAGCTAAATATGAGCATGTTCATTTCTTCTTATAGGCTACATTTTTTATAATTAGTCCAAAAATGCAGACCATTCTGTTTTAAGATAAGTGTTCAGGGAAGGATTTAGGAGTAGGAGAGTAGGAGAGAAATAGAATAGATTGGGAACGTGGCAGCCATGGCCTTAACCCTTTCCACTCGAATTATTGCAAGTCCCGGTTTCTCCCAACTCGTATTTATTTCTGTCAGCATTCTTCTTATTTTAAAACCTGGTATTAAGTACTGGTTGTAACAATATATACAGGAAGGAAGTACAAAATTAATGAAAGTATGGCATTTACATGACACAATATAATGTTTTTAACTTTCTTTACGGTATGTATTGAGTGTGTGGAAGCGTTCAAAGCAAATGCCTGGATTGACCCTGATTGCTTCACATAATGTTATCGCCTCCTTCATGATTTCTTGCGACGCTGATATCAATATCATCACTTGAATCCCTCACGGATATATCATTTACATCGCCAGATTCAAAAATTGCATCTCTCTTATGGTCACTATCATCAAAATCAGCCAAAATAGAAGCCCGGATCTCAGCTTCGGTCAGACTGTGCGACGCCATGTTGCTTCACAGTGACTGCTTTTCATGTCAAGGAAACGGAGCAGTTTTCCCGAGCAAAGAGAAACCAAAACACTCGTGCTTTGTTACTTTCGATTTCCGGGACCAGCAGTTACCAAACGAAGTACAAAAGACCTGGCATGCCAGGTAACCTAGAAACGAGCGGCCAAACAATGTGTCGACTCAGGGTTGACACACGAGCTATAACGCCATGTTGTTTTACCAAGACTGCTTTCAATGTCAAGGAAACGGAGCAGTCTTGCCGAGCAAAGGGAAACTAAAGCACTCCTGTTCGGTTTCTTTCGGTTTCCGGAACCACACTTACCAAACGAAGTACAAAATCCCTGGCATGCCAGGTAACCTACAAACGAGGCGCCGCACCACCATGTTGCTTCACCGCGACTGCTTTCCATGTCAAGGAAGCGGAGCAGTTTTGCCGAGCAAAGAGAAACTAAAACACACCCGTTTGGTTCCTTCCAGTTTCCGGAAGGGGCCAGCACTTACCAAACGAAGTACAAAAGCCCTGGCATGTCAGGTAACCGAGAAACGAGCGGCCAAACATTGTGTCGACTCAGGGTCGACACACGAGCTATAACGCTAAGTGAAGGCTGTCCCTCAGGTCGTCACACGAGCGGAAAAGGTTAAATTAGGAACCATCCTGGCATTTGCCTGGAGTAGAAGTGCGGAAACCTCTTCCGAGATGGCTAAGATGGGAAGCGAACCCTCCTCTTCTCGGTTTTGCCTCACGAGGCTTAGTGTGCCTTGTTCCATCCCTCAGACCAAAATTAAAATTTCTTGGCAGAGCCGGAAATCAAATCTGGACCAACTGCCAAGAAATGCTAGTGGCACAGCGCGAGATGGTTGGTAGAATGCTCTCTTGACCTTTCATCACCTGGCGCATTAAAAGCCACTTGCAGAAAATTCATTGACAAATTGACTAGTTAAATACACGCGTTGAAAGGCAAGCTTTATCGACGGAGTAATACACAGACCGGAAAAAAAGTGGAACAGTTAAAAATGTAATAAAAATAGTATAAAATTAGCCATGAAAAAGATGTAATCACATTTTAAAAGCTTTTCACGCATTAGAACAAACATCTGAAACATCCATGAATAGTAATTGATAATACAGTATGTCATTTCTTAGGGTGGTTTATTACCACCAATTACCCCCAATCTTCGATGAGCCTATCTTAATGGTTTTATGGCGGGAAGCGCACTGTAAGCATTTAAGGGTTATGAGTGTTGCCGCTCGCTTATTGTTCTTCTAGGAATAACAACTGGCATATGTTTAACACGAGCAGTGGGCCTCTGTTCTCTTCACTGATGAGAGTCACTTTAATCTTAGATCTCCTGATGAAAGAGAGAGTGTGAAGAAGGTGCGGGGAGAGGTACAGCCCTGTTGCTTTCTCCTCCAGGACTCCATTTGGAGGTGGCTCGGTTATGGTGTGGGGTGGCATCAACGTTATGGCCCGCACTGAGTTGGTGTGCATCGATCACGGGACACTCAATTCCCAAAGGTACATCGAAGAGATCCTGATGAACCATCTAATGCCCTTTGCGCCTTTCATTGGTTAGAATTTCATGCTGATGCAGGATACTGCCCTCATATTGCTCGCTGTGTTGTATAATATCTGCAGGAAGTGGGGATTTAAACCCTGGACTGGCCAGCTCGTTGTCCTGACTTAAACCCCATCGAACATGTTCGAGATATGCTTGGAAAGAACGTCAGACAGTATGACCCCACCACCTTGGCACAACTGAAAACATCGCTGCTGGAGGAATGGGATCGCATCCCGGCAAATGTCATTCGACGAGTTGTGAACAGTATGCCTGAGCGTTTGCAAGCTGTCATAGACGCTAAGGGTGGAAACACTTGTTTTTAGTGACCAGTGGTGTTGTGCAGTGCAAACATTAACACTGTTTTGTTCGGGGAAAAAAAAAGCCCAAAAGAACATTACTAAAAAATAGAAAATTGTAAGATTTGCAAAAATATGTACGGTAACGAAATTTGTGAGTTAAAGCTTTTTGTAAAACATGTTTCAGTATTTTCTGTAGCCAACCATCTAAAATTTACATGAATAATGCAAATATTGGAAAACCGATACATATTAGTGGAATAAATTAAGAATTATGAAGAATAAGATTTTTCAATTTTCCGCCTATTCAATACTTTAATTTGTTACAACATTTCAGGGGTACATGTTTCAAGTCCAGTTTCTTTTGGACCCTTCTTCAGCCCACAAACTTATATATAGAGCCCATCTAAACACAAAAACATCGAAATCTTTACGATGACATAAAAATGCACATACATAATAAATGGTTAAAAACACTGCAACAATATCTAAAAATAGCGTGCATAGTTCACAAGCTTCAGGTACACGTTTTTGCACTTGTTCTATTCTATGTAAAACGTCATTTGACACTGTATAACGACAGACACATTTGTTGACGGTTGATGTCTATAATTGGTGTACTGTAGGACAACTTTGCGGCATATCTTGTACTGTTCCTAACACTTCTATTGGCGTGGCTGAAGATGAGGTTGGACGGCGATTGCTAAACCTTTTATCAAATTCTTGCTATAAATTTGGCATTTGGCAATCTGTCTTTGAAGATTGAAAAATCTTCTGACACACTGTATCTGAAATGATTGACCATATTTAGTACTGAGGTTAGCTCATTATAAGGAACAACTACGGAAAACAGCTCAAAAACGGATTGAAAAACTTACGGAAAAACAACAAAAGAATTTGGCATCTTGTTACTCTTGACCCTGAAGAAGACAAACGGTTTGAATTAGTAACAATGCTTATTACTTATAAAACAGCTTACTTGAAATTAAGAAGTATTGGTCGTTTGAGTTTTAGAAATAGTAAAACTTACCGAAGTCAAACGAAAACAGCCCTGCGAGATCATGTGGAGGTCAAGCTCCGCTTAGCGAGAGCAGCTTGCTACTACTGAGCGCGTGTGCCTGGCATGTGTTACGAAGTAAACAACCTGCTCGGCGCGAGGAGGTGGGGGGCAGCCGAGAGTGGGGCAAAGCGGTTTAGATAAGTGGGTGGGGGAAAAAGGAAAGGATGAGGCTTATGGTAGGAAACCGATTGGCTTTAAGGTCTATGGCGGTTTATGTGTTTTGACGTTTAGATGATCTGCTATCGTATCGAATAGTATGTTTGTCTCAAAAATGATGTCGTTTAAATTATTAGAATAATTTGATCTCTGGGATGTATTTATATGGATTGCTTCTAAGACGTTCATCAAACTGCCCTTATTGACGTAATGTAAGATGTTCATGTCCTTGTCTATGGTCGTAAACTAATGACCGGATTCCTCCATGTGTGACGCCATTGCTGAAAATTTTCTGTGTTTAATGGCAGAAATATGTTCATTATAACAAATACGGAAGCTTCTTCCGGTTTGGCCGACGTACGTAGCCTTGCACTGGTTGCAATTGAGCTCATAAACACCGGATTTCATGTGTTTATTCGTGACGTTGACTTTACTGGAATTGAAGAATTTTTTAAAATTTGAATTATTGGTTTTGTAGGCTATGTCTATATTGTATTTCTTTAAGACGCTAGTGACTGTATAAATACTGCGGTCTATAAAAGTTAAAGTGGCGAAACTTTTCTTGGTAGAACTATCTTTTGATAATTTAGTAACAGGTTTGTTTTTCAATTTATAAAACAAATTATTGACATAATTGCGACTATATCCATTGACCTTGGCTATTTGATGTATTATTTTGATATCTTTTTCCAAATCATTGTCGGACAATGGTAGTCTTAAGGCTCTGTTAATGAGGCTTATAAAAGTCGCATTTTTGTGGTTGCCCGGGTGGTTAGAATCTTGACGTATGATCACGTTTGTCTGTGAAGGCTTCCTATAAGTATTATACTGTAACCGGTTATCTTTTTTAGTAACTGTTAAATCTAAATAATTAATTTTGTTATCTTTTCTGTCTCTTAAGGTGAATTTAATGTTGTTATCGATGTTATTTAAAATGTCCAGTACCTGATCTAGCTCTTGTACTTGGTTGTTTATGATTAGGAAAACATCGTCCACATACCTGCCCCAGAACTCAATGCCTTTGATTTTATTAATAATTTTTTCCTGCTCCAGATGGTCCAAGTATATGTTGGCCAAAATGCCTGAAAGAGGGGATCCCATAGCGAGACCTTCAAATTGCTTATAGATCTTCCCATTAAAGGTGAACACGTTGTTATTAGTGACTAATTTTATAACTGCTATGAACTCTTCTATTTCTGCTTTAGAAAGATCGCTGTCGTTAATCAACTTATTATGGATAATTTCTATTGTTTTCTCAACTGGGATGTTGGTATACATATCTTTGACGTCAACGGAGTGCATAGTGTTGTTGTCGTTGAGTTTTAAATCTATCGTTTTTTTCACAAAAATGCATGGTGTTCTTAAATGATGAATTGGCTTTGAATCTGTAAAATTTGTTCAGATATTGCTGTGCGAATTTAGCCAGTTTATACGTCGGACTGTTTCTAAAATTAACGATTGGTCTAATTGTTGTTTTTCCGTAAGTTTTCCAATCCGTTTTTGAGCTGTTTTCCGTAGTTGTTCCTTATAATCAGCTAACCTCAGTACTAAATATGGTCAATCATTTCAGATACCGTGTGACAGAAGATTTTTCAATCTTCAAAGACAGATTGCCAAATGCCAAATTTATAGCAAGAATTTGATAAAAGGTTTAGCAATCGCCGTCCAACCTCATCTTCAGCCACACCAATAGAAGTGTTAGGAACAGTACAAGATATGCCGCATAGTTGTCCTACAGTACACCAATTATAGACATCAACCGTCAACAAATGTGTCTGTCGTTATACAGTGTCAAATGACGTTTTACATAGAATAGAACAAGTGCAAAAACGTGTACCTGTAGCTTGTGAACTATGCACGCTATTTTTAGATTTTTAGATATTGTTGCAGTGCATTTTTATGTCATCGTAAAGATTTCGATGTTTTTTGTGTTTAGATGGGCTCTATATATAAGTTTGTGGGCTGAAGAAGGGTCCAAAAGAAACCAGACTTGAAACATGTACCCCTGAAATGTTGTAACAAATTAAAGTATTGAATAGGCGGAAAATTGAAAAATCTTATTCTTCATAATTACTGTCAATACGGAACCTGAAATGAATAATATTTCTAATAAATTAAGAAATTACATATAATAATAGCCCGTCTTCAAGCAAAACTGTTCAAGGCAAAACGACATACGTACCGTAATAGAGGTAACACTTCAGGAGTGATGAACCCAGTAGAATACTTAAATTAGCCTAAATACCTTGTATAATGATGAATAATAATTGTGGAAATGATGTCCTAATAGATGTTTTCTCCTTCGCTGTCTGTAACCCACTCGCTATCCCCTTTACAACACGACTTATAGGCCTATTCTGTAGGGAAATTTCAGATTAATTCTGTACCATGTATCACTCTTTTCCTTTTCGCTTTCACTCAGGGTGTCTACGACCCGGGAAAACCGGGAATTCTCAGGGAATTATGAATTTCTGGAATAATCAGGGAAAAATCAGGGAATTTCTTTGTTAATCAGGGATTTTTCTCCATTTGTCTATATCCCGTAAAAGTGGAAGCAATACTTTCGAATTTCGCGGGAAGTGATCGCTCGTTACTGATGACCAGGGTGTCTACCGGTAACGAAAGTAACGAATTTTACAAACGGGTGACGAAAGTGACGAAAAAGCAACGAATTTTACAAACGGTAACGAAAATTTTCTGTAGGCGGCTTGAATCATTTAAAATCGCTCCACTAGGCTCAGAGATTGCGATGGAGCGAGTTTCACGCAAGCGGCGCCGATTGCATAAGCTATACTTCACCGTGCCTGAGCTAGAGGAAATGCATACTGTGGACACCTTGTGTGGTATAGGCTACATCAATTCAACGTACATTTTCGGCATCAAGAATACTTTCTAGTTTTGTGTGAAATATTTTTCTGTTTTATTAGGAAACCTGACTTTTCTCGAGACTTTTGTTCGCGAAAACTTCTGAAACTAAGCAGAAACCTCTCATTTCAGTTATCGACCTCTAAATTTTGAGTCAAATTGAAGTCCAAAAATAACGTGAAATAATTTAATGTTGCTATCTTGCGAAATGTTACCGTTTCGAAACAAAAAATACCAAATAGCCTCGAAATACATAATAACCTACCGGTATTTTAAAAATCTGTCTCGTAAATTTGCGACATCCGGTATGGTTAATTCGAAATTCAGTTTATGTCGATTTTTCCTTCGAACTTTGGTTCCATCGGATATATAATCTAACTGGTTATTTCGATAACTTGTATAATTCGTGATTCGCATTCGAAAGAGAATGTGCCCTCTTGTCGTATTATTCGTGCAATCCTCTCAGAATAATTCGTAATTTTCGATACGGTCCCTACTTCGAACGTTCATCCTCCAAAATCACATCCTCAAGAAGACTGGCTGACCTCATGACTTGCCTGCGCGAATCTCATCAAACGGACCGAGATCGACGTCAGTTGCGTAAAATGATAAATCCCGTCCCCTATCGTGAACTTGTGACCACGAGGGCTGCGGGAATCCTGTCAAAGGTGATTGGGCATTCATCACGAAACATTCCGAAACCTACTCGCCACTTTTACCATGACCGTATACTTAAAAGCGTACGGGGAGCGAGAAGTGCATCAACCCACTTAGAAATGACTGCTTACGCTGCATCGCGATACTAATTTTCCCTCGTGATCCACCCTGAACTTATGAACTCCCAACCACAGCATAGGGACTGCGGGAATCACGGCGCCGACCATACAACATGTCCATTACTTTTCGTGAATTTCAGCCATGCCCAACCTTGAGCCTGCCTCCACCATTCTGTCAGGGCAGATAGGCAGGCAATCGTTGAACGGCTGGATGCAGCGCCGATTGCATAATATCGCGAGGACAACGTGAATCTCGTAAAACGGCCGACAGTGGCAGCGGTTGCGTTACATCGCGATATTTCTCCGCCTTCAATGACTAGGACAACTGGATTCTTGTCAAACGGACAGCAAGTGGCGCCGATTGCGTAATAATGCTATATTCTCTCGTGCCCGACCTCAAGGACAATGGAAATCTCGTCGAATGGCCAAAAGTGACATCGTTTATCTAAATCGCGATTTTTCTTCGTGTTCTATCGTGAAAACTGCGGGAATCTCGTCAAACGGCTGAGACCAGCGCCGATTGTGTAACATCTCGATATTTCTCCATACTTGACTGCAAAGTCAGAATTTGGCGACGATCACGTAACGTTGCATACAATTCTTCGTGATCTACCGCGGGGACAAAGGAAATCTCGCCAAACGGTAAAGAGCAGAGCAACCTCTTGATATTAAAACAACGTATTGTGCACAAGACAACATATTAGCTGAAACAACTAATTTGATAATTAATATATAGTATTTTTTAATTATTTATTTTATTTACAGCTTTAAACACAGTTCATTGTTGTTTATCTTCACCGCGTGATGAGCCCCTTTGCTTGCAGACCACAGACGTATCTTGAATTAAAAGGTAACTAAAATTGTCTAAAAGGTAACTAAAAAGTAACTAATTTTTACTTCATCCTTACAGTAGACACCCGGATGACAGTGCTCAGCCAATGAGCAGTGCCTTCTCAAGGTCAACTGAACGTATGATGTGGCAACTTTTCCGTTCGCTTTCTGCGCAGGAGCCAACTACGCCATTTTATTGGGCCTTGAGCATTTTGTTCGTTGCGATCAGTGTCGCCATTTTAGCGATTTTGTCGGTAGATATAGCAACTTTGGCGACAAAATATTTTAAATTTAGTATTGTTTATAAATATACTCTGTGAGCTGCCTGAATAGGATTGACATTTCAGCGGAAATTCCACGTCACTCATCACCGCTCTGCCTCTTGACCAATCCATGTTCGCATAGTTGATGTCATAATACTCTGCGTTGCAATATTACCGCCCACGTGCCTCAGTGCCTGGTCAGCTTTATCTCTGGCTTGTACAGTTTGGCAATCTCGTTCTCAGACCACATGGAGAGACGAGAACTGTCAATCCTATTCTGGCAGCTCACAGAGTATAATATACTAGCTTCGCCCGGAAACAGTTATGAATGCATTACGTGACAAGCCCTTTTTTTTTTTTTTTTCGATGTCAATGAACTACGACCTAGGCCTATATCCGTTTTACGTCTCTGCATGATGGGTTGAAATCACTGACTGGACTATTAATTATATTATCATGGAGATAGCATGTACAACGAATTCTTGTCAGACGTAATTTAAGAATGGCGAGGTGCATGAAACTCAAATCCCCTCCCGTCCAATCTAAAAACACTTATAGTGGGCGATGTATTGAAGATAGATATATGTTCTCGCGGACTTTTTTTTATAGAACTTTCCGTGCTGAACAATTCTCACACTCATAGTATATTGATATTTTTAACAGTTTGCTCAGTGTAAGCTTCAAAAGCGCATATATTGTGGTATATTGTCTCGATAGTGCTTTCGGTACAGGAAGTGAGGTTTTACCGTGTGTATTGTCATGTCAAGTGTTAGCGCGCGCCCGGGCAACATGTGTTAGACCTGGTTTGACAATACTGTTTGCGCGGCTTTTCTATCCCGGTATTCTTTGATTTTTGTCTGCTGTAGTTCTACTGTTAATGCTTTAGTGTGCTGTTTGAAGTTTACGAAAAATATAACATTTGTGCCATTGTGTGCTAAATCTATAGTGAAAACTTATGGTGTGCAATCATTTCCAGGGTGTTCTTGTGCTGCTGTGGATATATGATTTAGCCCCTAAAATACGTAGTCGTTCAAACACGTGGTTGTGCTACCCCCTATTATATCGTGTGCTATTCGATCTGTGTCTACTCTTGTGCATCGAGGCAAATAACCTCTCGCTCTGCTTACGAATATTTCATTTGTACTTAATACTGTAGTGATCAAAAGGCTTAACGGAAGCTCATGATCACTATGAGGTTGTTAATGTGATCATCTTTACCTTGTAGATGCTGCCAGTTATGTTCAGGCTGGTTCATGATTGGCCCGGGAATGAGAACGGGGGCTCTGGTTAACGACTGGAACGGGAACAAGGAAAATATTTGATGTTTATGTAATATGATGGATATGCCTAGAGCCCTTAAATGCATATTTATTGCTCCTACGTTCCTTGGCTAGGCTAGAACTTATGTCCTATTTTGTTTTTAATTGCGCCCAGGAAATGTGTCTGTAACACCTTTCAAACTCGGCCTTGTATTATCAGACTAGGTTAAATTATTTTAGACTGATAATGGTGTGTTCTGGCCTGTCGAAACATCATTCATAATGATTTCCTTCATTTAAATGTATTTATAAATTACTAAATTGACGAAATTAATATTATATAAACAGTATTTCATACCAATTGTAACATATGGACTGGAAACACTGGTAACGAATAAAAGGCAAAATAGTAAGATACAAGCAGTAGAAGTGAAATTTTTAAGAACTTCAGCTAAAAAGACAACAAGGGATAGAATTCAAAATATTGAAATCAGAGAAGAGTTAAATATGGAACCGTCAAATCAGAAGCTACAGAAAGCAAGGTTACGTTGGTTCGGACATTTCAAAAGAATGGGTAAAGAAAGAGTAGCAAAAAGGGAATTAGAAAGAGAAGTCAAGGGTAAGAGACCAGTTGGAAGACCGAGAAGAAGGTGGTTGGACCAAATTTTGAAGGACATTGGAGAAGCTGGGTTGGATGTGGCAGAAGTGATGGAACATGAAAAATGGAGGGACAGAAAGGAGTGGAGGAGGCTTGTAAACCACACCCGGGTGGCTGAAGTGGGACTTGGATGATGATTACTCAATTACATCTGTCATGACGAGGTGGACCTAATTCAGAGTGAAAACTTGGAATATGCCTCCCTTCGTCCCATGGATATGTGTAAATTACTGTATAGGCTTATATTCAGACTTATGCTACCGAATATCATACCTGCGACGTAGATTAGTGATTTCAATGGTAATGAAAGGTTTTACAAATTAAATATTGGTCTAAGATGATTCCACTCATATGGTGACACCTTGATGTGTGTATTCAACCTTCCTTTGTCCCTTTTATTGGAGGCATTTACTGTAGCATGACTTAATAGACCTTGCTTATTTTACTGGACAACAAGTTCACTTATTGAAATAAATTTATTTTCACAACTGTTTCCCTTGTGCCGCCATTGCTCACATCTGTTTGGATCCTGGAATTTCCGAGAACAGAAAACATAAAACTTAATTCTATTTTCCTTTTGCTTTCCTGGATTACATTTTGCTTCTTGTTCCTGGAGAGCGCTTAAAACCAACCAAAAATAGCGTGCGTTTCATCACACTTCCCGTTCCCGGGCGAATGTTTAGCATTCTTTACTCAGGGAATTCTCTCATTAATTCTGGAAAAATCAGGGAATAATCAGGGAATTCTTTTAAGATGAGTTGGTAGACACCCTGTCACTGTGATGATATATCATTTTCATACCTTATTTCATCTTTTGGCAGGGGGGACATTATCAATTGTAACTACTAACCTTGATCACTTCTGCACCGGATATTTGTGCTAAATCACTTAAATATGTTTTTTTATTTCTTGTATATTTAACAACCGCAGCCATGTTCAACGGCATATTTAGTATGTGAAACTGCCGCAGCGATCACATTGACGTCATTAGTTACCAACATATCCGATACAAAATAGGCTTACATTAGACGACACATGTAATGTTGCAATTATGTGAAAAAAAAAAAAAGAAATAATCGGGCTCTTCTTTGACGACTGTCTGGACGAAACCATTGGTCGCTACTTGGTTAGACGACTGTCTGAACGAAAATTACTGATTGCACTACTGGGCGTAAGCCCCAGGTTAGGTTTGTTTTGTATGTAGAACCGTATTTACCACTGTAATGAACGCTAATCGCAAGGATTCCATGTTTCGAACTAATCGGCAAAACCAGCACCTCAGTGCCTAAAAATTACTGGTCTAGGCACAAACCATTGGTTTGGATGAATATTATTGATGCGTGTCTACCCCCACTGTGCGTGACAAAAACCAGGGGTGGTGTTTGTATGGCCTAACGACCTAACAATTATTGTTCAACCATCACAGCACTTTTTGATAAACGAAAACAAGCCATGAAATTAAGATTCATGCAATTAACATACAAATCCATGACACAAATCATAGTGTTCACAGCTGGTAGGAGAAACACAACAAGCAACTACGGAGTGTCACTACTCCAAAGGTTTAATGCTTATTCATCACAAATAGCACCGAGTAAATATGACCAAATTGCCCACCACATTAATTTCCTTGGCAGCGCTGCCAAGCGATTAAATTACACACAGCGTGAAGAGTGCGTAAGAATCATCCATAATTTACATCACGACAAATGTGGGCCACGCTATTAAAAGCTAAATCGATATTTGCAGTGTAATATGGCATTTGATGCTGGGAGTACGCTACTCTGAACTTTGCCTAGCGATTGAAAAACAGTCAACCTCCATCGAAATCTGGAAAATTTTCTACATTAACTTATGTAATGTGACTAAGATACAAGAGTTGAACATTTTATCGCTTAAGGGTGTTATTACATTTTTCAGCAGTGCCAACATTATTGTTTGGCACTGGTCTTGCCTCTTAGTTCGAGCGTGGTGAACCCGGAATAAGGCTTTACATACAAACCTAACCTGGGGCTTATACCCCAGACCCCCTTGCTTGTATTAAAAGCAGTAATTTTCATCCACATAGTCACCTGGCCTAGTAGCGGCCAATGGTTTCGTCCAGACAGTCGTCTATTCTAGAGTTGTATTTTTTAGAGATGTGTTCTGACAGTTCGGCGGATAAGCCATTGAACTGAAGGAAGCGGGTAATCTGGAGAACCACTGGATGGATTTTGAGGTGGTTTGCACTGTTCTTGAGGGAGGTAATTTTAGAAAAAATATTTATTTATGACCAAAGGAAGCCGATTTTGTATCTCACATGTTGGCAACAATGTGTGTGCCGCTAGAGTGCGCCTTGTTGACAGTTGAACGAGATGCAAGCGCTGTTGGAACAGCCGTTTTAAAAGAGCAATAAATAAAAACGCATATTTATGTACTTAAGCACATATATGAAGTGCAGTAGTGACCAGGGTTCCTAATTTCAATACGTAATATCGCCCAGAAGATGAAACAAGGACACAAGGTATCTAAAAGTCCCATTCATGACCGATGCAAGTGTATAAGCCGCGTTCTACTTTCATTCAGAATTAATAATACAAGTAGCCCAGGCTATAGTTGCGAGCAATATTTATAACGTATTGCAACCGGTGGTTTCGCCCGAACTGTGTCGTCTAACCAAGTAGCGAACAATGACTTTGTCTCACCCAACTTAAGTACATCAGTAATTTTCACCCAGACATTCAGTGGTGCAATAACTTATGTGGAGAACTAAAAGAGAGCCAAGAGTTATTGTTGGTATTCTCTGAAAATGTGCATCTGTGACTCCAGCGCAGTGCATATGGCTCTTGAGAATGATGATTGATTCATGTTGCACAACCCTTGAAGTTCGTTGAAGGCTTCCACACTAATCTGTCGCAACCATAACTGAAACAAATAAAAATAGGCCTAATATAAATATTTTATCTGCCTACTACTAAGTAAGCTATAGGTCAGTAGCCAACTACATAAATAATCACCAATGCATTCACACTACAACTAGCTGAGTGTGAATCATAGACTACTTTCAAGCTTACGAGTAACATATGCAACGTATTATAATATTATGGCTGACGGCACTTGGAAGTCTAGAATAAGATACCAGTACATTACATATTACAAGGCGAATTGATCCTAAGAATAGCCTATGTTCCTGGGAGTGAACTTGTAGACATAGGCTATATTTTAGGTTATGTTTGGTGTGTATTATACGAAAAATGCAGTCAGAAGACTTTTCCAAAATTTCCAAAGACCATTAACGTTCTTTATCATGTTATTTGTGCTCGGACTGAATATAAAAATAAATAAAACAACGTTTAAATAACTTAGTACTTTTAATTATGTAGATAGGGTCTAGGCTACTTACTCAAAACCTAGTTGATTCGCCAGTGATCTTCGTAGAGTTTCTCCAATCTTGTTCTCGTGTTTTTAGACGTCATGATGAAATCTAAATAAGAATTTATCCAAAAATTAAATAAAAGCTTGCAAACATCTCCGACGAGTGGGTATGAACATGCACATATTCCATAATCAAGGGTCTATAATAACTGTAAAAACTGTTTTAATTGATGCATATTAGTAGTATTTACCTTGTACAACTTGTTTTAACTTCATTAGACTTGAAATTCCAAAGAAAACTGTGAAATTATTCAGATAATAGGCATTAGTAAAATTCGTAATTATTATGTTGGGAGAATGTGTGGAAAATGCATTCTGGGAGAAAAATGTCGGCAACTGTGTGTTAAGAAATTTTACTGGTATTATGGTCTTTGGAGATGGCGAGATTTTAAGCAGGGTTGGCGACAATTGCTCGCACCTGAAAACAACTTAACTTCAAGAAATGCAAGCATCAACCAACATTTACGTAGGCATAGGGGACGGCTGTTAATGTTGCCTACCCTGTTTTGATCTAGTAACTTATTTAAGCTGTCCCGGACTATATATGGATTTAATGTTTTTCCTATCAAGTGATATATTTTGAGCTTAGCGGCCCTCGTCAAGTGTCCCCACCCCTATTTTCAAATGTGAGAGAATCATTTGAAATTTGTCGGGGAACGGAGTAGAATTGTGAAATAAAAACATGTGACGATGATAATATTAATAAACATAACACAACATAGGCCATGGTGACTTCCTGCGCTGCGCACGTGATGCATATTTACATTCAAACATAGGGACGCCATGTTCTAATGTGACAAAGGACCGTGTGGTCCTAACGACGAACAAGTTACATTAAATTAATGGAAAACACAAAGGCGAAATCGAACTGGGTCATACTGCCCTAAAACACACACTACATTTAAACAGCATTGCCGCCTGGTCAGACAAGCAAAGAGCAAAATACTTCGCTGACCAACACAAAATGAAAAGGAAACACACATGTAACCCCCTGGATAATTACACGAGCGATTTAGACACCAGACTCGCACGAGGTGACAGGGCTATTCTACTTACGTGGTATCACTCGCAACAAATAGCAAAAAAAGGAGTAATTAAAGACTAAATAAAACATCCCATGACACCAATCTACATCACATATGCAGCTAACAGGCTGAATACCCGACCCCATACACAACCCCACCAAAACGAGTGTTTTTACTTAATTTACTTTCGGTCTTGTTCAATCAAATTTAATACCACCTTGACACTTTATTTACGAGTGCAGACACTTTTCCTTTCTAACTGGCCGGGGGAAGGAACGACTCCTTCCCCCTGCGACCGGAGCACCTTTATACACGTCTGTTCTTCTTGAAGATGATATTCGGAATGGGACAGCGTCTGACGCTACGCCACAAGCTTTTGCCGGTCAGCTGGAAATGCCGCTCTAGGGTAGCCACCCTAAACGCGAGCGGGAAATTTAAATGCGTAAGTTCTTTCTGTCGTTTTTCTTGACGCGAGGTTGCTTCCACAGGGCCAGTTCTCCCAAGGGGCGTATCTTGCTGGTGTTGTGTTGAAAACTTGAAGCATATTTCCTTGCCGAAATACAAGGGTAGTCTTCGTATTCGTGTATCTGGAGTGAAGTCAAGTGCTCATATTGCGAGCTGATTGGAGTACAGGGACAATAGGCGAGATATGCGTGAACGGAAAGGGGAGGTTCTTGACGCAGGATGCTTCTGAGAATTTTTGGAAAAGTAAGGATTGAGCATGGGAAGGAATTATGCCACATCTGGTTGTACTTGACCCAGGCGCCAGTTCACCGGGCATCAAATTGGGGTGGCTGGACAGTAGGACACACACTTGAGGCAGGTGACAATTTGGCGGGGCGTTAATTGGAGTGGTGGTCTTGGGCTGTTAAATGTTCCACACCCCAATTCCCGAGCTAGGAGCTCTCGGCAGAATGTGCATTTACCGAGAGGGAAATTGTTTCAGAAAGTACATTTTGTTCAATTGGGGACCCAAATGATGATGTCCCATCAAATAAAATTCACTCCCGTACGTCGTAAATTCTGGGGTCACAGGGTTCGATGCCAGGCTGGGTTCACATCTCCTCCACAGGCAAGAGTTCGATGCTGGGACAGGGTTGTTAGGCGTGGACCAAATATAATTGGGCATAAATAGGCCTACCTGTTCACTAACTGAAACGTTATCATTTTTAATTTTAACTAGGCAATGCTGAAAATAGCTTCAGAGGTTTCTATACTGTGATTTCAGTCATATACAGAAATATGTGTCATGTGTGTATTTTCTAGATGGAACCGGTACTTCAATATTCCCTCTGTATTGGTTGTCAAAAATTATCCTTGTCTTAAATGAGAGTGACCATACCCAAGTCTATTCAGTGTGCTTCATGCTTGAATTAATAAATATTTGTGAGTTATTTAATATCTACGGTAGGAATTATCAATTATGCTGTTATTTTAGGCAAGGAGTTTACCAATACCTGGTAAGCGGCCTACTCCAGATTTGCAGAATTTGGTGTCTATAGACTTCTGGGAAAGTTACGATCCAGAGGAAGTGTGCAATACTGGCTTTGGGCTGATTGGTTCTGAACCATTCCATATTCGAGCCATCTGTTTTCTTTGTGGGAGTGCAGGTCATGAACAGGTGAGTATTTAAATAATAATAATAATAATGGCCTGAATGCTGGAATTTTGGCAAAAGCAGTTAGCGAACTTTTAAAATGGTGCAGAACCCCAGGAATTCTAATAAAAACCAAACTTAATAATATTGATCCTCCAACGTTTCAAGAACTAGGAAAGGAACTCGAGGAATTGAAAAAGTATAAGGCATGTGGAGAAGATCAAACTTTTGTAGAAATGTGGAAATATGCAAGTAATACAGTTAGGGCCAATTGTATAAAGCATTTGATCTCAGTTCACCAGGTTCAGCTGATCTTAGCGCGTGCTGATCTAAGAATTTCTGTTGTATAAACGTTAATCTAAGATCACCGCGTCTTGATCTGAGTTCATATTTAACCGGCGACAGTTCTCGGTTCAGCCATGTTGATCTTAGTTCACAGCTGTTGTCCTTGAAACATTTTAGTGCTTAGATTCCAGTTCTAGGCTGTATTAAAAAGAGAAATATGTTAGAAAGCTTGTACATTAGTAGGCCTAGGTTATACGACGGTATGGTACTATTTCTTTCTGGACTAGGCTTAAATTGCGCATGCTCGTCATCGATGATGCATTTTAGTCGGAGTGATTTTGGATTTTGAGGAGGAAGAAGCCATTCTCCTAAAAATCGTGTCTTATTGAGACACTTGAACGATATATTTCTTCAGTTTTAAATAAATATCAAAACACGACCGTTTCTTTTTTTTTTTTACATTTTATTGTATTAGGTCACCCATAAACCCTGTTGTTCTGTGCCTCCAAGTCGAGGGTTATATTAGGCCTAAAGGCTATACGGATGTAATACGTGTTCACATTTGATAACAATTTATGTTTTCACTCCAAACTGTGTGTTTTTAATCAGTGATGGTGTTGTAACTTTTCTTTGTATCGTTGACATATGCACCAATACCGTAATTAAGCCTACGAATGCGATGCACAATTTTGAGGTTAAAAGCATTCCGAGAGGTGCTTCATGCCACCAGTGAATATATTATTACCGGTACCACACACATACGATACGGTAATAGTTGCATTAAATGACTATTTTATCCACGGTGCCTTTTGTTTTTGAAAGTGGTGGGTCACTGGTAGTTAATCTTACCTTTGCTAATAGGTAGGGACACTCAAATTTCGCTCAAATTTCGCGAAATTCGCGAATTTTTCAAAAGTGTTAAATATGATGGGAGAAAGGCATATAGGACATGTGTTACGAATTTAAATGTAATTTGGAACACTATCTATTTGCGAAATTTTGACATTTCGGCTCCATATACGAATTTTTAGGTTTACTCGCGAAATTTATCGCAACTAGAGAAATACCGTATTTCCTCGCATAATCGTCGCATCCCAATTTTCAAACACTAATATAGGTTTATAAAATGTCATCGCATAATCGTCGCATAGCGTATTCGTATTTGTGCACCAGTCAGTTGCACATGCTGCCTCGACTTTATAACCGGGTGCGACTTTGTCAGAAGAAAAATATGTCGTCTTTATGCTTGCGGGCTATGAACTGTGACGCGAGCGGCAAGCTTCGTCACTTAGCACATTCCGCGAGCGTATAATCTGGCGTGATCTTGTCAGGAGAAAGTAATCTCGTCTATTTGCCTGCGGACTATGAACTGTGACGCGAGCGGCCAGCGCACATTCCGCGAGCTTATAGGCCTAATCTGAAGTGATCTTGTCAGGAGAAAGTAATCTCGTCTTTATGCTTGTGGGCTATGAACCGCGACGCGAACGGAAAGCGCACATTCCGAGAGCTTATAGGTCTAATCTAGCGTGATCTTGTCAGCAGAAAGTAATCTCGTCTTTATGCCTTGGGGCTATGAACTGTGACGCGAACGGCCAGCGCACAATCCGCGAACTTATAGGCCTAATCTGGTGTGATCTTGTCAGCAGAAAGTAATCTCGTCTTTATGCCTGCTGGCTATGAACTGTGACGCGAACGGCCAGCGCACATTCCGCGAGCTTATAGGCCTAATCTGGCGTGATCTTGTCAGCAGAAAGGAATCTAGTCTTTATGCTTGCGGGCTATGAACCGCAACGCGAATGGACAGCGCACATTCCGCGAGCTTTTACGCCTAATCTGGCGTGATCTTGTTAGGAGAAAGTATTCTTGTATTTATGCCTGCGAGCTATGAACCGTGATGCGAACGGACAGCGCACATTCCACGAGCTTAAAGGCCTAATCTGGCGTGATCTTGTCAGCAGAAAGTAATCTCTTCTTTATGCCTGCGGGCTATGAACTGTGACGCGAGCGGCCAGTTTCATCACTTAGCACATTCCGCGAGCTTATAGGCCTGATCTGGCGTGATCTTGTCAGCAGAATGTAATCTCGTCTTTATGCCTGCGGGCTATGACACGCGACACGAACGCACAGCGCACATTCCGTGAGCTTATAGGCCTTATCTGGCGTGATCTTGTTGCTCGGACTGGAGACAAATTCCAAACCAATTGCTGCAGAAGTGTATCCCAAACTTCAGAATTTGAAGAAGCATTTACAAGTGGTTGCTGCAGGAATGTTCAGCAACAAAGTCCAGGAAGAGCTGGATGCCCTGAAAGGTAATCTTAGGGGCAGAGCGATGGAGGAAATGAAGAAGATGTCAGGCCATATGCATACGAAGTTGGACAACCTGATGTTGGGGGACCCAGCCTGTACATTTTTGGAGCCAGTGTCTGAGCTCTTCTACGGGCAGAATGTCTTGTCGCAGTCTACAGCAAGAGACAAACTGAAGGCCCTATTCAGCAAAATACCGTCACTGAAGGGTATTCCCGTTGATGAAGGAGTGCTCGCATATAGGGATCTTCAGGATATTCTGAAGAAGAATGCAGAAATAGCAGTGGAAAATGCCCTTCAGGCAATGCGTGAGGATCATCAACCCTTTGTTGATGGTGCATTAAGGGCACTGTGGGTTCCAGAGTCAAATGTAAATTGTGAAAGATTATTTTCAAACTTTTCTTGTGTGTTGACGGATTTCAGAACTAATCTAACAGTGACAAATTTGGAATTGCTGTCATCCTACATTATGAATGTAAAGCATGAAAGGAAGCAGGGAGGTAAAGTTTGTAAATATCTTTTTTGTCTTTAATGTTTGCGATTTCTGTCTTTTGTACCGATAATTTTCAAGTTACAATATAAATATTTGAAAATACTGACTGCCTTTCTATTTCCCTAAGATCCATATTATCTAAGAATTTGTCTTTTCTACCCTAGAATTTTTGTTTCCTACTCATGAATTTTATTTACCTACCCAAGAATTTTCCCTCGTTACTCAATAATTTTTTCTCTTTTTACTCAAGAATTCAGCAACATTTCATTCAAGAAATTCGAGTGTCCCTACTAATAGGGTAGCCTATTAGATATCCTGTAGAAGAACTACAGTATCATAGGCCTAGTATTCATGTGACACACACTTCACATTATTTAGCCCATATGGCAGTAAACATGCACCATAATTGTAAGCCCATAGCTGGCTGCCATAAGCTACGGTACTTCTAAATAGTCCCTCGTGTAAATTTAGATACATGTACATTTCAATGGCTTACATTTATGCAAAATGTTTGATCAAGACATCTTTGCTAGGTATATGAATTTATTTGTACTGAGAAAATGTTTTTTGACATTTCCATCTATCCTAATTTGCTTCCATTCTTCTCCACTCCCCACCTTTTACTGTGCTCATGTGTTTTATTTCCAAATACCAGTAGTATCAATAGACCCAGGTCATCCAACCATCCCCTGGACTGTGTCCTCGAGCACTTGAGGAGAGCCCCATGTTGTTCAACTGCATCACATTAACAAGAAAATGCTAAAACAATACTGTAATAGATCACCAGCTGTAGTGTATAGGGTGTATATTCACAATTTCCTTTCTTTTCCTTGTGGAAAGCTTTTTCTTTGATTGGGGATAGATGTTATCTCAGGCAGGGATATAAAATGTGTTTGATTGAGGTGTAATGTTTTAAGGGGTGGAGATATTACAAATCCCCCAGAGAAGGAATATCCCGTTCAATAACTCGCACCCTACATGAGTCGATGCAGGACAATATTGAGGCAACAATTTCAGGAACTCTCAGGGCCTAAAATTGCTTTAGCACATTTCATTTTCTTCAGTTTCTACCTACTCAACATTTCATTTATCCACCCACCCAAACTATCTGCGTGTAATCATATGTCAACCCAGCAGCTTAGCTGAGTATATCGGGCCATGGTCCAAGACTGTAATGAGGAAATGCAACAAGTCAAGATATTTTAATCCCAGTGTTGACATTGATCATCCTAAGTGTGGCTCTTCAGGGGTACCCACACTATACCAAGGCAAATGCTAGAATGCTACTTACAGGTACCTGTAAGTCCTGGATCTCTTACCCCAAACTTGTTCCAGGTTTTCCTTAAAATATCATCCATAGAAAACTTACTAAATCCACTGTTTTTATTACAGTTGCATACTGGTATACTACTGCAGCCACCTCAAGTTATCAGACAAAATCAACACACACCCAAGTACATGGGGCTGTTGACCAAGATGTTCCAACAACCATTTGATAACATATTCTAACATTTACATTTTTAAAGTGATAAAACCCATATTTAAAAACTACTTTTTGAAAGAGAAATGAACCTGAAACCTCTAATAAAACAGTGGTCTGCTTCATAGTAAGTTCTCCAAAACCTACCCAATTCAAATGCTATTATGTTAACCAAATTTCAAGAAATTCAATATGCAAGCAATTAACAGCTTGGCTTCGACTGTCCCTTACATGACAACTGTAATTAAATGGCAAACAGCAGATTTCTGATTAAAGTTGTGAGTGCATTACAAATAACTGTTGTACTGGACATTAACTTGGATCAATAATGGTGAATGCCCCTCGACCATTTTTTTAACATAGCCTATCTGCAGTCTTCACCAGTCTTCTGTTGCACATTTAACAGAAACATTTTTTTATATGCACATAACAAAATTTTATAAATATAAATCATCCATGCTCAGTTGTAGAGAGAGCACAAATGAGTGGTAGGGACATTGTACTCCAATCACTATGTAACCTTGTTAAGTCAATGGAGGACAATATTGTGGCGACAATTTCAGGAACAATCAGGGCCTGAAGAATTAACAACTAGTTCAGAATAACATTACATCCTTTTATTTTATTTTTATTAAATAATGCATTACATTTCATTTCCTTCCGTTTCTGCCTGCTCAATATCTCATATTCGAATTATTCTTTCATTTTTAATTTTGCCCATTGTCCTCTCCAAACAGTGGCTTCTGCTTGCTCTGTGTTGTTGCTAGAGGCACCTCCGAAGCTACCTGCAACAATAACACATGTTAGAAAATAGTGAAGTGTGGAGTGTACTTTACAACAACTGAATTCTCACTATGGATAAGCATTCATTTAGCCTTAGGGCATAAAGTGCACGTATAAATAAATAGCATAAAGAGAATGGAAAAGAAGAAGATTCCCAAGAGGATACATGAGATGCAGATGCAGAAGAAACGACCAAGGGGAAGACCAAGAGATAGTGGAGGAATGTGTCAAGAAGAGAGGCAAGGACTGGACTAGTGACAGCAGAGAGGTGGTGGGAAGAAAGGACTAAGTGGCGAGGCTTATGTTCCAAACAGACCCAGCCTGGGGCTGGAAACTGTACAAGATGATGATGATGATGATGAAAGTGCACGTATAAATAAATAATAAGTAAAAGTCCAGGAAAAATTCATGCTAAATAATTTGTTTTATTTAATACGGTAGGGAACGTTTTAAGATTATTTGCCTCCTCCTTGGGAATTAGTAGCTTCCTCCGATGTTTGATGCTGACATACTAAAACTAACCAGATGCCATCAGAAGATTTCATTCCTCCCCCTTTCAATTAAATGTAGTCTGGTGTAACAAATTCCACAGAGGCTTACTTATCTTTATATCAAAATGTAACCATCATTTAAGTTAATTTGAGACTGTGGTAAACCATGCTACTTAACCATTGTGCTTATGTTGCCCATAAATAGCAATCTCAACATAGTTCCTGTAAACAGATAAGTTTGCCTACTGCAGCATGCTAAGGAGACCTAGCATTGGACAGTATCTGTAAAGGTTTTCTTAAATTTAGAATACAGTAACATGACCTATTTAATCAACACAGAACACTTAATACATTTTGATGTAAATTATTGAAACTTTTCAGTTTGTATGGCCAAATAGTGTGTATCTCAAAGTCAACACTTCCACATACACCCCAGTGCAAGGAGTTGATGACCATGTCCTAATCCCCAAAATGAAGCAGAAAGAAAAAAAGAAAAAAAAAAGACGGCTTAAAAACCATATTAGAGATTGGTATCAAGTTGCTTTAACATGACCTGTTCATCAGTAAGCTATTGTAGCCATTGCCAGCAAAGCCTGCAAAAAAGTTCAGGCTCTTGGTTACTCATGACCTACAACTTTAAAACCTGAATTTTCCGCCAAATCAATACTTTTACTTATGTAAAATTTTTTATGGGTACATGTCTCCTTCTTCAGCCCTCCTTTGTTACTACAAACATCGTGTCACATTCAAAATCCCATAATAAAACAACAGAATACACAACATAAATTACACAACCACAACATATTAAAAACTATGAGCCTAAAAGCACACTTAAAATTCAATATACAACCAAAGATAAAACATGTGATGCTCCTCGCATTTTTTCAGTCAATCAGTTCATGTTAAATTTGTGTCATGGGACACGCTAGAATATACTTAAGCACAGCATTTGTTTTGTTCACTTAGTTTCCGAAATATAAAATTGAATGTGATTAATCTATGGAGAATCTTGCTAAATTGAATGCATCTAAGATTTGCATATTGTCATTTTTACATTTGTTGTTTTAGGTAGAACATCAGGTATTCTTGTGTTACTATTCTATAATACTTAGCAACATGCTATAGTAGAATGACTTGTTATGAATAACAGTCCAATAGAATTAAAGACGGTTAATTCAAGGCTTCTTATGATGGTAAGCTGATGGTCAACGGCTTCTTTAATAATTTCATTAATATTGTACTGGTCCGGACATAAGTGGCCTAGTCTTTAACACAGCCCTCATAGAGGTCCACTTCAACTGAGCTACCTAATACTCATGACCTGGCTCCACAACACTGAAGTGGAGAGTTCGGCAGTGGCTACAGTGTAATTGAACAGAAATGCCTGGGTAAACTGAATTGTGAGAAAGAATTCAGCCCTGGCATACATGATAAAGAATTCACTGTAATTCACTGCCCCCTGTAAATGGAGTAGCCTACGACCAGAGGAAAAAAAAAAAAAAAATACAAGACAGCAACATGATCATTTATTTTCATGTTAAGCTGTGTTAGAATATAGGCATAACAGATCAATGCAAAGAGTGCAAAAGAATGATAAGAGGTAGCCTACAGTATATTTCAGTTGTATTTTCATGACTGCATTTATGACCAAGGAGGCTTTCAGCTGTTGGGTCATGTGTTGTAAAAATAGTTGGAGTGTAAGACCTCTGCCTGAACTAATTGCACTACACCATGACCTAATAATTGGAAGCCTCCTTGGTTATGATACAGTATACCAGTACTTCTTTTTTAGCCTACTTTTCACATTTTGCAAAAATGAGGAAAAAGTAGACTTATGAGATCGGGCAAATGTGTGTCTGTCTGTCTGTCCTGTCTGTCTGTCCTTCTGTCTGTCTGTCTGTCTGTGTGTGTGTCCCCCTATCAACTCCTAAATGGCTGCAGCAATCGAAACAAAATTTGGTAGGAGTAAAGATCTATACATGAATATCTCACGGCCATATTTGAAAATGATGTCAGTGCTACCAACTGCTGAAAAATCGCAATTGAAATTTGAGCTCCATGTTGGATATCTTGGAAGGTATGAATGGGAGCTATTTCAAAATTGGCACATGTATAGATAATAATATTGCAGTTTAATTTCCAGGAGGCCGTACATGGCAGTGTTGCCAAAATGATTATAAGCCTGCTGATAGGTCCAATTTTTAAATGCATATAACTTCTACACTATCAATTGGATTTCAACCAAATTTTGTATGTGCTATGTGTACATAAACAGATATGACTGAGCGTATTCTTAAGAGCCACCAGGGCTGCCAACTGTTAATAAATGCTCTCAATTTATTTTATCCAAATACCCATATATCAGAAAGTATGCAAGCCGACAGCTTTAAACTATGCACACGTATAGTACCCGACATTCTAGAGTAATTTGGAGTAACTAATGGACCTCAGTACTACCAACATGATTCTAAGCTTGCTGATAGGACCAATTGTAAATACATGTTAACTTCTACACTATCGATTGGATTTCAACCAAATTTTGTATGTGCTATGTGTACTATAACAGATATGACTATGCGTATTCTTAAGACAACCAGGGCTGCCAACTGTTAATAAATGCTGTCTCTATTTTTTACCCTAATATCAGTATATTTGGAGTGGGGAGCGTGATGGCGCAGTGGCTTAGCTGCTCGTCTTTCACCCGGACGGCCGGGGTTCGAATCCCGGTGACAGCGGGGTGGAATTTTCACCTGAAAAATCACGTGGCGTCAGGAAGGGCATCCGGCCTTAAATCCCCGGCCAAAACCAAAATGAGCCTGGTTGGCTCCGGCGACCCCAATTAATTGGGAAAAAGCCGAAGAAGAAGAAGAAGATCAGTATATTTGGAGTAATTAATATACGTCAGTGCTTCCAAAATGATTCTAAGCCTGCTGATTGGTTCAATTTTAAAAAACATGTAACTTCTATACAAATAAATGGATTTGATCCAAAATTGCCACAACAATAGATCATATTAGTTCAGATTATTTCTGAAGCCTCCGTGGCTTAGGCGGCAGCACGCCGGCCTCTCACCGCTGGGTCCGTGGTTCAAATCCCGGTCACTCCAAGTGAGATCTGTGGTGGACAAAAGGGAGGCAGACAGGTTTTTCTCCGGGTACTCCGGTTTTCCCTGTCAACATTTCATTCCAGCAACACTCTCCACTATCATTTCATTTCATCTGTCATTCATTTAATCATTGCCCCAGAGGAGTGCATCAGGCCTCGGCAGCCGGCACGGTTCATATCCTCGCCGCTTGATGGGGGCTTCATTCATTCCATTCCTGACCCGGTCGGAGACTGGAAGCAGGCTGTGGATTTTCATTTTCAGTTCAGATTATTTCTGACCAATACATGCATGACATTGTTGCCAACATGATTTTACGCTTGCTGTTAGATCCAATGTTTAACTGCATGTAACGTCCATGCTATCCATTGGACTACAGCCAAATTTTGTATTCTGTACCTTAAGAGATGGAACTAAGAATATATTCAGTCACCAGGGCTGCCAACTGTAGTGCTCTATTAGGCTACATTATGCCAGTTATATTTCGAACTAATAAGAAATTTCGTTATTACCAACTCAATTTCGTCATTATTCTAATTAGGTCCATATAGATTAATCATTGGGGTGAATCTTATAATTCGAGAAAAGTAGGCTCTTTAGTTCGTCACGGAACTTCTTGTTCTAAGTAATATAGGCTACTGCACATTTTTCTACCCACTTATATTTAAGATGTTTCATACCAACAATGTTGCAAATTGCAGCTTACGAGAAAGAAAAGCAATACGTTTCCAAACATGATGTACAGTATGATATTGCCATTGGGGTAGGCCTAACAATACCAATATGGCATTAATTTGCAAAATTAAATTAAAGTTTTGATTTAAATAAACCTTTGGATACCATACTGTTCCAAGCCTATACCATTACCTAGCAATGCATGCTAGTATATTATTTCTTGATGGATTTAGATTTAGGGGCCTTGGTTGCCAATAAAAAGGATAGACTGTTGTCCTTTGTGATACAATGACAAGAGTCTCCAGGAAGGCTACACAAATAAACTAAGCAATCAATAGTCTACAATATCTAGGCCAGGTGTTCCCAACCTGGGGGGCGTGGGGCTTTATCAAGTGGGGCGTGAAGTGATTTCGGAATAAAGTTGTTTAAACTCGAATATTACAATTTTGTAAAATAACATTTTTCGAATCTCTCCAAGTGATTGTCGCACCAAGGCATTCGTTCAAAACCACTGGTAATTGCCAACTGTCGGCACAAACCTCTGCGGAGCCGCGATGTTGGAGGTGAAAAAAGGAATTTGTTGTGTTGTAAGGAGCAAAATCATGCCAATTTTATCGTCTCGTTGGCATATCTTTGTGATTTCTTTGAAGCTTTGAACAGTTTGAACTTAAAGCTCCAAGGTAATAACTCCAATATTATGCATTCCTGGAAAAAATACAGTTATGGAAACGCCGGCTTCATCCTTCTCATCCTTTCACCGCTTTAATGAAATTTTGTCGGAAAATGGACGTGATCGTAATAAACTTAGGTGCAAATTCACTCACATTTGGATTCCCTGGCTCAAGAATTCAACTTCTACTTTCCGATATCTCGTCGGAAGAATGGTCCTGGGTGTTAACATGAAAATCGTTTGTCATTGACATTGAAGCACTGCCAGCACAGCTTCAAGAGGAAGCCATACATTCGATGTGTGAATCAAAGCTAAAAGATGATCCTAAAATATTTGGACTGGGTGACCTTTGGGTAAACTGTCTTGCAGTGTATACTGTAATAGCCAAATTTGCATTGCTTGTCATTGTCCCATTTTCAATGACATTTATGCGAGTCAGGATTTTCAACGCTGAGTGTCATAGAAACAAAGCGGTGTGTCGGCTTGATGTTGCAAGTGATCTCCGCTGTGCTTTGTCAAATATCAAACCAAACATACCGAATCTTACCAAGAGAAAACAGTGTCAACCCTCTCATTGACATTTGTTGACTAATTTAAGGATTTGTTGTAAAAGTGTTTTCTTTGTATTATGCTAAAATGAAGTTAGTATGTAATAGATAGGACTATTCCATTATATAGTGTTATTAGGTTAGGTCTATATCCTCCGCGTCAATCGAAGAGGTTATAGAAGCGATGTGTGATGGGGAGGGAGGAGGGGAATGGGAGGAGGAGGGCGGGGGGGGGGGGGGGATGAACTCCCGTATCTGAGGGGGGGGGGGGCGTGTCAGCTGACAAAGGTTGGGAACCACTGATCTAGGCTATTGATTCAGTGTTCACTACCAGTAGCCTACTTACCTTGAGGAATGACCTAGCCTACTTGCCTTAAGCATATATTTTATAACAGTGTAATTGATGTAAAATTATATTTATGGAGACTTTCAGGGTCCTAATATCAGGTATCAACATGATCTTCCCCTCTCTACATCTTGAAATTCACTTCATTAATGCATAAAACTATGGTACACGGACCAAATTCAGCTATTGTAGATTATTTTCAGGTTAGGTAGATAGGTGGGGTGGAGAAATGCCTTACTATACAACATAACTGAGAGATGTGCAAGGAACTTACCTTCATGGATTTCATGCAGAAGGAAGCATAGTGATTTGTATGAATATCGAAAGTTGTACGAGACCACAATTCACATGTGGTCCCACTTTCAGCTCAGGCAGGACCAGATTGGATCAGCTAGCTATAATCAAATTTGAACCTGAAAGAAATTTAAAAAATGGTTTGAAACCGTGTTATGTACCTTTCAGCAACGTAATCGCATCTAGGGTACATTTAAAAGCTGTAAATAATTATATCAATTGACTTCACCACCTTTATGGATTCGGTTGCAAGTCCTTTGCGAAATTTCGGCCACGAATTTGAAGTCCATGGAACCTTCTTTTTCCGGTTACCGGTACTGAAATAGTCTTTTATGTTACAATCCCGCTCAGACAAACATGGTGTGCACTTAGGTTATGTTCTAGGTTTTCATCCCCAACACATGTCGATACGCTTTCTTTGAGGTTAACATACACAAAAATGAAAAACAAAAAGTTGAAAATCGCTCGGCGAGATGAGTTTACTGCACTCTATACGTGAATATCCTTACTATTTTGCGCTGTTGCCATATTGAAATCCTTGAACTTGAGATCAAATTGAACTAGGATCTCGGAATCCGCGAATAGTTTTATACAACATGGACGACGACTGAACTTGGTTCAGATTTTGAACTCCAGTTAATTTGATCCCCAGTCAAGCGATCTTTATACAATCGGCCCTTAGGATTTCTTTACACTTGGCGGTAACTAAAATTCAGATCACAGAAAAATTGTCTATCCCTGGAAAAGTTGTGCTGAACAGATCATTACTCTTAACTTAGTTATGGCATACTTCAAGAAACGAAATAAGCTTCTTGCAATAGCATTTATAGATTTTAAGAAAACATATGATTCTATACATAAACCTTTAATTAAAAAAAAATAAAAATAGGAATTTTGGACTCCATCAGAAACTAATTAAACTTGTAGACCTTACTTTAACTATTAAGTTTAGAGAGGAACACATACAAATTGGTAGTTCTAAACATAAGAAAATGGTTTAACAGGGTGTCTACTACTCTGGAAAACTCGGGGAATTGTCAGGGTATTTTAATGACACTCAGGGAATTTTAGTTTTACAAGGTCCAACCTTGAATAATTGGAAATTAAGAATTTAAGAATTTAAATTTTGATGTGGGAAAGGTATATTCTGGTAATGATTATTGTAGACAAGCAGTAGTGCCCGGCTTCGCCTGGTGGATTTATTTGTTTTATGGATGATAATGAATACTACTACAGAACTGGCACCAGAAAAAAAAAACTGTATGTATAACTTTTTGTGGTGGTGGTGGTGGTGGTTGTAGTGAGGGTGATAAGCAGTACAGTATAATGGGCATAAAATTTAGATCATTTTCCCCTAATGATAATAATGAATAGGGAAATGGCTATTTAATAACTACAGCACTGACACATGTAATTTACAAACAAATTTCTAAAAATGATTAGAAAGAGGAGTAAGTGAAATAAGACACTGCCTTGGAACTACATCTCATTGTCTGTTTGAAATGTAGAGACCAATAGTGTCGTCTTTTCTCGCATAACGCCGTAGGAAAATAATCAGAACACTTTAGAAAACTTCGGCTGTCCCGAGCTCCTGAGGTAGCAATAGTATAATTTATGGCCATATAGCGCTCAACGATAAGTTTCGGAATAAATTACGGTGAATTTGAAAGCAATATTCTCCATTTTAGGTCCTTATTGAATATGTTCACTAATAAAACTATTAATAATGTCCGTCTTTTCAATACAATGTTAATAATCTATTTATACAACTTGGTTCATGTTTCGTACAGTCGTCTATACTTCCCAAATATACATTAAGACATAAACAAATATGATGCACACTATCAAATACATACAATGAAAATATTCCATAGATAAAACAGTGCAATAGTTTGTGACATTCAAAGAAGAAATAAAATTATGTTGTAAATATTCCATAGATAAAACAGCACGATAGTTTTGCGACATCCAAAGAAGAAATAATATTATGTTGTAAAATTACACCAAAGCCCATATGAGCCTGATTGTATTAACTTTGAAAATGTTGTGTGTTATCTCCTAATATGATGTTAACCCAATTAAACAGCGAGAAAATCTGAGAAACTACAAAGAAATTTGAAGTGACTGTCCTAAATGTTTAAGTGGAAAACATGAAAACTGCTGTAAGCTGCTAACTCACACTCACCTCCTGACTCGAGTCATAGCTACATATGAACTGGCGCAACCTCGTGCTAAAACGACTTATTTCCGAGTCTGTTCTTCGTGCGCGAGGTTGCGCCAGTTCATATGTAGCTACAACCTCGCATGACTCGAGTCAGGAGGTGAGTGTGAGTTAGCAGCTTACAGCAGTTTTCATGTTTTCCACTTAACTCTTTCGCTGCGGCAATAGACTTAAGTCGACTTGGCACTTTCCCGCTGCTTCCTACATGATCTTTGTCAACGAAGTGGCTCTTTAATAATGCGTACATGAATATGCATGTTTTGAGCGTGTACTGGGAATTGTTTAAAGCAAAGTCGTGAGTATTACAGTATTTCCTTTGTAGTCTCCCGCCCGGCAACATTCCTCTCGGCCCTCTGACGTCAGTGGACTACCACACTAGTGAGAAGTCATGAGCGCGCCTTCAAAACCATCGACAAAATGGGGCATAAAGGTATGGTCATTGTACGATAGTAAAAGTGGTTTCCTGTGCAGATTTCAGACTTACGTGGGAAAGAACAGTAATGAGACTGATCCAGGGGATACGTTAGGGGAGGAAGTTGTTAGGAGCTTGTCAAAAGACTCGGAAAATACCAGCAGAATTATATATTTCTTTTCAAGCCCTACACTTTCCACTCATCTTGCTGAGAATAGTGTGGGTGCATGCGGAACAGTGAGATGTAACCGTAAAGGTCTTCCTCAAGAGATGAAAGGTCTGAAGATGAATAAAAGACAGAAACCCAAGTTCTGGCATCATCCAACTAAAAAAATGCTTGCATGTTCGTGGCAAGATACCGTCTGGGTAAATATGCTCACGACCGTCCACTCGTCTGAGGTTGTGAAGGTTAGGAAGAGATCAAAGAGGGCTTCAACCGGTTATGTTACCCGTGATAAACCTAAATAAGTTGTGAATTATAATCATGAAATGAATGGTGTTGGCAAGTTCGATCAGCTGAAAACGAATTACGCATACGTGCACAAGAAAATCAAGTGATATCAGGTCTTGTGGTATTTCATCATAGAAACAACCCTAGTCAATGGAAGAATAGTGTACAATAAGGTCCATAACAAGAAAACAAGTGCTCATGACTTCAGAGATGATGTAATAACAGGACTTCTAGAAAAGTACAAACGCGCTCCACCTGCGAAACACGGCCGAAGATCTTCTGGCGGGATACCGCTCGCGCGTCTCACGGAGAGGCACTTCATTGGGGAACGACAGGACAAAAGTCACAAACCCAACTGTGTTGTTTGTTTCATATTGCCGGTACGGTGTTCAAAGAAAGGAAAGGGGCTGTTTAAGAGGAAACAAACAATACCGTATTTACTCGAATACGACCCGACCCTGAATAAGACCCGCACCCTGATTTTGAAGAACAAAATTAAAAAAAATAAAATACTCAAAACTATTTACAATCTTTACTAAATAAACAGAATAGCATTTCTACAAAACAGTTCTGAAGTCGTCCTAAAATAACACACAGAAACAATTAAAAATACAAATAAAAGACACAAACACTTCATTCATCGTCATCAGAAGTACCAACTTCGGAACTTTTTTCACCATCACTTTCCCACATAATGTCGTCATCACTGCCATCCATAGCATTGGAAATACTACATTTCTTGAAGCTCTTCCGTATGAGATCTCCAGAGATACGATTCCATGCCGTCAAAATCCACGAACAGAGCAGCTGAACTTCCGGGCGCTGAATACGACCAGTTGGGGTCAGTGTGTGCGTATCGGCCGCCATCCACTCCGTATACAGCTGTTTCAAGGCTGCTTTGAACGGTCGGTTCACGCAGACATCCAGTGGCTGTGGCATAGACGTCATCTCACCCGGGATGATTGCTAGGTCGGTTTTCCCATCCTTGACGAATTTCTTCACAGCGTCTGTTGTATGGCCGCGGTAACTGTCCAGAACAAGCAAGCTCTTTCGTCGTAATAATGCACCAGGGCAACGTTGCCAGACACACTTTAACCAGTCTTCCACCAGTGAACTGCCCATCCAACCAGAGTCCTGAGTTCTAACGATAACACCAGCGGGTATATTTTTTGGAAGAGTCTTTCGCTTGAGAACAACGTACGGCGGAAGTTTGGTTCCATCAGCGAGTATACACAACATTACCGTGCACCGTTGTTTCTCATTACCTCCGATAGTCACACTTTTAGATCCTTTAACATTCACAGTACTGTCCAGTGGCATTTCAAAGTAGACTGGCATCTGATCTGCATTACCAATTTTGGAAAGCAAATATGAATTTTCCTTCCGCAACTTAATTATGTGACGCTGAAAGGAAAGGAACTTTTCTTCATAGGCACCAGGAAGACGCTGCGCCTTTGTATGCTCAACCCATTTCTTTCATAAAAATTTTGATTCCATCCTCGGCGTGCTTTAAACCCTACCGTAGAAAGTTCCTTTGCGATCTGTAATGCCTTTAATTGACACATTTCGGTCGACACCCCATTTCTCAATTCTCGCCTTTCTGTTACGTATTTATAAGGTTGTTTTTCAATTTCCGGAAACTGTACACTCAGTCCGCGGAAAGCTCTACGAGCACCACTACTTGTTAGCAACACGTTTTTTTTCTTTCTCCAATCTCGAATACATGACTCGTCAATATCATATTTCCTACCGGCGGCAAGATTTCCAATAATTTCAGCTTCCTTCACAACTTTCAGCTTCTCACTCACAGTAAACGACCGCAAAAGCTTTGTAGAACTCATGTTTACACTCGGAAAACGTGCGCGAGACTGGATGACGCCACCTGCTTACGGTAAAACAAAGTGATAGCCGGAAGAAGGCTAGCACCATCTAGTGAATACTCGCAACACCTGATATCGCGCGTGGCGGGCAATTTAAATCTTTAAAATCAGGATGACTCAAATAAGACCCGCACCCCAATTTTTCACGTCCACATTTTGTTTAAAAATATGCGGGTGGTATTCGAGTATATACGGTATTTTATTGCAAGACTTGCCCAGGACAGCCCCCAGTGTGTCCAACTACCTGCTTCGGAAGTTATCACACCAAGGTAAACTTCAAGGTCACATGCCAGTGTTAGATTCCATTGAACCAAGGACCACCTGATATATATCAAGGGTAAAACATCTACTTTGTGAGTTTCATGTGTTATCCTATGATTCAAAATGAATGAAAATGCTCACTAAAGAAAACTTCAAAGTCACGTGTATGTTAATGTTTCATCGAACCAAGGACCACAGAATGGATCATAAAGGTGATATATATTTATTTTCTGTTTCATGTGTTATATGACTTATAATTAGGGATTGGAAAAATTCGCGATCGCGAATTTTGCGAATTATTAAATGAAGTAATACACAGATGGTAATGTGTTTTAATAACCCTAAAAATGGCGAAAAAAATTGGTTTTTGAAGTCGCGAAATTTCGCGAATTTCGCATGAAGACGCGAATTTCGCGAATTATGCATGAATTTTGCATGAAAACGCGAATTTTAGCTTATTTCGTTTTTTTCTTTACAGTGCACTTACGATAATTTGCGGCATTAATGCACGAATTTCCGCGAAATATTGAAAACTGCGAACTATCTACAGTAATGTTTTTAAGCATAGCAAAGAGAAAACTATTGGTTAAAAATATCGAAATGTATTTTATGAACATGCAAAGAAATAAATATAATACTTTATAACATAGTATTGTAAGACACACTATGTGGATTTTACCAATATTAAAAACTAAGAAAAATGACTGTCATCACTTTTGTTTTCTTCATCTTGATTTTCTATATAAGAGATAAGTGTGACTATAGACACAGTAGCTTGACTGTGGGAACTTTCGGGATTTCCGTTGCATCACTTACGCATTCTGTATGTACTGGATCTCGGTTTACCTCGCTGACAGTCGAATTCCATACAATATCCTCATCTCTGAAACCATGATTGTCTTTATCGAAGTCTACAACTGGATGCCACTTTCTTCTGCATCTTGACATTCATCCAGGTATTGCCCTAATGTCATCGTAGTGAGACCACCTTGCCTGTTTAAAATATCATTGTCACAGAAGCCGACAAACGCTTGTTTTTGTGCGAGTGTAGTAGCGGTAATCTTCTCCCATGACTTTACTGCATGGAGAGCATCCAACAAACACGGAAAGATTGGAAAGTTAACGGTAGATAGCGGGCCTCAATTTCTGCATCCAGCAATCTCTAACAATCTGGGAAGTCATCCTAGTAAGTTACAGTACTTAGTTATTGAGGTTTTAAGGACCGGAACAGCAAGGTCATCTGCCCCTTCATCCTAGTATCTACTCGACGCGTGGCGTCATATAGTTCGCCTTTCAGACATGAATATCTAGAAGACAAGTATCCAGATCAAAATGTACCACTGTTTCCTGAACCGGTATTAGCCAGGTGGTCTTCTTGGTTTCATTCTGTAGTGTGCCTGTCAGAGTACTTGAAAGATATTTTGCAATTTATGAGTGAAGTAGTAGGGACTGATAACTCTGGTGTTGATTTTCACAACAATGCTTCACATGACGAAATACTTGAGTTTCAAAGAATTTGGCACAGACATCGCTGACCTCATCCCCTTATTAGAAGGCCACATCCAACTGTTCACCTTCTAGATGGACATCTACAGACAATTCAGCAAGCCCTTAAACTTGCTGTTTCTGGAAAGTACGGTACCAACATTAAGGAGCAGTTGGAGGGTTGTGGAAATGTGTTAAAAAGAGGGAAAACTCATTCAGTTTTAGTAAATACTGTGTCCCATGCTCTTGGAAAATTAATCAGCTTGAGATCCGTTGACCCTGGGAACAGGATTTTCAAATGTGTGCGTTTGATCCAGCAGAAATTCATTGGCACAATGAACTTAAATGAGGACACTGCAAAGAAAATTAAGAAGTTGCCGTTCTGTGGAACACTCGAAGAAAGTGAGGTGTTAAGAGGATACATCACAAAAGTGACAAAGAGGAAATCTGACATTCTACGGATCGGAGCGTGGAATGTTAGAAGTCTGCTAGGAAGTGGAAGGTTAGAAAACTTAGAAAGGGAAATGGATAGGTTAAGGTTGGATTTGGTTGGGATTAGTGAAATACGCTGGCAGGAAGAACAGGACTTTTGGTCAGGAGACTATAGGGTCATTAGCACTAAATCAAACAATGGCCAAGCAGGGGTTGGTCTCATATTGAGTAGGAAACTTGGACAGCGGGTGGAATATTATGAGCAATATAGTGAACGGATTATAGTAGCAAAAATCGATACTAAACCTACGTGCACCACAGTGGTACAAGTCTATATGCCTACCAGTCAAGCTGATGATGAGGATGTTGAAAAGGTCTACGAAGAAATAGATGAAATTCTGAGGTATATCAAAGGTGATGAAAATGTTATAGTAATGGGAGATTGGAATGCTGTGGTAGGAAAAGGGAGAGAAGGGAAGATAGTAGGAGATTTCGGTTTAGGTGAAAGGAATGATCGAGGAAGCAGGCTGATGGAATTCTGCACCGAGCATGAGTTGGTCATAGCTAACACCTTATTCAATAACCACAATAGAAGAATATACACATGGATGAGACCAGGAGATACAGGGCGTTACCAAATCGACTTCATTATGGTCAAGCAGAGGTTCCGAAACCAGATTTTGGATTGTAAAGCATATCCTGGTGCTGACATAAACTCTGACCACAATCTGGTTGTAATGAAATGCAGATTAAAGTTGAAGAAACTGAAGAAAAGTCAAAAGCCAAAAAGGTGGGCAATAGACAGACTGAATGTAAAGGATGTAAACGAAAGATTCAGGAAGAATATAAAAGAAGGACTAATGAAAAACCCTAAACAAACTTCAATTGCAGACGAATGGGCACTTTTGAAGAATGAAATAACAAAATCCGCAGAAGAAAACATTGGTAGGAAAGAAAGAATAGGTAGAAAACCGTGGATCACTCAGGATATACTAGAATTGATGGATGAAAGGCGGAAACACCAGAATGTAAGAGATGAAAAGGGGAAAGCAGAATACAGACGTCTGAGAAATGAGGTCAACAAGAAGTGCAAGGAAGCGAAAGAAGAATGGTTGAAAGAGAAATGTGCAGGTATAGAAAATTGTCTGAAATTAGGAAAAGTAGACACAGCTTATCGAAGGATTAAGAATACATTTGGGAAAAAGAAGACTAAGTGCTGTAATATTAAGGACACAAACGGTAAGCCTCTAACAGATAGGGAAGAAAAGGTTGAGAGATGGAAAGCTTACATAGAGATTTGTATAAGGGAAAGGAGATTGAGAATCATGTAATGGAAAGGGAGGAGGAAAGTGATGAGGATGCGAAAGGAGATTTAATATTGAGATCAGAATTTGATAGAGCTTTGGAAGACTTAAGCAGGAACAAAGCACCAGGCATAGATGATATACCGATTGAGTTGCTACGCTGCATAGGAGATGAAGGTCTGATCAGGTTATTTCACTTGGTGTGTAGGATTTATGAGACAGGTGAGGTACCCGCTGATTTCAAGAAGAATGTAATCATCCCTATACCAAAGAAAGTGGGAGCTGACAGATGTGAAGATTACCGTACAATCAGCTTGATTACTCATGCTTCAAAGATCCTGTCTAGAATAATTTACAAGAGGATTGAAAGCCAGATAGAAAGGGAGTTGGGTGAAGACCAGTTTGGTTTCAGGAGAAATGTTGGAACAAGGGAAGCTGTACTAAGTCTTAGGCTGATTTTGGAAGGTAGAATAAGGAAAGATAAGAGAACGTTCATGGCATTTGTAGACTTAGAAAAGGCTTTTGATAACGTTGATAGGACTAAATTGTTTGACATTTTGAAATCTATTGGAATCAAGTACAGGGATAGGAGGGTGATCTACAATCTATACAGAATCCAGACAGCATTCTTTCGAGCTGAAGGACATGTGAGAGAAGCTGATATTCAGAAAGGTGTTAGGCAAGGCTGCAACTTATCAGCCATACTTTTCAATCTTTACATTGAACAAGCAATGAAGGAAATTAGAGAAAAATTTAAAGTGGGAGTGAAGATTCAAGGAGAAATAATTTCAACTCTGAGATTTGCTGATGACATCGTCATCTTGGCCGACAAGCCTGAGGATTTGAATGAGTTTTTGAATGGTATGGACTCCGTCTTACGGAAAGAATACATGATGAAAATTAATAATTGTAAAACAAAAATACTAGAATGTAGCCGAAATAAATCAGAAACCTCTATGGACATCAAATTGGCAGGTGAAAAGCTGAAGGAAGTATGAGACTTCTGTTACTTAGGAAGCAAAATAACCAGCGATGGACGAAGAAAAGAGGATATAAAAAGTAGGTTGGCTCAGGCAAGGAAAGCATTTCTACAAAAAAGGAATCTGTTGACATCGAATATAGATTTAGGTATTAGGAAGTCATTTTTGAAAGCCTTTGTCTGGAGCGTGGCGCTCTATGGAAGTGAAACTTGGACTATTGGTGCAGCAGAAAAGAGGAGAATTGAAGCATTTGAAATGTGGTGTTTCAGGAGAATGATGAAGATCAGATGGGTAGATAGGGTTACAAACGAAGAGGTATTAAGACTAGTGGGAGAGGAGAGATGTTTCTGGCGACTGCTAATGAAGAGAAGAGATAGGTTAGTAGGACACATACTAAGACACCCAGGAATAGCAAGCTTAGTTATGGAAGGAAGGGTCGAGGACAAAAACTGTAGGGGTAGACCAAGGTTAGAATATGTTAAACAGATTGCCTCGGATGTAGGGTGTGGTAGCTATGTAGAGATGAAACGATTAGCTCAGGACAGGGAGGCATGGATATCTGCATCGAACCAGTCAAAAGACTGAAGACTCAAACAACAACAAGAGGATACAAAGAACTGCAAACTTTAATCAAGAAGCAGATGCATGACCGGACCAAGACAGACATTGTTGGAATTTTGCAAGGAATGACATTTGTATTTCCAAAGTTCTCAGAATCTGTGTTGAAAACCATTTGGATCCCCTGTTCAAACGCTGTGAACTTTTGTTTTTCAGTTTACACTAGCACGTTAAGTGATATGCGTCACCGTTTGTCACAAGAGAATTTGGATCTCTTCACTAAAGTATACTTTGAAGGATGACTGAAATGTGTTGTGTTAGCAGGTTATCCATGATATTTAAAGAATCCCACCTAAAATTTATGACTTTGAAGGTACCGAAAAGTGCACTTGAAACCACCGAATTTGCCACTTTAAAATACCGCTTTCTTCACTCTGAAATCACCGAAAAATTCCAATCCCTACTTATAATAAATGAAAATCCACATTAAAACTTATTTTCAATATCTTCATTAAATTATGCAGTGAGGGGTTTTGTGATGTCAGAAATGCAGCAGCGAAAGAGTTAAACATTTAGGGCAGTCACTTCAAATTTCTTTGTAGTTTCTCAGATTTTCTCAGATTTGCTCGCTGTTTAATTGAGTTAACATCTCATTAAAAAAAAAAAAAAAAAAAAAAAAATGGAATTCTTCTTGACTTTTCAAATCCTAATCACAGCTCAGTTACAAACATACACTACATACGTCACGTTGGGTGGGTCGGAAGTCACGTAAATAGAAGGCCGCGAGATTTGAATTTACACAAAACATTAAGCTTGACAAAAACAATCAAGACAGCGGACCTATAGTAGACAGTGTTCCTCGTAGGGTTTCAAAGGGTAAGTATACACATTTAGGTTCAGATCGGTGAAACGGTGTAAAATTGTGTCAAAGGGCCTAAATACAGGGAATGGAGTGATCTGTCCGAAATTTAAAGTGGACAGTGTTACCCGCAGTGTTCCAAAGGGTGTGTATACAAATTTTGGTTCAGATCGGTGAAAAGGTGTAGATTTGTGCCAAAGGGCCTAAATTCAGGGAATAGAATGGTCTATCCGAAATTTCATGTAGACTGTGTTACTCGCAGGGTATAAGTATACAAATTTTGGTTCAGATCTGGGAAACGGTGTAGATTTATGCCAAAGGGCATAAATGCAGGGAATGGAGTGGTCTATCCGAAATTTAATGTAAACAGTGTTACTCATAGGGTTCCAAAAGCTAAGTATACTCATTTTGGTTCAGATCTGGGAAACGGTGTAGATTTATGCCAAAGGGCATAAATGCAGGGAATGGAGTGGTCTGTCCGAAATTTAATGTAAACAGTGTTACTCATAGGGTTCCAAAACCTAAGTATACTCATTTTGGTTTAGATCTGTGAAAAGGTGTAGATTTGTGCCAAAGGGCCTAAATGCAGGGAATGGTTCGGTCTGTCATAAATTTCATGCAGACAGTGTTACTCGCAGTGTTCCATAGGGTATGTATACACATTTTGGTTCTGATCGGTGAAACGGTGTAGATTTGTGCCAAAGGGCCTAAATGCAGGGAATGGAGTGGTCTATCCGAAATTTCATGTAGACTGTGTTACTCGCAGGGTTCCAAAGGATAAGTATACAAATTTTGGTTCAGATCGGTGAAACGGTGTAGATTTGTGCCAAAGGGCATAAATGCAGGGAATGGAGTGGTCTGTCCAAAATTTAATGTAAACAGTGTTACTCGTAGGGTTCCAAAAGCTAAGTATACTCATTTTGGTTTAGATCTGTGAAAAGGTGTAGATTTGTTCCAAAGGGCCTAAATGCAGGGAATGGACCGGTCTGTCATAAATTTCATGCAGACAGTGTTACTCGCAGTGTTCCAAAGGGTTTGTATACAAATTTTGGTTCTGATCGGTGAAACGGTGTAGATTTGTGCCAAAGGGCCTAAATGCAGGGAATGGAGTGGTCTGTCCGAAATTTAACATCATCATCATCATCAAGTTTCCACTCCATTTTCCCGGGTGAGGTTTACAAGCGCTCTCCATTTTGGTCGATTCATGTACCACTGCTCCTTCAAGACTTCATCCCAGTTGATTCCCTTAGATGTGATATCTTCCTTCACTTGGTCCAGCCATCTCCTCCTAGGTCTTCCAACAGGTCTCTTTCCAGTAATCTCAGTATGTAACCATTGTTTTGCAATTCTTCCTTCTGCCATACGTTTGACGTGACCAAACCATTGCAAACGTGTCCTAGTTATGGTCTCCTTCAGGGACTGATTTATTTCAGCTTGTTCTCTTATCCTCTCATTTCTTACTTTGTCTTTCCTAGTTTTTTGAAGCATGCTTCTTAGAAACTTCATTTCTGAAGCCTGAAGTCTGCTGTCATCTTTTTTGGTAGTTGTGCATGTTTCCAACCCATAAGTCAATATAGGGACAAAGTATGTTCGAAACAGAGTTTGTTTTAATCTTAGTGGCACTTGCTTATTCCAGAGTAGATATCGAACTTGCTGATAGAATTGACTTGATTTCTGAATATGGTTATTTAATTCACTTGATATTAAGCATCCAAGGTACTGATACTGGTTTACTGTTTCCAATTGTACACCCTCCAGCATTATATTATCTTTACTTCTCTCTCTGTTAACAGACATTGCAGCAGTTTTTGTAGCACTTACTTTCAGTCCATATTTTTTTCAAATGATCATTCCAGACGTTCAGCCTTTCCTGGACTTCCAGCTCACTATTTCCCCAGATAACTATATCATCTGCAAAAGCAAATGCTTGAAGATCCATATTGGTGCTCTGCTTCACTTCCTTTATGATCTCATCCATGATGGTGATGAATAGTAATGGTGAAAGGGCACTGCCTTGTTGCACTCTTCTCGATGTCTGGAACCAATCTGAATATCCATTTCCTACTTGAACACAGCTGTAGTAGTCATCGTAAAGCATTTTTACTCTCTGAATGAGTTCCATAGTCACATTCTTCTTTTTAAGACACTCCCATATAGTTGTTCTAGGGACACTATCGAATGCTTTTTCGATGTCTAAAAACACAAATGTCAAATTACGATCTTTCTCCCAGTGCTTTTCCAATATAATTTTCAGTGCGAATATGAGGTCTATAGTTGATCTATCTTTCCTAAATCCATATTGTTCTTCTTGCAGTTGGGGTTCAATAATTTTCCTTAATCTTTTCTCAAGAATCTTCTCAAATATTTTTAAACCATGAGACAGTAAAGTAATACCTCTATAGTTGTTGCACTTTTTTTTCGACTTCCTTTCTTAAACAGGGGAACTATAACTCCCTTCTTCCAGTCATCTGGTATTATTTTATCCTTCCATATTGCCCCTATTACCCTGTATAGCCATTGAATTCCTTGTGGGCCAGCAGCTTTAATTATGTCTGCACTTAGTTCATCAAAGCCAGTAGCTCGTTCATTGCGCATACTTTTAAGGGCTGATTCTACTTCACTCCAAGTTGGTGGCGTTTCTTCAGATATATTATCACTTGACTGAATCTGTGCATTAGGACTGGAGTCCTTCTTTATACCATTGTATAAATTCTCAAAATATAATTTCATGATTTCTCTTATTTCTGTCTTTTCCCTAGTGATGCTCCCATCTGGTTTCTGTAAAGCCGTTATTTGCTCATAACTACACTACTCCTGGTATTTTTAACAACACTGTACAGCAATTTGGAATTTGCTTTACTATCTTCTTCCAATTTATTTGTAAAATCAATCCAAGACTTTTGCTTTTTTTCTGCTACTATTCGTTTCACTCGCAGTCTACAATCTCTGTATGCCTGTTGTAATTCACTCAATTTTAATTAATCTTTTCCATCTCCTTTCTGAATTTCTTTATCTCGAGCCTTTCTTGCTTCATTTTTCTTCTGAACTGCACTCTTTACTTCATTATTCCACCAGGCTGTTTTTCTTTCTTTTACTTTACTACTAGTTTTGCCACATTTCTACAGCAGCTCCAACAAGACATTCTTTGAATCTGTTCCACTCTGTATTTCCTCCTTGTGTTCTGTCTCTAGGTATTTTGGAGGCCACCTTTTTAGTATACATCAGTTTGTTTTCTACTTTTTTCAGTTCCCAGGTTTTAATCTTTGGTTTTTTGGTGTTCTGTGGTGTGTGGATTTTTACATTTTTGATGATTGCAAGAAGCAGTCTGTGGTCGCTATCTATGCTCTCACTTGGCCTAAACTATTCCTCTTGAATCTGGCTATCATATAAAAAAACAAACTTTGTCATACTACCCTTTATTGAAGCACTTTGAGTACAAACTCTGTTTACTCAGGGAATTTTCTGATTAATCCTGGAAAAATCAGTGAATTGTCAGGGAAATTCCGCTGTAACAAACACCAGTATAACGAAATTTTCAGAATAACTTTTTTTTTTTTGTCCTTTCCCTTTTCCCTATTTTGTTGTGTATTAAAATATTGCATTTTAACAAATTTCATAGTTTCAGTTAGCGAATTAAAATTGAGCTTTTTTTTTAAACAAATTTGAACATATTTTCTCAAAATTAAAAATAAAAATAATCCTGTTTTATGACCAACACTTTTCTTGTTACATTATTTCGTTATTCAGACGATATGATCACCATTTTCCATATATGCACCGTACGCGTGTAACCAATATGCTTCGCCCGTCATCCAATGTAAGATGTCACTGAGTAGGAGCGCCAAGTTTGCAATCCACCAATGAACGCTACGCTTTGTCTAAGACTTCACTCGATTGGCTGAGTAGGAGCACCAAGGTTGCAATCAACCAATGAACGCTAGGGTTTCGTAGCTTTGTGTAACCAATAGGCTTCACCCATCAACCAATGTAAGACGTCACACTACCGGTATTGGCCGAGTAGAAGCTCCAAGTTTAACTCTTATACGCTCAGCGAGCCGATCGGCTCAAGTGGCTTGGCTTAAGACACTCACGGTGCCGATCTATCAGCTCTGTGTTCGAATGGCTGTATTAGTGACTAATTGGACTCCCAGATGGCAGGAGAAGATTGGCATAGTAGCATTTGAGTTTGGTTTACACTTTTCTCGACAGATAGAGACACTACATTGCCGCATTAGTATGAAACAAATGAAATGATAAAGCCGCGTATGAATGTTTACCGCATGGCATCTTGACCTGTTCTGTGTGCGAGTAAAGTCATACTTTGGGCTTTAAATTACATGTTTGGCCTTGATATTTTGTTTCCATTTTAATACTAGTTTATTATTTGTTATATTTTGTTTATAATTAACGTTTATCTGTGTTATCAACTGAAGTGTAGCGTTGAATATTTCGTGTTCTTACGTTTTTGTGATGAGTGTAGGCCAAATTTTTTTCAATGGCCGGGCCGAGTTCTAGACTAAATGATTGTGAAGTATTGGATTATTTAGAGGCTGTAGACGATGACAGTGACTTTATTGCCGAGAGTGATTCTGATTTTATAGGAAGTGATGATAGTGCCCCAGAAATAACCCCAATAGCTGCTCACAGATTATCTGACAGTGAAGATGATGATTATGATATTATGAATGATGGCGACTACATGGAGGTTCTGTCGCCTGAAAATCCTCTCCCTCTCCCATTTCAATATCATGAATTATCTGGGCCTAAACACATGCCACCTCCTGATTCTCTGCCAACAGCTTATTTCCTTTTGTTTTTCACAGATTTTCTTCTTTCTCTTATGGTGACAGAATCTAATCGGTATGTCCAGCAGTTCATCACCAGTAAGGGAGATAATGTTCCCACCCCTCTGAAGAATTAAGTCAGGATCACAATGTTTGAAATGAAAGGATTTATTGCATGCCTTCTAGATATGGGTATCAATAGAAAACCAACCATTGCCTCTTACTGGTCCACTATGCCTTCTCAGTTCAGCCCATGGTTCCCTAAAATGTTTTCAAAACATAGGTTCTCTCACTTGCTGAGATTCTTTCATCTTGTCAACAATGAGGGAATGCCAGGGCCTGTGCAAAATATCAACCTCTAGTGGATCATGCCAACAGGGTATTTAGGCACCACTATACACCACATCAGCAGATTAGCATTAATGAGTCTCTTGTGGGGACTAAAAATAAAACTAGCCTTCTCCAATACCTGCCGAACAAACACCACCATCGCTGGGGTATCAAATTTTGGATGCTGTGTGATTCAGTTTCCAATTACTGCCTGTTTTTTTTTACCTACAGAGGTGCCAGATCTCAAGAAGACAGAGACAATATTCTAAAACATGGTTTGGGATACGGTACATCGTTGTGAAGAAACTTTTAGTCATGGGTGGCTACCTCAACAAGGGTTATCATGTCTTTGTTGACAATTACTTCATGTCTGTACCACTTGTATGCCCTCTGTACAAGCTGGGTACATACATAACAGGAACTGTTAGGAGGAATAGGAAATTGCCTCTGAATTTTAAAAATAAATTTGCTGTTGGACAGAAACAATATTTTAGGTCAGGTCCAATGTTAGCATGTGCATTCCGAGAGAAAAAGTCCCAGAAAAACCCAGTCATGCTTCTATCTAGCCATGGAATAGCCCAAGAACAGGAAATTCCAGCAACCCACAACAGTGCCAACAGCAAAACTAAACCAGCAATAATATCTTATAATAAATGTATGGGTGGGATTGACACATCTGACATGATGTTGTATAGCTACCTTGATGAGAGGCAACTGTACGTTACTGAAAGAAGGTGGCTTTCAATATCATTGCTAGAATGGTACTAAACAGTTACATTCTTTATAAGGAAAACAATAAGGGAGCAGGGAAAATAAAATCTAGACTGAACTATACAGTATCAATAATTGAGAGCCTAGGGGAGGAATGGATTTCTACAAAATTAAGTGCGATTAATGATCAAAGAGGACCAATGGGGGTGAGAAAACTTCCCGAGAAGAAAGAATCGAACTGTGTTGTATGCAGCACCAAAGAGAAGAGGGGGAGGGCCTGAACAGTATGCACTAGGTGTAACAAGGGTCTGCATGGAGAGTGCTTTCCTAAGCACAAATGCTGACCCAGGAAGGTACATGTACAGTTCTTTAAATTAGGTGCTATAATTCATAGCTGGATAAGAATACAAAAAATAAAATTATATCATGTTATACAGAATTAATTGCTCTTGTTTTCAGTATGACTGGTCAAGAAGATCACTAAAGAACAGATTACTTTTTAGCATTTTAAAACATATTTTTATTTTTGTAATTTTGTGTTCCAAGTCTCAATATATATATATTTTTTTGTGGTGAAATATGTCACTATCAATTTTGGGAAATATTCTTCCTAAAACTACATTGAATAATGTGCTAGTGTGATTTTTTTTAAATTTTTGTAACTGTAGATCTCTTCATGCAGTGATTTTTTACATTTTTACATGCATAATCATGAAAAATGGCCTGAGTGTTTTGGGCATGACTAGTGAATATAGCCTGAGAGCAAAAGCGTTAAAATCCGTCAATGAAAGTTATGGTTTCATATCTTGTCTAGTCTGTTTTGTTTTGCATTCTTTGTATTGCACTTCGAAGTGGTGTTTGTGGCAGTCTTCTTCTCTGTTTCATTTTAAACACATTTTAAACACATTTTATTTGTTGCAAGAACCGTCTGTGTTTGTGTGACACGTTATTGGTATATTAATGTGAACTATGTGAATAATACGTGCTCGGTTGTGTTGACAAATATTAATAAGATGTGATCATTCAGCATCATCACTCACTCCTTAATTGATGCATTCTCCCTCCCTATGTTCAAATAGAAATAAAGTTTGCATTTCCATGTCTGATTCCCCTGTGCCCATTCCATTCTGTTTCTTAAAATATAAGATGTTTTCTTAGCAAGGGATAGTAGGGAATAGTGGTGAATAAGTGAGGTTATAGTAGTGGGCATTTTGATGGTTATGAACATCGCAGTATTTGTACGAAGTGTAGGCTACATACAAATAAAGTAATTTCCTTCTCATCCAATAAATGTTGAACTTTTTCATGAATAAAGGCATGTTAAAGTAATATAGATCGTGCAACGATTATAACACCTGGTGAATTCTTGGGAATTGACTTATTTCAGTATAACAAAATTTCACTATAACAAATTAATTTCTGAGGTCTCCAAAATTTCGGTATACTGGTATTTTACTGTAGTGGGTTTTGGTAGACATTCTGTTTAAACTGTTTAGGATATGCAGATTACCTTGCATTATTAGTCGAAAATCTTCAGGAAATGGAGCGTCAATTCAGATATTTGCATGAAACTGTTCAGAATATAGGTCTTAGAATTTCTTTTAAAAAAAAACTGAAATCATGTTAATAGCCCAGGCATTTTAGGATTTAAGGTTGAAGAAAATCATGTAAAGCTAATTTTCTGAGAATTTAACAATTTGACCCTGGGGAACAACATACTAAAATTCTCCAAGCTTTCGATGCCGGCCTCCTTGTTTTCCAGGCCTAGAAACCTGGAATTCCAGGATATTCCTGGAGCGCCCGTAAAAGCTGAATCGTTTATCCATAATTGACAAAGTATGGTATCAAATGAAACAGGAGAACATGCAGGTTCTAAAAAACGTAAGAAAAGCAACATTCGGTCACTTCCGGTCGATAAATAGAAGAAAAACGCGCAAAATTCAATTTTTTAAATTTTGTTTTCAATCAATGCAGTTTTAAGTGACCAAAACATGGAGTTAAAGGAAAATAAGCTAAACAGAACAAAAGAGCATGTTTTTAGCTTTCTAGAAGTGTCTTTTGTTTGTTCGTACGTCTAATAATGCACGAGCTACAGCCAGAATAAGTTGAACGCCACGTTGAGTTGGTTACGCGACGCCCATATAAAAATCATAAAACGACGCAAGATTTGCTAAATGAATAACAATCACCGACAAAAAACACACTCTCATGTACAGTTGATAACATGCGTTTTAATGAACATTTGGTTTGTGGTTTTAACAGCGACAAATATGTCATCATCATCTTGCACAGTTTCCAGCCACTGGCCGGGTCTGTTTGGAACACAAGCCTCTCCAACGTCTTCTATTAAATCCATCCTGTCCGAGGCTCATTCCATTTTTGAACAGCGACAAATATAAAAAACAAAAATTATTAAATTAAAAAAATATTTGGTGCAATATTGTACAAGTAGGGGTCGACTAATGTCCTAAGTCGGTGTCTATGGCTGGCACGGCCTCCTCCTGGAGAGTAAAAAGAAAATTAATAGCTCTTTTTCTTGAAATCGTTCGAATGATTACAATGAACGAAATATGTATAAAAAAATATAAATACTAGGCTTATAGACACATAAAAGCATGTTGAAACATGAAATCTATAAACTAAATGTTACAGCAGCAGCTGATATATTTCGTTGCCGTGGTACTGCTTTCCAAGGTAAAGTAGGGGCTGGTGTAGACATCATAACGCCACCCATGTTGTGAAACGTCCCGTGGCCGGTCTGCGTGCGCACATTAACGTCAGTGTTATGAAAGGTATATTGAACAAATTCTTTGTTCGGCTCTGCTTCGCCAAGCTGTTCTTCGCCTGTGTCATTTTCACTGGTCATGAAAGCTATTACGTTATTCTCGTAACAAAGAACCTCGTTGTAGGACACGGAGAAAACCATGTTATGAAGATCTATTAGCTGCTGCGACCCGTAGTGTCGGTGGACATACATGCCAACTGCCAACAAGATAGGAGATAAAAAGGACTTTGGACGACAAGCTGAAATAATTGCCTGCCCAATGGCTTTTTTCTTGGCGGATTTGCTGGTTGCGCCCTCTAACTTGGTCGTGATGATCCGATCAAGAAACAGAGCTAGAGTATTCGGTAGAACGTCGGCATCTAACGACTGCTCTTCTGCGGACGGATATTCCTCCAGATTATATGCATGCGTCCGAATATCTTCTTTTATAATTTGAGCGGCCTTTTCTACAATTCGCCGACATCCATCGGCCTCGGACTTCCCACGTTCCTCGTACCGTTTGTCGTGCAAGATGTTTTCTGCCGTTTCTTTCATATTTACAATGCAGTTTCGACCTGGCAGCTGAGTGATGAAGATTCGCTGGCCATAGTGGCTAAGTAGTTTTTCTTTGAGATACTTTTGCGCGTATGGGCCACATTCCATTTCTTTACATACTTTCTCAAGGTAGTCATGAAGATCACCAAGCGCGAACTGGCAATCTTCATTGGTCTCCAAGAACGTATGTACAGAGCTTTTCAAAGGCGTCGTGTTTTTGGGGGCCGCAGAACGGCCACGGCCAGTCTTGACGCTGCTTCCATCACTCTACAAAACGCCTCCAGATACAAATCGGAGATGACATTCTTGATGATATTTGGCCTCGGCAGCAACAAGGTCTCTTATGCTGTCCACACGAGCACATACAGTACGTCCCCATTCATCGCCACGTTCGATTGCTCGGAGTCGGATGCCTGTAAATAACCGGAATCGTTCGGATCTTGTGGATAATACGTCTGTACTTAACTTCCTTTTTCGTCTCCTTCCGAGACGAGGCCTCTTTGCCACAGAACAGACAATCTTCTTTTAAGTTGAAAGGGTCAACAGAAGAACAAAGAGTAGGCTTTAAGAGCGTTTCCTCATTGGATAATTCTCCTTCGGGCCTTTTATCTAGAGATGCCTTTATCGAACCAGGCCGCGTGTAAGCGATCCTAAAAATAAAATTAGTTAAATATTTACCTGGTTCTACGACGAGAAAGTGGGCCCTCAGTTAGATCTAAATAACCAACTTTGTAGCAGAGTTTCTAAGATCAAAACAAACTCCTGGTCAGTTTTCCTAAATTAAACTTCATTAAGCCCTACTTCGACTAAAAACGTTACTAACATGCACAAAAAGCTGTAAAAACTGTGAGAAGTAAGGTGTAAAAAAGCTTTGGACGGTATCCTAATTTCTAACGTTAAAAAAATAGCTACGGTAACGGATTTACTTTTTTCAAAAACCCTTACTATTGCATAGGTCTTGTTAAGGCGAATACGGTGGTATATGATAAAATTCCAAACGCTCAAATTTAACGGATTTAGAGGCGATTAAAAACATGAAATTCACGTTTGCTCTGTCGCATAAGCGAAGTTATCCCAGCAAGCATCGCTTACAGTTGTCGGCCTGGCGCCCGCGGGTGCTGAGGCGCTCCCCTTTTGCTTACAAAGCTTGAGTGCGTCTTGGGTTCAAATCTCACTCCAACCCAGCAATTTTTTTTCTCTCCTTAGCACTTTAAGCCGCTAGGCCGACGGCTGTGCACATAGCTTGCTGGCATACCTTCCCTTGCGCGACAAAGCAAATGTGAATTGTGCAATTTCAGTTAGCTCGAAATCCGTTAAATTTCAACATTTAACCCTTTGGCTTTCAAGGTAACGATCTATCGGTACCCACGGGTCCTGCAAAAACTGACAGGGTAACGATCCGTCGTTACCCACCTTTTTTTATTATTAGTTCATTATTTACGCGCCAGATAGCAACATTTTTGCACGGAATAAGAAGAGTATATTTGTATCTCACGTTATACTCCACGTGAACTTCCAGCTATCCGTATTTATCGATAATCTTAGAGTCTGAAACATGTGCTCACTGGAGTTCCGAATCTTGTTTACATCGTGATCACCGGCAAACTTCCGTTCATTTCTCTTGTGTTTTCGTACGTGATTATATAGTAAAATTATGTTATATCGTAGGCAATATATTTAGTTAACGTGTTAGTTCATTATTTAAATAGTTTTCTTAGGTAATTAGGTGCATAGTGATAGTGAAGTGTTAGATATAGTTCAGTTAGATTAGGCCTAGTTATTTGCCATGTGTGACATTGCGGATAGACTTCATTTAGCTGAAGATGATATCACTGAATATCTTGATAATTATTCAAGTGATGATGGTGTTACTCTGTCCGAATCGGAAAGTGTAGCGGATAATGATGATCCAGTAATATCTTCATAGGTGAGTGCCACATTATAAGAAAACTGTGTTTTATGCAAAAATGGCTGACATTTTTCAGTGTTACATCATTTTAACATTTTAATTTATACTTGGATCTAATGCACATAGAATCTTGATATTTACTATGCTAGTAAGCAATATTATAGCCTTCCTACCGACATGAATAACAAACTTGGGCTGTAGATACCATTTTCTAGAATTACTTCCAAACTTTCAAAATCTGAAACTTGTAATTTTGATTTCACATTTCTTATTTATTTAACATTAAACCATTTTGGTTTAGAGACATGACTTACTTACAGTAATAATAAGTGATATATACTCTATACGTTTACCATCTTTCATGTTGATATCTTCATTGGTGTGCCTTCCATGTAATTTTAAAACAAGTGTGTGCATAGTGTGGTAAATATGGCTGTCAGTTTTGACACATCCATCAGCTGGGAGCTTGAAAGCAAAAGGGTTAATACTTTATCAATTAGTGTAAAGATCCTATTAAACCCCAACTCCGCACATATACAACTGCCTCAATACCTTAAGCGACTGGCAATAAGTCCTAGGCTTATGGACACATAAAAGCATGTTGAAACATGAAATCTATAAACTGAATTCAACGGTAGTCATTTTTTATTTGTGTTTTTAAGGTACGTCCGTTGTATTTTATAGTATATAGAATACAAAACAGTATGGATTCAGGCCTGGAAGGTCAACAGTTGACCTCATCTTTGCTGTAAGACAGCTACAAGAACACCATTATGAATATGGGAAAGATCTGGTGATGACCTTCTTGGATATTGAGAAAGCATATGATAGTATTAATAGAAACAAGGTATGGGAAGCAATGAGAGCAAAAGCAGTGAACAAGGTGACAGTGGCAAGAGTGAAAGCAATGTACGAGGGAAGCAAAAGCTGTGTAAAGGTGGGAAGGGAGAGAACGGAATGGTTTCAACTGGAGAGTGGTCTGAAACAAGGAAGTGCCCTCTCACCTCTGTTATTTATAGTGGTGATGGATGAAATCATACGAAAAGTGGTAAATAGCATTGGGGAAAGGAAAATGAAGGCAATGTTGTTTGCTGATGACCTTCTGGTATGGGGAGAGGATGAGGAAGATGTACAAGAGCAATTAGATGAGTGGGAGAAGGTAGTGTTATCATATGGGATGAAGTTCTCAGCACAAAAGAGTGAAGTGGTCATCACAACGAGGAGGAAGAACATACTGGATATGGGCAGAACACTTGGAGGACAGCAGTTGCAGAAAGTAGAATGCTTTAAGTACTTGGGAAGCATAATGGAAGAAAAGGGAGGCAATAGGATGGAAATAAATGAAAGGGGAAGGTCCGCAGATGGATTTTTCAAGAGTGTTAGGGGGATGATATGCAATAAAGATGTACCACAAAAATGTAAAGGAATCATCTACAAGACCTACTTTGTGCCAATTTTGATGTATGGTTCAGAAACATGGGTGATGAAGGAAAGGGACAAGAATAAAATACGAGCAGTGGAGATGAAGTTCCAGAGGAGTAGGGTAGGAGTAACAAGAATGGACAGAATAAGGAATGAAAGAGTCAGAGAGATGGTAAGAGAGGAACCATTGCAAAATAGAATCGAGCGATCTAGGCTACAATGGTATGGACATGTGAGGAGGATGCGAGAGGAGAGGATACCGAGGAAGATGTTTGGAATGGAAATGAAGGGAAGGAGGCCAAGGGGAAGACCAAGGGACAGATGGACAAAAGGAGTTAGGAAGAGTGTGGAGGAAAGAGGAGTGTGCTGGGACACAGTGAAAGACGAGAATTGGTGGATGGACAGGAAACGATGGAGAGGCCTATGTTCCAAGCAGACCCGACCAGCGGTCGGAAACTGCTCAAGATGATGATGATGATGATGATGATGATGATGATGATGAGAATACAAAACACACCCTTACCTGCAATGAAGGTGAACTTTCAGAAATTCCGTTGAGGCAAAAGTATCCACCAAGCCATCATTTCGCTTCACGCTTGCGATTTTTAAACTTCTGAGGCCTTTCTTTTTCACTAAACTTACTACACCAACATTTAAAGGTTCTTTACATAAAACGCAATTCCACATTTTCACACAACCTTCTTCACTGTACTTTTATAGTAAGCCTATATCGCAACGTACCACCAATAAACGTTAAACTCAACAACAACACAATAGCAACAACAAGCCTTCCCTTGCACAGTGTAAGCCGCAGCCCAGGAGCAGTAACGAGCATTCGACCTAACAATGTACACGACGTGGCGGCGCGACGCTACCAACTTAATTTGGTGTTCAATTTATTCTGGCTGTAGCTCGTACACTATTAGACGTACAAACAAACAAAAGACACTTCTGGAATTCTATAAACATGCACTTTCGTTCTATTTAGCTTATTTTCCTTTAACCCCATGTTTTGGTCACCTAAAAGCACGTTGATTGAAAAAAAAATTTTTGCACGTTTGTTTGTTTTTTATTCAACCAGAAGTGACCGAATGTTGTTTTTCTTGCGTTTTTTAGAACCTGCATGTTTTCCTCTTTCATTTGATACCATACTTTGTCAAATTTGGATAAACGATTCGGATTTTGTGGGCGCTCCAGGAATATCCTGAAATTCCAGGTTTCCAGGCCTGGAAAACAAGGAAGCCGGCATCGGAAGCTTGGAGAATTTTAGTATGTTGTTCCCCAGGGTCAAATTATCAAATTCTGAGAAAATTAGCTTTACATGATATTTCTCTAGGTTTTACGATTTTTAGACTAAAATGCCTGGGCTATAACGGATCCACCACTCGAAAATGTAATTAGTATTGATGAACAGGAAATGAAAATTGTGGATAAATAGAAATATTTTGGTTAAATTATCACTGGCAGAATAGAATAAATAAATTTAACAAAGCTAAATTACAAAATATACACACAACGGAAAAGAAAAAACCTTATCGATTGCAGAAAAATTAAGACATGAAATAGTTTCACAGCCAGAGGTGACTTATGCTAGTGAAACTATTTTCAAAACTACTCATACAGCTGAAATTGAAACAAAATAAGAAAAATTAGAACATGACTAAATAAACAATATCAAGTTAATGTCCATTGGAGAATAGCTTCAAATAACACAGTCTAAAAGAAATTTGATCCAGTATTGAACACAATTAGAAAGAAACACATCTCTCTCTTTTTTACATAGTGTACAAACATTCAAAACTAGACTTAGTAGAAGAAGAATAGAAAAGTTATGGAATAGCAATACCAAAAACAAATGGATTACAGAAATTAAGGATATTAGACAATCTCAAGAATAAAACAGATAAAATCATGATTGTTAATTTGTGGCTCTTCACATGTGAGACTCCAAACTAAAATAAGTAAAAGGGCAAAATGAAGGGTGTTCTCCACTGAAGAAGGGATGTTGACATCTGAGAGGGGATGAAGAAATATTGTAAGCATAGGAAAGCAAAATTGTCTGTATAATTGATTGTAGTGTACTCTGTTAGCCATAAAATATGAAATATTATTATTAGGCGTTGATAAACCCCTTAAAGGGCAAAGGCCTCCCTCTAGCAGGGTAGCTCTGAGATATTTCATCAGGCTGATGAACAAGAATTCCCCTATTACTTACTGTAAAACCTGGTTAAACTTGATGAAATTTCATAAAGTTTCTAAGTTTACATCAAATTTGGTCTCATCAGATAAATGAGGCCCGGTTATTTCAAAAACCTGTATAATTTGTCATTTGAAAGAACTGTATGAGCTTGCATGAAAATATTCATACAATATTCTCCCCTATCATTAAAAATATTTGGTACCTACTTCCTATGTTCCGAAATGAAATGGTATCTTGAAAACAGCCAGCTGATCGCACGACATGCCTGCGAACACATTAGCCCTCCAGAAAGTCAGCAAGATTTTTGTTTAAGGGGCAGACGCTGATCATGCAACATTGCAAAATCCACTTGCAAGTTTTCCCTGTGATTGCTACTCGGCTAGGATGGAAGGATTCTTTTCATACGAACCAAGAACAGCTCCAATTATTGTATAACATCACGATACCTATTCGCGATATTTTTTCATATATGGCCGTGAACATATTGACTGCTATGGTATCTGGAATCTTGTCAAATGGACCAAGAACAGCTCTGAATGCGTAATGCTGTTTTTATTCCTACTCCCGCCATTCCCGCATACCCTGCCACAAACACTTGGCCACAGTGTACGGATTTAGCATCATGTCACCAGACTTATGAGTGACACTGATCACATATCATTGTGATACCTCCTTGTGACATTTTCCCATGCCTGATCCAAAACTTGCAGCTGCCACTCTGATGGGACAGCGGGAATCGCATCGAGTGGACTTAAATTGGCTATTTTGTCTTCTTGAAACTCTTTTTTCTTCGTATTTGGTGACCTGAGCTTGAATATTGACTCATCTGTATAGAGAACTTGGTTTCACTGCTCCTCTATCCAAAATTCATGCTCTTGGGCTAATTGTTGGTGGACCCTTTGGTACTGTGGAGACATATCTGGCCCTTGATATGAAGTTTGCTTTTCTGAGTCTTCTTCTGCAGGTCCATACACTAATGCGAGATGGGTTTCAGTTGATTTTCACTTCTACTGCAGTTAAACGGTGGTCTCTCTTGACCTGTAAAGTTACAAAATGGTCATCAACCACTGTTGTACATCTTGGTTAACTAGATTCCAGCCTCCCTCTGTAAGTGCGATGTTCTCGAAACCTCATAACTTGAGCTAAGCTTGATTGTGAAACACTCGCTTTGCAAAAATACTTGCATTCGTCATGAATAAAGATACGAGAAAATTGCATTTTGAAATTGATTTTGTAGCACTTTCATTTTGAAAAATAGCATTTTGTAGAACTTTGAATTGTAAAAATTAGCATTTTGTAGCATTTAAAGTTTGTTACCAGGTAAGATAAAAATTAAACAGGTTCAAAATTAATATGCACAGAAACTAATTCAAACATTCGCAGGATTTTCTATGTGTGGGTTTCTGATAAACAGCATAAGCATTTAATATATAACATGACTCGTACATTTACTTAACTTCATACAATGGATAATTTGCTTGCCACGGTGGGTGAGTGGTTATAGTGTTGGACTACCAACCCCAAGATTGCAGGTTCGCCCCTGGCCATGGTAAGTGATTTTTGAAGGCGACAAAAATCACGATACTCATGTCATACGTTGTTGGCATGTTAAAGAACCCATTTGAATTCAGTGGGCCGTGTTCAATGGCAAAATTAATCTCGGGATTTTCCGCCAACACAAAGTTCCTCCATTCTCTACTTGAAAGCGCTGTAGTGTCGAGGAGTTTAGATATCTAACCTCCTTTACTTTCATAGCGTTCAAAGGAACGACGAAATGCGACATGCAAGCTACCCTCTGGGTGTCAATTAACAAAGCTTGCACCAGGCACCCGAGGCCATACGATATTATTATTATTATTATTATTAATAATAATAATAATTAACTAAATAAGGAACTGTATGTTTACCTCCTCATTATTCCCTTTTCAATAGGGGCCAGGGATGAGGTGTATTGAATTTCTATTTGCCGGGTGGTTTAATGGCCGAAACCAACCTCATAAGAAAAGTTATTAAAAGAAATGAATGAAACTTGGCAAGGAGTTAATAGGGAAAACACAAAAGGATTTCATAGACATCTCACAGATTTTGAACCAATTCGTCCACCGAATCCAAAACAGCCCGGTATTGTTGTCATTTTACCTGCCACACGGAAAACTTCATAAGGCAAGCATTGTCGCCTAAACACAGCTCGCTTTATTCTAACAATCGGTACCGTGGTATCAGTGAACTAGTACAGATCTCCGCTGACCCTCAACGTTCTCTCCATCTTGCTTTTGGAGTTAGTACCGCACTGATAACACCAGCAGCACGGGGTAATTTGAGTTGCTGCACAACACCTGATATTGTTGATTGCATAATGAGAACATGACCTTTGGATCTTTTCAGCATAGAACAGATGCCCTCGTCTCACGTCATACAACCAACCAACAGCAATTGAGCTTAATCTTGCCAAGTAGCCAGGCTAATGCCTTTATTTTCAGAGATCTCACATTTCTCAAAAATGTATGGTGTCAAGTTCCTACATTTCTTTAATACTGGTATTGGGATTTTAGTACTTCTAACCCTTAGTAAAAAAAACAACATGAGACTTAACGTTGCTGCCAATACAAATTTTATAGGCGAGTGTTGACAATCCTGTGAACTTTGTTATGTACTTTTCATGTCTACTCCAAGATTTAAATGATCACATTTTACTGGTCTCGAAGGTTTTCTAAGTTAAGTTAAGTTAAACAGAATATGCAAACATGAAATTACTGATATACCTTTTTGTGACTCTTGACTGACAATCTATAAAACAGTATCCAAATTCAAGGAGAAATCCCTGAACGGCATGAAACATAACCTATAACTTTACACACATTGTAGAGAATACTTTCATCATATTAAACAACATTCCCCATAACGAGGAGAACGCAAAACAAACATTGTCTATTCATATCATGATACGTACTTTTCAGTTTTATTTATAATGGTTAAATACTAGTGAATACAGAGGTCTAGATTAAGATGGTTTGGCCATGTGCAAAGGATGCAAATGGACAGAGCTGTAGAGAGGGAGATGGTGAGGAACCTTGACGGTATTATTAGGTACAGCACTCATTTCAGGTTCCGTATTGACCGTGTTTACAATAAGTAAAACCTGAATTTTCCGCCGAATCAATACTTTACTTATAGACAATTCTATGGGTACATGTTTCGGAGACCCTACTGTCTCCTTCTTCAGCCCTCTTTTGGTACTACAAACATCGTATGACACATTCGAAATCCCCTAATAAAACAACACAAAATACACATCACAAATTACAAAGCCACAACATATTAAAAACTACGAGCTTAAAACACATTAACTAAAATTCAACAACAACCATGAATACAGCATGTAATGCTCCTCGCATTTTCAGTCATTCAGTTCTTGTTAAGTTTATGTCTTTGGACACGTTAAAATACTGTTTATGCACAACCATTCATTTTGTTCACAGTGTCTTCAATCTCTAAAATAAATGTAATCAATCTATGGAGATTCTTGCGTACGTAGGGCTATGTTAAATTGAAAGCATCTAGAATTTGCCTATTGTCGAAGGACACTTATGATTTGAGGTAGAGCATCAAATATTATGGTGTTCCCTCTCTATAATACTTAACAATATGCCGTAGTGAAGCGACTGTTGTTTATGAATAACAGTCCAATTAGATGGCTAGTATAAAATTGAGGACGGTCAATTCAGGGCTTCTTAGATGATGGTAGCTGACGGTCGGCGGCATCGAATAAAAATTTTCTTTACTATTGTTTTGGTCGAGGAACATTATCAAGTTGACACCTCGTCTTATTCGTCATGGAAAGCTGAATAGTTCCAAATATTCGGACATATGTGACCTTGTTAATATCACAACCCTTAAAGAGGTCAACTTCAACTGAACAACGCCTGAGACATGTATTTCCACTATTATTGGAATGGACTATTCTTTTGAGACTATTATTCTGAGACATGTCTCAGGCGTTGTTCAGTTGAAGTTGACCTCTTTAAGGGTTGTGATATTGACAAGGTCACATATGTCCAAATATTTGGAACTATTCAGCTTTCCATGACGAATAAGATGAGGTGTCAACTTGATAATGTTCCTCGACCAAAACAATAGTAAAGAAAATTTTTAATCGATGCCGCCGACCGTCAGCTACCATCATCTAAGAAGCCCTGAATTGACCGTCCTCAATTCTACACTAGCCATCTAATTGGACTGTTATTCATAAACAACAGTCGCTTCACTACGGCATATTGTTAAGTATTATAGAGGGGGAACACCATAATATTTGATGCTCTACCTCAAATCATAAGTGTCCTTCGACAATAGGCAAATTCTAGATGCTTTCAATTTAACATAGCCCTACGTACGCAAGAATCTCCATAGATTGATTACATTTATTTTAGAGATAATAATAATATCGTATGGCCTCGGGTGCCTGGTGCAAGCTTTGTTAATTGACACCCAGAGGGTAGCTTGCATGTCGAATTTCGTCGCTCCTTTGAACGCTATGAAAGTCAAGGAGGTTAGATATCTAAACTCCTTGACACTACAGCGCTTTCAAGTAGAGAATGGAGGAACTTTGTGTTGGCGAAAAATCCCGAGATTAATTTTGCCATTGAACACGGCCTACTGAATTCAAATGGGTTCTTTAACATGCCAATAACGTATGACATGAGTGTCGTGATTTTTGTCGCCTTCAAAAATCACTTACCACGACCAGGGGCGAACCTGCAATCTTGGGGTTGGTAGTCCGACACTATAACCACTCACCCACCGTGGCAAGCATTTTAGAGATTGAAGACACTGTGAACAAAATGAATGGTTGTGCATAAACAGTATTTTAACGTGTCCAAAGACATAAACTTAACAAGAACTGAATGACTGAAAATGCGAGGAGCATTACATGCTGTATTCATGGTTGTTGTTGAATTTTAGTTAATGTGTTTTAAGCTCGTAGTTTTTTAATATGTTGTGGCTTTGTAATTTGTGATGTGTATTTTGTGTTGTTTTATTAGGGGATTTCGAATGTGTCTTACGATGTTTGTAGTACCAAAAGAGGGCTGAAGAAGGAGACAGTAGGGTCTCCGAAACATGTACCCATAGAATTGTCTATAAGTAAAGTATTGATTCGGCGGAAAATTCAGGTTTTACTTATTGTTGACGGTATTAGATTGGTTGGAAGGCCGAAAAAGAGATGGATGGACCAAATACGACAAGACTTAAGTAACATTGGACTGGATGTGGCAGAAGTAATGGAGCAGGAGAAGTGGAAGGATAGACAGCAGTGGAAGGGGCTAGTTTACCATACCCGGGTAATTGGAGTTGGGCACGGATGATGATGATGATGATGATGGTGATTAGAAATGAGGGCCGGCGCATTATAAACCAATATAAGCAGAACCTTATTGTTCTAATTTAAGAAAATGAATCTATACAAACCATTAGAACATTCCTTTTATTAGCACAACCAAGTGAAACTGAATCAATATCTCCAAAAACATCACTTTATTGGCGATAAATCGTGGATCCCATGCGGGTAGAACAACAGCCATTTTCAAATTGATTTCATTCAACTATCGTAATCAAGTGTTCACGACAATAATCGATATTCGTAGATATCAATTATCGCAAATATCGATTATTATGTCAATATTTCCATTGCTAGGAACTTGCAAACAAAGCGCGGCGCTAAAATTTTGTAAGGAAATACAGCATATAATATTCAATATTTTTCGATAAATTGGGCAGTTTTTCCATTTATCGCATTTATGGGGTCAATTCGCAAGAACCCTTAGTTATCGCACTTTGTCACATATTCAGTTTCACAAATTCTGTATGTACATAGTCATAATAGTTATCAAATAGTTGGAAAAAAAAACGAGAAAAAAGTAAAATTCGCATTTATCGCAGGTGTGATTTTCCCGTATCTAATCATCAACTGTCGCAATAGCTCTTGCCAAATCTTCAGGCCTTTAAGGTATCACTACTTCCCGATGTTCTAGGAAATACTGAATTACAATCATTAAATTTAGTCAATTCCACAAAAAAGAATAGTCACATTCCAATAATAGTTGAAATACTTAGCTGTATAATTAATTGAGATACTGCTATTTGTAACCGAACTTTTGTAGTAGGTTACAGAGATTTCTTTTAGTTTTTTGTTTTGTTTTGTTGGTATTTAGTTATTTTTATCGGGTTGCCAGCCGTGGCCACCTGTTGGTGGGACACCATGGAAAATCTTATGTTTTGTGGCACAGAGATTCTTTGTGTTGTTCCATCAGTGGGTGGCAGGTGGCTTTGATCTGAGAGTGAGGTCAAAAGGTTCCTTGACATGGCATGGTTGCCATGGGAATGTTGTTGTGAATTGCCATGCTAAAGGGAAGCTATTTGGTTTTATGAGAATGGGAATGAATTACTCTTGGTGTTGATTTGATAGTATGGAAGCTGGCTTGAAATAAATGTTATATGTTGACATGCTGGAGAAATAGAACTAATATCTGGCAAGAAGAAGGACAGAAAGACACATTTAAGAAAATGCAAGTAGAAAAGAAAGAATATTAAAATACAGGATTGTGAAGTCTCTGCAACTGTCTTGTGTGATATCATTTTAGCAAGTATATTGCCCCACTACTCTGAGGTGATAAGTTTTATGAGAGTTTCAATGGTAGCCCAACAAGGGGTAAGTTTTATAATTATCATCCTCATCATTTCCCCTTATCCAGCTCCTGCCGGGTCGGGGTATTTATGGCACTTCTCCACTTTCCTCTTTCCTTCCACCATTCTTCTTCCACGATCTTGTCCCAGTCCAGATTTCTTTTTCTTACGCTGTTCTTCACTGAATCAATCCACCTTGTTCTAGGTCTTCCTCTTGCTCTCTTACCCTTGCACTTTGCTTCCAGCATCTGTCTTGGTATTCTATTTTCCTCCATCCTCTTTACATGTCCAAACCACCTTAGTTTATTCTTCTCAATTCTCTCATTTAGTTTTCCCATCCCAACTTCCTTCCTAACATCTTCAATCCTCACTCTGTCTTTCCTTGTCTTTCCTAACATACTTCTTAGGAATTTCATTTCACTGGCTTGGATTCTACTCTCTTGCCTGCTTGTCAGGGTTCAAGTCTCAGCTGCATAAGTTAATATGGGAACATAGTACACTTTATACATTACCTCCTTGCTTTTCCTTGGTACTTCCTTATCCCAAACAAGTTTTCTTACACTTTGATAGAATGCATTGCTCTGCTGTACTCTCCTGCCAATCTCCATGTCCAACCTACCAGTTTGCATCAATTCACTTCCTAGGTATTTGAACGTGTCCACAATTTCCAAACTCTGACTTCCAATTTTCACAGTGCCCTTTCCTTGTCTTTCCCCTCTTGTCATCATCATGGTCTTGCTTTTCTCTATACTGATTTTCAGGCCGTACTTCTGAATATTTTCGTACATATTATTACATATTATATAACAAAAGAGAAACTGTTCCGCCTAGTCAATATATTTATTTAAAACAAGTTACAAACCTGTTATTATTTGGTACATGTTTCGGGGCCTCTAGTACTGGTCCCTCCTTCATCTATAAATTAAGATGTAAAATCCAGCATAATTAAAGATATTATAAAAAAAAATACCTAAAATGATGAGGGAATGGATGAAATGAGGTGAAAAATACCCACATATTAACCATGAGAAGTAATATGAGTGCGCATCTGTAAAATGTAACACCATGGGTAGTGCTAGTTTCTTGTGAATAAACACTTATATAGCACTGTTCTAATGTTTGTGCATGTGAAAATCACTTCATTTGGGATGTATGGCCTGTTGTTTACAATGCTGTTGACTGAAACTTGCTGTTCAAGCTGGGGCTTCTGAGCTTATTAGAGGGGAAAATCACTGATTGTCATGTAATGCAATACATCACCATGATGAGGAGACGTCCCAAGCGTGGAAGAAACATACTTTACTTAGACCAACTAAAACAATTTTCTTTGTTGATCCAATTTACGGAATCTCAAATCTTTTTTTTTTTTCAACCAAAGCCTCATCTCTGCTTCTTGTCTTTATTAAAATTACATAAACTTCATGGCCCCATCATTGCTTCATCCAGTTGCTTGGATACCTTTGATCTAAGGCTTCTAGATTATATGCATTGCCTAGGTCATGAAGCATCTAAATTTGCAACCATTGCACTCTCATTAGTAATATATTATTAAATTTAAAAAATAATGACGACAAAAAAAAACTCATAAAATACAATATGAGATTTAAATTAAAATAAGGTGAGGTAATATAATCGTATATCTTTGTGACCTGGAATTGTTAGAAATGGAACATAGAAAGGTGGATGGGGTTATAAGGGATAGAGGATATTGAGGGGGGGGGGGGGGTATTGGGGGAGTTTGTGTTGGGGAATTCAAGGTGGTTTGTTGTTGTCAACAATTTTATTCTTTAAATATTCCGTTAGGGTTGTACAGGATATTCGTTTCAAAATTTATTTCATTAAGATTATGAAGAGGAGATAGTTTCTGTGCAGTGTTAATTTCTATCGCTTCTAGTACATTCATAGTAGTCCCCTCTCCTGTAAAATGGAGGATTTCTAGGTCTTTATCGATGTTGGTGAATTTATGATGTGTGTTGCCATTGCTGAGAATCTTCTGTATTTTGTGGCATTAAAATGTTCGTAGTATTTGATTTTACAGGAAAGGGGACTACTATGAATGTACTAGAAGCGATAGAAATTATCACCGCACAGAAACTATCTCCTCTTCATAATCTTAATGAAATAAATTTTGAAACGAATATCCTGTACAACACCCTAACGGAATATATAAAGAATAAAATTGACAACAACAAACCACCTTGAATTCCCCAACACAAACTTCCCCAATATTCCCTCCTCCCCTCCCCTTCCATATCTTCTCTCCCTTATAACCCCGTCCACCTTTCTATGTTTCATTTATAACAATTCCAGGTAACAAAGATATAAAATTATATTACCTCACCTTATTTTAATTTAAATCTAATGTTGTATTTTATGAGTATTTTTGTTTATTGTCATTATTTTTAAAATGTAATAATATATTACTAATGAGAGTGCAATGGTTGCAAATTTAGATGCTTAATGACCTAGGCAATGCATATAATCTAGAAGCCTTAGATCAAAGGTATCCAAGCAACTGGATGAAGCAATGATGGGGTCATGAAGTTTATGTAATTTTAATAAAGACAAGAAGCAGAGGTGAGGCTTTGGTTGAAAAATAGAATTTGAGATTCTGTGAATTAGATCAACAAAGAAAATTGTTTTAGTTGGTCTAAGTAAAGTGTTTTTTCCGCGCTTATACGTCTCCTCATCATGGTGATGTATTGCATTACATGACAAGTAGTGTTTTTTCCCTCTAATAAGAGACTATAAGCTCAGAAGCCTCAGCTTGAACAGAAAGTTTCAGTCAACAGCATTGTAAACAACAGGCCATACATCCCAAGTGAAGTGATTTTCACATGCACAAACATTAGAACAGTGCTATATAAGTGTTTATGCACAAGAAACTAGCACTACCAATGGTGTTACATTTTACTGATGCACACTCATATTACTTCTCATGGTTAATATGTTCTTTTTCACCTCATTTAATCTATTCACTAATCATTTTATGTATTATTTTAATGATATCTTTAATTATGCTGGATTTTACATCTTAATTTATGGCTGAGGAAGGGACCAGTACTAGAAGCCCCGAAACATGTACCATATAATAACAAGTTTTTAAGTTGTTTTAAATAAATGTATTGACTAGGCGGAACAGTTTCTCTTTTGTTATATAGTGAATCTGTCAATACGGAAAATGAACTTCTTTCAGAGCACAATTTAATTACATATTCATAAACCAGACGTTTTCATATTCTTACTCCTAAATGTACAAAACATTACCCTCCCTAAGAATTATAAAAAAAATTAATCAAAAGGAATGTAGTTGTGAATAACTTTTCGATAACTTTATAATTTTTCTAAATTGGCCGGCAGTGTGTATAGTAGAAGAATTTTAAAAGCTGGCTGGAGACATACTCTAAATGGAAAATTAATTATACTAAAAAAAGGAACATTAACAATGTATAATTAAAATGTGGAATATCTTAAAAATAGTTTTGAGGCAGATATCTGGTTTTGAAAGAATGCACTTCACTTATTCCTTAAAAAGAATAATATCTTGCAAACAGGATTCGGGTTTGATAATCTTTTCGATGCAATCCCTCACTTGAAAAGTGGAAATATATAATGGGCCAAGCATCAAAACCAAAACAAGTTCTGGGAGCCATCATATAGCCCTCTAATTGAAAGTGAGGATCGTACTCCATATTATTGGGAAAATTTAAACTAATTGAAGCAATTTTTCACGTAGCTTGTTTTATCTTCGAGCTAGAATCACCGCGGCTGCTGGCACCATACTTGCCCTCAATGGATACTCCTTAAAGGATTTAAAGTGCTCATTCCGATTACGGGGCCTTGGATGAGTCCCTTTTTTTTTGTCACTACCTCCCTGTGACGGAAGTGGGTAATTTGTGCGCCTGCTGTCTTCCTTGAATGTGGTAGCCATTTCTCAGGCTCCCTCTCCAGAATCTAACCCCGATTCCCCGTTACAACCATGGTAGGCGCAGAACTTACCCTCGACTGTTGATAAGGCAGAGCTACAATGGTTCCAATATTCAAGGGAGGGAACAGATTAGTAATGGGAAACTATAGGCCTGTTAGCCTCACATCCATCATATTTAAACTGATGAGCACGTTATTTCTGATTACTTATGGGAACAGTGGGGATAGTTATCATGGTTTAATGGGAGACAACATGGGTTTAGACATGGGTACTCATGTGAGAGCCAAATGTTATCACTCTTTCAGGATATTAATGACTCTCTAGATAGGGGGGTGCAAGTTGACGCTGTATTTATAGATTTTGCGAAGGCATTTGATGTCGTCCCACATTACACACCACTCCGTAAATTAGTGGCGACGAAGATTGCTAAAAGAGTAATTTTATGGATTCAAGAGTTCTTAACTGGTCGCTCGCAAAAGGTTAAAATGGGTAATGTATTCTCGGAGGACATTTTGGTAACGTCAGGTGTCCCTCAGGGTAGTGTGATTGGGCCACTGTTATTTCTGGCACTTATTAACGACCTACCGAATGGGATTCAAAGTGACTGCCGATTGTTTGCGTATGATTGTGTAATATACCGAAAAATTCAAACATCACAAGACAACGCTCAGTTGCAAACTGACCTCAACCTGGTTCATAAATGGGTGGTTGACAACAAAATGAAGATAAATACGAGTAAATGCAGTCTCATGAGAATAGGGAGAGGGCGAAGGCATGATTTTCAATATAATGTCGGCTCAGAAATAATTGTAGAAGAAGACGCGTGCAAATACTTGGCCATCCATGTAAGGAATGATATGAAATGGAGTACTCGTGTAGGTTGTGTCATCTCCAAAGCGTACAGATCACTTCATTTTGTACTGTGATAATTAAAAGGCAGTAGCTATACCGCAAAAGAATTAGGATATTTGACCCTGGTGAGGCCAATCTTGCAGTACGGCTCAGCGGTTTGGGACCCATATCGGGTAGGGCTCATCAATGCATAAAAATGTCACATTCGCCCCCAGAAATCTTTACAACAATGTTATTTTGGATGGATTTCTAACACACATTTTACCCAAATATCCATCATTACATAAGATATTAAGTCCAAGACCATATACATCTTCATACACTGTTTCACCTAACACTCCACTGTAAAATACTTGGCAGCATTCAATCTCCAGGAAGAAATAGCAGTTACTTTGCAAACCAATTGATATACAAGGTTAGTTCGTGCAAAGCCAGAAAATTGTCAGAACCACAATCATAATCTCCGTCACAGAAGAACATATTTTCCATGGCAAGCAGCAACTCAACAAGGCCTACACTTCCAGATTCCTCCACATCTTCTTTGTAAGACCAAAATGTTCGATGTCCCAACCAACATCCTTGAGGGCAGGCTGCACATCCAGATTACCATAAACATGAACAATCTCTTCTTCTTTTGATCCTTTCCAAGAACTCCTAGTAATTCAAGTGGATGACCAAGTTCCTCACCATAATATAGGGTCTTAAGGTCTTTTTCTTGAAAATCTACACTTCTGTAGATGCCAACTTTTATAGTACATTCCACAAAACTGGTGTATTTAATTTCCATCATGTATTTTGTAATTGAAATACAGATGCCACATCCGTTGCTCTGATACAGATTCACACTTGTCTATGATAACCAATCTTCATTTCTCCATTTAAACTTCTTGAATCCAAAAACTTAGAAATCATATCTCAATTAAACAAATTTACAGTACAAAATCAAATAATTAGATGCAAAAACCAAGTTCAAATTACGGTCAAGAGATGAATCAAAATCAATGTATTGACACAAAATAAGAAAGTTAAATAACATTCTCATCAAAAGATATGTACATTACAGCAAACCAACAAATGTACACTGTGCAAATGTATCCTAAGATAGATCACAACATAGACATAATATGCCTCAAAAAACATGAATTATATTTAAAAAAAAAACAAGTAGCGCCACACGCCCCCAACACATTTAATTCCAAATATACATAAATCACATACACCTCTTTCACATACAAGAATATACATAAATATAATTAATTAAACCACAAATCCAGCATACATAATACCTATCTCTAAATGCCAGGCATAGATGTACATATTCTTCCTTATTCTTCCCTTTCTCGTGCTTCCTATTCATCTGTTTTTCCTTCGTCTCCATTCTTCTTTCTTTCTCTGCCTTCCATCTAGTCTTTATCTTCATCCGCCATGTCATTCCGTACCTTGTACTCCTCATCTTCCATCCCCACCGTTCCTGTCTCCTTCCCTTCTTCCTTTTCTTCTGTTTCTCCTTCGTCTCCATTCTTCTTTCTTTCTCTGCCTTCCATCTCGTCTTTCTCTTCATCCGCCATGTCATTCCATACCTTGTACTCCTCATCTTCCATCTCCACCGTTCCTGTCTCCTTCCCTTCTTCCTTTTCTTCTGTTTCTCCTTCGTCTCCATTCTTCTTTCTTTCTCTGCCTTCCATCTCGTCTTTCTCTTCATCCGCCATGTCATTCCATACCTTGTACTCCTCATCTTCCATCTCCACCGTACCTCTCTCCTTCCCTTCCTCATTTTCTTATTCTTCTTCTTCTTCTGATCCTTCACACTCTTATCTTTCTTTGCCTGACATCTCATCTTCTTCCTACTTCTTTTCTTTGCTTTCCAACTCATCCTTTTATCTATCCTCCTGGTTCCTCTTTTCTTCATTCTCAACCTCTTCTTTCTTCTCTTCGTTTTACCTCTCATCCTTTTCATCTCAATCTTCTTTTTTCAAAGATTCTACACCTCATCTTTTCCCATTTTGTTGTCTTCTTCATTATTCACTCCTGCACTTTTACCCTCATCTTTAACCTCTTTTTCTTAACTGCTACTGTTCTCCTCATGACCAACCTCATCTGCTTCTCCTTTCTCTTCTTCAGTTTCGATCTCTTCCTCCATTTGACATCCTCCTTCACCTTCTTCTCTCTCTTGTCCATTTTCATGTTTTATTTGAGACCTTAATCTCACTTCCATATCTAATATCCTCTCACCAGTCGCCTTTTCAACCTTCTCAATTTTCTCTAGATTATGTTCCTGTACCCTTTCCCAGGGCTAGATTTGTGACGGTACGCACCGGTATGCTGTACCGAAACCTGTGATCGGTGGGAAAAGTCGAATATACATAATTTTTAGAACTGTGGAACGTTAGTTGTAAGTCAAAGTCAACTTGGTCTTTGACTGGATAATTATTTCAGGAACCAGTAATGATAAAATTATAAAACAAGAAATAAATGTTTGTTGGTGTGTGTATTTTCAAACCGAATGTATTTAATTTTTTAAATTACGTAAAAAAATGAAATAATGTACATTGTTTGAATGGTAGCCTAGTTGGCCTACATTAAAATTTAATATAGGCCAACGGCTATGGTAAGAAAAATGTTGCTACAGCAGTCTCAATTTAATTTACAATTGCAATCCTAATTAGATTGCTATTTTAAAGGTAGCCCACAGTACCGGAACCTCATTTTTTTAACACATCAAGCACTGCCCTTTCCAATTTATTATCTGCTTCTATAGTCATGTCATTTAATTTCTCTGATATTTTCGTTTCCATTTTCTAATTTCCTGTCTCACCCTCTCAATACTATGCTGTATCAATCCATATTTCCTATCTAACTCCTCATTAACATGCATTACTTTATCCAATTTCTTACTCAACTCCTGATTATTCTTATCAAATTTTTCATTCATTTGCCTTAACATCTCCTGATTATTCTTATCATATTTTTCATTCATTTGCCTTAACATCTCCTGATTATTCTTATCAAATTTTTCATTCATTTGCCTTAACATCTCCTGATTATTCTTATCAAATTTTTCATTCATTTCCCTTAACATATTTAGGATATCCTGCACCGGCATTAACACATCCTGTACTGGCCTTACAACATCCTGTACTAGTACATCAGTCATCTCTCCTTCCATCACACTACTGCCAGTCTCATTCCCATCACTCGCCAACATGCACACCACCAAATTTTCTCCATTCATCTCCATCCTGCTACAACTCACTCCATTCCCATTCATCATTCTCATTCGTTCATCATCCATTTAAATATGTACACCATAACCTAACCCTCAGATAACACTTGCACAAGTCACACTCTCCTACTCCCACACTGATGCATCCTGGTTCTCGAGTTCCACGTTAAGGAGCCAATTGTAATGTTTTCCTAAGTAGCTTTCTCTGTAACCAGTCATGAAGAGACCCCCGCAAACAGAATATAAAATAGGGAAATCCCGTTGGGCGCCAACTCAAATACAAATGTATTAGAGTAATATAATTTAGTTCAAAACAAGATAAACACGAGTTCTCAATAAAATCAGGGTGTAGGGTAAAAATATATACCAACCCGGATACAATCAGTTTGGGAAGTAGTTCTGATATTCACTGTAATATACAAGCATTTACTGAGAATATTACTTACGGTTCAGTAGTAATATTATGATACATAATATATGTAGTACTGCAGTGTAATATGATTTTATAGTTTTTTAAATTATAAGTACTCTCCTTAGTTAGAAGATTTATGGGATTATTATAATCATGCAGTCTAGACACCTTCATACATTTTATAATCTCTTCCAGTTTTTAATACAAGACCTCATTACTTTGTTTAAGATCCAATCCTTTTTTTTTTTTTTTTTTATATATCAACAACCATCCACTTACTTCCTTTGTCTATTAATCCCTTTCTCTCTGCCTTCTAAAGATATGCCACATGAGGCATTATTAATCAAATTGTCAGCGTATGGAATAGGCGGCAGCGTTTTAGAGTGGATTAGAAGCTATCTCACTGAAAGAATTTGCTTTGTTAAATCCGATGGTCAAACTTCAAATCCATACTTTCCAACTTCTGGTGTTCCTCAGGGTTCCATCTTGGGGCCACTTTTATTTGTAATCTTTATTAATGATTTAACTGGGGTCTTCAAGAATAGTAACTGCCTTCTATATGCTGATGATTTGAAACTGTTTCGAGTAATAGACCACGGGTCAGACTGTGACTTGCTTCAATTAGACCTACATCTACTAACAGGTTGGTGTACTAAGTGGTTACTTGACCTTAATATATCAAAATGCAATGTGATAACATTTTCTAGGAAGTCGGCGCCTGTCATGAGGAATTATAGTATAAGTAACTATGTATTAGTGCGTGTGAATGAAGTAAACGACCTAGGTATAACAATTACCAACGATGACGGGCTGTCATTTCTAAAACATGTAGATAAGGTGACAAGTATGGGGTTCAGATTACTAGGTTTTCTGAAAAGAAATTGTAGTGAATTCGCCAATATAGGTTCTCTCAAAATTTTATTTTTATCATATGTAAGGTCGACTGTTGAATACTGTTGTGAGGTATGGCTGCCTTCTCAGCAATATGCTATTCAGTGCTTAGAGAGAGTGCAGGTGAGATTCCTGAAGTGGATCAGCTGTAGGTATATGGGCATTCGACTCTCTACATTGGATTATGAGACCTTCTGTGGAACCATGGGTATGCGGTCTTTGAGGTCTCGCCGCATGTGTGCCAACGCCATGTTTCTATATAAGTGTCTGACCAATAGAATCGACTGTGCGCCCCTCTTGTGTTAGATTCCGCTTCATGTTCCAGGCCGCAATACAAGGCAAAGACTCACTTTCTGGATCCAGAAGTGTAGAACTGTAGCCCATGCCAATTCCTGGTTATTGATGGCGTTGCGCTCTCTAAACCATCTTGAGAGCGCTATAGATATATTTTACTCGAAGCCTACGGAAATTCGTAGATCATTGTTGAACTCAAGATCGTAGGTGTTTGTTGTATATATTGTGTGTAATAATTGTTATTTTAATTTAAGTGTAACTTAGTTTATAAGCTTGAATCAATGTTTGTTACTAGGTTAGTTAAATAGTTGCTTTTAAGTAAATTTAATGTTTATTATGTTTTATTATATCATCTGTAATTGGGTGCCTATCCTGTTGATGGTAAATAAATCTATCTATCTATCTATCTATCTACCTAGTGTTGGATCCTCTTCTATGGACTCCACAGATATGCACTCACAAACACCTAGTTCATTATCTCAACACCTGAACGCTCTTATTACATACCACATACAAATAGCAAACATCTTCTATGGCCTCATAAAAATGTCACAGTACGGCTCAGCGGTTTGGGACCCATATCGGGTAGGGCTCATCAATGCACTCGAGATGGTACAAAGGAAGGCTGCTAGGTTTGTGCTCAACGATTTTAATCCTAGAAGTAGTGTAACTCGAATGATAGAAAAACTAGGGTGGGAATCACTGGAAGATAGGACCAAATCCAGACTACAGGGGAAGAGGAAAGACTACTTGTAACTCAGAATTACTTAGAAATCAGACTTACACAACACATGATATATTTACTGAAAATCCAATGGAATAGACCTGCATTTGCAAATCCTAGCAAGCGATACATACATTAAGACAGAAAATACAGTACTGTATTATTTTGAACTTGGTCCAGCCTTAAAGAAATCGGATAGTTTGACTTTTTTCACTTTTCTTGCATTAAGTAATGAATTCAAAGCATTTTCACTACAACTTTTCGCACTAATGTAACGCCTACACTCATCGATTGCACTTAACACTTCACTTAGTTCAGGTGTTTCAAGATTCAAGTCGTCATCTCCATCACTGTCACTATCGCTTGTAGCTGGTCCGTCACCACCGCGTTGTTGGCATACATCAGCAATAATCTCTTCATCCCGTTGTTCCCCACATACAGCCAGATTATCATTGAAATGCACAAAAGTATCGAAATCTGCACCCTCCGGTAGCGTCAGCTCATTGCCAGACATAATTTCATCCCCATAGTCATCATTAGAGGCAGCCTCTTCCATTAAGACACCAGCTCTGCGGAAACAGTTGCTGATTTGATTTTGGAGGATGACACCTGTTTCCAGGCAGCCGAAATAAAGTCCATGGCTTGTAGTAAATTAATGGAGAGAGTTTCATATTCCTGCATCACTCAGTGTTATTAAATGTTGAACCAGCATTCTTTTATAATGCACTTTAAAATATGCAATGATGCCCAAATGAAGCGGTTGTAGAACACTGGTACAGTTAGGAGGGAAAAGTTTCACTCGGACATTCGCCAGAACGATTTGAGGTGGATGTGCTGCACATCTATCCATAAAAAAAAGGATTTTCTTCTGTTTCTTTTTCATTTTAATGTCCAGTTTTTTCAACCACTGTTCCATTAGAGACATAGTCATCCGAGAATTTCTGTTGGATTCATATTCCAAAGGTTTTGTTTTCGCACCCTTAAAACACCTCGGATTCTTCGATTTTCCTATCACAAGTGGAGGAAGTTTGTCCGTTTCATCTGCATTGGTGGCAAGAAGAACAGTTACTCGAATTTTACTTTTCTTCCCTTCATGGCAGGAGTCACCTTTTTCAGCTTATGTTTTATTAGGAAGGAGACTGTAGAATAAGCCAGTAGTAGACTCAGTCATAGTAGACATGTACCATATGGGATTAATATAGCCCTATATATATGATTGTGTATTGATCAGGTGGATCTCCCAAATTATATTATACTTGAATAAGCCAGTCTCGTCACAATTGTAGATGTTTGTAGGCTGTTAATCGCTTATGATACTCGGCAGAACCTCTTCTTTCCAGTGTTCTTTCCGTAACGTCGTACACAGCTTTTGAGTCACCGCAAATTGTTCTCCTTGTGATTCCGTGACGATCTTTAAATCCTTGCAACCATCCTGGTGAAGCCTTGAAATCAGCAGTGATACTCATCATTTTAGCTAAATCTATCACCTTTGCCTTCAGCATGTTGCCACTGATTGGTAGAGCTGCAGCCCGCTCTTGCTGGAACCATGTGAAAAGTGCTTTCTCCAAATCTACGTACCTTCCTTTTTGCTTATGGCTGCGCTTGGCTGATTTTGAACACAGTTTTAAAAACTCTTCCAAAATAGCGTTCTTTTTACTGATGACTGTACATAGCGTGGTATAAGCAGTCCCTAAGTCTGAAGCAATTTCATTTTTTTTTTTGTGTGTGTGGATAAGTGTCTACTTCTCGTATGAATTTTACTTTCTCGAATTTTACTTTCTCATGTAGTGTATAACTTTTCCTTTTTGTGTTCTCCATGGCTAATCGAAAGCAACTGAATGACAAAACTACTGTTCAACAGTAAACACCAGATACCGGCACCGTGGACATTTTACTTGTCCATTGTTCCCACGAAAGAAATTCTCATATTCAATCAAAACACTGAGTTTTGCCGAGTGACATTGTTGACCCTTACTTACTGGCGGCATGACGAATAGAAATAAACAGTGTCATCACTCCGCTACTTAAGCATTGTAGTTCATGGTCCAGCCAATGTGTGGCGCGGAAGTCGCGCCGAACCATAAGCAGGTGTGACAATACAGTGGCCTACGAGGTGGTTAGTACTGTAATATCCTGTGCGCGAGAAGTCATATTATGCGAGGGAATTTGTTTCTTTGTAATAGTTTACGGATGTCTGAGGTGCTTTGTGTGTGCAAACAACTACATTTTCTGCTGTTTCGGGAAAATGTCGTACTGTTTCGTTTCTGGATGTAAATCGGGCTAGGTAGAAAATCTGATGGTAGACATTTTTTCACACCGCCAAAAGAAACAGATCTGTTTGCGAAATGGGCGAGAGTTATTCCGCGGAAAGATAAGCAATTGTCGATCAAAAATAGGATCTGTGACGTGCGTTTTTCGGAATATTTAATTATTATAAAGGCGGACTGTTTCGTTGTGAACTATGAGAACGTGGAAATTCCTCGCTTGAAGTGGAAATTTAAACCGGGATCAGTAGCTCATATTTTTCAAAATTTACCGAAATATCTATCCACTGACGTAAAATCACTAAAGGCGTCCAGTGGGATACGGAATGAAGGCAGCCTTCCATGGTTACTTGTACTACTTCGTGCCATCCTTACCTAAAACGAAAAAATATATAATCCGTCTTAATAATAATAGGCCTAAAATAATAATAGTTATTGATTCTTTAAGGCCTTGGCGACATCGTGGTCACGTAGCCCCGTGCACTTGGGTGTGTTTAGAATTTGTCTGATAACCTGTGTCATTATGATGTCTGTAGTAGTGTGTGTATTTGGAATTGAGGTAGGGTGTGGGTAGGAAGCGGCTGTGGCCTTCAGTTAGGTACTATCCCGGCATTTGCCTGGAGGAGAAGTGGGAAACCACGGAAAACCACTTCCAGGATAGGTGAGGTAGGAATCGAACGCGCCTCTTATCAGTTTTGCCTCACGAGGCTGAGAGAACACCGTTCCAGCCCTCAGACCAGTATTAAATTTATTGGCAGAGCTGGGAATCGTACCCGGACCTCCGCTATGATAGCCAAGAATGAGACGGACATATAGCCTAATAATAATAATAATAATAATGGCCAACCTGCCAATAAAATAATCGGCCATCCAATTCTTCGCTTCCGTTACCGTCCTCCTGATCTTCGGATCTTGTTTCAACTTTGTCTTCAGTATCAGAGTCACAAATTCTTTTGAAATTACTGAATCATGAACTAGCTATTCGTTATCTTTCAGCAGAAGGCAACACGCTTCATCTGCATCCTTAGGTTTTCGTAAGGCGCAATCTCCTTACTGATATTGGGAGCGCTGGTGCTATCAATCCCACGCCGACAAAATGTTACAAATGGAGAGTTATTTTTAGGCACATCGTTTCACAACTCCAGGAAAATGCTTACTAAGGTTTGGTGTAAGATGTCACGAGACGATAAGATCATAACTTGAACTGTTGGCTTGATATTAAAACTAAAACGAACCTTGGTGCTGTCGGACCAATGCGCGACTAACGGAGGGTTTTAAAAGATAGTACTACATGGGGACTGAGAATATTATTAATAACTTTTTGACAGTATTATTCATAAGTCTAAACAAACAATTAGTAGTAATCAGCGTAACCGTAGCCTTCGTAAAGAGGTTTACGTAGCCCAGCGCGTATCCTACTTCTGAACAGCTGACTGTAGCGTTGGGGATCTGCGCCGCTAGCGCTAGCCGAGCGGGGCGCGGTTGAACTTGGTCAGTGATAACACTATGTATTCTATTCGTCATGCTGGCGGTATAACAAAGGCCAACCGAGTAGGTTCCCTTTGCTCTCTATGTCGCTCCTTTTCTAGCTGTGTGGTTTTTGACCTTCACAATGCCGATAAAGATTAAGTTACAAGCCGAGTCGGCGGTTTCAGCGGGGAAACAAAAGAAAATAAATTTGTTTGAATATGAGAATTTGTTTCGTGTGAACAATCTAGAGCATGTCCCACATGAGACAGAAACTCTTGTGTTCTGTTGCAGCACCAGAACCTGCCCGCTCTACTTCTGTCTACGCCAGTGGTTCTGAACCCGTAGAAGTCTGCGGACCACTCAGCCTGAAATTGAATCATGTACCCCCCCCCCTCTTCCCCCAATACACCTAATCAGTTGTAACCCTTCCTCACTAACTCTTATTTTAAAAATATTTCATTTCAAAATCTGATAGTCATCCCCGCGAATACATTCGGACGATTCTAGTTCAACGCACATCGTTTTAGAAATCCCCTTTTATTGGCCACTTTTTATAGGTGGACCCTTTTCTCCCGCGGACCACTCCCGAGGCACTCACGGACCACCGGTTAAGAACCACTGGTCTTCGCCGACAAAGAGGAGACTACATATATACATTACTGTAGTTTCTTTTATAACACGTGCTCATTAAATGACAATTTCACAAAACTCGGATGTATTTCACTGACACTTCATACGTAAAACAGCGAATTACATATAAATGGATTACGTATAAATGAGGTTAAATTAACACGTTTTTAAATTACATTTTGCCGGGACCTAAAAGAAATTACGTACAAATACGATATACGCAGAACAGAGTTACATATGAAGCAGGTTCAACTGTATACGCTATGTTTAACACTTAAACTAATCGGCCAGCATGGGGAGAACTAAGCAAACATCTGGGAAATCTCACCTACCTGAGCAGGGCAGATCATCCACATAAAGTTAATGTCTGACCACAGCATACAAATTATGGGAAATATTCTTTCATTAACCGTGGTATTGATAATTGGAACTCATTACCTGCCTTAGTCTTACAGCCTTTACCCAAACATATTGATGTGTTAAATAACAGCCTGGTAAAATTAGACAAATCGAAGGAAAAAAATCTCTTAGTTTTGAAAATTTGTATAGTTGTTCCTTGGTATCTAAGTTTGAATAAAATAAAGAGTCCTTATGGGTGAGGGGTGAGCTCGAGGGAGAGGGGAACTTCATAGGGGACCTTTTTTAGTTTTTCGCTTGTATCTCAGTAACTATCATTCCTAGTGAAAAGTTGTTTGCATAAACATTAAAGCTAATACAATTTACTAAAAAAATGGTCCTATGCTTTGTTACGTAGGACTAATTCTTTCGGAGTTATGGGGCCAAGAAAGTACCAACATTTCAAAAAATCGTGGTTTATTAACATTCTCATTATGTTTACGACTATTAATATATAATAATAATAATAATGTTAACATTAGTAGTAAAAATTATTTATTATTATGAAACAATCAAGTGTCAGGGTCGTTTATTAATCAAGCAGTCATCTTGTCAGGTCGTCAATCTCATCTTCATCCATGCTTGCGTCATCTACAACTGGAAGGCCATTGGTGCAGGCTCCCTCGCAGTTTCCTCACACTGTTGTGCAGTGGATTCCTGCCTTGCGACACCCACAATGCGTCCCACAACCTGTCGCAAATTTGCAGAAAATTGTGTTAAGGACGGAGGCAGCGGCAGCAGGTTCCATTGTCCTAACAGGTCGAAGATTGCCATCGACGCCCCTCGCCAAATCCCAATCTGGAATCATACCACGATGCGTTCAAACTTTTGTGACCCACTTCCCGAAAGCAAAGCACAGTCTTGTGCTGGGAGTGCAGCTGGGTGATTATTAAACGATCACTTTTTGTGACCGACAATACTGATCTGTCTTGATACTTGTCCTCAGTCGTCCTCCATTTGAGTGGCAGCATCCAAAACGTTTTGCTTCATCTCTATGCTGTGTACTTGCTGATGTTGGTCCACAGGTATTTTCTTCTGTTTCTGATGAAACTCTTCATCAATCGGTTCACAGCAAAAGAAACACTGGGCTTTGAAATCAAATTCAGGTGCACTGGAGAGCTGAGATCTTGCTTGTGAGGTCGATGGCTCGTTTTTTGAAGAAACAGCAATGATGTTTAGTCTGGTATAATGTTTTCGGCAGGAAGTGTGAATAACTCTGCCGGTTTCGTTTTTGAATCGGTCCTTCTTCCCATCGTGTCTTGCAATGCTGGCCGTCAGTAGCTCTTGCATTCCCCTTTCACCAACAGCACTCTTGTCATTCTCAACAGTCTCATCACAAATCAAACACCTCTCAGCCATTATAATGAGGCGAGAGTGGAATTACACTGAGAATGAATGCTCTTCACTCTTGTACTTCTTTACTTGTTTCTGAAGCAAACAAACTGAAAAATCCATGCATTTTCTAATGTTAATATTATGCTGCCTGTTACCACCGTTTGTTGAAACAAACTGGTTTTGCCATGACCACAATGTTTAGCTTTGCTCAGTAAATGAAATGAATCACCAGTTAATTTTTAACAATCGTTGGTGACAGGCAGCGTTAATATTATATCTGAAATATTCATAAGCATGGCGTATAACAATGAGAAAGCGAATGAATCACGATTTTTTGAAATGTTGGTACTTTCTTGGCCCTATAACTTCGAAAGTATTAGTCCTACGTAAAACAAGCATAGGACCATTTTTGTAGTACATTTTATTAGCTTTAAGTTTTATGCAGACACCTTTCCGCTACCAGTGATAGTTGCTGAGATACAAGCGAAAAACTAAAAAAGGGCCCCTGTAAAGGGGCCCCCCTCCCTTGAGCTCACCCCCCACCCATAAGGACTTGTTATTTTCTTGAAACGTAGATACCAAGGGACAACTGTACCAATTTTCAAAACTCCAAGATTTTTTCCTTTGATTGGCCTCTATTTGTATAATTTTACTGAGCTATAAGAGAAGATAGAAATTTTGTGTAAATACTATAGTTTTCTAAATTGCGAATTGTGTATAATGTGTTTGATGTTATTGTTGCTAATTTTCTGTATTTGTACAATTTGCCACTGGGGAATTACCCCCATTTGCAAATATTATATATAATAATAATAATTTAAAAGATGCGTCGCCGGTTCCAGAACCTTGCTATCTGCCCAATTTTATTCAGAATCACCAAGGCAAACGGACAAGCCGACCGATCGGTTTTGATCTTCCACTTCTGGTCGGGACTCTTGTTTGCATGTATTAGCACTAGAATTATCACAGTTATCCAAGTAATGTGGTACCATCTAAGGAACCATTTTAATGAGCCATTTGCAGTTTCACCGTAATTTGGCTTGCACTGAGACGGGCATAGCTCAATCTTTGAGACAAGCATATGACTATCGGCAGGAGCAACCAGGGAGCTGCTCGAAAGCCACCAACAAGTGACTGTGTTTCATAACACACATTACAACAAAAATGTGAATTTGAAAAAATATCACTTGGCTCATTTCCACTCTTCATTTATCACTTCCTGCATTTTTTATTTCTTTCTTTCTGTATCTTGGTAGTTCTTTTTACGTTAACAAGATCATTGGCCTTAGAAGCAGCAATGTTAGGTTTTCTACGTGCAGTCATTTTGAATGGTTAAGATAAATTATTATTATTCTAGCCATATCTCAATTTATGGGATGTATTTTGATGTCCCGGTGAAAAGCATTTGTAAATAATATGCTTTAAGTTTCAATTTAACAAACCACGATTTAAAAAATATCTCCATGTAAGCAATGCTAATAATAGTCCGGCCCTCATCTTTAACCTTGGGTAGCCAGTGTCTGTACTCGCCTAGAACGCCACAGTTTTCCGAGAAACCTAGGCTGGAACATAAAACCTGCAATAACTACTTCCAATGAAATGTGTGATGTGTATCCATGATCATGAGACCAGAGGAGAAAAAAATCAGAGCGGGCCACAAAACATTGTGACACCTGCACGTGCAGAAACGGCAACCTGATAGAGACTGATGAAGTAAACATTCATGAACCTGGGACTACCGAGACAACGAAAATCTTACCTATAGCACTGTCAGTAAAATATTGTAACAGTTGCACCCAACAACATGGTGGCCTTATAATGTCCAGCAGAGTACTAGTTCTCAAACTCAAGCCCATTCGAGCAATGGGTATCTTATCGCCAGTTCGAGAACAGCTCCAACTGCGAAATGTCATGACACCTACTCTCGCAGAAACAATTCAAGGTTACATTACCAAAAAGTATCCACGAGCTTGAGACCATCAGAACAAAGAATCCTGCCAACTTAGAACAAAGCCAACTCGCAACATCGTGATACCTACTTGCACAGAAAGGGTGGCCTGATAAGGACTGGTGGAAACGCACGTTTACAAACTCGTGACAGTGGAAATGTCAACTACCTAAAAACTACACCAATGACGAAACCTACTCCTTAGAAAATGGTAGTCAGGTATTAATTGGTGGATCGTATGTTCACGAGCTTGGGATCCCTGGGAGAATGACAAACTCGTCAATGGCACCGAATTCAGTAAAGTTTATTATATTCTGCCCTATTCAATACAATTCAAAGACTTAGTTCATGGAAAACTATGATGATACATGTTTCGGGAACGTATGGTCCCTTCTTCAGTCCTTATAGTGACCTAATTTAACATTTGAACATCATAAGACATCGATAAAATCTGGATAGATTAACCATTAAAATTCTAAAATAAATAATATTATCACAGAATTCATTAAGTTATATGCCTATGTGTAAAAAATACTTATTGTACTAAAAACATGTAGGTTATTATACTAAAACAACATTGATGTATATGGCCTTGTGTAGCCTAGTATGTACATATTGCACTGTGAATTAAAAAAGAGGACACAATAAAAACATGATTAAAATGACACAATACTACGTTATAGACTTTTTGGTTTTGGGACTGCTATACGTCCGTTACTTTGCAAACTGTAAATAGTTCAAAAATGTGAGTTCCTCTCTGGAATGGCGTTCTTCCAACATACGCTGGCCCCATTTTATCATTGGTGAGTGGCGTGGATGCTGATCAATTCGCATGCGACACGGTGCCGATAGTAAGCGTACTATGACGAATTTATGTTCTGAAAGATTAAAGAGGAAAGAAAAAACTACATTAGGTCGATACTCTTCGAAGAAATGTATGTAACAGGAAAGAAAAGAAAATACATTGGCTGACGTACTCGTGAAAAGTTGAAAAACTGCGGCATCCAATTCCGCTGGTTCAAAGGATTGAGACGTAGATGGGGGTGGAGAAGAAAAACTGCTATAAAAAATGAAATTTTTTAAAAAATAAATATCAAGCAAACATAACTTATTATGATGGTGGTGGTGGGATATAGACAATAAACTTGAACTGGAGGTTACTTGTCAATCAAATGTGCATCTTACCTTGTGTGTGTGTGTGCCGTAGCTGAAGCCTCTCTGCATACTGATGGACTAAGTTAAGAGCTCTGTAGTGTAGCGTGCGGGGAAGGACACGTCAGAGGGAGAGGGGAGGGGGTGCTGTCTATGGGAGGGGGGGTCTGGATGAGATGTGCGACGTGCTGGGAGGGGGAGGGAGTGGGGTTGGAGTGCGGTGGTAATTGCCGAGAGTAAAGAGATGTTGAACTTCCTATTATGGTCCTGTGCTATAAATAATTGACCTATAGTAGAATTACCTGTTGTCATATATTAATCCTATTAGGGTGTCAAATAAAATGTTGGAATCGAAATTAATTTCGTTGATGTTGTGTGAGGGATTGAATCTTTGTGCTTTGTTGATTTCTATTTGTTCTAGTATGTTCATGAGAGATCCTTTCTTTTCCTGGTGTAGTATTTTCAAGTCATTTTCTATGGTGGTAAATTTGTGTCCTGTTTCTGTCATGTGGTTCCCCATTGCTGAAAATCTGTTGTGTTTGACTGCATTAACATGTTCCATATATCTGACCTTGAACCCTCTCCCGGTCTGTCCCACGTAATCGGTATCACAAAGGTTGCAGTTGAGTTTGTATACTCCTGAATTATTGTATTTGTTAGTAACATTAATATTTTTGGAGTTAAAAAAAAAATTCTGATTAGTGATTTTCGTTCGAAATGCTGTTTTGATTTTATATTTTTTAAGGGTGCTTGTGACGTGGTAGGTGGATTGGTTGGTGAACGTGAAGGCTGCATATGTGAGAGGTTCTTTTTCTTCTTTGGTTAGTTTTGTTACGGGTCTGCTTTTGATTTGATTAATTATTCTGTTAACTTATTTCTTATCGAATCCGTTAGCTTCTGCTATTTGGTAAATTATGGATAATTCATTCAGGTAATCTGTTTCGGCGAGTGGAATGCTTAGGGCTCTATTGATAAAACATGTGATTGCTGCTTTTTTGTGGGATGCTGGGTGGTTGGAATCGTTCCTAATTATGGTGTTGGTTTGTGTTGGTTTTCTGTATATTTTATAACTGAGGTGATCCTTATCTTTAGTGATCACTAGGTCCAGGTAACTTATAGAATGGTTGATTTCACTCTCAGACGTGAATTTGATGTAGCTGCTTAATTGGTTGAGGTAGGGTAAGAATTGTTCCATGTTTGTTTTTGAGTTGTCCAGAATTACAAATATGTCATCAACATATCTTCCCCAAAAGAAAACTCCTTCATGTTTGTTCTTAATAATGTGTACATATTCTAGGTTGTCCATGAATATATTCGCTATGGTACCTGATAGCGGTGAGCCCATTGCTAAACCTTCTTTTTGTCTATATATTGTCTCATTAAACTTAAACTGATTGTTATCCAAGATGAAAGTTAGGATATTAATGAACTCGGATATCTCGACCTGTGATAGGTTACTGTTATTCTTTAGATTACTTTCAATAATTTTTATGGTGACTGCTATTGGTATGCTTGTGTACATGTCCTTGACGTCTATTGTATGTAGGGAGTGAGTTTTTTCGATGCGGTTAGGAAATTACCCCTTGATCAACAAAATGGCGCTAGACACGAAATAAATAAGAAAATCAAAAATATAGCCAAACAGAGTAACAGACACAGGGTAAAAAGTCTTCCACAACAAGATTTCAAGAACCTAAAAACGAAAATAGAACAGAATGAATTAATTATAACTAAAGCCGACAAAGGCAATACCACGGTTATCATCAACAAAAATGATTATACAAATAAAACAACAGATTTTCTCAAAAACCCTAATTTTGAAATGAGTCGTAAAGACCCGACCACAGTCATACAAAGGAAATTCAAAAACATCCTAAAAAACACAATTTTCATCCTAGATGAAAAACAAAAGAATAAACTAATCAACATGAACCCAGGACTCCCAGCATTAAGATCGTTGCCCAAAATACATAAAGAAAACATACCCATCAGACCAATAGTGAATTATAGGAATAGCCCAACATATAAACTAGCTCAATTTGCCCACAAATTCCTCAATTCTCATTATAAACTTAAAGCCAACATATCGTTTAAAAATTCCCTACATTTTTGTGAAACAACCAGCAAACTAAACATCGAAAAAATTCACTCCCTACATACAATAGACGTCAAGGACATGTACACAAGCATACCAATAGCAGTCACCATAAAAATTATTGAAATTAATCTAAAGAATAACAGTAACCTATCACAGGTCGAGATATCCGAGTTCATTAATATCCTAACTTTCATCTTGGATAACAATCAGTTTAAGTTTAATGAGACAATATATAGACAAAAAGAAGGTTTAGCAATGGGCTCACCGCTATCAGGTACCATAGCGAATATATTCATGGACAACCTAGAATATGAACACATTATTAAGAACAAACATGAAGGAGTTTTCTTTTGGGGAAGATATGTTGATGACATATTTGTAATTCTGGACAACTCAAAAACAAACAAGGAACAATTCTTACCCTACCTCAACCAATTAAGCAGCTACATCAAATTCACGTCTGAGAGTGAAATCAACCATTCTATAAGTTACCTGGACCTAGTGATCACTAAAGATAAGGATCACCTCAGTTATAAAATATACAGAAAACCAACACCATAATTTAGGAACGATTCCAACCACCCAGCATCCCACAAAAAAGCAGCAATCACATGTTTTATCAATAGAGCCCTAAGCATTCCACTCGCCGAAACAGATTACCTGAATGAATTATCCATAATTTACCAAATGGCAGAAGCTAACGGATTCGATAAGAAATATGTTAACAGAATAATTAATAAAATCAAAAGCAGACCTGTAAGAAAAATAACCAAAGAAGAAAAAGAACCTCTCACATATGCAGCCTTCACGTTCACCAACCAATCCACCTACCACGTCACAAGCACCCTTAAAAAATATAAAATCAAAACAGCATTTCGAACGAAAATCACTAATCAGAAATTTTTTTTAACTCCAAAAATATTAATGTTACTAACAAATACAATAATTCAGGAGTATACAAACTCAACTGCAACCTTTGTGATACCGATTACGTGGGACAGACCGGGAGAGGGTTCAAGGTCAGATATATGGAACATGTTAATGCAGTCAAACACAACAGATTTTCAGCAATGGGGAACCACATGACAGAAACAGGACACAAATTTACCACCATAGAAAATGACTTGAAAATACTACACCAGGAAAAGAAAGGATCTCTCATGAACATACTAGAACAAATAGAAATCAACAAAGCACAAAGATTCAATCCCTCACACAACATCAACGAAATTAATTTCGATTCCAACATTTTATTTGACACCCTAATAGGATTAATATATGACAACAGGTAATTCTACTATAGGTCAATTATTTATAACACAGGACCATAATAGGAAGTTCAACATCTCTTGACTCTCGGCAATTACCACCGCACTCCAACCCCACTCCCTCCCCCTCCCAGCACGTCGCACATCTCATCCAGACCCCCCCTCCCATAGACAGCGCCCCCTCCCCTCTCCCTCTGACGTGTCCTTCCCCGCACGCTACACTACAGAGCTCTTAACTTAGTCCATCAGTATGCAGAGAGGCTTCAGCTACGGCACACACACACGAAAGGTAAGATGCGCATTTGATTGACAAGTAACCTCCAGTTCAAGTTTATTGTCTATATCCCACCACCACCATCATAATAAGTTATTTTTGCTTGATATTTATTTTAAAAAAATTTTCATTTTTTATAGCAGTTTTTTCTTCTCCACCCCCATCTACGTCTCAATCCTTTGAACCAGCGTAATTGGATGCCGCAGTTTTTCAACTTTTCACGAGTAAGTCAGCCAATGTATTTTCTTTTCTTTCCTATTACATACATTTCTTCGAAGAATATCGACCTAATGTAGTTTTTTCTTTCCTCTTTAATCTTTCAGAACATAAATTCGTCATAGTACGCTTACTATCGGCACCGTGTCGCATGCGAATTGATCAGCATCCACGCCACTCACCAATGATAAAATGGGGCCAGCGTATGTTGGAAGAACGCCATTCCAGAGAGGAACTCACATTTTTGAACTATTTACAGTTTGCAAAGTAACGGACGTATAGCAGTCCCAAAACCAAAAAGTCTATAACTTAGTATTGTGTCATTTTAATCATGTTTTTAGTGTGTCCTCTTTTTTAATTCACAGTGCAATATGTACATACTAGGCTACACAAGGCCATATACATCAATGTTGTTTTAGTATAATAACCTACATGTTTTTAGTACAATAAGTATTTTTTACACATAGGCATATAACTTAATGAATTCTGTGATAATATTATTTATTTTAGAATTTTAATGGTTAATCTATCCAGATTTTATCGATGTCTTATGATGTTCAAATGTTAAATTAGGTCACTATAAGGACTGAAGAAGGGACCATACGTTCCCGAAACATGTATCATCATAGTTTTCCATGAACTAAGTCTTTGAATTGTATTGAATAGGGCGGAATATAATAAACTTTACTGAATTCAATTTGCGTCAGTATGGGCCAATATGAGCGAAATGACGAACGGCACCGAATGCGCTGCTTACTGAGGGCTGATTTTTATGACCATTGGTTTAGGGGCTGTATTTGACATTGCTTTCCAGTGGAGACAATACAAAGTGTGAAACTCTGTGTTGATAATGGAAAATTACTCTGTTGACACATGGGTGACAGGCCCCGAGAAATCGCCGTTTTATTCACGATATCATTGTCGGTAATCCTGTGGCATCTCTTGACCATGTATTGAACTCTCTTGGACTAGCACATTGAGTAGAATATTATATATGTTTATGTGCCACTATTTTTTTTGCCAGCCCTCTTTTATTCTTTGATTTATTTTCAAACCATCGACCTTCTTTCTGCTGGTTCAGTCAATGACAAGATGGAGGGCTTGCATACCGTAATACGATGATGAGATTTTATAAGAATTATCGTTCAAATGGACCAAGTTTTAGTGAATTTATGAAAACCGAATGGGAGAGTGATATTCAGGCCTCTAGGCGCCGTAATATAACTTACCTACAGTACATACCGTACTTTGATTGTTGACCAATCCATCCTCAAATATTCTGCATCTGCTCTTTCTGTAAGCCACCACTGCACATTGTCTCATGTTTCCAAATACATCATACATTAGAGCACTACTAGGGGTATTAGTGTATACTCATACCAACTTCAAAGATAATATCTGTGTTATTTCAAATGTTATGTACGTTTTTATTATGTAGTGCACTCGAATATTCTCAGCAGAAAAATGTCTGGTCCACATGGGATATGACATGTCCAGGCATCCGGTCACCAATGTGTTAAGTAATACCTGTAACCATCAAGTGTTATGTTGATCTTAAAAAGAAAAACTTAGTTTCGAACAAGAAACCAAAAACCTAGAACCCCACATTTAAAGAATATGTTTTGTATCTACCTAGCAATTTGTTAAATAGAGGTTCAAGTGTACTTTTTAATCTATTATGCAAAATTCTTGGACAGGGATTGGGTGAAGAGGAGCCTATGCGATAAATTTCAAGTCTGATCAAGTCTCAAATTTTAAACCATTGTTTATTATTTGTACAACTTTTTCTGTATGTTACTTCATGTCATGCCGTGATTTTTTAGACATGAAGTGACATTAGAAATGGAAATACCTGTATACCACATCTGACTACGACAAAGCATATTTGGTGTAGGATTTGCAATAATAACTACAACAAGCGGACATATTGAGTTCATGTGTCCGAGTCATACACAAGTCACCAAGCTCTTTAGAATATGGTCCCTGCTGCTACTCTCTAGTGTCAAGTGTTTAGCTTGTATACACAGTTTAGGAAAAGTATGTTTCATACATATTTCAGCTTATCCATTGTGCATCATGCTGTGAACCATACCATCGGTTCTGCCTGGAAGATAATGTGCGTGATGTCTGGCGTTGCAATTGGGTTTGCCAGCGCTGTACTGTGTGTCACACATGTGGACGAGGTCAGGGCCAACAGCTCAGCTGCCAGCGCTGTCACAAAACCTACCATAGTGAATGCCTGGGGGCGGACCGCTCCAGCAGCCGCTTACACTCTCCTGATCGCCCTTGGGTATGTTCATTTTCAATATATTATTGTTACGTATATACAGGACATCTAAATGTGAAATCATGACCTCTGCAGGTATTTTGTTACGGAGTTGCAAGATATCAACATTATATCACATCGGAACCTTCTGAATCTCAATAAATTACCGTATTACAGGAAGCAATACAGCCATGGGGAACAAGCAAGTACGAGTCACATGCTAGACAAACATTAGCAAATCATTCAGTTGAAAGTTTCTGGCTTCAGAAGCAATATGATTATGTGTGCGAAATTTTATTCTACCATGTTGGACAAGTACAAACCATATTTACTATAGTAGTTAAAATAACAGAGAGGTCATACGTAGTTTGTCCAGTTATTTAGCATATGGTCTTCACTGTTAATGCCTACTGTCAAGTTTAGAACATACATACACGGTACAGGTCTGACGTTTGTTTTTGGCCGGCGCTTGCTTGATGGGTATAGGTCTCCGACCAGCCAGGAAGCCTTCTTATTATGAGCATGTGCAGTAACAACTGCATGCACGCACGATCAGAAGGAAAGAAGGAAGGAGGTTGAACGGTTAGCACCGTGGATGCGCAGATTTCACGGCCACCGGCCAAAATCAAACGTCAGACCCATACAGGAAAAGCATGTCTTCAATTTAGAGACGAAAGACTGCTTAGTTAGAATGCTAATATCTATTGAATGAAAAGGACTATTTTGGTGCTGCATATGGCACATCTCTACAAAATTCCTAAAAGCTGGGCCGAACCTTGCAATTACAGATTTAGACAGGACATGTCGTGTAAAGATAGTGCCACATTTTTGAAACGACAGTATTACCTTTGTATGCATATATATTTAGTGTCATTGCAACTGTAATCAAGTTAGGGGAGAGAGTCGGTGATGACTATCGTATTCTCTGGCATATTTTTTGTCATTGCATAACAATCGAACACTAATTTTATAATTTAAATTTGATTCATAAAAGATCGTGGCATTATCTTCGCATTGGATATGTATATTTGTGCGCTAATCAGCCGCACATGCTAGTGTATTTTGAGTGTAAGTGAGGTCTTTACTAACCTGCTATGGCCTTGACAGAGGTGCCAACTATTACGGATTGTCAGTAATTATTACGGATTTCACCTCACGATTACGGTGTTACGGTCAAAGGGGAAATTATTATGGAAAAGTGTCATTATCACGGGAAAAAAAAAAACAAAACGAAAAAGTAGCTAATTTTATAAACAGTTAACGAAAGTAACCAAAAATTAGCTAATCCTTATGTTTGGATAGTCGGTGGTAACGAAAATTCGCCAAGGTCGGTTTAAATCATTTAAACTCGCGCCACTAGGCTCACAGATTGCGATGGAGCAAGTTTCACGCAAGCGGCGCCGATTGCGTAAGCTATATTTCCCAGTGCCCGCCCTCAAGGAACTGCATACTAAGGATTCGTTGAGTGTTATACATCGGTTCAACGTATTTTTTCGGCATCAAGAGGAATTTTTAGTTTTGTGTGAAATATTTTTCTGTATCATTAGGAAACCTGACTTTCCGCGAGACGTTTATTCGCGAAAACTTCCGAAACTCAACTTGACTTCTAAATTTGGAGAATATCTCAAATAAAATATAATATAAGGGATTACTGATAACCCATTTCAAAGGTTGGCACCTCTACCTTGATGAGAAGAAATGAATTTGTTTGCTGGTGACTCATGCTATGAGTGTAGCCTGCTCGCACACTACACACCAATCACTTTCATGGAAACATTGTTACATAGGCAAGTGTCAGAATCAGAATCAGAATCACTTTATTTGGCGTTAAACACAAGTGCAATAGCCATCGTCAGGTTAATAATACAAAACAATAAAATCAAACAATCCTACATGACTTAGCCTACTTATAACAGTATATACAAATAGCTTATTATCGTTATATCAAAATGTAACCTACTTCTATTGCACTAAATATTACACCAATCTGCTTCCATACATTCTTCCAGGGAATACCATGGATTCACCAGCAACCACTTTTGCAGCTGTTTCTTAAAGATTTTGGTTGGTAGTTGTTGGAAAGACAAACTCAGTTTGTTAAAAAATTTTATGCCAAGAATTTTATGACTGTTCTGTGTTTTAGAAAGCTGACACCATGGTACCTCTATCTGGTGTGAGTTTCTTGTGCTGTATGAGTGAATTGTTACCCGCCTGCCTGGCAATTCATGTGGATGTTTATTTTTCATATACATGAGGATATTTAAAACAAAAGATTTATAACTGTTAGTTTGGAAGATTTAATAAATAAAGGTCTACAGGGTGTGTTAGGAGGAGCATTTGCAATAATACGGATTGCCTTTTTCTGTAATTTTAAGATATTTTCAATGTGTGCACTATTTCCAAAAAATATTAATCCATAGCTAAAGAGACTTTGAAAGAAAGCAAAATAGGCTGTGTGTAAATATGTCGTAGGAACCTCATTTTTTAAATGACGGAGTAGATACACAACCCTTGCAAGTTTATTCGAAAGGTTATGAATATGAGGTTCCCATGTTAATTTTGAGTCAAAATTCATTCCTAGTAGCTTGGCTTCTTTTATATCATTACTTATGTTTTTAAGGCTAAATATTAAATTTTGAGTTTTAGTTTCATTTAAGTGGAATCCATTCTCACTGAACCATTTCCTAGCTTCTAGCAAGCACTGACTTGATAAATTTTGTAATTCACTTATACATTTGCTAGAACACAAAAATTTAGAGTCATCTGCATAAAGAATTGTTTTTCCAGAAACATTGACTGCTAAGTCATTCATCATAACGACAAAAAGAAATGGACCCAGAACCGAGCCTTGGGTTACACCATACCTAACTTCTAACGCATGAGATTTCCTATCCCCATTCTCTACAAACTGTACTCGGTTTGTTAGATATGATTTAAAGACTTCATACTCTGATCCTTTAATTCCGTACAGTGCTAACTTTTGCAGAAGTATATCATGTGACACACAATCGAAGGCCTTGGATAGATCACACAGGAGTGCATCTACTGAGCTCCCTTCTTCAAAATGGTGCATTATGTGACAAACAAAATCATCCAGTGCACTAATTGTAGATTTTCCCGGAAGGAACCCAAACTGAGTTGGTGATAGAAGGTTGTTGTTGATGAAAAATTCATAAATTTGGCCAACTATAACATATTCAAAGACTTTTGACATGATGGTTACTACAGACACAGGCCTGTAACTATCAGGTTTAGTCTTATCCCCTTTTTTATATACTGGAACAACCCTCGTCATTTTTAACTGAGCTGGGAAATAGCCTACGCTAAGGCACTCGTTTATGCAGTGCATCAAAGGAATTAAAATGCTGTCAATAATGGCCTTTAAAATGTTGTTGGTGAATCCATAACAATCCTTACTATTGGAAGGTTTCATATTTCTTACAATTTTCTTTACCTCACTACAGTTTACCTTTCTCCATTTAAAAGTATTATTTGATAAACTCGGAACTATTTTTTCTACTCTTTCAATTGTTGCTGTAGGCAGCTGTGAGGCAGGTGAGCAAATCCTTTCGACAGACTCAATAAAATGTTTATTCAGAACCTCAGGACTGATTTCTATTGTGGAACATTTATTTGCGACTCTAACATTGTTAATTACACTCCAAGCTGCTTTACAGGGGGTTATTTGAATTTTCTATGAATCTAACGTTTGCTTCAAGTTTAGCTTGCTTAAGGGCACATTTATACTTATTATGCATTTGTAGATAATTCTGTTTAGATTCAATAGATCCCTGTTCATTATGTATTACATAAAAAAACATAACCTGTGATTTCATTTGTTCAAGCTCAGGTGTATACCATTTTATTTTATTTTTAGAATTACTCCTTTTCTTGGAACTTATAATCTCCACCATAGGGCATGAAGTATCAATGTATGAAAGAAGTATGTGAAAGAAATCATCAAAACATGTAATGGGAGAGTAGGAGTTGTCAGTAATAACCCAATCAGATAGGATATGCCTAAGGTATGAATTAAATAGCTGTATTCTGTCAGGGGAAATATGTCTAATATGAATTATTGTGGGTGATTTAGCTATATTCCCATTTGAAAAACTACTGGATTGCATCATTTGAAATAAAACTGCTGAATGATCTGACAAACATGGGGCAATAACTTTAGTCTGGTACTGGCTGTGATTTAAACCCGTGAATACATTATCTAAGCAGGATGATCCTCTTGTTGGTTCATTAATTGTGTGATATAAGCCAAAGGATTTGAAAAAATTCCGAACCATAATAGCTTCTCGTTCATTGAATCTCAGGTCTACATTAATGTCTCCACAAATTACTAACTTATATTTTCGGTATGACTTTATAACACTTTCCAAAACCCCTTCCATACTTTTTAAAAATGTATAAATGTTACTATCAGGTGTTCGGTAAAAGGCTACCATAACAATGTTAGAATCTACAAGTACTGCTGCCACAATTTCACAGTGTTTTTCATTATTAGTCAACAAACGAGAAAATAGCATTTTGAAATTGATTTTGTAACACTTTTAAGTTTTAAGTTTGATGATTTTGTAGTATATTGAATTCAATAATTTAGCATTTAAAGGTTAGTCACCAGGTGTGATAAGAAATTGAACTGCTTCAAAATCAACAAGCTCAGAAACTATTACAAACATGCTCAGGATTGGATATATGGATGTTCTGATAAATAGCATGAGCATTTAAAATGAATGTGATACGCACATTTACTTATTACAGTGGATAATGAATTAAATGTACGTCTACCCCTCGTTATTCCCATTTCGACAGTGTCAGGGATGAGGTGCGATGAATTTCTATTTGCCAGGTGGTTTTATGACCAGATGCACTTTTTGAATCCAACCTCGTAAGGCGAGTTATAAAGACCGGAAATTAATGGAACTTGGCAAGGAGGTTGAAGGAAGCAGCTGTGGCTTTGAGAATGGGAAACCATGGAAAACCATTCAAGGGCATCTGACATTGGAGTTTAAACCAACTCATCTACCGATTCCAGGGCAGCCCAGCATGTCATTCCACTAACAGCTGTCACGTGGTAAACTTAATAAGGCAAGTGTTGTAGCCTGACCCCAGCTGGCTCTATTCTATCGGCACAATCGGTGAACTAATACAACTCTCCACATTCTCTCCATCTTGCTCGCTAAGCTAGTACAGTATTGATGACACCCTATGGCTCAGAGTAATTTGTGTTGCTGCACTATACACGATATTGTTGATTATGTAATGAGAACATGACCTCGGATCTTTTCAGCATAACTGAGGTGCCCTCACACAACCGACTGACAGCACTTCAGCTCAGTCTTGGCAAGTAGCCAGGTTGAGTCTTTGTTTTCAAATATCATGTTTCTGGAAAACATAAAGTTTTTAATTTCTACTTCTTTTCTTTTTCTATATGCTGATATAGGGATTTTATCAGTTCTAACACTCCCTTAGTAACAAAACAAGAACCAACTGGAGATATAAAAGCTTTTAACTGCCCTCAATGCAGCTTTTATCAACTAGTGTTGGTGAGGTTTGTTATGCATCTTTCTTGCCAACTCCTAGACTTTAAATGATCACATTTTGTCAATCTTAAGGTTTTCTTTAGTTGAGTGAAACTGAATATTTTTATTAAACCTTGAAGTTCTGCTTAAAAGAATACTCAAAACTGCAAACCTTGCAACCAATGGAAATATGTAGTTACTTATATACTTTTTTGTGACTCTTGATTGACAATGTCTTAGAACAGTGTTCAGGTCATTATACAAGGAGAAATCGCTGGACGACTTGAAACATAACCTTAACTTGCACATTGTGGAAAATACCTGTTCATATTATGTAATTTTCCAATACAAGGAGAAATCAGTGGAGAACACAAAATAAACAGTCTTATTCATATGAAGAATTCATTCTAAACTTTTTATTTATCATGGTCAAATACAAGAAATGAGGGCTGACTCAATATAAACCAATAATATTCCTCTTAGTTTGTAGGTATTGCTGAGATACTATAATGAACTTTCACAAGGTATAAGTTTAAGGGGTAAATAATTGGGGATTAAATAGATATATCTTCCTCCTTCGCCAATTTAAAAAATCTTGTATATACCTCGTTTGGACCAATCAAGTGGCATGTAAATGATTAATTTAGTGTTCAAATTATTAACATGTTATTATAATTGGGAAGGATAAGATAAAGTTTATACTTTCGGATATTATTTTAAAGAAAAACAGAAATGCATGAAGGATGAATACAGATACTGGAAGATCACAACTGCGATAAATGCAAATTTGACTTTTTTCTCGATTATTCATCTATTTGTTGACTACAGTCCTAATGACTATGCTGAATATGCCACAAAGTGCGATGACTATGGGTTCTTGCGAATTTTCTCCTTAAGTGTGGTAAATCCAAAAATGGCCAATTTACCACAAAAAAAATGTTGAATATGTTTTCTTTTCTCAACATTTTCGTGCCACACTTTGAAATTTGCAAATTCCTAGCGATGAAAATATTGACTTGAAAATCAATATTATTTTATTGTCCACAAAACAATCTATTAATTGAAATCAATTTGAAAATGACTGCTGTTCTCGCATAGTCTCCTCTGGTTACAGCCGATAAAACAATGTTTTTGGAGAAATAATTTTGTGGTTTCATTTGGTTGTGCTAGCCTAATAAAAGGAATGTTGTATTCGTTTGTATTCTTTCTACAGTGAGATTAACAAGGTTATGTTTATGTTGGACTCTCGTTTTTAGTATTTGACCATGATACATAAACCTGAAAATCTCTTTTCGTGATATGAATAGACAACGTTTATTTTGTGTTCTCTGTTTTCTCCTCATTTTGAAATGTTGTTTAATATGATACAAGTATTTTCTACAATGTGTGAGTTATAGGTTATGCTTCATGTTGTCCAACGATATCTCCTTGAATAATTCATGAAATATCTTTGAGGGTGCGCAAATGCGAGGGAGCCGTGTCAGTAGATTTACTGGCACGTTAAAGATCAACTTCGGGGCAAAATTCCGGCACCCCGGGGTCTCTAAAAGCCAGAGTAGTTAAAAGGAACGTAAAACCAATAACATTATTATTAATTCATGAAAGATCTACTTTACAAGCAGTAAAGTGCCTAAAGGAGGACATTGCCGATGCGCTCAGACACCCAAAGGGAAAACTCCCCGTCTTCTTTAAAGACTACAGTATACTAACGTTTAAACTTACAGTAAGACACCTGTTAATACTTTTAGCATTTAATGTATTGTAACATGTTTTCGACTCATCATTGGGACATCGTCAGCTTAAATGTAAGGAAATGCATTATTTTTACACAGCTTATAAATTAACCCTTTACTTCTCAATGCGCCCGGATATGAAAGTCTCAGCTTCCTGCTAAAGCGCCCGTGAATGTTCTGGCATTCTCCGGGCACCTTTCGCATTGGTATGGAAGTAAAACTAATTGTGAACTATAGGTAATTTGTCAGGCAGGCATACAACAGAATTTAGAAGGCATAGTGTTCCTTTTAGCGGTAACAATAAATGTTTGTTCCTTGACCTTTCTCCCAACTGTTGCGAGGCAACATGGCTGGTCTCTTATATGTCGATGTTAGTGATTCGGAAATCTCGTGTGGAAGTGATTTTCAGTGTGATTTAGATGTAAATGATCAGTTAAATGATAGTGACAGTGATATTGATGAGGATACAGTAAACTAGCGTACTGTAAATACCGGTGGTGACGGTAGCCTACAACCAAGCATGCAACCAGATGATTTTACTGGCGATGGGAGTAGACATTGGGAACTAAGGACTCCATGAAGCAGGCTACCGAGATGTATATATCAGCATATTTAAATTAGGATTTGACAATTTTTGTAGTATGGGCCAATGTGACTAATCCTGGGAGTAATAAAAAGATGCTGAAGTGGTTCTGAACCAGGTACCTCAGGAAATAAAATGGAAAACAATGTAAATATGTGTACAGTTTGAGCAGATTCCATTACTGCACATTTTTTAAAACTTAGTTTCATGATTGTTCATGTGGCCAGATCATACAGTTTTAAAATTGTGACTAGATTATATGAGGGCAGACTTCAAACCAAGGACCCCAGGTGAGTGTAATTTACTGTGGGTCATTGCAAGACTGTAGGTAATTCACGTGTAAAATTTCATTTTATTTAAATGTACTGTATTATATAGTTCCAATGTTAAGTGCAAGAGTTTATACCCATGTCCACAGTACTTCATATTATAAATAAATAGGGTGATTTCTGGGGATATCAAACTTGGAAATGCAACAAGAAAAGGGTTAAATGCTTAGAAATTATTAATCATGAATGTACGTACTATCCTTTGAAAATAAAATAAGAAAGCCTTGCAGACTAATAAATTATCTTAAATTGTTGAATATTCATGCAAATCAAAGGTAAACGGTTGCAAAAGTTTTCTTGTAGACAGCAAAAATAAATGAGTTTGCTTGTTGAAGCTCACTTGCTTATATAGGATCCATTCTACTTGGTCCTTGAGTAAGAGGCGGAGGAAGTGTTTATATGTAGAGGAGCAAACCAGTACATGTAGGTTGTATAACTTGGGAGTTGCCTTTGTTGACTATAATTTTGAATGCCGTTTATTCGTCATTGATGCTATGTACCGGGTCATCATTTTATTTCCCGCATGTACGCGCCACTAGGCCGGTGAAGGTGGCCTTGGCAGATACGGCCGCTAGGCGGGTCGAGGTGGCCTTGGCGTTCTCCCCGCAATGAACACGTGCGCTGCGATCGGCAATGTTGCAATAAGCTGTCAGTATCTCCGGCGTATTCAAGCTTGTGAAGTGCTAGTTGATTTGACCTAACATACAGTGCAGTCTCGGGGCAATTTTACAGTTTATGTGTTGCCTTAAAGTGATGTTTTCTATAGAACAACGTGTATTCATTGTGCTTTCTTATGCGAACACAGCTAATCATTCCTTGGCAGTAATACGGGAAGTTTTCAATGACCGTATAGTTAATTATCCCGCCAGATCACCCGATTTAAATCCATGTGATTATTACCTCTGGGGAATGCTGAAAGGAAAGGTATATGCAAACAATCCTCACACAAGTGAGGAGTTAAAAGAAAATATTCGCCAAGTTATAACGAACGTCACCCAGGAAGAAATTCGCCGTGTGTCTAGAAACTTGTTTACGAGGTGCCAGGCATGCTTGCGAGCTGCCGGACAACACTTTGAACATTTCTTGTAAAACCAGGTAAGTTTGTAGATAATTATTCTCACTAGAAATTGCTATTAAATGACTGTATGTTGACGCGAAGTAGTGGGGAGAAGTCGCGCACTTTTTACCGGCCAGCGAGCGGGTGTCAGCGCGAGAGCTTGCCGCGCCTTGATCGGTATCGGATGCGAGACTTAAATTGATGACCCTGTACTATATCTATATACTTGATGTTAGCTAATGTGTCAAAACGTTTGGTAATTTGTTATCAGACTCCACTCATATTATGTCTTTTATTTATATTATTATGTATTAGGTATATAGAAATAGCTTGCGAGTGATTACGCTTTAGGGAAATGCATCTTTAGTTTTGTATTATTTGCAGCTCGTATTACAGTTGAAGGTACAGTACCTTCTAGTAGTATTCATTTTTTAAATGCTTAAAAATGCCATTTATCAGAAACATCCATACCAGGATGTCAAGCGATACGGGAAATACGGGAATTTTAGTGACCCGGGGAAAATATGGGAATTATACAGGAAATTCGCACTTGATACGGGAAATCTTGAAAAGTCTCATAATGCCTGACTTCTTAGCCCCCGAACGCCGGTAGAGTCCTCCTGCTCAGTCTTCTATTTTGCCTGCAGACCACGCTGCCACCCGCAATTTGCGCCATCGATAGAGCACTAAGCGGGATGAGAACCTAGCCAACGTCGAATGCATGCTTTGCCTGGCCGACCGCTGGCTGTACCTTCTCCACGCTCGTTGCTGACAATGACATACAGGAATCAGTTCGCATTGTTATTCACAGAGGAGACCTGGGTTTCTCGACAAGAGCAACCCTTAAAGAAGCTAATAGCTCAAGATCTCAGAAAATTCCAGACGCGGATATATTGCAATTTCGCACCAACTGCCGAAAATTTTACATTCGTATCCTATGGCTGAAAAAATCAAAGAGAGGTCAACTCTTGCTTACAAGAGACCCATGCTATTTCCTGCCTAGACCCTATAGGGGTCGTTGAGACTCCTAAGTTGGAAGAAGTTAGGATCGTCATTGCCCTGGAAATTCTTTGTAATCAGAAGAATTTGCTTTCTTATGCAATGGCTGACCGCATCAAAAACAGCTACTCCGCACTTCTGAGACTGCCCTCCGTCACTGCGCGTTTGAAGCAGTTCGACGGAAAAGAGTCATGGCGCGACGTGCTGTTGTCTGAATTAGTGGCTTCAGCACCTTCCTCAGTTCCTGCCAAAAACTATTTCACAAGCTTCGTTAAAATGATACTGATTTTGTATCACAACAATGCAGCTCTAGACAGAGGTTTCTCCCTGAACTAGGAGTGCATGATCGTGAATCACAAAGAAGCAAGTCTGATTGGCATGCATACTGTTCAGGACGCTGGGGACTCCGTGGTAATCTACTGACTTTCATTGCGAATTTCATGTCCGTCCGTCTCTTCCGTGTAAGGCTAGTTGATAAATGGCATTGTTGCCGCCGCTGGGTCTACAGTAATTCCATCGCTATATGTAGACGATTTAGCTCTGCATTACAGTCCTGGAAGTATGGCAGTCGTGGAACGGCAATTGCAGCTAGCTATCAACCGGGTCGACAAGTGGGCTCACGACCGAGGTTTTTGTTTTTCAGCAGCGAAAACCTCCGTCGTCCATTTTTGTCGGCTCCGGAGGCTACATTTACACTCTGAACTACATCTCAGGGATGCTGCGTTGCCATTGGTTGACACTTATCACTTCCTGGGGCTCCATTTTGACAGCAAATTAACATGGCAGCACCATATACGGCAATTGAAAATGACATGTCTCAGGAAACTGAACATGCTCAAGTTTCTTAGAGGCACTACGTGGGGGGCTGACCGTGCGGTGCTGCTACGGTTCTACCAAGCCCTCGTCCTGTCCCGGCTAGACTATGGTTCTGCGGCATACGGTTCAGCAAGGCTGGCAACCTTGAAAATGCTGGACAGTATCCACCATAGTGGCGTTAGGATCTCTACCGGTGCCTTCCGGACCAGTCCGATACCCAGCCTACTCGCCGAATCGGGTGTTCCACCTTTAAATTATAGACGCCAACATATGCTTCTAGCATATGCTGCCAATGTGCGTCAAATGCTGCAACACCCGACCTATCAAGCTCTCTTCGGTACCCAAAACCACCAGGGGTACGCCAACCGGCCTCGTGCCACTCGGCCGGTTGGTATTGGACTTGATAGCTCGTGTACTGAAATAGGAGTGGCTGTAGGTCCCTGTATGATCCGGACATCTAGCGAGGTGCCTCCGTGGCAAGTCGCGCGTCCGGAAATTCGGTTAGATCTTCACCGAGGTCCTAAGGTGAACACGGATGCCTCAGTTGAACGGAGGCAGTTCCACAGCATAGTTCACCAATTTCCGGACGCTGGCATTCTCTACACGAATGGTTCGAAGGTGGACGAGAAAGTGGGTTGTGCTTACGTTATTGATGGTGCGAATACCAAGATCTCTTTGGCTGAGGCCTGTAGTGTGTTTACTGTGGAGCTCGTTGCCATCTATGAAGCTCTGCAGTTTGCACTACAGGATGCACGAATTCACTTTCTCATGTGTACCGACTCTTTGAGTTTGTTGCAATCAATTGCTACACGTTTCCCGCAACACCCCCTAGTTCAGCGTATCCGCGACCTACTAGCCGGGCTGTGCCAAGCTGACACTCGAATCACCTTTCTGTGGCTTCCAAGCCACATGGGAATTGCGGGAAATGTGTTAGCTGATCAAGCTGCAAAAGAGGCGGTATCACTACCACCTCGACCAATGGAGGTACCTGCTAGAGGTATTCGCTCTCAGTTATGCCTACAAGTTCTGGCATTTTGGGAGAGTCAGTGGCTAGCTGACCCACTGCCCAGTCAACTGAGAGCGATCAAGGGAACTACTCGCGTGTGGCGGAGCTCTTTCCGGTCACGGAGAGAGTCCGTCATTTTGTGTAGGCTAAGGATAGGTCATACAAGATCCACCCACTCGTATCTGATGAGAAGGGAAGACCCCCCACTTTGTACCTGTGGAGCCGTTTTCACCGTGGCCCACATTTTCACAGAGTGTGTGGATCTTGCTGACTTACGAAGAAACCTTAGTTTGCAAAGGACACTCAAACTTATATTAAACGATGACGCGATGGCTGCTGATCGCGTTATCCGCTTTATAAATGAGAGTGGGTTAGGGCCAGCAATCTAAATTTTCCAGTATAAATTGACTCAACGACTCGTTCGTTTTTGAATGATAATGTTTTGTTTTTCCGTAATTTTTTTTTTTATAATTTTTTTTTTAATTTTTTTTTTTTGTTTTATTAATTTTTGGTCTTTTTAAATGTAGGCGTCCACCTCAAAATTTTAAATTCAATTCCAAATTTGTATTCTTTAATCTGTGTTAAAAGGGGCAGATGACTTCGTAGTTCCGCCCCTTAAAACAACAATAACTACTAAACTCCTACGCCGTGTTCAAGGAAGCAAAACAGGTGCGAAGCGACGGCTAAGGTGGCAGTCGAAAGAAAAGGATTTGGGGGGGAAAAAAAGTACTGACAAAAGAACTTAATTTTGTGCTGTGTATAACTGAAGTTCCTAGTAACAATCTTGTATTTGTCAAAGTGACTTATTTAATTTCGTTTTGCATTATTTTATTTTCTATTATCTACTTTGATCAAATAAATCTAAATTAAAAAGTGTTTGCGGCGTGTCGTGTGTGGAATTTTACTGTTTTTAGCCTTTCCATGGTCTTCTTTCGCAGGGGAGATGCACATACCAAATTGTTTTCAAATCCGTGGAAACACTCAATGCAAATGCGTCACACATGCATACATTTCAAAAACTACAAACAATATCTTACATCTCTCGACATTTTACTATCAAACACCCGTCACCAACATGTGGCTACAAAATACACCGCACACGTGACAGAATTCTTCTCGAATGGGCAGGCATTGTTTCAGTCGCTTGTTAACCACTGTCTGTGTCGGATTTCCTTTCATTGTAATTGTTTCGTTACTTTTACTTCGCCGAAGTTCGACCCGAGGACTGGGCACATCCCGTACAGCATGTACAGAAAGAAATACTGAAGGCGGTCTGGATATCGCGGTGGATGAAATGATTATTAAACTTGGCAATTCATCAAGCACTGACGAAGACAATGATGGTGGTGGTGATGATGATAGGGGCAGTGAAGGGATGGAGAGTGTCAAAGAATCCCTTGCCAAGCGACTGAGGATAATTTATTTATTGGTGTCAGTTCGCTTGCGTCAATCGATAATAGAGCACAGGCTATTGTTTCCCGTCATAGTGTTAAAATACCGTCTGCCATTCAATAGCCTACAACTCGACAATATAAAACCACGGCAATATCGCCACAGAGGGGCTTGCTTGAGTGCTCGGAGCTAAATATGTCTTCACCTTAACTTTACCCTTGTATTATCACGTAAGCTAATATTATCCGTAGAGAGTCGCGATTCCGTGAGTGTGCATGGTGTTATCTGTCAACTACTGTAGTAAGCTGTGAACGACCTCCACTCAGACTCTTGTTTCATGTTACAGGATAATCATTGCATGGTGAGTGTTGTTATATTCATTAGCTGTAGAGTGTTTGCCCTCTTTGTCATATTCATTGAATTGAATACCGACGATAAAGGTATCATATCTTCGGCATGTAATTTATTTATTCATCTAAAAATATCGTATTTCTCTGTTTGAATGTCCTCGGCGTTGACTCAGGATCTTTTTAAAAAATATATTATGTGTAATTGTACAGAAATAATGTCTGAAGTGTAGCTCTGTGTATTATTTGAATCAGTTGATTTACAACAACACTAAAAACTTAGCAACACAGCTCAGCTGTTCCAAGCTCCCGACATATCCTTCACGTTGTTTCCTTTGAAATACAGGGTGTAGGTGAGAAGCATGCTCAGAATTCTTGCCGTGTGGCGGTTGGACGTAGGTTGTTATGTGGCGACTGTGGGTTGCGGAGAGGAAAAGCGGGGCCTAGTGATAGGAAGGCTGTCAGTACCGAATGCGCGGGGTTAGCAATACTGTATTAGTCCCATAATTTACGCGTGTAATAGCGGACACACCTCCAATTTTACTATAAAAGTCGTGATCTAAAAAGGGTTAGTGGGTGGGTAACATCTATTACTACATGACCCCCCAAAATTTTTATTCATTATTACAAAGAATATTTTGACTATTTTCAGTAGTGTAGAAAATTGTATCGCCTTATTCCGGGCTCCTACTATAGAGCTTACATTTTCTTTCAATCTTTCATTTGCCATAGGACGCGCCACCGGTGTATGGTTATGCATTACCAGCTTCTGGTTTAGTAGTCAGGTAATGGAAGCATTGGGAACTGTGTACTACAATTTTCCTTGCATGTAACTAAGCAAATTATTGTTGTTAAGAGAACGTAAAATGCACCAAGAATGATATGATCTTCAGCTGTGTGCAGTGAGAAAGCTCTGCATGTGTTCATTCCTTATGTATTAATGATGCGAAATGTCAGCTAACGTTGTGCCACATACAACACTCGTAGTATCTAAATGTTGCACATTTTCCCGTAAATTACATCTGTTAATGTTTGAATTGTTTATAAGATCGTGTCAAAGAAAGTGTTTCTCCAATTGGATGATTGTATTTAACTGTATGCACATCGTATAATCTTGGCGAGGTGTAATTTTTTTCACGGAGCAACTTTACACCGTAGTAGGCACGCTGCTTTTTGTATTTAGTTTTCTGGCATCTTGTTTTAAATTATTGACTAACTTATTTCTAAATGCAGACAATCTATACCTCCATTGCGATTCGTGTTCCATAATTCATGCAAAATGAGGTTCGTTCGTTTGTGAAATTGATGTCATATCCCCCTACCCTTTCAGTGATTACCGTATGGTACTTTACGTAGACTAGGGTGAACGTGTAAAGGAGCATTTAAAAAAAAAAAAAAATGTCGCCAGTTGTTTGGTTTATTAACTTAAGGTAATATTTTTCATAGCTACTGAAAACTGGGTACGGTTGGATTTTAAGGTGGAACCGCATGTGCTATCAAATATCACTTTCTTGCAATACCTGGAATATGTATAGAATTATAAAATGATTATCGGTTAAATAAGTGTTAATAGATAGGCTGTTATAATTATAATGATTAGTTAAATATTAAAGAAGAAACTATGCATTGTCAGTAAATATTAGGCCTACCGGTACGGCGAATAGCCTATAACTAGTAGCATCCGTGACAATTTAGCATTTAAATGGGCCACGTTAATGCATAATATACTAATATATCAACCACATAGCAAATTATAATAATATTCTCACATATAACATATTTAATTTGCACCAACTTAATTATTGTAGTCTAAGATATGTTAGACCATTGCCGTTTGCAATGTGCACATCGCACACTTTGTAGGCACTTTCCTTAAACATTTATTATGTGACACTCCTATTCTCTACTCTCTCAACCCTCCTCAGTAAAACAGTCATTTATATCAGCTCTCCCCAGGTAAACGGTATTTTATTTGTGTTGGTAGCATCTCATCCCATCTGCGAGAGAGTTCATTCGCGCACTCTTTGCTTTCGCTACGGATTAGGCCTAAATCTCGTCATCACCCGTGGGCTGCGGAAGTGTCTCCAAAAATGCAGTTACACCTACACCAGAAAATCTTGATTCGTGCTTTATGATTCTTTTTTCAGCCATTCGGTATGTGAACTCTAGAAGATTCTAAAATATACAGGAATTTGGTGGATTTTCGTACGGGAAATAGGGTAATTATACGGGAATTTGAAAAAGGTCATCGCTCGACACCCTGCATATGCAGACCTCAGAGATATCTTGAATGAAAAGGTAGCTAAAAAGTAGCTATTTTTTACTTACAGTTAAAATCCTGTGTAGGTACTACTTCCCTCCTAATTTTTTATTGTGAGTGGAGAGCGCATAAGAAGACAGTTGAGAGAGCGTTCTGTGCCGAGTGAGACAGGGTCATTCATTGCGATATTGCCAGATTGCCTCTCTCTCTGGATACACCAGGCTTGTCACTTGCTCAGTTGTTCTCTCCTGACATTTGGCAATGTGCTGTCATCATATTATTTCACTAGTATAGATCCCCCCGCGGTGCTCACAAGCGACCGATCGTGACAAATGAGCATTCAAATGAAAGAGAATAGACATTAGCAGTGACAAATTGCACTCTAATTTCATAAATATCTATAATTTCTTTAAAAAATGACTTTTAAAATAATGTACGAAGTGTGCGATTTGCAGATACTGTTGCTGTAGGAAAATACACTCCATAATTGCTCTCCACTTCACATTTTGGCCACTGTGATGCCTCTCATGTCATTTTAACATTCTGAAGTCTTTCCTTTATCATTTTGCTTGGATTTCAGAAGCAGTTAATCAAAGGAATGAGTACTCGAATCGTATAATTTCATAAATATTGAATAACCGGCGAGTGTTATGATGATCCAATTTTCAGTGATTGCCTTCTTAAGTTTGGGAACGTAGAACTTGGCATTCTTACTGAAATGTAAATAGTGTTCTATAATCATTTGGTTGTACCAGACGCGGTGGCCGAGTGCGCTATCGCGCTACCTCGTGTCTCGCTGGCATCGGGAGAGCGTGGGTTCGAATCCCACCTCGGCCATTTTGAAATGGTTTTCGTGGTTTCCCATTTTCACTATCAGGCAAATGCCGGGACGGTTCCTTTCAATAGGTCCACGGCCGATTTCCTTTCATAATCCCTTCCCTGACCCACCCTCAAAAGGAATATACATGGCCATTGGCTGCATTAATAAAATTAAATAATCATTTGGTTGAAGTAAAATCATAACAACCTTTCTCCTTAGTCTCTCATTATAAACCTATTGGGGAAAGTGTGGTTTATGAAAATACGGGTCCGCTAGTGAACTATAATCCTGTAAGAGAAACAACCAACCTCACCTATTGGTTGACGACTACGTCATACTTCTGCTTGTCCCGTATGCAGCTAGTGAGCACCCGCCTTTTTATGTGCTCACTCGGATATTATTATAAAAACTGAGTATAAGGAACCACGCAATGAAATTGTAGTGACTGTAAAAACACAAGAACAACTTCAAACATTTGGAAGTTCAAAATGTATAGAGGGCATAACTTTGCTGTTTTTGAACATTTCATGATGAATCTGTACCCTTTCAGCCCTCCTCTGACTTAACCCCTATTTTGCTCTATTTTTCTATAATTTAGTGTACATGATCAGTTGCTTCATCTTTCATACTTAAGAATGAATAGAAAAAAAAAAATGCTAAAAATGGTGGAATGAAGTGAGCCATACTACAATTATATGAGTGTTAAGCAGTAATATAACATAGCATGACAAAAGTGATAATCTATAGGTATGTCCATCATGCCTGCGCTGCAAGAGCTGTGGTGTTGCAGAGGTGACTGTGTTCGTGGGCAACCTGCCCCTCTGTAAGGGTTGCTTCAAGTTGCGACAGAAGGGTAACTACTGTCCTCTGTGTCAACGCTGTTATGAGGATCATGATTACGATACCAAGGTACAAGAACTGAACAGTTGTAGTGCTTCTGCTTGGCAGTGCTTCTTCTTCTTCTTAGTTACCTGTTGGGCTGTCTTATTTATTTCTCATCAACTTGGGCAGATTTTTTCTTCTTTGGTTTTGTGTATTTGAAGCTTCATGTCATGTGTGTATGCTAATTAACTTGCTTTGCACTTGCAATTTATGTGGGATTTTCTCTCTTGAATAATGTTACAGAGCACTGCATCTAACTTGGTTGTATAATGCATGCTGCATTAGGTTGTTTTTGTTTCATTGTTTGTTTTTTTAAATTTATTTTTTATGGACTGCTGTTGTTTTCATCTTGGTTCTATTATTAAGATTTTAGTTAATTGTATATGACCTTCATCATATTTAAATTTTATGGGAATAGGGTGTGTTTCTATACCTAGAAAGAAGTTGTATTGATTTTGTTCTTTCTATTGATTGTCTTAACCCCTCAGCATGGAGAAATCAAACACTAACACGCTGCAGGAGGAGTCTGAGTATAAGTTTCAACGTATGAGTAAAATTTATTGCACATGATTGAAAATTATGTAACTACCATATTTTGCGTCTCGTGAAACTCAAGAGAGGACCGCCTCTTGATTTAGTGGCTATCATTCTTACTGTCGCTCTGGAAGTCCGGTGGGTTTCGATTCCTGGCTCTGCCAAGAAATTTTAATTCTGGTCTGGGGTCTGGAACAAGGTACACTCAGCCTCGTGAGGAGAGTTCGATTCCCACTTCTACTCCAGGCAAATGCCAGAATGGTTACTAACTAAAGGTCATGGCCGCCTCCTTCCCATCCTCACTTGAATTACTAATACGACCATCACAAATACACAGGTTATCAGACAAATTCCACATACACACATACCTAAGTACACGAGGCTATACGACCACAATGTTTCAATGCTCCTAAATCAATCAAAATAACAACATAATACTTCAACAGAAATATTATAAAAGCTCTGTACCTTCATAAAACAACAGAAAGCCTCATCTTTGTAGTTGAGTTGTGTGTGAAAAGTCACTGTCCTTGGAGTCAATAAGCTCCATACCGAGCGCTACGTACTGCCAAACCATTATCATCACTCGAGTCATGATTCAATCTATCAAATTAGCCTCTGAATTGCTCAGGTGTTTGGTCAATACATCCTTGATTTCGTCACTTCTTAGAGGTAGCTATGCTTTTTTGCGACCGAAGACATTAACAATACAGGGCTAGCCGCTGTTTTCAATTTAAGAATACCGCTCTAAGAGGACACATACTTGACAGACTTAGGATTCTGGCAACATGTGGTCTCTTTGCTTCAAGACCAAAAGAAGTAAAATCCTTCCCCTCTCACACAGTGGTCACCTGAGGGCAGACAAATGAAGCGTGCAGGAAAAAATCATCTATGTTACATTTTGTATAATTCGAGATATTCACGGAACAAAAATACAATGTTTTCTGAATACGTATTTGCAAGTAGTTAGAGCTTATCTCAAAATATGGATTTAGTATTTCCGAAATTGTGAAGCGAAATGCACCTTAAAAATAACAGAACAAAAGTCTATGTTACATTGCTTTATGCTCGAATGCGGCAATAATGTTATGAAGTGAATGGATATAATGAACACATTCTTGTCAAGAGGCTATTCTGGTGTTATCAGCTGTGTATTACTAAGCTTATTAGTGCAAATTATCGTGTTGAAACCAAAAGAAAAAGCACCATAGTTGTGTTTTGAAGCTTTATACAAATACCTTGATCACGGCAAAGAAACGAGTTGATTCACCTTTTACATTTAAAGGAAAATTATTTTCACGGACTAATACATTATAAGTAGGTTCAAATAATAACATGAAACTTAAAACAACGCTATTCTGTACGCTTTCATTATGGGCGAGTGAGTGAGCGCGTGCACTCGGGTGTGTTGGTTTACGGAACAAAAGTCTATGTTACGTTTTACTGCGTAGCCCTGTCTCACGGACAAGTCACCTTTATTGCTGTTTTTTCTCAATAAGTAAGAAATGTAACATGACGTTTGTTCCCGCATACGCTTCAAATGACAAACTACTGTAGATGCACATGGATTTCATTCAGACCATCTTCAAATTACATGGATTCCGAAGAAGTTCATGTAGACATATTAGGTACACCTTCAGACAGCTCAATATATCCATAGCAAGGAAAAAATGTTGTAGAGTCGTTTTAATCTTATTCCCTCAAGAACAAAACAGGCTGACTGTCATTCACCTTTGTGAGAAGCTAATAGTGTGATGAACAGAGCTTGGCACTCCACACTGAGCAGTTAATAGACCTTTTTATTGATGCAATTGTAAATTTATTGTTCTAATAGGTTTGTATCTGTCTTCAGTACATGAGGTATAGTTGAGAAGTGGAAATATACCGTATTTACTCACATATAACTCGCACTTTGCTTTTTGACCGAAAACAAGAGTGTGAAAATTTTCGGTGTGTGATATATGCAGGGATTTGTGTGGGAAAGACAGTATTCCCGGAAAGATGCAAAATTTGCAGTATTGAATCAAGACAATGGGCATACTTACCCTATTTATTGTCACTGCTGCCGATCTCCATGCTACTCTCGCACTCATCATTCTAGTTATCATCCCATACTGCATCATCCTGACTTCCGTCCAATGCATTTGCGATGCCTGTCTTCAAGAAGCTCTTCACAAGGTCCGTCAATGCCATAACCCATGCCCGTATAACCCAATCACACAAGAGTTCATCTGACGGTCCCTTTATCTTACATGCTGGTTATAGTTCATTCTCCCCTACTGCCATCCATTTGGTGTACAATTTATAATTGTTTTCCTTGAAGTGCTTGTTGATGGAAACATCTAGGGGCTGTAGACAATGTGTGAGTCTACCAGGAATTACAACCAGTTCAGTTTTCGTTTCTTGAAGAGGTTTTGCGTGTCTTCCACCAAGTGTCCGCGGAATCTGTCCCACACTTGCATTGCATGGACCGTATGGACCCAGTCTTGGACAAGAGCTGTATCCATCCATCCATCCTTTCTATTGAACCCACACGAATGCCTTTGGAAAACTTTAGGCATTGTTTTTCTTTTGAAAATAACGTACAGTGGCAGTTTTCTTCATTCTGCGATTATTGCTAGCATGACAGTGAAACGCTCTTTTTCACACCCACTTGTATGTACAAGCTCATTAGATTCTCGTTTATAGTGGCGTTGCATAGCATGCCAAAGTTTACCGGGGTTTGATATGCATTGTCAATTTGAGATAAGAGGTAATTGTGCACTAAGAGGGGGATAGGTTCCGCCTGATCAATACAACGTAATTCACATTTAAAGGGTTGTATTAACACCCTTGTGGTACATGTTTCGGGTCCTTATTATGGCCCCTTCATCAGCCTCAAAACAACAATAGATATCAGTACGGTATCATATAGGATTCAATAAAGGTAAAATCTAACATGAAATGTATGAATGACATGAATGAAAATGAAACATATTAAACAATTATGGGTAATGTGGTGAAACATATGAAAAAACATATCATAGATGGGGACATAAAACTATTACGTACAAGACAAAGATTAAAAGATTAAAAACACATTAAAATAGCAAGTTGCAATTACAAGCACTTCTGGTGCATGTCGAATAATGTCCTGCAAAGTTCGTATTGGAGTCCTATATTATAACACAGTGCTTGATCCAATTCTGCTTCCGTGTCATAGAGTCCATTATTATTAAATGGTTGAAACTTGTAGAGAAAGCCTTATGGTATCTGTAATCTCCTATTAGACTAGTAGTCAAATCATAATACATCACCATTGACGTTTAAAAAACAGGCCAAGCATAAGAGACAATATCCTGATGGTAGAGGCAGTCCATTGGATACGAGATGTAGTAGACAGAACGGGCAAATCCCAAACTGAGAGAGGAGAGGGGACTCCTTCGTCTATGTGAACACGGGCCTTTAAGAATCTAAGGGTAAACAAAAATATTTATGTGAAAGACGTGTCGTCAAGAGGGAAAGAAATATTATATTTTGAAAATATTGAAAATATGCAATACGAGAGAAACAGCTATATTAAAATATGAGAAGAAATAGCGGTACAAAATTAAGACACAACTTACGTTAGAGCAGAGGAAAACACAAGAGACCTCCGATGCGGGACTATGAATGTCCAATAGGTCAGATGGCGAGATGGAGAGTGCTGGGTGTGTGAAGGCAGGCAAGTTGACGCGGGGAAGGAGGGGAGGTGGAGGGAAATGGTATGACGTAGGAAAGGCGGAGAGGGAAGGACAAGGGGTAGAGTGGGAGGGGTAGAAGAGATGGTAAGGAGGAAGCTCAAGGCGGTTTATTATTATCCTTGTTTGTTGACACAATGAAATCAGTTAAGGTATCAAACAAAACATTGGAGTCAAAATATATCTCATTGAGGTTAGGGGGGTTGAAAATTCTCTGGGCGGTGTTAATCTCGATAGATTCTAAAACATTCATTAAAATCCCCTTATTAGCATGGTGTAGAATTACAAGATCGTTGTCAATGCTGGTGAATTTGTGGTTCATGTCCTTCATGTGGGAAGCCATAGCTGAAAATTTCCTCAGTCTTCATCGTCCTTTCCAAGATCTCTGTTTACGTGTGTTTGCAAAATTTACGTACCCCAATTTCCCCTTATTGTTTAAATTTTATTATACAAAAGATGTAATGTCCAGATGATAGAAATCGTTCACTTTTGTTCTTTTCTTGGAGTTCAGTGGGTCCTGAAACAAAGCACATGCACAATCTTTCTTTGTGATGGTTCGAATTCAAAGACACTGCTCCTACCCACCTTGGCTATGGAGCCGTCTTCTTTGCTGGCCTTGATACTTCAGTTGTGTCACTGCACATATAGTTCCCACTAAAATGGCCTTAAGCCGAATAATGAATTTCACTCCTGGGGGTTGGCCAACAAGAATGAAGTCAGCTTATGTTGGAAGTGTTCCCCTTGAAAACGTGTAGGTTTTATGTGATTAAGAGAAAGTGCTGATGCTGCAAAGCTGTTTGCCTCATTGTCCATGCCGTGAGAATGTAGTAACATGGGGTCAAAAGTCTGGTGCATAAAATTTCACACTTGATATTGCCATAACACCCAATAAGCAAAATAATGTACAATTTTAAATTTTCAGAATTTGACGTACATCGACATTTGGTAATGTAAAAAAGTGGATTTCACGTCTCACGGACATATTTCAGTTTGATTCCGTGGGTGGGTTTTCCTTGAATTTTGCTGGTGGATAATTGAGGTCAGATAGTACTTCTGTACCACCGGTACAGTTACGTATTCTCATGTTTTTGTCCTCCCAAATCTTGTTTTTGTTCTAGTACCACATCAACAGTTAGCATTCTTTGTGGCTGTGACGAGTTTGATTGGTTTCAAATAATACGAGTAGGTTATTTATTTATTTATTTATCGTATGATGCTAACATAATAAAGAAAACAAAGACATGAATACAGTGTCACAAACATCCAAACAATATGACAAGACATAAGACTATAAAAGTTGAAAATATCATAAATCAACATCCAGTCTAGTTAACCAATTCACTGCTTCTGGAGTAGCACAATTAAAATCTTCCAGACTCCCTGGAAACGCTCGGCAGGGACAATCAAACACTATGTGTTCCAATGTATGCGGAACAGCATCACAGTCACAGTATGGCGAATCTTTCCATCCCCCAGTATGTAGTACAGAAGCACTTCTTCCCACGCCACATCTAATACTCCAAGTTAGTTTCGGCAAGTTGAAACCAGCGAGTTTTGTAGTTGGATTCCCAACTTGTACGATGCCTCGAGGAGGAGCTCTTGTCCACTCGGTCTCGCAGCTAGTATTGACTTTGAAATTGCCGTTTGTTAGTTTTTTTCCATGCAGGTTTGTGGGATTTCAGTCTAGAAGGGCCCAACTGTTGAACGTCATCATGGATTGGAAGTGTCCGATTCTTCTGTATTCTGGACCAAAGACGAACTAGATTCTTCTGTCTTCTGATATGAGGAGGTGCGATATTACTGAGCACTGGATCGGAGTTGGAAGTAGTGTTCCAGATAACAGTATAATTCGCATACTACGATGAAGTTGAACATCCACTAGTTGAGTATGACAGCTGTGAAGCCATACTCCAGAGCAATACTCTGCTGGTGAATAAACAAGCACCAGAGCATTTCTCAGAGTGTTAGCATCTGCCCCCCACGATGTTCCAGCAACGCGTTGCAGGATATTGTTGCGATTCTTCAGTTTTGCAGCAGCTCTGTGTAAATGGTCTTTGTAGGTCAAAGAGCGATCCAGTGTCATCCCTAGATATTTAGGGGTACTATTGTATGGTAATTCTTTACTTCTGAGAAAGGCTCTAGGGTGGAAGTTTGCCCGTCTATTGTCTAGATGGAAAGAAGGTGATTACACCAGACAATTTATCTAATGTAAGCACATTAAATTTATCAGTGAGAGCAAATTATAATTACTTTTGCTGCCTTGTCTGGTCTCAGGGGACATATTAATACTCTGGTCTCGAAGGTCTTCGGTTCAATTCTGGCTCTGCCAAAGAATGTAATTCTTGTCTGGGGGTTGAAATAGGGCCTTGTGAGGTTAAACTAGGAAGAGGTGGGTTCTATACCCACCTCAGCCTTCCTAGAAATAGTTTGCCGTGGTTGTCCATCCTACTCTAGGCAAATGCCAGAATGGCCTAACTAAAAATCCAAAGCCTCAAATTTACACTCACTACTACTTCTTCTTGGTCGTAGTTCAATTTCGAACGTCGTGACCCTTCACACAATTCTGTTAACAATACCCCGCCATACACCACAGTCTTCTGCTGTGTGTATTAATTTCTGAGGTAGCTGATTAGTCAGACTGTTTATCTGGTCAAGGTACTGAACTCTAATTCAGTTCGACTCAAAGCATTGAAGGAGCCGAGGATCGAACCGACTTGCGCACCAAAATGATGCAAGAAAGGGAAATTAGGAATGGAACAATATTTTATTCACATAACTATTTTATGAGGTGAATGGAATATAATGATGAGTTTTTGGAAAATTTGAAGCATTTTTAGAGAATTATATTTGGAAATATTTCAGTGAATATTATTTTAACCAAGGGAGAGTCCAATCTTCAGACACTGGAATATGACCAAGGCTTCAAGTTAGCAAGCCTAGGACCGGTTTTTGTTCGCCGAGTCGACAATAACAAAATCGTGCATACGACACTTTGATAAGAGGCTAGAACAATGAGTTTTTCTTGATAACTCAGGAGCCAATCAGAATGAACCACACAAATATTGAGGGAATCTCTATTATATTAAATTTTAATATATAAAGCGATATAAGCACTTCTACAGTTAGCGAAGACGAAATGATATTTTCTTATCAAAACAGAATTAAATATTTATGAATAAAAGAAAAGATATGAGCGAATTACAGTAATTAGGACTGTGTTTGAGGCTAGCCCGCCATTTCAGACAGTCAATAGCGCGGCAATGAAGAGCGCAGAATTAATTCCTTCATAGTGACAAGTACAGAGTGGACCTGTGTCACTGATAGTCCGAGAAGAGCTCACATGTATAAGCTAGGTACGGCAAGGAGATAGTTACTTGGCCGGAGGAGATGCCACACTTGCCGAGGGACACTAGGAGATGCCGGCAGTAAATGAAAAGCAGTAATTTGAAACAGGAATAGACAGTTTACAATTCGTCGCTCACAAGAGGAAGTTTTCATTATTGAACTATACATACAACTACAGCATTACGAGTAGCCTATTCTACATCGACTGCTACAAAGAAGAATTTGTTATAATGCATATTTATCAAGCAACTATGATGATAAAGACTTCAAGTCAGGGGGGAAGTTCCCAATTTGATATTGTTATGAAGATTGTAATGCAGCACTAATTCCAATGGAGGGAAGTTGATCTACATTCACGGAGTGGAAATTTAGAGTGGACCAGACAATGAGTTCATGATTCTACAACTGCAATTCTATCAAGCAGTAATCTGAATTTACCAACAATGATTCTACTCAGATTTCCATTACCAACTTGGGAGATTTCAACAATAGACATTCAATCTACGATGATGAATTAATGCGACCAGAGACCAGTCGTCAGAAGAGTTCGTTCGACCCGGATACAAGTTTCCAAATTATTAATCGAGAAGCCTGAAGACCCGTTGGCGAGGTTCGAGGCCACACAGCCAGGTGCTCAAGCAGGGGAGAGAGCCGTCCAGCTGACTTCTCGCAGGCAAGGAGGAACCCGTTTCCTGGCGCACGACAGACTGGTGCCGAGCCAGGGGAGAAACATCTTACATATGAGGCCAGGTACCGCAACAGCTGATCATCACGAAGGTAGACGAAAGATTGTACTAATACCTCAGTAGTTTGTTGTATTTTGGGGGTGTTTCAGATGTGACCAACTTATATGTAGATTTTTCTTTACTCATAACCCATGTTATTATGTTGTCAATTTTATAAATTTAATTGTAAATTTTATGCTACGTCAGCGTGTGTCATTTTTGACGTATTTTAACAATTGTTTGGATTTTAAATGTTTCATATTTGAATTTTGCTGATACGTTTTTAATTATACTCACTTTAAAACGAAACTGGTTTATAATTGGAATGCTTCGGTGGAATGCGTAAATACCCATAGTATGCGTCAATATTGCTAGATCGCATCGTTTAATAGAGAAAGCATAAGTGAAATATGCTGAAGTATTTGTTATAAATAATTTAATGTGTCATAAAATAAGTGTAATATTTATAAAATACTTTTTGAAGTATAACAATTCCAATATCGGAATATGATTAAACATGACATTGTTGTCATTGGTGACTAACATAACGGAGAAATAAATGAAAATAGGATCATTACGTTGACAGATAGAGTCAAGATGATGCCTAAAGTTAGAAACAATTGTATTGAAGTAATTGGTGATACGAAACCATAGACCAGGTGATTTGTAGATCAACCTGAAGTTTATTTGAAAACGAAACACATTTGTAAATGAATAATTAATTCATTAAGGAATCAGAAAGGGAGGAAATGTTTTATTTTTATTAAATACGAAGACGAGCGGACTAAAGTCTATTAATGTTGATATTATTATTGTAACATGGATAGTATTATGTTATGAAGGTTATTAGCGGAATTTTTTCAAATGAAGCAAAGTGGAATGTAGTACAAGAATGTAATGAAGTGAACAGAAATGTTATTGAAGTTTATAGAGCACAAAGGTAATTACGGAGAGGAGTTGTTAGAGTGCACCATGAAAGGTATTTCACAGGTTGGCGATTATCTAGTAGGGTCACTGATTCTTATACATGTTTGGAATGTATTAAGATGGGTTTTTAGTGGAAGAATACCGTGCATTATTATCGTCGGAAGGAAAGGAATGTTTTGAGAAATGTATGCGTGTAGTTAATGCACTATTGAGAAATTGTTCACCTTATAGGAAGGTTTATAAGTGTATTGCCTGTAAGAGCAAATTGTTTGATACAGTATGTCGAAGAAGTTAACTGACATCTGAGTATTTATTTGTGTTGTACATGTCAGTAAAGTGTAATTCAGAGATCCACGAAATTTATTAAGGTAACAGATTAGTCCCGCATCGTTCTTCAGGTATATCGCTATTATTGATTGATATTGACGTTACAGAGCCGTAATTAGCTTGTTTGTTACGAAGGTTCTATTGATCTTGACAGAAACCATTAAATACAGGTAAAACATTGTTTGTGAACAGTATTAAAGGAAATGTTTTTGTAGACAGAAACGCAGTGAGATTGTTAGATCACGCATGATCTTGTAAATATTTGTTAGAATATCGTGCTGAACATGATAATTCGACTTATGTAAATACTTAAATAATTTAATAATTCTTATTCATAAAAGTTGATATTTCTTAAATTCGATAAATGTATAATATAGGGTGTTATTTGTTATAAATTACAATATTTTATTTGATAACAGCTGATCATATCAGACTGCTTATTACATCCGAGTCACAGGGTGACCATTAGAAGAAACTTATAGTAATTATTTGCGAATAAATTTGTGTAACAAATGCTTTCATTTGGAAAGTGGACCTATGTTAAAATTATAATTTTTGATCTTAAATATTTTTATTTGTGTTAGGGAATTTTTTATTGCATGTAAATATTTATTTAATAAACTTACAGGCACTGTTTAGTTTGCCTGCCCTTTCTTATAGAAACTGATCATCTTTTCATTTCGCAATCGACATGTGGTAATACTGCTGGTTAGTTACTAGAACTCACTTAGTCTCAACTTCACCGTTCACGCTCGAGATCCGAGATTCTCGTCCTACCATCGTGTTTTAGATGTTTGTTTGCTAGTAAATGTGTAACTTATTAGTAGTGTTATTGCATTACCGATATGCGCCGAGAGTTTCCTAGTTATTCACCTAGTAGGGAAGTGTTGGTTTATCTGGCTGGGTATCAACGTCCTTACAATCCTTTCCATCTCAGCGAATATAGGTGGTGGCTATGCGAGATTCGGGCACAGTACCGGTTCGGGACACATCCCCTCAGCCGTTTTCCGTCAACTTTACCCTGGATAATACACTTCTCAATGCCGTCTCGGCGGATGACATGGCCGAAAAATCTCAACATTTGCCTTTGGATGTTTAGGAGTAAGTGTGCTTTAGGAGCAATCCTTAGCTCCTTCAGAATAGATTCATTTGTTCTCCTTGCTACCCACGATATTCGTAGCATTCTTCGATAACACCTCATCTCGAAGGCGTCGATTCTCCTACGGCATGCAGCATTTATGGTCCAAGACTTGGAGCCATATGTGACGATAAGAAATACCAAAGCTTGAACCAGTCGCTTCTTTGTTTCCTTGGTGATTTGATGATCTTTCCATATTATTGATAGACTAGACAGTACTTTCTTAGCCATACCTATTCTTCTTTTAATTTCTCCTTCACATTTTCCCTTAGTGGAAATATGAACTCCGAGGTAGACTATTTCTTCCTTGAGATCAATATCTCGTATTAGATGGAAGTAACGAGGTAATGCACGCTGTCTGTCCACTACTACTTGGTTCGGTTTAGTGTAAGGCCTGCTTCTTCACTGAACCTCTCAGTGCATTGTAAGAGTTCTGCTAGTTCTACCTCCGAACTAGCCAGCAGCATAGCGTAGGTTGGAGATTGTTTTGCTGCCTATTTGAATCCCACCTTTCCAATGTTGAATAGGAGTTGTGACAAAACACATCCCTGTCTGACGCCTTTTCCAACCTTAAAGGACTGGATAACTTCCCATTGATTCTAACATATGCCTTGTTGTTAGTATATAATGATTCCATCAGTACACACATACTACGGACACCAAAATAGCATGATTATCACTCAAATTATACACACGTCTAAGTACATGGGGAAGAAGCCCAGTGACAAAGCTAGTAAATGAAATGACAGAATATAATGCTGGAGAATCACCGCCTCTTTATCTTAATGGGCAGCCTGTGAAAATATTTTCTTTCCTAGTGTTTGCCCCGGGATCTGCTGTATGGAAAACAAAGATCAAACATGATATGCTTGTAAATCTAATATGTAACCGATCAGGCTATAAGCAAGTACCAGACTTAAATTGTCCAAAATTGTCAGTCATTAAATTGGAAAAGTTACATAACTACAGTGAACATAGTTCCAAACAAGTAGGTTTATACACATCAAATGAATAGCTCACATAGCTAATTTATTCACTGCAAACAAGAGGTACCCCTGTTAAACCAAGCAACCCAGTGAAAGGTTGGGTCCTTAATCCCAGCGGGAAGCTGGATCGGTGAGCTGATCAGTGCTGAGGGCTTCAAGGCTTACTACTTTGATAGTTAAAAACTAGTTACCTTTTAGGTAACCATTCCTCTACAATTCTCATAGAACTCGAAGCATGAAGAAACGTTCACTCAGGAAATCTACCCCAGGTGGTACCCAATCCACCCCCACTCAGGATGGGGCATGCAGGTCTTCGGAGTCTGGGGAACCTGCACTTTCATGTTTTCCATCCCTATTACCTTTACACAAACAAGAGAAGAATAAGAGAAACCTCACCTACCTAGCTACAATCAACATTAACTCCCTTCTTAAGGTAGGTAAGCTAAAGCAAGCACTTGAAGTGCTCGACAAGTACAAAATAACGATAGCAGCGCTCCAAGAGACTCGGTTTATGGACGAGGATGCATTTGAGTCAGGTGCGTATAGGAGAGAGTATAATCAATAACCTGAAAAATAATAAAGCCTCAGGTGAAGAAGGAATAGTAGCAGAGATGTGGAAATGCGCAGATGAACAGTCCTTGCAGAGCATCCAACATATCATACAAGACATATGGACAGCAGAGACCCCACCGGAAGGGTGGACATCAGCAGTAATTCACCCGTTACACAAGAAGGGAAGCAAGACTGACCTCAACAATTACCGAGGTATCTCCTTATTGCAGGTTACCTACAAGGTTCTTTCGAAAGCTCTGTTATCTAGAGTCACCAACCAACTAGACTCTCAATTAGGGGAATACCAGGCCGGCTTTCGAAACAATCGATCCTGTCCAGAGCAGATACAAAATCTCAAGACCATCCTCAGTTATAAGAGTCGTGGGGGACAACCCTGGGTAGTTGTCTTAGTGGATTTTCAGAAGGCATACAACTCGGTGGACAGAGAGAGTCTTTTCTCCACCTTGCGAGAATTTGGCCTTGATGAAAAAACCCTTAAACTAGTCCAGGCCACCTTGACAAACACAACATCTAAAGTCAAGTTCAGAGGTGAACTATCCGAGAGCTTCCCCATCAAGACGGGAGTTAGGCAGGGTGATGGACTCTCCTGCATCCTCTTCAATTGCATCCTGGAGAAGATCATAAGGGAATGGATGGTGCGACTAACACCAAGGACTGGTCTGCAGCTTGGATACAAGAAAGATAACCTTCATGTGTCATGCCTGGCCTTTGCCGACGACCTCGTCATACTGACCAACACTATAGAGGAAGCTACTCACCACCTACAGAGTCTTCACGATGTAGCGGTTTGGGCTGGCCTGAAGATCAACATTGGGAAGACTGAATTCATGACTAACATCAAGGAAGCCCCGTCCACAATTCCACTTGATGGAGTTTTCATCCGAAAAGTCCCTACGGTCAAGTACCTAGGAGAGTGGATCTCGGCAAACCAGAGTGAGAATCTGGCCATAGATACCAGGTGCACCAAGTTCGAGAGGGCCTACCACTTTTGCCGCAGCTTCTACGCATCGAAGTTCCTCTCCAAAAACCTAAAACTCAGACACTACAATTCAGTAGTAAAACCATCTGTTCTGTATGCCTCAGAATGCCTCGTGATGGCCAGGAAAGGCCCACTCAGGAAACTTGAACTCAAGGAGAGGAAGATCCTGCGGAGGATACTAGGACCTATACGGGAAGAGGGAGGCACCTACAGAATTCGGCACAATGATGAGCTTTACAGCCATCAAGAAGACATTGTTACTTGTATAAGAAAGAGGCGCTTGGCCTTCTATGGACACTTGACCCGCATGATCCCTTGCCGGCTCACCAGTAAGATCTTCACAGTGGCAGGAAAAGGGAAGGCCTCTAGGTCCAAGTGGATCTCTACGGTCAGGACGGATTTAGACCACCTAGGGATCCCACTTAATTCCATGCAGGACCGCCAACAATTCCGGCAAGCCATCCGACAGGGAGTTTTTCCTGTATCACTGACAGCTAGGAAGAACACTGGTGTCAGCAGACCACCATAGACGGAGGAAAGAAAGCTGGCTCATAGTCAGATGATGAAAGAGTACTGGAAGAAGAGAAAAGACAAAGCGACGAGGAGATACGAGCCCCGTGGTCCTCAGTAGGCCCAAACGACGACGACGAAGAAGAAGAAGAAGATTATAGTTTTTCCACCTTGTCAATACAATATACAGTACATGTTTTGGGCTGAATGTTTTTCACTATTGTATATAATATATTCATTAAAACACTTTCACTGAAAATATTTCACTTTAAAAGCACATCAAAATTATAAGATGAGACTTATTTTCTTTAAATAAATGTCCTTCTTATTCTTAAATGTCCTTTAGTGTTGCTGTTGAAAAACTGCATGCTATGGGGTCCCCCCTTTCTTGGGATGTTTGGATAATTTGTTAATTTCATGTTGTTACTATTATAATTAACAGCTTAATAGTGTTTTTTTTTAAACAGCAACGCTAAAGAAATTTAAGAAGAAAAGGAAAAGAAAATGTTAGGGAAAGAAGAGCTTTTTTACTCATTATATTTTTACATACTTGAAAGTGAAATGTTTTAACTGAAGGTATTTTAATGAATTTATGTCTAAAATAGTGACATTTAGCCAAAGAAAGGCTATATTTGAGCCCTAAACATGTACTAATATACTTTTCGCAGCTCATGATCTCTGTGAGGAATGCAACTGCAGCACATCAGTTGATAACCTGACAGTGGTAGGTGCAGGAAACATTCACTTGATGAAGTATACAGTTAAAGTGCTAGTTCAGATTCCTGTCAACGCTATTGAAGATAGAAGCATACATGATAAATAGTACTGTACTCGTGCACGTCTTATGCTACTATAACATAATGACTAACAGTCAGCGGCAATTGATATTGTAATTTTTCAATCGGTCAACAAATTATAATTCCTATTACTGGAATATGCAGGGGGGAAAAAACTGTAAAAGATTACATGTGATTAAGATGTGTATATATATATATATATAAAGTCGTTTAATAGCAATTTCTAGTGAAAATAATTATCTACAGACTTACCTGGTTTTACAGGAAATGTACAAAGTGTTGTTCATCAGCTCGCAAGCATACCTGCACCTTGTGAACAATTTTCCAGACACACGGCGAATTTCTCCCTGGGTGATGTTGGAGCGGAAAGTTTTTTCAATATTCCGTATTGTGTGCCTATATGGAGGACGGATACCACGATATTTCCAAATGAATCAAAAACGGCACACTCTTAACAGAAGAATATTGCATAACAAAGCACAATGAATACACTTTGTTTTATAGAAAGCATCACTTTGCATAACAAAGCAGAATACACGTTGTTGTATAGAAAATATCCCTTCGCATAACGAAGCACAATGAATACATGTTGTCTAGAAAACATCACTTTAAGGCAGGGGTCTCCAAACTTTCCAGCCTTAGGGCCATACTGATTACTCCAGTAAGTTCCGAGGGCCAAAACCATATTATCATTGTTGCCGGTGGTAAAAAGTGAAATAGTCCACTGATGAAAAAAAAGTCCGAAAAAGTACGCAACGTTGAAAAAAAGGCTGCAAATCGGACTAAAGTCCGCAAAACGGCAACACTGCATATTATTAATTTTCCTGTCATTATCTGTAATTTCTAGATTAGTCGTAGAGTACGAGCCATGAGGAGTAACATGACACGACATCTGGTGGACACAAGCGGAAATAGGTAGTACCTTCTATCGCTAACAGATGGCGCTAATAGCACGTACAGAGTAATCTCGTTGGTTCGAGAGAGTTCTGGTGTCTTCCACTCACTTCTAGATGGCAGTAATTGGAATATATAAGAAGGCTAGTTGCGCAACCACAAGTCAGTTCCTATGACACTGTTGTGAAATAAAATAGTGCGTACCTCCTTAAAACGTGTTTGTGCGTGTTTAAGTTTAAGACATCTTTGTAACAGTATTTTGATTTGAATTGTTGCTTTTGTGTGTGATTTAGTAGTATGGAAAAGAAGCGAAAAATTGATAGTGAATGCAGAAAATTCAAAGATGAGTGGAACATTCAGTATTTCGTAATTGAGTCCAGTAACAAAGGGCTATGTTTGATTTGCAATGAAAGCATAGCCGTTCTCAAGGAATATAACATTAAACGTCATTATGAAACAAAACATTTTCAAAATTACTCAAAATATACAGGAAGTTTGCGGACAGAAAAATTCGAAGCTAAGAAGCACGGATTGAAATCGCAGCAATCTTCATTTACAAAACTCAAAACCGAACAAGAGGCTGCAACTCGTGCCAGCTTTCGTGTGGCTCTTGAAATTGCAAAACGTGGAAAACCATTCACCGATGGAGAAATGATCAAAGAATGCATAATTGCAGCAGCCGAAGAAATGTGCCCTGAAAAGGTAAATTTATTAAAAACTGTCAGTATGTCAGCAAACACTGTGGCTCGAAGGGTAGAAAACATCGCTGAAAATATATCCTCTCAACTGTTCGACAAAAATGGAGATGTTGAGTGGTTTTCTTTGGCCTTGGATGAGTCAACGGATGTGTCACATACTGCTCAGGTGTTGATTTATATTCGAGGAGTAGATAAAAGCTATGAAGTGCATGAAGAACTTCTTGATATGTGTAGTATTCATGGCACAACTACTGGTACAGATATTTTTAAAGGAGTTGAAATGGCCATTAATCAAAAGAACCTTCGATGGAAAAACTTGAAATGTATTACAACTGATGGAGGCAAAAACATGAGTGGGAAATATAAAGGAGTGGTCTCTCTTGTGTCAAAGGCTGTAGAAAATGACGGTGGTTCAAAACCATTAGTCTTACATTGTATCATTCATCAACAGTCTTTGTGCGGAAAATGTTTGGATATGTCTGAAGTTCTGAAACCAGTCATATCAACTGTTAATTTTATGAGATCTTTTGGGCTGAATCACCGACAATTCCGACAATTTATTGAAGAGATTGGAGAAAATGACTTACCTTATCATACTGCCGTACGTTGGCTTAGTTGTGGGAAAGTCCTTCAGCGCTTTTTTGAACTTCGAGCAGTGATCGAAATTTTTTTGAATGAAAAGCATCGCCCTCTTACTGAATTACAAAACAACGCATGGCTGTGGAAGTTAGCATTCTATGTTGATTTGACAAAACATGTGAACGAACTGAATTTGAGATTGCAAGGAGAAAACCAGCATCTTCCTGATTTATACACTAATATCAAATCATTCCGGAAGAAATTGATACCGTTTCAATCACAACTACGAAGTAAATGTTTTTCACATTATAAAACATGTGAAATATTCAGCCACACCACTGAGACTGAGTTTCCTATCGATTTTGCAATCGAAACTTTGAGTGCTTTGAAAATAAATTTTGATACTCGTTTCTCGGACTTCGATGCCTTTGCGAATCAAATTAAGATTTTTCAGGATCCTTTTGATACTGACATTGAAACCCTAGCCCCGGAACTTCAAATGGAAATGATTGAACTACAGTGCAGTGATATAATTAAGAACAAATATCAAAACTCATCTTTGTTGGAATTTTATAAGAGTCTTCCACTGACACAATTTGATAATTTGCATAAATTTGCTTGTGGGCTGTTTTCTGTTTTTGGTACTACTTATTTGTGTGAGAAGACCTTCTCCAAAATGAAGTACACAAAAATGTTTACAGATCTAAATTAACTGATGAGCATCTTAAATCTCTTTTAATAATTGGTACAAGTAAAATTAGTCCACAACTACAAACTATTGTCAGTGGAAAATCTCAATTACATAAATCTCATTAGTATTTCATATGTCTGCATGTTATACATGTCTTTATTCATTACAATTCTGTGTTTCTTTATCCAACTTATCACAAAAACAATAACAATAAGCCTACAACAATGTTATGAGTAGTTAGCCCATGACCATATCAATGTAGATGTCATATTAATAATTATTCAACATAAAATTAGAATACTTAAGTAAACTAAATTTAATTTGCTATAAAAAAAATATGTTCTCTAAAAGGAGTTTTCAAGTATGCTAGCTCTCCGCGGGCCGGACAAAATCTGTCCGCGGGCCGGATGTGGCCCCCGGGCCGTAGTTTGGAGACCCCTGCTTTAAGGCAATATATAATCTGTAAAATCGCCCCGAGACTGCGCTATGTTAGGTCAATTCACCTAGCACTTCACAAACTTAAGACACTGGAGTTACTGACAGCTTATTGCAACATTGCCGTTCTCAGCGAACATGTTCATTGGGGAGATGAGGCTGCATCTGCCAAGGTCTCCTTTACCGACCTAGTGGCGCATACAGGGCGGATTTAAAATGATGACCCTGTATTATATTATTATTATTATTAATCTTGATTGGTCACATTGGACCACTTGAGTCGTTCCACAATCACTTCTTCTTTGAAGGTAGTACTGCTTGGTTCTTGCGCTCTTTCCAGTACTTTTTCATTCTTTCAGATCGGGATTTTCTCAACTCATCTGAAATCTCCATAGGCTTTCTGTGTGTCATTTCTGCAGAAAATTTGTGAGTTTTAAGAATGGTGTTAATTTTATTTTTCTCCTCGGTATCTGTTATCTTGAGTCCAACTGCTTTGAGATCTTGTTGGATTTCTTGGATCCATTTTCCTCCAGTTTTCTTTCCTAGATTTCTCATCACCAGTTGGCGTACAATTCTGTTTTCTGGAAGCCGTAAGATGTGAAAAAAATATGAAATTCTTTTCTTCTTCATTGTGCTGGTGATTGGATCAATCACAGTATTATATACTGTATATGTGTGTAATTTTTTTGGTCATATTCCAGTAATTGGAATTCAATTTTGTTGACCGACTGAAAACTTTCAATATCAATTATCAATAAGGTAACACTGAAAATGGCTTCAAAGCTATCAGTGTATACTGATGTGATGCACCCTTTGCGCCGAAGGCTTTCACAACACCATTTACGAACGTTTCCTCGTCTAGTGTTCTTACTGGCTGCGTGGTGCAGTGGTAAAGTTCTTGTCTGCTGTTCCCAAGGTTGCAGGATCGAATCGTGGCACAGTCAGTTGGCATGTGAGGAAGTCATGACATTAGATTTACTGGCACGCTAAAGATCCCCTTCGGATCAAAATTTTGGCACCCCGTAAACCCAGTAACATTATTATTATCATCAAGCACTCAGCAGCGCGCTTCTCACGCCCTTACCCCACTCGTTTCTTTCCCTCATCCTTCCCCAGCCAACAGGGATCACAAGCTAGGAACCGTACAGTATCTTTAAAACCAAAGTTTATTGTATTGACAAAGCGGAATCTTCTTCTTCTCTATCTATAAAGCTGAATGTTTGTCTGTTATTTATACAAATCTACACCGTTTCACCGATCTTCTTTTTCTTCATCTTAGTGTTTTCCCGCAGGTGTAGGGTCCTCTGTCCCGATCTTGGCTCGTCACTTGTTACGATCGCGAGCATCATAAGGTGTTAGGCTGAGCACCTTCATATCGGCATTTATCATATCATGCCAGCGCTGTTTTGGTCTCCCATGTGGTCTTTGCCCATTGATTTCAAAGCACTTGGTAGAATTGGCTACTGTTCCTGGTGCAGCACGTAGGACATGACCGTACCATTGGAGACGTTTTTGCCGAGCCTTCTCAGTGATGGGTGAAATGCCCATTTGCTGGCCAGTGATGTCGTTTCCTACATGGTCCAGGAGTGTGATGCCCATTGACTAACGGAACATACGCATTTCCATGCTGTGTAGTTGGCGCTCTGTAGCTCTGTCAGTTGGTCGACATTCAGCGCCATACAAAGCAACAGGACGTACTATCATGCGATATATTTTGGATTTCAGATGTAATGGCATCCTTCTGTCGCAGAGTACTCCTGTATCTTTCCTCCATCTCATCCAAGCTGCGTTTATCCTGCTCCGCACTTCATCACCTATCTCACCATCAGATTGTAAGCGAGATCCTAGATACCTGAAGCTTACGGTCTCCATCAACTTGAATGGAGCCGTTGCTTGTGATGGTTTCAAGGTATTCGGTCTTCTTCTTATTCAGTGTAAGACCGTATTGCGAAAGATGGCTATTCCAAACTTCAACTTGATGCTGCAGTCCTCTGGTGGTATCAGCAAATGCAACATCATCTGCGTATAAGAGAGTCCAAGGAATACTCCTTTGCAGGTCTCGTGTGATTGTGTCCATGACTAGGATAAAGAGCAATGGGGACAATGAGGATCCCTGGTGTACACCAACTTTCACTGGGAAGCTGTCCGAGGTGCCAAGGCGCAACGTACACAACTGGTGGTGTTCGTGTATAGCATCTTGATCCAGCTGATAAGCATTTCTGGTACACCATGGTCACGAAGTGCATACCAGATCAGACGATGTGGAACACGGTCAAAAGCCTTTTCAAGGTTAAGGAAGGTGATATGCAGTGGCTGTTGTTTCTCACGGTGCTTTTCAATGTGCATTCTGGCAGCAAAGATTGCATCAGTTGTTCCAGCACCCTTGACGAAACCTCACTGGTTGGTACTAATGCTGATGATGCCTCGCAGTCGTCGATCGAGAATTCCATATTTGATATATTTACCCTTTGAATCCCTGTAGGTATCACTGTCCACTTGAAATTTTGAACAGACACCTCAATTATCTGCATTTAGGCCCTTTGACAAAAATCTACACCGTTTCACCGATCAGATCCAAATTTTATATACCTACCCTTTGGAGGTACAGGAACAGTTGGACGTGTGGGAAGGAATAATACAAGGATATGGGATGAAATTTAGCATAAATAAGAGTGAGATGGTGATCACAACAAGGAAAAAGGAAAGAACCACGACGGGAATAACAATTGGTGGGGAACAGCTGAAGAAAGTGGAGAGTTTCAAGTATCTGGGAAGCTTGATACAAGATAATGGAAGAAACGATAGAGAAATAAATTAGCGGGAGAGACAGGCAGAAGCATTCCGGAGGTGTGTGAGAAGCATGTTATGTGGAGCAAAGATGTCTCTCAGAACAGCAAAAAGGTCATATATCGGACGTACTATGTCCCTATCCTGACGTATGCCTCGGGGGCCTGGGTTATGAAAGGAAGGGAGAAGAGATGAGGTTCTTGAGAAGCAGTATTGGAGCTACAAAGATGGACAGAATAAGAAATGAAAGGACCTGAGAATTAATGAAGGAGGAACCATTACAGGATGGTATAGAGAAATCTAGACTTAGATGGTATGGACATGTAAAACGAGCGTGAAGAAGAGAGGAGAAGACTGGACAAGAGTGGAGGCTGAGAGATGGTGGGAAGACAGAAGACGTTGGAGAGGCTTGTGTTCCAAACAAACCCAGCCAGTGGCTGGAAACTGTGCAAGATGATGATGATGACCCTTTGGAATTCTGCGAGTAACACTGTTCACTTGAAATTTCGAACAGACCTCTCTATTTCATGCATTTAGGCCCTTTGGCACAAATCTACACCGTTTAACCGATCAGAACCAAATTTTATATACTGACCCTATGGTACCCTGTGAGTAACACTGTTCACTTGAAATTTCGGACAGACCTCTCCATTCCCTGCATTTAGGCCCTTTGGTACAAATCTACACCGTTTCACCGATCAGAACCAAATTTTATATACTGACCCTTTGGAACCCTGTGAGTAACACTTGTTAACTTGAAATCTCGGACGGACCTCTCCATTCCCTGCATTTAGGCCACTTTGACGAAATATCGAATTTGTCGAAGGAGCAATCTATGCTCATTTTAAGCCTTGCAATGCATAAAATAAAACTCGCTTCTCACAATTTGGCTCAGTGCAGTGAAATGGTGTAGCTTTGTCTAAACAAGGCTCATATTAAGCCTCGCAATGAAAGAAACAAGATACTGGATGTTAAATTTGGCCAGTCTACTGGAATGGTGTAGATTTATATAACAGACAGACAAATGGGCCCGAAAACCACGTTTTATGACCCTAGAACCAGCCAGGTCAGATATATTTCGGTGTTGTTGTAGGGGTCCAGAGATCCTGGGAATTGAGGTGCAACTGTAAGAATATTTAAATGAGTTCTTTGACTCTGGGCAGCAGAAAGTTTGTACCTCGAGTTGATGCTCTTTATAATTGAAACTTAGCATATACTGATGTGGAATTGTGGCGAATGTCAAAAATACCAGGGTAGTTGGAGTTAAGGTGAGTGGAGGAGAAGAGATGTTTGTGCTGAATTAGTTCAGGCAACCAGAAATGGCTGACAGTGGAGAACAAGTACTGTATTGTAGAGTAAGGTCCAAGTAAGCATCATTTGAAAGAGATCACCTCAGCGCAGGATGCAGTAGCTGCATAGAGATTAAACTACTAGTTGGGATAGGAATGAGAAGATTAGAGAAGAAGTAGGAATAGATGATTCCCTCCTCAATAAGATCCAGATCTCAAGACTGAAGTGGTTTGGTCACACGAATAGGATGCCAGCCAACAGAACTGCACGGAAGGAATTTGGGAGAAAAGTAGAAGGAAGATGACCTGTGGGAAGGCCACGAAAGAAGTGGGTAGATACAGTCAAGAACGATGTTCTGCAGAGAGGTCATGATTGGGATAAGTTGTTGGAGGAAGAGTGGTACAAGGACAGGATGAAATGGAGGGGACTCATACACCACACCCGGGCAACTGGAGTTGGTTCAGGATGATGATGATGATTAGGGATAGGGCTGTATCAAGCCATTCTGCAGATTCTGCTCAGTATTAGTGTCCACTTCGTTGGTTAGATTCCTAGCCAAGAAAGTCAGATTTTTGAAGGGCGGCGAAAATCTACAGCACTCTGAATTATATGATTTTATATAAATAATTCATGCTTTTGGGCTAATGCCGTGTGTATTTTTAATTTAAACCATACGTTTCGGAGAAACCTTGCCTCCTTTTTCAATGGAAATAAACAATGTGGCCAAAGAAAGTATATCAATGAGATTACAAAAAATATAGATAAATTCCTCTGTTCGTCACCAGAGAGCAGCTGCCAGAAATAACTGTATGGACCATGGTGGAACGGCGGACAGAGTAGTAAGTAACAAGAAGGTAAAGGGGGCGGTGTGAAAATATAGAAACACCTCGAAGAATGAGGAGGGGGGGGGGGGAGGGGGGAGGGTTAGATGGATATAAGGAAACATAGACAAAAGGGAATACTAGCTGAACGATACCTAACGTCATACAGTCAACGGCGAAAAAACAGATGGAAACTCCTCCAGTGACGAACAAAGGAGATCAAATCCAGGCTCTGAGCCCTAGAGGGAAAATGTACAATTTTAAATATGTGAAGAACAGAGAGACTGAGAGGAACTATCTCCCTAGATCCTTAATAACTGGTAGCCAAGTGTCACTTAGCTGATAACCAGTGTCTCTGTTAAAATTATTGGGATTTTTACGAATTTTAACTGCCTCCCTTATAATTCTAGACCAGTTGTGCTTAACAAGGGCAAGCGCATGAGCATCCTTGAAACATACATCGTGCCCTGAAGACAGGGCATGTTCAGCTATAGCTGATTTGTCAGGTTGGTTTAGACGGATGTTCCTTTGATGCTCTTTGATGCGAGTGGCAATGGATCGTTTTGTTTGTCCAATGTAGACTTTTCCGCAAGTACATGGGACTTCATACACCCCAGGTTGTAGTATTGGGGACAATTTATCTTTGTTTAATGCTAAACGTTGACCAATTTTCGTCATAGTGCCGAAAACTGTTTTTATCTTGTGCTTGCGGAGAATCTTAGCAACGCGGTCAGTGGTGTTGTGAATATAAGGGAGGTAAGCAGTTCCTCTCACGTCGGAGCTCTGAGAAGGTTGTCTATCCCTCCTTCTGGGATGTAGGGACCTATATATAGTGGATTCATTATAGCCATTACCCTTAAACATGGTTTGTAAGGCATGTAACTCTTCCTGAAGAGTTGATGCCTCACAAATACGTTCCGCTCTCTTGGCTAGAGTTGTTATAATTCCTTGTTTTTGTGCTGGGTGGTGGTGGGAGTCCGCATGTAAATAACGGCGGTTAGTGTGAGTTGGCTTACGGTAGACGCTGTGCCCCATGGAGCCATCCGCTTTCCTCCTCACAAGAACATCCAAAAAAGGTAAGCATCCACCTGACTCTAGCTCCATTGTGAAGTGTATTGAAGGATGCAGCTGATTTAGGTGGTTCAGAAAGTGGTTCAGTTTCTCAGAACCCTCCTCCCACACCACGAACGTATCATCCACATACCTCCACCAAATCACAGGTTTGAAAGACGCCGAAGATATAGCCTCCCCCTCAAAATGTTCCATGAAAAAATTTGCCACGACAGGCGAGAGTGGACTTCCCATGGCCACACCATCAGTCTGCTCGTAATATTTACCATCCCACAAGAAATAGCTGGAACACAAGCAGTGGTGGAATAATCGGGCAATGTCCTCAGGAAACAAATCCTTGATGAGTGACATGACTGAGTCCACCGGCACTCTGGTAAACAAGGACTCTACATCAAAACTCACCAAAATAGCATTTGGTTGAACGGCGATGGTTGACAATTTTTCGACGAAATGGGTTGAATCCCTAATGTAGGACTGTGTGCGCCCCAAGTGCGGCTGAAGCAACTTGCTGAGATATTGCGCAAGAGCATAAGTTGGAGAACCTATTGTGCTAACAATTGGTCGAAGAGGGACGTCTTGCTTATGGATTTTTGGAAGACCATACAATCTCGGAGGAACAGCATCTCTCGGAATAAGACATCTTCCCTCTTCTTTTGGAATAGATGACAGTTTAACAAGCTTAGCAGTGGCATTGGATACACGAGTGGTTGGATCACGAGTGCACAGTCTGTACACAGGATCAGATAACAGAATCGAGATTTTACTTTTATATTCAACGGTATCCATCACCACTGTCGCATTTCCCTTGTCAGCATGAAGAATAGAAATGGTGTCATTATTTCTTAGTTCCTTCAATGCCTTTCTTTCACCCCGAGTTAAATTGGGTGCGGGTACTTTAGAGGATCTTAATATCCTCACACTTTCTTGTCTAACTTCTTCAGCTTCATCTGGAGGTAAATTGTAGATGGCAGCCTCAACGGATGTGATCAACTCCTCTGTAGGAATTTTGGAGGGTGCGAGAGCAAAGTTGAGACCTCTGCTTAGTAAAGTTGTTTGATAGTCATCTAAAGGGGTATTAGAAAGATTGACTACAACTTTACTAGTATAAAGAACCGTACGAGGAGCTGTTTGTCTCGAGGACAATCGAAGGAACTTAGCTCTTTGTCTATCTACAGCCCGACAAAAATTATTCTCGGCCTGAATAGCGGAGATACGTTCAAAGAACAGCCACAATTCCTCTGAGAGAATGCTACTAAGAAGCAGATGTAAGTGTAATAACTCCGGGAAACTGCGTCCAATTCAGTACGAGAGTTCTGGATCCTCTCGATAACAAGTGCCTTGCTAGCGCGCTGATAAATTCTCATAGCTTTATGAGAGTGTATAGTTTGCTTCAATTTTACACAGTTGGGAATGATGTTATGATCCCTGCATCTAAGAAAGAAGGACAACGATGAAAGGAGAGAGCTCCTTCTTCGCCTCAACTTACTAAATTTAGATGATTGTCGAACAACTTCCTCCCCATAGAGGTTTCTAATTTGCATATTAAGGCTTTCACGGCCCGGATTATTATATAAATAATTCATGCTTTTGGGCTAATGCCGTGTGTATTTTTAATTTAAACCATACGTTTCGGAGAAACCTTGCCTCCTTTTTCAATGGAAATAAACAATGTGGCCAAAGAAAGTATATCAATGAGATTACAAAAAATATAGATAAATTCCTCTGTTCGTCACCAGAGAGCAGCTGCCAGAAATAACTGTATGGACCATGGTGGAACGGCGGACAGAGTAGTAAGTAACAAGAAGGTAAAGGGGGCGGTGTGAAAATATAGAAACACCTCGAAGAATGAGGAGGGGGGGGGGGGGGGGGGGGGAGGTGGGAGGGTTAGATGGATATAAGGAAACATAGACAAAAGGGAATACTAGCTGAACGATACCTAACGTCATACAGTCAACGGCGAAATATCTACAATTTACCTCCAGATGAAACTGAAGAAGTTAGACAAGAAAGTGTGAGGATATTAAGATCCTCTAAAGTACCCGCACCCAATTTAACTCGGGGTGAAAGAAAGGCATTGAAGGAACTAAGAAATAATGACACCATTTCTATTCTTCATGCTGACAAGGGAAATGCGACAGTGGTGATGGATACCGTTGAATATAAAAGTAAAATCTCGATTCTGTTATCTGATCCTGTGTACAGACTGTGCACTCGTGATCCAACCACTCGTGTATCCAATGCCACTGCTAAGCTTGTTAAACTGTCATCTATTCCAAAAGAAGAGGGAAGATGTCTTATTCCGAGAGATGCTGTTCCTCAGAGATTGTATGGTCTTCCAAAAATCCATAAGCAAGACGTCCCTCTTCGACCAATTGTTAGCACAATAGGTTCTCCAACTTATGCTCTTGCGCAATATCTCAGCAAGTTGCTTCAGCCGCACTTGGGGCGCACACAGTCCTACATTAGGGATTCAACCCATTTCGTCGAAAAATTGTCAACCATCGCCGTTCAACCAAATGCTATTTTGGTGAGTTTTGATGTAGAGTCCTTGTTTACCAGAGTGCCGGTGGACTCAGTCATGTCACTCATCAAGGATTTGTTTCCTGAGGACATTGCCCGATTATTCCACCACTGCTTGTGTTCCAGCTATTTCTTGTGGGATGGTAAATATTACGAGCAGACTGATGGTGTGGCCATGGGAAGTCCACTCTCGCCTGTCGTGGCAAATTTTTTCATGGAACATTTTGAGGGGGAGGCTATATCTTCGGCGTCTTTCAAACCTGTGATTTGGTGGAGGTATGTGGATGATACGTTCGTGGTGTGGGAGGAGGGTTCTGAGAAACTGAACCACTTTCTGAACCACCTAAATCAGCTGCATCCTTCAATACACTTCACAATGGAGCTAGAGTCAGGTGGATGCTTACCTTTTTTGGATGTTCTTGTGAGGAGGAAAGCGGATGGCTCCATGGGGCACAGCGTCTACCGTAAGCCAACTCACACTAACCGCCGTTATTTACATGCGGACTCCCACCACCACCCAGCACAAAAACAAGGAATTATAACAACTCTAGCCAAGAGAGCGGAACGTATTTGTGAGGCATCAACTCTTCAGGAAGAGTTACATGCCTTACAAACCATGTTTAAGGGTAATGGCTATAATGAATCCACTATATATAGGTCCCTACATCCCAGAAGGAGGGATAGACAACCTTCTCAGAGCTCCGACGTGAGAGGAACTGCTTACCTCCCTTATATTCACAACACCACTGACCGCGTTGCTAAGATTCTCCGCAAGCACAAGATAAAAACAGTTTTCGGCACTATGACGAAAATTGGTCAACGTTTAGCATTAAACAAAGATAAATTGTCCCCAATACTACAACCTGGGGTGTATGAAGTCCCATGTACTTGCGGAAAAGTCTACATTGGACAAACAAAACGATCCATTGCCACTCGCATCAAAGAGCATCAAAGGAACATCCGTCTAAACCAACCTGACAAATCAGCTATAGCTGAACATGCCCTGTCTTCAGGGCACGATGTATGTTTCAAGGATGCTCATGCGCTTGCCCTTGTTAAGCACAACTGGTCTAGAATTATAAGGGATGCAGTTAAAATTCGTAAAAATCCCAATAATTTTAACAGAGACGCTGGTTATCAGCTAAGTGACACTTGGCTACCAGTTATTAAGGATCTAGGGAGATAGTTCCTCTCAGTCTCTCTGTTCTTCACATATTTAAAATTGTACATTTTCCCTCTAGGGCTCAGAGCCTGGATTTGATCTCCTTTGTTCGTCACTGGAGGAGTTTCCATCTGTTTTTTCGCCGTTGACTGTATGACGTTAGGTATCGTTCAGCTAGTATTCCCTTTTGTCTATGTTTCCTTATATCCATCTAACCCTCCCCCCCCCCCCCCCCCCCCTCCTCATTCTTCGAGGTGTTTCTATATTTTCACACCGCCCCCTTTACCTTCTTGTTACTTACTACTCTGTCCGCCGTTCCACCATGGTCCATACAGTTATTTCTGGCAGCTGCTCTCTGGTGACGAACAGAGGAATTTATCTATATTTTTTGTAATCTCATTGATATACTTTCTTTGGCCACATTGTTTATTTCCATTGAAAAAGGAGGCAAGGTTTCTCCGAAACGTATGGTTTAAATTAAAAATACACACGGCATTAGCCCAAAAGCATGAATTATTTATATAATAATCCGGGCCGTGAAAGCCTTAATATGCAAAATATATGATTTTAACCTGTTACAGATCTCTTGTATCACATTTGTTGATAACCAGATAAAATCAATTAAATCTAAGCCATAGGTCTCAAATAAGTTTCAATTTCACTACCAGATGGCAGTGCAAAATGGCATGTCAAAAGTGGAATTAAAAAACTCCTAATCAGATTTATTCTGGGTAGCTGAGTTCAAATGATCATAATTGAATTTGGTGTGTGATGCTCATGCATTGAATTGGTTGTATTCTTAATTACTCATGTTCAGTCTATATTTTTTGTTTTGTGTGTAGATAGTCTATGTTTTGTTTTGTGTGTAGAAAACCCATGTAACATGTATCATATACCAGGAGTAAGGTCCACTTAATAATGGTACTTTTTTTCCTGTCTGTAGCCTCATTGGTATTGAAAACAATTTGCTTATTACTTTGCTGTGTGAGTGTATTATTAATCTGAAGAAATAGTCATGAAAACTTCAGATGATGGCAGACCATGTGTGCTAACTAATGTTGAATGTCTATTTTGTGTTCGTTTTGCAGATGATGGAATGTGGCAAGTGCAACTGCTGGGTACATGCAAAGTGCGAGGGTTTATCAGATGAGAAATATCAAGTCCTCAGTCTGCTCCCTGAATCTGTTGAGTTTGTGTGCAGGTATGAAATACATCAATCATGATAATGTGTGATTGCTGCTGTGGAATGTCTTGATGGCTTAATGGGCCAGACAACTCATGGAATCAATTTTTTTTATTTTAATAATTTCAGTTAGATTTCAAATAGAACAGTAGAATGTCTAAATCGGAACTTATAAGTCTCCACTGGCTTGCGACATATGAAGATAGTCAGTTTTAGCATGATGTTACATCAGACTCACACAGGATATCGGTCTCTCCTTCCGTCTGTCTCCATGTATTTCTCAGTGTCAGCAGATTATTCGGAATGAGCTGTCGTGTTCAGAACAGTGAAGCCTTATCATTTTGAACCAAACTTTACAATATCTGGATTAGAAAACGATCCACTGGCACCCGTAATTTCAGAAAGACAGAGAAACACCAACTGGTAGAAATGCGATCATTGCGAAGCAATGCCTACCACTACTGTAAGTTTCTGCTGTAAAGATAGTGAAGCCAAAAATTAAATGTGCAATAGTGTGATGTGTATTGTTTGGCACGAAGAGTTCCCTAATATTGTGGCAAATACCACACATTGTCTCCATATGGATAAAACAAATATCCCGTGTTAGAGAGTAGAACTGACAATGAAAACTGGCAGTCCGTAGTATTTTGCCAGTTTGTGTAAGAAGAGAAAAGTAATACTATCTTGTGTACTGAAGGCAATCCGAGAACAATATCCTGAAGAAGGAGGTAGATAGGATACCAGGCTGCTGAGGGACGAGAACCAGAATACATCCATTAATAATATTTTTATTCTTAGGACATCTTTATGGTAGACTTTTATTTTGAGATGTGATGAAACAAACTTCCTGTAATTCATGATTAGTTACAAAATAAAGTTGCTTAAGCCCTATTTCAATAATGCTAAATTTATATTATGCTGTTGCCAAAAGGTGTGTAAACATCACTAGATCTGGAGACCTGGTAAGTTGACAACACCGAGACATACCCGGTCATTACAGCATTGGAATTAGGACTTGTCCGAAAGATAGCGAAAACTAATCACTAATACAGACATGCTTTCCCCAAACAGTAAAAGGATCCACTCAGAAAATTTTTGCAAGTACAGTGTACTACCAATAATGTGTTTTGTGGTAATTCACAGGTCTCGAAGAAAAAATTTTAAATAGTAATTCTTACAGCAACTAATCATCACGGTAAGTAAAATAATCTCTGTATTGTTTAAAAGAATTTCAATGCTATACGATGTGTGGTGACGAAATCATTGAGAATTGACGAAGACTGGACTTTGTTTCTCTGTGATGTAACAGTAGACCTACTTGCTCACTGCTACCAGAATGCTGCAAACTTGAAACATACGAGCATGTTGCCACGGCTCGGGCCGAGTCAATACAAGAGGAATGTACTTTTACTCAGGACCTACCCTCCCTTTTCCACCAGCAGCACCCCAAGTTTGCAGACCTGTGAGTTGTGAAGGGTAGATGCATGGACAATGTATTGTAGGGAGCGATTATTACCTAAAGGGGTAAACCTGCCCGACTCCTCTTAGAGGGGAAAGGAGGAAGGAAGGTAATGGAGGAGGTCACTGCTGCTGAGAGACACACTAACTTGCCGTAGAGTTGCTGTTACTAGGACCCGACTCGAACACTTCCCTAGCAACTGGCGAAGTGAACATTCCTTCCCTCTCAATCACGCTGCAGCACATGGACTCTCCCACATACGAAACTCATTGTGTGCGCATGTGCCATCAGTTCTCTACTGTAGCTGAAATGTGGTGAACAACATGCGGAAGTTATTTTGAAGTTTCGAATAAATCAGTACCTTGAGTATTCATCTCTTAATTATGGTTATCAGTTTTCGATATGAGCAGTTGTAAAATGAAATATAGTAGGTAGTCATCAGTGAAAAACTGAAAATTATAGAAAGACTGGAGAAAAGGCGAGGTGATATTCAAGCTAGCCTCCGAGTTTGGTGTGAGTGAAACAACAGTGAGACAAAAGGGAACCCTCACAAAATTTTCTGCTTGGTGTGATATTTCATTGTCCCAAAATACAATGAGAACATCAGACTATGAAAATCTAGATGAAGCCATGATATGGTGGTTTAATAAATAACAAGCGCAGTGCATGCCAAACAAGCAAAACGGTTTCATATTATTGCTATTCATGGAGAGCGTCTTAGCGCAGACACTGGTGCTGCTGATAACTTTGTACTGAAATATCAATCATTCATTCAAAATGAATGGCTTGACCTGAGACAACTTTACAGTACAATGCAAACAAAGCAGGGTTGTATTGGAAATGGTAACCGTCCCAAACATAAGTAATGCATCAAGAACATGCCCCAGGCATAAAACATCCAAGGAAAGAATAACCATTATGACATGTGCTAACATAGTGGTGATAATAAATTTAAATTGTTAGTGATAGGGAAATCAAAAAAATTTGTTTTAAACAAGAAAATGTTCCTTTACAGTACTATGAATATCATCGAAAGGTAGTGGTTGGATACACAGATATTTTAGGACTGGTTTCACAACTATTTTGTGAAAGAAGTCACAGCCTACCTAATTAAACAGTTGCTGCCAATCTAAGCAGTGCTCTTAATTAACAGTGTGCTTTTCCATCCACACAAAAGTGAACTTAGAGAGGGTGTTATTTTTGTTAAATTCCTCCTCATAATGTAACTTATGTTGTGTAACCTATGGACGAAGGAATTATTGCTGCTTTAAATAAGAACTACAGGTCACCTCTGTTGCAGCAATTGGTTGAGGAAAAAATTGATATTCCTGTATTTTGGAAGTACTGTGGTTTGTTGGATACTCTTTGTGCAGAAGAGAAAATTATTGCTACTACGCTCAGAGGATCATGGAAATCTATTAATTCACATCCTTTTAGGAATAAATTCAATCATAGAAGACCTTGATATTCATCCACACAGACCTTCAAATGTAAATTATCACTGCACTGGGAAGAGAGAGCCTTTACTGGTACCCCAATTTGCAGATATGTTAGGGTTACATCACTGCCACCTCAGTGACGATGTTATTTAATATGGGCAGGGTAGTCTTACTATGATCACATCATTATTACTAAACAAGAGGCAGAAGAAAGTGACATAGTTGAGTTGTTAGACGTCGATAAAGGCGATTATGATTTGAAACATGGAAGGTTGGAGGATACTGTACATAATTTGACTGTTGGTGAGGAAGATATCCAGTGCAGGAGTGATGCAACGGAAATCCCGAAAAGTTCCCCACAGCCCAGCTAGTGTGTCTATAGGCACATTTTATCCCTTTATCTCTTGTATAGAAAATCGAGATGGAATTTTGTTCTCAGGTATTGTTTTCGTAAAAAATGTACAATCCAAAATTAGAAAAAATGACTAATTATCTAAGAAACAGAAGTGATGACAGATATTTTTCATTAGATATTAAATGTTGGCATAATCCACATAGCATTTTGTTATTTTCCTCTAGTAGGCCTATGTCTGACAATACAATGTAAAGTATTGTAATTATTTGCTTGTTCATAAAATACATTTCTATATTTTAACCAATGGTTTTGTTTTTACAAAAGTAATTACGGATAATTTGCTTAAGTTTGTGCATTAATTACCGCTAATTATTGGGAGTACACCGTATTTTGGGAATATATATAGAGGATTTGGTCATGACTTTCATAGATCTAGAAAAGGCATATGATAGTGTCCCCAGAGAGAAGGTATGGGAAGCCATGGTTAAGAAGAGACTGGGAAGAGAAATGTTGGAAATGGTGCAAGCAATGTACAACAACTGTGTTAGCAGGGTACTGACCCCAGTTGGAAAGACAGATTGGTTTAGGAACAAGACTGGACTAAGACAGGGGAGTGGGCTGTCATCTCTTTTATTCATAATGGTAATGGATGAAATTGTAAAGGAAACAAAGGAAGCATATGGACATAAAGAAATTAAGTTACTATTATTTGCAGACGATATTGTGGTCTGGGGAAGGAACACCGAAGAAGTGCAAAAACAACTAGATGCACTGAACGAAAATATTCAGAAGTATGGCCTGAAAATCAGTATAGAGAAAAGCAAGACCATGGTGATGACAAGAGGGGAAAGACAAAGAAAGGGCACTGTGAAAATTGGAAGTCAGAGTTTGGAAATTGTGGACACGTTCAAATACCTAGGAAGTGAATTGATGCAAACTGGTAGGTTGGACATGGAGATTGGCAGGAGAGTACAGCAGAGCAATGCATTCTATCAAAGTGTAAGAAAACTTGTTTGGGATAAGGAAGTACCAAGGGAAAGCAAGGAGGTAATGTATAAAGTGTACTATGTACCCATATTAACTTATGCAGCTGAGACTTGGACCCTGACAAGTAGGCAAGAGAGTAGAATCCAAGCCAGTGAAATGAAATTCCTAAGAAGTATGTTAGGTAAGACAAGGAAAGACAGAGTGAGGAATGAAGATGTTAGGAAGGAAGTTGGGATGGGAAAACTAAATGAGAGAATTGAGAAGAATAAACTAAGGTGGTTTGGACATGTAAAGAGGATGGAGGAAAATAGAATACCAAGACAGATGCTGGAGGTCAAGTGCAAGGGTAAGAGAGCAAGGGGAAGACCTAGAACAAGGTGGATCGATTCAGTGAAGAAAAGGGTGAGAAAAAGAAATCTGGACTGGGACAAGATCGTGGAAGAAGAAATGTGGAAGGAAAGTGGAGAAGTGCCATAAATACCCCTACCCGGCAGGAGCTGGATAAGGGGAAATGATGATGTATTTTGTTATGTTTGGCTCCCTGTTGCTTCATTAAAAAGTAAAATAAGGTCATCAATACACAAACCAGTGATGTAACCCTAACTCATCTGCAAATGGGGGTTGCAGTAAAGGCTTTCTCTTCCCAGCGCAGTGATAATTTACATTTGAAGGTCTGTGTGGATGAATATCAAGGTCTTCTATGATTGAATTTATTCCTAAAAGGATGTGAATTAAATGAGCTTGATTTTTGGGTTTTTTGATTCTATGTCGTGTAGATTAATGGCAGCCACAAGATCTGTATCAATTTGCCATTCATGTTATATTATTATAAGTGTAAAAAATGTTCACACTGTGATATATAACCTTAATCATGTCTCTTTATTACAGAATGTGCTGTGCAATGCCACCTGCACCATGGTGGATAGCTGTTGAAGAAGAACTGAAAGCTGGTTACCTGGGTGTTCTCAAGTCACTGAGCAAGAATCGCAAAGCATGTGCATTGCTGAAATGGAGTCCGAAGAAGCAGTGCTCATGCCATGCACCTTGTGTTGGCAAGCGACTAGATTTCACAGTTCCTTCATTGGATCCATCAAGCAGCAAGGAGTCGGAGTCGGATGCTGAGAGTGTTGCTCCTAGCAAGGATGTTCAACAAACCAATTGCTTGATGGAAGAAAATACATACGGAGATTGTGTCGTCAATGAAAACCTATTTGTACATACTGTGTCACATGTAGATGCTGTTGTCAAAGCTAATGAAGCAACCATGATACCTGCTGAACATAAGGATGGCATTGCTCTACTTTCATCTAATGACAAGGTGGATGAGAAAATTCTGATGAAATTTGAAGCTAAAGCTGATCTGGAAATATGTGCTAGTGTATCTAGTCTTTCAACTGGCTCTGAATCTTCATTGGCTACTCCAGATTCAGAACTTAGCAATTCTGATGCTGCTTCCTCTCAGAGTAGCTGTAATTTTCCTAGAGGAAATATTTCATCTTTTGAGAATTCTGATTTTGGAGCAAAAGTTGATGATTCTTCTCTGAAACTGTGGCGAGAGAAGTACAAGATCAAGGAATGTTCTGTTCGTGTTCAAAATTGTCTTCCTAAATCATCCACAGTTGTAAAATCCTTACCTCCAGTTAAAGTTGAAGTCTCCTGTACAGAATTACTGTCGGAAGAGAGTGGTAAGTCTCCCAATAAAGTAGCTCTGGCAACTCCACGCAGTGATTCAGGAATTAGTAGCACCGATGAAGAATTAAAGCCATGTGGCCTAGCCGATGAAGCTATTGAGAATGCCTCTCTTGGGTCAACTTCACATGTTGAAGCCATTGCAGAAGTGGAGACAGGGTACAGTAGCAGTAATGGTGATGAAAATCCTGTTTCATCAGAGACAGAATCTACTGGGAAGGACTGTATATGTTTAGAAGAATGTCTTAGAGCAAAACCATCGCTAACATTACTGTCCATCAAGAAGAAGGTGAATGCCGGTGAATATTCATCTTTATTGCAATTTCATCAAGAGATGGAGAACTTAATCTGCAGAGCCCAATGCACAGACTTACAGGAGATGTACCACCATACTTTACAAGAAGTGTTTCCCTGGTTTGATCCAAAGTATGCTCGTGTGTCTAGCCGACCTGTCCACGATGATCATTTCTTTGTTTCTTCTCCTTGTAAGTTAGGACAGTCAGATGGTGGGAAACAGATTTTAGATGACAGTAGATCTCTAAATGAATCTGGTAAATTGGATGAATTCACTGAAACAACTCCGAAGCTTTCACTAAATAAGAATCCAGATTATTATTATTGTGGTTTTAAAGTGGACGATGTTCGTATCTGCGTGCTGTGTAAAGGCGTTGGTGACTGCTCGCCCACAGATGAAGGTAGGTTACTGTACTGTGGGCAAAATGAATGGGCTCACACCAATTGTGCATTATGGTCTGCAGAAGTATTTGAGGAGATTGATGGTTCTCTTCAGAATGTTCAGAGTGCAATGTCGAGAGGCCGTCAGATTCGTTGTCCATGGTGTGGGAAGAGAGGTGCCAGTGTAGGTTGCTGTGCTCGTAATTGTGCTGAAACTTACCACTTTCCATGTGCCCGGAAGGCTCGTTGTACTTTTATGGATGACAAGAATGTTTTTTGTCCTACTCATGCACGTGATGCTGTAGGGAAAGTAATGCACCTTGATTCAGAATTTGATATTCGCCGTCCTATTTACGTAGAACTTGACCGAAAGAAGAAGAAATTTTCAGAAGTTCCAAAAGTTAAATTTATGATTGGTTCACTGATAGTTGAAAGTCTGGGTGAATTTGTATCGGATGCATCCGATCATCCAGACATCATAATTCCTGTTAATTTTCGATGCACTAGATTATTCTGGTCGTCTGTTGAACCATGGCGAGTAGTTCAGTACCATGTTAAGACAACATATCAAGCGGAGAAACCAAAGCCAGCATTGGACTTGGGAAAGAATGTCACTGTTGATCACACGATGGATCAAAAAATTGTGGCACGGAAATTAGATCAAGTGTCAAGGTGGCATAAGGAACTAGGCCAGCCACATGGACTAAATGCTAGTCAACCAGTCGCTCATGTAGAATCTGAAGAACATGAATCACCTGATGAAAACAAATCTCCTGAGGAAGAGAAATCACGGGACTTGCCTGCCCCTCTGGAAGTTTGCCACATTATCCCAAAATTGCCTAAAAAGACTGAAGATTGCAAAGTTGCTAGACAAGTGTTAAATTATCTGCTTGATACTATATGTAATAAGGATGTAGATGACAATTGTTTAGTTGACCCTCAGAATGCTGCTGATATTCTCCCTCCAGAACTGAAAGATGCAATATTTGAGGATTTACCTCATGATTTACTTGATGGAATTTCAATGCAGGATATCTTCCCTAAGCTTATGAGCTATGAAGATCCAGTTGTTCTAGATATAAAAAATTATGGCAGCTTTCCATCTGAAGGGCTAAAGGATGGGAAGGATGATCTGAGTGAAGATGTAATTCTTAATGCTGATGATGTATTGTCAGCTGTTGACAGGACTGAAGATGCATCATTGAAAGGGAAAAGGGATGAACAGACTGCACTTCAATTGAACTCCCAAGCGGATGGTTGGCTTGCTGGTGGAGATGCCAAAGAACAAGTACAAAATATTGTAGAAGATTTCTTTCAGAATGTATGCATGAAAACTGTTGGACAAAAGAATGGAAACAAAGAATTGAAACTTGGCAAGTCAGAGGTATCTCCACAGACAATAAGTAAGAAAGCAAGTGGAACTTCACGAAGCCAGCAGCGCTCGTGTAGTCTTGCTTGGAGCTGCAAGTTAGATGCATCGGTTGGTTCTCAAATGAAGAGAAGAAAAGGATCACGTGCCATTCAGCGTGGAAGTTCAGGTGAGGCAGTTAGTAGCTTGACAACAGTGGAGGCTGAGAGAGCACATTTGCTGCAAGAACTGAGACTTGCTGATGGAGGAGGACTGAGTACCATTGCTTCGACAGCTCCAGAGAGTGTTCGAGAACTCAAGTTTCGCCTGGAAGAAGACGTTGCAACATCTCAAGCTGATATAAGACGCAAGGCCTCTCTTCCTAAAGAGGAAGGGAAAGAAAATAAATGTCTCTTATGGCATGGAAGAGCCCCTCCTCGACTCTTGCAGTTAGATGGAACAATTGATTCTTCAAGTAGTGGTAGTGAAGGTGGTATGTCACCGCGACAAATCGATGAGGAGGATGATGATAATGCCTTCTTACCGCGGAGAAAATTACAACAAACTCTTGTGAATCAGGACCAAAATGAAGAAGAACCAGTGAGGTGTACAAGGTGCCATCGGACATATCGTACTCGAAGCAGTTTTGAACGCCACCTGCCAACTTGTAGTAGTGACTTTATCCTCTCAACTAGTGAAAGTGATTCGGAAAATACACGGTCAAGTGAGGAAGAATCTAGTAAGAAACACCAATGTCCTCACTCTCTTGAACCAACTGAAGATGAAGTTCCTATGGTTGATTGTGTGAGCTCTATTGGGAATGACTCCAACATACAAAATGTTGTTACTTATGTAAAGAGTAAGTCTCCATCACCTACATTTACTGTGCAAGTTAATTCTGTGCGCAGTACAGCTTCACAACCTCGTCCAAGTGTACCAGTTGTGAACAGTAGAAACAGTAGACCAAGAGGAAGGCCTCCAACAAGAACAAGCACTCCAAGGTTTACTGTCCGAAATACCAACACTGTAATTAATCAGTGTCTACCTTCACAGTATCACCAGTCACATTCTGTGGTGCATCCACAATCGACTCAGACATCAACTGCACCTACTGTCATTGTGCAGCAGGTTCAGTCACCAAGTGTTGTGCCAGCATTTGTGGAGGCATTTCAGCAGCAGTCTGGTCAAAGTTTGCAGTATATTGCTACTATAGATGCTCACAATAATGGATACACAAAACATCCATTTCTCACTTCTCCAAATTCTCTGATTCAGTTGCAAGCATCCCCTGATGGTTTCGCAGGTCTGCAAAATGGTGGGATACCTGTCATGCCCGGAGTCCAGCTGGCAACTTCTCAACCTACGGTGTTAGGAACTATTATTCAGCAACCACCTGCCACGATCCAATGTGGTATGGTGACTGCTGAGCAAATGGTCCTTGGCTCCACCCCCGGTTTGGAAATGTACACAGATCAGAATGGAGGCATGTTTTTGGCTAGTCAACCAATGTTTATTGGTTTGGAAACTGTTGTCAGCAATACTATCATGTCCTCAAGCCAGTTTGTATCAGGTGTTGTTGCTGCAAGTAGTAGTTTCTCGGCCACTACAACTCAAGTATTTCAGGCAAGCAAGCTAGAACCACTCATGGATGTACAACCAGGATTTGTCATTGTGAATCCTCATGGTCCTCTTTCGGATACTACTGGTATTGGAAACCCACCAGATGTCATAAACTGTACGCCTCCAGCACCTCCACCACCTCAGCCACCGCCTCCTCCCCCTCCACCACCACCTCAGCGGCCACAGCCGGTACCAATGAGTCTTCCTCAGCAATCTCCTGTAATACCTCAATCCCCAGTATCAACTGTTCAAAGTGCTCCTTGGAGGTTTACTCCAAACTTCAGTAATGTGAACAACACATTTGTGCATACAAATTCTGCCTATGGACATTTTTCTCCACACATGAATACAGAAGTCAGGCCAAATAATTGCCATTCAGAGAATTGCAGTTATAAGCCTTTAGTAACAAAAACAAGTGTGTCATTAAGTGTTCCTTCTGTTGTAACAAATACTATCTCTTCTCAAGCGTGTGAACGTTCCTCTCCTATCCAGGTGAAAGTTGTCAAAACAAATAATGTGCCTAATACAACGTGTTTGCCTGTTACTTGTGATGTACCTGTTAAACCTTTGCTCCCTCTGCAGCAGATGTCGCCTTTACCTTGCCCCGTCCCAAAAGTGGATGTAATAGAAACTGAACCGACAGAAGTGGCTGTCCTCCCACCTACAGTAGAGATGGAGAGGAGGCCAGTCTCCATACCTGTAGTACAAAATAAGAACTGTAATAATATTAAGCCCATTAAACTAGTATTTCAAAAGCAATCACAAGATGGTGTTTATAAAATCAGCAGTCAGAATCATAGTGTAAGACTTCCTGCTGGGACTAATTCAATCCCAGTCCCTGTACAACCCCTTTCAAGCCTGAAATGTACAAAACCAAAACCTCGCATCACCACATCATCGTTGCTAGACAAACGAAAGGATGATGCTCGTCGTTACAGTCCTCTGGTGCTCCACAGCAGTGGAAATGTACTGAACGGTACTAAACAACTTCGGCCACAGAATGGCAAAGTGGCTCCTGTCTCTCGAACAGAGAATATTCCTGTCAAAGAGTCTTCACCTGCTATCACTTATGAAATCCGTTCTCAAGATGGCTTTTCATGTACATCTTCCTCCATCACGGAAGTTTGGCAGAAAGTCTTTGAGGCTGTACAGCAGGCGAGGGCAATCCATAAAATGCCACCACTTCCACAGAATCCTTTTGGGACTGCTCAAGATGGTCATCAGATGTTGGGCTTGAAGCACAATGCTCTGCGCTACCTTGTTGAACAGCTTCCCGGAGTTGGACGATGTATTAAGTACAAACCACGTTACCATAAGCCTCAGAAGCCTTGCTTGGAAGATGATCTGGATGCCCTCCCTCGTGAGAATTCAACAGGAAGTGCCCGCTCAGAACCATTTTCTACACGTGCTCCTTACGATATGTTCAGCTGGCTGGCATCCAGGCATCGTCAACCACCCAAGTTCATCCAACCAGCTGATGGTGAATCTGTAATGAGCAACAGGTAATGGAATACAGCACTAAAGTATGTTTTTAGTATCTAAAGCATGAAACTGTCCCAACTGTTTAATCAAGAGAATCGCAAATCAAAGTGCCTCAGTATCTTGTATTCTTTTTTTAAATTTAATTATATATTTATATTTATTTATTTATTCATATGTGTAATTGTTTGTTTACTTATTTATTTATTACTTAGAAAATTTGGGGATAAGCTTAATTTACTGTTGGCAGCCATCCTTTATGACTCAATATGCCTTCCTTCAGAGGATGGTAAAGCCCGAGGGCCCTTGTCGTAGATTTATGGCATGTAAAAGAACCTTCCACTAACATAAATTATGTGAAGCTAAAATTTGTAGAACTCGGCAATTTTTCTTGGTTCATGCCATGTCTTGTGTGGGATTTTGCCTAGGAACACCAAGCTGGCTCATCAGCAGGCTCTTGGTGTCTGTGCCCGGGCCGTGAAAGCCAATATACCATCTTTTTGGAAGCCATCATAGGGAGGTTAAGGCTGCTTGTGCTTTTAGCTCTCACAGTAAAGAGGTGCAGGTGCACTTCATACAAAGGGAGGTAGCGCGCAGTTCGCTACTCCTGTGGGGGTCCGAGCATGGACACCAAGAGCCCGCTGATGAGCCAGCTTGGCGTTCCTAGGCAAAACCCCACACAAGACACTGCATAAACCTAGAAAAATTACCGAGTTTTAATCCAGTGACCGTGAAAGCCAATATACCATCCTTTTTTTCCCTTCAATTTATAGGTTAGATTTGATTAACGCTCCAAGTCCCAACGTTTGCCGTCAGGTACTGGTTGATATGGCATCTAGTAGCCAAGTTCACAGCTAGGTGTCGTTGATGGCAGCATTTGGTAGCAAAAGTAGGAACTACTGGAAATTCATCGTCTGCAGTCCTTACATGAATTACAGATAACATGCACTAATACAGTCATCACAATTAACACCGGTCATCGGACAGATTCTATACATACCCAAAGTACACGGTGCCACATACCGCGTCGCAGGCCCTAAACTGAGAAATCAACCATCTTTTATTAATTTTTTAAAAATAATTTTATACATTTTCATTGAATGTTTAGTTTACATATAAAGTGTACATTTGTTATATTAAGAGGAAATATAAATACTACTGCATTATAAAAGCACTAAATGAACAAAGAAACAGGGTCCATAGATTTATTGAGAAATTTGGGATGATACTGGTATGTTCCTGCAAATTTTACACTCTTTGATATCATTGCATCTATTAGGATCCAGAAATCTTGTCCCATATATTCATTCCCTTGTTCATAGACTCGTAATAAATTGAGGCTCAAATTTTTAGTAAAAAGTAAATTGATAATTTTGTTAGGATTTCTAAGCATTTCCATTTCACTGAATTGTGTTAATCACAACTGCAAAACAAGGGGGAAAAACAGTCATAACTACATTGTACAATATGTGGACAAACTATATGAGCTGTGAAAGAAAGATTTGTGGTTGAACTATTGCAAATCGCCTAGTTTTTCGAGTTTGTATTGATATGATGATTGTTGTTTGGATAGGCCTAACATCAAGGTTATTGACCCAGTATTAACTTCAGCTGATTATTTTAATACGTAGTCATGGTAAATACCTTGATTTTATGGTTCACTTAAGAATTGCTTCAAGATCAAGACAATCATCAAAAATAGTTTCCAATAGGCTAATTAGATTTTCATGACCTCAGTTATACAAATGGAGGCTTTCAGTTATTAGGTCATATAATGCACAAATAAAGGATCTTTCATATAAAGTAAGAACGGCAAGCAGCAGTTTTGTTATTCCTTGCTGCGGTGGCCTTGGCCGAGCTTGTGGTGCTATGGCCCCCTGCTGTGCTATTGAAAGCGCGCCCGTGTCAGTACATTTACTGGCACGTTAAAGATCCCCTTCGGGGCAAAATTCCGGCACCCCGGCGTCTCTAAAAGCCAGGGAAGTTAAAAGGGCCTTAAAACCAATAACATTATTATTATTATTATGAAAGCGTGCGCATAGTACATACGTGGGCTGGTTCCCCCCCAAGTTCCGATGGACTGTATAAAAATGACAGATTGATATACCAAACTGATTTTACTACTAAATGTTTGCTTGTTTTATTCGTATGTCTCAACATAATCGCATAAACGATTGAAACATTTGTCGTATCGTTACACCAGCTTCCCAATGCCCTCGGCAAAATATTCTGCCGCCACTGAGCTGGGTAAGTCTGTACAATCTCCTGAAGTTTTTCATTCAGTGCTGGTTTGGACTAAACGGCAAATGGTCCAAAACTTCACACTTGAACTCTTTGTAAAAGTCGATCGTAACGTTGGTACAGTGTGGTCGTGAATGATTTTCACCTTTTTCGAGAATTGAAGGTATGGTTGGGTGGCAACGCCTATCCAAAAAAGAAAAACTTCAGGAGGCTGTCCAGACATACCCACCTCAGTGGCGGCGGAATATTTTGCCGAAGGCATTGGAAAGCTGGTGTGACGATACGATAAATGTTACATTCGTTTTGGCGATTATGTTGAGACATAAGAATAAAACAAGCAAATATTTAGTAGTAAAATCAGTTTGGTATGTCAATCTGTTATTTTTATACCGTCCATCGGAACTTGAACAAAAAACCCAGCCCTTGTATGTACTATGCGCGCGCTTTCAATAGTACAGCCCGGGGCCATGGCGCGCCACAAGCTCGGCCAAGGCCACAGCAGCAGCGAATAACAAAACTGCCGCTTGCCGTTCTTACTTTATATGAAAGACCCTGTAGTGCAAGCCATGTATATGAAGGTTAGAGAACTTTTGAACCTCCAGTGCTCTCTGACTGCTGAGCTATAGGTCGACACTTAAGTGCAGGCCCTGTTGATGGAAGTTAGAGAGTTGAAATGTCTGACAGTACAGACCACTGTCATAGACAGTGATTGCCATAGTGAGAACCTAATAATAACTGAAAGCTTTCATTTGTATCAAAAATAGTTGTTCAACACAAGTGAATGTTTTAAAAGTGCTATGCTGATTTTGTGTGATAAGATATATTGATGAAGAGGCATAACACAGCTTTGAAATTTACCTTGAGATTAAATCAGGGTTGGGTAAGTTACTTTTGAAATGTATTTATGTTACAGTTACTTAGTATGAAAAGTAATACACTTACAATTTTGAAGTAACATATAGCTACTGTCACTATTAAATACATTGTCTAATGATAACTTAACCATCCCCAAAATCGTCCTGTCTTTAAGGCCATAGTGGATACCAGCAGTGGCGACTCTTGGGGTTTGAAAAGAGAGGGGACAGTGCGTAAATTTTCCCAACACAACTAAGCTCATTTCAATGTTCATTTATTCTGCTAAACAAGGTTTCTTACCTTTTTCAGGAAAATGTTTCAAATCTTTAATATCAGTCTTGGTCCATGTGTCATCATCGCCCAATATCAGGCACGGAAAAGAAAACAATGAATTTACTACCGGACACCCGCATATCCAGTCCATTTTTCATACAATGATTTATTGAAACCCTTTTATATGTTCTGTGCATATCTTTAAAGGCTTGATTAATGCAAAGATCTGGTTTCGGTGGGCCTAATTCCTTTGCTAACAGTCTGTCTTCGTCAGTTAAGGTTTTTGTTTTGTAAGCTCCTCACTTAGTTCATTTCATGGTTTCGTTACCGTTAACACAAACGCCTCCAATGCTTGAAAATGCAGTGAAAATTATATTTAAGTTATTTGTCACAGCATTCAATTCCGTCTAAAAACAAAAGTGGCACAGAATAAACGACAAGTAGAATTTAATCCGCTTACCTCATATTACGAAATACTGGTTCAATGTACATCTTAATTTTGTTAAACACTGGTATGCGATGTTCACTCCTCACAAAACATGCTTCCAATAACAGCTATTTCTGTCAGTAAGATTAATATACATTGTACACTGCAATAAGACCACCACACTGGTACACAATTAAAACTCAATATCGCAAGCGCCAAAACTTTTGAAGTCAATTATTGAGCCAGGGCTGTTATCACGCAGTCGTGTATTCCCCTAGAGAGCATTTCTCAAACTTGACCTTATAACATTATCCAAACTCACTTACGGTACAATTCCTACAGAGGGAAGTACTGTACATTATTTTGGCAATGATGGGAGGTTTGTGGAGGATGGGAAAATATGCTGTCTATGAACCTCTCTGGCCTCGACCAGTACCCTTACACCCCTATCGCACTTTCACTACGATTGGTCACAGCTGCCTAGCAGTCACATCTTAATATGACCGAAGGCTAGCTGCATGCCTTTGTTCTAAAACCGCCCCTGCATTCCAGCAGCATTAAAATAAGAAACTATGTAAACTGATGACATATAGGGTAGATGACGTCAATGTTCCACTCCATAAAACAACAGTCTCCACCTGCCAATTGACTGTAATTAAATCTACAAGGGTCAATGCTAAATCCTGTACCCCATGGTGTAGCCGTTCTTGTTAAATGTGCACCACGGTCGTGCGGGCAGTTGCTGCTAGTCTGGAAATTGTAGGTTTGAATTTGGCGGTGACAGCGGCTATCCTGAGCGTGGTTTTAGCACACTCCCTCCAGCTAAATGCCAGGATAGTACCTTTTAAGTCCCAGGACACCTACATCATCCCTGTCCCTAATCAGTAAGGACTTTATTTTTTGGCGAAATAAAACTGTTGATTTCGGTGTTGAAACTGACACTATCTTGATGGGTATTTCGTGAAATAAATTGTCATAATGATCGATGTTTCTTCTGAAATCTTCCTTATAGTATGGGATAAATCTAATAAATTATGTGATTGCAGCGTCAAATACATGGAACCCCTCACTGTTGTAGTCCTCGGCCCTCGAGAAAACTGTTGTGACTTAAGTTTTCGGCATTTTTATACTTAAATGCTGGATGTTTGCCCCTAAAATTTTATCAGTCGCGAACTCTTACGGCTATATCTACAACCACAACACCATTTGGTGTAATCGATAGCAGATATCGAGTTTCATCGATAGCCTTAGAGTTCGCGGAACTGAATACACATACTTCCGGCTTTGTGGGCATTAGTGTAGAGAATATGCAGCACTATCAATCAAATGAGAAAGAAACCAAGACGGCCAATTCCTCAGAAGCATTTAAAGGTTTATTGCAGAGAATTTTCGATAATATTTAGCATTTTTCGTACCAAGTGGAGTCATCATCATCATCTTGCACAGTTTCCAGCCACTGGCCGGGTCTATTTGGAACACAAGCCTCTCCAACGTCTTCTGTCTTCCCACCATCTCTCAGCCTCCACCCTTGTCCAGTCTTCTCCTCTCTTCTTCACGCTTTCTTCCACCCCCTTCGGCCATCTGTCTCTCGGTCTCTTTCCTTCCCACTTCGTCTCGTGTATCCTCCTGGGTATCCTCTTCTCCATTCGTTTTACATGCCCATACCATCTAAGTCTAGATTTCTCTATACAATCCTGTAATGGTTCCTCCTTCATTAATTCTCTGGTCCTCTCATTTCTTATTCTGTCCATCTTTATAGCTCCAATACTGCTTCTCAAGAACCTCATCTCACTGACCTGTATTTTGCTCTTCTCCCTTCCTTTCATAACCCAGGTCTCCGAGGCATACGTCAGGATAGGGACATAGTACGTCCGATATATGATCTTTTTGCTGTTCTGAGGGACGTCCTTGCTCCATAACATGCTTCTCACACTCCTCCGGAAAGCTTCTGCCTGTCTCCCCCGCTCATTTATTTCTCTATCGTTTCTTCCATTATCTTGTATCAGGCTTCCCAGATACTTGAAACTCTCCACTTTCTTCAGCTGTTCCCCACCAATTGTTATTCCCGTTGTGGTTCTTTCGTTCTTCCTTGATGTGATCACCATCTCACTCTTATTTATGCTAAATTTCATCCCATATCCTTGTATTATTCCTTCCCACACGTCCAACTGTTCCTGTACCTCCTCCTCCTTGTTTCCCCAAATCATCTGCAAACACCATTGCTTTCATCTTTCCTTCCCCAATTACTTGTGCCACTCGGGTCATTATGTCATCCATCACCACAATGAAAAGTAACGGTGACAGTGCACTTCCTTGTTTCAGGCCGTTTCTCTGTTCCAACCAATCCGATCTCCCTCCTCCCACTTTCACACAGCTCACGCTTCCCTTCTACATCTCCTTTATCCTCATTATAGTCCATTTCTCTACTCCTCTATCCTCCAGGGACTTCCATACTTTGTTTCTGCATACACTGTCATATGCTTTCTCAATGTCCAGGAAGGCCATCAGTAGATCTGTTCCATACTCATAGTGCTGTTCTTGTAACTGCCTTACAGCAAAAATCAAATCCACTGTGGACCTTCCTGCTCTGAAGCCATGTTGTTCTTCCCTCATCCCTCCTATCCTTGTCCTAATTCTCCTTTCCAAAACTTTCTCAAACATCTTTGCACAATGATTCATCAGTGTTATTCCCCGATAGTTTCTGCATTCTGTTCTACAACCTTTCTTGAAGATCGGGACAATTATTCCTTTTTTACCAGTCCTCTGGGGTCTTCCTTCCCTTCCATGCTGTCTTCATCACTCGGTACAGCCATTGTATCCCCACCTCTCCTGCTGCTCTCACCATCTTCACACTCAACTCATCCACACCCGGTGACTTCCCTCCTTTCATCTTCCTCACTGCATCTTCCACTTCTTTCCATGTTAAGTCCTTTTCTGTTTGCAGTCCATCTTCCTCTTCCTCGCCATGGTTTCCATTTGGGTTCAGAAGTTCTTCAAAATATTCTCTCCATATTTTCTTCAGTTCTTCCCTATTTTCTATCTCCTGTCCCCTTTTGTTCACCATTCTAACATAATCCGTAGGATCCTTCCGCCTCTTATTTTTTACCATCCCATACAGGACCTTTTTTGTACCTTCACTATCCTCCTTCATCATCTTTGTCCACTCTTCCATCCACTTTCTTCTCTCCTCAGCCACTAATCTCTTTGCCTCCTTCTTTCTTTCCTGGTACTCTTCCCTTGTCTCAACCGTCCTATTTTGATACCACCTCCTAAAGGCTCTATTCTTTTCCCTTACTATATCCTTTTGTCTTCTCATTCCACCATGGTGTTTCCTTCCACCTCTTCTTACTACTTGTCCTCCCACATACTGCTTCTGCTGCACCTAGTAGTGTCTTCATAAATCTAGCCCATTCCTCTTCCACCCCTCTTTCTTCATCTGTTGGAATTCCTTTCTTTACCATTTTGAGGTACTCGACCCTTCTATCTCCTTCTTTCAGTTTCCATATCCTTATACGTCTTTCCTGGTTCTCAGTCCCTTTCTTCTCCCTAGTCCCTCTCAGGTTCATTACCAACAATCGATGGTCCCTATCCAAGTTCTCCGATGGTATAACCTTGATGTCCGTGATGTTCTTATTTAATTCTCTCTCATACAGTATATAGTCGACCACCTCGTCCACGTCGTGGGAGACGGACCACGGCACAAAGTAGGGGATTGCCTGTGGGGGTGAAATACAGTGGGGACGTCGTGTGCCCCGGGACCATTACGGTAGCTGTGAAGGTCCTACAGGAACCCTCAAAAGTGACGGCTAACAGGGTTCTGGTGAAGCTACGTTAGGCCCAGCAAGCCAGTAGTGGATAAGACTTTTGCTTTCAAGAAGGGAAACCAAGTGGAATATATTTCTTAATTATTTGCTCAATTCGCGCAATAAATAAGATTTCGTAATATTTCACGAGTTCATTTTGCTAAAATACGGTACTTTACTTACCTAAAAGGTCATATAAAGGCAAGAAAGAAGTTGTGAGAAAAGTTTGCGCGTATCGCTATTGCCAAAAAATACAGCCCCTACTAATCAGGGTGTCTATCGTTAAAGATACTGTAGTAACGAAAAAGTAGCTAATTTTACTAACAGATAACGAAAAGTAGGTTGGTTGGTTGGTTCCTTTGTTTAGGGGCTGCAACAACGCAGTCATGTAGCCTCTTGTACTTTGGGAGTGTGTAGAATCTGTCTGATAACCGGTGTTAATTGTGATGACTGTATTAGTAACGAAAAGTAGCTAATTTTTATATCTGGATAGTTGGGTGTAACGAAAATTTACTGAGGTCGGTTTAAATCTTAAACTCTCGCCACTAGGCTCACAGATGTCGATGGAACGTGTTTCACGCAAGCGGCGCCGATTGTGCAATAAAGCCATATATTGCTGCACCCAACCTCAAGGATATGCATACTGAGGATACCTTGAGTGGTATGCTTCGGTTCAACATATGTTTACGCCATCAAGAAGAGTTTTTAGTTTCATGTGAAATATTTTTCTGTACTGTTCTCAAGACCTTAATTCGCGAAATGTTCCGAAACTCAACAGAGACTTCGCATTTCTGTTATTGACCTCTAACTTTAATCTTGCAAAATCATATAGTTTCAAAAAAAATTCACGAAACATCATCCAAATACATATATTTTAAAAATCTCTCCATGTCGTAAGTTTGGTTGGTTCCTCAGTTTAGGGGCTGCGACAACGCGGTCATGTAGCCCCGTGTACTTTGGGTGTGTGTAGAATCTGTCCGATTACCGATGTTAATTGTGATGGCTGTATTAGTGTTATCTGTGATTCAGGTAAGGACTGCAGATGATCAATTTCAAGTAGTTACTACTTTTGCTACCAAATGCTACTGTCAACGACACCTAGCCGCAAACTTGGCTACTAGATTAATCTAGAACAGTGGTCATTAACCGGTGGTCCGCGGATCACTGCCTCGGGAGTGGTCCGCGGGAGAAAAGGGTCCACCAGCACGTATAAAAAAGTGGCCAGTAAATGGGGACTTAGAAAACGATGTGCGTTGAACGAGAATTGTCCGAATGTATTTGCGGCGTTGACGATCAGGTTTTGAATTGAAATGTCTTTAAAATAAGTGTTATTGAGGAAGGGTATTGGGGGGAGGGGGTGGTCCGTACATGATTCAATTTTACGCTGAGTGGTCCGCAGACTTCTACGGGTTCAGAACCACTGATCTAGAACAATAATCCACTTTTTAATACAACTTACTTTGTTGAGGGATTATATCCTCATACGGTACATGTTTTGGACCTATTAAGGTCCTGCATTAGAAGTCACCTGCAAACTCCTGGTCAAAGCCACCATTGGGTGTAGTCAAAAGTTAAAAATACATAAAAATATGAGGATGTTGATGACACTGGAATTAAATGTTTAAAGTACTAAAAGAGTGTTAAAAGTGTTCAAAATTGTTGCGTGCTCATTCCTGCATTTGATGTTATCTGCGCTAGTAACTAGGTCTTCCGTTTAGTCATTTTCAAATAATTCCGAATTCTTCTAATTTTTCATCAAGGGACTCAATTCTGGCTACTAGATGCCTCAGCAACCGGCACCTGGTGGCAAACGTTGGAACTTACAAGAGCATTAATCAAATCTAACCTACAAATTTGGCTTCTCACAATTCTAGTTAGTCGAAGGTTCTTTTACATGCCATAAATGTCGTACGTTTGGGACATCCAGTATGGTTAATTTGAAACATCGTTATGTCTTTTTCCTTCGAACGTTGGTTCCATCGGATATTTAATGAAACTGATTATCTCGGAAACTTGTATATATCCGAGTTGAAAGAAAATGTGCCCTCCTGTCGTATTATTCATGCAATCCTCTCAGAATAATTCGTAATATTCTATACCCACTTCGAACCTTCATCCTCCTAAATCACATCCTCAAGACGGCCACCTGATCGCACGACTTGCCTACGGGAATCTCGCCAAACGGACCGAGATCAACGCCATTGCGTCAAGTCATAAAATCTTCTTCCTAGCGCAAACTAGTCACCACGAGGACAGCGGGAATCCTGTGGAAGGTGATTGGACGCCCATCACGAAACATTCCGAAACCTACTCGCCACTTTTCCCAGGACCGTGTATTTAAAAGCGTACGGGGAGCGAGAAGTGCACCAACCCACTTAAAAATGACATTGACTACGTAGCATCGCGATACTACTTTCTCCTCCTGATCCACCACGAACTCCCTACCACAGCATAGAGACAGCAGGAATCACGGCACCCCACTTACGAGCGACCTGAGCATACGTGTCTATAACTGCTTGTAAATTTTAACGATGTCTAACCTCGAACTTGCCTCAGCCATTCTGCTAGGAATGTTACACAGGCAGACAATCGTTGAACACCTGGGTTCTTAGTGTCCAACCGCGAAGATAACTTGAATCTCGTAAAATGGCTGAGAGCGGTGGTGATTGCGTAACATTCCGATGTTTCTCCGATAACTAGGACAACTGGATTCTTGTCAAACGGACAGCAAACGGTGCCGATTGCGTAATAAAGCTATAATTTCCCATGCTCGACCTCAAGGACAATGAAAATCTCATCAAACGACTAAAAGTGGCACCGAGTGTGTATATCGCGATGTTTCTCAGTGTTCTCGTTGAACGGCTGAGAGCAGCGCCGATCATGTAACATCTCGATATTTCTCCGTACTTAAGTGGGAAGCCAAATTTCGGTGACGATCACGTAACGGTCAGGAAATCTCGTTTAATGGCCAGGAGCAGAGCATTGGTAATCATAACAACTTCTTGTACACAAGATGACATTTAGCTGAAACAACTCATTTCATATTAAATATATATTTATATGATTTTTATAACACTGCAAGTGAGTTTTATTTACCACTGTAAACACAGTTCATTGTTGTGTTTTCCACCGGGTGATGAGCTTCTATGCTTTGAGACCGCAGACACATCTTGAATTAAAAGGTAACTAAAAGGCAGCTAATTTTACTTCATCCTTACAGTAGACGCCCTGTTAATACTACACACACTACTGCAGTCATCACATAAATACAGGTTATCAGACAAGTTCAACACACACCCAATTATACAGGGCTGATGACGAAGATGTTCCAAGCCCTTAAAATGAATTATCAACAACAAGAGAGCCATATTCTGTGGTGCCAGGTGTTCATGCTGAAAACTTAGTGCCTTAGAAAATATTTTATCAAACTGTTAAATATTATCAGAAACTAACAATATTGTTGCATCCGGGGGATGCACCCCCATCCCCTTCTATCTACGACACATACATCTATCTCCATACAAACGCCTTCGGAATACATTATCAAAATTCTAAACCTAATACATAGCAACAACCTCCAATAACCCCGGCCAACTCCTCACATCCTGTGAAATGTGCAATTCCGCACACTCGGCACTCAAAAGACTATATAGCTAGAGAGGTGAGGTAACTCGAGGTCAGTCCGTCAGTCAGCCAGCCAGTCTTCCTCAGTGTCACTGTTAGTCCAGTCAAATTAGACCAAAAATGATGGTTCTGCTGCATTAAATCATGTAGTTCCAAATTTTTCTGGAATGTGTAGAGGGAGGTCCCCAGAACAACGTCTAATAAAGACCGGTCGATTTCAGGTGCTGCGGGAGGGGCCAGGGGGGGGGGCTCGAAGGCCCCCCTTTTTCGTTTTTGGCGCATAACTTTCAAACGGTGCATCTTACAGAAATTTTTATACTTTCCTAACTGAAAGGTAATTAAATGCCCTACAAAATGGTATAATCATTTTTACACCTGTGTGTTACCTTCTTCGATATATGAGCTGGTGAACATGGAAAATTTGCAGAAAAATATGTAGCGCCTCACGTTTCTCGTCAAACTTGCCCTTCCAATCCGTTTGCCTTCCATTTTACAGGAAAGTCGTAAGGAAGGAAGTTGTAGAGCACGAAGTTGCCTTCAAGAATATATATACTTATGCTAATTTATCTTTATATCTTTAAACGTTATAGTGTTTTGACGTATCGGGGTCGGTTTCGAGATTTCGCTAGTAAACTGCTCATTATTTTACTTATGTTTTCAACGGCTTTAACTCTCTGTAACTCGTTATTTATTGATTATGTAAACATAAATGGTATTTATTACCCATATAAATAACGACATATACCTAGAATGTATAAATATATATGAACGCAGTGGCGTATATATGATTGGTTTGGGGGAGCCCAATATTTCGGAATACAATTTCGTTTTTATGGGAATGAAAACATGATCAAAATCTAATAGTTTGCAGTCCAGCCCATCGGAGTATACCGGTATATATATGTTCTGAAGAGTTCATTATGTTTCGTTGTATATATTCTTTAAAAAATAAGTTATAAATACCTCTTTTATATTTAACGCCACTGTTACCCTCTTATAATAAAAATAAATTTACTTGTTGGACAAAGAGAAACTTGAATATTTCATTCAATTGTTTAAAATGTCCATAAATTACTGACCAAATTGTGGGGGGGGGGTGTAGGTATAAACTGTATATGTTTGAAATGCGTACATTTTTCTGTGAGACTGTACCTAGCCCGTTAGTACGTGTTAGTGCGTAAAATGGGTCACCTGGTATGTCCCCAATTACCAGTGTCCACTGTAAATATATGTCTGGAACCACCAAGGTACAGGGAGGCCACAGTTTAAAAAAAGTGACCACCTAGGAATGAGACATAGAGAGGAATAAGTAACAACCCAAACATAATTCTAATACAATCATTTTTATTGACTATCAAACATTTCATACTCCTCACCGTCCAACTTTTCTGACTCTAATTGAATGGGAGCACTGTTGGTGCAAGCGCCGTGGCAATTGCCACAGACAGGTGAGCAGTGGATGCCGGCATTCCGGTATCCACATCTCATACCGCAGCCTGTGGCAAAACGGCAAACTATAGAATTGAGCACGCTGTCAGGTGCATTAGTGGCCATGGTCTTAATAGGAGTCAGATATCCCCCATTTCCCCTTGTCAACCCCAACGTTCAGGTTCGAGTGTTTCATTTCCAAACCACTGCTGAACCTCTAGAAACACTCTGCACGAGTGATATAGAGCAGCATCTTTTGTAGGTGGCAATGAAGACAACTTTGCTTCATCTTGGCTGAAGATTTGACGAAGCACATGTACCTGTGAATAGAACATAATTCAATAGAATATGTATTTATCGCACAGCAACGAAGTTAGTAAATGCAATACAAAATGAAATGTACCTGTGGTGATTGAGGTCATGCTCGTGGAGTGGTGCCTGATACTTCAGTAGGAACATTTGTTCCCCAGCTTCAGCGATATCTCCTGGCGAGGATGTGGTCATAAAAAACTTCAGCGATGCTTTTGGTTTCGTTAGGATACCGCTCGAAACATTTGATTATGGCTGCTTTACTTCTCCCAAAAAATGGCAGAAGTGGTATCGCATCCAGTGAAGCCATGGATAAATAGAATGTACTGGCAGAATGGCAAGGTCTGAAGTTGTTGGGAGGAGTACAGCCTGTCTTCTGTGTTGCCTCGTCCAGGCTTCATGAAAAGGACATTCGTGTCTCGTGGTGTGAGTGCCACGAGTAAGACGAGCAGGTCTACGTCCTCGGCAACTACCACCACAGTCGAATGAGGGGTATTTAGTAATCCATACCTGAAAATGCTGCAGTCAGCGTCTGCTTTGGCTATAGTGAACTGTAGCCCATACCATTTGCATCCAAGGCCTGCGCTTACATACTAATCAGCTTAATTTACAGTGGACACCGGTAATTGGGGACATGTACGCATTTCAAACATATACAGTTTATAACCTACCCCCCCCCCCCATTTGGTCAGTAATTTATGAACATTTTAAGCAATTGAATGACATATTCAAGTTTCTCTTTGTCCAACAAGTAAATTTATTTTTATTATAAGAGGGTAACATTGGCGTTAACTATAAAAGAGGCATTTATAACTTATTTTTTAAAGAAAATTTACAACGACAAATAACAAACTCTTCAGAACATATATATACTGGATTACTCCGATGGGCTGGACTGCAAACTATTAGATTTTGATCATGTTTTCATTCCCATAAAAACGAAATTGTATTCCGAAATATTGGGCTCCCCCAAACCAATCATATATACGCCACTGCGTTCATATATATTTATACATTCTAGGTATATATCTTTATTTATATGGGTAATAAATACCAGTTATGTTTACATAATCAATAAATAACGAGTTACAGAGAGTTAAAGCCATTGAAAACATAAGTAAAATAATGAGCAGTTTACTAGCGAAATCTCGAAACCGACCCCGATACGTCTAAACGCTATAACGTTTAAAGATATAAAGATAAATTAGCATAAGTATATATATTCTTGAAGGCACCTTCATGCTCTACAACTTCCTTCCTCACGACTTTCCTGTAAAATGGAAGGCAAACGGATTGGAAGGGAAAGTTTGACGAAAAACGTGAGGCGCTACATATTTTTCTGCAAATTTTCCATGTTCACCAGCTCATATCTCGAAGAAGGTAACACACAGGTTTGAAAATGAATATACCAGTTTGTAGGGCATTTAATTACCTTTCAGTTAGGAAAGTATAAAAATTTCTGTAAGATGCACCGTTTGAAAGTTATGCGCCAAAAACGAAAATGGGGGTCCTTCGAGCCCCCCGCTGCCCCCCCCCGCAGCACCTGAAATCGACGGGACTTTATTATTTAAACACAAATTGTGCTAAATGTTCCGGCATAACTCAACAAAATGACAGTGTTTCGCCCCGGTGTGCGATTGGGCTCTTCAGTTGGTTAAAGCACACCTCACCAACTGAAGAGCCCAATCGCACACCGGGGCGAAACACTGTCATTTTGTTGAGTTATGCCGGAACATTTAGCACAATTTGTGTTTAAATATATAATGGCTCAACAGACAATACATATTTTTCTGGGACTTGATTAGGCGTTGTTCAGAGGACCTCCCTTTACACACTCCAGAAAAATTTGGAACTGCATGATTTAATGCAGCAAAAAATCCTAATTTGACTGGACTATGTGTGCCAAACCGCTGCAGGGCGCCGCTCCGACGAACGCCAAAGGGTAAGTGTCTAAGCGACCTACACTTCCTCATACATTCACACTCTCACCCCTTAGTGCTTGGATTGTGATAAGCATCTGGTTTAATAACTGTTCTGCAAATTCTAGGAGTACTTCAAGTCTGAAGTACTCATTAAAGTCATACATCTCATAAGTATCTGGTCATTTAGTTTATTTGCTTAATTGTTAAGATCCTACCCTTCATCCCTCGTCCCGGTAGGATCCAGGCTAACACTTAGTTAATTGTTTCGTGATGCCCGCATCCAGCTATTCGCACACGTCAGACTGCTTGCCTCGCTTCTTAGCGCGAGCCGTCCGTTGCCCGCGTTAGCAGTATTCCAGACAGCGACCCAGCTGTTCAGAGTCTCCAGCACCAAACCGCCCCTATTTCCGATATCGCATCTCCGAACTACCCGAACAAACAGTACATTCGGGAGTTCTCCTTTCGAGTGCTCATTTCCCTCGAACCAGTCCATAACTGACACCTTTTACACTCGAGCTCCAAGCAACCCCCAGCTACTTATATTTCATCCCCCCAGCTATTACATTGTAGAGGGCACCCTCTCGGGTCCCCTACAATTGGAGGACGCGCCGGGTACCGTGGCGTTGTTTTAGATCAACACCCTAGGGTTACAAACAATGTAACTCTGCGGTAAAGATTCCAAAATTAACCTCTTACTAGCCAAGCCTACGCCACTCAAAATTGAGAAAATTTTTCAGAGTACGGATCAGGTAGTATTTAGTACCCACCCAAGCCCGCCCCATCAGATATAACATTTCCGAAGCCACCCCTATATAGATGCAAGCAATTTACCACCCCAGTCCCATAGGAAGAATAGCACAGATAGTACTCCATGCTAAGGTTCCAGAAGGTCAGTAAGGTCAGACGTGCAGTTAGGGACACAGCCCACACCCTCGCCGCTAACACCAAGCCACTACACCCCAAAATCATTGTTAAAAACGCAGACCTCATAAACGAAACTAACGCTGGTCGAATATTAGCTGACTTAGAAGCTGGGGCCCTAGACCTTCGGATACGATACCCTAACACAATAATCCACTCATCCCCCCCCCCCTCCTTACAAGGGCGCAAGCGCACAGCGAAAATCATAGGAGTTCATCGTCAGACGATAACGCTAGTGACTACGGCAACCCCACACTTCCCCATAACGTTTTACAGCATATCATTGACACACAACAAACATACAACGGCTTGCACGTGCTCGTCCAACAATTAAACGACATTGAGAACAGCACAATAAACGGAGGGCTAATTAACGATATTAGCGCCATATCTCAAACATTAGAACGGAATATCCAACAGACACTGGAAGCCGTGAAAAAGGCACAAATCAATCATAATCTGCCCTCGACGATATTACGGGAACAGGGGCATTGAACATACATACACCCCAACCAGCTTCAGCCCTCAGACAAATGGATTAACAGAGGCTATGAATAAAGTTGTCGGTAGTGCCTTAGCTCGATTTACTAACGATGAAGGTACCGATTGGGATAATTACCTCCCAGCCGTAACTTTTAGCTACAACACTTAAGTGTCGCAGGCGACCAAACACACCCCGCACTTCCTTCTACACGGCTACCATCTGCGCAGTCCCGTCGACAACATATACATCCCCCAGGATACTCTCCCCAGTAACGCTGAACGGCTACAATATTTATGCACAGCCCGTGACACTGCGCGACGTAATATCCATACTGCACAAAAGAGGCAGAAATCCGCTTATGATAGAAAGCATACACACCAAGAGTACAAACCCGGTCAGCTGATCATGATCTGGTCTCCTACACGCATAAAGAACGTGTGGGAATTCCTTATTCCGAAATGGACAGGTCCGTTCAGAATCCATAGATATCGGATCTAAATTACCTGGTCAACATCCGGTACAACCACAAAATCATTAAGGACACTGTTCATGTACGGCGCATGAAACCCTATCATTCACGGGAAGCAGCCTCGGCCCCCAGTAGCAAAGAAACGCAAGCGATAAGCTATCACACTCACTGCCACACAGAGGACACAGGTCCACCTCACCCTTTTCATATAGAGGAAAATAGAGGGCAAGACACGTAAAGGTACGTTGCACAGGTAGCAGCTACACATGTCGCATCATCCCCATAAGTCCCCAGGGACATATCAAACCCAGGACCATACGCAGAGCACGAGCGCCAGGCGCACTATGGCATCTGGTAGGCCATGTTCACAACTACGTGTCGGTACCAGTCCCACACAGTGCCCAAACATTACCTAATTATAAGTTGCATGCTTAAATGATTGACAGTGTATTGCTATATATTGTATTATTTCCATTGTATACTTGTATTACACTTGGAGCAAATAGCAATTGCCAAAGGAAGGATTATATGTTCTGAGAAACACCTGTTTCCACACAAGCAGCCAGCATAGGTCATTCCCACCCAACCGGATGCTACCATCCGAAGCATCACATTGACTCAGCAACTTCCACGCTCATATAGCCACAGCCGTGCACTGCTACGCACGTGTCCAGACACACGCATACACAGCCATGCGTACTACAGTACATTCACCCGGAGTACAAGCGTAAAATCGCAGCAAGGTTCACCTGTAGTAGACTCCCACACATACAGTAGGGCTCACACATTAGTATGACAGGACACATATCCGCGTCACATCCACACCCAGGCATAGGTCCATTAGTTGACCGACGGAAGATTCACTTACCTTTAAAACAGGCTCCGTAGGACATACATGCATTCACAGAATACCTGTATAAACATTCTCTACTAATAACGATACACATACGGTATAATCGTATACACAGTAGGTATCGACCGACAGAAGATGAAAATACCATAGTATAACAATTAGTTGCACCACATAGCATGGCAACAGCCATTTTATACAAACACCTTCATACTAGAATTACCGCGGAAAGATGATGATATGCGTAGCCATACTTCCCACACAAGCACGAGGTGCACGGGTTACGGATGCGACCTCACACTGAGGCGAGGTTACAGCCTCCTTCCACTTAATTATTGCCGAGGCAGATATACCTTAGCAGGATTTCTTTCATATAACGTGTCAACATACGATTACAAACGTAGATTACGGTTAACCTCATGTACAACACAATAACACAGGTTAGCGGCCTTCCATACAGGCCAACACTCCCTATCACAATAACGCAAGTTAGAGGCCTTCGGTACAGGTCCAGATCCCCATTACAATAACACAGTTTAGGGGCCTTCCGCACAGGCCAGATAACCCTACAATGGGACACAACAGGTCATCAGGACCACACACTTGTGGAAAAATTGGGTAAGGACATACTTACAGAGGTCACATAGTCTCACACACTGTAAATTCATGTTACATTCTCTCATACATTTCACTCAGTCCCACACACGGGAAAGCGCACTCATTCTAAGCAGTGACGCGCGATCCATCCACGACACCGGAAACAGTATTGCTACAACAGCATCTCAGCCTGGACATAGCAGGGCAGCCAACACATACAGGCCACATATGGCGCTGTCACTATCCACGCAGCCCCTTTTATATATTTTTTTCCTAACATGGGATCTTTCATTTTTCTTTTTGTTCAACGGTGGCATTGATCACACAATAACGTCATACGGACATGCATAACAAGCAGTTCTCCAACGAGGCGTCATCCTTAGCCGACGATTAGGGTCATGCACTCAAAATTGAATTATTTCATCCATTTTTTTAGCCTCCGAAGGATCGGACTCACGGTTAAGCCGTGCGATTGGGGCGATTCCTCTAACGGTCCAACTAGGGCACCATTCTATCATCCCTCCGCCCAGTTATGAACTGTTCGTCATAGTATGCCATATGCCGACATAACATTAAATAATAAATTAACGACATACCTTCACGAGAGCCACAAGGCTACCATAGGACCCAAAAGTCCTTATTTCGATCCCATTATATCTATATACTCATTACTTACACACTTGTCACCACATTCATTTGTTGGCCAAAATTAACATCTGTATTTTCACTTAGGCGCCGACCTAAACCAATATACATATCACCATAGGTATGTACGCGTAGCATTAACGCTATGGCTCATAACTATCCTACGTTCAGTGGAAGAGTATTGTGGTAAGCCACATCAAAGCGTCCCTTCCCAAAAATAATATAGGATAAATATCCAGCCATTAGTGTACATATATACAGGCAGCCCCTACGTCCATGGTCCATAAATATCCTACGTTCAGTGGAAGAGTATTGTGGTAAGCCACATCAAAGCGTCCCTTCCCAAAAATAATATAGGATAAATATCCAGCCATTAGTGTACATATATACAGGCAGCCCCTACGTCCATGGTCCATAAATATCCTACGTTCAGTGGAAGAGTATTGTGGTAAGCCACATCAAAGCGTCCCTTCCCAAAAACAATACAGGGTAAATATCAGCCATGGGCATAGGAATGCCAAGTTTTGTAGAAAATAGTGAACGAAGGCCCAATGATTTGTTTCCTTAATAACACTAAGTATGCACTTGTGCACACAAACATTTTATACACGTTAGAGGAACGTATTCCCCCTGCTAACACATTGCATTACAGTGCTACAACATACAGCTGTCACTTCCATACAGCAGGTTGTCCGGTAGACAGAGCCCATTACGATGCCACACGGACAGTCAGACATTTGCGACATACAGTACAAGTCATACTGCATACACATAAATAAGCCTAGTTTATACACCCCAAGGGAACTATTACTGCTCCCCATAGCATTTCTGCATTTTCCCGGAGTAAGTGGGACTAGACCAAGGAAATAATTTTTCTACGGCAAGACACACAGGGCCTTACACGCGAACAAGGTCGCAACAGGCATAAATACATTACCACTACTCTATATACAGCAGACATAGAAGCCCCGTTTTTTTGGTTTTCCTAGCTTTTGCCCCATTTTTTATCACGCTTTTATGATGGCGAATGCCCACCAACGTTACCCACCTTGGAGAGAGATACTTTGCTTTCCTATTGCATATACAATGACACACTGCAGCAACACCCACACCCTGCCATATACAGGCTATCTCGCATGCCAACTTTGCATAGCCGTCACATACTCGTGTCATCAGATGACACGTGCGTTTGACAGTAAGCTCGCGCAATTTACACACACACCGCCATTTTCTTTTAATAGCTCATATAGCTCCTGTCCAATCAGCATAGCGCGCAAGTGGACGATACTCCCAAAGAGCGCCGTAGCCAATTAGCACAGCGTATTCCGCCCAGCGATAACCGCTATCTGACACTACACATACAGACCGCTTTTCTCGGTTCTGACGTCACTCAGCCTACACTCAACCTGACCCAGAGCAGCCATTATTTTCGCACAGCGACACGTCACACACGAGCGCGCCGTTCAAATGCCATTGCGCCCGGGACATTTGTTTCCCGAAGTATACACTGCCTCGCAGGGTAGACCCACATTTTTGATAGCATTCATCCCCTCACACACCCCCTAACTCACACAGAGAGCGCATATTTCACGGCCAAATGTCCGTACTAGCAGTGCTACACACGGAGCGCATAGTTACATACGCACCGTTATATCTTACGCCCTTCTTCACGAAACACTTGCCCTTACTACACCCTTGTAAGGACACTGCCCTCCGCTATAGGCAGGTACAGGCATTCCCCACAAATACATGTACATAAATGTCCACGCCATTTAGAATTTTTTTTCCAGGCATAACGAATTTTAATAACAACACTGTATTCCAGTTCTCCTTTCGAGTGCTCATACGCCCTCGAACCTGTCCATAACCGACACCTCTTACACTCGAGCTCCAAGCAACCCCCAGCTACTTATATTTCATCCCCCCAGCTATTACATTGTAGAGGGCACCCTCTCAGGTCCCCTACAATATATCCACCATTTTGATAAGGAAGGTTTGTTTCACAATAAAATATTAAAAATGAAAATATAAGAGCCAAAGACCCCTTGCTGGAAACTTAGTGCCTTAGAAAATATTTTATCAAACTGTCAAATATTATCAGAAACTAACAATATATGCACCATTTTGATCAGGAAGGGTTGTTTCACAATATAATATAAAAGATGAAAATATACGAACCAGACATTCAAAGCAAACTGTTTTGTTGGTTTGCAACTGACTGCGTGGCTCAGCGGTAACGTTCTCGCTTGTTGGGCCCAAGGTTGCAGGTTTGTATCCTGGTGCAGTCAACTGGCATTTGAGGGTGCGCTAATGCGAGGGAGCCGTGTCAGTAGATTTACTGGCACGTTAAAGATCCCCTTCAGGGCATAATTCCGGCACCACGGCGTCTCTAAAAGCCAGAGTAGTTAAAAGGGACATAAAACCAATAATATTATTATTGTCATTTAGACTTTCACGGCCCGTGTTATTATTCATAATGTTGAATTTTGGGCTTATGCCGTGTTTTATTATATTGTAATTCGACGCGTTTCGAAAGAAACCATGTCTTTCATCGTCAGGAATAATCTGGAATACGACAATGTTGCTAAGAGAAAGCAACGAAGAACATATAGAAGGTGCCCAAAGATGGACGCCATTATAGCCCCATGTTAGGGACAACGGAAAGCAGCAGTGAATTACTTTCTCAGGGTTCTGATAATAGGTAGCCAGGATTCACTGAGATTGTAGCCGGTGTCGCGGTTGAAATTATCTGGGTGTTTACGTATTTCAACCGCCTCCCTGATGATTCTGGGACGATATTGCTTTATACGGGCAAGAACATCCACCCCTTGGAACATGACATCATGGCCAGGTGTTAAAGCATGATCGGCAACAGCTGATTTATCAGGTTGAATGAGCCTGATACATCTATTATGTTCCTTAATGCGAGTGCATATTGTTCTCGAAGTCTGCCCGATGTAAACCTTGCCACAAGTACAGGGAACTCTGTAGATACCCGGTTGTTGCAATTTAGGCAAACTGTCCTTAGTTGGTCGCAGGAGTTGCCTAATCTTAACAGAAGTTCCAAATACAGTCCGTATGTTGTATCGACGTAGGATTTTAGCAATACGATCCGTTGTGTTATGTATGTACGGAAGGTAAGCAGTTCCTCTTACATCTCTTTTCTCAACTGACGTCCTATTATTATTTGTTGGTTTCAGAACCGTAGAAATCAAAGCCTTGCTATAACCGTTGCTCTCAAAGGTGGTTCGCAGGGTGTTAATTTCTTCTTGTAAAGAAGACACTTCACAAATCCTCCTAGCCCTGGTAGTTAGAGTTGTAAGGATACCATGTTTCTGGGCAGGGTGATGGTGAGAACTTGCGTGGAGATATCTATTGGTGTGTGTAGGCTTACGAAAAACGCTGTGTCCTAAAGATCCATCCTCTTTCTTGGTGACGAGAACATCTAAAAAAGGTATTTTGCCGTCAGATTCCTTTTCCATGGTGAAACAAATAGAAGGGTGCTGGAGATTAAGGTGATCCAGGAAATGGCTAAGATTTTCCTCACCTTCCGTCCAAACAACGAACGTGTCATCCACATAACGCCACCAGATCTTCGGTTTGAAAGGAGCCGACGACAAAGCTTTCTCTTCAAAGTTCTCCATGAAGAAATTAGCCACAACAGGAGAGAGAGGACTACCCATGGCCACACCATCAGTCTGCTCATAAAAATTCCCATTCCATAGAAAGTAGGAGGAGGTCATGCAGTGATAAAAAAGTCTTGTGATGTCTTCAGGAAAAAGGCCATTAATGAGAGACATAACACCATCAATAGGTACTCTCGTAAACAGAGACACCACGTCGAGACTCACTAGAATATCACCCGGCTGAAGTGTTATAGCTTTTAACTTTTCCACGAAGTGTGTGGAATCCTTAATGTACGAAGGCGTGTTACCCAGAAGCGGCTGAAGTAGTCTACCTATTTGAATTTTGGGCTTATGCCGTGTTTTATTATATTGCAATTCGACGCGTTTCGAAAGAAACCATGTCTTTCATCGTCAGGAATAATCTGGAATACGACAATGTTGCTAAGAGAAAGCAACGAAGAACATATAGAAGGTGCCCAAAGATGGACGCCATTATAGCCCCATGTTAGGGACAACGGAAAGCAGCAGTGAATTACTTTCTCAGGGTTCTGATAATAGGTAGCCAGGATTCACTGAGATTGTAGCCGGTGTCGCGGTTGAAATTATCTGGGTGTTTACGTATTTCAACCGCCTCCCTGATGATTCTGGGACGATATTGCTTTATACGGGCAAGAACATCCACCCCTTGGAACATGACATCATGGCCAGGTAGACTACTTCAGCCGCTTCTGGGTAACACGCCTTCGTACATTAAGGATTCCACACACTTCGTGGAAAAGTTAAAAGCTATAACACTTCAGCCGGGTGATATTCTAGTGAGTCTCGACGTGGTGTCTCTGTTTACGAGAGTACCTATTGATGGTGTTATGTCTCTCATTAATGGCCTTTTTCCTGAAGACATCACAAGACTTTTTTATCACTGCATGACCTCCTCCTACTTTCTATGGAATGGGAATTTTTATGAGCAGACTGATGGTGTGGCCATGGGTAGTCCTCTCTCTCCTGTTGTGGCTAATTTCTTCATGGAGAACTTTGAAGAGAAAGCTTTGTCGTCGGCTCCTTTCAAACCGAAGATCTGGTGGCGTTATGTGGATGACACGTTCGTTGTTTGGACGGAAGGTGAGGAAAATCTTAGCCATTTCCTGGATCACCTTAATCTCCAGCACCCTTCTATTTGTTTCACCATGGAAAAGGAATCTGACGGCAAAATACCTTTTTTAGATGTTCTCGTCACCAAGAAAGAGGATGGATCTTTAGGACACAGCGTTTTTCGTAAGCCTACACACACCAATAGATATCTCCACGCAAGTTCTCACCATCACCCTGCCCAGAAACATGGTATCCTTACAACTCTAACTACCAGGGCTAGGAGGATTTGTGAAGTGTCTTCTTTACAAGAAGAAATTAACACCCTGCGAACCACCTTTGAGAGCAACGGTTATAGCAAGGCTTTGATTTCTACGGTTCTGAAACCAACAAATAATAATAGGACGTCAGTTGAGAAAAGAGATGTAAGAGGAACTGCTTACCTTCCGTACATACATAACACAACGGATCGTATTGCTAAAATCCTACGTCGATACAACATACGGACTGTATTTGGAACTTCTGTTAAGATTAGGCAACTCCTGCGACCAACTAAGGACAGTTTGCCTAAATTGCAACAACCGGGTATCTACAGAGTTCCCTGTACTTGTGGCAAGGTTTACATCGGGCAGACTTCGAGCACAATATGCACTCGCATTAAGGAACATAATAGATGTATCAGGCTCATTCAACCTGATAAATCAGCTGTTGCCGATCATGCTTTAACACCTGGCCATGATGTCATGTTCCAAGGGGTGGATGTTCTTGCCCGTATAAAGCAATATCGTCCCAGAATCATCAGGGAGGCGGTTGAAATACGTAAACACCCAGATAATTTCAACCGCGACACCGGCTACAATCTCAGTGAATCCTGGCTACCTATTATCAGAACCCTGAGAAAGTAATTCACTGCTGCTTTCCGTTGTCCCTAACATGGGGCTATAATGGCGTCCATCTTTGGGCACCTTCTATATGTTCTTCGTTGCTTTCTCTTAGCAACATTGTCGTATTCCAGATTATTCCTGACGATGAAAGACATGGTTTCTTTCGAAACGCGTCGAATTGCAATATAATAAAACACGGCATAAGCCCAAAATTCAACATTATGAATAATATTATTATTATTATTATTATTTGTTAGTTTGATTTTTTGTTATTTAAAAATTTCAGAGTTAAATTGCACGAAAATGATTCATCATAACAAGAAAAATTGTAATACAGGGTGGCCCACTTAACCTCACTGCAAATATATCTGAAACACTAATATATATTGAAGAATGACTTCGCAGGCCTGAAGGCAGGGGAGAGACATTTTAAAGTAAGTAATTAGGTCATTCAAAAACGTAAGCAAATACGTCAAACTTAAATTTGTGTTTTTAAATGCATACATCCTATTATTTATCTGCAATTGATTACATGGAAACTCACATTAAGAATGGTGATTGTTTCATCACAATAGGTCAATTGCATCCCGGGAAATTGTAACTTGAAGTTGGTGCTTGAGATAAGGGATGTTCAAGTACGGAAACATAATTATAATTTTCTGCCCATTTGATAACAGTGAAAGTAACATTAAGAACATATTTTATCGTACCGTAATGCACCAATCTTATTGTGATTAACAGCAACGTGAAGTTCGCTCTTGAACATTAGGATGTGCAACTGATGTGTGTTTCGTTTATCTCGAGCATCAGCTTCATGTTACAATTTTTAAAGTATTGACAAGGCGGATCACTCAAATTAGTTACATTTTCTCTAACAATTTTGAGATAATTCAATTTCAGTCAATAGTTTTACCTAATTTTTCACTTTCTTGGAATCAAGCCCACAGTGGGTGAAAGATACAGTTATCAAAGGCTAGCATTACAAATGTACTCTTGCCGTGAGAATTAAGAGACAGATGGTTGAGTAGCGTAGTCCAAAGATGAAGATCACAAGTTCAATCCTTGCATGTATCAGACATTTTAATTCTCTGCTTTCAATCAGGCTTATACTCATTGTACAATACACAACCTATTAGTTGATAACCTCCTTGTTTGTCAATGTGGTTGTGAAAATCCTATTCTTGGTTAAAATAACTCCATTCGTCCTTAATATTTCTGTCTAAAATAGGCAGAACATAATTGAAAATAAACATTAAATGTATAGATAATAACTTTCACATAATAGAATGCATACTATGTACAGTTTGGGCTATGCAGAAACAGCAGTATTGACATCCCCCATGTCAACTCGAGGAACTTCCTATAATTCCGATGCCTCTATTAAATAAAATGACCCTTAAATAACAAAATTGCATTATATTCTAACAATTCTTACTCATTTGTTATTGTTTTTTATGATTTTTTTTTCTCTCATTAAACCCTGTAGAGATAATAAGAGCTAATGCAGAAAGATTGTAAATATACTGCAGTGGAGATTCAGAAATGCATGCCCATTCTTCTCTCTAAAAATAACTTCTCAAATTCTTTACTGTAGTCAATTATTTCTGTCAGAAAATTATCTGGAATGACATTATCTGATGTGGCCCATGGTCTCAAATCCACCTCAAAAACCTGAAGCCAATTGGCAACATCTCCATACTGCTTTAGAAATTATTACTTTGTTCTAGCAAGTACTTATGGAAACCAGCTGCTACTATATCTTCATCAGGAGGAGGGTTACCATAATATTTACTTGCTGGTCTAAACATTAACAAGCAGTGTCTCAAAGGAGAAACCTGTAACCTTCTTTTTCAGCCCACACAAACATACTGAATTTTCATTACCTAGCCTGTGTCAGATATTATTGGCATGGTATTCCCTCTTATATTATTGGTGCGGCAAACTTAAAGGAATTCTTTCTTCTCATCTGTTGAAAGTCTCATAGATGCAGAAGGTATAGAACATCTCATAGACTTCTTCAGTTATTAATGTTCAGGGTAATTTTATAGTACTTGAACATGCATGCCACATCACATCCAAGCACATTTGCCCACCTCTGAGCTAGGTCTTGTATGCATGCAATCACAATCCATCCCTCAAATTTTGTACTATCTGGATAGAGTTTAACTAATTCATATTTATGTACTTGAATTACATGTTTTTGCATATGCTGGCTATTTTTTTTTTCCTATTTTAGGTCATTTGGTTATGCAAAAATACAGTCTGTTTATAACATTCAGGTACAAATTTTTAACCACATAATTCCTGCCAACACCACACAATTGTACCCCTCTCCTCTTACCTAACACATCAAACGATTCTGGTTTCTTTAAAAGAAAAGAAAGTAGCTCTGTTAATAACTACCTTTAGACTCTAGTTTGTATGCTATTCTGTTCCATTTATATCTATAGCTCAATATTTCAGGCGGGCCACAAGTTCCAATCTACCAATGGCAATGCGTTTTCGCCACCTAAAGGAAACATCAAAGGAAGCTGTAGGAGTTTACCGGTCTCATATCCATGGCCGTGGTTTGTTCTGCCTGCGTGATATTGAGGCAGGAGAAATGGTGATCGAATATGCTGGAGAAGTAATCCGCTCCACGTTAACTGATAAGAGAGAGAAGCTTTACGAATCAAAGGGCATTGGTTGCTACATGTTTCGAATTGATGACCAACTGGTTGTGGATGCTACCATGAGGGGAAATGCAGCACGCTTTATTAACCATTCCTGTGAGGTGAGTTACCATGTGTGTTTGTATTTTAGTATACGCAGATCAGCAAAATAAACTGATTAGGACAGATGACCTCATAGTCCCGCCCCTTAAAACAACAATAACTAACTAAAAAGTGCTGAAAAGTCAAGTTAAAAATAAATTACTAAGCAATTCCAGAATAACCTTTCTTTAATGATAATTATAATCAGTTTTGAGCAATACCTTTTATTATTTTATTTCGGGTTAGCTTGTGTTACTATGAAGACTGCAGTAGTATGTAACTAGTTAATAGGGTATAGGTCTGGGGTGGCTGTATACCTGAAGTGAGTGTTGAAAACCCGAGAAAAAAACATACTGCCAGTGCCACCTTGTTGTGTTTTCCATATAAATTTAAAGTAAGCTAAGATTTCTGGTGGCTGATGTTGGCTCGAAATTGTCTCCTTATGAAGTTTTTCTCTAATTTGTTATAGCCAAATTGTTACTCTCGAGTTGTGGACATCCTAGGGAAGAAACACATCTTGATATTTGCTCTCCGACGCATTCCACAAGGAGAAGAGCTCACCTACGACTACAAGTTTCCCTTTGAAGACGTGAAGATTCCTTGTACTTGTGGTTCTCGGCGCTGCCGCAAGTACCTCAATTAGATCACATTTCACTTGTTGCTCAAAGCTTTGTAAGGACTCCTTCGTGTCGGAATATTATTTAGTTTATGTATCTTTTTCTTCTGCTGTTACTTGCCTACATATGAGTGCTCTGTAATGAGTGTTAGCAAATTATCTATTTTCCTATTACTGCAACTAACTTAGTGAATGAGGCCACTAACAAATTTCCAATCAATGGCTGTGCAATATTATCAAGCTGGAAAGGAAGGAACAGTGACTTAACGAGAAAAGACCACAGTGGAAACACATATTAGAGCACAGATGTTAATTTTTGTTTGTTTACAACTTGCTAATTAATTCAGATCGGACGCTCTAAAATATGTTATTTGCCTGAGCATACAACCAATCCATTTTCGATAAACCTTTGTCATATTTATCACGCGAGATATTTTCAGTATCAAGGCTCGTCCCATGTGGTTGTCTTTGTAGTGTTTATCTTTTGACAACTGATCATAAATCATCCACCACAAGATTTATATCTACACAATCATGAGAAAATTCATTCTATACTTACGGGATCAAGATTTATTTTAGTGAGAAAGAAAAGTTGCCATTGATGTCTAAAAAATGTACCATTAGTGTAACATCTAAGAGGAAAATATGAATTTCTTAGCCAAGCAAATGATGGTATTAAAAATACAATGAGCTTTTTCTTGACTGACCCTTACCTCACTAAAAACTTCAAGAAAGAGAAGATCTAATACGGTCACATTTCGATAACATTGATATTTTGGTGGAATGTCTTCCTCTACAATGCTGTTCTATTGCATCCTTATCTCTTTATAAGGCCATCTTCCTTACTATTTCTCTTTCCAGCTTGGAATTGTTGCCTATTTTTCAAATTATATATTAATTTATCTAACCACAAAATATAGCAACATATGAATATGTTCTAGAATACTCAGTAATTTTTTTCTCATCTGGACACAAAGCAGAAGTTACAAAAACATATGCATTGAGCAGTATGCAATTTGCCTGTCCATATTTTGTAAATACATGTACATGAAATGTGAAACGACAAATCCAATGAACTGATAATCAGAGGAGGCAGTTGTTACCTCTTCCTATAACGATGTAAATTTTTGTAATTGTAAATTAACATCTGTTTTTTTTTATATTTTACCGAGGACATGTGATTAATAATGTTTTAGTTGTACAATTTTTTGTTGATATTTTATGTGCAGTTCAAATAAATTTATTTGGACAAATATTATTACTGCATGTAATTGTAAATTGCAGCATGAATGATGCTACAAGACCCCTATTAGTAATATCAGCCAGTCAATAATATTGAAGTATTATGTTATATTGGAGGTGCAGATTAAAAGCATACCAAAAATCTAGTTTTTAGTAATTTATATAGGTATCTTCTTTTTTTTTTTTTTTTTTTTTTAATTACATAATAACTTGTAATGTGTGTGTGTGTGTATGCATAAATGTGTGTGTGTCGGAGATTTTAGGAGAAAGCCAGTAAAGTAATGTTTTCAAGAACCAGTCAGTGATCCATTAATTATATATTCTATGAAATGATTGGAATGGCAATATTGTCTTACAACAGAATCTGGAACCGCCACATGAATTAATAGTTCAATCCACTGAGCATACTGCTATTTTTAAATGAAGTCAGGTATTTAGGAATCAAAGTGAAATAAGTTTATTTAAAGTTTTTTTAAATTCGTGGATTATCAGGTTTTGTATTAAAATATCTCTAAGGAATTTATATATTGGCAGAAAACTTCAACTGAAAGGATTAGAAACGTTTGCAATTAAAGTAACATTGAGCCAGCCACCACTCCATTCTTGCGTACATACAAATCCCCATGTCAGAAAACACTAAAAGATATAATGCCACCTGCCAGTTGCACCGACTGACGGCTTCCCCTCTCGGTTGCTCCCTCCGTAATCCGTAAATCAATTAGGGGGGGATGTGTGTACAGAGTCTAGCACAGCCCTCGAGGGACAGTCAGCCAGGTTCTCTGCGGAGACAACGGCTACGGCTTGCCACACAAGTGTTACCCCCTTCTCTGCAATCACCTTCATTAATTCAACATACAGTGGTAAGATATATACATTGTTATAAAGTACTTGCCCTCTTCTGAAGTCCGGGAGAACCAGGCTACACTAGAGTCTGTAAATACTGTCAATATTCCAGGTGTCCTCCCTCACTAATAATGTCCTCCATCATCCAAATGGTGGCAGTGATTGTGGCCATTGTTTTTGCTCCGTTGATCCGAGTAGGTGTGGTGAAGGCATGGGCCCAGGCCTGCTGATTGTGCGTCATCTCTGCCGCTATACTCCATGGTGTGGCATCCGCATACACGATCTCCGTGGGTCCTCGGCGTCTAGTTGTACAGGGGCCGACAATGCCAGTATGCTTCATGTGAAAGAATGTGTTTGCACAAGAACATGGGCCAGTGCATCACCAAGCTGACCCACCTTATGAACCCCGCCGTCTGCTGTGCTTGGTGTTCCTTGTTAGAGGCGTAAAACTCCTCGCAAATGTGGGGGGTCAAATTTATAAACTGCTGTTACCTACCAGGGAATGTTTTTTGTTTTGTTTTTTCATTGTAGGGTTTGAAGCCATTTTTTCAGTGTTGCCTTAGTAAACAAGAGTTTAGTGCTTTTCAGTCAGTCAACACGAATGTACCCAAAAGGGCTGGGTTATGCCCTAATCCTGAAATAAATTACATGATATTAATAAATACACTAGGATGACCAGTTTCTATTGTCAAGCGATCACCATCAGTTCCATTACATTTAGGCTATAAAATCTATGTTTGAAAATACGGGTGAAAATATTTACAATATGTACAAAAAACCAGTGTCGTTGAGATAACAGGCCATCTCAGTCGACCACACCTGGAGTAACTGTGAACACGAAAACTGTGCGCATCTCCAGCTAGGAAGACAACCAGATAAGTATTAGCCTGTAACATTACAGTTTAACCATAGTTGATTTTTACAACCATATAATCAGTCTAAATTACAAACTCCGTATATCTATCACCATTTAGCATTTCACCAAACATTATATATACTGCATTTACCATACACCGACAGTTGCAGTACCAACACTGCAACTAAATAGTTATACATATTGTAAATATTTTAACCCGTATTTTCAAACATAGATTTTATAGCCTAAGTGTAATGGATCTGATGATGATCGCTTGACGATCGAAACTGGTCTTCCTAGTGTATTTATTAATCTCATGTAATTTATTTCAGGATTAGGGCATAACCCAGCTCTTTTGGGTACCGTACATTCGTGTTGACCGACTGAAAAGCCCTAAACTCTTGTTTTTTGTTTTTGTTTTTTTTTGTTTAAGACTTTAAAGCTTGAAGTAAACGGTACTGTAGGCCTAACACTATATTAAAAAAGATGATGATTTTATATTCATTATTTCTATCAAAGAAATTTTATGAAATATAATTATAAAACTGAACTTTTTTTAAAAGTTATACAAAGCAATCATCACACCATTAAACTACATCAAATATTTTATCATAGTTTAGCAAAATGGATGAAGGACAGTTCCTTATTCACCTAACTGTTTTCCAGTAGTTGAAATTCTGTAGTGGCAATACCTGTATATAAATAAGACTGAAAGATAAAGTAAACGTCTATAGGTTAAACAATGGGTCGCTTGCGTGACAAGACAGCTATTTATACGAGTAAAATCTTGGTGATCGAGCTGCAGTATGAGGACTAGATAAATTACATTAATATTTAACTAGAAGACCCATGCTGCTCCGCACCATTCACTTCAATAATCCTACAGCACTTCTGTCCATATGACATGTGCATGTCTCCATGCTAGCGACCTGAACAGACATTTACGGTACCGTCGCTTTTGGGTAAATAATGAAGAAGACTTATGAGATCAAACGTGTGGGTGTCTGCCAGTCCTCTGTGTGTGTCCCACTATTTACCCAGCGTAAGCTTAAAAGGCGTACGGACGTCAGGTTCCAAACGCAATTCTGAAAAGCCGAGGTGAACAGCTAACTCCAAACACATAAGCTATACTCTTCTCGGAAGTATTAACTCGACACGACTCGACAGTTTGATGCTGGCTGAAGCTAGGGTGATAGGTCGCTCGCAAGCTCGTTAACTCACTCTGGAGCTAGTAATTTAAATTTCCACTGAATGGAGATTGCTTGAAGAAATGAAAACTTAAAAACACTTACAGTGGTTGATTTGGGAGCTGTCGCGGACTTTCTTGCAGAACTTTTCTTGCTGAACAATTCTCAGAGTATATCGATATTTTTAACGGTTTACCCAGCGTAAGCTTAAAAGACACATAGACGTAAGGTTTTTCTTCAACTCGTTTCACTGAAATCGTAACTGCTCGGCTTCTTTTGGTCATAAATAAATGTTTTTCTACCTTCCTTCATCGAGAAATCCTTTGCAGAATGGTGAAAACCGCATCAAAATCCATCAAGTTGCTCTCGAGATTACCAGTTACATCCAAGAATTGGGAACTTTGTTTTATACTAAGTACAGTAGATAGAGATATCCACACAATTTAAGGCTACAGCGGTACAATTTGGTGTTCTGTCTACTTATGATACCAATGGTATATATTTAAAATAAAAGCTGGGTCTCTTATATTTGAATTTAGAGATGTAACTCTTGGATAACATATGGAGATGTGCAAATTAATAGAATTAAATAAAATAATTTCTTTATTCAATATCATTTTATTGACCAACTTCTTTTGTTGTCCTACCTAGGAATTGCGTTTGGAAACTTTCAGATTATTGGATTCCGAGGGTTATCTGAGCTGGGTACATTTTCAATTTTTCATTGACTTTAGACTTTAAGTCAGGTAAAGTAGAGTGAAGTAATAAAAACGTAACGTGTGGCATTTTGCATTTGCAAGGCTCCTCTGTTAGTGGAAATTCTAAAAAATGAAAATACAATATGTACATTTGAAGTAAGTAAAGGCGATTGATGAGAAATGAAAAGATAACTCACACAGAAGGAATTAATATTTATTAAGCTGTATATTTGATTGAGTATATCTTAGTTATAGAACTTTTTTTTTTTTTCGTGTGGCCTCCTCAGAGGCCGAGTGCAGGTCTTTCTATTCGACGCCCGTGGGCGACCTGCGCGTCGGGATGAGAGATGGAATGGATGAAGATGAATGAAACAGGGCAAGGATGTGGAAGGAATCGGCCGTGGCCTATCAGAAGGTACCGTCCCAGCATTTGCCTGGTGTTGAAAATGGGAAACCACGGAAAACCATTACAAGGACGGCCGACGGTGGGGCTCGAACCCACGCGTCTACCGAGTCAGCAGAGAACTTGGTCCCATGACCTAACGCTGCGCTTTAGCCAACTGAGCCACTGCTGTCGGTAGTTATAGAACTGAGGCAATGAAAGAACAGGATATAGGATAGTAATCACCGATGTAGGACAATAGCACTTTTTTTTACCCATTACCACAGGACAGTTATCGTATTAGGGATGCGGACGTCCTTGTATAATTTTTTATTTAATCTGTGCCCCGTTTGCTGAGGTTTGTGCTCTTCCGCAACATTCGTTTCGATATTCTAACAGTACTTCCTTCCATAGGACATTTGCTGTTCGCTTACCATTTGGTTCTGTTTGAACTTTGACGTCATGAAAGGATTTTGTTCGCGATAGTGCGACATACAGTTGTCCGTGGCTGAACACCGGTTGAGGTAAATAAATGCCTACTTGATCTAGTGTTTGACCTTGAGCTTTATAGTTATACAAAAGGCCAAACGTACTGGAAACTGCCTCCTTTTGAAGGAAAACGGCATAGAAGTATCTGATGGCGTAAGGTCAAGGCAAGGAAGTAAGATATTGTTTCCAACATTTGAGGGTATTCACCGTTACCAATTTGTATCAAGAAGTTTGGAAAGTCACGTTGATCTGTATCCGCTTGCATAGTTTTGTTGAGTTTAAAAATTTTGAATAAAGGAGAGAACCTTACTGACATTTGGACTGAAATTGCTCTAGATGCGTGAGGCACCGCAGGCAATACCTGCCTAAAATCTCCACCTAAGATGATAATTTTTTCTCCGAAAGGTACGTTGTTATTCATGATGTCCTTGAGCAGCCGATTTACACACATCAACGCGTGCTTATTAGCCATAGGGCTTCATCCAAGATGATAAGTTTTGCTGAACGAATATAAAAAGCTTCCTTGCTGTTAACTTTTATTCCTGATACAGAACTTGCATGTAAATGTAGAGGTAACTTGAACTGGCTGTGTACAGTGCGCCCCTGAGATAGTAACATTGCTGCAATATCAGTCCATGCAACAGAAACTACATTTAACCCCAAATTTGTACAACTGTGAATCAAGCATTGGTAAAGAAAATGTTTTCCCGGTGCCCCCTGGACCATCAATGAAATATGCATTACTCATCCTTTCATTGCTGTTTTGTACTAACCCCAAAATTTCTGTAATTATAGCCGTTTGGTTTTCATTTGTTTGGTTTATCATCCGACTTAATTCATCTTCATTAATTTTTGGATAATTCAGTGGTAAATTTGTCCGAGGGAAATTATCAATAATAGCTGGCAATTCGAGAAAAGTAATGGGAAGACCATGGAGCTGTAATGTATTAGAAATATGTATAAGAGTGAACTGATATGCAATGTTAGGTTCGTGACACTGCAGATAATCTTCTGATAATTAGTTCTTGAAAATGTCCCATAACTGCCTTACATTTGCATACCTGCCAACTTTTACGGTTTATCCGTAAAATTTACGGAAATTGCAGCATTTTACGGTTTTACGGATGAACGGTGTCATTTTACGATTTCGCGGACAAAAATTTGAAACGATAATTAACATTCGATAATCCCTCCCACTTCCGTACAATCGATTGTTTGCGTGGGTCGAAGGCAAGTCCACGATAGTCGATAACTCGTTCTTTGAGTTGATTCGTACTTTTAACCGTGTCATGTTTGTGTCGTCATTGTAATTGAATTTGAAGCTGGGATAACCGTTCTTCCATGTGAATCTTAGGTGTCGACACGCTCTGCTTCGCAAATTCTTTGTTCCCCTACGTTCGCTCGTTGCGATTTAAACGATATTCTTTGACCACGTGAGTTGTTTATTGTTCGCGAAGTTGGCGTTCTTTGAATGTTTTCGTATTTTAAGATTATGGCATATTTTAATGAAGTGTTCGAGTTTTTGTGCTATATCTTCGTGCTTCGCAGTTTCCTGTATTCCTTGGACTAATTACATTCGTTCCACGTGTGTGTTTTTTTCTTTCTACCATGTGCATATTCTTTCTTTACGAGGTTGGCGTCGTGTTCATTTGACTTGTGTGCTTTGACTTGTTTTAATGAAGTGTGGGCTGTGTTTTATGCGATTTATGTTATAATTTTATGTGACGTTTAGTGATCCAGGTTCCTTTCGATGTTTTAGTAGATATCGAGAATGAACAAATACAACAAGAAACAGTACTTCCAGACATTTAAAGAATCATACTCGGTTGATTTTCCGTGCATACTAAAATCAAGAAAGGGAGAAAAATTTGCCTTTTGCACGATATGTGCGTGTGATATTAATATTGCTCATGGTGGAAAAATGATTTAAGTAATCATGTGAAGTGCGGTAAACACATAAGTTATGTTAAATCGAAGGAAGATAGCAAGAAAATCAACACCTTTTTTGCCAAGGCTGGTAACGTTGACAGTGACGTAATTAGGGCCGAGTGTCTGTTTACTTCCTTTTTGGTGGAACACAATGTGCCCTTAAGTGCGGCTGATCATGCTGGCGCTTTATTTAAGAAGATGTTTCCCACATCAGAAGTTGCAAAGAAATATAGTTGTGGTCGCACGAAAACGACGTGCATTGTAAATAAAATGGCAAAAAATGCATCATCTGAAGTTGTTAAGTGCCTTCAGAACGGACCATTTTCTTTGGCAACGGATGGAAGCAATGATACGAATGCCAAGTTGTATCCTATTGTTGTTACATTCTATGATGTTCGGCAGGAAAAAGTAGTGAGCACTGTGCTATCCATACCAGCGTTGGACGGGGACTCAACAGGGCGAAACATAGGTAACCTGATGTTATCACAGCTGAGTTCTCATAATATACCAATTGAAAACTGTGTGGCTTTCTACTCCGACAATGCTCCTGTTATGATAGGACACAAAAATGGGGTTTCAGCAGTTCTGAAGGAAGTTCAACCAGGTATTGCCATCATAGGGTGCATTTGCCACCTGATTAATCTAGCAGCTGAAAAAGGTGCTGGAAGATTACCAGTTAAAGTGGATGAGATCCTTGTAGATATATTTTATTTCTTAGAGAAGAGTGTAAAGAGAAAAGAACGCCTTCAGAAATTTCAGAACTTGCACAATAAGGAAGCAAAGAAAATTCTGAAGCATGTATGTACTAGGTGGTTATCTTTAGGCAGATGTTTGGATAGACTACTGGACCAGTGGGATCCTCTTCTTTCTTTCTTCAAGGAGGAAGTAATATTATGTACCCAAAACATTTCCACAAGCTTGACATCTTTCAGAATACCTAAAGTTGAACAAAGTGGATCCAAAGAGTATCAGAAGAAGAGAATTCTTGATTCTGCTACTACACATGCCCCTAAAAGAATAGCATATTCTTCCAAATGTGACAAACCCATCCTAAAAAATAAGACTTCTGCTACAACTCGTGAGGAAAAATTGTTTATGTTCCTGTCCTCAAACTTGAACAAGGCCTTTTGCACTTTTCTTCATGTGACTATTCCTGTATTTGACAAGTTGAATGTTGCCCTTCAGACTTCTTCCCCACAAGTTCACTTGTTATTAGAACTTCTAATGGATTTGCTAAAGCAGCTGTTCACCAAGTTTGTTAAGCCCAAAATTGTCAAAAGCTCCTCATTGCTTGAAGTTGAGTACAACTTGATTCAAAATCAAAGAAGTGATGATGAGTTAGTTATTGGCATTCAAACTTCGAACATAGTGAATGATCTCCAGGATACAGATAAATCCCTTTTCTTTTCATCAGTGAGAAACTACTTTTGTACTGCCTGTGACTACATCATCAACAAGTTTCCACTCAAGGATGACGTGCTAAAGAATGCTCAAGTTGCTAGGTTAGACAAAATTGAAGATGCACAGTTTTCTTCCGTTCGTTTTTTTTGGAAAAGTTTCCTATCATGTTATGCAAGGAAGAGAATGAAACTACCGATGAGGTGGTGAATGAGCTTCAGAGGCAGTTTACAGCTCTTCAGGTAGATGACACTTTGGCTGCACATCAAGATGCTGCAAGTGATTCCAGTTGGGCACAAATATCAAGAATTCGTGGAGCCGATGGACTTCTTAAGTATAACCGAATTTCTAGAGTAATGCTCTCTATTCTCACCATACCCCATAGCAATGCAGAATGTGAACGTGTTTTCAGCCTTGTGAAGAAAAATAGAACACAGTTCAGGTCATCCATGTCCAATGAATCTCTGGAGTCTATTTCTATTTTGAAGACCAGGAGTTCTGGTCCCTGTTATGACAAAGCATTTTCTCAAGACTTTTTGCTGGAAGCTAAAAAGGCCACAACCATGACTTTAAAGTCGAACTAGCATGTGATTTGCAGTGTGTATTATATTATTTCTTGCCTGTGTTACGTTAAACAAGTTTTATTGTGTAAAACCTTTTTCAATTATCGTATATCGGCTTAATTTATCAAGGATGTCCTGTTATGTATGCTCCAAACCAATATTCACCACGCCTGCTGCTGATTAACATGGATTTCTTCTTGATTGTTATGTTCATCTACAAATCATGTAAGTAGATATGATTTCATTGAAATATCCTGTTTAAAGCATGAATTATTGTATTTTGTAGCCCAGAAGTATTATTATTTTCGTCAAGCCGGGGTATGTCGAAAATCGTTAAATTTTTTGTCGCGCGTGAGTTTTACTGATAGCCCTTTTCAAAAGTTGGCAGGTATGCATTTGAAGGGGTCTGAAAGATACATATGTAAGAAAACAGTTGTCGTAACTGAGAAGGCATCTGAAATTGTGACGCTTCTGCCAAACAACGCTGCCATTCAGAATCATCAATAAGCCAACCTCGCTCCTTAGCTGTTTCTTTGAAAGTAGAATATACAACGGCTTTGTATGTTCGTAGATCCTGGAAGCTGGTAGCACCTATGACGTGAAGCAATAACAGGCGTAAATAATACCTTTCTGTTTCTGTAGGCGAAACATTATACATTCTGCCTATGGTTTTTGAAACATTTTTTCTTTTTTGCCACTGGCAGTTGCTCTTATTCCAGACGTAATGTACTGGTGTTTCAGGATATATATATGTACTTCTGGCTTGCGAATCCCATTCTGCTTGTTGTATGGATACATCCGACATTAGCGCCCGAGTGGAGCAGGTAGAAGTTAACGATATCATGCATGGATACATGCGACATTAGCGCCCAAGTGGAGCAGGTAGATATTAACGATATCATGGCGTAATTAGGGAACTGATCGCCCTACACCAGTGAATGTTATAATTATATTGGATGTATTGAAACACCAAACAAAGGAAATAAAACAAAAAATTCCATGAAGAATGCGTCATGTCCCCAAGGAGATTTGATCTCGGTTAATATGAAGATGTTTACGTGGATTCACATTACTCCCATGAAAACTACGGTGAAGATGTGCACTCTACTTTACCGGACTATCATGATATAGAGTAAGTCATTGTCGCCTAGTGACAGTCCATCAAATTAGATTTATTATTGGGGTGGCATTGAATACCATGATACGGTGTTAGTCGTTGTCACCTAGCGACAATAAGTCCGTCAAGTCATTCGATTCTATTTTCGTGTGACATTGAAGGAAGTAATATTCGCAATTATTTTAATACACTGATATAATCAAGTAAGGTGGGTATCAATCGATAATGCGTGACGGGCATTACATTTTAAGACAAACGTCGTCGTAGCGTAAATACTTCCTGAGATATTTCAGTTTTAGTAAAGGGTGAAATTTTTTGAAAACTATTTTAATATATAAGATTATTAATAATTATGATGAAATGAATGATGATGACGTTCCAAACAACCACTGCCCGAGAAAAGAAAATTGAAACATACAAAGTAAAAAATAGTGAGCAGTACGTGGTGTTCCATCCCTAGTCCTCTCGTGCAAGAGTCGAGCGCTTTTCACATTCCGCCAACTAGACTCTTGCTTACATTGTTTGGTTACTTATTTTACCTACTGGTTAAAATAAAGTGCTTTTTTTACACTCTCTTGTAACAAGTGAAATTCACGAATTCTAATAAAAATATTTTGACATACGAAGGGCATTCAATATATAATGCAACACATTTTTTTTCTAAAAGCAGGTTGGTTTTAATAAGGATTCAAATACACCTTGTTATTCCCCAATCCTCTGGTACAATACCCTATTTTTTAACATAATCTCCATTTAATGCCATGGCCTTACGCCACCGTAATGTGAGAGCCTGTATACCTGCATGGTACCACTCGACTGGTCGATGTCGAAGCCAACGTTGTGCTGCATCGATAACTTCCCCATCATCCAGGTAGTGCTTGCCGCAGAGTACATCCTTCATTGGGTTAGGTGTTGAGGAACCCAGCGGGAACAAAGCTTTGAATACTCCAATTGGTCTCCGTAGACATTCTGCAAGCGCCTGGTTTTCTGCCAAGAGATAGGCAGCCCTTCCAGCATTGCTGCTTGCCTGCCTGCCTGCCTGCCTGCCTGCTTCAATCGCGTTTGCTCTCTTGTTTGGTATGCATCTCTGTTACAGACGCCATTTTCAAGGCTAGTTATAGTGCTGCCACTTATCGGAAAGTAATGAAACTCTACGAGGCAAGGCGAGAATATTCAAAGATGTCCCAAACAAAATTTCAATTTTTAAGAACAGAAATTGGCAGAGAAAGAAGACAATGCTGCTCACTATGGTCCGTATTGACGTAAAGAATGAAAATGTGTTGCATTATATATTGAACGGCCCTCATAATATACACTACCGTTCAAGTCTTTTTTCGGCCTATTTAACTATTTAATTCTTCTTCATATCCTGAAATGTGCTCCCTTTATGTACCGTTCAAGTCTGTTCAGCCTATTTAACTACAGTATTTAATTCTTCATATCCTTAAATGTGCGCACTTAATGTACCGCGCTTATAGCCTCTGCTATTTTTACCTGCACTTTCTAGCATTTATTATGTAACAATACATGCATTTCACACTCTGATATGAGCATCTTTGCGTGGTAATATTCCAGCTGTTACGATCCGCCATTTTGGTTTGTAGCTTTTATCAAAGATAGCATTATGCTCATACCTTTTATAAAATAAATTTTATAAAAGATTTCACACTGTGCTATCTTTTATAAAAGATCTTTTGACAAAATTTCTTTGATGGTGTAATACCGGCCTAATTAAAATACAATACAAAACGTTTGTCAACGTCTAGCAAAGGACCCGAACACTGACTGCCATTGTAATTTGTCCAGAAATCTAGATTGGGACTGTTTATTTGTGAACTGGTGCAATTGCGATGAGCTGTTGGAAGGATTCCTAAGAAGATCCATGGATGTACTTGTATTTGTATTTTAGTATCTGCACTCTGATTTGCTAGGCCTAGGCCATTAATTGGCTGTAGTGCCAGGGGTTATTATTATTCTGATTTGCCAGCATGGAGTAAAGAACTATAGAGAAGGTATCATAGTGGTGAAACGCGGAACTAAAGAAGCTCTAATAAGAAGCACAAGGATGGCGGCTGAAACTGGAGAACTAAGGATTTACTAAGACGTGCAAGACGGCTGCTGCAGCTTTGGAACTTTTGTAGTGGTGATATCGTGAACTAATGGCATAAGAGCGTAAAGCAAAGAGAACTACTCTAATTGTTTATTCGGGGACAAGATTGTAACAAAGCGAAGTAAAAAAGACAAACCTTTTGGTGGAGATATATAAAATAATCGTTTTGAAATGCCACGCTATGGCTTATTTCTCATGTTCCTGTCAGCAAGATGATCTTCATGACTAATGTCCAGGATGTTGAGAAAAGTAGCTGAACCTATACTGTGTAGCATTCTCTTGAAGAAAATCTATTGTCGCAGATACTGGATTAACCCAAACAAAAGGTAACCATGTCTAAACCCCGGTGAGCAATTAATATGATCCATCGCAAGTATCCATAAACGTTCTTTTTTTTTTTATTCCTATAATATTAAATTCATTTTTAACGATTTGCTTGTGTGTGGTATCTTTTCAAAAATTATTTTACAGTATATGGTATCTTGCTCACATCGAATGAATCCTGGTTGGTGGTAGTATCACCCTACGGCTCGAGTTCTGCTGTGCTCTACTATTTATTATCTATTATATGTTTATCGTTTACATGCCCTAACATTGTAAACTTGTACCCACGTAAATATTTTCTATATAAATATTAAGAGAAAGAGCATCAACAAATTTATATTAATATTACATTTGACACCTCAATGTGCGGCTTATTAATCAAGACATTCGTTTAGGGGTGAGAGTAAGTGTGTGTTGTGCAAGTGATTTTGGGGGAAGTGACGGTGATTTTGGGGAATTTATAAGGTAGATATATCAGTATGTGTGATCAGCAAATGAAGTTGAGAAGTGGTCTTGTTAGTGAGGGGAACAGTAGGAGTATGGAGAGAGTAATGAAAGTAGATTGGAGGATGGTGTGAGTACAGGGATGTCGGAGGTAAACTGTAGTACTAGTAGTGAGAAGGGAAAACAGAGCAGTTTTATAGATTTCGAGGGTATGTTGAGGCTGATGTACCAAGAGATTAAGAAAGGTAATGAGGAGATGAACAGTAAATTAGATAGGAGTAGTAAGGCCATTATCAAGAAGTTAGATGAGAATAGCAGGGAGATTAATCAGAAGTTACAGGAGAGTAACAGGATTTATTAAGAAAGTGGTTGGGAAGTTAATGAGAAGTTAGCCAGTGTAGTTAAGGTTAACGAGGAGTTGAATAGGAAGTAGGGATGTTGCAGGAAAGTATAGAGGGGGGTGAAATTAAGTGTATATTACAGGAGAAAGCTAGAGAGATTGTAGGTGAGAGTAGAAGAAAGGTAGGAGAGATTAAAGGAGAGAGGTAGAGGATATTGTAGGTGAAAGTAGAATAGAGGTAGAGGAGATTGTATGTGAAAGTAGAAGAGAGGTAGAGGAGATTGTAGGTGAGAGTAGAAGAGATTGCAGGTGAATGTGGAATAGAAGTAGAGGAGTTTGTGGGTGAAAGTAGAGTAGAGGACGAGAAAAGGCTGGAAGTAGGAAATAGTAGATTAGATGTGATTAACAAACAAATTAGGGGTGATAAACAGCAGGGAGATCCCAGTACACAGGGAAAACAAGGTGGAAGTAAGGAACTCGAGGAGTAGAAAAAAACAAGATTTAGTAGATCAAAGAAGGAAAGAAAGAAAAGGGAACAATGAAACTGAAGAGAGAGAGGGAAAGGAGTGAAATAAACTTAGAAATGTAAGTAGAACCAGCCGATGTTAATTAGAATTCTGTTGTGGAGTTACATGTGTAGGGGATGCGTGTCACTACTTAGTTATATAGTGATGTGAGATTAGATAAGCCGGAAATGTTAATGCATGTTATTTTGTGTGAGAGCGTTGTAATTGTGAGGAATTACTGGTTAGAGTTATTTAGGTAACTATTTAGCAATGCTAAACAGTATTGAAGCCTCCATTGTTGGTCATTGGCTTAGATGGGCAGGCCATATCCATTGTATGAGTGACAGCAGACTACCTCGGCAAATCCTGTATAGTGAATTCAACACTGGCAAGAGGCCATGTGGTGCTCCTTTAAAACGATGTAAAGACCGACTCAAGCAGACCATGAGGAGAGTAGAGATAAACCCAAATACTTGGCATACTCTTGCACTGGATCGCCCTCGATGGCATGCTACCATCTCAGCTGCAGTTGCACAGTTTGAGCAGGAACGTCGTAGACAGGAAGAGGAAATTCACCAGAGGAAGAAGATACGTCAAATACTACCACGTCCTCCACCCTCCATCGGATGCAACATATGCGGTCGCATGTTCTATGCGAGAATTGGCCTGATAAGCCATCGTCTGGACTAAAGATTATGGAACTGCAGGCGAGAAGCGTAAACTCAGATACGAGTATCGGCCGACGACGATATCACGTTATAAGAGACTTGCACAATTTATATTTTTTATACTGTAATGTATATTATTTTGACATATGGAAGCGAAACTCTTTTTAAAGTTACTCAGAAAAACAGAATCGACAAAATTTTATAAGTAGAAAGCAGAATAGCTAGAACCTGCATTTAAAAAAAAAATATCAGAAAGATGGACAGTGGCGGATAGTATCAAATGAAGTGGTATATAGAGAACTGGAGCCCATCACTGATACTATTCGGAAGAAACGGATTTCTTTTTTTGGTCACATCATGAGGATACCAGAAACCAGGTTATCTAGAAAAATTGTAGTGAAACTTTGGAATATGAAACAAGTAGGATGGATTAAGGAAATTAGAGAGGATATGAAAGAATTAGAAATAACCTTGAATGACTTGCAAAACAAAACAACAAAAAATTAAAAAACCTGAAAGATATAAAAATAAGATTTCAGGCAAAAATACACAAACGTAATACAATAAAAAGGGTATTTACAGATGAGGTACGCCTGAGAAGATCAGAACGAATGAAGAGCTACTGGGCAACTCGGAAAGGAAACTTATTGAAGAAGAGGACCAAGAAATGATTGACTGAAATGGTCCAATGAGGCCGTAAAAGCAGAAGTAGTATATTATTTTTATTATTTGAGTTGATTGTTGTATTTTCCATATTGAAAACTTGTGTTGGGTCATGTATTGAAGACATACATGCGTTTCTTCGATTTGCAAATCAGTGATTTTAGGCCTCTGCCTATTAACTACTTGCTCAAGTCCACTCTAAATTGATATGTGAAATAGTTCTGAACAACTGAGATGTCATTTTCAAGAGTTCCTATTCAGCGATACGACTCAGCCAAATCCGGTATACTTGACCAACACTGCAGACTGAAATGGAGAGATTCGACAAGCTTCTAAAGGAGGAGCAAGATTTACAGCTGCAATGATGTGTGCCATCTGAGGTTTCAGCAAGGAGAATGAGAAGCTTAGGCTGGAGTCGAATGATTATGGCAGTGTAGAAGGGTAATACAACTGAAAAGTACAAGAAAATTGTTAAGTTTGTCACAGCATTCAGATTGATTGTCCTAATTATTACCCATTCAACATTTGATTGCCGCTGAGCGTGTCTGCGCCAGCGTTTGTTTATTGTAGCATGAGCCCCACGGGGCGAAGCGGAGGACACGGCGATGACAGTGCAGGCTGCACATAAGTCGAGCAGCATTGCGTCAGATAAGCGTCGCAGAAGCTTATGTTACCATGGACTGTTAAACGATGACTGAGGCTACTGGAGCTGAGTCATATCCTACTGGTGAAACTGTACCTGTCAACGAAGCAGACAGATGTGTGACACAAATAAAGAATAGGTCCCACCTCAACCGCCAGCAATCAATTCGTGAAAGGGTAAAACAATGTGTGTCAGAAATCCTTCCATTATGAAGTAAATGTTAGAATTTTGGGGGGCGAATGTTAAAAGTCCAGAAATCTAGATTGGGACTGTTTATGTGTAAACTGGTGCAATTGCAATGAGCTGTTGGAAGGAAATGTGATTGCGGGATTCCTAAGAAGATAAATAGATGTACTGGTATTGGTATTTAGGTATCTGCACTCTGATTTACTAGCATGGAGTAGAGAAACTATAGAGAAGGTATCATAGTGGTGAAATGTGGAACTAGGGGCAGATGACCTCGTAGTTCCACCCCTTAAAACAATAATAACTAACTAAACATGGAACTAAAGAAGCTTTAATAAGAAGCACAAAGATGGCGGCTGAAACTGTTGTAGTGGTGATATGGAGAACTAAAGAAGCTTTACTAAGACGTGCAAGATAGCTGCTGCGGCTTTGGAACTTTTGTAGTAGTGATATCGTGAACTAATGGTATAAGAGCGCAAAGCAAAGAGAGCTACTCTAATTGTTTATTCGGGAACAAGATTGTAACAAAGGGATGTAAAAAAGGCAAACCTTTTGGTGGTGATATATAAAATAATCTTTTTTGAAACGCCATGCTATTACTTATTTCTCATGTTCCTCTCAGCAAGATGATCTTCATGACTAATGTCCAGGATGTTGAGAAAATTAGCTGAACCTATACTGTATAGCCTTCACTTATAAGAAAATCTATTGTCACATATACTGGATTAACCCAAACAAGAAGTAAATAACCCCTGGCACTGCAGGCCATGGAGGACCTAGGCCTACCAAGCGACCGTTGCCCAGCCATTTGGCCTGCAGATATTGATTGGGGTGACGCATGATCAGCACATCGGGTTCCCTCGGCCGTTAATCTTGGTTTTCGTGATCGGGGCGCTGCTTCACTGTCAAGACAGCTACTCAATTGTCCTCGCGAGGCTGAGTCCACCCCGTTCCAGCCCTCACGTTAGTTTCTAAAATCCCTGATGGAACCAGGAATCGAACCCGGGGACTCCGGGCGAGAGTCAGGCGCGTTACCCCATCACCACGGGGCCGGCTCAAACAATCAGTGAGCAATTAATATGATCTATGACAAGTATCCATAAATATGCCTTGTTTTAATTCCTTTTATATTAAATTCATTTTTTAATGATTTGCTTGTCTGGGGTATCTTTTCAAAAATTATATTACAGTATATGGTATCTTGTCTGTCATCGAATGAATCCTGGTTGACGATAGTATCACCCTACGGCTAGAGAAGGGAGAGTTCTGCTGTGCTCCACTATTTATTATCTAATTATATGTTTTATCGTTTACAAGCCCTAACCTTGTAAACTGGCCCCCATGTAAATATTATCTATACATTTATTTATTAAGAGAAAGAGCACCGACCTTAAATATATTACATTTTTCACCTACAATCTCTACCTTTCTTCTACTCTCACCTACAATCTCCCTAGCTTTCTCCTCTAATACACCCTTAATTTCACCCCTGATTTCATGTTTCACCCTCTCTATACTTTCCTGCAACATCCCATACTTCCTATTCAACTCCTCGTTCACCTCCACACTGTCTAACTTCTCATTAATTTCCCTACTACTTTCCTGATTATTCCTGTTACTCTCCTCTAACTTCTGATTCATCTCCCTGCTATTCTCATCTAACTTATTGTTAATGGCCTCACTACTCCTATCTAATTTGCTGTTCATCTCCTCATTACCTTCCTTTATCTCTTGGTACATCATCCTCAACATACCTTCGAAATCTATAGGACTTCTTTGTTTCCCCTTCTCACCACTAGTGCGAGAATTTACGTCCGACATCCCTGTACTCTCACCATCCTCCAATCTACTTTCATTACTAGCTTCACCTCTCTCCATACTTCTACCGTTCCTCTCACTAACAAGACCACTTCTCAACTTCATTTGCTAATCATACATACTGATATATCCACCTTATAACTTCCCCCCAAAATCACTGGCACTTCCCCTAAAATCACCTGCACAACATAAACTTACTCTCACCCCACAAGACTGTCTCTTGTTTCTCGATCCCCATGTTGGGCGCCAATTGTAATAGAATTGCTCTAATCCACTAACCAAGATACATCCGATAAGAGGCAAGATCAATATACTGTAATCTACAATATGAAAGAAAGATAATAGAAAAAAAGAAGGAAGTTACTTGGTTACTTTAATAAAAGAAAGAAGTACCGGTAAAACAAAATTTATAGTGTATTCATATCTGACCTACCATAAGTTAATGCTGTAACTTATTTATTACACTGTCATATCTTTTATAAAATATCATTTGACAAATTTCTTTGATGGTGTAATACGGGTCTAATTAAAATACAATACAAAACATAAAGCCTTTGTCAACGTCTAGCAATGGACCCGAACACTGTCTGCCGTCGATCTTTGTTTACGAACTATTGAGCAAGACGCATGTCATCTAGCTTGTCAACCACTTCCGAGTCTGTGGCCAGTAGACAACAATGATTCTGACTAATTTGTCCCATCGTAAATTGGAGGTAGTCTTTAACCCTCATCACCGATAAATTTCTCTCTGCAGAACAGCTTGTAGCAGATACGTCGAGCAAATTCTCGGTCATCACAATGACAAAGTACAAACTTCAGAAATTTTGAAGTAATCAACAAAGTTTAGACAGAACGGATGAAATGCTGGAGCTCTACCGATTTGAGGTAACGAGTAACAAGCATAGCACCAAATGTCAAAATTCTGACATGATGTGCATTACTTCTTTTCGAACTCTGTTGGCGCAACATAAAGTGTGCTTAAATATGAGATACACAAGGGAAAAGTTGTGCATTTTACTTGGTTTGTTTCATAAAAGAAAGGCGCGTTTGCTGTTGTTTCCCAGCAGGGGTAACGATTTTGCGTGTTGTGTCACAGTATCTTCCCTCAATTTTAAACCTGGACTCAGAAATAATGGTTCAAAATGCACCTTTTCGGATCGTTGTGGCAAGGAGATGAAGCTCCAAGCGCCTCAGCTCTCGACTCAGTTGACGTCTCGGCGGGAAATGGGACAGGGAAGAAAAACAGACTGTTTGGTAGAATTAAGAAATTACGACTAAGTAAGGCTTTTCCGATTTTCCTCCTAACATATTATTAAATTATCTATAGATGAGTTTCAGGTTATTTTACTTTTTTATTTTATTTTTAATTTTTTAATTTTTTTAGGGTACTTAAAAATTTTGTCTTTCACCTAAAACTTGAGGGAGGCAATGCCCTCCTCCTCTCCCCGTGTTGTACACCCTTGTTCCATGTATTGTGGTGTGTCTCGGACTATTTGAAGGACTCCCCTTTGGGTGTCTTGATGCAATATCACACACTGTTGTTTTATGTTAATGACCACCCCCAGATAGTGATGTAAAATATCCAGGTATTTATAAATCGGGGTAAATACCCAGGGTATATACCCAATTTGGGTAAATACCCGGGTATTTTAGATTTTTCTTTAAAAATCCTGTGTCGTGGTAAGTTGAACCTTAAAAAAGTGCACCGGTATGCAAACTATTCTACAATAACTTTTTAGAAATGTAACAACATTAGATAGTTAATAAAATAAAATTTAATTAGAATTGGGACTTAGAAAACAGAATTAGAATTGGGAATTGGATCAGGAGATATAAACTAACAACTCCACTACACTGAAAAAGTTACGTTAAGTACAGTAGGCATCAAACAAAGGATAGAAAATGGGAGGGAAGTACAGTGTCAGTTTGAATTCTGGGTAGGATGAGCTGAGCAGTGTTGCCAACCCATATGCTTGCTGGCATACATCTTCCCGTAATAAAACTAGACCTTCTCCATATTTTGGTATTTATTAAAAATTTAAAATACAAAACAACCAAAAGACAAGGGCCAATTAAGGCGGGAAAGTGAAAGACTCCCTGGGCCTCGGATACCCTAATACTGTCGGGGTCGGAAAAGAACAATTTTTAAGAATTTCCTTGTATGCATGAGGAAAAGCAAGTAGATAAACATAAATGTGAACCACACACAGAATAAAAACACAAATATATTCTGTTCACTGGCTTCTTTAAAGTGTGCATGTTTGATGTCCCCTGTGTTTTGCGTGAAGCAACCCTCTACATACATGTTGCTTTTACATATAATATTAGTCCCATCATCATGCTGGTAAAGAATTAAGAGATGAAGTGCATCTTACTGAAGCAAGTACTCAGTAGACCCACACAGGACATCACAAACAAATATTTTGACTGAGACACATGAGTGTTAAATAAAGAAAAGACAAACAGTAAGGCAGCCCTTAGGAATGGGTTCTCTTAGGGCGAGGTGGAAGAAAGGGTTACCTCTGAAGTGTAGTAGATGAAAGTTATTTTGAGCTCAGGGTCAGTTCTAGACTTAAGAATTATGAGGTGTCTGTAAGAGCAGGAAGAAGTCCGTTAAAGACTTGCTGTGAAACATGTCAACGGTAGCATGCTGGTATCAGACAGGGTAGGAATAGGAAGCTCTTCTGTTGTTGTCCATAGAGATAAGTAGATGTGAGGCCAACATACACTGGTCAAAACAATTAGGGGATCAGTTGAGATATCTAGGTTCTGACGTATTGTCATCGGCAGAATGACCTAAAATGGTTCGACGTCTTTCTGTCGGTTCTACGGAGTGGAGACAACAACAATACCACAACCGAGATAGTGGTAATAACAGAAAGTTGCTGCAGAGGGGGTTGGTGTGGATGTGTGTTTACTCTACCAAACGAATGGCACAAGCAGTTGGGTTCAGATGGTGTAGTGAGCAGGTTGTGCAATGCAACAACAACGTGACTTACCCAAAGGTATGGAATGGAGAGCCATAGGAAGGTTGGAACCGGGACAGATACAGAGGGAGGTGGCTGCAGCTATTCGAGTGTCCCAAAGTGTAATTTCCAGGACCTGGACGCGATTTCATACAACAGGAACCGTTAAAAGAAGGCCAGGCCAAGGTCGTCCACGGGTATCATCAGCAAGAGATGACCGTTATCTCCGGTTAACAGCCCGTCGAGACAGGAGGCTGAATGCAACTCCGCTGCAACGCACCCTCCAGGCGGCAACAGGACGCGCAATATCAACACAAACAGTCCGAAATCGCCTTCGGGAAAGTGGCCTTTACGCATGGAGGCCTATGGTGTGTGTCCCAATAAAACCACGCCACCGTTTAGCCCGCAGAAACTGGGCGAGGGAACATCAGGATTGGCGTCATAACGAATGGCACCGGGTTTTGTTCACAGATGAGTCAAGATTTTGTGTTCAGCTGGACATTCGTCGCTCCCTCAACTGGAGTGAACGTGGAACTCGGAACAATCCCGCTTATGTGCAGGAAACAGCACCATATCATGGTGGTGGGCGAATGGTGTGGGCAAGAGTCAGTATTAGCGGACATACGGACCTCTAAGTCGTTCAGAATTGCGCTTTGACTGCTCAGAAGTATCGAGACAAGCTCCTTCGACCGTTTGTTGTGCCCTAGGCTGGTGCCATAGGCGATGGTTTCATTCTGGTGGACGGTAACGCACGTCCCCACAGAGCTGCACTGCTGGACAACATGCTTGACGACGAGGGCACTGAACCAATGGAGTGGCCTGCTTGTCCACCGGACTTAAACCCGATTGAGCATGTCTGGGATGCACTTGGTAGACGCATTGCAGCCAGAGCAGGACCTCCCACAACGGTAGCCGAGCTGGATATTGCTCTCATGGAAGAATGGCCAAATATCCCTCAATAGCTGATTAATAACCTCATACTGTCCATGCCACGCAGGTGTGCAACTGTCCTGGCCGTCCGAGGTGATCACACACCATATTAGAGGGCAACGAGAATGACTTTTTCACTATTATGGTAGCCCCATGGTGCCTCGCTCTAAGTAAACGCCATGTAAACCTCCAGTAAAAAGTTGGGACAGCACAATATCGTACTGTAGCACACACAAATTACAATTGTAACCGAACTCTGAATAAAAGATGTTACCATATGTATCTTGTGTATGATATCTCACCTGATCCCCTAATTGTTTTGACCAGTGTATAAAGCAGAACAACAGTTGTATTACAACTGATAGATCATATTTTGGGAGGAACTGTTGCTATGGTCTTCGACCAACTAGGATAGCTGTACACATTAACATGCAAGGCCATAGGGCCAGGCTATTTTCTGACTCTGAAGATAACGGATTCAAACCTCACCATCGGCCAATCTTGAAATTGTTTTCTGATTTTTCCCCATTTTCATCTCCAGGCAAATGTCGGCACAGTACCTTCTAATAGACCACATCTGCTTCCTCAAACTCTTTGCCCTATTTCATTCATGAGATGGCATCAGGAAAGGCAAATGGTTATTTAAAAAAAATCACACCTCACTTGTATGAACTATCCACCGATGCACTCACAAACTACACAACAGACTGCCACCTTTGAGGAGGGTTTCACAGTCAGTCAGTAGACTTCCCTCCTGCTTTCAGTGACTTCTTGATTGCATACCAGTTTATTCTTAAATCTAGAATAGACTCTGGGCACGATCAACAATCACCGATATACCTCTAATGTATCCCTTGGTCATTTCTCAACACCCCCTCCCCTTTTTTTTATTTTAAATTTTATATATATATGCTTTCCCTGATAAGACACTTTTCCTCTTCCATGCTCTAGAGAGGGTTAGAAGGATGAGGTACACTGTTGACTAACTAATGGTAGAAAAGAGTATTTACATAATCACCCTGAATTGGAAGAAAAACATTGCATTGACCATACCATTCGGTTTGGCTGTCAAAAACTCAGCCCAAGCAAGTAGACAATCAAAAGAAGACCCATTATGAACCCACAATACCTTACTTTATCAATTCATGTAGTGTTGAAAAGAAAATTCAGTTCAGATTCGTAATAGTGCAATCCAGCACACTGTGGCTAATCCAGATGTGGTTCAGACTAATAACAAACAAAAAAAAAGTGTCCTTTTCCAGTTTGACAATTCTACCCGTGTTCCGCTTTATTTTGATTATTTTGACATATGTTTTTATATGAAAATGATTAAAATATTATTATTGTTGCTTTAAATTGAGAAATAGCTGTGGAAAAAAAAAATCAACATATTTTTTCCGTAGGAACATTTACCTCATGAAAGGAGGAATGGGTACCATTATGTGTTAATGCATTTTGAAATTAAATGCTCGATAAACATGTGAGGGAAGTTTCTTATGATATCAGTTTAGCTACCATATTTTACAAATTCACAAAATATTTCTGTACATTTTCCAGTAGTGTATTGTGCATTTTAATGCAAACTGTGGAGATTGTTAATTAAAATGTTTTGCAAGAGTAAGGTTGCAGTAAAAAATTTGGTATTTAACAACAAAATGTCATTTGCTCAAGAAATACATATACAGTCATGGAAAATAGATTTTGTTCTGATTTTATACTAATCTCATCCATATATCATGTTTCTGCAGCTGAGGGGGTTCCACTTGGCTGATAAGCTATAGCTACTTGCCTGCCAGAGCAGCATTTGTGTGTGTGTGGGGGGGGAGGGGGGCTGGAAGGGAGCTGTCTGCGGTGATAACTGGTTTATTCAAGGTCTCGCAACACAGTTTACAGTATATTGGCCGCGAAGGACCCTGCCACAGCCACAGAGATACGATACATGGATGACCCTGTATGTGTGATTAAAACATACTGCTCATGCTACATGTTTATCATTCAGATTTGCCTTTGTGTTTAAGTTCCTGTGTGAACATTTTGCATTTGATATTTTATTATTTTGTTTTTTATTTTTATTCGTTGTGTAAGAATATTATCTTTGTATTTTAATATGCATTCTGAAGCCCTCTAAATATGTGTTATTCAAATCAGGTTTTATAAACCTAAAAATGTGATAAAATTTTATCATGGAGGTCTCTAAATATGTTCATGCTGCTGTTACAGTTACATATGATTTCATATTTGTTCTTCTCAATGATTCAGGTATTAAGTCATATGGGTATGTTTGTTTATATTTAGTTATAGAGAGAAAACATTATACATATATCATGAATATAGATTGCATTTAATTTTATTATTATATGAATATCACTTTTATAAGATTATTTGTATCTGTGTATATATGTGTGTATATATATAAATATATATATATGTATGTATTGTAAAATCATAAAACTGCAATGTCTTGTCATACCTATGTTTACGCTTTGAAACCATGTGGGGAAAATGATACAAGGCTGTGTAGTGCACAAAATAATAAATTTGCACTTATCTTGTCTACTCTTATGATCATTGACAAAATGAAAGAAGAAAGGCTTCAATAAAATATAGGCTTTAAAACCATTTGTATAATATTGTAAATAATGAGAAATGTGTAGGAGTACTTAGTGTATAAAATATCTTTTTGCCACTATGTGGTAGTTCAGAGAATTCAAGTTGCACATTTTTTGCTGTATTCAACTATTTTAATATGAGGGCCTGTGATGTTTTAATATTTTTTCTCCCCCTTTTTTAAGAAAGAATATTGTCACATCTGAAGTGATGTTAATTCAACGGAAAGAAAAGTAAAGAGAAGGTTCTGTGAATTGTGTTTAGATTCACAAAATATTTGTAAGCTCCTTTTATCCTGTGGATATTTCCTTGTGATATATTGTAATGTAGTTCCATGACGCTGCTGCTCGTGTACCGTTTACTAATACGTAAAACAAAGCATTGAATTAGAGCAAAGGAAGAATGGTGCTCGAGAATTTTAAAAAGAGGTATTCTTTCGTTTCTTAGTGAAGCAGAATGGAAGTAAGTTCTCTGGTTAAAACACACATCCTACATATTTCAAGTTTAATTTATGATGCTATTGTTTACAATAATACTGTGAGAAATTAAAATACTACTACACAATTGTCTTTTCATGTTGGCATAGATGATAGTTAATGTATACACTGTATAGTCAATACAGCATAATTTTAGGAGCAGCTTTGTAATAAATACATTTCTTTTTTCTTTTTTCCCATAAGTTTGTTTGTACTTTGTATCAAGAAATCCCTTCCTTTGCAATACAATAGTTCTTTAGTTGGAGTGAAAAAGAAGATTCATTTCTCCCATGATATTATGACAAATTATCATCAGTAGCATTTTTGACACATGTGGCCAATTTAATATCATTCCTAACAAGTTCTGAAATATTATATTGAGATCTGCTATTAAGAAGCTGATCTATCATGTTCTTCTGTGGAGCATATTTATTAGGCAATTCTACAGTCTGTTAGAAGACACTCTCTACAGTGGAGAGAGCTTGTCATGTGATGCACTGGACATAGTTAAGTTGGCAGTGCCTCTTGCTTCGAAGCATACCATAGCTAAGAATATCATAATTCTGATTGACAGTAATAATAACTGTGTAAGAGGAGAAAGTCCAAGAAAAAGGCCAAGGAGACAGTGGATAGAGACAGCACAGTCAGAGGTGGAGATGACCGGGTTTAACTGGGAGAATGTCCAAGAAAAAATGTTGTTAGTTAGTTATTGTTGTTTTAAGGGGCAGAACTTAGAGGTCATCTGCTCCTAAAACAAATGTACCTGATTGGAAGAAATGGAGAGCGCTTGTTTACCACATCTGGGAAACGGAGATAGAAAATGATGATGATGATGAATAACTATAGGTGTCAAATAACATTTTGAATGCAGTGTATCCATCTTCAGCATAATCAGCACTTTCTTGCTAATGATAGCACTGTGTCACACGACACGCTCGCTCGGTCCCCCAGCAGTGTTGCAAGCTCAAAGCCACTTGGCACGGCAAGTGATAGGTTCGTTCCACTGCAGATTTTTTTTTCATTCACTGTACTTCACACAAAACTGAATTGGCCATATCATAGAGTATGATTCAGTTGGACAAAATACCATTAGTGGCGTGAGAGATGATAGACATCTTACAGCTGCAGACATGCAATTACTTGAGAAAGAAAAACTTGTAGGTTAAAGATGGGCTGTTGTTCTAGGCAAAACCTTCTCTACTTCATATTCCAATCTCAAACCTTCATTTTGAGCCTTTGTTTTGTGTCTGTAACCTCTGCCCATAATTTATTTCAATACCCCGCTTATAGATACCTCAATTCAATACAGAAATACTGTAACTCAAAACTTGTCACTTAGAGATATATACAATGGAGGAAAATTAAACCCCAAGTACAATGGAGGAAAATGAAACCCCAAGAAGACATAAGTTTAGAGGAATGCAATTTAGACTAAGTAATTGTCTAGTTAACATATTTATCTGATTTAAGTTACCAGGTCAGAAGTTCAAGTATGCAAGGAAAGACATGTGAAATGGAGGCTACATTAATAACCACAGTAGTCTCCACAATTTTGAATGCATGTATTGTGTTGTACAGGTCCCATATGCAATTTTGTGGAATGAACTTCCACACCTGTTGCACCGTCAAATCAGCAACGGTTAATGCTGGATTTGTCATCCCATACGTGCTGAATGGGCTAACGGTCTGGTGATCTCACTTGTCATGGCAACTGGTTTACACACAATTGGGTGACAGCAGTGGTATGGAGACGAGCGTTATTCTGTTGTTAAACACCCCCCTTAAATACTGCGAATGAATGGCAGCAAAACTGGTTCAATCACCAGTCTGATTGATAAATCTGCTGTCTATGTTATTGGGATAAGTGCTCCTGCTGTCGTGGGAAATTGCTCCCTGCTCCCCAACCATAACTCTTGGTGTAGGACCAGTGTGTCAATGCCGTAGAAAGCTTGGTTCCGAGCGGTTACCTGGCCTTTTTACCAACATATGGTCATCACTGGCACCAAGGCGAATGGCTCTCATCGGAGAACACTACTGAACTCTAGCTTGAAACTGTCACTGAAGTTGCAGATGGCAGTGATTCGGAGTTAGTGTCTTGAACACTACAGGACATCAATTTGTTACAGTTTACTGTGTCTCTGGTGCCAACTGAAGCGCGAATGGCTGGTGCAGACGCAGTATGATCCACCAGAGCCATGTGGCAAATACAGCTGTCTTCCCTCTCCGTAGTGGTCCGTGTGCGCACAGACCCCATTCATCTTGAGACAGTGCCTTCCCGTGACCATTGTTACCAACACCGATGCACTGTGCACATCCACCTTCTCGGAGCTCTATTACACATCTCTGTTCAAACTCCGTAAGTAGCTGATAATCCTTTCTTTTTCTCCTTAAGGAATGTTTGACTACCACCTACCTCCCAACATCAACACCGGACGATGATTATGCTCCCAAAGTGTACAGCACGTATTTCGAGCAAACATGCTTTGCAAGGTCATAGTCATAGCACTACTAGCACCACTCTTCATCCACTAGTGCACAAATCTGAATAGGCATCATATTTCATATGTGCAAACACACCTCCCAAATTTCTTTTATCTAGCACAACTCCTTGATTTTGGTATTTCATTTTCTGCCAGTGGGTATATATCATAAAATTGTCATTTTTATACAATAAGCAATATATATGCAGCAAACTACAAACAAAACCAGTGAATACATAATCATCATGTTACATAACATAACATTTGACCACAAACATGCAACTTCGAGAGCACTGCACAGTGGGACCGATTGTAATTCTAGCAGGACAAAATTCGTGAGAAACTTCTATGTCCAACCTATGAATAACTCTGTCTGGACAAGAAAGACCAGATTTGAGCTTTGGAATGGTAAAATTATGAATGAATTTTATATGTATTAATGTATGCAAGTATTACTGTATGTGATCCTTTTATGCAATAAATAAAAATACAACAAAGGTACTACAAGCAGGAAAATAGTGTTTCATAAACACAAAATTATTAATCAATTAGCCAATTTTACATATCTCATAATTCAGGATGTTCATGTCAGACCTGAACTGTCATCTGATGTTTCTGAGCTGTATTCCGAAGAATTGTCATCTCCATTGCTAGCTGCATGCATATGGCTTCTGGGTACATTCGGCTCTTCCAGCAGCTCCAAAACTTCTGTCGGTAATTTTTCTTCATGTCTAGAAAATGTGTTTTTGTGGGATATCACTGGATCGGAAGACACAAGCAGCAAATGGACTACATCCTGTAGATTACTTCTGCATGAAAATTTCCTTACATGAGCTTCTCTGTATCTTCTAAAATCTTTGTTCCTAGACTCTTGTGCTTCTTCAGATAACTGTCCAATCAGTATAATACACGATTCAATTATCTTGGCTTCATGTATCAGTACTCTGTGTACAGTAACAGAAGTAAAGTCTCAGGTATAAGTCGGTTGTTTCTTTTGCATATTTCTCAAAAGCAGTTATGTTAATTGGATATGGACATGATATTGTACGAAGAATTACTGAAAACCTAGTAAGTTCCTCGTTTATACCTGTTATATTTGACGACAAAGTGGGTCGCGGAAAAATCGACGTGCTGTATTGCCATCATTAGATGTGCCACTTCCTCCTGATCTTGGCTGATCTACTAGCATGCCCATTTTCAATACAGAACCTCTGAAGTATTGATTTATTTCTGTCAACCATCGTATTTTCTTCTTGAGTTTGCCTAACTTGCCATTTTGTAATGTCTAATTTGTATGCAATATGTAGCAGGCATTCCTTCCCCACAGTAATTGGGGAAGGAAAGATGAAAGCAATGGTGTTTGCAGATGATTTGATGATTTGGGGAAACAAGGAGGAGGAGGTACAGGAACAGTTGGATGTGTGGGAAGGAATAATACAAGGATATGGTATGAAATTTAGCATAAATAAGGGTGAGATAGTGATCACAACAAGGAAGAAGGAAAGAACCACAATGGGAATAACAATTGGTGGGGAACAGCTGAAGAAAGTGGAGAGTTTCAAGTATCTGGGAAGCCTGATACAAGATAATGGAAGAAACAATAGAGAAATAAATGAGCGGGTGAGACAGGCAGAAGCATTCCGAAGGAGTGTGAGAAGCATGTTATGGAGCAAGGATGTCCCTCAGAACAGCAAAAAGATCATATATCGGACGTACTATGACCCTATCCTGATGTATGCCTCTAAGACCTGGGTTATGAAAGGAAGGGAGATGAGGTTCTTGAGAAGCAGTATTGGAGCTACAAAGATGGACAGAATAAGAAATGAGAGGACCAGAAAAATAATGAAAGAGGAACCATTACAGGATGGTATAGAGAAATCTAGACTTAGATGGTATGGACATGTAAAACGAATGGAGGAGAAGAGGATACACGAGACGAAGTGGGAAAGAAAGAGACCAAGGGGAAGACCGAGAGACAGGTGGCTGAAGAAGAGAGGAGAGGACTGGACAAGGGTGGAGGCTGAGAGATGGTGGGAAGACAGAAGACGTTGGAGAGGCTTGTGTTCCAAACAGACCCGGCCAGTGGCTGGAAACTGTGCAAGATGATGATGATGATGTAGCAGGCATTCAGAAAATCTAATACAACAGTGAAGAAGAAAGTCCAAAACAATAATTTTCTTCAACCAATATAGTTTTTGAGAGACCAGTATTGTTCATTTTCTTGGGGCTAGCATGACAAATATAACATTTTTGAGCTGAAGTGCTGGTGAGAGAATTGCAGATTTTTCCATCTACCATAGCATCATATCCTGCTTTATATGGATTTCCTTGTCATTAATTGTAACTTTTGTGGTGTAAGTAATTTAATTTTCTATTGACGTTACCTCTCTTTTTGTTAGTTCAACTGTTTCTTTCTCAAATAATAATTTTATAGTTCTGCAAAATCTTGTAGAAGATGGTCTTGGATTTTGCCAAAGAACTGTTCTGTTTTCATTGACCTCAGGGCATACTGAATACATCTGAAGAGGAACAAGTGACATAGCAAAGAGATCAGAATCATATTGTACAGATCCAATTGTGTAGTAAATTTCTGTTTATATTGACTCTGCCCACTAGAACCATCACATCCCCATTTGAATGTTACATGCACAGATTCATTTCCGGAAATTGTTTGTAACAGCAAAAACTCTTGCACCTGGACAAGTCTTTTAATTGTATGTTCAACAAGAGACTGCAGTTTTATTGTTGCGGAAGTATCTGCTATTCTTATGTCCTCTTTCGGTGGATAGCACTGTGACTTTGTCTGACGTATAATTTGCATTTTTCTGTTTAAATTCCCTTCTCATTTGAATGTATTGTTTTTTGGTTAGGTCATTGTTTATTAAAAATGATAATGCCTCTTCATCTATAAAAGGTATTGGAGCTGCAGAGGGCGATCTCATGGCTTTCTTAATTTTTGTGGCTCTTCTTGGCGACTTCTGCATTTCTTTAAGCAATTCTGATGCATCTCTCCTACAGATTTTCTTACAGTAACTTGAGCAGCATGTACAATAGTCACTGACAAGAGGTTTAATTTTCCTGCTTTTAGTCCTGTCATGTCACTGCTTTCATAAAATAATTGTTTAGGCCTTCCAATACCTGCAGTAGATGGTCCTGACTTATCTGTCCAAAATGTATCAAGAACACTTTTTGAAAACGTAATTTCTTTGTCTAACCAGTCTGAATACTTTACAAGAAATGTCTGTTTTACTCGCGAACAAATTTTCCAATGTTTGTCCAAATCACGCTTAAAATGCACAATATCTTTCTTTAATGACTTAGCACTTCCTCAGAATACCCTCTCAATCCTAGTTCTGTTTGCACATAATCATACAGAGTTTCTTTGGTGACACCGTTAGAGTTCAACGCATCAAATAACTGCCTACGCGTGTTATGTGGTCACGCGCCTCCATCTAAAAAGTGAAAGTGACAAGCAATCAGCAGTTTTCAGCAAATGATTTTATTACTGCTATAAACCGTGAGCTTTATAATGCATTTTAACGTAAGTATGATCGTGCGGTCTCGTGCCGCTTAAAAAAAAATCCTATCATAAGTCAGAATATGAAAAATAAAATTCATTAATTACATCATTCCAATCATTTTAATCTTGAAAGATAACTACCTAAAATAATTACAATAACAGGCACTTAATTGATAGAGCATACCTATAGCAACATTTCCATCTTGAAAGACTTGACTAAACACTCTCCTCACTAAAATACATATTCTCAAACTGAAGACACATTTAACTCTGCGCGTGTCCACTTATCTTATGTAAACAAACTTTGACTGCTAGTCTTACAGCTGACGAAGGCTATATTCGTATACCATGGTCAGGGGTGTGTAAAATAACTATCCCTTTATAATATTAAAGTAATACTTTCCATTTCTGACGCAGTGTGAAAAATCACTTTTGTCCTGCTAGATTTGCAATCTGTCCCACTGTGCACTGGTTGTATAGGCACCATTTTTTTCAGATTACTTCTGGCTCTTCCAACTCCCTGTACACAAGCATTAGAGAGAGAGATCCACATTAACCAGAATCCTGAAGACCAGGTGAGAGAATTTCAGATTGTGAGTTGAGACTTCCTCGTTTCAGTTCTTTGTTTTAACTGTAGTAGAGTTCAAGGCGGCACTTGGTTCTAGAAAGCTTCAATGTCTGGGGAACTACTATAATGGGCATGAGGGTATGAGTGTGGTTTCTGACCTGGTTCCTTCCACTTAAACTGCTGCTTCACAGCGAATGCCATGTGGTGTGATTCCTGACAGCTGGTAGATCATACAGAGGAACATTGGCCTCAAAAATAAAGTAATGAGTCTACGCATCTCATTCAGTGTCTTGTGAACTACTTTTGCATGGGTGGACATGCCTATTCTGCTACAGGGTAGCAAACCATCAGTGCAAGGGCTTTTACAGTTTGTGGCTGAGAACTCCACATGCTGCCATTGATCTTCCTGCCTTGCATTCTGATGGTGCTTTTGGTACCTCAAGATATTTAGTATGAGTTGTATTTTCCACAGGATTCCTGCGAAAGATGTCAATTTTGCGATGTGACTGATTGAATTTAAGATAAAACATAGTTGAATTGATTTTTGTAACTCACTATTTTTGCACATTTCGGAAACTTAACTTAAGCCTACCAATTACTTTTAAATGGACATTTGTCATGTCTCAGGTTGAGTGAAGATTTCTTCAATGGAGAATCTTGTACGGCAATAGAAGTTTTTTTTATCTCTTTGCAATCATGACTTTTACTTACAACCATTTTAAAAGAATATCTTTACAGTAGTGTGAACACCTGTTACAGTTAACTGCTCATTTCTACTTTTTGGTATAGACTTTGTTTTTAACAGAAAATAAAATAAAATAACTTGCAACATGGGTGATGTTGATAGTGTGTGTAGTGGTAATTACCAAGACAAAGGACGTAAGAAAAAACATGGGTATTCATCGTATTAAGTAAATAAAATAAAAGCTGCCCATAGGTTATATTAACCATAGATGCAAAGATGTTGAGGCTAATAACTCACGCCTACATATATCTGTTTTTCAGATGTACAATGAAACGCTTGGATGTGTTATTTCCAAATTTTAAAACGCAATAATAATGCTCAAGATTTGTTTGTACAAGGCTTGATTGCTGTTGGTCAAGTTAAGAGTGATGACCAGAGGATAAAAATAATGAACAGTATGTTTTGTTATATCACATAATTGTGGCAAGAGATAATAGGTATACATGAATATGTTTCTATCTATTTTTTGTGTAAGTAAAAACAAGTGAGTAAGATCAGAGATCTGAAAATAGCTGGAAATATTCCAAAAGATAGAAGCAGTAGATCTCTGGCACCTGAAATCAATGAGTCTGTGATCATATCATGTATTTCCCATTGTATGAATCACATTAATGTGGCAAAGAAATACTACTTGAGCCCTCATCTATCGATATAGTCAATGTGAAGACTGTTCAAAAACTAACAGGGAGAGGTCGCCTTGTGGCTTACTAGAAAAGCGTTCAAAATTTGGAGGGTTTGCTCTTCATAAAAAAATATTTTGCCCCTGTTCAAGCGTTTTTGCAATGGACCTTAGTGTGTTCAAAATTGAACGTTTATAAAATCAATCTTCAAACTTTTGTAGTCCTATTCCCGCACACGTTCCCGGATCGTCTCCGTGGCGTAGTCGCTAGCGTGTTGGTGTGGGGAATGAAGGTTTCGAGTTCGAGTCAGACCTTGGCCAGCACTTTTTTTTTTTTTTTTCTTTTACTGATACATCCTTATTGTCTTTTGGGTTTTCTCTAATGTATTTGCTGTGGTCTCTTCGGTTTGGGAGCTATGCAGAAATCATCCCACCACATTGCACCCCGTTCTGCCAACCATGCAACATCTACTTTATACGACAAGTAAGTAATAAGAGTGTCTAATGAATACTTTGCTTATCATTTGAAATAAAGGTGTAAGCATACTCTCTTTTGTGTTAGCGGGTCAAAGGTATCATTAAGAAGCTACAAAACTTGGTCCATGCTGTACACGGGGACAATGATCTGTCTACGAGAGAAGGTGCTATCAAAATCCATTCACTGATCCATCACCAACTTTCATCTAATGCTTTCGTAGACATGATAAAATATGCTTTCTTTGCAGCAAAGCTAACAGACGAAAGAACAGTGTTCAGAAATATGAACATCATCTGTTTTCTGCGTGAAGTGATGGGGTCAAGGTGCTATTCTTGCTCTTCACCTGCATTTATTAAATATGCTCGTTGTTGCGAAATGCTCTGCTTCCAATGTTTTAATGAAAAATACCACCCAAATAAGTGTAAAAATGGGTCAAGTTCAAGCGATTCATTGTCAGACGAACAGTGAAAATGTGACAAATATTGTAGATAAAGTAAATAATAACGTAAATATTAATTTATTAATATTGTTAGCAGAAGAAGCAACAACAAATAATAAAGGGCTTGATATAATCTGCCAACTTAAATATTGTACCACAAGCATAAAATAAAAGAAAAAATGTCCAAGAAAGAAAAAGAAAATAATTAAAAAAGATTAAAGTAGGTTTCGATCACGGTAGCTTACATTCCCAATGCCAACACGCTAGCGACTACACTACGGAGACAAGCCGGGAACGTGTGCAGGAATAAGACTACAAAAGTTTGAAGATTGATTTTAAACGTTCAATTTTGAGTTAAGGCCCATTGGCAAAAACACTCAAACATGGGTAAAATATTTCTTGATGAAGAGTGAACCCACCAAATTTGAACACTTTTCTAGTAAACCACTTTGCGACCTCTCCTTGTAAGTATATAAACTTACCAGGGATCCTAGTTCAAGAGCTGTTTTATTTAAGACAGCTTACTGTCAGTATATTCTGCATCTGTGATATTAAGGGGACAGTCTGAAGATAAAAAACAATATTTTGGTCATTTTGGCATATTTCTTTTTCTTTAATAGAAAGGACTGTCTTCTTTCTTGTTACGAAGTTATTCTGTTCAATTCAAACAATTTATGACTTTAAAGTGCTTTGTTTACTGGTCTGCACACAGCAAAATGTGTCTGCCAAACTATTTGGTTAGGTTATGCGCCATCCGATATATGTTTCCATTTGTTCAAATATCCATGCTCCTTGCAATGCCGTAGCAAGGGGATAGGCCCAGAGGTCTCTTCCTCTCCCTTCGAAATATTCTTTTATAGCAAATTGAGCTGTAGGACTCGGGTGTTTCATTTGTAACCTACTACCCCGACTGTATAAAATTTGAAGTTTTCTTCAATGGAGAATCTTGTACGGCAATAAAAGCTGATTTTTATCTCTTTGCTATCATAACTTACTACTTCCGTTGCTTTGATAAGATTCATTTATGTTTCCCCGTATTGTTTATTTCCTTGGAGACAATCTATCGATTGTTTACCACACTCTTTTTCAACAATTGAAGAAGTAGAGACATGTTTCCTGAGTCGCAAATATTTGTGCAGAAGATGCTAGTAGAAAAAAATATGTAAAACGTATGATTCTGAAGACTTATAGGTAATGAATCATGGGGACAACTTCACCTGAGTTTTGATTTTATTTCACCGAAAATTCCAATTTTACATATTGAATCCCATTTTTCTCCCATACTATTGTGTTAAAATGTAACAAACTTTGTATGATATGTCAATCACAGTTATATTAGAAATCCTGTAAATGGAATTTTTGATTGCAGATTTTTTGGGGGGGCAGTAGGGATTTTATATACCAAATTTTAGGACATAAATTTAAGGAAATAAATTACTGTAAATGTGGATAGGCAGTGTCTTTTGAAATATTATCTCCCAAGTACCAACTTTTTAATAACAATGCAATTAAACTTCACAAAATATATATATATATATTTATCTATCTGAATTATTTCTTTTACTATTAATAAGATAACAAATTAATTTTGGGAATGCCTTTACTTTTATTAAGGTGTCATTTCCACAAAAGTGTGGAAAAATCCATACATTAATTAAAATATGTTTTTATTTCCAGATTGTCCCTTGAAAGAAAAGAGTACCTTATTTACCTTACAGTTCTGCATATTCCCTTAGAAGTGCCCTAACCAGAATAAAAATTAAGCTCTTCCTTGCTATCTTATTTTACTCGCAGACACAGGTTGATTCAAGACAACTCGGTAACATTTTCCTGTGAGAGGTGATAGTTTTTTACTATGCAGCCAAGATTTGGGAATTGCCAAAAGGCTTCAAAACCATGATAGAGTTTATTCAGTTCATGAAGTTACCAATCATATTATAGTGTGTGATGAACAAAGTGGCAGCCAGAGAGGCACAGGATTTCAAAAAATTGGTGGACATTTCACTATAAAATACATGCTATCTCTGAAAGGACAAAACAATAATTCAGAAACAACAGAGTTAACTTCTCAATCAGTAATTTTTATTACTTTATTTACTCCCATGAAAGAAAAGGTTTAGTCCACCACTGCTACCACCATCATACCCAACTGGATAAATTCCCTTAAAACAATAAAGAGGCAAGACGTGACGAAAATCCAGACCTAAGTTCCTCACGAGCATAAGGACTTGCTGAGAATAGGAGGGTTTACAGTATAACTTACCAATCAAATAGAATGCATACATTGTATTTGGTCTTCTCGGTGTCAGTAGATTTACACCCCAGTGTCTACTAAGCCACAACAGTTAAAAGAGATGTAATAAAACTGTTATTATTATATTAGGATGTTGTTTTTCAAGTTTGGTGTTTTATAGACCTAGCTCATTGAATTCGTAGGAGTAGTGTGTGTGATAGCTCGTTCTGGAGAACCGAATAGGACAGTAAAATAAGTTATTTAATGGTGAAATGTCATCATCCATGGAAATTTATCTGGGTTTAGGGAAAATTCGGAGAGATACTTCGTATTTCACAGCCTCTCGGAAAGGCGGAAAGCTCCATGTGAAATAAAACTTGGGAGAAAACATAATTATACAGTTTGTGTTAAAGAGAATCTAGCATTAATCAATCATCCCATGCTGTTAAATTTGAGTTGCAGTGCCCTACGTTTTGCACTGTAAATCATGTAAATTTAGAATAGTATCGTCAACGTGCAACTTTACTTTTCTCTTATCCATTTTTTTAAAATATTTAATTAACAGATTAATTGCAACAAGAAATCTTGATCCCCTGAGAGTGGATGTAAACATGTCTTTCAAAATGTAATCCTTTGTAGGTTTCAAAATGTTTTAAACACATTACGAGATATTATTCGAAGTCTTCCTTCCTGCAACAATGGGAAAAACCTAAGAATGTTGCCCTGGAATATTGTAAACGAGAGGGTCTGAGGGTTAGAACAGGGTACACTCAGACTTGTGAGGTTACACTTATGGCCGTTTGACTGCAATAAAAGAATAAAGCTGAGAGGAGGAGGGTTGAATTCCCACCTCAGATATCCTATAGGCCAAGTTGTTTTTCTTGGTTTCCCACTTCTACCCCAGGAAAATACCGGATGTTTCCTAGTAACATACTGTAGGCTTTAAACAATTTCTACTCACATGGAAGTAAATGGGTACAAATAATGAGCAGTAAACTTCAGGAGTTGTTTATTGCACAAATACTGTGTAGGGGAGCTGGATTTCTAAAACAGCAAACTTGATGCTACTGCAACTCGGACGGAATATTGCTAGTTCAGGACTGTCTCACTCTTCCTATGTAGATTGGGTGCCCTTATTCATGTTGTGATTGATGACAACATGTGCAATGTTAACTGTGGTGGTGACATCAAGCTCACGTCAGTCTTATCACAATTTATGGTCATGATATCTGTCGATATACTCATGTTACATAATAATCCATATTTAAACACACTTCCTTCACATCCCTCATTTTCATGAAACAGTGAATCTTCCCCCAGTAGTTCACAAATGGTAGGACATGGGTTCGTGACCGCGGGACTCCAGCTGAGCATGGCATTACCTCCACTTGTGCTGGGGTACTCTCTGTCATCTTCTCGCAATTAATCTACTACCCTCCCCTCGTTCCCGCTGATCTGATTACTTTGGCTTCATGTAAGACAGTGCCTGGGTCTGTCAGGACCTCTTGTCGGTATTCTATTTATAAAAATACCAACTACAAATACCACAATTAAGGAGGCATTCCTTCTATGAATGTACTGTTTTTTGTTTCTGAATACGAAGAATTACGTTCCAGGTGGATATTTCTGTATGTGTAGTTGTATTCGACCACAGAACGATTTCCTCTACTCCCTGTAGACCTTATACCATCTTGAACTTGAAATCTTTCCGCAACATGATCTAATCACGTTGCTCCACTCACACACAAGTCATGCAGAATATTTGAGCAGCTTGCCGCCAGAGCGCAGCAACATTCATTCGCACGAGGTCTATAAGATAGAATTGGTTTTCTTTGGTTCGCCAATGCTATTTAAAGGAGGCCATGACTAGAATTGCGTATATTGCGAGAATGTATCAGTCATCAGTTGTTGATACACAATCACAAATGGAACTTACAAAGTTGGAGGTTAGGGTCCTTCTTAAGCTCTACTGGAAACAAGATCACAAAGCTGCTGCCATGGCTTGAAGAATATGTGAAATGGAAGGAGAAGGTGGCGCAACGATGGTTCTAACGTTTCAACACTGTAGAAGAAAACACTACAGCTTTACAGAGTTCTGGAAGACCTTAACTATGGGATATTGAGAATACACGCAATGTTTTGGAAGAAAATCCGCAAAGAAGTACACGTAGGCTGTCAAAAGAACTTGTGCCAGATTAAGAAACTTGGAAAATCAAACAAGCTGTAGATTTGTACCTCATGAATTGACCCCTGACCAAGCTCAGCATAGAGTGTATATCTGTTGTCAGCTTATCGGTAGATTCATCAGGAGAATTGTCACGTGATGCAAAGTGGGTCTATTACCGCAATGCTGACGCCTCCAAACAGTGGCTCAGTCCCCGTCAACCAGCTAAAGTCATCGTTAGAAAGGATCGGTTTGCCCCCAAAGTTATGATGTGTGTCTGGTGGAATTTTGAAGGATTCACTGCGAGTTGGTTCCAAACGGGCGTACAGTCAAAGTGGATCTTTATTCTCGACAAATGGAATTTTGAGATGGTGATACCCAGCATTACTTAACAGAAATAGAGTTCTCTTGCAGCAGGACATTGCGAGACCTCATACTGCACGAACAACCCTGGCAAAATATCAGGAATTGGGAGGAGTCGAACTGCTACCACAGCCAGCATACAGCCCTGGTCTTGCACCTTTAGATTACCATCTTTTTCGATCCATGGCCAATTTCTTGTATGGAAGAATTTAGAAAACATTGAAGCTCTGGAAGTGGATCTCGCCGAATTCACATCAAAACCCAGAGACTGGTACCGTCCCGGGATAAGAAACCTTGCTGAAAGGTGGCTTAAGACCATAGAAGCTGATGGTCTCTACTTTAAAGAATAGTTTAATTTCTTGTCAGAAATCTTTCCAAATACACTGCAGGAAAAAAATAAATTAGCTCACCTGAAAAGAACACGTCGATTTTGATCCGATGACGGCAGATACCACCTGTGGGATAGTAGATTACTGATAAGGGTTTCAACGTCGTCCGCCAACAGATAGCATAGTGGCACTGCTACCAGAGCGCCATCTGTGTATACCATTTAATAGGGAAAGCTCACAGTCATACGGCCCATTGTGGTGCAAGCGGGTACAATGCCACGGAGATGCACTCGTGCTTCCTACAGCCAACTGAGCGAGTTTGAAAGGGGTCAAATTGTGGCGGGTTAGTCCTTTCGGAGAATTGCCGCACAAGTTGGACGTGCTGTGTCCGTTGTGCAACGATGCTTGTATCAGTGGTCACGTGAACATTCTCACACCCGTAGACGAGGTTCTGGACGTCCTCCAGGATCGTCGTATTGTAAGGGCAGCAGTGGCAGATCGTACAGCACAGATACGAGGGTTTGTGAGCCCAGAAGTTTCTACACTAACTGTTGCGAACTGTTTACTAGCAGTGGGACTACGGACACGCACAGCTCTAGCCCGTCTTACACTCACGCCACAGCATCGACGTGCACGGCTCGACTGGTGCCGTCAAAGGATCACTTGGAAGATGGAATGGTGCGCCATGGTCTTCAGCGATGTAAGCAGATTCTGCCTTCACGCAAGTGATGATCGTTGGCGTGTTCGACGTAGACCTGGTGGGCGCTGTCTCGTAGAATGCATTCGTCCAAGACACACCGGCCCCACCCCAGCCCTGGGGTCTGGGGTGCGATGATCTACAACTCTCGTTCACCTTTGGTGTTTGTGGAGGGAACGCTAACCAGCGCTCGGTACGTGCAGGATGTTGTTAAACCGTTCCTGCAACAGGAAGGGGATGTGTTGTTCCAACAGGATAATGCTCGCCAACACACTGTCCGTGCAACTCAACGTGCACTGCAAGACGTGCAGCAACTTCATTGGCCAGCACGATCGCCGGACTTTCCGCCAATCGAGCACGTGTAGGACATAACGGGCCGACAAGTGACTTGTGCGACTCGTCCACCCACAACTCTTACAGAACTGTATGAACAGGTCGAGCAGGCATGTAATAACATATCCCAAGACAGTATTCGCCATCTGTATGATCGACTGGATGCAAGAGTCAGTGCCTGCATTGCCGCCCGTGGAGGCTACACCTCGTACTAATATGGGTGTTTCAGCCTGGGTCGATACCTGGTATCTCAGAACCGCTTGACCTATTGATCTGTATATTTAATCGTTTCATGTACTCCATATGCACTGTTGCCACAATAAATATTGAGTGAAAGGGTGACATTTTCTTTCTCCGGCAGTGTAAAATTTTCTTTAAAAAACTACAGTACGGTACTTACATGAGACATACCCTGTTTATACATGGGTTGGTTTTTTAGTTTTGGCACCAATGCTTCAGTGCCAAGTTGCAACAATGTTGGGTGCTGCCACTTTTACCGACGGTTGCTGCCCTGCATCCCCTCCCTCAGAGCACATGACCTCGCCCGTCCTCACCACCGCTCGTGCGCAGTCGCGCCTGTTAGATGAGAAGTGTGAGACCAGCGCTCGCGAAAGACAGTCGCAATGTTTTCCAAGCAGGAGCAGAGAACGTGGATAAAATTCAGTGTGCTAGGGGTCGGAGTGCTAAACAGTGTCGCTGAGGATTGCAGGAAGCGTGCGGTGCAGCTGCGTTACTGTTCAGAACGGTAGCAAGATGGGTTGCAGCCTTTCGAGATGGGCGCGAACGTGTGGAGCACATGCTTCGAGCTGGTCACCCACCAGCAAGTGATGACAATGTACAGATGGTGTCCGCGTTAGTACAGGTGGATCGAAACGTAACGATTTGTCGATTAGAGCAAGATACCGGACTGGCGCATTCAACTGTCCTCCACATCCTGAAAGACTTACTGAAAATGAGGAAGATTGCGTCCAAATGGGTTCCGCATGACTTAACCGACATGCACAAATGGCTGCGATATGACGCTTGTCGTATGCACTTGCAGCGTTATGAGCGCGAAGGAGAGGCCTTCTTACGGCGTATCATAACCATTGACGAGACGTGGGTCAGATCTTATGAGCCACAGTTAAAACGCCAATCGAACGAGTGGCGGCACCACGGAAACAAACAATTCGACCAACCCCCACCAATGTGAAGGTAATGTTGATTCTTGCCTATGATTGGGATGGTGTGATCATTCACCATACTGTTCCCCGAGGGCAAACCGTTAATGTGGCGTACTATTGTTCGTTTCTGCAAGACCATCTCCGAGGAGCTCTGAGAAGGAAACGGCGCCACCACATGGTTACACCTCCCATCGTTCTGCAGGACAATGCTAGGGCACACACAGCAGGCGTTGTATCGGCATTGTTGGATCGCTGGGGCTGGGAGGTCCTCTATCACTCCCCATATTCTCCCGACATCAGTCCCTGCGACTATGATCTCATCCCGAAGATGAAGATGACAATGCCCGGTGAGCGCTTCCTTGCCATTGAAGACGATAAGGAGGCTGCCGAGCGCTCTCTTCGTACCATCAATAGATTGGGCAGTGCCAACGAGATCAAACGACTTCCGATCGCTGGGAACACGTTGTACGCAACGGCGGGGACTACATCGAGAGCCTGTGAAACTTGGAACCATCTAAGTGAGTTATTAATCCAGTTATAACTAAGGTGCCAAAACTAAAAAACCAACCCATGTGTATATGTACACATACAAGGGTTGGTTTTTTAGTTTTGGAAACCATGCTGCTGCTCTGTGTTGCAATTGTGTTGGGCTCTGCCATTGTCATCAAAGGTTGCTAACCTGCGTCCCCTCCCTCGCCCGTTCGTTTGCAGTTGTCACGTGCAGATGAGTAGTTGTGAGCAAACAGTGGCGCCCACGTCACTTGAAACAGGTCAGGCAAGCCTCCGTCGTACTGGGACCCACCCCTGTGTGGACCCCTCCCCCGCACTATAGTTTTTATAATTCTATTTAAAAACACATTTTTAAGTGTAATTGTTTAAATCAATTTCAGGCAAACGTTGTTTTTTTAATTTTTTAAAAAGTTTTTTTTTAATCATGTAAATCGCCACCAAACAATTTGTGAATTTTCAACGCAACAAAAAGGTAGAAAAGATGATTTTAACCCTCAACTCCTGTGCAAAATTAATCGTGACTTGCGCATTATACGTTTCTTCTATAGAGCGTCTCTACCTTAAAAGACAGTACGCATTAAATGGAGCGCGTTGATGCCAGATCTGCTGCATATACCAAGTTCTGCAAGGCCGGGCACATGATGTAACATAACTTGTATACAGACGTGTTTTTATGCAAAACTCGGGAAATTTACAAAATATTTGTTTGTTGTATATAACTGTTACGAGCGCTGGGTTGCTTCACTGCCTCGCACATAACTCCAGCTCGCCGCGGGCTACCCCTGGACTCTTGTGTCACCCAGCAGTTTACGCAACGAACAGCGAGGACAAAAGACACCTGTCTCGAAGGTTCGTGGCCCGTCCCGTATCGGAAAGCTCGAGAAGGTGTGAACCCTGGTCTAGTCTCAGCCCCGCTATATAAGAGCGACCTGGTCTGCGAGGGACGGACTGTGTTTTTGAAGAGTGTGTGTTTTCCAGTGCGACAGAGGTCATTGTGGTGAATTGCGAAACAGTGTGTAGTACGGTACCGGTATTCAGAAACAGTGAGTGACAGCTGTGGCTTGTTTACAAGGGGAAGAGTGCAGTTATTTCTAGTCGAGGACACCGGACTCATTAGTGAGAGGATTAACTGCAAGGCCGAGTGAAAGAGTGAGTCTAGCTCCACAAAGGAGGTAGCTTCTGTAAGACAGCTAATTGTTTCTATCTGCTTATTGTACGGTGTATATTTCTGACCTGCAATAAACCCAACATTTATTAAAAGGAACAATTGTGTTGTGCTTCTACCCACCGTAATCCAGTTAACGAACTTGCCATTAGGGCTAACACGTAACATAACTGTACCTCATGCCTTGAAGCGAACTACGGTACAATATTTAGATATGATACTCCGAAGTTCAGAGCGCGATTTTAATGCACACATTATAATTTTCAATTATTCATGAATATGATAATATTATAACATGTTATAATATTACATTTTCTCGAATGTCATAGATTATAATAAATTATAATATGACATTTAATAATAATTATTATAATAATAATATAATATATATTGTAGTCCACGTAATTTACCCAATTTTGTGTGGTCAAGTGGTGGTATGCAGCCGAAATTAAATTATTCATTTCTTGTTTCTTGAATGAGACGTTGTTCAATTTTATATAGGCTAGTTCTTTACTTGCGCCCATACCATTTCGATGGAATTAAGTTCACTGTGGTATGGTGGCAAGCAACGAACGTATTTCTCTGCTGTGATAGCCTACATTGTCTATTACTAGGCTAGATCCTTCGGGAACTTTGGGCAACAATTGCTCGGCGAACCACTTTTCATACACTTCACCTGTCATTTCGCCGTGGGTGACTTCCGTGTTCTTTTGGCACAGAAACGTTAATTCTGCACCATTAACGAACCCTTGCTCATTCCCGGGACGAACAAAGGCAAACTACGGAAACCACTTCGAGGATGGCTGAGGTAGGAATCGAACCCGCCTCTTCTCAGGTTTGTCTCATGAAGTTGAGTACACCCCGTTCCAGCCCTCAGACCAGAATTAAATATCTTGGCAGAGCCGGGATTCAAATCCGGGCCTCCACGGTGACAGCACAGTGACAGCCAAGAATGCTAGCCGCTACGCAACGAGGCGGACAATTTATAAAGAACACAAGCTCCACTTCATTTCACAGTTCAACTTCACACCATCACCTACCCTCCTTCAAACGCAGTCGGGGAGATACCCTACGGGCCACATTAGTAAACAAACTTTCGGTGCGTCAGCCCTCGGCGAGAGGAGTACGCAATGTGCTATTATAGCGTGGCAAGTTAGACCTGGCCTGTCATGGCGGAGTCTCGTCTAGGAGGGGAAGTGGTGGGATCACTAGGCGCAAATGCGTTTTCCCCTCTTTGGTGCAACAGCTGTTTGGGGCTGCTCGCTGTTCGTCGTGGTTATATTATGCAAGCATAAAGTATCGAATAGGAGCACTCTCAGTGATATAGCATTGGTATTGGTGGTAATGAACTGAGAGCGCGCCCACTTCACACACTCCTGACAGCAAGCTTGTTGCCGTGCTTGTCAAAGAACAGAGCGGCTCAGTCTTGCTTCGCGTGCCTTGACAGCATCTGTACCCTGCCAAGGTGTTGGGAATAATGACTACTTGGCAACATCTAACCAGCGCGTGACGAAGTATGTGCTCACTGGTTGACAAAGAATCCTGGCGGGGGGATGACGTAATGCAACTGGACGCACATGCGCATCGGAAGGTTCAGATCTAACTTGTTCCGTTATACTTATGAATGCTATCTGATATCGAGCTCTGCTTTGTTTTAAAAACTATTTCAGACATTAATGAACATTTTCTTCTCGCTTAGTCACCAACGTAAAATCAACATCAAAAATGTTTCTCGCTACGTAACTTTTGTGTGACACAATCCCAGATTTTTCAAGTAACATTTAAGAGAGAAAAAACATAACTTCCTTATTATGAAAATAATTACTGCCCTGAGAAATAGGGTATCTTCTACCAACATCAGGCAATCTAAAAATAAATTCTTGATCTGTTGCGATCATTAGTTATTATCTATGGCATGATAAGTTTTATACCTAAAAATATAGATTCGCGCTAAAATATCCTAATTGTGAAAATTGGGCCATGTGTTAATTATTTATGGCTTTTATTTTTACATCATCATAAAGAGCGGAAAATTCTCTATAAGACCAAGCAAACATTTTCTTAGATTTATCACTTTCAATTATTGGGAAATGGTAACATCGCCGGCGTAGAAGAGGACGAAGCTAATTGCAGGACATAGGAGTGCGAGTGAGAGGCAAATACTACATTTAATTCCATACTGTCTCTTTTGAGTAGAGACGCACTATTAGCCCAGGAAAATAAGGATTTTAGGTCCAAAAAAATGTTATGAAGCTAATTGTTTCATAACCCATTACTTCGACCCTAGGGAACAACATATCAAAATACTCGGGCGTACATGTGCCGGCTTCCTTGATTTCCAAGCCTGAAAACTTGGAATTGCAGGAATTCTTCATCGCCGTCTTGGGACGCCCGTAAAAATCGAACGATTTGGCATAGGTAGGCAAAAGTAGTATCAAATGAAATAAAAAAGCATGCAGATTCCTTATATAAGACTTATGGCAATGTTTTTCTCCTTTCGGGGTAGATTGTAACAAAAAAGACGCGCGAAATTCAAAATTTTTGAGGTTTGATTTTTGCTGCAGGTACAGCAACGATTGAAAATGAAGTATATACCAAACAATCATGCGTGATATAACAAAGACCACATTTTTTTTTAGCTTTTCAGACTATCTGTCATGTTTGCTGTACGTTTATTATTGAAAAGTTATAGCGAAAATTAAACGTGTAGGAGCTGTCAGTTGACAATGCAGGATTCCGTTGTGTCGTCGGGGGTTTAGCCTATTCGGTTAGCACCTGGAAAGTATAGGTTGAGCTAATGATTTTTTTTTCTACGGAAGCAACACAAGATGAAATTTTTATTTACACACATAATAATTAATTATGAGTTAAGTCTTCGAAATCATAGGAAAAAGGCATTGGACGAAAAGGTGTAATACAGGATACTGGTAGTTTAAGTGACATCTGGTGTATCTAGATCCTGATCTGTTTCATAACGATGTACTGCGTTATCACAATTTTGTCCGTGACATTGAGAGCACTTTTCTGAGCACTCTTGACCGGATCGTCTACGTCCACAACGCACTCCGCAGTCCGTCTTGCAATCGCAGGCAATTAGGAGGATAAGCGAGTCAGGAGCTGGTGGCAGGGGTGTGGGAACGGGCAAAAGAGAGTTGCCAATGGCTTGCCAGCCCCACTCTGTTGGATTGAGGTTTCTTCCCAGCCATTCTTGAACCTAAAATCAAACAGCATATATAACTCTCCTGAGAAATACTAGAAAAATATTGTGCACGTGTAGTGGAAAGGAAATCAATGAAAGTTACCTGCAAGTAAGTCCGCATTGAGTGTTGCCGTAGAGCTTCCCTTGTTGGAGGAAGAGTCGCAAGCTCAAACTGAGAAGTCGGTGCTTGGCGCGCAATGGTCATCTGGTACAGACGATGTCGAAGATAATCGATAATCTCCAATTCAACTCCTCCAGGATACAGTGCCCTTATGAACTTTCCTCCAACAGTGAAAACCTCTTCGCGACTCGCAGATGGATTTGTGTATGTTTTGACAATTTCTTCCCGAATATCCACACTTTTTTAAAGCAATTTGTATGCCTTCTTCTTCCTCTTCCCGTAGATTGCAGATGTTTTATCACCACCTGAGACAGCATGGGAGTACAGCACGCAGTTCTTCATGTCACCTATTTCATCTCGAATAGCACCAATATCGTACAGCTTTCCGGGGAACTTGGAAGTCCCTGGGTGCAGCATGACGACATCTCCCGTCTGACGCCTGGCAATCAGCATTGCCAGAAGATCGGTATCGTTGCCGACTACAACTACAGACTTCCCCAAGCTCTCTATCTCCAGAGCAGTGTGCACAATGAGAGGATCGGCGTCCCCAATTGCCTGGTATACTCGAACTTTTACAGCTTCAAATCTTGAAACAAGTACATCAATAAGTCGAGATTTGTTTCTCCTGTTCGTCAGAAAGTTCGCCTGTGATGCTGTCGATGTCGAATGTTCGGTAAAGTCGATATCAAAACAGGTCCTTCTTACAGCGCGTCGCCTTTGCTCCGCTTCTTTAGTAGTTGGCTGGTCATTGTATCCGTCGAATACAACAACTGCAGATGGGTATCGAGTCATAACGTGTCTGACGTAAAGGTCGCAAATTTCTCCGTATGTTGCCAGTCGAGGCCAACTAACAGCGTACATGAGATAGCCTCCGTCAATGACATACGTGGTCTCTGGACAAGTTTATCGCCAATTTCGGAGTGCTTAAAGAGAGACGCAAGCGCTGACTTGTCCGTTTTGCGCATTGAACATCCGTCAAAAAAGAGGGTGGAGTTGGCGCCAAGCTCATAATGAAAGTGCTTCGCTTTTTCAATTTCGTTTTTTTTAAACACACACTATTCTCATAAATAGCTGACTCGAGTTTACGGGCGGTACTTCATTTCTGATCGTCACAGTACCGTTCGTAGCTAATAGGGGGACAACCTTTGACTTCCTGGAAATTTTCACTTCAGCGAAAGACAATGTACCCCGAGAGCAGAGAAAACATTGCTTATAGTACTATTTATGGAATCTGCATGCTTTTATCGTTCATTTGATACCACTTTTGTTTACCTACGCAGAGTTGTTTGGTGTTTACTCCCGTCCGGTAATACCAACTTACCTTCGGGTTAAATTTGTTTCGTCTGTAACTGTTGAATTATTAGACTAAAACAAAAATAAGACCACATCTGTAAAGCTAAAACGATGCTCTTTCTTATTTCAGGTGCATTGTTTGCATGAGCTGCCGTCTTAGTCTCAAATAAACGTGCAAATGAATTCAAACTTAAAAATATTTTGAATATCGCGCGTTGTTTTGGTTACAATCTAAACCGAAATCAGAAAAAAATGACCATGCCTTATATATGGAGTCTGCATGCTTTTCTCTTTCATTTGACACACCTTTTGTCTACCTAGGCCAAGTCGTTCGGTTTTTACGGGCCTTCCAGGGCAGCGATGAAAAATTCCTGGAATTCCAGGTTTCCAGTCCTGGATATCAAGGAAGCCGGCACATGTACGGCAGAGTATTTTAATATGTTGTTCCCTAGGGTCGAATTAATGGATTCTGAAAAAAAAAGCTTTATAACGTGTTTTTTTAGGTTAAGGCGATATTTTGACTTAATTGCCTGGGCTATATAGACAGTTGTGCGATCGACATGAAAACATACCGTAACACTTTTGAGAAGTAAACATTGAGTAGGATTTCGACATAAAAATTAACCATGAGGTTTGAAATCGAGGTGTTTTATTCCAGGCAAAAATCAAGCTCAATCTGCAATACAAACCCTTAATGAATAAGCTTCGAATACAAAAAAATCAGGCTACAATTCTAGAAATACAGTCAATAAAACACATTCATAAATAAGCTTCGAAATCAAGTTGAGACAAAAATCAAGCTACACAATCAGCTGCTATAACAAAAGGCTTTTTGCAACCAGAGAGCTCTTGGATGCGAATATGTAAATGACTTTTTCAAAATCAATATCAAATTCACTTGCAATGATAAGTAAAGCCCCCAGACGATCACCACCCATGGTGGTGCGCAAGTCTGTTTTTACGCGTTTAAGCTTGGAAAAGGAGACTTCATTCGAAACGCTCGCTACTGGGAGAGTGACAGCAATCTTCAAGATAAAATTCAAATTTGGGAAGACACTTTTAAGTTCAGCTAAGCAAAATGCTCTGAAAATCTCAAGAAGGCTGCCAACATTACGCGGTTCATCTTTTTCTTCGCTATTTTCATCTTCCCCATTCGCTGGTGCTTCGTTTTCCACTTCCTCCTCTTCCTCACTGTTACACACAGAATCGTCTACATCTTCATGAAGATCTATCTCCGGTACCGTTATGATGTCGTCGTCTGTTGCATCATCAAAAGCAACTATCGGTCTCAGTTCATCCGCTAAGCCGCCTAGATCTTCATCCTCGCTATCTCCGTCCAAATCTGATTCCGATTGCACGGGTTCGGATGACACAGGCTCATCGTGAAGTCCCTCGAGTAGAGGGATTGATTTTAGAATACCCTCAAATCAACGGGAAAATGCTATGTATTCATTTTCGCTTCTTCATCATCAAAGAATTTGCCATAAACTGATTTGAAACAAGCAAAGGCATCCACAGGAAAACTTTCACTATTTTCTAGAACTTGAGTTAAGCGGGCTTCAGACAACAAAGCCATGTCTTTCAGGAGTGTTATAGTTTACATTTTATTATCATCTTCACGATCACCCAAACCATTAGGGGCCGATAACCTAGATGCTGATGATAAAACAGGTCGCATTCATGAAAGGCTAATTTTGTCATTAATGGTTTCACCCATGAAACGTTCTTTAATTTGACTCACGACAACGTCCACAGATTCAAGGAAAGTGTGAACCCTAAAGATTTCTATAGGGTCAGCAATAGGCTCATCGTTTGCTAACTCACCTGGCATTTTCTTCTTCTGTGTAGACATTTTTTTTTGTGAAATAAGTGATCAGTCCAGCGGCTTGGGCTGCAGCTTCATAATTTTCTGGTCCTTCAATACGCCTTATTTCTTCGAGAGTTTCAATCACGGCGTCATGAGTCAAAAGCACTGTATCTAAAGCCCTCGAATGGAACATCCACATAGTGGTAGTAAACCTTTTCAATCTCAAAAGAGTTTTAGGTAGATTTCATTAGAATGCTAACTATTGCAATGGGTACCATGTTTCGACTTCCGCAAAATGTCGACATATCTTCGCGTTTCACATCCCCCAGACCCCAAAACCACCGTCAGTTCAAAAGTTTATATATAATGTTACGGCTGTGAGTTTGTTTCATCGCTCGCCGCATGAGTCACAACTGCCCCAGGGCTGGGCTGTGCTCTGCCTCAGTGTATTGCGTGCGCCTTATGCAACAGGACTACTAGGACAAAGGGATGGTCCAGAATATTCGTGACCCAGCCAGCGATAGAAACCTCGAGAAGCCGTGAACCCTGGATGGGTCTAGAAGCATTTATTGAGTCACCGGCCTGCTATATAAGAGCGACCTGTCAAGCAGTGTGTGTGTTTTTTCGAGCTAATGCGAGCGTTTATCCTGAGCGACAGAAGTGTGGTGACGTGACTTGCGAAACTCCTAGTGAAGCTGATTCTCTTGACAGCGAGGGAGTGAGAAGCATACAGGGGACTGCCTGTGTTTTGAGCGAGTGTGATTTCACTGAGCGAGAGAGGTATTGTGGCGAAGTGCCGTGCGAGTTACGAAATCCAGTGACATTGTTTCCCAGCTCGTGGACAGTGAAGCAGCGTGTAGCAGGTTATATAATAATAATGCATTTTATTAATCCCTTAACGAGTCAAGGACTCATATACAAAGGAATCGTACAGTTTTATCTTGTTGGCGACAAATTACAATTCAATGTTTAGTTTACAAGTTTTCAGTATGAAAATATATACAACATTTTGTAGCTTTCATAAGTTTTTGTACACAATGTAGTCTTCTTTTGTCTTCTCAGATTTTGGAATTTCTTAAACTGACATTTTATAATCATTCCACATAAACTGTTTTAGCCTCCTTTTAAAGATTGGTAGGCTAGGTGCAATTTTTATATTTTCTGGTAGTTTATTGAACTTTACAATGGCACTAGGGACTGCCATATTGTTTGGAATTGATATGGAAAAGTGATATGTCATCTGCATGTCTAGTTTTGTAAGCGTGTAAATCAGATTGTTTAGTGAAGTTTAAATTTGTGTGGATACCTTTGTGTAGGATTTGGTACATCAGGACATTTGATTTGATTTCTGCATTTAGGGCTACTGGTTGAATTTTACTCGTAATATAAAGGTGTTTGGTAGGTGTTAAAAAAGGGTAGTTATACATATTTCTTATGGCTCTATTCTGAATTACCTCAATTTCCTTTTTTAGGTAATTTGAGCATTTTATCCAAATTGTATTCAAATATTGTAAGTGGCTATGGATTAAGGAAAAATACACTTTCCTGAGTAGATATTTTGGGATATAGTAGCTCATTTTTTATCATCCCAGCAGCAGGTGATATTTTTTTAACTAATGCATCAATGTGCTTTTGCCAGGAGAGATTTTCATCTATTACCAGGCCTAGGTATTTGACAGATGAGACCCTTTTAACTGCCTTTCCATTCAGCATTATATTCTGAGTGATGTCTAACTTTGTTCTACGCTTAGATATTATTAAATAATTGGTTTTACCTTCATTTATTGTTAATTTATTTGACTGGGTCCAGCCAAGTATTGTATTCATGTCCTCCTGCATGTGTGTAATCAGCGTGTTGGTGGTGTACGCATTGTAAAAGATGCTTAAGTCATCTGCAAACAACGTTATATTACCATGGAAACTGAGTGTTGCTATGTCATTAATATATACTAAGAAGAGGGAAGGACCCAGTATTGATCCTTGGGGCACACCATGGGTAATATTTACCTCCTCACTTCTGTAGCCATTTATTTCAACATACTGCTTACGATTAGAGAGGTAATTTTTAAACCATGTCCAAGCTATTCCTCGGATACCTGCTTTATCAAGTTTCCCTAAAAGAATTGCATGGTCAACAGTATCAAACGCCTTTTTCAGGTCTATGAAAAGGCCACTTGCTGTCATCTTATTGTCTATGACATCCTGCAAGTTAGAGATTATATCAATTGTGGCTATTTCTGTGCTTGAGTTTTCTCGGAATCCATACTGCCCTTTGTAGAAGTAATCATTTTTATTTAAAAAATTAACAATTCTGTTTTTACTACTGTTTCGAGTACCTTGGATATGGGTGGGAGGATGGAAATGGGTCTGTAATTGTCTGATTTGCTTTTGTCACCTCCTTTATAGACTGGTATGACTCGTGCTATTTTTAGATCATCAGGTACCAGGCCAGTCTCTAACGATAAATTAATTAAAGTAGTTAGTGGGCTACTTAGTATGTCAATGGAGTTTTTTAACAATTTTACTGACATACCATCTTTGTCTTGGCTACTTTTCATTTTAAGGCTTAATATAATATTGCGAATTTCCATCTCATTAGTCGGAGTCATAAATATGGAATCTGTGTTGACATTAATTTCATTAACTTTCTTCCCTGGGAGGATGTTTTTGGCTAACTTGTGTGCTATGTTTATAAAGTGAGTGTTTAGAGCATTGCAAATATTTTCGTTTCCTGTGAAAGATTTACCGTCAATTATTATCTCACTGGGACCATCTTTGTTTTCAGTTGTTCAGTTGTAGATCATTTCATTGATTACTTTCCAAGTATCTTTTATGCTATTGGCGTTCAATGTTAATTTATGTTCATAGTATGAGGATTTCAGTTTCCGTTTTAAAGCTGTCACTTTGTTCCTACATACTATGTGCTCTTCCTTTAAGAGGTTGTTGTTTCTGTGAATGTTAGTTTTAAGTTTAGCATGTAGTAGGTCCCTTCGTTTTATTAGCTGAATTAATTCTGTTGTTATCCATGGGTTATTGTGGTTCTGGTGTATTTCCTTCAAAGGTGTGTCAGTGTTCTCTTTGTTGGGTGTCTGTGTCAAGATTTTGTGTTTCATGGCGATGTAAGTTTCATTTACATCATCTAAACAGTCTATTTGATTGAGATCATTGGAGAATATGTTTTTGTTCACGTACCGGTAATTTTTATTTACGTTTTTTGAACTAGACCTTTGCTTATTGTGGGGGTATTTAAATGTCATGTTCGAGATTGGGCTTTTGCCTGGATAGTAATTTGACCAGAAAATCTCAGTTACAAGAATATTATGATCACTAATATCACTATTTATATTGCTTATCCTATAGGTATATTTACAGTTATTAGTGGCTACCTGATCAAGGAGTGTACTTGTTGATTCACATATTCTTGTTGGATACCGAGTATTGCATTGTGTGAAACCATAGCTTGATAGTAGATTGAGGTATGATTTGGTTACATTATTTTTGTTTAGTAAGTTAATATTTGTATCACCAATGCATAAGCAAAGATTGGCATTATTTTTCGAAAGAATGTGCTCTAGAGATTGCATGAAATTTGTTGCGTTATTTATGTTAGGATTATATACTGCAATTATATTAATAGTATGCAGGTTGTTGAAACGAACAGTATCACTTCTTATAAGCTCTAACTGGATCAAGCTATGGTTACTCTCAACTATTTATTTATTTATTTATTTATTTATTTTACATAGGTCCCAATGAGCCTGAGCTCGTGTTAGGGACAATCAAGTAACATAGTTACAGCATGGCATATATATAATTTTTGTAACATTATTGTTTAGTTTAATAGTAACTTAGATTGCTAGTGACTAACTTTACAGAGATAATACGGTATGATACATTGCATTGCTTAAGGCTATTGTACATTGGCTATTCATTCCTTAATAGGAAGTCTTTTGTTTTCCTCTTAAATGTTTTTATAGAGAAACTTTCCCTTATGCCTAATGGTAGCGAGTTGTATTCTTTTATTATAGAGGACATAATTCCTTTAGTTCCAAATTTAATGGATTGGGAATGGCTGGTGAATATTTGATTTACTCCTCTTGTTGCATAGTGATGAATGTCATTTGCATGGGTAAAATGGATGTGTGTGTGTATCAATTTGTTTTCTAATTTGTATACAAATACTGTTGCTGACATAGCTATTTGTTTTTGCAGTGGCATAATTTTAGTTCCTGAGTACAATTCATTTGAGGGTGTGAGCCAAGGTAATCCAAAGATAGATTTTATAGCACGTTTCTGGAGTATCTCAAGTTCTTTTATCAGCTCCTTCTTACAATATCCCCATATGAAATTCATGTACATTAGATGTGAATGTATCAGAGCAAAGTATATATTTTTCAATTGTTGGCTAGTAAGACAGCTATATCTTAATCTGAAAATAATACCAATTAAAGGGCTGATTTTATGTTTTACATTTTCTACATGATTTTCCCAGGTTAGTGTACTATCTAGTGTGATACCTAAGTATGTTGCCGATTTAACCCTTTCTATTTCTTTGTTGGCTATGTTGACTATGTTTGTGGTCTCAATCTTGTATGATGGTTTATGGAAGAACAAATATTTTGTTTTAGTGATATTGATAACCATTTTGTGTGCTCTCAACCAATCCACCAGCTTATTGAGATCATAATTAATATTTAGCATAATTTCCTGTTCAGATGTTCCCAGATAGAGTATAAAAATATCATCTGCAAATAGTTTAAGCTTGCCTTTCAATTCTAATAATACTATATCATTAATATAGGTCAAGAAAAGAATTGGTCCTAAGACAGAACCTTGAGGTACTCCTGTGTCAATTCTCATTTGAGATCCTTTTACATTATCGATTGCAACATATTGTTTTCTGTTAGTGAGGTAGTTCTTGAACCAATCATGTGCCACTCCTCTGATGCCTGCAAATTCTAGTTTATTAAGGAGAATCTTACGGTTAACCAGATCGAAGGCTTTTTGAAGGTCAATTAGTACACCAGCAGCTAGTTTGTTTTCATCTAATGCCTTTTCTACATCAGTTACTACTTCAAATATAGCACTATCAGCTCCTCTATTTGGAATAAACCCATATTGGCAGTTTGCAAAGTAATAATTTTTCATGAAGAAATTCATAAGTCTTCGTTTAACAACGCTTTCTAGAACCTTGCTGATGGCAGATATAATATTAATGGGTCTGTAATTTGATGGGTGGGTTTTGTCCCCTTTTTTGTAGATCGGGACCACCCTAGAGACTTTACAGGCATCGGGGAATATACCAGTCATCAGTGAAAGATTTATTATTTTGACAAGATATGGTGTAAGGCCCTCAAGACACAATTGTAGCATGACATTAGTAGTGTTGTCCTCACTTATATTGTTTTTGTGTTTTAGGGAGTTTATAATTGATTGTATTTCATTAGCATCAGTAGGTAACATAAAGATTGTCTTAGTGCTAGTAGTATTTTTATAGCTTGTAATGCCCGAGGTAGAACCGTTTCCTTGATTTTCCCATATACTGTTAGCAATATTGACATAATATTTATTAATTTCATCACATATATTTTCCTTTTTTTCGACATTTGTGCCGTCGACTATAAGTTTGACAATTTCATTTTTCCCCTTCTTTGGTCTATTTAACATCTCATTAACAACACTCCACACTTCCCTCTGATTATTTGCATTTTGAATTTTTTGGTCAAAGTAGTTTCTTTGTAGGTTTCTCTTAAGTTTTGTAACTTGGTTGCTAATAATTTTATATTCTTCTAAAATTTCTGCAGATGGATTTTTAACTTTGGTTTTTGTATATATCTTATCTTTCCTGTGTATTAGTGCTAAAAGATCTTGTGTGATCCAGGGTTTTATTGGTGGGGCACTTGGCTCCTTATTCGTATATTTCGTAGTACAGGCTTCTATTCCTTTATTAATAAAATCACAGAATTTATTGTAGTAGTCATTGATGTTAGTTTCATTGCATACAATTTCTTGAGTTATTAAATATTTATTAAGTTTTTTGTAGTTTATTTTATCCTTTTCTATTGGCCTATCATCACATATTGAGTTCCTGTTTATCTTTTTGTTTCTCATTTCACAGATGAGTAAATGGTGATCACTCAAATCATTATCAATATTATAGACATTACATATTTTGTCACAGTCGTTCGCCAATACATGATCAATTAGAGTAGAGCTAGTTTGTGTTACACGAGTTGGATATTTTGTATTACATAAGACTAGACCGTATGATTTGACTAGGTTAATATAACTACTAGTATATCTGTCCCCAAATAATAGATCGATATTCATATCACCTAGTATTATAACAGGATTCGTTGAGTAAGAACTAATAATTACTTCGAGATCAGTTAGAAAGTGTGGAATGTTGCTTTTATGAGGGTTATAAGCAGTGATTATATTGTATTCATGATGGCCTTTTCTCACAGTAATGTGCAGTATCCTGTGGGTGGAATTTATTTCCTTTACAAGGGTACTGCTACATTTGTTTGAAATATACAAAGATACTCCCCCGCCAGTTTGCTTTCTAACTATGTGATATGCAACATATTTCTTAATATTGAAAAACATTTTTGTTTGTTCTGTTAACCAATTTTCTGAGATTGCTAGGACATCTACACCTTTGATTCTGTCTAACATTATTTGGATATCATCGAACTTGTTTTTTATGCTATGTGCATTTATGTGTACGCATTTTAGTGTACTGGTATCGGTTATTATCTGTTTACTGTCCTTAATCTTATAATAATCGCTAAGTGTATTACAGTTACACTCGGTTAATTCTAGTGTATTATTATTAGCATTACCTAAAAAATTTAATTTCTGTAATTCTAGTTCCATATGGGATAAATACTTAGTAGATATCTTACTATTACATTGATTTTAGTTTGAGAGGGCGAGTTCATCCAGTATTTCAGCACTTGATATAAGCTTTGAGGGTCCATTTTGATTTTTCCGAATGTATATTTTGCAGTCTCTGACCCATGTTGCTAAGATTTTTCCCTGTTGTCTCAATTCACGGCACTTTTTGGCGATGGTTTCATTTCTTGGGGTCAGGTGTTCATTGATATATATATATTACCACCATCACTGTAACCAATTTCACTCATCTTCAGGGTCTTCTTTTGTCTTCTGCTACTGAGAATCTCTTCCTTCTTCCACCTATTATTTAATTTCACGATTATCGGTTGAGGCCCAGACTTTGTTGACGGGAGGCGGTGAGCTGCGTCTATGTTTGCCCTGGTGATTTCAACTCCTAACGTCTTGCCAATGTCCGAGATTTTGTGAAATACATCCTCCTCTCTTTCCGTGGGTATTCCATACACTATCAAGTTGTTCTTGCGCTGGTACTGTTTTAGTTCCTCCAATTCGTTGATAGCTCTAGATGCTGCCATTTCTGCGTCCTTGACGGTTTTTCTCTCTTTCTTCAGAGTTTCAATTTCCCGGTGGAGTTCATCATACTTTTCTGATAAGAAAGTTGCTAGTTTTCTTACCTCGTGGTTTTCTTCTCTCATCGCCGAAAGGGATTCCTCAAGTTTCTGGGAGAAAGATGCCATAACCTCTTTGAGGTTAGGTTGCGGGAGGCAGTCTTCCCGATTGCATGACCATTTGAAAGTATCATCTTTCCGGAATTGTTGGTACGTGTCTTTACTCATTTTCATGCATGTTACATGAAACCAGCGTCCACACTCACCATCACATCCTACAGCCTGCTGATTGTTCTTGATCTTTTTGCCGCATGGAGCACAGTTGACCGTCATGATATTAAATGTTATATGACTTCTCTTTTAGCAAGTTATGTATTGTATTTCTCTTACGTATTTTACCTACACTGTTCACACAATATTTAACACTTTAGTCACTCGCGTAATCCTCGGTAAACCTGCGTAATTTCTTAATTTTGCTTACGTTTAGAATATAAACCTTTTACATACGGTATCCGCCATATTAACTCGGTTAAGAACTTTTATATTCCATTTTTTGTGGACATAAACTCCCACACCTCCACCGTCCTGATTGTCTCTGTGTACAAAAGCAACAGAATAGTTGTTTAGGTTGAAGTATTTAGCTTCATTACTTTTTACCCAAGTCTCGGTTACCACTATGACATCTAGATTTTCAACAATATGAATTAGTATCTCGATATCTTCTAGTTTATTTTTGATGCTTCTGCTATTTAGGTAAAGACACTTGATTTGGATCGTAAGTAACTGTAGTTTGTGTACATAAGGAAGAGGTGCAGGTAGTTTCTGTCAAGGCCACCGGACTCATTAGGACGGGTTAACTTCTTTGGTTTGTTGACAAGTGAAAGGGAGCAATAGCTCTCCATAAGGAAGAGACTTTAGGAAACTGGAGTAAGGTTCTAATTGCTTGTATTTGCTGATGAGTAGTGTATCTTTCTGGCCGCAATAAAGTTAATTATTTCTTTAAAGGAACAATCTGTGTTGTGCTTCAACCCACCGTAATCCAGTTAACAAAAGTGTCACTAGGGGGGTGGCACGTAACAACTGGTGTCAGAAGCCGGATTACGAACTCAAACACAAGCACAACACCTGTCGGTCCTGGTTTCAAAACCCGAGCTGGTCATTTTTTTAAATTTCCCTGTGAGTGCATGCCCTTTACAAGACAAACCTCTAAAATGGAAGCGCAATTTGCAGCATTGCTAGAAAAGTTAAGTGGCATGGAAGCCAAGATGGAAGACGGCCAGAAGAAGATGGAGGACGGCCAGAAAAAGATGGAGGACGGCCAGAAGAAGTTAGCCGAGGACCTAACTGCCAAACTAGAAGACGGCCAGAAGAAGTTAGCCGAGGACCTAACTTCTAAATTAGAAGACGGTCAGAATAAGTTAACCGAGGACCTAACTGCGAAATTAGAGGACAGCCAGAGGAAGATGGAGCACAGCTAGAATAAGTTAGCAGAGGACCTAACCGCCAAATTTCTGGATGGCCAGAAAAATCTGGAAGAGTGTCTGCTGACGAAATTAGAGGAAAGCCAAAGGAAATTAGAACAGGGTCTGCGTGAGGAAGTCACGGCAGTGGAAAAGAAGTTCGACGCCTTACAAGTGGAAGTTGCCGAGCTGCGCCAATGCCCGCTGATGGGGGTGGATGAGAAATTCAACGCCTTACAAAAGGAAGTTGCCGAGCTGCGCCAACGCCCACTGACGGGGGTGGAAGAGAAATTCAACGCTTTACAAAAGGAAATTGCTGAGCTGAACCAACGCCCGCCGACGGGGATGGAAGCGAGATTCAACGCTCTACAATAGGAAGTTGCCGAGCTGCGCCAACGCCCGCCCACCGTTACACCGGGAATATCAGGAACGGGACATAGCAGAGTGACGCCCCCAACCTTCGACGGAAAGGTCCCATGGAGCACCTACTTACGTCAGTTCGAGGCAGCCTGTTCCATAAATAACTGGAACAACACAGAAAAGGCTACAGCTCTTATTGTAGCGCTGAGAGGTGACGCCCTTAACGTCCTTCAGGCCATCCCGACTGGATCCCAGGACTACGCTTCACTGATCGCCCATATGGAGTCCTGATATGGAGATAGCCATCTTCAGCAGGCCTACCAGATGCAGCTCCGGACCCGGGTACAGAAGAAAGCGGAAACCCTGCAGGAGTTCGAGATGGACATCGCACGCCTCGTAGTGCTCGCCTATCCAACAGCGCCGACCGACTTTCTGGAACAGATTGCGACGCAGACCTTCACCGGCGGGCTACGGGACTCGGACACTCAACAGGCGCTGCGACTCGCGCTCAATAAGACCCTGGCAGATGCGCTGAGCCACGCACTTGAGTTCGAGACGGCAAAACAGGCATCTAGATTGCACGTGCGGTTGCGTCAAGTGGACGTCGACGAACCAGCAAAAACCAACGAGACCAAGCCCCTGGCCGACGAATTAATGGAGGCGCTAAGCCGTTTCTTCGATAGTCGCGGCACTACCAGCAACGACACAGCCGGAAGACAACCGGAGAGGCGGCCAGGACGAGGACTACCGACCTGCTGGGCCTGCGGTAAGAAAGGCCACCTGAGCAAGGACTGCGGTGATCGCCACCGCCGAGGGTATGCGACGGGAAATCAGTCGTCTGAAAACCGCGCGGCCCAGGGAAACGAGTATTAGCCAGCCTTGGGGAGCAAAGGTTGGCTTGTGACAGTCGTCAAGCCCCGGCAGTCCAAGTGCGAGTGACGAAGTTACGGAGGGACAATAGCAGCCTGATGGTCGACGGAGTCGTCAACGGAGTGAGCTGGCCCATGCTGATCGACAAGGGAGCGCCGAAGACCATCGTCAATCCCACCGTGATCCCGAAGTGGAGAGTGCAACCCACGCAAAGGAACCTCCAGCTAATAACTGCGACCGGAGAGACCACACCGGTACATGGCGAAGCATCACTGGAGCTCGTCATTGGTCGACAGGCGGTGAAGTATCCAGTGCTTGTGGCTGACGTATCAAACGAAGTGATCATCGGACTGGACTTCCTGGACCAGAACAACATCATCTTGGACCTGAGTACCAACACTCTGCACTTCGGAGGTGAGGAACTTGCTTTGCAACCAGCACCCGAGGCCGTCACCGCACGACGAGTAAGGCTGAGAGAGGACGTCATCGTTCCCGCCAGGACGGAGGTCAGCGCCGCCGTAATTGTCGACGGAACTGCTGAGGGATTGGTGGCTGTCATCGAGCCAAAATATGAGGACATCCAGACAAAAGGATTGCTAGTTGCCAAGACCCTCATCAACACGACGTCTCGGCCGTACGTCCGCCTGTCCAACCTGAACGACTACGACATTACGGTTCACCGGGACACCAACCTAGGAGTCTGCGAGCCCGTTACCTGGAATTGCCCGCATCACAGATACGACGGACGGACACCTGCAGACGGACAACCGAGGAACACGCGCACTGCCAGAAGAACTACAGAAGCTGTACCAAGGATCCCAGGACCATTTAGACGAGGAACAATCACGCCAACTTCAAGACTTGCTACGCGAATTACAGGACGTCTTCTCCGTGGGGAGCAAAGACTTCGGCAGGACAAGCTTGGTCCAGCACAGAATCGACGTTGGGGACAGCGCACCGATTACGGCCCCATTCCGACGTGTCCCGCTCGCCAAGCAAGCCGAAGTCGACCGGATGGTAGAAGAGATGAAGGAGCAAGGGGTGATCGATCCATCACATAGTCCTTGGAGTTCTCCGGTCGTGCTTGTGAAGAAGAAGGACGGTTCCACCAAGTTCTGCGTGGACTACAGGTGGGTGAACGACGTCACGAAGAAGGTCAGCTACCCTCTACCCCGGATCGACGACACGCTGGACACCATATCAGGATCAAGATGGTTCTCCACCTTGGATTTGAAGAGTGGCTACTGGCAGATGGAGGTCGACCCTAAGGACCGCGAGAAAACGGCGTTCTCTGTGGGCAACAGGCTCTGGCAGTTCACCGTCATGCCATTCGGTCTGTGCAACGCCCCTGCGACCTTCGAAAGGCTAATGGAGTCCATTGTGAGGGGACTACACTGGAAGACCTGCCTGGTCTACCTAGACGACGTCATCGTTCTGGGAAAAAGCTTCGAGGAGCACTACAGCAACCTGAAGGAGATCTTGATGAAGCTATGGGCTGCCCAGCTGAAGTTGAGCCCCAAGAAGTGTCAGCTCTTCCAGAAGCAGGTCCAGTACCTTGGGCATATTGTCTCCGAGGAAGGGGTGCGCATCGACCCGGAAATGATCGCAGCTGTGAGGGAGTGGCCAGTTCCGAAGGACAAGTCCCAAGTACGAAGCTTCCTGGGACTCTGCACTTATTACCGTCGCTTCGTGAGAGGATTCGCCGACATCGCCAAACCACTGCATCGACTGACTGAGAAGGACCAACTCTTCACATGGACAGCAGAATGCCACAGTGCCTTCGAACAACTCAAGCAGGCTCTGTGCACCGCGCCTATTCTGGCCTACCCCAGACCTGGAACAAGGCTCATCGTCGATACCGATGCCAGCGACTTTGGTAAAGGGGGAATCCTGTCGCAAATAGTGGACGGCGAGGAGAGAGTAGTGGCCTACTTCAGCAAAGCCTTGTCAAAGCCAGAGAGGGACTACTGCGTCACCAGGAAGGAACTGCTCGCCATCGTGAAGACCATCGAACACTTCCACAAGTACCTGTACGGGCAAGAATTTCTCATCAGGACCGACCATGCATCCCTGCGGTGGCTCCTGACCTTCAAACAGCCCGAGGGTCAACTCGCGCGGTGGTTAGAGAGGCTTGAACAGTACAATTTCGAGATCCAGCACAGGAAAGGCCAACTGCATTCTAATGCCGACGCCCTGTCACGAAGACCGTTCCCCGAAGACTGCACTTTCTGTACTAGGAGGGAGGAGAACACCGGTATACAGTGCCGACGGACTACTGTGGAACTTCAAGGAAACTGGAGCCGCGAATCTTTCACGCGGGCACAAGCAGAAGATGATGACCTGGGACTTATAGCCGAATGGAAGAGGGCCTGTGTCCCCAGACCCGGGTGGAACATTGTGAGTGACTGCAGCCCAAAGTTTAAGTCCTACTGGGCGCAGTAGGACTCGCCGATTGTAAGGGATGGCCTCATCTGCCGCGCCTGGGAGAGCACCGACGGGAAGACATCTCGGGAACAAGTCGTCGTTTCAAAGGCTATGACGGAGGAAGTCCTGAAGGAAGTCCATGGAGGATCATCTGGTGGACACCTAGGGATAAAGAAGACCCTGGAGAAGCTGAGAGAGAGGTTCTACTGGATCGGATGCCGAACTGACGTGGAGAACCACTGCGCGAGGTGCCACGATTGCGCAGCCAGCAAGGGCCCAGGACGAAGACGACGGGGTCCACTGAAGACCTACAACGTGGGCGGCCCCATGGAGAGAGTGGCCATCGATGTTGCTGGGCCATTCCCGTTAAGCGAGGCAGGGAACCGCTACATATTGGTCGTCAGCGACTACTTTACCAAATGGCCGGAGGCGTATGCGCTCCCTAACCAAGAAGCCGCGACGTTCGCAGAGACCCTGGTGAAGGAATTCGTCAGCCGGTACGGAGTACCCCTGGAGCTGCACTCCGACCAAGGGAGGAACTTCGAGTCGCAGGTGTTCCTATGCCAGCTGCTGGGAATCCGGAAGACAAGGACAACGCCGCTACACCGATGGGATGGTAGAGCGATTCAATCGCACCATCGAGAACCATCTCCGAATAGTCGTCAGCGAGCACCAGAGGGATTGGGACTAACATCTTCCACTATTTCTCCTGGCCTACCGCGCCGCCGTGCATGAAGCCACCGGGTGCACACCAGCCCGGGCCATGTTTGGGAGGGAGCTCCGTCTACCTGTCGATCTTGCCTTCGGCCGACCTGGGAATGATCCGGTCCCGGTAAGCCAGTATTGTCAAGAACTGGTCGACCAACTGGAGGACGTGCACGCGTTCGCGAGAAGGAATCTGCGGATCGAGACCGACCGAATGAAGACCCGATACGACCAACAGACGGATGCCGGCGGATTCCACGAGGGCGACCTGGTCTGGCTCTTCAACCCATTACGGAAGAAAGGCCTGTCACCCAAACTGCAGAAGTCCTGGGAGGGCCCGTACCGAGTCGTGAAACGGATCAACGATGTCGTCTACAGGATCCAGCGGAGCCCGAGGGCGAAGATGAAGATCGTGCATCGAGATCGCATGGCAGCCTACGGAGGGACACAGATGGACCAATGATTGATCGGGACGATCAGCCTTTTGGGAAGGGGGTGGTGTTACGGCTGTGAGTTTGTTTCATCGCTCGCCGCATGAGTCACAACTGCCCCAGGGCTGGGCTGTGCTCTGCCTCAGTGTATTGCGTGCGCCTTATGCAACAGGACTACTAGGACAAAGGGATGGTCCAGAATATTCGTGACCCAGCCAGCGATGGAAACCTCTAGAAGCCGTGAACCCTGGATGGGTCTAGAAGCATTTATTGAGTCACCGGCCTGCTATATAAGAGCGACCTGTCAAGCAGTGTGTGTGTTTTTACGACCTAGTGCGAGCGTTTATCCTGAGCGACAGAAGTGTGGTGACGTGACTTGCGAAACTCCTAGTGAAGCTGATTCTCTTGACAGCGAGGGAGTGAGAAGCATACAGGGGACTGCCTGTGTTTTGGACGAGTGTGATTTCACTGAGCGAGAGAGATATTGTGGCGAAGTGCCGTGCGAGTTACGAAATCCAGTGACATTGTTTCCCAGCTCGTGGACAGCGAAGCAGCGTGTAGCAGGTTATCGTAAGTAACTGTAGTTTGTGTACATAAGGAAGAGGTGCAGGTAGTTTCTGTCAAGGCCACCGGACTCATTACGACGGGTTAACTTCTGAGGTTTGTTGACAAGTGACGGGGGCAAGAGCTCTCCATAAGGAAGAGACTTGAGGAAACTGGAGTAAGGTTCTAATTGCTTGTATTTGCTGATGAGTAGTGTATCTTTCTGGCCGCAATAAAGTTAATTATTTATTTAAAGGAACAATCTGTGTTGTGCTTCAACCCACCGTAATCCAGTTAATAAAAGTGTCACTAGGGGGGTGGCACGTAATAATAAGTTATGTATATATATATATGTATATCAGTTTCTTGTGGACACGATAACTGCCGTAATTTTGCACCAATTACTTTGAATTTTTTACCGAATATGTATACCTATAAAATCTCGGTCGAGTTCGTTACTGGGCTAAATCGGTCGAAGGGGGTGAACATGGAGGGCTTTTTTTTTTTTTTTTTTTTCTTTTCGAAAAAGTGAAATATTGCTATAACTCTCTTAATATGTGAAATATCGAATCCGTTCAAAGTTCATACTACGTGTCGGATAAAGCCCAAACATTTATGTTTGAAGAGATTTTATAGCCTCAACCATTGACCAAAGGGGTGGGAAAAAGTGGGTTTTTCGGGAAACATTAATCATATCTCTCTTAATAGGCACAATATCAAAACCGTACAAAATGGACAATATTCCCCTAATAATTACCTAAAACTTTTGTCTGAAAGAATTTTGATATGACCCATCATTACGCCAAGGTATGAGAAAAATGATTTCGGAATTATAAGAAAATGCCAAGAGCTATCAGTGGTTGCCATGGCAACACTACTAATTTGATGAGGGATGAGCCATCAGACGTCGCCATGACAACGCACTTGCACGAGATCAAATTCAGATTTCCCTCTGACTAAGTGTGAAGCGGCTTCGGTGACGTAACTGGTAGCATGCTGAACTTCTATGCCCAAGGTCGCGGGTTCAAAGCCGGCCAAAGTCGTCGAATTTTCTAAGAGCACTAAAAATCCCTCAGTATGCTTTCCTTTCAAGGGGAAGTTCCAACGTTCGTTGCGAGTTGCTGGTTGCGGTGGCATCTAGTAGCCAAGTTCACAGCTAGGTGTGGTTGACGGTAGTATCTGGTAGCAACATTAGGAACTACTGCTTGAAATTGACCGTCTGCAGTCCTTACCTGAATTACAGACTAATACAGCCATCACAATTCACACCGTTTATCAGACAGATTCTACACTCACCCAAAGTACACGGGGTTACATGACCGCGTTGTCGCAGCCCCTAAACTGAGGAACCAACCAAAATCTCTGCGGGAGATATAATTTTGCGTGAAGAAGTAACAGACCGTTACACAGTTACACATCGGTGTCGAAACCTTGCATAAGGACAGTGTGTCCACAAGTATAAAAATGGACTCCAAATGACAAGAAGGTTACCGTCATCATAAGACAATAAAATGTTAAAAATATGCATAAAATGACGAAAAACAAAGTTAATTAATCTCCAATTATAAAATACTTTCTCGCAATAAATGAGGTCGGATCCTTCTACGAAAACCTGCATATTCTGCCTATTTTCGCCTATATCCCAAGTTTGTCCGGTGAAATCTCCCTCCGCCTTCCGGCGTGCCGAGATGACTTTTTTTTCTCATAGTGTTTAGTTTGCATTTTAGTGTACACTTCAACGCATAGCTTGGAACTACTTATAAAAGCAAACAATTTTTCTAAATTTCCAAAAAGGTCTACGGCATCCAACGAAAATCCTAAAGCCTTAATAACAACCAGATTTAGCCTATGTGCCCAGCAGCAGATATATACAGCCATACGATTAATTACTCGAATCAAACCTTGTAGAACTTAGTTTTCAGCACGTATGTTCGCGGCGCCGTCATGAGAGATCTCCAGTTAAGTCCGCGCTGAGTGCACACGTTTTTGAAAGTATCCATTAAGGCTTTACCTGTTGTAGATGGTGATTCTACAACACCTATTAGCCTTTCATGAATGCGACCTGTTTTATCATCAGCATACCTTACAATAAAATACACTTGTTCCTTTATGGACTTGTTAAACGTACCTTCGCAAGCCATGCTAAACATTTTTGCATCCTCTATTTCTTTGGAAACTTTTTTGGTGATGAACGTACAAATTGCGTCAATCAATTGGTTTTGTCGCCGCCATGTTATAAACGAAAAGAACTTCTTGCCTCGAGCCTGAAAACTTGATAAGTAAGCTGCCATCGGTGGCGAATATTCCCCAAGAAGGCCGCAAAGATCTTTAAAATTACCCCGCAGTCTGTTTAGCCATGACTCTCGATGGCCGCGAAAAGCCAAACAACGTCTGCCTAAAAATAATTTAATGTCTATCTACTGTTCCACTATTAACCCATTTCTAGCAATGTCCGCACTTCTGTACTGGTACAGAAGACTCGCGAAACCTTCGCGCAATAGCTGCATCGACATGAGTACTCGATATTTCGTGTGCGGTGATGGTCAGAGTGCCTGATTTCCACGTGTTGAAACCACTACATGCGCAAGCCTTTTGAGGATTCTTCCCAAAAAGCATACAATCTGAACAGTACATCTCATTTTCAGTGACCGAATAAGACAACCAATCTCTGTTAACATAGGACCAGTCTTGCATTTTTCTGGAATACCATGCTGAATGGAACTTGCGCCCTTTTGAATCCGTAGGAAACTCTCCGCCGCACATTTCTTTTTCTGTTGGTTGACAAGCACCTAAGTTTAGAACTTTATCGAGCATTTCGGGAGTAAAACGCTTTATTTTTGCCAGCCTAGCAGGAACTTGGTCGTCAAAAGTCAGTAGAGAACTCGATTCTTTTTCCAACAGGCAAGCTTCTTTGTCTATACCGGTATCAAGATGAGTTATTTCTAGTACCGCTGTTTAATTCTCATAGAGAACACACTCCATTTTAAGGCACCGGCCTAAGCATAAGGTACACACCACTGGTCAAAGCAAAGTAGTTTTCTTCTCTAATTTTCCTCCCTTTCCGTTTAGGAACTTGCTTAAAACTTTCGTGTTTTCGCTAATTGTTCGGACGTGTACAACTTAGGTACACCTCACGACCCGACATAGTAAGTAGTTTTATTGCGTTTCTCTTCCTCTTTCTTTTCCTCTTCTCTTGTTTTTCTCTTTTCCCCCCTCTTTTTTCCATCTCCCTTTTTTTTCGTCTTCCATTTTTTGGGACCCCTCCCCGTTCTATAGACCCACCCCAAATCAGGTCGGGCATTCGCCTGACCTGACATACGGCGTGGGCGCCACTGTGAGCAAAGAGATAGGCAACTGCACAGGCTTGGGATTGGTTTGTGCTTATCCCTATCTGATGTTTTCATATTCAGTCCTATTTCCATAATGTCCACCTCGTGGTGTAGCGGTTAGCATCCTCAGCTGTCGACCCGGAAGTCCAGGTTCGATTCCTCGTTCTGCCAAGAATTTGAATCCTGGTCTGAGGGTTGGAACGGGGTTACACTCAGCCTCGTGAGGCAAAACTGAGAAGAGGCGGGTTCAGTTCTTACGTCAGCCATCCTGGAAGTGGTTTCCCACTTCTCCAGGCTAATGCATGGATTGTTCCTAACTGAAGGCCACGCCGCCTCCTTCCCAATCCTCACCTGAATTACAAATACATTACTACAGATACCACAATAAAACAGGTTATCAGACAAATTCCACACGCATCCCACTACACGGGGCTAAATAACCACAATGTCCAAGGCCTTTGAATGAAACAACAAACTACTTCCATAGAAAATTGGATACCGTAGCATTATTGAGAGGGTCTAGGTATATCGAAAATATCTGACCTGATTATCGCATGGATAATGGGGAGTCCACTGTCCTTAGGGTAAATCTGAGACTTGTTCTCATACAAAACTGCCGCTTAATGTAACATCGGACAAGAGTGTAAACTCTCAAACATTGATCGCCACCCAAGTGGAAAAAGCAGCGCATCAACGCGGTTCTCATCAGGAGGAAAACTTGTCTCATGGGCAGTACTGTGCCCGTTTGACGAGGATTTCGGGGAGCCATTGGCCTTAAATGACCCTTCCGAAACCCTCCTCCAACGAGAAGACATATGGTATAGGACGGGAAGGAATGCATTCATGGACTGGGGATACACGAGGAAACGTGACTCGGGGGTATCGGGTGTAATGAGAAATCAAAGCTGCCAGTCCAGAGGAATACAAACACAAAATACAATAAAGAGGCCGGGCCTACATTTAAATCGCACTCATTTTATTCAAAAAGTGGAAGACCCCTAACCTACTTCGGAGAGGTGAAAAACGGCTAGTCCGTGCTAATTAATCCTAATATGAATTTACTCATCTCCGTACAAAATATCCTAAAAATTAAACCTCTGGAAGTCCTAATAACAGATAATGAAGCCAACCAACAAGGCTAAGAGAATGACACGTAATTCATCCAGCTACACAATTACTTCGGAGATTGCAATAATAGGAATAATACAGGCACGAATTTACAACAAAGAAAGATATTTACTGCTTACAATGCAAAGATTTCGTTACATTTACAGCACGATAGGTTTAAAGACTCTGCTATGATGTGCCATCTCGAACATTTAACGTTACAGTAATTTAAGCTAATTCCTATTTGACGTTAAGTTGAGCAACGATATAAACGAGAAGCGTTTAATCCAAAATGTATCCCAAAAACAATTGCTAAGCACATTCTGTTCCTACCATTAAAGAGAAAAACTTAACTAATTTACAACACAAATGCGTAACAAAATGACCCTTCAAAATTGCTCAATTGGCGCTAGTGACCTCCACCTCCACTGTTTGTGAAGTAAGGTCATAAGTGTATGGGAGAGTGAAAATTATGTTGGCAACAGCATGAAGTAGATCATGACTAACGTTGTATTGTCGAGTTAACTACCAAGTTTAAACATGTAGTTAACCGACCGTCGTCTCGCAAATGGGAATACCTATAATTGTATCTAAGGAGTCGAAGCAGAGCAATAACTAATCACTGGTCATCAAGGTTTCATTACGTTTAGGGTTTTAATCATGTTTAAAAAATACTGCCTATTAATTTATTTAGGTTTGTGTTTAGAGAGAGAATCCTGTCACTTGATTATTAGAGTAAGGTTTTATTAATATCATTTTAGTCCTACCAGTTTCTCTGTATTTGTTTAGTGACCATTTTAAACTCGTAAAGTGTGAAGATTTGGTGTAAATAGACAACCAACATCACCTCCAGCAATTGGAAGAAAAACACTCTTTCCAAAGTTTCATCAGCACTCCTTAAAAGCTCTCAATAACACTCGACCCGTCGGTCGTTAGCTTTAAAAAAAACGAGACAAAAACGTACTCGTCACTAGCTTAGGTAGTACACAATCGTACCTCACAACTGGGATAGCACCCACCCATTGTGGTAAACCTCAAAAATATTACAATGATATTCACTAATTTTATACAATTTTCCAGCCTGTCGACAAGGATTCAGCTGTGGATTTTAAATGTACTCTCTGATCTACACAAAGTGTGGATGGACTGCGATTATTACATAATCAGTGAATTGTGCAGTCAAAATATGTGTTACAATAATCTCTGGGGCTCCCTAATCGTTATGATATGACCCCTTCACATCGAACCTACGACTGCCTGCTAAACTCATCTTGACTAACATAGCATTCCTTCATAGTCGTCTGAATGCCCACTTATACAATAATAAAACAAAAGAACACTCCCATGTGTCTCTGCAGCATCAGAAACAAGTTTATGTGGTGCCGGTTGGCTGCGCAATAGTTCACTGCCTTCCAAACCTATTCACAACAATAACTGGATTACAGAAATGACATGCCGGGTTTCGGCCTTGAATACATATGCTCACTAGGCTAACAGTATCCAGTGGAATGCAGTTCTGACAGTATAACACATACCCGTACTGCGTAACTGGGCTTGGTTAACTGCACTGATCTATAACCATGAAAAATGTATTTACAATAATAGTGGCAAGAGCTTATCCCTCAGGCTCTCACAAATGATAGGTTCTGGTATAACCATTATAAATTGTAGAAAATAAAGACATGTACCCTACCTAAAGAATGTGCTGTAGTAAGGCCTCTATAATTAATCCTCCCGCGTCATGGCCGTACATAAAAAGATTGCGACTTTACAGTCGAACTCACGTGACCATTTCGAGTGTTTCCAGTGTGGGCGCTCTGCCGGATACCATTGGCAAATGCGATGGCATGGCTGGTGTAGGCATCCCGTCGTCCTTCCTTCAGTGAGTATCAACCATCGCTATCCCCTCCATACTGGGCTCTACTCCATAACGGCTTCCATCAGAATAGGAATCATAGCGTCCACGTGGTGTTGGATTCGTTTCCTACGCTATATACAAGGCCGGGAAATGCAAGCTGTTTTGCGCTAAAAATGAATCACCATGAAGTTCCGCCAGTGACCGCTAGGATCGCTTTGTACCACCCTAGTTCCAGCATTCGCGCCAGTTTAACTCTTGCAAATAGTGGTTGTTTACATGCGTATTTTTTAAATGGTTTACTGCTGTGTTCCGTTTTGTACATTCCGGCAGGGAATGTGCAAATCAGTTTCATTTCACTCGTTTCCTATCAATCAGGAATTAAGAAATAAATGAATTATACCTCTCGACGAGGTGATATGATAAGCCAGGTAGTGCGTGGACTCCTTCTAAAAGGTCGGCTGTTTGTAGTAGGCATTTCAGAGAAGACAATTACAGTGTGAGGCCCACAAGGTGGGGCCCACAACAATAGGAAATTAAAAAAAAACAAATCAAATGGAAAATAGTTTTGTAATAATAATAAAATAAAGAATAGTTAAAATATTTTGAATGCACTACAGTACATTTTTAAATAATATGAAAGAAACATTTAAGCCCCCTTGAAGAAGATTATGTAAACTATGAAATATTAAAATATTATTTAAATAATTCATGGTTTTGGGGCTAATGCCGTGTGAAAATGAAATAAAATTAAATTTTATCTTCACACGGCATTAGCCCAAAAACCATGAATTATTTGAATAGTAATCCGGGCCGTGAAAGCCTTAATCTACATATTATAATATTACTTTGCGACTATTTTCCGGGCTGAAGTCTTCTATCATTTCACTGAAATCTACTGTAAACTTGCTAAACGGTCACGGGAGATCATAGCTGCACTGAAAAAGAATATGAATTATAAATTAGTTTGAAAAGTATAATTAATCAATCATTCAAAACAATCCGTGGCGCGGGGCCCCCCGGTCCGCTGGCGCCCTCCTCACCCTTCCCTAGATCCGCCCCTGCTTAGACGCTATTGGTGTTGAAGACAAACAAGCCAACAAGTTACTTTGCATTCTTTTCAAAGACCTATCTTCTTCTTATAGAATTTCTGTGTCATTTTATTTTATTTGTTCTATTTCTGGAGCGTACTTGGCAAAATTGGTATTAGATACTATGAAGGTAGTCGAAGAAAGTGGTTTCAGAGTGTTAAGAATTGTAACTGACAACTGTCAAGCGAATGTTTCGATATTTGAAACGCTATACGGGGGTCGTATAATGCATGAAATTAAACATCCTCTTGATGAAAATCGACCGCTCTTTATAAGTTTGGATCCCAGTCACATTATCATGAATGTACGATCGCAGTACTTGTCTAGGGAGTTTTGTAAATGGCAACAATGTGACAAGTGATCATTTGAAGATCCTTTATAATCTTCAGAAAACTCTGGTGATAAAATCTGTCAGGAAACTCTCCAGGAAGGTGGTTTATCCTAGTAATTTGGAAAAGATGAATGTTTCCAGGGCCAAAGTTGTGTTTTCACCTGAAGTTGTCGCAGGCTTAAAAAGTATGGAAGTCGTATGCTCTGAGAAAATTAATGACAAAGGCAGTTTACTTGAGACTATTAATTTTATGGAACATTTTCAGAAATGGTTTGACATTCATGATGTCTGCAACACATCCCATGGCACGCACTCCAGAAATGACAATAAGATGATTTATTGTGAGATGGACGATGAAAGACTGCACTGGTTAACGGACGTATTTCTGCCATACATTGAGGACATTCAGCAACATCTCGAGAAGTTCAGGAAATTTACTCAAGAGACTTACCACGCTCTGGAGTTGACAACTCTTTCTTCAGCGGCATGCATACGATATTTAATAAGCATGAAATTCCACTATGTTCTAACGAGGAATTTATCGAGTGACGATGTCGGGCTATTTTTCAGCCACCTCAGATGAAAAGGGGGGGGGGGGGTTCATTGATATGATGGATGTGAGGTCTTGTACCCATGCTATTGAATCTACCCTTCACACTGGAATTATAGCAGCTTCGAGCCATGGAAACGTCGAACTAAGGAATGAAGACTTAGTATCCAGCGTAAGGTCCAGGTTCTTTCCTATGAACCAACTTCAAGGCCAGGTGAAGAAGGACATGTCACGGATTCTGCCTTCGTACCGGAGCTTTCCGAACACGTCCTTGCTATAGTTGGTAACCCCGAGGAAGGTACATTTATAACCTGCCCATTTATTTTCATTGCATTGTGTTTTATCTAAACACGATTACGGTACTTAACAATTTGGTTTCATTTTTAGGAACTCCAGCTACTGCATCCAACATAGCAGTAGCAATGGTGGCAGGCTACCTAGTGCGCGTAGCAGAAGAAAATACCAGCAGTGAAGGTTGTTTGCAACATATTATTTATCTTCCTGCGAGTGAAAGCCCGGTCCTCAGCCTCATACGATTTCTAGATCGTGGAGGATTGAGGTACCCTAAAACATCATTTGTGGTGTTACTAGAGCAAATTATGCAATGCGTATCACGTGCTGTCCAGTATCTGCCACGGAAGAACCTACTGACAAACTGCACACTTTTATTACAAGACAAGTTCTGTCAAACCATTAAGTGTGACCAATGCAACGATTCTGAACTTCCGATTCTCCTTTTGAAGAAGTTCATGAAGCCGCTCCTGGACAAACTAGCCTTCAATCGCACGAGCAGGAATGAACGATTTTTACAACTTCACAATAAGCCTCTCAACAGGAAAGTACTGAAGCTCTAAGAAAAGACTGCTTGTTTATGATATTCCGGTGAGTTATGGATATGAATGATAAACCACACTTTTGTAAATGTGCATGAAATATCCCGGGTATCTCTCATCTCAATACTAAACTCATATAGTGCGCTCATATTGAGGTTGTTACAATGCGTTCCTAGCGGCAGAATGCTGAACTCAGTTGCCCTCTAGTCACGGTGCGGCATCTCCCGGCCTTGTATTATAACGTAGGCAACGGTTGGATTATTCATGTTAGCTCCATCTTAATAATTTTTTCGGCGTTCTCACTGAATTTAAGATTATCGTGATTGTGCTTTCCAAATACACTGCTTCTACACAAGTAGCGGCTTATTGCAAAAATGACCATGTATTCACCCGCTCACAGAAGCTAAAATTGTTGCTTATGCAGCTGTACTCACTTCAAACTTTTATGTGTCTGAGAAACTCGTGATAATTCACACTAGAGTCATCCGCTCACGAAAAATTCACCTTTGTGCACTGGTGTGTGTTACACAACGAAAGATAAATTCTCATTCGATTACAGACAATGAATGTTTTGAACTTTAACAATTTTCACATCGGCCGGCAACCATAAAATCTTGAAAGGGCCGAAGGATAAAATTGAAATGAGGAGGACACGTATCGCGCATGGATCACCAGAAATGGACGCCATCGCTCCACAATGTGGGACCGAGAGAAGGACGATGAAACGTGGGACGCCAAAAAACAGATGGTCATACTACTTTAGAACTAAAGCAGGAAACCAATGATTGAAAATGGCAAGAGACAGAGAAGCATGGAGACAGCTAGAGCCAAACAGGAATCAACAAGACAGAAAGACAAGAATGACAAAGGGATAGAGACAAGACGAAAGCATCAATAACGAGACAAAAGCTCACGAGGATTGCTCACATGCGGAGACTAATCACGAGCACATCCCTGTGCAAACAGGACGCATTTGCCCTTACGGGATGTTTATGGGCTAATTTAATTATTATTTATTTTTATAAAGAACATGGATTATGAAAAAGAAAAAAAATATGTTTATAAAGACAATGTAGCCTACTTCTCCTTAAATGTATGGGCATAGTTGTAACTCTTTGCCCTTGTCAAGGAGTATTAAGGAAACGCCCTGTCAGCGCTATTGGCAAGTCAAACTATCACTTGGGGCACTGCGGTCGGTCCAACATGGCACGGATAGGTAGGATAAAACACTCAATAACACAGGATTGCTGTGGAACACTTTCGTATTATCCTGTCATAATCAGTAAATGTGATCCCTAAATTACTGACAGTCTTATACAGGGTCTTTCACTCGAAGTGCGGCCGCCAGCGTGGTGCGTAGAGGCAGCTCGCTGAGCTTAGGGTCGAGAGTCCGAAGCATGAATCCAACAGCACTTCCTTCCTTATCTTAATTATGACATATGCTGTGACAGCAGCGCGCTGCGATATGCTCGTCTGACCTTTATAGCTGCACGTTCTACCTGGAGCGCTAGGCTGGCCGCACTTTGATTGGAAGACCCTGTAGTATATATAACAGTGCGATATACGGGATCTAATTTGTGTGTTTCGCTGGATTTTATGAGTAAATTACGTATTATTAAGCATTGATTTTATGCTCTTTTTTGTGCATTTCGAATCATTACGCTGTTACGTATCAAGGCTACGGTATATTCGAGTTTACTAACTGCACCATAGACTCCAGAAACTTAACAGAAGGGGTAGAAGTGTTATTTGCAAATATGTCTTGTGAAAGAATAACTTTTGGTCAATTTACGCTCTTGGGCTCCAGATGTCGCTGCTCCGCCCCACATGGTTACAAGAGAAATTGAAAGGAGAAAGCTAAAAATTAAGCAGTTGCAATTTTATTAGTGTGATAAGGGCAATTCTACTTGCTCTCCCACTTTCATACGAACTTTGCCGATATCTCCCGAACGCATATTCGGATTTTAACGAACGAGGTGTTGTTGGAGTTGGGGTGACGTTCTCTTTGCTAAGAATGTGTGTTGGTAATTGTAATTTTTTGTTTGAAAATTATTGTTATTGAAAGTGTTATTATTTTGGAAACGGTGAATTTTAGAAAGACATTTGTTTGACGTTAATGAAAGGTCCCTATGCCCTCTAGGCAGAAACCAAGTTTCAAGTCTGTAGGACAAAAGGAAAAGGAATTTTGAAAATGTTCACTATTTTGGAAACTTTGAAGTTGGTAAAAACCTTTGTTTGTCATAAATGAAAGGTGATGTTGTCCTCTTTACGGGGATGTAGGTGAAACCATGTTTTTTGGTCTAAAAAAGGCCTTTCCCTTATTAATTTTCTTTTCCAGATATTTGAGGGGAAACGGAAAAAAATTGAGAACCAGGTTTGGTGTGGGAAATCGCTGTTATGATGGTAATAGACTTTTTTTTACTGTTGGGAGGAGAACCGCTCTCTCGCTTTGAAATCATAGCGAAAAGAGAATTTGCAAGTCTTGAAGCTGACCATGGCTCGAGGACCTAAGGTCTCTTATCACGACGAGAATGCCGGCCGTGGGCCCCGACTGCGTGGGAAAACGTTGACTCTGCACTTTTACTTTACTTTAGACCAAGGGAGATAACAGCTTTTGTTCGCAGACAGCCGCTGTTATGATGACTACGTCATAGCCTTTTCAGCCATGATGGATTGGATAAAGCAAGCGCTAAGTTTGAAACAATGGGAGTGGAACAAAGAGGTTATTGGACATGTTAAAAGGGGGATTAGTGAAAGGGGGAGTTAAACACCTTTTTTGGAAAAGGGGTTTAGTATTAATAAATAAATAAATAGGGTGTTATTACAAAAAATTATGTTTATTGACCCATGAATTAAACGTGGAAGGAAACCCTAACCACTTTACAAAATATTTTGCACCTTTGACTTTAATTACTCGTTCAATGAGATAATCGTTGGGATATAATGTGTTTTGCACTTCTTCATAATAGGATCGTCCTTTAATGGGTTGACCGCTTTGGTCTTGTAAAAGATAAGTCACTGGTTGACCTAGCTTGACTTGACGAATTTTAAAAATTTCTGTCGACCACTGTGGAGTGTATGACTTTGAAAACACACTTCTGTGTTTACTGATGCGAACAACATCTCCAATTTTAAGGCAATGTCGCCTACGGTGAGCCCTTTTCATAGGGTTAAACAGTTTATTGAGTCTGGGTAGGTTCTTGGTGACGAGACGTGGTTTCATGCCAATGGTGGAATGAATCGTGTCGTTGTATCGTGACGCAAGTTGAGGTAACCAGTCTATCCATCGATAGGATCCACGTATCCTAAACTCTTTCCACATATGGCTTTTTAATGTTCGGTTAAACCGTTCAACTACGCTAGCTTTGAGATTACTATACATGGTGTAAAGGTGAATATCCCTAGATTTGTGAAAACTGGAGAAATCCTTGTTGAAAAATTATTTCCCCTGGTCGGTGTGTAACAAGTGATGTTACCGTTTTGAATGTTCAATAATATGTTGAAAGGCCTTTGTGTCTAAGGGAGCAGTTTTATTTTTTATTGGTTCAACAAAAGCCATTTTGGAATAGACATCAATGACCGTCAACATATAGCGTACTGTACCCGATTTCAGCAGTGTCGTGGATGCCAAAATCCAAGATAACAGCGGATCGATACCAATGGCAGTACCCCGGCTAATAATACTTACCGAAGTATCAGGCATCACACACTCTGCAAATCGTGGACACATATCAGGCGATATCATTAAAATACAATGGTAAATCCTCCACAGGATCAGCGACAACAACACATACTAGAGCTCAAGACTCTCAAACACTCGGACGTAACAGGGACATGGAAATTGATAAAAATGGTTGAAGCCTCTATAATTACCATAGCATTTCCCTAACCTCCCACCATCTATAAATCACAACGCAAGAGTACTGTGAAAATGGTATAAGCAGACGCAAATGCGTGCCCAGAATATATTCAAAAAGAAAACAACGCAAAGATGGTTATAAGCAAATCGAAAATCCACAACTAAATGGCATTATCACTAACGTCTTATGACACACTTTCTAGCCTAACGCCAACTAAATCACCACAATAATGACTTAAAATCAACAACTAATAAGTTGGCAACATATCGCTATGCCTTTGCTTTCAGGATCAACAAAAATATTTACATAGAACATGAAACAACCCCCTTACTGAATTTAAATAGTGACGGCCTCTCACTATTTACAATGACAATATTTTAACCTATACAGAGATCCTGACTTTTATTCTTTACTTAATTACCGAAATACTGTTTAATACAAATACTAAATTTAAGAAATGCCGAACATTTTCTATATACATCTCATTTCAGAACATTATCTACCCCAATGTTCCTCCATTAATCTTTATAGACATAGGATTTATTAACACTAACTGACAGTTATCAAACTCGAGGTTATCGGTCAAAATATGGCTTAGCATTCCGAACAATAAAGATGAGAGTGCTATCCAATGAACTCCTGTTCTGATCCAATATTCAAAAACAATAATAATAATAAACTGAATTAATATCAACGTCCTGAATACTTAACTTTTGGAGCACCCGGCATCGGCATCCAGCTGATCTGCACGAACACGACAGCCTATCAGATCAACACCAAACACCACCAAGGTGATACTACAATACGAATGAAAATACTGTCTTCAAACACAGTAAAATAATCTATCAGCAGTCGAAATAAACTCCACAACCCAATAACTCAACGTTCCAACGAACGGCAACAACAGCACAAAGCTGACTAACTAGACTGCAGTCCTAATCACACACGAAACGCAGCGAACTAACAACAACAACAACAACCATTGACAGAGGAAAGGTTCCCAGGATATAATATCCCTTACAGGGGTCGACCTTCGAAACACCAAAGAAACAATTGGTATTATCGCACACCTCTTCAATGTAAACACAACAATCTAACAATCCCAAAAATGAACATCTCTCCCTCAAGTTATAAGTAATTCAATGACGTTGATACTAATTTTAAATATGCTTTACAAGCAATAGCATTTACTGATCGTTGGACGCTTTCCTAGTGCGTGTCAACTAAGTACGAAACATTCCTTACTATTATCAGTTTCAAATCACATTAATTGTGAGTGTCAACTCAAAAACATTTCATAATGTCGATTATTCAGGTCCGTATTGACGTAACTATAACTTTGAAAGAATAATAAAATTTCCGCCTTTCAATACTATTTATTGCTAATTACTTACAGGGACACGTTTCATTATTCTTCATGTGATTTGTATGTGTTTTTACAAGGAAAGTTTTCCTTTGAAGTTTTGTTGGACAGGCTGATGAAGGGGGAGTGTTAGCCCTCGAAACATGTCCCTGTAAGTAATTAGCAATAAATAGTATTGAAAGGCGGAAATTTTATTATTCTTTCAAAGTCAAAAACATTTGTCACTTAGACGGTGAACTATTTTCATTAAATATTGAAATATCTAAATATGTATATACAGTACATTGTATCACGCTATAACAATAGTCGTTTACGCCTCTCGAATTATCATTACATTTTATAATTCAAAATTGTTTTTCGAAAGAATTCTTCGTCTGAACGATCAATGTTGCAATCAACTTCCAACCATCGAGAAATTTACTAAAAGTCAAAACTGAAAAATAATTTACACTTCCAAAAGAAGAATAAAAATATTAATCTGGAAAATATCATGTCAGGATTGAAAATCCGAAAGAAAAAATTTAAATTTAAATTCCAATATCAAAAATGGAATAAATTTTCAAAGTCAAAATTCCAAATCCAAAATTCACCGAAATGTGAAAATCCAAAAACGAGAAAAATAATTTCAAATGGTAAAGTCGTAGAATTGTGCAAAATCACAATATGAAAAGAATCATCGAAGATCAAAAAGCTAAATCCAAAATGAAAATATCCAACCAAATTGCAAAAGCAATTTTTCAAAAACTGTAAAACCGTCGCACTGAATATTCCCGAACAGAGAAGTGAAAGCTACGCAAACATATTGAAATGCGAAGAAGTAAAAATACGTAGAAAATTATTCATGAAAACTGTTCATCCAAACTATGCATAAAACTGTTCATCCGGAAACTCACTCAAATCCAAAATAAATAATTTCAAAAGCCCAAAAGGTCGAAATCCAAATCTGCTTCAACATCAAAATGCTTAAATGCCACCGGTAATCATCGAAGCGGGGGCTCCACTAAACCAGACGCGGTTAACACAAAGTTAACTCGCCTGCAATGATCCCAAACTTAGCTGGAACTGCAGCTAACCAGCATACTAAATGCGAAAAGAAACTTGCCTCGAAGCAGTAAATCACAGATTACCAGGGCTATAACATTATACGGAACAAACTTCTACTGAAATATAAATGATCACACCAGGCATGCTTCTAGAATACCAATCTATATACAGGGGCTATATGAATGAAGAGCTTGTCTTACTTTAAACTGGACTGGCGATGGAACACGTGTAATCCCATACACACACAGGTTCGGACAGCTGGTTCCAACTTCAAGCTGCTGGAGGCCAGCTAGCCTCACTCCCAGCCTCACTTCACCTTTTCTTGAGCGCGGCGAGATTGAACGTTGCCGGCCTGCAGCTCCATAGTTCGAGATGGGACCCTGATAGCCTCGGCGTTCAGCTTGCCCCTGGCAGACCACTCGTTCGATTCTCGGTCTTTCTTCCAATCTTACTCTTCTTCTCGTTCCTCTGGAAAATCTCGTAGCCTCCTTCCGTCCTTAGACTGGTTATAGTCCATGATGTTCTCCATTAGATTGTGCATTCTATGAAGTAGTAGTGTGAACATTGCTTTCCTGCATATCATTTTAAGTGACTCCACTCGTAGGAATTCTTACTCTCATGATGTAGACCACATTTCCCTCAGCATATTTAATGAGATATCATAACTCCTTCTGACGAATCCAATGTTCTTTCCAATCACATGTCTACGATGTTCGCCACCATTTTATTGCACATCATTTCACGATCGAACATATCGTTCCAGAATAACGTGTCCCTTTCAAAATGTTTCCTTCCAAATATGTACTTACAGTTTCTCTCACGACGTATATTCACGATTCCACCTTCTCCACGATCACGTCACACAATGCAGACTTAAAATTCATTGTCTGACCACGACACTCGTCTCTACCCTAAATATTCCATAACACACTCAAATTCATATACGGACTTACGTGCTTCGCACCGTATTAGCACCGTGATACAACAAGGTTACACATATTCGTATAACTCTTTCTTTCACTGAAGCACTCGTACACGCACTCCCGTATCACGTTTTCGGAGCTCTCGGTTTACGTCCGTCCGATTCAAAGACCCGTGTTGCATTACCTCAAACAATGGCGTCTCAAACTTCTGCATGCTTCCAGAACAAAAGCGCCCTCTTCCTCCATGGCCCATACTCAAGGCTCGGACATGAATATTGTTATACTGTCTTCGGGCGTTAATTATTCATGGAAAACATTTCCTGATAATATCTTAAATAATTTCTTCGATTTATTTCCAGCCTCCAATTTCTTCTGAATGCCATAATTAGCATATTCGCCCAAAATAATATTCCATTTCTAAAAGTCGCCCATAGAATCTTCCAATCACGTTCTCTTTCCTCAAGTACAGCTTGTGGTCTATCTCCAAGGATGATCCAATCACATCCGTCCTTACTAGGAGGTGATTACATCCAACTATCACGTTTCTTATTGGACCATACTACATAATTACAATTTTGTGTTGCGGACCCGTTCCAATATTCATTTTCCTGTTTTATTTAAATGATCCCTTTTCTATGGTTGCCTTTCATATCTGTTCCTGGCATCTCTTATTACGATTTCGGGGACAGTACGCCGTCGTTAACGTTAGAATACGGTATTATTTCAACCAGGTCTGCCTACCATTAATCATCGATTCCCTTGGAAATGACATTACGGCGTTCATAAATGCGTCGGGCTGGTTTATGCAATTCATGAGCGATGTCCACTTTATGGGTGATGGCTTATAAGATAATTTGGGTATCCCGGAGTTGTTCTTCAATGTGGGCGATTTCGGCCTCATGTCCTGTGTGTCCAGCTTGTTTTGACGCATGAAGCAATTATAAGCGCTCCACTAACTGATTGGGATTATTTCAATAAGTTATATCCACGTAGGGTTTTAATTTCTTAAACCTTACGCCAGAGGCAGAGTGGTGTTTTCGCTTACCAAACATGTTTGCAATGATGGTTTTATATTTTTGAGATATATTGGCATTGAGCTGCTGAGAGGATTTAGAGTTTCTTTTGTGAGCATTGGTGTCTAATAAAATGGATTTATATTTAGCAAGGTCCTTGGGCGTAAAATATTGTAGAGATGGGGTGCGAGAGAATAGCAGCTTTAACAGTCCTGGTGTTAATTTATAGTTGATCTTTTCAATGACAGCTTTAATACGAGCAAATGTAATGGATGAATCCCAAATTTTAAAACTATCATTCTCATAGCGAACACCATACGTGGTATCTGTCTTTCCAATAAATAGAAGGGTCAGATACGGTTTCAGTGTTGCTTCATAATGATTGAATAAAATGTTTTTGAGTTAAGCTTTATTTTGAGGGGTGGCCAAGAATTGTGAAAATGGAGACGATGTGGAGGAAGACGGTGTCTCCGCTATGACTGATTTGTGTTTTGTTTTTAGAAACTGTTGAAGGGCTGAGGATATTTGTTTTCTTTCAGGACTAAATACGGTTTCGCTTTCACTTTGTCCATGTTGTTGTTATTCTTCTTCTTGTTCTTCTTCATGTTCTTGTTCACTAACATTGGAGGAGGAGGAGGATTTTACCTGCCGTGTTGAATCTGTTTGAGTAAATTTTGAACTTGTTAAGGGTTTGGTTTGAGAGGTAGCAGCGGCAGAATTTGGTTTGAACCTCATGGGATCAACCGATGATGGAGCATGTATTATCATGGGCAAAGGATTCACGATTTTTAAACGTAGGACAAAAGAAAATGAATTTTGAAAAATGTCGAAATTATGTCGAATAATTCCGTGCCTCAATAATACGCTGCATGATTTGAACATGTATCTTGTACCCTATGGCGCTCGCCATGGTGAAGGTAAAGACACGCTAACAGGAAATGTCAAACAATGGGTCTTTTTAAACAGAAATAAAATGATCAAAACCCAAGCGATAACGTCCCTCACATCGTTCAGTCTGTTTATTAATGATCAAAAAGGCATGGGAATGATGGTTCCAACATGAGGCACACAATTGCGTGAAAGCAGTAAAGGACATATCTGGATTCACATGATCTTGAAAAATATGATAGAGATTTCTAGAGTCTTGGCGAAAGAGAACGATGCGATTGGCTTTGTCACGCATCAACTGTTTGCGAATTTTAGAATAGGTCTGAGCCAGATAAAAACAATCCACTTGTTTGTGGCGTCCCATACTAAAATACTCTTTAATAATGGCCTGTCGTTGAGTAGCAATATCATCAAAAATTATAATGGAATCTGGTTGTATGCGGTCTGGTTGAATGACATATTGAGGTGAGGTGAATGTAAAATAGCCCATGGCTTCTTTATTTAACGAAGACATAATTTGTTCCAGATATACGTACAGAGGCTGGTACAAGGGTTTGGCAAAAATATAAATATTTTGAAATCGTAGGCCATGAGGTGCGGTAATAATGTTGAGCAAAACATTGGTATTTCCACGCCCCGAAGACCCCACCATGATACATCGAACGGTAGATGGAAATAGGGTGCCATTACGTTTAGGTTCACACACGGCCAGCGATAGCTCTGAAACCAAATCAGAGACGGGCAAAGCATGGGGTTGTTTCATTAATTCCATAGTGACGACGACTGATTTTTTTTCATATGTGTATAAGGTTTATATCAGTGAGTAGGACAGGTTAGTTAACGTCTATCACCATGGACGTGTTTGGGCGAACTCGTGTAATCATGGCCACGGCCGCCTCTTTGTCAAAACAGTCTCGAGAGGTGGCTACAAAAAGCTATGTCGATCGCAAAGTGCAAAGTGTATACTACATGGTCCCGAGACTAACCGCTGAGGGCTATTCAGCCAATCATCATCGTATTATTGATGTGCAAGAGCCTCGAGACGAAGATGACGTCTGAACAAAACGTTATGTGACCTATCAAATGAAATGGCTTTATAAATTTGTCCCATGGGTATTTTTAGTGTATCTGTCAAATCAAAAACTGGACAATGACAGAAACCGTTCCCCACGACCACCACCACTGGTGAATGATCGCCTTACTTATATGCTTGCTTCTGGTTTAAGACATTATCGATTGCACTATGATGGTGTGATTCATATTAAAAATGCGATGCCTGGTGAGCAACTTTTACAAATAGAAATAAACCGTGATAGGCTGTTGGTCCACAACCATCAAACGGTAAATGCTGGGGATCAATTATCCTTTCATCTCATGCTTACGTTTGAGGAAAAGGAAGCTGGGAAAACGGTGAATGATTATCCGCTTTATATAGAATTGGAATATACCGCTATAAAATAAAGCTCTCTACGTTAGTTGATATCGAATGTTTATTGTGAAAGGTTCACCATCAAGTAGGACCATGGTGAAAAAGAGATATGCGGTGAACATTAAAAAAAACTCAAGAAGAAAAAGAAAAAGCCAGACCGGAAACCGAGTCGGGCTGCCTCACACCCGGTGTTAAAACTATATATATATATATAAAGAGTGTCTATCGAAAAAGCATTACAGGCGGTGCGATTGTCTACATTGTTTCATTGATTTATTAGCCTGTGGTGTGTGAGGGTCCATGTGAGTGTGTCTGGTGACAGTTACATTATTCATTGGTGCTAGTTAATTGTTTAATTAGCCTGTGTTGTGTGAGGGTCCATATGAGAGTGCCTGGTGTCAGTTACATTGTTTATTAGTGCTAGTTAATTGTTTCATTAGTCTGGGGTGTGTGAGGGTCCATATGAGTGTGCCTGGTGTCAGTTACATTGTTTATTAGTGCTAGTTCATTGTCCATTAGTCTGTGTTGTATTAGGGTCCATGTGAGCTTGCCTGGTGACAGTTACATTCTAAATTAGTGCTAGTATATTGTTTCATTAGCCTGAGATGTGTGAGGGTCCATATGAGTGTGTCTGGTGACAGTTACATTGTTTATTAGTGCTAGTTCATTGTCCATTAGTCTGTGTTCTATTAGGGTCCATGTGAACGTGCCTGGTGACAGTTACATTCTAAATTAGTGCTAGTACATTGTTTCATTAGCCTGAGATGTGTGAGGGTCCACATGAGTGTGTCTGGTAACAGTTACATTGTATATTAGTGCTAGTTCATTGTTTCATTAGCCTGTGGTGTGTGAGGGTCCATATGAGTGTGTCTGTTGACAGTTACATTGTTTATTAGTGCTAGTTCATTGTCCATTAGTCTGTGTTGTATTAGGGTCCATGTTAGCGTGCCTGGTGACAGTTACATTCTAAATTAGTGCTAGTACATTGTATCATTATCCTGAGGTGTGTGAGGGTCCATATGAGTGTGCCTGGTAACAGTTACATTGCATATTAGTGTTAGTTCATTGTTTCATTAGCCTGTGGTGTGTGAAGGTCCATGTGATTGTGTCTGGTGACAGTTACATTGTTTATTAGTGCTGGTTCATTGTTTAAAGTCTGTGGTGTATGAGGGTCCATGTGGTTGTGTCTGGTGACAGTTACATTGTTTATTACTGCTAGTTCATTGTTTTATTAGCCCGTGGTGTGTGAGAGTCCATGTGAGCGCGTCTGATAACATGTTTATTAGTGCTAGTTCATTGTTTCATTAGCCAGTGGTGTGCGAGGGTTCATGGGAATGTGCCTGGTGACAGTAACATTGTTTGTTAGTGCTATTTCATTGTTTCATTAGCCTGTAATGGGAGAGAATCTATATGAGTGTGTCTGGTAACAGGTACATTGTTTATTAGTGCTATTTCGATGATTAATTAGCCTGTGGTGTGTGAGGGGCCATGTGAGTGTGTCGGGTGACAGTCACATTATTTATTAGTGCTAGTTAATTGTTTCATTAGTCTGTGGTGTGTGAGGGTCCTTGGGAGCGTGCCTGGTGACAGTGACATTGTTTATTAGTGCTAGTTAATTGTTTCATTAGCCTTTGGTGTGTGAGGGTTCATGTCAGTGTATCTAGTGCTAATTACATTGCTTATTAGTGCTAGTACATTGTTTCATCAGCCTGAGATGTGTGAGGGTCCATATGAGTGTGTCTGGTGACAGTTACATTGTTTATTTGTGCTAGTTCATTGTCCATTAGTCTGTGTTGTATTAGGGTCAATGTTAGCGTGCCTGGTGACAGTTACATTCTAAATTAGTGCTAGTACATTGTATCATTGGCCTGAGGTGTGTGAGGGTCCATATGAGTGTGCCTGGTAACAGTTACATTGTATATTAGTGCTAGTTCATTGTTTCATTAGCCTGTGGTGTGTGAGGGTCCATGTGATTGTGTCTGGTGACAGTTACATTGTTTATTAGTGCTGGTTCATTGTTTAATTAGTCTGTGGTGTATGAGGGTCCATGTGATTGTGTCTGGTGACAGTTACATTGTTCATTACTGCTAGTTCATTGTTTTATTAGCCCGTGGTGTGTGAGGGTCCATGTGAGCTCGTCTGGTAACATAGTTATTAGTGCTAGTTCATTGTTTCATTAGCCAGTGGTGTGCGAGGGTTCATGGGAGTGTGCCTGGTGACAGTAACATTGTTTATTAGTGCTATTTCATTGTTTCATTAGCCTGTAATGGAAGAGAATCTATATGAGTGTGTCTGGTAACAGGTACATTGTTTATTAGTGCTATTTCAATGATTAATTAGCCTGTGGTGTGTGAGGGACCATGTGAGTGTGTCGGGTGACAGTCACATTATTTATTAGTGATAGTTAATTGTTTCATTAGTCTGTGGTGTGTGAGGGTCCTTGGGAGCGTGCCTAGTGACAGTGACATTGGTTATTAGTGCTAGTTAATTATTTCATTATCCTTTGGTGTGTGAGGGTTCATATGAGTGTGTCTAGTGACAGTTACATTGTTTATTAGTGCTAGTTAATTGATCATTAGCCTGTGCTGTATTAGGGTCAATGTGAGCGTGCCTGGTGACATTAACATTGTATTTTAGTGCTAGTTCATTTTTACATTAGCCTGTGGTGTCTGAGCGGCTATGTGTGTTGTCTGGAGACAGTTACTTTGTTTATTATTGCTGGTTCATTGTTTCATTAGTCTGGGGTGTGTGAGGGTCCATGTGAGTGTGTCTGGTGACAGTTACATTGTTTATTAGTGCTAGTTAATTGTTTCATTAGCCTGTGTTGTATGAAGTACCATGTTAGCGTGCCTGGTGACAGTTGCATTCTAAATTAGTGCTAGTTCATTGTTTCATTAGCCTGACATGTGCGAGGGTCCGTATGAGTGTGCCTGGCGTTCAGTTACATTGTTCATTACTACTAGTTCATTGTGTCATTAGCCTGTGGTAGTGAGGGTCCATATGAGTGTGTCTGGTGACAGTTACTTTGTTTATTAGTGCTAGTTCATGGTTGTCCTGTGGTGTGTGAGGGTCCGAGTAAGTATGTCTGGTGACAGTTACATTGTTTATTAGTGCTCGTTCATTGTTTCATTAGCCTGTGGTGTGTGAGGGTCCATGTAAGTGTGTCTGGTAACAGTTACATTGTCTATTAGTGCTAGTTCATTGTTTCATTAGCCTGTCGCGTGCGAGGATCCACAAGAGTGTGCCTGGTGACAGTTACAGTGTTATTAGAGCTAGATCATGGTTTCATTAGACTGTGGTGTGTGAGGCTCCATGGAAGTGTGTCTGATGACAGTTACATTGTTCATTACTGCTAGTTCATTGTTCCATTAGGCTGTGGTGTGTGAGGGTCCATGTGCGCGTGCCTGGTAACAGTTACGTTGTTGATTAGTGCTAGTTCTTTGTTTCTTTAGCCTGTGGTGTGCGAGGGTCCATATGAGTGTGGCTGGTGACAGTTACATTGTTTATTAGGCTCGTCCATTGTTACATTAGCCTATGATGTGTGAAGGTCCATATGAGTGTGTTTGGTGACGGTTACATGGTTCATTAGTGCTAGCTAGTTCTTTGTTTCATTAGCCCGCAGAGTGCGATGATCCATGTGAGCGTGCCTGGTGACAGTAACATTTCTTTAAATTAGTGCTAGTTCAATGTTTCATTTGCCTGCTAAGGGAGATGGTCCATATGAGCGTGTCTGGTTACAGTTACATTGTTCATTAGTGCTAGTCATTGCTTCATTAGCCTGTGCTGGGGGAGAGGCCATATGAGTGTGTTAGGTGACAGTTACATTGTTTATTACTGATATGTCATTGTTTCATTTGCATGTGGTGTGTGAGGGACCATATGAGTGTGTCTGGTTACGGTTACATGGTTCATTAATGCTAGTTCTTCGTTTTATTAGCCTGTGGTGTGTGAGGGACCATGTGCGCGTGTTTGGTGGCAGTTACATTGTTTATTAGTGCTAGTTCATTGTTTCATTAGCCTTTGGTGTATGAGGCTCCATGTGAGTGTGTGTTTAGTGACAGTTACAGTGTTTATTAGTGCTAGTTAATTGTTTCATTATACTGTGGTGTGTGAGGGTCCATGTGAGTGTGTGTTTAGTGACAGTTACAGTGTTTATTAGTGCTAGTTCATTGTTTCAGCCTGTGGTGTTTGAGGGTCCGTGTGAGTGTGTCTGGTGACAGTTATATTTTTCATTAGTGCTAGTTCATGTTGCATCAGCCTGTGGTGTGTGGGGGCCTTGTGAGCGTGCCTGGAGATAGATACATGGCTTTTTAGTGCTAGTTCATTGTTTCATTAGACTGAGGTGTGTGAGGGCCCATGTGAGTGTGTCTGGTGACAGTTATATTGTTTATTAGTTGTTGTTTATTTACTTGAGTTAACATGAACATTCTAGAAAGGGTTGTGTATTTACTTGAAATAACATGAACATTCTAGTCACTATGCCCAGAACATTCTAATCTGGAACATTCCAATCTGCAACCTTCCATATAATAAGTATATATGCACCCGTAGACTATCGACGACTGTTCCGTGCTAGTTCCGCTCAAGTTAGTCCACCTTGTGTATCGTTGTGTATCAACTAGTGTTAAATATACCGTTGTTTTATATTAACAAGTGTGTGTTATTTATCTTGTATCTCCCACGATATAACAGGGTGTCAGAAGTGGGATAAGGTAAGTAACGTTGTGAAACCGAGTGACTTTCTAACCTCAACGCAAGTGTTGCACCGAACGACGTTCATCGCAGTGCATGTTGGAAATACTAAACCGAGTGAACTTTCTAACCTCAACGCAAGTGTGTGCACCGAACCAAGTTAATCGCAAGTGCGAGTTAGATATACTGTTCCAGTGTTGCCCCATAATGATTGATTAAATTTTTTTTGAGTTGAGTTTTATTTTTAGGGGTGGCCAAGACTTGTGAAAACGGAGACGATGTGGAGGAAGACGGTGTTCCTGCTATGATGGATGATTTTTGTTTTGTTTTTAGAAACTGTTGAAGGTGTAACGTGTTTTTCGAGGGGTTTTATGCAACTGGCATAAGTCAGTAGGAAGCCATTCTATATTTATTTACGCGGCAAATTGTTCAGCCAAGAGAATTTTTCATGTTAATTTATTATTATTATTATTATTAATGTATTATAATTATTATTTAGGTATTTTCGGAGCATTTTATAAAAATTATTAGCATTCAGATAGGTTTTCTATGTCTTAGAAAACGCTATCCAGCAAATTATTACGAACGACGATATCATAGAAAATTATCTGATTACGGAATTTTACGGAGTTTTCGTCAGTTAGGGTATATCAAGAGAGATGACTCACTGGGAATTCGAGTACACGCTTAATCTTGTCGAGAAGCATGACGCAATCTTGGGTCGTAAGGTCTAGAAAAGACGAATTGTTGGAACGGAACCCTCCCGCCGAGTGTAATGACCCGGAGGAGGAGAAGATCGCGTGGTGGGGTACAGCCAATCAGCGGAGACGACGTAAGCTAGTTGGGACTGAAGAGTGGGGAGCCGGCGTGTGGTTATATCGTTCGACGCGCCGTGAAACTAGGACTATCTGTGAAATACTTGAGGTGTACGGTCGCAAGTGCGTGTCGCTCCGATGTTCAGTGGAGTTAGCGACGAACTTTTGTAAAACTTGGTTGTACGAGTGTTTGGGTCCGAGGTACGGACCATAGAATTATCTAATCTACCAGAATATCATCAAATTCCGACGGAGATGACGACGTCCAGGAGACTGTGGGAAGCTCACAACATCATCAAGAACGAGGGAAATGCTTTGGCAATTTCCAGTGGTAAGCGCCAATGACGCAGAAATACGCAATCTCTCATTTTCTTTGTTTTACATTTCATATTTCAGTAACTTCATAGCTTGGAAATAAGAGTAAAATCAATTTATCAGACTCCGTTTTCACGTAATTTTCTATCGGTAATATTCAAATCACAACGCTCCAATTTAAATTTTATACTTATTATTATTAATTTTGCTATACTTGTTTTATATAATAAATTCATTTCTTTTACAATGCAATCTTTGCTTTCAGTAGGTAGCATTAGATATAGACCAATTCCTTCTCCTGATACAATTGTTTGTTGGGTTAATGATCAAATCATACCACGATCTGAGTGAATAGAGTCTTGAAGGTGTTCTGCCAGAGCTAGACGTTGTTAAATACAAATTTAGATTTCAACATTGCGTTGAGGTCTTGGCGCCCATTAAAACAACATAGCTTAGGCAAAGGTAAACAGTTACATTTCTCACCCAACAGTGTGGGCTAGCGAAACCGTTTCATTTGTCGCTACCACCATGGGGCACTAAATAACCATTACATTTGTCGCCGACAACTTGGGGCTGAAAACCTAATAACATTTGTGGAAGGAGAAGGGTATATATTTCTGTGCCTGTATTTTGGGGGTTATTTGTCTGTATCAGTGTATATCATTATGGGGGATGAGAAAGAAAGACAGATGAGGTTACGTAGTGGTCATCAACGGGAGAGTGATGATACGAGCAGTATGTCGAGTGATGGTAGTACCGGGGTAGCGGAGGTAAATCCCGATACTGAAACAGGGAGTGTAGGCGGCCAACCAGAATTAAAAACTTTACTTCTCGAGTTTATGTATCAGAACAAAGTTAGTAGTGATGCCTTAAATGCAAAGTTAGAACAGAATAACGCTAAATTAGAACAAAACAGTAGGGAAAATAAAGAAAGTACAGAAGCTTTAAATGCAAAGTTAGAACAGAATAACGCTAAACTAGAACAAAACAGTAGGGAAAATAAAGAAAGTACAGAAGCTTTAAATGCAAAGTTAGAACAGAATAACGCTAAACTAGAACAAAACAGTAGGGAAAATAAAGAGAGTAATAGGGAATTGAGCGATAGTTTAAACGCCAGATTAGAACAAAACAGTAGGGAAATGAGTGACAAATTCGAACTGATTAGAGGTGAGATCAGGGGGGTGATGGAAGAAAAGGCTAAAGAGATTATTGCAGATGTAGACAGAAAATTAGGAAAAGTACAGGAGGAGTTGGAAATTAGAATCAGTACACAGGCTGAAAATTTAAAAGAACTAGTGCAACTGGAAACACAGCAGGTCAAAAAGCAATTGGGGGGAGAAATTGACAAAATTCAGGTAGCTACTAAAGAGGTTAAGGAACAGCTGGGGGGTAGAATTGAGAAAGTCCACTCACAAATAGTTGCAGAAGTAAATGATTTAAGAGAGAGTAATAAAGAGAGCATTAGCAAGATTGAGGAGAAACAAGCAAAGCTATATGATAAAGTAGAAGAATCAGAAGGAAACATTAAATTAACAGTAAACAGTATTGAGAGGAAGGCTGAGGAGAAAATCGCAGAATTAGAATTAAAATTAAAAGCTAGGATCAGGCAAGAAAATAGTCAGAATAGACCAGTTTTTGTGAATAGCACACACAGGGAGGTAGAACTGGGTAAGTTCAGCAATCGACAGGGGTGCCCAATGGAGTTCATGAACACTATAGAAAATAAATTCGGGGAGAGGTTGGAAAATGGTAGTATTGAGTGGTGCCAGGTAGTTGAAATTTTAGAACAAGTATTTGTGGGGGAAACGAGGAATTGGTTTGCTGTCTACAGAGACAAGTTTACTGATATTAATGATTTTAAAATGAAATTCTGTGAAAAGTTCTGGAATGAGGTTATTCAGTCGCAGCATCGTGAGGGAGTAGTGTGTGGTAAATATAACCCTAAAGGAAGCTCCACCATGACCGAATACTTTTTAGGGCAGGTATTAGTGTGTAAATATCTGGATGGCTTGAAGGAGGAAAGTGATGTGGTAAGGTTGCTACTTAGGCACTTTCCCTATAGGATCAAGGAGGCTGCTTGTATCCAGAATGTAAAGACAATATCACAAGTAGAAAATTTGTTAAGCACATTTGATGCACTAGGGAGAGGGGGTTATGAGGACAATTTCAATCGGAACCAGGGTAATAATAATAATAGACCTAATGAAGCCAGGCATCAAGAAGTTCAAGGGAACGGTGGCGAAGGGGCCAATGCTCAAAATAGAAATAATAATAATCAGCTAAATCAGAACAGAGGAAATGGCTATGGTAATCAGTATCAAGGGAGGAACAATGATTACAGGGGAAATCAAGGGAGAAACAATGATTTCAGGGGAAATCAAGGGAGAAATTATAATGACAATAATTACAACCAGAATAGGGGTCAAGGAAGAGGACAGCCTAGTGGTAGTAATATACAGCCAAACAATGACAACACAACTCAGAACAACCAGACCAGTGCAGTAGTAACTAGTACTACGGCCAGCTGTAGCGGTTCTTTAAACGCGAACCAGGCTGCGAAGTAAGGTCAGAATCTCAGTCTGTAGCATGCCCTGTCCATACAATTATACAGGAACCCTATGACCTAAATGTGAGAAATGAATTATTACATGAACTAAATGATGAAGGTATTATTCAGGAAGTGGTTAGTAAGAGCCCCATAGTTAAATTTAACGTGTCCGAGGCGTACACAGATGTTTTAATTGATAGTGGTTGTATGAAGAGTTGCATAAGTAGTGCATTTTATGATAAAATGAAAGGAACTGGAGTAAATTTTGAGGAGATGCCAATTAAAAGCACTTTTGTTATCACAGCTGTTGGGAAGAGGTCTAAAGTAATTTCTAAGCAAGTTTTAGTAGACATTAAAATTAATAATCATGTAGAGAAGCAGATTTGCCTTGTAATTCCAAATTTAGTATTCAGTGTTATCTTGGGTTCAGAGTGGCTAAGTAGAGTGTCTGGTAACTTATGTTATGATGTAGGGAGTTTGAAATTTAAATGGGGAGATTCTGAAGTAGAAGTAGCGTTCAATGACCATATTCAGAGGAGTAGTATTGTAGGTGTGATTTGTACTTTAAATGAGATATCGCCAGCCGTAGAGCGGGGTTCTCCATGTTTTGTGGGCAGTGTGATTACGAACGGAAGTCTAGAGGACTCGTTACGTGAGGCTGCATTTCAGGGAAATATAGAGGATTAACAGTGTGTTCGGCTCTATGATGTGTTATTGTGTAATAGGAGAGTTTTTGAGGATCGCATTGGTATGGCCAATTGCTATACACATTCATTGAACGTTATTGATAGGTCAGTATTCACAGGACATAGATATCCTGTACCTTTCGCTTATCAGAGTGCAGTTGAGGCACAAATTAATCAGATGCTTGAAGATGGGATTATTGAGCACTCTAACAGTCCATATGTTAATTCTTTGATCACGGTACCCAAGACCGACGGCACTGTTCGTATTTGTTTAGACGCTCGTTTGGTTAACAGTAGAATTAGTTCAGATCAGCTGAAATCTATGTCAATAGAGGAATTAATGCAAACATTTGAGGGGAAGAAGTATTTCACTTGTGTAGATTTGAGTTCCAGTTTTTGGCAAGTGCCACTTATGTACGAAGATAGACCATTTACAGCTTTTAGTCATAAATATAACCTTTATCAATTTTGTAGAACACCTTATGGGTTAAAGAGTAGTTCAGCAGCTTTAATTAGGGCTTTAAACATCGCATTAGGGGATGACACAGGAGAGTTTGTAACCATTTACATAGATGATATGGTAATTAGTTCACGCAGTTTTGAGGAGCATCTACGTCATTTAAATATAGTTTTTCAGAAGTTAGATCAGGCAGGGCTCACTTTGAAGCTGTCTAAGTCGTCATTCTGTCAGTCAGAGGTGACATTTTTAGGTCATAGAGTGTCGAGTAGAGGTGTAACACCAGAGGAAAGTAGGGTTAGCATGTGTGGACAGTAGCAACAGGGCATCGTTACAGACACTGAGAAATATGCTAGGTAGAGCAACGTGATGACGTTCATTTAAGGGAGCCATTTGCAAGGTTGGAAGCAGGTGACGCAGAAACATTTATAGTTTCCAAACGTATTGGCAAAACAGCATATGTGCTGGAGAATAGTGAGGGAAACAGATTATACGGGACGTATAATATACATAGTCTACGAAAATATGTGTCATAAAGTGAGTGTGTTTAGCTGGCGAGCCAGCCTATCAAATGAGTAAGTGTGGTATTTGGTGCGTGGGAGGATCTGGTCTTAAGGCAGGCGTATTAGAAGTCACACAGGGGGGTAGTATGTAAGTAAATGAGAGTTTTTAAGGTACAGGGAAATATGACGGGATTGTCGGATGCTGTTGAGCACTAAATTGTCTCGATGCACCAAGGCCATTTTGGCAGCGCTGATGGGTTCCCATTTATCTCCAAGAGATGGGGGAGCGCTTGAATAGGGCTTGTTAGCTTAAGGCGTCCACGAGATAAAAGATGGGCCATCAGAATGCGAGACAGTCCTTCATGAAACTCATACATATCAGCACACGTGATTTCTGTTTACGGCCTCGCCATGTAAGATTTGTAAGTGTGTAATTTAAGATAATCTGTACAATGGTATTATTTGTGTGAGGATAAATGGTCTGTGTTGAGAGCTAGTATTAAGTAGAATATGGTTAACGGGAACTTAACAAGACAGGGCGCTTACGGCACAGAAATATTTGGTGTTATATGTAATGCGCATTTACTGTTTTTTTTTCAGAAGTCAATATTAATTTAATCTACTTCAAAGAGAGATTAAGTATTATGGTCACGAGGCGCTGCCACAATAGTGTGATCGTGTGCTCAGTGATAAGTGGAATTAAATGTCACCATAAGGAGGGGACCTCCAGTGAAATTAGGAAGTTCTAGGGTGATATAAATATATCAGAACACCTTCAATGCGTGTGATATGACATCATAAATACATAGTGCTCACACATTAATTATGTCTATTTCTCCAACATAGAGAAATTTGAGAGGCGGAAATATCCGTGGAACACTATTCCATATGTAAAACATTGGACTGGTTGCAAAGTGCAATCCATTGTGACAACAAACTTTGACGCAAAGTGCGTGAAGAAAAAATATGAGTGTATATATCTGTAATTTAGGGTGATTTCATTTATGTAATATGTATTTTGGATGGGGATTATTAACGTGTCTGGGATAATCGGATAATGGACCGTCGTCACGGTAAATCATCCGATGATCCGAGGCGAATATGTAACGTGTTTTTCGAGGGGTTTTATGCAACTGGCATAAGTCAGTAGGAAGCCATTCTATATTTATTTACGCGGCAAATTGTTCAGCCAAGAGAATTTTCATGTTAATTTATTATTATTATTATTAATGTATTATAATTATTATTTAGGTATTTTCAGAGCATTTTATAAAAATTATTAGCATTCAGATAGGTTTTCTATGTCTTAGAAAACGCTATTCAGCAAATTATTACGAACGACGATATCATAGAAAATTATCTGATTACGGAATTTTACGGAGTTTTCGTCAGTTAGGGTATATCAAGAGAGATGACTCACTGGGAATTCGAGTACACGCTTAATCTTGTCGAGAAGCATGACGCAATCTTGGGTCGTAAGGTCTAGAAAAGACGAATTGTTGGAACGGAACCCTCCCGCCGAGTGTAATGACCCGGAGGAGGAGAAGATCGCGTGGTGGGGTACAGCCAATCAGCGGAGACGACGTAAGCTAGTTGGGACTGAAGAGTGGGGAGCCGGCGTGTGGTTATATCGTTCGACGCGCCGTGAAACTAGGACTATCTGTGAAATACTTGAGGTGTACGGTCGCAAGTGCGTGTCGCTCCGATGTTCAGTGGAGTTAGCGACGAACTTTTGTAAAACTTGGTTGTACGAGTGTTTGGGTCCGAGGTACGGACCATAGAATTATCTAATCTACCAGAATATCATCAAATTCCGACGGAGATGACGACGTCCAGGAGACTGTGGGAAGCTCACAACATCATCAAGAACGAGGGAAATGCTTTGGCAATTTCCAGAGGTAAGCGCCAATGACGCAGAAATACGCAATCTCTCATTTTCTTTGTTTTACATTTCATATTTCAGTAACTTCATAGCTTGGAAATAAGAGTAAAATCAATTTATCAGACTCCGTTTTCACGTAATTTTCTATCGGTAATATTCAAATCACAACGCTCCAATTTAAATTTTATACTTATTATTATTAATTTTGCTATACTTGTTTTATATAATAAATTCATTTCTTTTACAATGCAATCTTTGCTTTCAGTAGGTAGCATTAGATATAGACCAATTCCTTCTCCTGATACAATTGTTTGTTGGGTTAATGATCAAATCATACCACGATCTGAGTGAATAGAGTCTTGAAGGTGTTCTGCCAGAGCTAGACGTTGTTAAATACAAATTTAGATTTCAACATTGCGTTGAGGTCTTGGCGCCCATTAAAACAACATAGCTTAGGCAAAGGTAAACAGTTACATTTATCACCCAACAGTTAGGAGCTAGCAAAACGTTTCAAAGGGGTGAGGATTTTTTTCTTTCAGGACTAAATACGGTTTTGCATTCACTTTCACTTTGTCCGTGTTGTTGTTCTTCTTCATGTCCTTGCTCACTAACATTAAAGGTGGAGGAGGAGGAGGATTTTACCTGCCGTGTTGAATCTGTTTGAGTAAATTTTGAACTTGTTCAGGTTTTGGTTTGAGAGGTAGCAGCAGTAGCATCATAAGCATTTGGTTTGGACCTGATAGGATCAACCGATGATGGAGCATGTTTTATCATGGGCAAAGGATTCACGTTTTTTTTTTACTTTGTAATTCACGGAATTTATGTCGAATGGTATTTCGTGCCTCAATAATACGCTGCATGATTTGAACATGTATCTTGTATCCTATGGCGCTCGCCATGGTGAAGGTAAAGACACACTAACAGGAAATGACAAACCATAGGTCTTTTTAAACAGAAATAAATGATCAAAACCTAAGCGATAACGTCACTCACATCGTTCATTCTGTTTATTAATGGCCAAAAAGGCATGGGAATGATGGTTCCAACTTGAGGCTCACAATTGCGTGAAAGCAGTAAAGGACATATCTGGATTCACATGATCTTGAAAAATATGACAGAGATTTCTAGAGTCTTGGCGAAAGAGAACGATGAGATTGGCATTGTTACAAATCAACTGTTTGGGGATTTTAGAATAGGTCTGAGCCAGATAAAAACAATCCACTTGTTTATGGAGTCCCATACTAAAATACTCTTTAATAATGGCCTGTCGTTGAGTAGCAATATCATCAAAAATTATAATGGAATCTGGTTGTATGCGGTATGGTTGAATGACATCTTGAGGTGAGGTGAGGTAGTCCATGGCTTCTTTATTGAACGAAGTCATACTTTGTTCCAGATATACGTACAGAGGCTGGTACAAGGATTTGGCAAAAATATAAATATTTTGAAATCGTAGGCCATGAGGTGCGGTAATAATATTGAGCAAAACATTGGTCTTTCCACATCCTGAAGGCCCCACCTAGTTATATCGAACGGTAGATGGAAATAGGGTGCCATGACGTTTAGGTTCACACACGGTCAGTGATAGCTCTGAAACCAAATCAGAGACGGGCAAAGCATGGGGTTGTTTCATTAATTTCATAGCGACAACGACTGAGTTTATCCATATGTGTATAAGGTTTATATATATAGGCAATCGGTGAGTAGGACAGGTTAGTTAACGTCTATCGCCATGGACGTGTTTGGGCGAGCTCGTGTAACCATGGCCACGGCCGCCTCTTTGTCAAGACAGTCTCGAGAGGTGGCTACAAAAAGATATGTCGATCGCAAAGTGCGAAGTGTATCGAGACTAACCGCTGAGGGCTATTCAGCCAATCGTCATCGTATTATTGATGTGCAAGAGCCTTAAGACGACGATGACGTCTGCACAAAACGTTATGTGACCTATCAAACGAAAAGGCTTTATAAATTTGTCCCATCGGTATTTTTAGTGTAACTGCCAAATCAAAAAACTGGACAATGACAGAAACCATTCCCTCACGACCACCACCACTGGTGAATGATCGCCTTACCTATATGCCTGCTTCTGGTTTAAGACATTATCGACTACACTATGATGGTGTGATTCATATTAAATATGCGATGCCTGGTGAGAAACATTTACAAATAGAAATAAAGCGTGATAGGCTGTTGGTCCACAACCATCAAACAGTTTATTTAATCGTGTCAGAAACATACATTATAACTTACAAGATATAACTTCAAACCTAGTACTATAAGCATTAATCATTTTTGTTGGCAGGTAGCAATGCGATTAAGCTCTACACAAGTACAAATTTAATCAAATGTGGCTTGACCAATATGCAGCTAGTAAATGCTGGGGATCAATTATTCTTTCATCTCATGCTTACGATTGAGGAAAAGGAAGCTGGGAAAGCGGTAAATGATTTTCCGCTTTATATAGAAATGGAATAAACTGCTATGAAATAAGGTTCTCTACGTTAGTCGTTATCGTATGTTTGCTGTGAAAGGTTCACCAACTAGCACCATGGTGAAAAAAAGATATGCGGTGAACATGAAAAAAACAAAACTCAAAAAGAGAAAAAAGCCAGGTCGGAAACCGAGTCGAGCAAACTCTCACCCGGTGTTAAAACTAAAAAAACTAATATATATATATATATATATATATATATATATATATATATATATAGAGTGGCTATCGAAAAAGCATTACAGGCGGTGCGATTGTCTACAGCCCAGAAATCACACCATGTGTGTGTTTGAGTCTTCAGTCTTTTGACTAGTTTGATGCAGCGCTCCATGCCTCCCTGTCCTGAGCTAATCGTTTTACCTCTACATAGCTACCACACCCTACATCCGAGGCAATCTGTTTAACATATTCTAACCTTGGTCTACCCCTACAGTTCCTGTCCTCAACCCTTCCTTCCATAACTAAGCTTGCTATTCCTGGGTGTCTTAGTATGTGTCCTACTAACCTATCTCTTCTCTTCATTAGCAGTCGCCATAAACATCTCTCCTCTCCCACTCGCCTTAATACCGCTTCGTTTGTAACCCTATCTACCCATCTGATCTTCATCATTCTCCTGTAAAACCACATTTCAAATGCTTCAATTCTCCTATTTTCTGCTGCACCAATAGTCCAAGTTTCACTTCCATAGAGCGCCACGCTCCGGACTAAGGCTTTCAAAAATTACTTCCTAATACCTAAATCTATATTCGATGTCAACAGATTCCTTTTTTGTAGAAATGCTTTCCTTGCCTGAGCCAACCTACTTTTTATATACTCTTTGCTTCTTCTATCACTGGTTATTTTGCTTCCTAAGTAACAGAATCTCCTACTTCCTTCAGCTTTTCACCTGCCAATTTGATGTACATAGAGGTTTCTGATTTATTTCGGCTGCATTCCAGTATTTTTGTTTTACATTTATTAATTTTCATCATGTATTCTTTCCGTAAGACGGAGTCCATACCATTCAAATACTCATTCAGATCATCAGGCGTGTCGGCCAAGATGACGATGTCATCAGCAAATCTCAGAGTTGAAATTATTTCTCCTGGAATCTTCACTCCCACTTTAAATTTTTCTCCAATTTCCTGCATTGCTTGTTCGATGTAAATATTGAAAAGTAATGGTGATAAGTTTCAGCCTTGCCTTACACCTTTCTGAATACCAGCTTCGCTCTCATGTCCTTCAGCTCGAATGACTGTTGTCTGATTTCTGTATAGATTGTATATCACCCTCCTATCCCTGTATTTTATTCCAATAGATTTCCAAAGGTCAAACAATTTAGTCCAATCAACGCTATCAAAAGCCTTTTCTAAGTCTACAAATGCCATGAACGTTCTCTTATCTCTCCTTATTATACATTCCAAAATCAGCCTAAGACTTAGTACAGCTTCCCTTGTTCCTACATTTCTCCTGAAACCAAACTGGTCTTCACCCAACTCCGTTTCTATCTGGCTTCCAATCCTCTTGTAAATTATTTTAGACAGGATCTTTGAAGCATGAGTAATCAAGCTGATTGTACGGTAATCTTCACATCTGTCAGCTCCCACTTTCTTTGGTATAGGGATGATAACATTCGTCTTGAAATCAGGGGGTACCTCACCTGTCTCATAAATCCTACACACCAAGTGAAATAACCTGATCAGACCTTCATCTCCTATGCGGCGTAGCAACTCAATCGGTATATCATCTATGCCTGGTGCTTTGTTCCTGCTTAAGTCCTCCAATGCTCTATCAAATTCTGATCTCAATATTGAATCTCCTTTTGCATCCTCGTCAATTTCCTCCTCCTTTTCCATTACATGATTCTCTATCTCCTTTCCCTTATACAAACACTCTATGTAAGCTTTCCATCTTTCAACCTTTTCTTCCCTATCTGTTAGAGGCTTTCCATTTGTGTCCTTAATATTACAGCACTTAGTCTTCTTTTCCCCAAAAGTATTCTTAATCCTTCGATAAGCTGTGTCTACTTTTCCTAATTTCAGACAATTTTCTATACCTGCACATTTCTCTTTCAACCATTCTTCTTTCGCTTCCTTGCACTTCTTGTTAACCTCATTTCTCAGACGTCTGTATTCTGCTTTCCCCTTTTCATCTCTTACATTCTTGTGTTTCCACTTTCCATCCATCAATTCTATCATATCCTGAGTAATCCACGGTTTTTTACCTATTCTTCCTTTCCTACCAATGTGTTATATCGTGGGAGATACAAGATAAATAACATACACTTGTTAATATAACACAACGGTTTATTAAACACTAGTCGATACACAACGATACACAATGTGAACTAACTTGAGCGGAACTGTCGTCTACAGTCCGCGGGTGCATATATACATAGTAGCTGGAAAGTTCCAGAATTGAATGTTCCAGATTGGAATGTTCTGGGCATAGTGACTAGAATGTTCGTGTTAACTCAAGTAGCCTAAATACACAACACTGACTAGAATGTTCATGTTAACATAGCACTTTCTAGAATGTTCATGTAAATACACAACATTTCCTCCCTCTTTTAAATGGATGATTTGGGAATCAGGAGAGAATCTCAACGGTGGTCGGCGCTGGCGAGTACTCCTGCGGGGAATAAAAGGGGTTTGCGAAATAGGCGGTGCCCTGTCTACAGGTGTAGCTGGTGTGGCTGGTGGTGTTTGGGCTGTTGCTGGTGTCTCTGTGAAGCGAACTCGTCTCAGGCTCGGTTGCTCAATGGCTGTTTCTTGATCATTGGTTGAATCTCGATCGTTGGTCGATCCGTGATCGTTGTCCAAGTTGGTTTTGCCTTTGTTGGTGTCAGCAAACGATCTGATCAATGTGGCGCTTGAATCGTTTTCCCTGGTAGTTGATCTCGTAGTGAAGGTCACCAGTGCGTTTCACAATTGTTCCAGGGAGCCACTTGTCCAGCTTGATATTGCCAGACAGGAAGTAGACTTTCTATCCAGGTTCCAGAGTGCGGAATGTTGAGCTCATTTCAGCTCGTTGTTTTTCTGTAACCTTCGTGTGGACGTCATCAGGTCTGGTCAAGTTGAGTCTCGTGCGGAGATCTCGTCCCAAGAAAAGCTGGGCTGGAGATTGGCCAGTGGTGGAGTGTGGTGCCTTGCGGAATTGACGGAGGAACTCGTTCAGGTTGGCGCGGAGCGTTCCCTTAGTTGTCTTCATCGCATAGAGGGCGTCCTTCACCGTTTGAACATAACGTTCAGCTTGGCCATTGGTTGAGGGATGGTATGGCGCTGACAACTTGTGATATTTCACACCAATGTTTCTTAGGAAGGTCTTGAACTCGTCTGAGACGAATTGTCGGCCGTTGTCGGAGACGATAGTGACTGGCACGCCATACGCCGTGAACAGGTCATCCATGATGGAAATTGTTGCGGCTGATGTTGTTGATGTTATGGGTTTGACCTCGAGCCACTTGCTGTATGCGTCGACAACAATGAGCAGCATGGTGTCAGCCACTGGGCCCGCGTAGTCAATGTGGATCCGTTCCCATGGTGCCTTCGGGTATTCCCAGTGGTGATCTCGGAACTTGGATGGCGCATGCGCATGAGCTGCACACACGGCGCAAGCCTTGGCGAGAGACTCAATGTCGTTGTCGATTCCAGGCCAGAACACAATGGAACGTGCCATGCCTTTCATCTTGACTATCCCCAGGTGAGCCACGTGCAGGTCGTTGAGGATAGCGTCTCGCAGTGAAGGAGGGACAACAACTCGATGCTCGAACATCAGACAGTTTGCGGAGAGAGTGTACTTCGCTTCTGGTGCCTGGTAATGCTGGCGGGTGAGGTCTTGCCCTGCTTCGATGATCTGGACAATTTTGCCCAGATGTGGATCTTTCCTGGTGTCGCGTGCGATTGCTTCTGCCCTAACTGGTAGCTGTTGGATCTGATGGACTGCAAAAAAGTCAAAATCGTCAAAACTGTCCGTCTCTTCCTCCTGTGGAGGAAAGAAGTTCCTGATGAGGTTAACTATTGTTGGTAGGTGAGCTCGGGAGCAGTAGTCAGCGCTGGCGTTGGCTTTGGATGTCTTGAAGATGACGTCGTCGTCGAAGTGTGCTAGGTAATCGGCATAATTGGCCATGCGACTGATGCACAGGACAGGTAAAGGCTTGTCAGGGTGCAGGATCTGTGTGAAAGGCTTGTAATCAGTGATGAGAGTAAAGTGGCGAGCATAGAGATAATTAAAAAACTTCTGTACAGCCCAAACAATGGCCAGTGCTTCCTTATCGATCTGAGGGTACCTTTGTTCCGTTGCTGTCATTATTCGACTGGCGTAAGCAATTGGACGTTCTGGCCCGTTGCTGAGCCGGTGTGACAATACTGCACCCAGGCCGGTCTTGCTGAAGTCCGTGGCCAACAGGAGTGGTAACGCTGGGTCATACTGCACGAGTACCTGGGGCGAGGTTAGGGCGTTCTTGATGTCTTTGTATGCCCTGTCGCCTTCTGGTGTCCAGATGAGAGGGTCCTTGAGCAGCATGTCTCTGAGTGGTCTGTCTCTGGTGGACAAATCGGGGATAAACGAACTGTAGTAGGTTGCTTTACCAAGAAACAGTTGGAGTTCTTCTGGTGTAGTTGGTTTCGGTGCATCACGTACAGCTCGGATGTGTGCATCCAACTTGTGGATGCCTGACGCATCGATTTTGTGGCCAAGGCCTTCCAGAGAAGTTTGAGCGAAAACGCATTTGGCTCGGTTGAGCTTGAGGTTGTGTTGCCGAAACCGTTCCAGAGTGGTGCTGAGGGCCTGCATCAGATTTTCAAAGCTATCAGCAAAAACTATACTGGCATTGAAAAAACTTACGACGTTTGGGAGACCATGCAGGACTGTGTCCATTCGCCGCTGCCAGATAGCGGGGATGTTAGCTGCTCCATATACTGCTCGCGTTGGGCGGATCAGACCGTGAGTTGGCGTGTTAAGCGTGAGAGCATGGCTGAACTCATCGTCGACCTCGAGATGAGTGTACGCGTCGGAGATATCCAGATGGCAGAAGAGAGTGGCGCCGTGCATTCGGTTGAACAGATGTTCCACCTTGGGAATCGGATATTCATCGATGATGATCCGCGGGTTGAGAGTAGGCTTGTAGTTGCCTGTGATCCTCAGTTTGCCGTTCTTCTTGGCGACGACGTGCGTTGTCGATGTCCACTCAGAGTAGTCCACTCTTTTGTAGAAGCCAGATGCAATTTTCTTGTCGATTTCCTTGGCATAGGCATCGCGGAGGGCAACTGGTACGTCTCGAGCTCTGGCGAAAACAGGTGTGGCTCCAGCCTTCAGGTGCATCTTCGCTGGGGGACCTGAGATCTTCCCGGGGGTGTCGCTGAACACATCCTGGTAGCGAGATTGAATGTTGTCGAGCTGCTTGTGTTGTTCCAAGGTCAGAGCCTGCTTGTCTGAGAGCTTGTGGATTGGGTCGGGTTTTGCGAAGAGGTGACCAAAGTCGATCTCCCGTACAAACTCTGAAATCCACTCTCGGCCAAGAGCGATTCGACTTCATCGTCACCCACGTAGAGATTCAGGTTCCTGGTTGTGGTTCCGATGGTGGTGCACACTGACGTTTTGCCAATGCATTTAATTGGATGGCCAGTGTAACTGACGAAGTTACGATCGTTTCTCTGCAACACAAAACCTGGTTTGATCATACTTAGCTTTGATTTGCTCATGGTTGAGCAGGGGGCGCCGGTGTCGAGTTCCATTTTGACGGTGGTTCCCTCTATGTTGACATCAACCAGTGGCTTAGGTGCTGCGTTGACCGATCCGATGACCTCGATTTTGCTGGGGAAGTCCACAACGTCGAGGTTTTCTGCTGGAAGCTCTTCTTCGGCCACATGGTTTGTTGTTCGATGTTTCCTCGATTTCGATCGGCAAACTTTTGTGATGTGACCTTTCTTGCCACACTTCAGGCACTCTGCGTTCAGGAACCTACACTGACTACGAGGGTGAGCTTCACCGCACCCTGCACATGTTGATTGGTTGTCCTGGGATGCACTCTGGTTTGCCTGGTGTGGCCATTGGTGCTGTCTGGTTAGGTTGTAAGACCCTTGACTTCGATGAGCTGACTTTCTGCGTGGCGGTTGCTGGGTGATGTTGTTCCTGGACAGAGGCTCCTCGTATCCAATCCGATTTGTTGATTCAGACTTAGCGGCAGCTGTTTTGACCTCGTCGGTGGTAATGCGAGTAGCTTCGAGAGCGTGCGCGATTTCATATGCTCCGGTGAAGTTCTCTGGTTGTTTTGCAATAATCTCGTCGCACATTTCTCGTGATTCCAAACCTGCGAGCATTTGTTCAATTTACATGCGATCAAGAAATGTGCCATACTCACAAAACGTTGCAGCCTGCCGCAGTCTTAAGGTGAAGCTAGCGATGGTTTCTCCTTGCTTCTGCATTACACTGCGAAATTTGATGCTCTCAGCAAACTTGTTGCGTGTGGCGTCAAAGTAGCCTTTCAGTTTAGATTGAATCTCGTTGTATGACAGAGATTCCGGATCATTAGGACTCACCAGGATCTTCAGGGCATCATTGAGTTCAGATCCCATGTAAACCCGTGCAAAATGTGCGTGTTGATCCGCGGGTACCTTGCTCAAGTTGAGCGCCCAGGTAAAGCGAGTGAAATAGTCGGCTACTGTCGTCCCGTCGGTTGTACGATACGGTTGCATTGTGAATTGTGGCGGTCGAGGCTGTGATGATGACGTTGTTGAACTTGTCTGTCGGATAGCGTCGGCGATGATTGCCGAGAATTGTGGAGTTGCTCAGAGGTTAAGTCCGGCATGGTGAAGATGAGTGGAGAACAGTATATCTAACACGCACTTGCGATGAACTTAGTTCGGTGCAAACACTTGCGTTGAGTTTAAAAAGTTCACTCGGTTTAGTTTCCAACACGCACTGCGATGAACGTCGTTCGGTGCAACACTTGCGTTGAGGTTAGAAAGCCACTCGGTTTCACAACGTTATTTATCTTATCCCACTTCTGGCACCATGTTATATCGTGGGAAATACAAGATAAATAACATACACATGTTAATATAACACAACGGTTTATTAAACACTAGTCGATACACAACGATACACAATGTGAACTAACTTGAGCGGAACTGTCGTCTACAGTCCGCGGGTGCATATATACATAGTAGCTGGAAAGTTCCAGAATCGAATGTTCCAGATTGGAATGTTCTGGGCATAGTAACTAGAATGTTCGTGTTAACTCAAGTAGCCTAAATACACAACACTGACTAGAATGTTCATGTTAACATAGCACTTTATAGACTGTTCATGTAAATACACAACACAATGTTTTCTTCTGCGGATTTTGTTATTTCATTCTTCAAAAGTGCCCATTCGTCTGCAATTGAAGTTTGTTTAGGGATTTTAATTAGTCCTTCCTTTATACTCTTCCTGAATCTTTTGTTTACTCCTTCACTTTCAGTCTGTCTATTGCCCACCTCTTTGACTTTTGACTTTTCTTCAGTTTCTTCAACTTTAATCTGCATTTCATAATAACCAGATTGTGGTCAGAGTTTATGTCAGCTCCAGGATATGTTTTACAATCCAATATCTGGTTTCGAAACCTCTGCTTGACCATAATGAAGTCGATTTTGTAACGCCCTGTATCTCCTGGTCTCATCCATGTTTATATTCTTCTATTGTGGTTAATGAATAGGGTGTTAGCAATGACCAACTCATGCTCGGTGCAGAATTCCATCAATCTGCTTCCTGGATCATTCCCTTCACCTAATCCGAAATCTCCTACTATCTTCCCTTCTCTCCCTTTTCCTACCACAGCATTCCAATCACCCATTACTATAACATTTTCATCACCCTTGATATACCTCAGAATTTCATCTATTTCTTCGTAGACCTTTTCAACATCTTCATCATCAGCTTGACTGGTGGGCATATAGACTTGTACCACTGTGGTGCACGTAGGTTTAGTATTGATTTTTGCTACAATAATCCGTTTACTATATTGCTCATAATATTCCACCCGCTGTCCAAGTTTCCTACTCAATATGAGGCCAACCCCTGCTTGGCCATTGTTTGATTTAGTGCTAATCACACCATAATGCATCGATAAAAAAAGAAAGAAAGAAAGAAAGAAAGAAAGAAAGAAAGAAAGAAAGAAAGAAAGAACGTGGGCGAGTCATTCCAGTTGCTTAGCGTGTTTTTTTCGGCTTTATTTCCGGTGTTGGCAGCTTTGGGCTCGCTTTTGGGTGGTGCCACTGCCGTGGCGAAAACCATAAAAGCCGTGGAGCAAGGCAAGCAACAACTCAAAGAAAGCGAGCGACACAATAAAACGTTAGAAGCCAGTGCTATGAGGGCTAGAAACGGCAATCCTTTAAAGCCAGTCTTTTATCTTTTTTATTTTATTTGTGTTTACATTTTTTATGTAAGAGGTCGCGTTAAGCCAGCAGTTTCATCATTATGAATGTCAACGCCAAGACCTTTACCGTGCACAGCCGCGGACCTGAAGTGTCCCTATATTTCTTTCCCTCCATCGTCGAAGAAAAAAAATGTCCATCTTTGATAAGCGCTTAAGGCAACTGCCTCGTCATGCCATGACCCAAGAACAAGTGGAAAGCTAAGCCAAACAACTAAAGATTTCTCATTTTAGGTGTATTTATCAAGGGCGGCTGGCTCTAACGGGCCAGTGGGCCAGGGCCCTCCTTACCATTAACCTACATTAGTAATAATCTATATATTTAAAACACTAAGGCGATTTTTGTTACATCGAGAATGAGATAACGTCTCAACCGATTGACTTCGTAATGCATTCTAACGAGAGCTCTTGGCATGTAGATTTGCAGAGTGTCTTTAAAATAAACAAATATGTTACAGAATATTTTTAAATTAATAAACAAAAATTCAGAAATCGTGCCTATCACGCATGCGCACAATCGCCTTGCCTTATGACAGTCATGGCGGTTACAAGTCCATCGCGTTTTAATTTCATGTTTATGTATAAGAATTATAATGGAAGGGAACATTGCTTATTACGTTTTCATGACATACACTGGAATTACCAGACAGAAAATGCTGAAAAACGTAAACTGACATCAAATTTTGAGTGTGCTTGATGTTTAACTCCCTTAATATTGCGCGTCGTTAGCAGTCGCTCGGTAGCTCAGGTGGTTACGCCGTACTCTCATAATTTATGCATCACCCAATGTAAGGGGTTCGAATCCCCCCTCCGGCATGTTTTTTTATTTCCGTATTTTCCTTTCTTGCAATTGCTATTATATTGCCAAAACATATTTAACTCTTGGCATTCCCATATGTTACAGAATATTTTTAAATTAATAAACAAAAATTCAGAAATCTTGCCTATCACGCATGCGCACAATCGCCTTGCCTTATGACAGTCATGGCGGTTACAAGTCCATCGCGTTTTAATTTCATGTTTATGTATAAGAATTATAATGGAAGGGAACATTGCTTATTACGTTTTCATGACATACACTGGAATTACCAGACAGAAAATGCTGAAAATCGTAAACTGACATCAAATTTTGAGTGTGCTTGATGTTTAACTCCCTTAATATTGCGCATCATTACCAGTCGTTCGGTAGCTGAGGTGGTTACGCCGTACTGTCTTAATTTATGCATCACCGAATGTAAGGGGTTCGAATCCCCCATCCGGCATGTTTTTTTATTTCCGTATTTTCCTTTCTTGCAATTGCTATTATATTACCAAAACATATTTAACTCTTGGCATTCCCGTAACTAAGGAATTCTACGTTCCAATCTCAATTTAACTTAAAACGCTATGGTAATTTCATTGAAAAGCTTTATAAGTTCCAACATTCGACAGATTACATTTGCAATAACGGTAGCCTATTTATCTTTATTGCTACAGAAGTTTTGGCATATTTTTGCACATGGGATAACTGTGAATCAAGGATTGTACGAATTCCAACACATTACGAAGAATATATGCAGTGAATCCACCCGAGTGTCTTCAAATCGAGCCATGTGCTACGTAACTCATTTGTTTTCCTCAGTTCTTTCTTTGCCTTATAAACATACAAGGCATGTCCAAAATGTTGTTACATGAAATTCCACTAATGAATTGTACCTTTACCAGTTATACGGCAATAATACAGTAGGCCTACGTTGAAATTCTGATACCGGTATTACAAAATGTAGGCCTACTTTTGATTAGATTGTTATCCAAATTAACTTCTATATTTCAGTAGCAGATGCCGCTGCAGTTGAATGTATGAACCGCCATTTGTATTGTGTTTCCGATCTTTCTGTTATATAGTCTTTGGTGGTCTGTTATAGTCTTTGGTGGTGAGTCGTTTTCTGTCGAGAATACATATCGCCAAGGTACTTAGAATACTCAATAGGTAAGCCATTCCGGGGTATGCGCTGTCATTGGTCAGCGCTCAGTGACGCAGTCAGGCAGCCAGAACGCTCTCTATCGTTAGATTACCCACAGAAATGTGAATACTGTTTCGCTCTTCCTTTCCTTATGTCCGCATTAAAGGACAACACCGATGGACTCTATTGTATTTTAAATCTTTTTACTTTCGATAGAAAGACATTGAATAACAATCAGGCAGGTAAACTGGCAATAAACTATGTTATATTTGCTGCCAGCCTTGCAGTAAACTTTGATTAGGCATGTTCAATATGTAACGGATTGGCTGCCTACGGCTGTCAGCTTGGGAGTCCTACACCAGGGCTCTACGGAAACCACACATAATTATAATTATTATTTTAACTAAACAATATTATAATAATATTATAAATGCGCTTCTTTTACCCTTTCAATACGTACACCTCAACAAAAGATTATCAGAGATATTCCGTACCCTGGTGTTTCGTAATTATTTTAATTCATAGAGACCTCCGTGTGAAGCAGCTAGCATTCTTAGCTGTCGCTCTGGAGGTCCGGGTTCGATTCCCAGCTATGACAAGAAATTTAATTCTGGTATGTGGGCTGCAACGGGATCCACTGAGCCTCGTGAGGCAAAACTGTGAAGAGAAGGGATCGGTTACCACCTCAGCCATCCTGGAAATGGTTTTCCATGGTTTCTCACGTCTACTTCAGGCCGCGGCCGCCTCCTTCCCAATCCTCACCTGAATTACAAATCCATGGACTATATCAGACACCACAATAAAACAGATTATCAGACAAATTTTGCAAACACCTTAGTACACGGGGCTAAATGACCACGATGCCAAAGTCTTTCAAATGAATAAATTGTAGGCCTAATTGTCTATGTAACTGTACCAATTTTTGTGTATTGACAAGTCTGGCCTAAATCATTTCTATTATCATGTACTGTTTTACCGTATGTCATGTAATTATCTGTTTAATTGTTGGACTGTGAATAATGTTTACATTTTTCCATGCTTCTCGTACAAACAGTACTGGGCTAATATTTATGCAAGCAATCCGTTTCATTCCAAACTTTTACTAAACAGACGTTAATCAAAAAAGACTGACAACTTACGTTATAACGTGGCTGAACGTCTAAACCTTCAGTCCTGAAGATGATGCCATCCAGAGCAGGTCCCTCCTTGCTGAATTTTCCTTCATTATTTCCAACTTCGACGCTTTGTTCAAGTGCCTTATGCGAATAAAAGTCCTTGTTAGCACATACAAGGCAATAATTTTCCTGTTAACTTCAGGGAATTTAGTCTGTATGATAGATGTTAGGGTTTTCATCACCTTGTTGGACTTAGAATATTGTTGCCCGTGGAAGGAAGCGAAAATTACTTCAAACTGCGTTGTTGCAATCATCCATTCTGGTGTTGGAGAAGTGAGCCCTCCTTTAGAAATGATAGTGATCCAGTCGTGTTCAGCAGTTAGTTTTTCAACAATAAGACATTTTTCAGCAACATTTCCTAAAGAGCTGTCAATATTTTTGCATTTGAAAGCAATAAAACCTGCGATGTATCTTAAGGCATCGTGAGTCACATCCTCATTGCGGCATGTTGAATTGCCATGGTCGAGGTTGATATCTTGAAGCAACTGTTCTTCACTTCCATCGCCTGAATACTCACGAAGTACATGGGATGAGGTGCCTATCACTGAGATGCACAGTTCACTTGAGAGGAACTTCTTGAATTCTTCTGCTGTTTCTTCTACTCTGCAGTCAGAAGAGGAACCTGGTTGACTTGCATCCTCAGCAACAGAGACATCACCGGACAAGGCATCTCGTTCGCATTCCCTGTTAATATTAGGTCTAGGAGGCGCATTCGGTTCTTTACTTCGAAAGGTGTAGGGTTGTTATAGAATACACCAAGGCCGCGAAGACGAGACAAGAAATTTTCGAGGCAAACTTGGTTTAGTCTTGAGGTCAAAATATAGGGGACACCAATGCTTTTGAGATCTATAAAAAGTCCAAAAAGAGAGTTTATTGACATTAATAACCCTTTCTGAAATGGGAGAAGGTCGCTTCTCGTCCATACACGCATGCCTGAACAAATGTCTAGGAACCTTCTTAAGGTGGCTTATGTGATTCAGTCCATAACCACTTCTAAGGTGAGCCTTCTCATCCTTGGGGAATCTAGAATTTAGTACATCAAATACATCGATAATTAATTCAATAATTCCTTCGTGATCTTGGTTTAGAATGTACTTCACAGCTTGGGCAGTGCGGCGGGAAAAGAGCTGTGCAGCCATTCTTACATTTTGGCGAGCACGTCCACTAACAGTCAGGTGGGCTTGAGAAATATGGTGTGTGATTGTTAGATCACCTCTATAATGTTCCAGGAGATCTTCTATCAATTTTTTCGTGACAGTTGTTCCATCGGGTAGAGTAATTCCTTTATCTAGGAAGTGATTTCGGAGAAGTTTTAACAAGCGAGGGACGTCACAAAAAACAACACTTTCTTATTACTGCCTACAGGGTTGTAGAAATACGTCTTGCTAGAGGATACCCCCAGTTCTTTCCACACCTTCGCATTTTTACCCCTCATATCACAAGTGACAGCCACAACACGCACTCCAGCTCCTTCTACCTCCAGGATTATGGATTGTAACAGTGTGCTTGTCATCGTGGCATGAAAGTCATAGTACACAGGTTGTTTCCATGGCGAAAATAAGCTGCGAATCATCGCCACCTGAACGTTCTTATGAGGCTCAAGTATCACATCATCAGATGAATCGTAACTCACGCGACCGTCGATGTTCATTTCATCGAAACTTAGAACAGGCAGTGCTTCGAAAGGTTTGAAAGTTTCCGACTTAGCTTTAATTAAACTAAGAACTTCGGTTAAAATGCCCAGTCTACACTTGAACTGTCTTGCCCATTTTTGGAGAGTTGAGCGGCAAGGCAAGGGGTACTTCCTTTTCCTCAAGTATGCATACGCCTTGGGAAAAAGAGCTCTTAAAGTGAGGGCATTCTCGATGTTTCTAGGACCCCATCTAACGCGTTTTTCCATTCTTAGTAAGCAGCGAATTTGGCCAGATGTAAAGAATTGTAACAAAATATATTTTACCTCTTTGTCTATCACTTGCTTTATGTTCCAATGTGATCTTCTGTTGGATATCACATGTCCTTTAGGTTTAACTTTCTTGAAAGCAGCATTTTTCTGCACCAGGATAGCATTCTTTTTCACCAGGGCAGCATTTTTCCTCTTTAAGAACTCTATTTCTTTCCGTAATTATTTAATTTCTTGCTCTTTCATTAATATGACAGAGTCGGTGATTACGTCTGTGTTGGTTTCCTTATCAAGTTTTCTTTTATTTTGGGATGACTAATACAATGTTGTTAAAACCCTCTTCCGTACTGACCTTGTGTCACAGCGGAGTTTCCGGTCTGTTACAACCTATAGAGGGAAAGAACTTTAGAACAACACTTCATGCAAGATATATACTCATGAATTGACAGCTTAATCAATGACGCTCTTATTTAAAGGTGATTTTCTTCAATGCACTAACGCTAACAATACTCACATCTGAAAGTTCATTACAACAGAGCCGCACCTAATATATTGTATTTCCCCGTCTCTAGAGAACAATAGGGTAAAGGAATGTCAAGACCCTACTCCTACTGCACAAATGTGAAGTTGCACTACCACTGTGTCTGTAACTTCAATTCGCAGGTTAATTATAAAAAGTATTGCCATTTTAAAACTCTCAAACATGCTCAACGATGTAGGCCTAATAAAAATGCATAATATAGAAGTAACGAACAATGCAACTGTAATACAGACGGTGTTTAACATCAATAATAAATTATATCGAACCTTATCTCCAATATTGCTGGCCCCTGCTACAGGACATTCAATTTTATTTCCATACCAGTTGGGTATTTTTTGAGATGGAACAGCGTCTGATATCAGTATGTTCCTTAAAGGGAGACCCAATAGTTCATTTTTCAATTCCCGCTCGTAGTCCTCGGGAAGGAAATGAACTGAACATATTCGTGCATTGAGCACTTCATAAAGAAGTCCGCTCGCTTGCACCGCGGTACCCACTTACGTTGAAATTCCAGGTTTTTTGGGAAACGATGGTAAACTACGTTTTGAGAGTCTTGTAAGCAATATTATTGCATTGTGCAACGGCACAATTAGATTTATTTTTACTCATTTCACCATAAACGCAAGTAAAATAATGCGGAAATTAAATAAAGTATGACCAGGTACTGTAACTTTTCCACTAAATACGTTTTGTACACTATAAACAATACCAATACCGCTCATAAACAGACAATGATTACATAGGGACTGCCGCGCGTGGAGACTAGATGCCTGCCCAGTGACGTAGATGATCGCTGGCTGGCTGTATGGCGGGAAGCCGGAATACACCTACCTGACATATCGCAGCTTCTACGAATTGTTAAACCTTTCATTGTATATACCATAACTACGGCATACTAGAAAGTGACTACGCAGAATTACTGGGCCGGTTTGTCTCGATAATTCATTGCCAGCTTTAAGAGTGGGCTTCCCTGTGTAAATACGACTCTTGACACGTACAGGAAATATAATTGTAAAACTGGCTCCATTATTAAGGTGACTGGCGAAGTGGTTCTATGCTCCTCTTCATAATTTACTGTCATGGATATCCGAAGAATTGTACCAATAACAGGTGACGGAAATTGCTTATTTAGAGCAGTTTCGTACTGTTTGTATCGAAACGAAGAACGTCATAGCGAGTTGCGTTTGCAAACTGTTACAAAAATTGTTGCTGACTGGAATATTTATAAGGATTTTATTATTGGCGATGAGTCTTATCGCCTTCCCCTCAACAACCAACTTGAGTATGAAAATCTTATGTCTCTGAACGGTGAATATGCTGGTCATGTTGAACTCCATGGTATAAGCCAATTGTTTAATGATTATTTGTTTAGAGTGCATAACGATGTGACTAACCACGTTGTAGATTATGGCAATGGAAGTGTTATTTGTCATTTATTGTTTAGCGGCTCCGTTGATGCAGGACACTATAGTGTGATCGAATACGACATTAATTTGGGGATAAATCCTACTGTAAATAGACGCATTCGACGAAAAAAGAACATTAACCGGTCGTGTGGAAACTACAAATAGACGCAAAACAATGAGAAATCGGAGAAAAGGCGAAACCACTTTTAATATAAAATATAAATCTGCCATTTCAGAAACAATGCCAGATATTATGCCGTACAGCGTTGGGTCCTTGACAAACGAATATAAACATTGTTCTGCATTGTTCTTCTCTTGCGAAAAAACTACGCTTGGTTACTTCAGCCTTTGCTGTTGCAATGGTAAAATTAATCTGCCGGAATATAAAATACTTGACAGGCTTAAACCATTTTTCACTGGAAATGATGATACCTCAAGGAACTTCAGAGAGAATATTCAGAGAATATTCGGCAGTACAACAATTCTATGTACTTCGTTTCCTTTGGTGCCAATGTTACCGTACCACCGGAACACGGTCCATATTGTTTTAAAATTTCAGGAATTGTACATCATCGCATTTCTTCCATATATTCCAAAAATATAAGCGACAGTTGTTACGGCCAATTGTATGTATTAGACTGCTCAGAAGCTAATCAAATCAGTTTAGCAAATCGAGCGAATTCTTGCATCAGGGAGGGTACACTCCATATTCTAAATAATATTTTGCAAGAGCATAACCCTTACATTCAACTGTATAAGACAATGCATTCAAAAATATGCGAAGAAAATGAACTGGCTTTAAGAGAAAAACGTCAACCGTTAGATTTGGTCATGCGCTTTTACCATGAACCTCAAGAAGATCCTAGACGTTACAATAACCCAGCTTCCTCAGAGATTGCAGCTATTTTTGAAACAACTGACGGCGCTCCGGCTTCACACCGCCACATAGCCGTATTTTCTAATCAGGGAGTTTTAAAGGAAATTGATGTTGACAGCATGCATTGTGATCCATTAACTTACGTTTTAATCTGGCCTTGCGGAGAAACAGGGTGGCATATTTCACTGCCAACAGGAGGGGAACCGTAAGACGAACGTTAGGCAAAATATGACAATGCGTGAATATATTTTGTATAGGCTGTCGATTCGAGGTTGTCCTCCCGCAGGAGGTTTCAACCCTTTACTTAATGCAGGTAAACTTACCCAACAATTAATAGTTGACTATTATTGTCGAATAGAAGGAGATAGACTAAAATATATTCGCAATCAACAAACGAAATTGCGTGTCGATACCTACGTTGGTCTTGCTGATGCTTTACACTTTAGAGCTGAAAATGAAAGTTTAAGAGCTGGTCGCATAGTTATTTTGCCTTCTACTTTTATTGGTAGTCCCCGAAATGTGTTGCAAAATTATCAGGATGCAATGGCAATTGTGAGAAAATTTGGCAAGCCAGACCTCTTCATAACTTTCACTTGCAACCCTTCATGGCCTGAAATTACTACTAGCCTCCAACCTTATGAAAATGCAAACAATAGACCTGATGTCGTTGTTCGCGTTTTTCATGTGAAAGTGAAGGAACTCTTGCGTTTAATAAATCAAAAGCAAATTTTTGGCGAGGTACAAACTTTCTTATACACGGTTGAGTTCCAGAAGCGAGGTTTACCTCATATACACTTACTGGTTTGTCTTCGAGATAGTTGTAAATTACGAGAAATCTATGATATTGATATGACAGTTTCTGCAGAAATACCAGATCCTTCCAATACAACATTGTACAACTTAGTAAAGACACACATGGTACATGGACCTTGCGGCCTTCTGAATCCCAATTCAATTTGCATGAAGGATGGAAGATGTAAGAAGGGTTTTCCAAAAGACTTTGTGCCAGAAACTAAAGAGAATGTGAACGGCTATCCACTTTACCGTAGGCGACAGAATGGAAGATCATATACTAAACGAGTACAAGGCACCAATGTTGAAATCGACAATCGCTTCATTGTTCCATACAATCGATACCTATTGATGTACTTTCAGGCCCATATTAACGTCGAAATCTGTGCAAGTGTACACAGCATCAAATACATACATAAATATGTTTATAAGGGGCATGATTGCGCTAACTTGAAAATCACGGCAAACGATGGAATGCTACATCATGACGAAGTTTCTATGTATTTGAATGCTATATATGTTGGGTCAAGTGAGGCTGCATACAGGATTTTTGGTTACAACATGCACGAACAGTCCCACATTGTTGCCCGGTTACCTGTCCATTTACCAGACCAACAAGATGTATTTTTTCATGCCGATGATGCTCCCAAAGCATTAATACGGGCTCAGTTAAAAAGTACACAACTCACTGCATGGTTTCAGCTGAACCAAAATCCAACAACTAGGAGTGCATATATTTATCCTGAAACACCCGTTCATTATGTATGGGATAAATGCAAATGCATTTGGAAAAAACGACTTAGATTCGAAAATGTAATAGGTCGGATGTACAATGTTTCTCCATCTGAATCAGAAAGATACCATCTGCGCTTACTTTTACTTCACATAGTAGGTGCCACAAGCTTTGAGGATCTCCGAACATACCAAGGTGTTACCTGCCCAACATATAAGGATATGGCAATTAAACTTGGTTTGCTTATCGATGATTCAGAATGGCAACGCTGTTTGATGGAAGCATCGGTTTTCCAAATGCCCTTTCAACTGAGACAGTTATTCGCCTACATATGCATATTTCATCAACCTTGCAATGCCAGTCACTTATGGGACATGCACAAAAACTCTCTCTGTGAAGATTATTTAAAGTCTGAAGATGAAAATACAGCTTATCAACTATCTCTCAGAGATATTAATAAAACTCTGCAATTGCATGGTTTCTCTCTGCCAACATTTAACTTGCCTGTTGGTACTGACACACACTCAAACGATCAAACTACTAATGAGCCAGTGTTCCCTTTTGATTTGGCTGACCTGATGTCCTTAGCAAACCAGGAACAACTTTCAATTATTAATGAAATCACTAGCGTTCTTCAAAATAACAACACAACTGTCACGAACGCATTCTTTATTGACGGTGCTGGGGGCACAGGAAAAACATTTATTTACCGATGCTTAATACAAAAGTTCTGGAGTTTAGGGCTTCATGTTATATCAGTAGCATGGACCGGAATAGCCGCTGTTTTGCTACCCAACGGTCGAACAGTACACAGTACATTCAAAATTCCTCTAAATTTAAATGAGAGTTCAGTGTCTGGATTAAAATTAAATTCCAAAGCAGCTGACGATATTCGATTAGCACGGCTCATAATATGGGATGAAGCCCCAATGGCAAATATTCATTCATTAATGTGTGTGAATCGTCTTCTAAAAGATATTATGGGTAATGACATTCCATTTGGTGGGAAAATTACTGTTCTTGGAGGAGACTTTAGGCTGGTTTTGCCTGTTGTTCCACACGCTTCTCGCCAAACAATTATTCAAAACTGTATTAAATACTCTCCTCTCTGGCTCTTCTTCAAAATACGCTGCTTATATAAAAACATGCGGTTGAAACCAGAAGAAATTGAATTTTCTGATTTTTTGTTACAAATTGGTAACGGTGACTACCCCTCTGTAGATGGCGAGGAATCAAATGTTATTGAACTACCACCCAGAATTTTAGCGCATGATGACATCGTGACTGAGATTTACGGCGAAACATTCATTTCTACGAAAGATATAATCAATTTCTCGAAAGTATGCATTCTAACACCAAAAAATGAACACTGTAATGAAATTAATTTGAAAGTCATCGAACTTATACCCGGTAGTTCAAAAACATACACCAGCGTTAACAGATTAATTACTGAAGATGAAAGCCAGCTACTTCAATTTCCTACAGAATTCTTGAATTCCTTGGAATTAAGTGGTTTGCCTCCACATATTCTTACTCTAAAAGTTGGAGCCATAGTTATGCTCCTCAGAAATCTGAACGTTTCCCAAGGGCTCCTGAACGGAACCAGATTATTTGTAAAGAATATGTATGAAAATTGCTTGGATTTGGAAATAATCAGCGGAGATAAAATTGGGCAGAGAGCTCTAATCCCTCAAGTTGATTTAACACCATCCGACAAAACCCTTCCATTTTCTTTTAAGAGACGTCAATTTCCAATTCGCTTGGCATTCTGTATCACAATTAATAAAGCTCAAGGGGAAACTCTCGAACGTGTAGGTCTCTATTTACCTCAGCAAGTTTTCAGTCATGGCCAGTTATATGTTGCAATGTCAAGAGTGCGATCTTTCGACGCCCTTAAAGTTTCAATAGTGGCAAAAAGTAGTCGTACAAAGAATGTCGTATATAAGGAAATCCTTCGGTAATTATTTTACCATTGACCATCATGTTTCGACTTCGTAAAGCACTCTGACAAAAGCTCTTGGCCTGTAGATTTGCAGAGTGTCTTTAAGAGAGAAAAAGAAAATGTTACCGACCTGTGTTATTGTGATGGTTGTATTAATGCGTGTATCTGTAATTAACGTGAGAATTAGGAAGGAGAACGCCGAGGCCTTACGTAAGGAACCATCCCGGTATTTGCCTGGAGTGGAAGTGGGAAACCGAAGAGAAACACATCCAAGATAGTTAAGGTTGGAATCGATCCTACCTCTCCTCAGTTTTACCTCACGAGGCTGAGTGCGTCCCGTTCCAGCCCTCAGGCCAGAATTAAATTTCTTGGCAGAGCAGGGAAATGAATCCGGATCTCTGGGGCGATGGCCAAGAATATACTTAATAGTGGGCTTCCCTATGTTAATGCGTCTTTCGACATGCACTGGACATATAATTCTAAAACTGCCTCCTTTACGGTGGCTGGCAAAGAGTCAGTGCTCATCCTGTAATTGGTGAAGAGATTCTATGCTTCCCTGCATAGTTTGCTGTTAAAGAAACCCAATGGATTGAACCTATAACAGGCGATAGAAATTGCTTATTTCGAGAAGTTTCGTGCTGTTTATATCAAAATGAAGAACATCGCCCTGAGCTTCATTTGCAAACTATTGCAAACATTGTTGCTGACAAGGATAATTTTAAGGATTTTATTATTGGCGATCAGCCTCATCGCGTTCTCCTCAGCAACCAACTTAGTATGAAAGTCTCTGAACGGTGAATAAACTGATCATGTTGAACTTCATTGTATAAGCCAATTGTTCATTGATTTTATTTGTTTAGAGTACATAACAATGAGTCTAACCACACTGTTGTTTTTGCAAGGGGAGTAATATTTGGCATTTAATATTTAGCGGCTCCATTGATGCAGGGCACTATAGTGTTATCGAATAAGACGTTAATTTTGGGAGAAATACTGCTATAAAAACCCGTTCGACGAAAAGGAACATTGTCCGGTCGTATGTTAACTGCAAATTGACGCAATAAAGTGAGAAATCGGACAAAATACGAAGCCACTTTAAAAATCCAATATAAATATGCCATAAAAATACTCCCATTTTCTTTTAAGAGCCACCAATTTCCAATCGCTTGGCATAATTTATCACAATCAATAAAGCTCAAGGGGAAGCTATGGAACGTGTAGGTCACTATTTGCCTCATCAAGTTTTCAGTCATGGGCAGTTATATGTTGCAAAGTCGTCTTTCTCTGTAATCATACAAATAATGCATATAAGAAAATCCTTCCGTAAATATTTTCCCAATGACCGTCATGTTTTGACGGGTTTCAACTAGTTCATTTTTAATCCTTAACGCTTGAAATACTGGCCGAGTTGTGCACTCCTCACTATGAAAATGTACCAGCATGTTTGAATAGCGCGCTACATATCTTGTCACGTAATTCTCCTTGCTGCGGGCTACTCGGGGCCCAGGCCTTACTGGGCCCAAGACTCCATTCAACTACAAACAACGAGAGGTCTATTGCGCGTGCGCGCAGACGCTCTTCAAACGTCGGCTATGGGCCCAGAGATTGCGAGCCCACGGTTACAAGGAGGAATAACAATTCGAGCAGTTGTATGGGCTCTGGAGAGAACATTGGATTGCTGCGGGAATGCTGAACTGCTACTTTCAACTCGAACTTACAACATCTATGGCCATACTCTGCCCCTTTCCTCCCCTTCTTCCGATGCTGTTTGAAATGATTCGCAAGACGACCACTAGATGGCAAACAGGACACCACCCTGGTGTCATTAGCTCCAAGGTCGCTTGTCTCTGTCGTGTGCAGCCAAATAATGGTACCTTTACGTAAAACGAAAAAGAATGGAAGAATACTTTAAATGGTGCAGTGACAATATCATTCATACCTAGTGTCAAGGATAGGTTAAAAATAAACTTCTCATTAACTAGCAATGTAACTACTTTTTAACAGGACATGGTAAGATAAATTCGTATTTTTTTCGTTTCAAATTAAAAGACAGTCCATTGTGTGCTTGTGGTAATGAAGAACAAACAGTTGATCATTTATTATTTGCATGCGTGAAACTGGAAAAAGAAAGACAGTTGTTTAAGGACAATATGGTAAATAAACATGGAAAATGGACGTTCGAAAAAATTAAGCTAATGAAGCACTATATAGTTAATTTTATATTTTAATTTAATAGATTTAGAAAGAATGTCAAGTAGTTGAACAGTTTCTTAATATTGGTGTAGCTCATAAAAACAATAAGTTAATAGATTTAGACAGTTCCTAGAACAATATATCACCAAACAAATAGCCATAGAACAATAATGGATAATGTAAATATATGTTATTAAAATTGTAAATATTTTGTAAACATAGCGTGTAGTATTACTTTCATTATAATGGAACATGCTGTAAAAATAAATAAATAAATAAATAAATAAATAAATAAATAAATAAATAAAGGTTATGTAAAGAGGTCTCTTTTGGAGTTCTGTGATAAGTGTAACCAATTAATAATTTTGTTTTTCATCTAGGTCTAGAGTTTTTGACAAATGTCTTAGTGATAGGCTATTATAAACTTGGAATTAACTACCGTAGCGATTTAGAGGGCCATTTAAATTATATTAAATGTAGAACATAACACTTTCCCTAATGAGACACAATTTAATGGATATTGGCAAACACCTAGCGTGCTAGCTAGTAATTTTTACTGTGCATGATAATTTATTTTCTGTGTCCTCCCAAGCTCCTAGACCACCAGCCGCCGCTGGTATTTATGCGAAATGAAGTACCCAAAGCACCGTGGAAAGAAGAACGAGTTATGATCAATTTAGATGATGATGCAGGTCCAGGAACCCATTTTGTAGCCTATGTGAAATAAGGTTCCACGGTATGGTACTTGGACAGTTATGGAAATTTACCACCCCCGATCGAGTTGCTACGTTATTTGGGAAACCGGGTGAAGATATTCTATGAAGTGAATCGTCAACAAACCTTTGACAGTCAAGAGTGTGGGCGTTTGTGTTTACATTTTTTATATGAGGTCGCGTTAAGCCAGCAGTCTCATCATTATGAATGTCAACGCCAAGACCTTTACCGTGCACAGCCGCGGACCTGAAGTGTCCCTATATTCCCCTCCCCCTCAATTGAATTGCACCCCGAACAATCTTATGTGCTAGCATTAATTTCTTTAGAAAGTTACAACAGAATTTACAACTGGATATTAATGACAAATTTTGTTATGATGATTATATGTTGAGGCTACCCCCTGGAGGTATTAGGCCATTAGCGTGGCGATGATAAAACAATTTGGTGTCAAGCCATTTGCGGAGGGGACACACAAATTTGAACTTACAGCCAATACGATTACTCATCGCTGTTGTATTTTCTCTACGTTTAACATTGACTTTGAAACACGTCTTCATTCTGTTGGCCCTTTACTAGGATTTAAACAAAGAGTGTTGGCAGCTCACAAACCCCATGATTCAGATTATCCAGTGAAATTCATCGAGGACCATCACATTTCTGCGACTTGTAATATTATTAGAGACGTATTTACGAATCAAGAACAAAGCCATTCCCTCTATGCTTTTATTGCCACCTCCCCTTGTGGTTATATTATTCGTTAAAGCCCTTCAGTGGTTCTATATCATCCTGTGTTAGCGATATTAGTAATATTACCTTACGCTTAGTGAATAGAAACAACAACTGATTGCTTTGGATGCCAACACCCCTGTGACCTACAAGTTGGTTTTAAAGACGCTATGAAATGTATCTATAAAGCAACAACACCGTCTACGAGGTAGGTTATTTGTCCGCCGTGTATGAAACGGTTGACACGAGTAAACCGACAACGTTTACAACGCATTGGTTATACGTTACACCCCAATCATGAACAAGGAGCTGTTGCAAGTGTTAAATCCCATACAAGTGGAAGATGGTGTGGTGCACATTGATATGCATTCCTATCAACCTCAAGCCACAGGACTCAATAACAATGACGAGATTCAATTCATCATCAACAATCAAGATATTTCACCCTACCTCATGAAAGTGTCCTTCAAATTGAGGGTAAATTGATGAAAGCAGATGGTCGCACCCCCACGACATCTACGTTGGCTAATAATGGTTTGTCTTTTCTGTTTTCTGAAGTGCGCTATATGATAAATGATATTGTCATAGATATGAGTCGAAATGTGGGCATGACTAGTCTTATGAAATTATATCCTTCCTATAGCGAGGAAGAAGGTAAAACGCTTTCTATGGCAGGGTGGTGCCCCAACAGTAGCAATGACTGGTTTGTTCATTCCGATGGCACTTTTACAGGCTTCCTACTCTTAAAATTACTCCTTGGCTTCGCCGAAGATCACGAACGTATTATTTTAAATGCAAGACAAAGTTTGTATCACGTGAGAGACCGCAGTGATTATAATGCACTGAAGGGTGCCTCTGATCAAGTGATAGACACAAAAATTTAACTGCTTCGATTACTATGGAAAGTGCCCCACGTGACGCTATCGGATCGTAAAAAGCTAAGCATGTTAAATTTGGTGCAAAAAGATAAAGCCTTGCCTATCGCCTTTCGAAGTTGAAGTCTACATGATTACCCCTTGCTACGTACCACAGAAACTCATAGTTGGAGTGTGAAGTCGGCTCGCTCTACCGAGAGACCCCTCTATGTTAATATTGGTTTTCAAACCAACAGAAAATATCAACAAAGTAAAGATATCACCCTGTCTGATCACATTCACTTGAGAAATATACGTCTATTTTTAAACAAAGTTTGCTTCCCCTATGAGGGGTTGGAACTCAATTTTTCAAAAAATAAGTTTGGCCACCTTTATGATATGCTTGCTAAATATCAATCGTCTTATTATGAAAAACAGGATTGCCCTATGTTGTCGCCACAAGGGTTTAAAGTAAAGGCACCACTGGTTGTTTTCGATTGTTCGTAATTAGAAGAATCTATGAAAATAACCACCATTGATTTAAGGGTAGATTTTGAAACACAGGAAAATGTACCAGACCTTACCAGTGCCTACTGTTTGAGTATTCATGCCAGACAAGTGAAATATCATCCTTTGTCCAATTATGTCACCAGCATGTAATCCACCTGTGGTTAGGTGAAAAAAATCATTATTCATAGGATTGATGATAAGCGCCTGCATTCGCACAATTTGTTTTACTTTGGCACTGTGCAAACATACGACAACAAACGGCATGTGTCCCTCAATAAGCAACAACAACAACAACAACAACAACAACAACAACAACAAAAACAACACCAACAACGTGACAGACAAACCATGGAATTTAAAATGTGAATTTCATCGTCTGAAAACTTTTGAAACATGGACAGTTCCCTTTATGGATTATGGAGAATTGGCTGCGGCCGAATTTTATTACTTAAACCGTCGGGATGTGGTCAAGAGTATTTTTTGCAACATTGAAATTGAAAACTGGGAGATGGGAGATCGACCATTGAGTGATCATCAGCGATGGAGTCCATCCTGTCCTTACCTGAATCGCTATGATATGTGCAATATTCCGTGGAGTTTGAATTACCCTGTCATTGTACCAGACCCTACAAAACAAGGAGATACCTGTGGACCGTATGTGCAAACTGTTAATTTGAATGTTGTTCCAGATTTAAAAAAGCAAATTTGTAATAAAATTGTAAGTGTTTTTTATGTCATGAATAAAACCTGAGCACTAATGTAAAAAAATTAGCTGTTCTTCAATTAATTTGTTCCTTTTTTTTCTCAAGTCCTTTGACTTTTGCAATGTTAAACCATGAAATGGGTTAGTTGTTGATTAGTCGTCAACGAGGTAACAAGTAAAAAGAAAAACATAATGCGTACACTCATTGTGGATTGTAAGGGGTTTAAATCGCAGATAACAAATTTATATTTAAGGAAGTGGCTTTTATCGACTGTAGTACGTTTTGGGTGTCGCACCCCATTCATTTGGTGTTTAGTTGGTTCTTAAGTTTAGGGGCTGTGACAACGTGGTCATGTAGCCCCGTGTACTTTGGGTGTGTGGAGAATCTGTCTGATAACCGGTGTTAATTGTGATGACTGTATTAGTGTGTGTGTTATCTGTTTTTTTTTTTAAATTTAAGTAAGGACTGCAGACTTTTGAATTTTTCAAATAGTTCCTACTTTTTCCACCAAGCGCCACCGTCAACGACTACTAGTTCGGAACTTTGCTACCAGACGCCACCGCAGTCGGCTCTTGGCAACGAACGTAGGAACCTAAGAGCGTTGTTTACATTCTTAACCTATACAATTTAGATTCACACTGGTGTAATTAGTGGAACATTCTTTAACATGCCATAAATCTATGACATGGGACAGCCGGCTTTACTTCCCCTCCGAAGAAAGGCATACTGAGGGATTTTTATCACTCTTAAAAATCGGACGACTTTGGCCGGATTTGAAGCCGCGATCTTGGGCATAGAAGCTCAGCATGCTTCCAACTACGCCACCGAAGCCGCCATTTGGTGTTTAAACCTTTCGAGTGATGATGATTGAGTCTTCAGTCTTTTGACTGGTTTGATGCAGCACTCCATGCCTCCCTGTCCTGAGCTAATCGCTTCATCTCTTCATAGCTACCACACCCTACATCCGAGGCAATCTGTTTAACATATTCTGACCTTGGTCTACCCCTACAGTTCTTGCCCTCGACCCTTCCTTCCATAACTAAGCTCGCTATTCATGGGTGTCTTACTATGTGTCCTACTAACCTATCTCTTCTCTTCATTAGCAGTCGCCAGAAACATCTCTTCTTTCCCACTTGTCTTAATACCTCTTCGTTTGTAACCCTATCTACCCATCTCATCTTCATCATTCTCCTGTAACACCACATTTCAAAAGCTTCAATTCTCCTCTTTTCTGCTGCACCAATAGCTCAAGTTTCACTTCCATATAGCGCCACGCTCCAGACAAAGGCTTTCAAAAATGACTTCCTAATACCTAAATCTATATTCGATGTCAACAGATTCCTTTTTTGTAGAAACGCTTTCCTTGCCTGAGCCAACCTACTTTTTATATCCTCTTTGCTTCGTCCATCACTGGTTATTCTGCTTCCTAAGTAACAGAAGTCTCCTACTTCCTTCAGCTTTTCACCTGCCGATTTGATCTCCATAGAGGTTTCTGATTTATTTCGGCTGCATTCCAGTATTTTTGTTTTATATTTATTAATTTTCAACATGAATTCTTTCCGTAAGACGGAGTCCATACCAGTCAAAAACTCATTCAAATCCTCAGGCTTGTCGGCCAAGATGACGATGTCATCAGCAAATCTCAGAATTGAAATTATTTCTCCTTGAATCTTCACTCCCACTTTAAATTTTTCTCTAATTTCCTGCATTGCTTGTTCAATGTAAAGATTGAAAAGTATGGGTGATAAGTTGCAGCCTTGCCTTACACCTTTCTGAATACCAGCTTCTCTCTCATGTCCTTCAGCTCGAATGACTGCCGTCTGGTTTCTGTATAGATTGTATACTACCCTCCTATCCCTGTACTTTATTCCAATAGATTTCAAAATGTCAAACAATTTAGTCCAATCAACGTTATCAAGAGCCTTCTCTAAGTCTACAAATGTCATAAACTTTCTCTTATCTTTCCTTATTCTACCTTCCAAAATCAGCCTAAGACTTAGTACAGCTTCCCTTGTTCCTACATTTCTCCTGAAACCAAACTGGTCTTCACCCAACTCCGATTCTATCTGGCTTTCAATCCCCTTGTAAATTATTCTAGACAGGATCTTTGAAGCATGAGTAACCAAGCTGATTGTATGGGTGATCTGTCAGCTCCCACCTTCTTTGGTATTGGGATGATAACATTCTTCTTGAAATCAGGGGGTACCTCACCTGTCTCATAAATCCTACACACCAAGTGAAATAACCTGATCAGACCTTCATCTCCTATGCAGCGTAGCAACTCAATCGGTATATCATCTATGCCTGGTGCTTTGTTCCTGCTTAAGTCTTCCAATGCTCTGTCAAATTCTGATCTCAATATTAAATCTCCTTTTGCATCCTCATCAATTTCCTCCTCCCTTTCCATTACACGATTCTTAATCTCCTTTCCCTTACACAAACACTCTATGTAAGATTTCCATCTCTTTAGAGTTGCTTAGTGAAAAAGATTTTTAAAAAACAGAGCCAATGGATTGAAAAACATTTGCAATTGTATGGAAAGAGGGTGATATTTCTTACAAGTATCTTGACATAGTCATGAAAGCCCATTTGTCCACGGTCAATCTATTATTTGTTAAAGGGGGTGAAAAACGCCAGTGGCTCCAAACATTTTATCCTCTCACTGTCAATGTATTGATCTTTTACATTTGGGTTGCCCATCCCTCCAAAAGCTCATGGATAAAGAGTTTAGTGCTTTTCAGTCAGTCAACACGAATGTACCCAAAAAGAGATGGGTTATGCCCTAATCCTGAAATAAATTACATGAGATTAAAAATACACTAGGATGACCAGTTTCGATCGTCAAGCGATCATCATCAGATCCATTACACTTAGGCTATAAAATCTATGTTTGAAATACAGGTGAATATATTTACAATATGTACAATTATTTAGTTGCAGTATTGGTATTGCAACTGTCAGTGTATGCTAAATGCAGTGTATATGATATTAGGTGAAATGCTAAATGGTGATAGATATCCGGAGTTTGTAATTTGGAGTGATTAAATGGTTGTAAAAATCAACTATGGTTAAACTATAATATTATAGGCTAACTACTTATCTGATTGTCTTCCTTACTAGAGCTACGCGCAGTTATCGTGTTCACTGTAACTCACGGTGCGGTCGACTGCGGTAGGTTATCTTAACGACTGGTTTTTCCTGCTTTCTCCCCCCTGTCCATGTGCTGTGCGGAGTCATTGCGATGTGTTTATGTGAGGTGTTGCCAACCTAGATAAGATGTATGTTATTGAATGAGGTGAGTCTACAACTATTAAAGACCGTGGATTAGCCCTCGCCACGCGTGGACCATAAGCCTTTCAACTAAACGATGCCCGGTCTTATGAGGACGTCCCGGCACCTTTAATACTGCCGCGAATATGGGCCTTGGTTTATTGCAGAAGAAAAGTACATCGTACACCTGATCCAGATAACATTTACCTATTTTAAAAAAACCTAATCCCCCCTTTTTTATCTAGCTTGGCTGTGTCGCTAAATTGTGTCTTGTTTCCGACAGGGTGTGTTTTTTAGTAGCGTGAAGAGGGGTGAGCTCTCCATGAACGTGTGTTCATTTAGATTGTTGGGATTGTTTCGTTTGGCTAGGTGTATCTCGATTGCTTCCTTTATGTCTAGAGCTCTGCCTTTCGATTCGTGATGAATTATTTTAAGGTCCGACTCTATGTTGGTAAAGCTGTGCCCCGCGTCACACATATGTTCGCATACGGCTGAATATGTTCCGTATCTTATCGCATTATGTTCATTATGACGTGGGTCTACTCGTCTTCCACTCTGTCCGATGTAATTAGCTTGACAACAGGTGTCTTGGCACGTTACAGAATATACCCCTGACCTTGAATACGGGTCATGTTTATTTAGATTACTATTTAGGAGGTGCCTACCGGTTGTGTTTTTCGTTGTGAAAGCTATCTTTATGCCTTGCATTTGAATAGGTTAATGATTTTATATGTATTCGCATTCACATAGTTGAAACGCGCAAATTTTTTCTCATTACTGTCCTGTTTGGGAATCGTTTTATCTTTATTTCTATATTTGGCTATAATTTGGTTTATTTTGCTTGGCGGGAAATTGTTTTCCTTTGCTATTTGCTTAATGGTTCTTATTTCCTTATTATAGTTGTCCTTTGACATGGGTATGTTTAAAGCCCTGTGCACCAACAGGACAGTAATGAGAAAAAAATTGCGCGTTTCAAATATGTGAATGCGAATACATATAAAATCACTAACCTATTCAAAAAGCAAGGCATAAAGATAGCTTTCAAAACGAAAAACACAACCGATAGGCACCTCCTAAACAGTAATCTAAATAAACATGACCCGTATTCAAGGTCAGGGGTATATTCTATAACGTGCCAAGACACCGGTTGTCAAGCTAATTACATCGGACAGAGTGGAAGACGAGTAGACACGCGTTATAATGAACATAGGAATGCGGTAAAATACGGAACACATTCAACCTATGCGAACATATGTGTGACGCGGGGCACAGCTTTACCAACATAGAGTCGGACCTTAAAATAATCCTTCCCGAATCGAAAGGCAGAGCTCTTGACATAAAGGAAGCAATCGAGATACACCTAGCCAAACGAAACAATCCCAACAATCTAAATGAACACACGTTCACGGAGAGCTCACCCCTCTTCACGCTACTAAAAAACACACCCTGTCGGAAACAAGACACAATTTAGCGACACAGCCAAGCTAGTTAAAAAAAGGGGGGGGGGATTAGTTTTTTTTAAATAGGTAAATGTTATCTGGATCAGGTGTACGATGTACTTTTCTTCTGCAATAAACCAAGGCCCATATTCGCGGCAGTATTAAAGGTGCCGGGACGTCCTCATAAGACCGGGCAGCGCTTAGTTGAATGGCTTATGGTCCACGCGTGGCGAGGGCTAATCCACGGTCTTTAATAGTTGTAGACCCATCTCATTCAATAACATACATCTTATCTAGGTTGGCAACACCTCACATAAACACATCGCAATGACTCCGCACAGCACATGGACAGGGGGGGGGGGAGAAAGAAGGAAAACCCAGTCGTTAAGATAACCTACCGCAGTCGACCGCACCGTGAGTTACTGTGAACACGATAACTGCGCGTAGCTCTAGTAAGGAAGACAATCAAATAAGTAATTAGCCTATAATATTATAGTTTAACCATAGTTGATTTTTACAACCATATAATCACTCCAAATTACAAACTCTGGATATCTATCACCATTTAGCATTTCACCTAACATCATATATACTGCATTTAGCATAAACTGACAGTTGCAGTACCAATACTGCAACTAAATAATTGTACATATTGTAAATATATTCACCTGTATTTCAAACATAGATTTTATAGCCTAAGTGTAATGGATCTGATGATGATCGCTTGACGATCGAACAGGTCATCCTAGTGTATTTTTAATCTCATGTACTTTATTTCAGGATTAGGGCATAACCCATCTCATTTTGGGTACATTCGTGTTGACCGACTGAAAAGCACTAAACTCTTGTTTACTATGGCAACACTGAAAATATGGCTTCAAACACCACAGCGCTCATGGATACTGTCCTTGCGACAATCTTGAGAATAAAGCCTTTGCGCATGCGTGGCAATTGTATCATTGGCTCACCACCAATGCATGTTGGGAGTTGTTGAACAAAATTAAAACTGAAAGTTTATCGTCCAATGCTAGCAGTGAGTGTTGTACACGTGAGGTGATAATATCATCGTTATAGACATGGACGCCACTACAATCGACAATGCTATTGGAAAGTTCTTTGTGTGCAATAAAAAAAACTTATTAACTTTACTCAACATGAATTATTAGCACTTCCTAAATCATTTCTTTTTATGTTGCTGCCAACGCGGTGAAAGAAATTTGGGAAAAGGCACCTGCCAAGGGGACTACTGACCCTGTATTGTATTGAGTGTACTACAACCATGCAGCCATTTTTCCCATCACAAGCAATTAGCCATGGCAAAAATACCTTCCATTCGACAGTATGCCACATGCCAATTGATGAATTTATATCATGGTCATAAAACTCACTGTAAAGTCATTGTTTCATCATTCCATGGTTGTCATGCGGAAAACAACCACCTACCACGCTTGTCAGCAGCCGCTGACAAACAACAACAACAACAACAACAACATCAAGAACGAGAAGAATAACAATAAGAACAACAAAAAAAAGTGTTTTTCACCGATTGAAACCTCCATGCCCCAGGTGTACTGGCCGTGGAATTATTGATAACATAATTAAAAACTTACCATTCGAAGTCCACCTACCTGCTTACAGCTTTTGCGTCCCTGGTACTCGTCTTGAAGATCGTTTGAGGAGAGGGGATATGGGGATAAATGTTTTGGACCATGCATGTCGTAATCATGATTCAGCCTATCAAAACAGTGATCCCACACTAAGACGTATTGCCGACAAAGTCTTGTTAAGCATTGCCAAGCAACGAATAACAGCTTCAGATGCCAGTCTATCAGAACGAATGGCTGCATTTATGGTTAATTCTGCTATGAAAAGCATTTTACTTTTATCTAAATATGGACTTTAACATGACCAATTTATTAAAAGAAAATAGTAGCAGTGTTATGCTTTTCAAAAATAAATAAATAAATAAATAAATAGTGTCACTGTTCATTTTATTTAGATTTTGTAGGATAGGATCATGACTTCTCTTTGCTGGTGGCTATAAGGCCTTAGCGATGAGCTTAGAGATTCCTTGCAGTAGTTCACCAGTAAAGGAGAAGGGGGCCATGATCATTCGAGTTACACATCTGTATTTTATATTTCTATTTATGATGCTGTTTTATTTTATTTTTATATATCTTTGATTATTCTTGTGGTTTACTCTATGCTATTAAGTTATGCTAGATAATGGAAGTGCCATATGCCTACAAATGTCCCTCATGGTAAGTTAATGCCACCTCATCCCAATTAGAAGACGTACAGTTACAAGATGGTGCCCAACGTGGGGATCGATAAAGGGAAGTTAGAAAAGTTACAAAATGACGCCAAACGTGAGGCTCGGAAGAGGGACATGAGCTCGAATAAGGGAAAGAAGAAAGAAAAGCAAACTTTAATAAAGTGAGAACAGGGTAAGTAGAAAAAGAAATGGGGAGGCTATAAATTGGGATATGTTACTAATGCTGCTTAGCAAGGTCACAGAGATGGAGGATGCTATATATTCAGGACTCTATAGTAAGTTCACAGAGCTGAAGGATGCTATAAATTCAAGTTTTAATAGTTCATTGAAGAAGTTTGCTAGTTCATTAGAAGTGTCTATGAATAAGCAGGAAGATTATCAAAGATGTGGAGGGCGTAAGGAAGAAAATGGACAAGAGATAGAACAAGAGGAAGGAGGATGTCAAATGGAGGAGGAGAATAAAACTGAGGATAACGAAGAAGATGAGATAGAAGGCAAGGTAGAAGAGAAAGGAGGAACGGATAACAGAGAAGGTGAAATGGAAGAAACTGAAGAGAAAGGAGAAACGGATAAGGGAGAAGGTGAAACAGAAGGGCGTGAGAAGGTAAGAGATATGGGAGAAATTGAAGAAAAGAAAGGAGAATCAGATGAGGTTCGTCATGAAGACAGTAGCAATCAAGAAAAAGAGTCTAAAGATGAGGATGAAAGTGCAAGGGTGAGTCATGAAGAAGACAACATACTAGAAGAAGATAAGGTGAAGAAGAAACAGTGGAGAACAAAGTGTAAGAAGGGAAAGCAACTGTTGAGTAAGACAAGACAGACGAGGAAGAGGAGGAAGATGTGGAAAGGAAGAAGAGAGGAGTGGTTGATAATTAATACAAAGAGGACCAGGAGGATAGATAGAAGGATGAGTTGGAAAGCAAAGAGAAGTAGTAGGAAGAAGAAGAGATGTCAGGTAAAGGAAGATAAGAAATAGAAGGATCAGAAGAAGAAGAAGAAGAAAATGAGGAAGTGAAGGAGACAGGAACGGTGAAGATGGAAGATGAGGAATACAAAGTACGGAATGACATGGCAAATGAAGAAAAAGACGAGATGGAAGGCAGAGGAAGAAAGAAGAATGGAGAAGGAGGAACAGATGAACAGGAAGAACGAAAAGTGGAAGAATGAGGAAGAAGATGGTATTGCTGACAATGAAGAGGGATATGAGAGGTTTAATGTAGAACTTTATATTTCTTTAGAGTCAACGGAAGATGATAGCGTTATGTTTGTTGGAGGTATTTGTTCCTGTATAAGTGTTGACAAATACGACAATATTCGAGTGAAGATTACTGTTTAGTTAGTGTGTTTGTTAATACTGTGTATGTGTGATGTGTATCAGTTTCATTTGTATAGTGTTTTTTTATATATGTGATTCTCACGTGTTCACACGCGAGAATTACATATATAGGAGGGCGAATTGTCACTGTTCATTTTACGTAAAATTTGTAGGTTAGGATCATGCCTTCTCTTTGCTGGTGGCTATTATAAAGCCTTAGCGCTGAGCTTAGAGATTCCTTGCAGTAGTTCACCAGTAAAGGAGAAGGGGGCCATGATCATTCGAGTTAGCATCTGTATTTTATATTTCTATTTATGATGCTGTTTTATTTTATTTTTATATATCTTTGATTATTCTTGTGGTTTACTCTATGCTATTAAGTTATGTTAGATATTGTTAGTTCCATGTTGTAGGAAAATATGGTTAGGTTCAGTGTTAGAGGTCGGATTTAGTGTGTGGTTGGAAGAGTGAAAAGATGGGCTTGTGGAAATGTAAGAGTTATATGGTCTGAGGGATTGGTTTGCTTAAAGGAGTTGTTGGTTGGTAAGAGGAAATAAATAAATGGAAATGTTATTTTTAAACGAACGAAGTAACGGATATAAGTTGCAGAATTAGATTGAGAAAAAGACAAAAGAGAGCTTGATGTGCACCGAAACGTCAATTATCCGGACGAACAAAAAAAAAAAAAAAAAAAAAAAAAAAAAGACGGAACAGCGCGCGATGCCTACAGTAGTGAGTCGATTCTCGTTTCAATTGTTGTCTCTGTTGTCTCCTACTGTTTGGTTACTCTATAATGTTTCAATATGTTACAGTATGTGAGTGTGTGTACTGTACTGTATTTCGTTTTGAAAATGGCTTCTACGACTGACAAAATGGAAAAATGAAATCGCAATGTTTTATCCATTGAGAATAAGGTGGAAATCATTAATAAACTGGATAAAGGTGAGAGTGTGCAGTTTCTAATGAAAACTTAATGTTAAAAAATCCACAATTTGTGATTTGAAGAAAGGAAAGTTGAAATTCTGAATTATGCATCGAAGTTAGATAGAGTAGAACCATGAGATCAGCTAGGGATAAAAATTGGAAGAAGCAGTGTACTTATGGTTTATTCAGACAAGAAGTAAGGGAGATCCCCTTTCTGGACCTTTGTTATGTGAGAAAGCGTTGCAGCTAAATGAGAAGCTTGGTTTGTTATTACCATAATGTACTGTGCATATTTATTGCTATGAAATAAATGCATGTTTGATTATCCGGAAAAATCATTATCCGGAGCACTTTCGGTCCCAATTAGTCCGAATAAACGACGCTCTACTGTATATGTGTATGGAAGTGCCATATGTCTACAAATGTTCCTCATGGTAAGTTAATACCACCACACCCCAATTAGAAGACGTACAGTTACAATAGACAAGAGACCATGTTGTGTTTTTTTTCATTATTATTGACCAATCGATTGAATATGATCATTATAAATATTGTACTAAAACTATTTTATTAAATTATAAACAATAAAAGGAAAGAGCAACAGTGCATTATTATTGACTAATAGTTTGATTATGATCATTATAAACAATGATATAAATGGTATTTAAACTATTTTATTTTAAATTGTAAACAAAAAAGAAAGGACGACAGTGCATTATTATTGACTAATCGATTGAATATGATCATTATAAATATTGTACTAAAACGATTTTTTAAAATTATAAACAACTAGCTATTGTACACGGCGTTGCCCGGGTGGTATCTTTATATGTTATAGAAATATACATGCCAATATGTTTCGCAGTGTGTATTCATTTAGCCCTTAAGGGCCGGTTTTACAATGTCCTGATAAAGTCTCAGATAGCTATCTATTAGATAGCTTTATTCCCTCAGTTATCTAGAAGATAGTTTGATGACGCGTTCTACAAAACATTTTTTTCTCTCAGATATATATCTGCAACTTATCTGATGGAAGCAAGAAATTCAGGTGAAGTTGGCAATGAAACCGTTGAAAACATCGAAAAAGGCCCTGAAGAGAGCATAAATTTCGCGTTGTAAACAATCGCATTTCAGAGCAATTACGTGTTAACTTGTAATTTTATTGGAGGTTAGAATAGTCTATTTCATCGTTATTCTAACATTTTAAATTATTATATATACTTCATTTACATATCCTAGGTATTTTAAATTAATAATTCATCTCGAATCGGTAGAAGACTGTGGAGTGAACTGTAAGTTATCCATCCTTGCATTATAAAATATATTCAAGAGGCTGTTGTGGGATTGAAAGGCATAAATATCGTTAGTACCTATCTTAACCACCTCCACTTCGTTTATGATGGGGCAGGTGTCCTCAAAACAACAACTATAACATTCGTTTACGATATTCTTCTCATTGGTACCCATCCTAAAGAATTCAAAGCGGCCTCCCAAGCTGTGGTTGAGGATGAACCTCTGGAAAACAACAGTGATGAGTTGGGACAGAGTATGTGCATACTACGAAGGCCGAAACTGCACGAAACTTGAGAGCGTAGAGGGGAAAGGTGGAGAAGGATGGTAGTGAAGGGGGTCACTGCTGTTGTGCTCCGGAGAAACCATCTAGCATTTGTTAGAAGAGAAGCTTGTCATAAATAATTCATGTAAAATTTCTTTCAGGTAATGGGGTGATAAATTAATTGTTATTCCTGCCGAATTCCTACTGTACTAAGTCTTAGGCTGATTTTGAAAGCTAGAATAAGGAAGGAAAAGAGAACATTCATGGCATTAGTAGATTTATAAAAGGCTTTTGATAACGTTGATTGGAGCAAGTTATTTGACACCTTGAAAACGTTTGGAAAAAATACAGGTATAGGAGGGTGCTCGACAATCTATACAGAAACCAGACTGCAGTTATTGGAGCCGAAGGACAGGAGACAGAAGCTGGTATTCAGAAAGGTGTAAGGCAAGGCTGCAACTTATCACCCACACCTTTCAATCTATAAGTTACATTGAACAAGCAATGAAGGAAATTGGAGAAAAAATTCAAAGTAGGAGTCAAGATTCAAGGAGAAATTATTTCAACTCTGAGATTTGCTGATGACATCGTCATCTTAGCTGACACACCCGAGGATTTGAATGAGTTTTTAATAAATGGTATGGATTCTGTCTTAAGGAAAAAATTCATGACTGAAATTAATAAATGTGAAACAAAAATATTGCTACTCTAACCAAAAAATTAAACTGAAATAAATTATCTAACCTACAATAGAATTACGTTTACGTGTGGGTTTCTTTGGCAACAGACTAATCAAACTTTAAATAATAATACACAATAATTTTTTCGAGATGAATTATTAATTTAAAACACCTAGGATATGTAAATGAAGTATATATAATAATTTAAAATGTTACAATACATTTACTTTGATATGGACATGGCTGTCCATCAAGTTCTGATAAGAGAAATCTATCTCTGGGTGTACATTCAATACTTGAATTTTTGTTCAGGTAACTGGTTAAAGCCAACAGGTATGAAATTGGCAAAAATCAACACTATATTTCTACATCAAGAGTGTGGCTAAATAATAACAATAATAATAACCCCTGGCACTACAGCCGATGAAGGGCCTAGACTTACCAAGCGACCGCTGTCCAGCCATTTGTCCTGCAGATATTGGGGTGACGCATGGTCAACGCATTGGGTCCCCTTGGCCGTTAATCTTTGTTTTCGTGACCAGGGCGCTGCCTCACTGCCAGACAGCTACTCAATTGTCCTCACAAGGCTGAGTGCACCCCGTTCCAGCCATCACGCAAGTTTTTAAAATCCCTGACGGAGCCGGGAATCGAACCCGAACCTTCCGGTGGAGAGGCAGGCGCGCTACCCCCAACACCACGGGGCCGGCACAGTGTGGCAGAAGGTCATCAATAAAGAGTAATGAATAAAACCATTTTGGTGGATCTGCAAATAAGGTTCAATATAAAACTCAGCAATTTTTCTAGGTTTGTGCCGTGGGGGATCCGGGTGCCGACACCAAGAGCCCGCTGATGAGCCAGCCTGGTGTTCCTAGACGTAACCCCACACAAGACACCGCATAAACTTAGAAAAATTGCTGAGTTTTAATACACTTGCTGTGAAAGCCAAGGTTATTTTTTTTATTGCTCCAACAAAAAATCATTATATTCTCAGATGCTAATATTGTGCTTGAGTTGAGGCTGTTTGTCTCTTACTAAGGCGTGCCAGGTTCAATGCACGTGGGATTTTCTAAGTGAAATGATATGTCCTGTGGTTCGGAGATCCCGTGCCTCATGATCACAAGATTTACAGTCATGTAAAACTACAAGCTTCCTTCCTTAAAACAAGGCGACACCAACTGATCCCCCCATTTCTTCTGGTGTGCCGTGAGAGTTCGTGTAAGTGAATCTAGTAGTCTTGTAATAGCCCTCCGGAGATGCTGCTGGCCAACAGCGCAGCACACAGCTCGTGGTTTATCCATTGTGGCCCGCCCAATTGTCTGCGTGATTGACAATTTACGTATCAACATACATGCTCCAGAAGTATAGGCTCGCAGTCTGTATGGTATCTCCATGCGAATCCTAGGCCCATCGGTAGAAGACTGTGGAGTGAACTGTAAGTTATCCATCCTTGCATTATAAAATATATTCAAGAGGCTGTTGTGGGATTGAAAGGCATAAATATCGTTAGTACCTATCTTAACCACCTCCACTTCGTTTATGATGGGGCAGGTGTCCTCAAAACAACAACTACCGGTATAACATTCGTTTACGATATTCTTCTCATTGGTACCCATCCTAAAGAATTCAAAGCGGCCTCCCAAGCTGTGGTTGAGGATGAACCTCTGGAAAACAACAGTGATGAGTTGGGACAGAGTATGTGCATACTACGAAGGCCGAAACTGCACGAAACTTGAGAGCGTAGAGGGGAAAGGTGGAGAAGGATGGTAGTGAAGGGGGTCACTGCTGTTGTGCTCCGGAGAAACCATCTAGCATTTGTTAGAAGAGAAGCTTGTCATAAATAATTCATGTAAAATTTCTTTCAGGTAATGAGGTGATAAATTAATTGTTATTCCTGCCGAATTCCTACTGTACTAAGTCTTAGGCTGATTTTGAAAGCTAGAATAAGGAAGGAAAAGAGAACATTCATGGCATTAGTAGACTTATAAAAGGCTTTTGATAACGTTGATTGGAGCAAGTTATTTGACACCTTGAAAACGTTTGGAAAAAATACAGGTATAGGAGGGTGCTCGACAATCTATACAGAAACCAGACTGCAGTTATTGGAGCCGAAGGACAGGAGACAGAAGCTGGTATTCAGAAAGGTGTAAGGCAAGGCTGCAACTTATCACCCACACCTTTCAATCTATAAGTTACATTGAACAAGCAATGAAGGAAATTGGAGAAAAAATTCAAAGTAGGAGTCAAGATTCAAGGAGAAATTATTTCAACTCTGAGATTTGCTGATGACATCGTCATCTTAGCTGACACACCCGAGGATTTGAATGAGTTTTTAATAAATGGTATGGATTCTGTCGTAAGGAAAAAATTCATGACTGAAATTAATAAATGTGAAACAAAAATATTGCTACTCTAACCAAAAAATTAAACTGAAATAAATTATCTAACCTACAATAGAATTACGTTTACGTGTGGGTTTCTTTGGCAACAGACTAATCAAACTTTAAATAATAATACACAATAATTTTTTCGAGATGAATTATTAATTTAAAACACCTAGGATATGTAAATGAAGTATATATAATAATTTAAAATGTTACAATACATTTACTTTGATATGGACATGGCTGTCCATCAAGTTCTGATAAGAGAAATCTATCTCTGGGTGTACATTCAATACTTGAATTTTTGTTCAGGTAACTGGTTAAAGCCAACAGGTATGAAATTGGCAAAAATCAACACTATATTTCTACATCAAGAGTGTGGCTAAATAATAACAATAATAATAACCCCTGGTACTACAGCCGATGAAGGGCCTAGGCTTACCAAGCGACCGCTGTCCAGCCATTTGTCCTGCAGATATTGGGGTGACGCATGGTCAACGCATTGGGTCCCCTTGGCCGTATTGTATAGCCTTAGTTCAGGTTCAATGATACGCCCTGGACAGGATATTGTTTCATTTTTGGTTGTTACACGTGGTCATAATAATAATAATATAATATCGTATGGCCTCGGCTGCTGGGTGCAAGCTTTGTTATTTGACACCCAGAGGGTAGCTTGCACGTCGAATTTCGTTGTTCCTTGAAGCACTATGAAAGTCAAGGAGGTTAGATATCTAAGCTCCTTCAACACCTCAGCGCTTTCTAGCAGAGAAATGAGGAACTTTGTGTTGGCGGAAACTTCCGAGATTAATTTTGCCATTATGAACACGGCCTACTGAATTCAAATGGGTTCTTTAACATGCCAACACCGTATGACATGCGTATCATATTTTTGCCACCTTTCAAAAATCACTTACCATGGCCAGGGGAGAACCTGCAAGCTTGCGGTTAATAATCCGACACGTTAACCACTCACCCACCGTGGCTAGCTACGTGGTCATTTAACCCTGTATATTGTCTGTTAACCTGTGTTATGGCATCTATAGTAGTGCATGTATTTCACTCAAATATAATGTCATATCTCAGAAGTTGCCATGTCACAGAAAATGAAATTAAGCATTTGAAATCTGATTCATTCCGACAAATTATTTTTGAAAATTCTGTTTATTTAGGCAAAACACCAAATAGATTTGACTATCTTACAGTTCTAAAAACAAATTTAAAAATTTACGTGCGTAAAACATATTTAATGAGAGTTGTGCAACTAGGATTGGGAAGGAGGCAGCCATGGCTGTAAGTTTGGAAACATCCTGGCATAGAAGTGGGAAACTGCAGAATGGCTAAGGTGGGAATTGAGCTAGCCTCTTCTCAGTTCTGTCTTGTGAAGCTGAGTAAACCCTGTTCCAGAATTAAATATATGAAAGTCAGGAATCAAACTGCAAAAAATGCTGACCACTACACCACAATATGGTTGCTGAGCTGATAGGTCTAGTTTCAGGAATACCGTACAGGGTAACATACAGGATTTCACATATTTAACTGACAATCTGAAAGGTGTGCTTGGTAAACAGAAACAGGTAGGAGTACATTGCTTTCTGCGCTAAGTTGTTGCATTGATACCCTTGTCACGGTTTTGGTAGTATTTCAAAAAATTGAAACTTAGCATGAAAAGTTTATGTCACGAGTTTTTGTTGACATCATAGCCCAAACATGAAATAGTGCATGAAGCTCTAATAATGCATCTTGATTTCACTTTCATTTTTAATGCAGGTCGAAACAGTAAAAAAAGTGCGATATGACTATGAGGATATCAACAACTTCAAACTACAGCAATGTATTATCCTCTGTGACTGCGACAGCCGAGCACGCTCTTCAATGTTCAACTATTTTTTTTAATAACCCTGTGTAAAAGAGATATTTATAACAGTTTAATTAATAATTTATTTATTCATTTCATAAGCATAACTTAATTTTTCAATTGAGCATTCATACTGGCTTATTACAGCTCCAAAATCTCTATTCTTAGCTGATGTTCCTCTGTGTTTCTTGCCCTTTTCCTCATTCTGTCTTCCCACTCTTCTTCCGCCATTTTTCTCTTCCATTCCCGGTCTCTCTTATTTTTTCAGTTTCTTCTGCATTCCTCTTTCTTTTTCCTTCCCACTCTTGCTGGGTAACTTTAATTTGAAGTTCCACTAGCTTTGTTTTGGCCTCTAATAACTGCCGAACTTCTTTGTTGTTGTTGTCCTGGGTTGGGCGGCGTTGCCTCTTCAATCGCCTAGGTGTTACAATTGGAACTGTAAATAAGAAAGAAAAAAATGTAAATACACAATACTTTGCTTGAAAGTCTGTTATGTGGTTTGATATCACTGTAATGTTATTTAATGTTAATTTTTACCACAGTCGATGCATAATCAGAAGCACAGTACGTTACTTTCACAGAACATGACAATAATTAAATTAGGGGCAGATGACCTCGCTGTTCAGCAACAATAACTAATAATTAAATACTCAGTTCTAATACCTTTCGGAAGGCGAGGAATATATTTAACAGTGTGAATAAAATTACTAAGAGGCATTACAGAATAATAATTTATACTCCATCATTGCACACAAAAATGAGAATAGAGCCCCGGATAAAGGATAAACACAATGACAGGATTTACTTCCTTAGTAGGCCTATTAAGGAAATAAGATGATCATATCGACCAAAAGTCTATTTAATGTTCACAGGGTGTTTGCTTCAATTCTCCTCTTTTCTGCTGTGCCAACAGACCAAGATTCACTTCCAGAGAGCGCCACGCTCCAGATAGTGGAATCATAACGTTGAATGTCTGGGTCCGATATGTTTTGTCAGGCTATTGCCACACTTGTGTCTGATACAAGCTGGGAAATTCACTGCAGAAAAACCTCTAAGCCACAGCTTGAAGAAATAGTGTTGTTGTGTGGTTTCATATCAAAGACAATGTAATGTTATTTAATGTTAATTTTTAGCACAGTCGATGCATAATCAAAAGCACTAGACATACTACATACGGGAACACTCGTCAAGCATTGCACATTGTTATGGGGCTAAAATTCAATCTCGGCACACTCGGTATCCAAATATGCTATCATAATGGAATTGATCACGAAATAATTCAACAGGCACTAGACTGGTAATCACACAAGGCTATGCTGCTTGTGGCAATACCTGCTTCGTGTGGTCTATCGCACTTGAACACTGTAGTTCAAAATTGGACCAAGGCACACACATTGGTGCCAACTTCACTTCACTACAGTTACAACACAAATTTTGGTTATCACCTGTAGCAAGGTTTGGCGACTGTCTGGACAAAAAATACAGATGAAGTAAAATGGGTGTCTGGACGAAATCATTGGTTGCTACTTGGTTAGATGACTGTCTGGACGAAAATTACTGATTGCACTACAAGCAAGGGTGTCTGTTGCCCCAGGTTAGGTTTGTTTTGTATGTAGAACAGTATTCACCATTGTTATGAACGCTGATCACAAGGATTCCAGTTTCGAACTAAGCCGCAAAACCAGCGCCAACCAATATTACATATAACTTACAACGTAGTACTGTGAGTGCAGGGTTGGCAATACTGTACTTGTCCATAATTAATGTGAAAATGGTGGATTCAGCTGGAATTGCATCTATATAAGTCGTGATCCTATTTGGGATGGCGCGTGGTTTATAGACGGTGGAGGAGTAAACATCTATTACTACATAATCTCCAGATTTTTTCCTGGCCATTACTACAAGTATTTTGGGAAATTTTTGTACTTTAGAAAAGTTATGAAGGAGTGATACCGTACGTTGTTCAGCGTTACCTAGAGTTCTTCCATTTCAAAACGTGGGTACAAGCAATGATACAGAGCATGTAATTGAACAAATGTAAATACTGCACCTGGCATATTTTCAGGAGAAGAACCGGGATGGGCAGGTACTTCTTCGATGACAGACTGGGTCTGCGATTGGGTGACACTCGAAGCACCGAGTGAAATCTCAGTTGGGCTACGTAGTGCTACATGCAGAGGACGTCTCAAATTCCCCAGAGAAAATGAAAGTGAGCCAGAACAGTCAATTTCTTGGCTCTTAATCTGAAATCGTAAGGAGATAACATATATGAGACATCTATAGTAGTTTGGGCATCAATGGACAATTTTTGGAACTTTCGCACATATGTCATGCTTCGGGCATGAACATCATGTATTTCGAGCAATTCATTTACTATTTACACCAAGTATTCCACACGATTATCAGGGTATTGATGATTATTGTTTAAAGGAGCAGAACAGCAAGGTCATTGGCCCCTCATACAGTTAAAACCACAAATTTTGGTTATATATAAAAATATATGAAGAGTAGAGAGGAAAAAGGATTAGGGTCCACCATCAGTGAAAAATAGAGATGTTGCCAACAGCAGGTACTGCTCGAGTCCAAGCTGTATGAACTTGCGGGGTGAGGAGAAAGAGCAGGGGAGGGTCGGGCGTGAAGAGAAGGATCTGTCAACAGCCCACCGTGATATATGGTATTCCTTTCTATTCCAATACTGCCAACATTCAGCCGTTGCTCAAACCACTGTGGTGTTAGGAATGACTGAGTGAGTCACTGACCAATGTATTTGGTTCTGTACTATGCACGGACCGAGAAACCTTATCACTCGTCAACACCACTACTCATAGTCCAAGATGCACATTCCTCTCAGGTTCACGCAGCTTAGACTCGAACAGTAATTGGTATGCGGGAGTATTATTTTAATATTACTAATCATTAACAATTAACTTCTGAGAAACATGCCGTTGATATTTGAGTGTTTGTTAGAAACACTGACCAGGGTCTCCTTAAACAACCACCACCACCACCACCACCACCACCACCACCACCACCACCACCACCACCACCACCACCACCACCAGAAGTGAGTTTTTTAACATTGGTATAGGAACGTATAGCATGAAGTGTCATTAGTTCTAAATCACAAGAAATAAGTAACCTTTGAGTCACCCAACAGACCTATTTGTAAATTGAAATTTTCTGGCCCTAACCCACTCTGTCCTATAAAGCAGGGCACGATCACCAGCCACCACATCATTTGCTAATATAAGATCGAGTGATTCTGCAGACCATGGTTTCCATGTAGATCAGCAAGATCCACACACTTGGTTAAAACATGGCCTATGGTGAATGTGGCTCATCAAGTGTGAAGGGGTGGATCTTGCATAAAATGGCAAGACGCACTTTAACGCTCTCAGCTCACTGCGTTTCAGATCAGCTAGCCACCGAGTATCCCAAAATGCCAGTACTTGGTTGCATTAATAAGAGCAAATATCTTGAGCTGGTAGTCCATTGGTTGAGGTGGTAGTGATACCGCCTCTCTTGCAGCTTGATCCTCTAGCTCGTTCCCCGCAATTCCTATGTGGTTTGGCAACTACAGGAAGATGATTGCTTAATTGTGCACGACGTATCACTCTTTTCCTTTTCGCTTTCATTTTGACAATATATCATTTTCGTACCGTATTTCATCTTATGGGGGGACATTTATCAATATATAGTAACTCCTAACCTTGATCACTTCTGCACCGGATATATGTGCTAAATCACGTAAATATGTGTGTTTATTTAACAACCGGAGCAATGATCGTCAGCTTATTTAGTATGTGAAACTGCCGCAGCGAGCGCTCACATTGACGTGTAATTATGTGAGAAAAGAAATAATTGGGCTTGTGTGTAGTATTTGTATTTGTAAATAATGCTTGTCACTTTACCGCAATTCCCTCTAGCGAGGACGAAAAATACTGATCAACTAAAATAGGTGTCTGGACTAAAGCATTGGTCGCCACTTGGTTAGACTAACTGGACAAAAACTACTGACTGCAGTACAAGCAAGGGGATCTGAGGCGTAAGCCCCAGGTTAGGTTTGTTTTGTATGTAGAACAGTATTGGTTTGGATGAAAATTATTATTGAAAGAACACTACAGTATTAAAGTGGGAAAAAACAACAACAAAAAACACACATTGGTTGTGGAGAAAATGGTAATGAGACAGCTTGCACAATTCATTGCGAACTGGTTCAAACTCAGCGCGCTGTCAAGTGAACTCAATGCTGTTGTTTCACGGTACCGTGCATATACAAAGTAAGTAGATACGGGGTCGGCAATGCTGTACGCTACTAGTGCATAATAAATGTAGGGGACAATACCAATTGAGATTGCCACCCATTATCACTAGTACACTGGAAATATGGGCTAAATTACATAGCCTAAATATGTGTTTTTGTTTCCTGCTAATTGATCGATGGCAGCCATGTTCCTCAAGCACATGAGGTCTCTTCATCCGTTACGTAGGAGAACACATCGATGACACGTTAGTGTTGTTGCCAACATGTAAGATATAAAATACAACCACATGAGGTCGGTCATATGCGTGCAAAAACCAGTAGTGCATATATGGTTAATGCGGCTCTGTGATCTAGGCAAAATCCAATGCTCTTAGAGAAAGATTGTCTGACAAAAACCAGGGGTGCAAATATGGCATGGGCCATGCTACATAATAAGAAACCACCAAAACAATAAGTACCGTATGCATGGAGTTGGCAATATACTGTACTTGTGCATAATTCACGCAGATAATAGTTGACACGGCTGGAATTTTACTATACAAGTTGTGATCTAAACAGGAAAGGCGGGTGTGTTTTAGACAGCGGATGATTAAACTACATCATTTCCAGATCTATTCTGATTCATTACAGAAGGTTTATGGCTAATTTCAGTATAGGAAATTTTATCGTGGGTTCTTGTCTCCTTCACTGTTATCCATTTTCGAATCATTACAGAAGGTATTTATAGCTAATTTCAGTAGTTTGGAATTTTTTCTTCATAGGTTCTCGTCTCCACTGTTACCAATAAGACTTAGAACTATGGAATTCTTTAGAACCTAACCTTTATTCCCTCCCCTCAATATAGGCTACTTATCGTACCATTTAAAGATGTTCTCCAGTCGATCAACATGTAGGCTATGGCATACAGAAGCGTGATTATCTTGGTCGGTTAATGTTAATATATTCTACACAAATACCTGAAATAAATACAGTACAAAATATACACTTTACAACTTTAACAACTGTATAAGTTACTTTGGAAGTGTGTATTTTATTTCAGGTTGGCCTATTTGTGTAGATCATATTAAGTTTAACCGCCCAAGACAATGAGGCTTCCTTATACATGTTGACCGACTGAAGAACATTTTTACATAGAATCTAACATGGGTACACAAAAGAAAATGAAGTTTTCTATTAAAGTGCATAATCATTATATTGTTTAGGCTAGTTAAAATTAAAGAAGATATTGGATATCAGACAGTAAAGGGTGCAATCATGCCTCCTCGGAATAGGTTATGCAAAACTCAACTCCACTTGTAGGCTACATCAATGTACTGTAATTGTTTTTTTTAACACACTTCGTATAGTATAGATTTAAGGCTTTAATCTTAAAATCTGTCAAACTGATCGGCATTTGCGGAAGGCCTATAGGCCTAGGCCTATTAAGATTTTGATGAACATACCTAATGATAAGAGGATATCAATCTAATCTTATATTCACCACATACCTCCTTGTTTGGGATTCCTGAGTAGGCTATGCCCAATTTCATAGTACAATAATTGCTGTACAGTTACTTTTTTCATCCTGAAACGTGTGAAGAAATCTTCCTCGTCGAGTGTATTCATATAATCCGGACGTCCTCTAACATTTCTCCTCCGTCTAACTATTGGCAAATATTCATCATCCGACGACTCGAAAATATCCACTTCATACATGTTGTAAAACACTAAAGACGACGTACCGGTATACTGCGACAAAATAAATCCATTGATAGATTAGTTTCACATCACGTAAATATATACAAACATTAACTTACGAGATCCAGCAGTAAACATTTCTTACCTTGCAGTATCAGATCAAGTAGGCCTATAGGTTATGGATTCATGACCACGTAATATACACCTCGTCTGAAGTAGAGCGATAAACTACCTAAAAAGTAGAATGCAATGAATTGAACCGGTACTAACGAAAAAAGATTCTGAAATGGTCCGCAATTACTTATAATAAATAAAGAAATTAATTAGATATGGACAGCGGTGTTCGCGTCATTAAATACGTTTCAACATATGCCATATTTATCTGCTAGATATAGAGTTATACCCACCTAACAGCACGGGATAGTTTATCCCTAGACATATCCATAGGAATGGCGTATCAGTACTGTGGTATCAGCAACATTATTGTAGGACGCACGAAGTGGCAGATAGCATGATTTATCCGTGACTGAGAGTTATCTAAGAGATATTTGGACATTGTAAAACCGGCCCTAATTATTAGACGTCCCGGTTGCGATCGCGATCAGGGGCCGATCCAGTTTAAATTGGGACGTCTAAACGCAACAGGATAACATTATTATCGCGATCAACTTTCCCTCCAACAGGATCAGCCCGATCCCGTTCCCACAACGAGATAATCGCGTTCGTGGCCATTGCGATCGTCGATGTGTTCTATCCTCCTGCTGTGTGAGTGAAGTAGGCAGTGGAAATGAGGGCCATTTTGTATATCTTGTGTTTTGAAAGCGAGAAGTACGTAATGTAGGCCATGATGGTTGTATTTATGTTGGTTGATATCAGATATATGAAGATTGAGAGACCCGAAATGATGGATGGAGACAAACATACCAGTGTTTAAACGCTGAAAAAAAAAATTAGCGTTGGGAAAAGTCGATGAAGACGATTAACAAAGACATAATTTATTGTCATAGACATACACCCCGATTCTGTAAGAAATGGTTAAGCTACAACAAGTCTTTAGGACCCCTAAAGACTGCTTAGCAGTCGAATTGTTATTTTTTTATTATTATTATTATTATTATTATTATTATTATTATTAAGAATAATCAATATTACATCCAGCAATACAAGAAAATATATACACACATAGCTTTTTAAGTAATAGGACATACGTCCGTACATTGTTCAAGAAATCGCGTGTGCTATATACACATTGTCCTTTTCACTACAACATTGTATAATTCACTTGTTCTCTTGATCACTGGAGCCCCGTTATATTAAATATGTACAATCTTCATCATATCATAACTTTAGTCTATTTTTGATTATTATCTAAGTAAACGTATTAGTCTAAAAATGTACATTCAGAGATCTATGTGATGAATATCAAATTCAGCCGAGTTAGGGAAGAATACATGTAAGCTATACCACGTAAGGCAAGGCCTTGTGGGTGGCATATTAGGTCTACTTACCTAATTATAACGTTAAGTGTTCATGTTAAAAATAGATTAAGTTACTTATACTGTATTTATTAAAATAAGCATTGTGAAATCGCTAGGTAGCAATGGTAATGCTAATTTATAGATTAAGCTACTATAATATATCTTTAATGACATTTTTATTTTCTCGAACTAATATCTTTGCGTTATGTATAAACCTTGTAGATTTATGTAACTGCTCTTTTATGGGTTTAGGAAGGATATTGTAAAATTTAGGAATAAAGTATTGAAAATTACGCTTTGCAATAGATAGATTTGGTTTGAAGAGGGCAGACACATTTCCTGTTCTACCTCTTGTTTGGTAGGTGTGGCTCATGTTTAAGACTAAATTTTTATTTTTATAGATATATTTATAGACTTCCATCGCGTAAAGTTGTCCTATATTCATGACGTTTGCTTCCGCATACAATTCATTAGTAGGATATAACCTTTCCTTTTTATACATGATACGCAGCACCAAGTTTTGCATTACTTGAGCTTTTTTTAAAATAGTTTGATAAGCTCCTCCCCATGCAATTATTCCATACGTGAGAGTAGACTGAATAAGTGCAAAGTAGATATCTCTCAGTAGATTAATATTGACAATGTGTTTCAGACAATGAAATACATAAACTGTCCTCCTTATTTTCTTTGTGATGAAATTAATGTGCGATCTCCACTTCATGTCTTTATAAAAAAAAATCCTAGGTATTTTATATTTTGTGTGCGGTTGATTTTTATGCAGTTGCAGCTTGTATTACAGTTTTCCCGATGTACTGTAAGCTCGTTGAAGCAATTTTGATTGTTTTTAATGTGAAAATAATAAATTTTGATTTATTTACATTCAGAAACAATTCATTATTATCCAGCCATAATTTAATCCCTTTTAAAGCTTCGGTTGCTTCTTGCCTGACTATTTCCCATGTATTCCCTTCAACAAATATAGCGGTGTCATCTGCATAAGTGATGATTGAACTATTTTTTTGATTATTTATTGATTTTTCTATGTCATTAATGTATATAATAAAAAATAGTGTCCCTAAGACTGTTCCTTGTGGTATGCCCCTTTTTACTTGCATCGGTGCACTCAATGTGTCATTTATTTTTACATATTGGATTCTGTCAGTAAGGTAACTTCCGATGAGGTTAAGAGCTGTGCCTCGAATACCATATTTTTCCATTTTTGGAGAAGAATATCATATGATACAGTGTCGAAAGCTTTAGTAAGATCTAACAAGAAGTTCCGTGACGAACTAAAGAGCCTACTTTTCATGCCAATGATTATTCTACAGTATATGAACCTATCTAGAATAATGAAGAAATTAAGTGGCTAATATCGAAATTTCTAATTATTTCGAAATACTGTATACCTTGCATAATGTAGCTTAATAGAGCACTACAGTTGGCAGCCCTGATGACTGAATATATTCTTAGTTCCATCTCTTAAGGTACAGAATACAAAATTTGGTTGAAGTCCAATGAATAGCATGGACGTTACATGCAGTTAAACATTGGATCTAACAGCGTGCGTAAAATCATGTTGGCAAAAATGTCATGCATGTATTGGTCAGAAATAATCTGAAATAATATGATCTATTGTTGTGCCTATTTTGAATGAAATCCATTAGTTAGTATAGAAGTTACATGCATTTTAAAATTGGACCTATCAGCAGGCTTAGAATCATGTTGGCAGCACTGACGTATATTAGTTAGTCCAAATGCATCTAGAATGCCAGGTACTATACGTGTGCAGAGTTTAGAGCTATTGGCTTGCATACTTTCTGATATATTGGTATTTGGATAAAATAAATTAGGAGCATTTATTAACAGTTGGCAGCCCTGGTGGGTCTTAAGAATACGCTCAGTCATATCTGGTTATGTATGCATACAACATACGAAATTTGGTTGAATTCCAATTGATAGTGTAGAAGTTATGTGCATTTAAAAATTGGACCAATCAGCAGGCTTATAATCATTTCGGCAACACAGCGATGTATGGCCTCCTGGAAATTAAACTGCAATACTATTATCTACACGTATGCCAATTTTGAAATAGCTCCCATTCATACCTTCCAAGATATCCAACATGGAGCTCAAATGTCAATTGCGATTTTTTAGCAGTTGGTAGCACTGACATCATTTTCAAATATGGCCGTGAGATATTCGGGTATAGACCTTTACTCCTACCAAATTTTGTTTTGATTGCTCCAGCCGTTTAGGAGTTGATAGGGGGGGGGACACACACACAGCCAGACAGACAGAAGGATAGACAGACAGACACACATTTGCCCGATCTCATAAGACTACTTTTCCTCATTTTTGCAAAATGTGAAAAGTAGGCTAAAAATATTCCTAGTGATGGTGTGGAGCAATTTATTTTTTCTTGTATTTGTTTAGTTTGTGTTGCAATTGCATCCACAGTACTTCGACTTTTTATAAATCCATATTGCCTTGCTGATAGAATGTCATGCTTCAGTAAAAACTGGAAAATATTGTTCTTGATACATTTTTCAAATATTTTTGCTATTATTGTAATCAGAGATATCGGTCTATAATTTTCCATATCTATAGTATTGGCTGATTTTAAGATTTGTTTAACTATTGTTGACTTCAGATGCTTTGGAAAATATCCTTCTGTAAAAGATTGATTTATGAGATTTAAAAGCGGTTTCTCTAATGATACTATATTTTGTTTTATAACCTTTGCTGAAATATTGTCTATTCCCATAGCTTTACTGTCACTTATGTCACCTAGGATTTTTTTCAAATCAGTGGAATTTACCGGGGCCATGAAGCATGAGCTCTTATTGCTAGTTATGTTAAGTGTGGGGTTTCCACTTTTCTTTATACATTTGGACATCTCGGTAGTCTTATTTATGAAATATTCATTAAATTTATTCGCAATTTGCGTGTCACTTTTGTAAATTTCATTCTGATACCTTATTTCACTAATTTGCTCTTTTTGATTAATTCTCTGAGCTATCTCATTAACTATACCCCAAATCTTTTTAGGATTTCCTGAACTAGCATTTACTAAATGTCTGTAGTAATCTATTTTTGCCCAGTTTATTAGCTCATTTAATTTGTTTCTGTATTTTTTATATTTCTCTCTTAATTCTTCATTATTTTTATTTGCCATATAATCGCTGTATAATTTATCTCTAGTATATGCTGTACCCGGCATGCGTTGCAATGCCAATCAAAGAAAGTGTTGGCGTTGAAATTCTGTTTCTTGAAGTGATTTTGGATACACAACATGTTAACTTCCTCTAAGCTATCGTAAAATGGATTTTCTAATTTAGAACCATTCGTGGAAGCGTGCACAACAACTTTCAAAAGTTTCATCGCTGTCACTCATTTGTTGAATCTACTCGTACGCTACCTGTTGTGAAATGGATTTACTAAGTCCCCTTCCCTGGCGGGTACACAATAACTGATCAATGTTTCATCGCAATCGGATGAATAGTATATGAACGCATACCTGATTTTGTTTAAACGATTCGCGCTCCGTCACTCATTTGTTGAATCTACTCGTGCGCTACCTACTGTAAAATGTATTTACTAAGTTAGAAACCGTCATGTAAGTGTCCACAACATCTCACCCAGGTTTCATCGCTATCGGACTAATGGGATATGAAGACATGGGGCCTGTATTGAAACGCTCCGCATGTCGTCGTTCATTTGTCGAATCTACTCGTGTGCTACCTACTGTGAAATGTATTTACTAAGTTAGAAACCGTCACGTAAGTGTCCACAACATCTCACCCAAGTTTCATCGCTATCGGACTAATGGGATATGAAGACATAGGGGACTGTATTGAAACGCTCCGCATGTCGTCGTTCATTTGTCGAATCTACTCGTGAGCTACCTACTGTGAAATGTATTTACTAAGCCAGAAACCTTCCTTGGAGTGTCCACCATATTTCACCCAAGTTTCACCGCTAACGGCAGAATGGTATATGACCTTATACGGGACTTTGTTGAAACGCTTCGCGCGTCGTCCCTCATTTGTTGAATCAACTTGTGCGCTGCATATTGTATAGTGGATTTACTAAGCCAGAAATTTTCCATGACGTGTACACAACATCTCACCCAAGTTTCATAGCTACGGACGAATGGTACATGAATGCATACGGGACTTGGTTGAAACGCTTCGCGTGTCGTCGCTCATTTGTTGATTCTACTCTTGCGCTACATATTGTAATATGGATGTACTCAGCCAGAAACCTTCCCTGGAGTGTACACAACATCTCAGCCAAGTTTCATCGCAATCGGATGAATGGTATGTGAACGTATACGGGACGTTGTCGAAACGCTTCGCGCGTAGTCACTCATTTGTTGAATATAAACGTGCGCTTCGTATTGTAAAATGGATTTACTTATCCAGAAACCTTTCCTGGAGTGTACACAACAATTCACCAAACATTTATCACTATCAGACGACTGGTATATGATTTTATACGGGACTTTGTTGAAACGCTTCGCGTGTCATCGCTCATTTGTTGAATCTACTGGTGCGATACCTATTGTAAAATGTATGTACTAAGCCAGAAACCTTCCCTGGAGTGTACACAACATCTCACCCAAGTTTCATCGCTATCGGATGAATGTTATATGAAATTATATGGGACTTTGTTGAAACGCTTCGCGCGCCGTTGCTCATTTGTTGATTCTACTCGTGCTCTACCTATTTTTAAAGGGATTTACTAAGCTAGAAACCTTCCCTGGAGTGCACACAAAATCTCAGCCTAGTTTCATCGCTATCGGACGAATGGTATATGAACGCAAACGTGACTTTGTTGAAATGCTTCGCGCGTCGTAGCTCATTTGTTGAATCTACTCGTGCGCTGCCTATTGTAAAGTGGATGTACTAAGCCAGAAAATTTCCCTGCAGTATGCACAACATTTTACGCAAGTTTCATAGCTATCGGACGAATGGTATATGAATGCATACGGGACTTTGTTGAAACGCATTGCGTGTCGTCGCTCATTTGTTGAATCTACTTGTGCGCTATCTACTGTGAAATGTATTCACTAATTTTGAAACCTTCACGTAAGTGTACACAACATCTCACCCAAGTTTCATCGCTATCGGACGAATGGTATATGAACACATACGGGACTTTGTTGGAATGCTTCGCGCATCGTCGCTCATTTGTTGAATCTACGCGTGCGCTACCTATTGTAAAATGGATTTACTAGGTCAGAAACCTTCCTTGGAGTGTACTCAACATCTCACCCAAGTTTCATCGCAATCGGATGAATGGTATATGAACGCATAGGAGACATACATACCCACAGACAGACAAACTATCACGTAACATTGATTTTTATATATATATATTAATGGACTCTACCAATGCAAGGGTTATCCACTCTTTTCTTTTGACTCGCTTTGAGTTTAACTGTTTAATAGATTCATGGATGCAGCTTTGTATTGTTTCAATAAATATATTTACTTTAGTATCCAAATGTCCTTCTCCAAGTTTATTATCCCAGTTGATGTTGTTTAACTTCTGTTTTAGTTCCACATAATCTAATTTATGTCTTTGATAATTCCTAATGTTTGGTTTATTTTTGTGACAACTAACTTGATTAAATTTTAGGCTAATTATTGTTGTATTGTGATCAGTTATTTTGCTTTCCGAGATGATAGAGATAATATTTTCATTTGAAAGCCTACTTTTAAGAAATGCGTGGTCAATGCACGATTTACTAGTTTCAGTTTCCCTAGTTGTACCATTGATTATAGATCTGAAATCAAATTCATTAAGAAGGTTTAAATAATCATCTGAATCTTGATTTTCGAATAAATTAATATTCAAGTCACCAATTATTAATTCATTTTCTAGCTGACAATTTGTTTTTATATAGTTATTTAAATTCTCCAGAAATAATGTTTTGCTGTATTTTGGTGGTTTGTACACCCCTGTTATTGCTATTTTGTTGTTGCTTTTATTAACAACTACTCGAATAAATTTGAAATCTTTATATGCTACACACTTAACTTCATGCTGTAATCCATCTTTTATCATGATGACTACTCCATCATTCTGATTTATTTCACTTTCATTATAGTACGATTTATAGCAGCTATGTTTAGTAACATTTGCGTTATTTAATTTCCACGTTTCCGTTAAGACCACAACATCAAATATATTTTCATAAGCCTTCAGAGTAACGTCTAAGCTATTCTTGTGTTTTGCAAGACTTCTAATATTAGAATGGATTACTTTTAAACTATTGTTATCTTCATGTCTATCTAAGAAGTATTTACACTACCTATACTCCTCCCCACCTCTGACCGAATTTGATATTTCACATAATCATCTGCATATGTGTTCATACAATTGAATGAGGGAAAGTGTTAAGTGTTAGCGGTCAAGTTATTGTGAGATATCTTGGAGGGAGGGGTGGAGTGGAATTCAGCTGTTGAGTGAAAGGTCAGTTTGAAATAGCACCAGCAACACGGCAGGGGAGGTATGCAATGAACAGTTATGCGGGAGAGAGACAGACAGATTGTAGTGTGGGTTATCTTAGAGGGTGTACCAACTTTTGCTTACTAAAACAATCTATTGCTATATGTTAAATGGCCTTACTTTAAGCTTTGGGTAACTCACACATCTTTGTAACACGGTGCTTGCTGCCATCTGTTTTCTTCACGTAAATTACGCCATCGTAAGTCCATACGTTGGATTGCTGAAAACTTGCAATTCCCGCCTTCAAAATCACTAGTCTTGTGGCTGTGAGATCTTCCCTGATTGTCACCGGGGTACCTTTGAGCTGTTTCTTGTTTTTAAACAATTCATGCCTAGCACGATACGTCGCCAATTTTACTATGATTGGCCTGGGTTTGGTCCCAATCTTTGGCCTAACCTATGGCTTCTGTCTATGTCCGCAAGAGCGATGTTTGCCTTAATGTCCCCGGCAACTTTCAGCACTAAATTATCTGTGTCCTCGTTAGGATGCTCCGGCACACCGAATATACGGAGATTTTGCCTCCTTTGGTATTGCTCCAGTTCGTCGTGTTTGGAGTTGCTTTCCGATTTGAGATCTTCGATCTCTTTATCCCGTTTCTTTATCTGAACCATGACGAATAGAAATAAACAGTGTCATCACTCCGCTACTTAAGCATTGTAGTTCATGGTCCAGCCAGTGTGTGGCGCGGAAGTCGCGACGAACCATAAGCACGTATGACAGTAACCCACGAGGTTAGTTCTGTAATATCCTGTGCGCGAGAAGTCATATTATTCGAGGGCATTTGTTTCTTTGTAATAATTTACGAATGTCTGTGCAGTGCTTTGTGTGTGCAAACAACTAAGTTTTCCGTTGTTTCGGAAAAATGTCGTAAAGTTTTGTTCCTGGAAGTAAATCGGGTTACGAAGAAAATTTGATGGTAGACATTTTCCACACCGCCAAAAGAAACAAATCTGTTTTCGAAATGCGCGAGAGTTTTTCCGTGGAAGGATAAGCAATTGTCGATCAAAAATAGAATCTGTGACGAACGTTTTTCGGAAGATTTAATTATTATAAAGGCGGACTCTTTCGTAGTGAGCTATCAGAACGTGAAACTTCCTCGCGTGAAGTGGAAATTAAAACCAGGATCAGTACCTCAAATTTTTCAAAATTTACCGAAATATATATCCACTGATGTAAAATCACGAAAGCCGCCCAGTAGGATACGGAATGAAGGCAGCCTTCCATGGTTACTTGTTCTATTTCGTGCCATCCTTACCTTAAACGAAAAAAATCCGTCTTAATAATAATAGGCCTAAAATAATAATAGTTGCTGATTCTTTAGGGACTTAACGACATCGTGGTCACGTATCCCCGTGTGTTTGGGTTTGTTTAGAATTCGTCTGATAACCTGTGTCAATATGATGTCTGTAGTAGTGTGTGTATTTGGAATTGAGGTTGGATTTGGGTAGGAAGCGGCCGTGTCCTTCAGTTAGGTACCATCCTGGCATTTGCCTGGAGGAGAAGTGGGAAACCACGGAAATCCACTTCCAGGATAGCTGAGGTAGGAATCGAACGCGCCTCTTTACATTTTTGCCTCACGAGGCTGAGTGAACACCGTTCCAGCCCTCAGACCAGTATTAAATTTATTGGCAGAGCTGGGAATCGAACCCGGACTTCCGTGGTGATAGCCAAGTGGCCAAGAATGAGTCGGACATATAATAATGGCCAACCTGCCAATAAAATAAACGGTCATCCAATTCTTCGCTTCCGTTACCGTCCTCCTGATCTTCGGATCTTGTTTCAACTTTGTCTTCAGTATCAGAGTCACAAATTCCTTTGAAATTACTAAATCATGAACTAGCTATTCGTTATCTTTCAGCAGAAGGTGACACGCTTCATCTGCATCCTTAGTTTTTCGTAAGGCGCAGTCTCCTTACTGATATTAACTAAGGCAACATACTAAGCCAAATAATCGTTATAACAGCACACGTGCCACTCACTAACAGAATGTAACATCATTGGGAGTGCTGGTACTATCAATATCACGCTGACCAAGTGTTACACGTGATAAAGTTATTTTTAGGCACGCTATTTCACAACTCCAGAAAAAATGTTCACTATGGTTTGGTGTAAGATGTCACGAGACGATAAGATCATAACTTGAACTGTTGGCTTGATATTAAAACTAATATAACGAACCATGGAGCTGTCAGACCAATGCGCGACTAACGGAGGGTTTTAAACGATAGTTCTGCATGGGGACAGAGAATATTAATGCTAACTTTTTGACAGTATTATTCATAAGTCTAAACACACAATTTGTTGTAATCAGCGTAACCGCAGCATTCGTAAAGAGGTTTACGTAGCCCAGCGCGTATCCCACTATTGAACAGCTGTCTGTGTAGCGTTGGGGATCAGCGCCGCTAGCGCTAGCAAAGCGGGGCGCGGTTGAACTCGGTGAGTGATAACACTATTTATTTCTATTCGTCATGTCTGAACTTTGAGGTCCTCACAAAGATTCACGTTGAATTGGATCGTTTCCTCAAGTTTACTTAATACACATTCCGTGATCTTATCCACTACAGTACTTACAATTAGGTCCACAAATGATTTTGACTGCAAGGAATCCTCCATCACACGTCGTACTACTTCCTCTATGGAGTTGGTAGAACTGGAACTGTCGTTATCTGTCTGATGCTTCTGCTGCTGCTGTTGCTGCTGCTTGCTCTTCTTAGAAGACATTTCACTATTTTTAGTTTTCACTATTTATGTAAATTAAAGGATGATGAGTGTGAAATAAACTCACCAGCTCAAACTTATTGGTATTCTGTAACGCCAAATCGCATCCATGATGTGACGTAGCACACCGATTCTGTAAGAAATGGTTAAGCTACAACAAGTCTTTAGGACCCCTAAAGACTGGTTAGCAGTCGAATTGGTATTCTGTAACGCCAAATCGCATCCATGATGTGACGTAGGTCTTACCGCTGAACCATCCACCGTAAAGGCATGTTCCGAGCACTTGTTAGCCGTGTTTTAGTCCATGGTTAGCTTATTTGTAATGAAAAATCAAAGATGAAGGCGAACAGCTGATATGTATGTTATCACTTAATGGCTTGAATATTAATTTATTCATTAAACATGGGCTAAGGTAAGTACTAAACAATATATTTTTGATTCTTCAAGTTGTGCAAATATCTTTCTTTGACGATTATGGTAAATAGTATACTTAATATGAATAATGTCCCCCCGTGGGTAATTCTGCACGCCGTGAGAATTTGCCTTTTCGTAACTTTACGAACTTTTACGAGGTATATTATTGAAAATATAGGTTTTATGATTTACATACCTTTTACGGAGTTCTTGGGAGTCGTTTCACAATCTCAACATCAAGTGCCGCACCTTTGTTTCACGAAAATAAAGAATTCTTATCGTGTTCGTTTCACTACGGACGCCATCTTGGACACGTCATGTGACACCATGTGTGACACCATGTGACTACGTTACCAACATGTCGCACACAAAATTCACTATTTCACACGTAAAGTTAGAAATTGTTTTTGACACACATATTATTGAGACGTAAATAATGACTCAGACGTAAAGGTACTGCCTGGCCGAAAATTACTGCTAGTACCACAAGCAAGGGGGTCTGGGGCCTAAGCCCCAGGTTAGGTTTGGTTTTGTATGTAAAACATTAAAAAGATACAATTTATGTCCGCTACTAGGTTAGGTACTGCCTGGCCGAAAATTACTGCTAGTACCACAAGCAAGGGGGTCTGGGGCCTAAGCCCCAGGTTAGGTTTGGTTTTGTATGTAAAACATTAATAAGATACAATTTATGTCCGCTACTAGGTTAGGTACTGCCTGGCCGAAAATTACTGCTAGTACCACAAGCAAGGGGGTCTGGGGCCTAAGCCCCAGGTTAGGTTTGGTTTTGTATGTAAAACATTAATAAGATACAATTTATGTCCGCTACTAGGTTAGGTACTGCCTGGCCGAAAATTACTGCTAGTACCACAAGCAAGGGGGTCTGGGGCCTAAGCCCCAGGTTAGGTTTGGTTTTGTTTGTAAAACATTAATAAATGACACGGAATCCATGGCTAAATTACGACTGACGATTTGGATTTGGCGCAATTATAAATTACATTATCGACGCTCTTTTGTTTCTTTCTATACACGGTGCGAGATAGTACCAAACGCGCGGGGTTGGCATTCCTGACATAGTGACAAGATGTCTACCCGATACTTCATTTTCAACTATATAAGTAGTGTCGCTATTTGGGATGGCTGGGCGGGTCTATGACAGCGGACGAGTCAACATCTATTAATTTATCATCTCCAGATACCATTACTACAGGTACTTTGGCTAATTTCATTACTAATTTTTTTAAAACACAAATTCTCGCGGTGTGCAGTGCTACCGTCCCGTGTAATGTTATTATTAACATACACTTATTTTTGTTTTCAGATGCCGTAAGCGATCTAAAACGATTATTTGCTGGGGAAGAAACTTAAGTGCTATTTTACTACTTTGGAAATAATTAGCTTTCATTTTAATTGTAGAATTCGAATCATATTTGCGGAAGCTTGTAGTCAGTAGTCCTCCAAGCTTGTTTCTAGGTTATGGACGTAATTGCTGTCAGAAGTTTGAAGACGAATTACTACCTAATGTGCGGCAATTGTGCTTTTAATTATTTAAATTAAGGCTGCAAATGTTCACATTACTTCACGGCCTTGGCCTATGCCATTGGTAAATTATAATTAACTTAATTGTGGTGAAGAGACATGACAACATGATCATCATAATGGACTTTCACAAACTGAAATTAACTCATTTACCTAAGAGAATGAGAGGAATTGTTATCCCCATCGTCAGAACTGGTAGTGTCAAAGCATTCAGTCCTGATCCCGTAAGTATATAAACAATAGGCTATCATTTAAGACCTTGGCAAATAGCCTTAGTAGGCAGGCTGGAACATAAAGAGTACCGGTATTGTACTATGCTTTCATATTGAACTAATGAGGGAAGTTAATGTTACATGTAATGCATGCAGTCGATCAACAGTGTAGGGGAGAAATAAGAAATAATATCAGACCCCAAAAGAACTAAAGTTTGTGGTCAGTCTGCTTGGCAAGTTGTCATTGCGAAGGGAGGACTCTCATGTGAAATATTACATTGCATGCTTCTGCTGAAAACTAAAACCTTAGCACTGGATACACGTAGTTGCTCACAGTTTTAATAACCTGGTATGACACAGCTCGGTCATCTAAATGGATCAGATGAGAAAGAAAATCCACAACATGGTGCTTTGGGAATTTATGTCTAACATAAAGGTACGTTAATTTTCTTCATTTCATTGTGTTATCATTTGAGAACTAAGTTACATGCAGCAAGGCGTAAAGCTTTCCAAGAGTGGAGTTTATCTGAACCGAAGTAAAAAATTCTTAAACTACTGAAATTAGTCAAAATACCTGCAGTAATGGTACCTTGAGACAATATAGTAATAGATGTTTACTTCTCTGCTGTCGGTAACCCACCCAGCCATCCCAAATAGGATCACGACTTATATAGATGAAATTCTAACTGAATCTGCCATTTTTAGCACGATGTACAGTGTTGCCAACCACACGCATTCGATACTATATCGCATCCGGCAGACCAATGGTTTTCGCCTAGACCAATAAGATTCATCTATACCTTGCGATGCACTGGCGTTTAGGGGAATTCTTAGTTACCTTGATGATGTGATGGTATTGGAGTTCTTTATTCACATAATTACAAAGGTGTCACGTGGTGCATTTTGTATCGGACATGTTGGCAACGTAATATGACGTCAATTTGTCGGCCACAAACATCTGCCGTCGTTGACCAAGCTACAAATAAAAACCTTCATTTAAGCAATATTAGTGAAATTTGACAGTATATTAGTGTTATTTGACAGTATTTTTTTATTGTGCAGCAGTGATAGTTATTGTTGTTTTAAGGTGTGGAACTATGAGGTCATTTGCCCTCCCCCCTAATCCACTCTATTCACATCTCTAATGAACTGGTACTGCAGAGAGCAAATTCTAAGTGGGAGCTGATGATTACCATCAAGTGTAAGAAAATTGCATACCTGGGTCATGTGTTATGTGGTGCAAAATACGCAATATTACACCTTATTTTAAAGGGCAAAATTGCTCGGCCTCAAATAGCGTCTGAAATTAAGCTCTCAAAGTCAAGTGTACAGCTAAACGCCGGAATCTGTATGGTGCGTTTTGTAATAGTCATCATCATCATCATTTCATTTCCCCTTTTCCAGTTGACACTGGGTGGGGGCAAATATGGTTCCTGTCCACTTTGTTATATTGTTCCACCATTCCTCTTCCGACACAGTGTTCCAATCCAGGTTCAGTTTTCTAATACTATTCTCCACCGAGTCCATCCAACGCATTCTTGGTCTTCCTCGTCCTCTCTTCCCTGTCATCCGTCGTTCCAGTGCTCGTCTTGGTAGCCTTACTTCATTCATCCGTTTGACATGTCCAAACCATCTCAATCAGTTTTGCTCCAGTTTGTCAATTAGTTTCTGTACTCCCAGTTCTTTCCGTATATCTTCATTTCTCACTCTGTCCCTCGTTTTCTGGACCATACTTCTCAGGAATCTCATCTGCTTGTACTCTGCTCTAATCCCTCTTAGTCATTGTCCAAGTTTCTGCTGCATATGTCATTATATGAACATAATATGCTTTGTACATAACTTCTTTAGCCTTAATTGGTATATCCTTGTTCCATACTAGTCCCCGTACCCGTTGGTAGAAACCATTCCCGAGTTGTATTCTTTTGCTAATTTCCAAATCTAGTCTTCCATCTTCAGTCAGTTCACTTCCCAAGTATTTGAAGTGTTTCACTACTTCCAATTCCTTATCTCCTACTTTGATTACTCCTTTTTCTTCTTTTTTTCTCTACTCATCGCCACTGTTTTACTCTTCTCCACATTTATCTTCAATCCCCATTGCTCAATCTTTTCATTTATTACATCTAACTGTTCTTGTACCTCCCTCTCATCCTCGTCCCAGATCACAACGTCGTCTGCAAACAACATTACCTTCATCTTTGCCCTACTATATTCTTTCATTGCTACCTTCATGATGTCATCCATCACCACACTTCCTTGCTTTAGTCCAGCGTCAATTTTAAACCATTCCGATGTCCCGCCTCTAGTCTTCATACTACTGTCTGTAGCACTCCATGCACATTCCTTTTATCATGTCTCTCAGTTCCTTGCCTATCCCCCTATTTGTTAAGCTTTCCCAAACTTTTGTTCTAGGGATGCTATCATAGGCCTTTTCTAGATCAATAAAAGCCATTTGTGATAGTTTTTTTTAAATGCAGACCAATGGCTTTTGCCTGGGCCAATAATTATAAGGCGGAGGGCTGCGTTAGCCATTTACATGAATACACCCCTGGTTGTTGTCTCGCACAGTAATGTTTGTTGTGCACTGCTGTAATTAATGTTTTTGTGAGAGTGAAATTTCTTAAATCCACTCCAATGGGCTTTGCCTATACCAATAATTGCTAGATATTCGTTAGCCATATATACTCACCTGGTTTCTGTCATGCACAGTGGGGTAATCGTGCATGACAGAAACCAGGTGCATCAATAATCTTTATCCAGACCAGACCTGAGTGGTGTCTTTTGTATCCCACATGTTGGCAACTGTGGTGATAGTTTATAATTTGAAATACACTTATCTTCCGTCTAGTCAATACTTTTTTTTGTGTGTTTATGTACGACCTAGGACATTGACTAGACGGAACATAAGTGTATTTCATGTTTTAAACTATCATTCGTCAATACGGACCAATTGTGAACAATGTTAACCCGAACCTGTGGTGATGTCAATGTGTGCGTCTTATTAACAGTTGAAGAGACCTCATGTACTGTCGAATATGGCTGCCATCGTTGAATGAGCAATAAATATTAACACATATTTCTGGTGCTGTAGTGACAGTGGTTAGTAAAATCTGTTGGTGATGGCCCCCAGAAGACGAAACAATGCATGAAAATCTTACAGTGTGCGCACAAAGTCCGTATACCCCTACTCATTATTATTTATTTCTATTGTCAGTACATATACATTTGTACTTACATCTTAGGAATTTAAAACATCATATTTATCCGTCCATGGTCTCTGCACAGCTGAAGAAATCAAGCGAACCCACCTCACGTCATGATCTGGGCCGGCATGATACAAACGCATCTGTTTGAACCATATTTTTTGATCGTTCTAATGACTGACTCATCCCGCAGCTGCAAAATTTGGGAATCTTAAACAGTGTTTGGTTTCAACACAATAGGGTGACGGCTCACTTCGCAGTGGCTGTTGAACAACGTCTGAACACAGTCTTTGGGAACCGCCGTTTCATATCACATGCAACACCATAATTCTGTGACTAAGCACTTGGTAGTGTATTCTTAACGAGAGGTATGACACGTCAGCTGTTCGCTTATGTCAACGACTTGATTATTCTGACTCTCAAACTACGGACTATCATGCGAAATACGAGGTTCATTTGGAGGCTTTTATATATGCTGGTCTACCAAATTAATGTACACTTGTATTATTTGCTGGGTAACTTTATTTTATTTTTAGTGGTGATTGAAATGACAGACTACATCAAGGTCATCTGCCTGACTGGGTAATAAATGATAGATAGATTGATAGATTTTTATTAATTCCATTTGATCAAATACATGCATTCAATACATTTTAGGTAGATTTCTTTAGAAAGCTAACTATTGCAATGGGTCCCATGTTTCGACTTCCGGAAAATTTCGACATATCTTCGCGTTTCACATCCCCCAGACCCCAAAATCACCGTCAGTTCAAAAGTTTATATATAATTTATGTATATATGTATCTATATATATATATCAGTTTCTTGTGGACACGATAACAGCCGTAATTTTGCACCAATCACTTTGAATTTTTTACATAATATGTATCCCTATAAAATCTCGGTCGAGTTCGTTAATGGGCAAAATCGGTCAAAGGGGGTAAAAATGGGGGGCTTTATTCGAAAAAGTGAAATATCACTATAACTCTCTTAATACTTGAAATATCGAATCCCTTCAAAGTTCATAATATGTGTCGGATAAGTGCCAAAAATTTATGTCAAATAAGTTTTTTGATAGCACCAACCATTGACCAAAGGGGTGGGAAAAAGTGGGTTTTTCGGGAAACATTAATCATATCTCTGTTAATAGGCACAATATCAAAACCGCACAAAATGGACAATATTCCTCCAATAATTACCTAAAACTTTTGTCTGAAAGAATTTTTGATATGACCCACCATTACGCCACGGGGTGAACAAAATGATTTAAATTATAAGAAAATGCAAAGTGCCAAGAGAGGTTGCCATGACAACTTTACTTTTAATTGATAAGGGATGACCATCAGCAGTTGCTATGACAACGCCTCTGCACGAGATCACATTCAGTTTTCATATGTCAGTGGGAAGCGACTTCGGTATCGGAACTGGTAGCATGCTGAACTTCTATGCCCAAGGTCGCGGGTTCAAACCCGGCTGAAGTCGTCGGATTTACTAAGAGCGCTAAAAAACCTGAGTTTGCTTTCCTTCGGAGGGGAAGTTCCAACGTTCGTTGCGAGTTGCTGATTGAGGTGGCATCTAGTAGCCAAGTTCACTGCTAGGTGTCGTTGACGGCAGTATTTTAGGTAGATTTCATTAGAAAGCTAACTATTGCAATGGGTACCATGTTTCGATTTCCGGAAAATTTCGACATATCTTCGCGTTTCACATCCCCCAGACCCCAAAACCACCGTCAGTTCAAATGTTTATATATAATTTATGTAATATATGTATATATATGTATATCAGTTTCTTGTGGACACGATAACTGCCGTAATTTTGCACCAATCACTTTGAATTTTTTACCGAATATGTATACCCATAAAATCTCGGACGAGTTCGTTACTGGGCTAAATCGGTCGAGGGGGATGAAAATGGGGGACTTTTTTTTTCGAAAAAATGAAATATTGCTATAACTCTCTTAATATGTGAAATATCGAATCCGTTCCAAGTTCATATCATGTGTCGGATAAAGCTCAGAAATTTATGTTTGAAACGTTTTTTTGATAGCACCAACCATTGACCAAAGGGGTGGGAAAAAGTGGTTTTTTCGGGAAACATTAATCATATCTCTGTTAATAGGCACAATATCAAATCCGTACAAAATGGACAATATTCCCCTAATAATTACCTAAAACGTTTGTCTGAAAGAATTTTTGATATGAGCCACCATTGCGCCAAGGGATGAGAAAAATGATTTCGGAATTATAAGAAAATGCCAAGAGCTATCAGTGGTTGACATGGCAACACTACTAAATTGATGAGGGATGAGCCATCAGACGTTGCCATGACAACGCTCTTGCGCGAGATCAGATTCAGATTTCCATCTGACTAAGTGTGAAGCGGCTTCGGTGACGTAACTGGTAGCATGCTGAACTTCTATGCCCAAGGTCGCGGGTTCAAAGCCGGCCAAAGTCGTCGGATTTTCTAAGAGCGCTAAAAATCCCTCAGTAAGCTTTCCTTTGGAGGGGAAGTTCCAACGTTCGTTGCGAGTTGCTGATTGAGGTGGCATCTAGTAGCCAAGTTCACAGCTGGGTGGCGTTGACGTTAGTATCTGGTAGCAACATTAGGAACTACTGCTTGAAATTTAGCGTCTGCATTCCTTACCTGAATTACAGACTAATACCGCCATCACAATTCACACCGTTTATCAGACAGATTCTACACTCACCCAAAGTACACGGGGTTATATGACCGCGTTGTCGCAGCCCCTAAACTGAGGAACCAACCAACATCTCTGCGGGAGATATAATTTTGCGTGAAGAAGTAACAGACCGTTACATAGTTACACATCCGTGTCGAAACCTTGCATAAAGACAGTGTGACCACAAGTATAACAAGTAGTTCTGTACAGCCTATTTTCATATATCCTGCTCATGTTAATTGCCTCTATCAACATACAAAATTTCAGTTTAATTGCTGTATCAGATTCGTAGATATTGAGAACCGTCTAAATATTTCAGATGGTCGCCAGGTTGGATTTTTATTTTTGTACTATTATATTAAGATTATTGTGTAAGTGTGGTATTCAAACTTCAATCGCATGATTAGAACACAAGAAGTAAAAACGAGATTTTAAAATTACGCACAGCAGCCATCTTGTGATTATGCAAACAATTGAAATAAATTAGATGCCAGTGGATCAACATTTGTGTAAGCATTTAAAACGTGCAACGTTTCACGGCACTCGGATAGTTAATTCGCGAGAAACGTCCATTTAAATATTTATACTTCGCGTCGCCGCCATGTTGGATTCGTGCTCACCAGGTTACTGAAAGTCCTATAGGTGAACATATGTTCATAGTCTCTATGAACATAAAAATTTCAGTTTGGTTGCTGTAAAAGATTCATATATATTGAGAACCGTCTAAATATTACGGAAGCTTGCCATTTAGGATTGTTATATGTATAGGCCATAGAGTTATGTACCATTCAAGGTCACTTATTGCCTAGGTTCATTATTCAAACTTTCACTTCGATCGCATGATTACGACACAAGAAATAAAAACTTAATTTTAAAATTTCGCACAGCCGCCATTTTGAGGTTATGTAAACAATTGAATTAAATTAGATGGCAGTACATTACAATCTGCAAAATCATTTACTGTACCACATTTCACTGCGCTCAGAGAGTTAACTCACGAGAAAAGTCAATTAAAATATTTCAAATTCGCTTGGTCGCCATGTTCGTTTTGTTCTTTACAGGTTTATGAATTATACATAGGTAAACTTGTATCAGTACCCTTTATCACCGTACAAAATTGCAGGGTGATATCTGTAATAGTTTCGGGGATATAGAATGTCAGTGAAATATTTCGCACAGCCGCCATTTTGAGGTTATGTAAACAATTGAACTAAATTAGACTCCAGTGCATTGCAATGTGTATAAATATTTGCTGTCATGGGCGCCCATACGGGGGGGCAGGGGGGGGCCATGGCCCCCCCCTGGATCCTTGAAAAATAAAACGATATGCAAATCAGACTGAGAACAAACTTTTTTTTTTTTGCAAAAGTGCTTACAGTATTCTAATTAATTTGTACTAAATATAAATACTTCAGATACGGTAATTAACATTCTGACAGGCCAAACATTAAATACTGTATAGTGGCAGTGGGCGCATTAAGCCTGTCTGGCACACCTCAGAAATCTGAATTTTAAAAATTACAATATTTGCTGAAGAATAGTTTTGCTTCAATTAGTGAAACACTCATTCGTTCTCTACATAGTCTATTACGTAATGGTGCTCGATCAGGCGCAATCTGCCTCGCATATCACTTTTGCAACAACAGCAAATGTGTAGAAGCGTCATTGACAAACTGACCGATATGGATTTGAATGTCATGTGGAAAGACGTAACTTCTGTAAGGTAGTTGACGAATATGAGATAAGATCAGTAGCACCCACCGGAAGGTTAAAATCATCCTACATATTATGTCAGTTATGCAATAGTTCTGGTGTGCTTTGCTTTAAATTAGACACTTGAGTAATATTACAAAGGAATAATGTAATTTATATGCGCGTAGCCTACATTCCATTCGTGAGTATTGTGTTCGCTATGAACGGCCGCCCAGACTGTGTCTGTGTGCCGACAGTATTATTTATTAATTTTGTGTACTTCGTCTACGAATGTATTTATATTTAATTTAAAGGTAATTAATGCAATCTTATCTTATTATATATAATCCAAAAAGGAGGTACGCACTCGTTAATCATCGTATCTTTGTAACCACAAGCGCTATGAAACTGAAATTTTGCATGTTGATTACTCTCAGTTTGTGGGTGCTGACTAAGAATTGTTCTTAGAATACTCAAGCTTTAAGTGGGTCTGTTCGGCCATTTGGTACTCATGCATGGGTTAATATCGTGGGCGCCCTTAGGGGGTCTGGATTTCCGAGAATGTTGAAATAAGATTGTTCATTGTCACACCAGTTTATTTCATAAATGGAAGTTACAAATAGTCAACTGACAACTGTTACAATAACAAAATTCTGTAATGTTGCTGACTTAATATGTATTTACAATTGTTAAATAAAAATATGGTTCTAATGATGCCATGCACTCTGTCACCAATGGATGATGGTGATGATGATAATTGATGTTTAAAGGGGCCTAATATCTAGGTAAGCTCCAAATTTCAATACGGTTATGCCTAGTGTTAAATACCGCATGTTTCCCTATCACTATCTTGAGTGGCTACTACTTTTGCCACCTCACTTCGGCAGTGTCGATATGAAAAGCACGTTCTGGAGATATTTTTAGACATTGCAACATCGATAGCGTTTCTTAACTCCTAAAATAAGCTTTTCTATGCTGACTAGTAAAACACTGGTCCTGTAAGGTCGTGCTTACAATATTGGATAATTTACTATATTCAGACCCGTATTGACGGGGGGACAAACTTGCAACTGCTAAGGCGGCAGGTTTTAGGGACGGAAAATATTCTGGAAAACTGTACAAAACTGCTTGGTCATTAAACGTCAAGTTGATTAAGTTTAAGCCCTCCACAAGAGAATATACTTTGGCATTGTTGATTATTTAAGGACATAAATGAAAGGATCGCCTTAGACACCATGGTGTTCTTGCTGTTGATCTGACTTGAATGTGAAATTGTACCAATGAGGAAATTCCAAACTTGTTACCGGTATTTAAATAATTGTTTTTGCACATTGGTTGTGTATGATATCTGTTAAAATTCAATCTACATTCTTTGTATTATTTTTTTAAATTTGTAATTTTAGCAAACGCATATTTATAGCGTATGCCACTCGTAGTTAAATACACACTCAGGCGAAGAAACAGCCTCATATGTTATGGAAACTTTGTGACTGCTCGGCTTCACTGGTTGCGTGAGGGTTAATCACCTGTATGGTATGAGTAACATCAATAAACATTCACTCTTAACTACACTGGTTACTTCATAAATAAAAGCACTATAGATTTGGTAAAATGTACAATATATTCTGATACCAGACAGGAATTACACTTCGCACGATCCTCGTCATACAGACTATCTAAAACTCCCTATCATATTCACACAGGCACACATATGACATGTTGATGACCCTCGGAAATAATGATGACTGGTACTTACAGGCGTTGACTTCAGCTGTGACGACTTAACTCTACTGATTCGAGGGTTAGTTGCTCCCAGAGAATCACTCCTATTTACTCTCAGCACAATTACTATATATTTCACACGCAATCCTCTTAACTATGAATATTATGTACATTATTACTTTGATGGTCAGCATCCAACGATTTATCTAGTTTCGTGGATCTGATTATACAAAGATGCTTTAAATCCGTGTGTTGGATTATCGCATCTAGTTCGCTCCTGAGTTTACTAATACATAGCATATTTTACTAGTATTTGTCGTATAACAATTTACCGCTATGGTCTCAGAATTTCGGTAAACAGACGTTAGTTTACAATACTTCATGCGATTTGAGACAAACAATCTAGACTAATTGTTTGAAACTAGGCTCCTAATTCCCTTGAGAATGTATAGCCAGCAACTCAGTAATTGCACATCGAACACCAACTTGTGATCGTCTGAAATACCTTCCTTCTCCACCAAAAACACACAAGTCCAAAATACAAGTTCCACTCCCTCACGGAGTCATACCAAGAATACGAACCACTCCACACGGAGTCCAAAAGATGAGTACACCGCCCTACACGCGGTCCAAAGAATGAGTACTACTCCCCACGGAGTCCTAAGAATGAGTCACCCTCACAGCTTCGTCAAGTCCTAATAACATTCATCTCCCCTCCACAAATCACTGGCCTACCTGGCTTCCCTCACGGGTCCAGCCAATCAAAACAAAACATAACCATATAAGGAGTGCCTTCTTGGTCTTCAAAATACCCTAGACACACCCCTAGCACAGGGTTGCCAAGCCTCCTACCTGCATGAGTCATCATGCACTTGAGCTTGCGAGAGAAAAACCCAGGCGACAACAAGCCTACTTCCTGGTTCTTGCACACAATTCCAGACTCTCTGACTGAAGATTATTACAATGTTAAAATATTCACATACAACTAGACTCAGATCCTGCCAATTACAATCCCTTAAAACATAAACAAATTAATCGGAAATAAATCACATAATATTATACACTTCATTACATACGGTAATTATAAAACACAAAAAGACATCAAATAAAAATATGTGGACGATTATGAAAATCGTACGTCCCGAAAGTAAGGGTTCGATCCCTTGTGATCTGGGAAGGTTACAACTTTAATAAATCTGCATATTCCAAGTCGGGGGCAGCAACGTAAATTCATCGTGGCATGCATTGTAAGAAAGGACAGGTTGTAGTAATTTGATCTTTAAGCCCATCTGTGTAGTTGAGAACCTCAATTTAAGCTCCACGATGACGACTGGTTACCTAAATATTCGAAATTTGATTGCCGACGCTGACAGCAGCCATCCCTAGTAGGCCTATGATATTTTCAACACTACCTTCAGGGAAATACCACGTACGTATCATGTTTCATGTTCTGGGGCACTCATCTCAAAACTACGCTATCGGTACTCTGAAATAACATTACATATACACACTCGCCTAATGACACGTTATAACATAAAACAGAATTTCACTCACAGTCAAGTACAAGGGATGAAGTTTAAACCTGTTTACATTTACAACAATGCCAGTTATTGAATATAAAAAGGTTAATTTTCCCCTCTTCAAGGGTAGCCTTAACACACATAAATTTTAAAACTCAAAAAGTATTTTTATTAGATTGGTTAGACAGTATATTTTTTACGTCACAGGTACAATAATACGGCGAAATATATCACTTGTTATTTTATAAAACTCAACGGAATTGTACGATATCTGTTAGTTTTATTTTATCGTCTATTATTTTCATAAACCGAGAAAAGCTTGAGCATAAGGCTCAATTACACATTGAAAGAAGTGGTTTGTTTACGTTCGTATCACCATTCCTGTATCACAATTCCTCTTGTTTCAGTCGAGAATGCGAATAATGGTAGTAAGAAGTAAGTGATATAGTGGTTTTTATCCATTTTATTTAGTGGTTATTAATAATCAGGCGAAATATTTTTATTGACAAAACTAATTTTTACTAAAACCATAGGCTCGAGTTTATCAGTTCGTAAACTACAAGTGTTTCATGATTCTAGTAAGAGCAATGCGAAGTATTTCCGATTGGTTGTTTAGAAGAGGAAAGACGTGACGATCTGCTGTAATGGCCAGTACAAACTAGATACCGTAGCCTACTGTATTTGGAAACAGTGCTATTTAAATAATTGTCTGGTTCAGATGTTGGGATATTTCCACAGTTTAACTTAGTGATTTGGGATCATGTAAAAATATATCAAGTTAGTTAGAAAGTTGGCGAACTGGATTAACGATACCATTTTAATGAACTACGGTACTTGATTTTTATTTTTGTCGATATCACTAGTTCTTTCCTGTTTTTAAGAACTGAAAATTACGACGTTGAATCACGAAGAAAAGCGAACGTTAACGGACAAAAACTCAAAGAAAACATTCCTCCCAAACTTGCCACAAAGTAGCCAATAGTTTCAGAGCAGTCAAATAATGAATATCACGAAGACGAAGTAAGTAAGAAATGAAACTTTTATTGTGTGTGTGTGTGTGGGGGGTGGGGGGGGGGGGTATGGCGATGGGGAGGGGGGGGGGGGGGATGACAGGTAGGCAATGAAACGAAAATATTTACTTGCCCCCCCCCCCCCCCCCTGGAAAAAATCCTATGGGCGCCCATGTTTGCTGTACCAAGTTTCATTACGTTTGGATAGTTAAATCGCGAGAAAAGTCTATTTAAAAGTCTCCACTTCGCTTGGCCGCCATGTTGGTTATGTAGTAACCAGGGTTTTGAAAGTTTCATAGGTGAACTTCTAGTAGTACCCTTTATCACCGTGGGGGGCGTGGTGGCTCAGCGGTCTAGCTGTATGCCTCTCACCAAGGCGGTCCGGGTTCGATTCCCGGTCAATGCATGTGAGATTTTCGAAGTGAAATGCCATGTCCCGTGGTTCGGATTCCACGTAAAAAGGAGGTCCCGTGGCTCATAATCACAAGATTCACGGTCACGTTAAACTAGAATCTTCCTTTCCTTTCCTTTATCACCGTACACAATTTCAGGGCGACATCCGTTATAGTTTCGGAGATACTGAATGCTAGTGAAATATTTCGCACAGCCGCCATGTTGGATTGGTGAGACGTAACAAAATTCGATGGGCACGGTCGACGTCGCCGGGAATAGTGCTATGAACTTACCGAGTTTCACTGAAATCACTCCAGCCGTTTAGATTTTATTAGGGACACACACACACACACCTCACACACACACACACACACACACACACACGGACAAAAGTTGATCTCATAAGCCTATTTTTTCAAAATTGAAAATAGGCTAAAAATGGACTCCAAATGACAAGAAGGTTACCGTCCCCGTAAGACAATAAAATGTTTAAAATATGTTTAAAATGAAGAAAAACAAAGTTAATTAATCTCCAATTATAAAATACTTTCACGCGATAAATGAGGTCTGATCCTTCTACGAAAACCTGCATATTCTGCCTATTTTCGCCTATCTCCAAGTTTGTCCGGTGAAATCTACCTCCGCCTTCCGGCGTGCCGAGAGGACTTTTTTGATATAGGACACGTCAGAATTTACATCTATAAAATAAAAGAACTAACAGGTATATATTACTAATATTATAACTATTTAACTTATTATAATAGCAAATTTTAATAGATACAATCTTATTGCACAACTATTAACACCTCACTCTATTATCATATTATGAAAACTTAATTCTATAAATACAACAACATACAGCAAGGTATTAAAATTAAATTAAAAAAGTAAAATATAGTTATAGATTCCATCACTCCTATACGCTAAAATATTCAACTACTGAGTAAAAACAATGGCACTGCAGATAAGCTTTCAACATTCTATCAAAGGTTTTTATTTTTGGGGCCAGTTTTATATACTGGGGTAGTTTATTGTATATTTTAACTCCAGTGTGAAAAGTTCCTTTTTGATATATGCTTGTGTGTGTGTGTGAAATATGAATGTTTTGATTTTGTCTTGTGTTATGCCTATGAACATCATTGTTTGTTTTAAGAAAAACATCTTTATTCATTAAATTCTTTTTAAAAAACATAATACTTTCAAAGATATATATGCAGGGCAGTGGGAGAATGTTTAAATCTTTAAACAGAGGTCTACATGATTCTCTAGAGTTTACATTTGCCATATTTCTAATCGCCCTCTTTTGTATCCTAAACGTGCTTAGTACATCTGGCGACATACCCCAAAATATGATCCCATATCTTAAGTATGAATGGAAATAAGCAAAATAAGTATTTCTTAATGTGTGCATGCTAGTGCAGGTTTTCAAAATACGTAACGCAAAGCACATCGAGTTCAGTTTAGTATTCAGATATTGTATATGTTTATTCCATTTCAAGTCTTGTTGTATCCGTAGTCCTAAAAACTTTGTTTGATTTATTTTCTATTTGATGACCATTTAATGTTATATTGGGCATCGCAGGATTCCTATTCTGTATAGTGTGGAAATTTAGACATACTGTCTTTTTATAGTTTATTATGAGGCGATTATCTTGTGACCATTTGGTTAACTCTCCTGTAACGGAGTCAGCAGACTGCTGTATGACCTGTTTAGTTTCACCTTTTATTACGAGTGTTGTATCGTCCGCAAACAAAATTTCCTTATGTGAATGAACGTTCTGTGTTATATCATTGATATATAGAAGAAAGAGTAGTGGGCCCAAAACCGATCCCTGGGGTACTCCAAATTTAATATTTCCCTCATAGGACAATGTTTCATTAAGTAATTTGGTTCCATCATCCTTGTGTCTCAAGCTTACTATTTGTTTACGCCTTGTTAAGTAAGACTCTATCCATTTATTAGCTAGACCTCTAACACCATATTGATTTAGTTTGGTAAGGAGGATTTTATGGTCAACAACATCAAATGCTTTCGATAAATCCAAGAATAGGCCAGTTACATGTTCCTTATTGTCAATTAATTTCAGTATACTATTACTACATTCGTAAATTGCTGTCTGTGTAGATTTTTCCGTTCTAAATCCATGTTGTGAGTTTGATAATATTTTATTTTTTTCTATGAAACTTATCAGTCTCTTATACATAATTTTTCCCCACAATTTTTGCAATACCAGTTGGTAAGGTAATAAGACGATAGTTATCTAATTCATCTTTTGAACCGTTTTTGTGCACTGGAATTACTTTTGATAACTTCAAAATATCCGGGTAAGTTCCTGAGAGAATTGAACTGTTTATTAAGTGCGTAAGTGGATTTATTATATTTTCTGCAAATTTCTTTAAAATTGCATCAGGGATGCCATCAATGCCAGCACAGAATTTATTTTTTAGCTCTTTTATAACTATTCTTACCTCTTCACTTGTGACATGATTTATAAATAAAGAATCACTGCATATATTTATTTTATTATTAGAATTTAGTGTATTTACCTGTGATTTATTTATTAATTTTTGTGGAATTTCCAGATAATAGTCATTAAAAGTGTTTGCTATTTCCTCTGGATTATTACTCACTTTATTATTTCTGGTCAGTGTAATGTTCCTTTGTATTTAACAGATTTTCCAGTTTCTTTCTTCACGGACCACATAGCCCTGTTTTTATTAGATGATTGGGAAATAAAATTATCATTATGCATTTTCTTTGCTAGTCTTATTACCTTATTTAATATGCTAGTGTATTTTTTGTAGTATAAATTGAATTCAGGTGTTGTGTGGTATTGTTTATATAATTTGTGTTGAAATTTCTTTCTTTGACATGAATTTATAATCCCTGTTGTTATCCAATTGCTAGTCTTGTTATTTTGAACAGTTTTTCGTTTAAAGGGGAATGCTATTTCAAAATAGTGTTTTAGGGTACTGTTAAATGCATTAAATTTATCATTTACATTTTCTAGTTCATAAATTTCTGACCATGTTTCCTTATTTAATAAGTCATTGAAATATGTAACATTTGATTCAGTGAATGACCTGCACTTTGATTTTACTCCATTATCATTATTATTGATTACTTCGGATACTTCAAAACTCAGTATTTGTCCATGGTGGTCACTAAAACCCGGACAATAGACTTCTATTGAATGGTGATATTTATCTGTATTTATAAAAATTTGATCAGGAGTGGTTTTACTAAATTTTGTTATTCTTGTTGGTGTATTTACTGTAGGTTTCAGTCCATAGGAAATTAGTAACTGTGTTAATAATTCACAATTTCTATCAAGTTTTAAGAAATCCACATTTACATCCCCACAAATTATTATATCGAAATTTACTTTGCTCATGTTATTGAGTAACAATTCTATTTTATCTATAAATAGAGGAAACTTTCCTGACGGAGAACGGTATACGCATACAATTATTAACTTAAACTGCTGAATTTTTACGGCAGAGAATTCAAAATCCTGTTCCATAATTAGATAATCATAAGCTGTTATCTGTTCATGATCTAAATTATTTCTTAGGAAGATGCAAGTACCACCATGGCTAATATTAGATCTAGAGTATTTACTGGCTTGTATAAACCCTGGGAATTGAATTAATTCAAGTTGTTCCTCTTTCAGCCAATGTTCTGAAATACATAGTGCTGAGATGTCTTTAAGTTCATTTTTAAGCATTAGATTTATGTAATCAATTTTATTATAAAGAGACTGGACATTCTGGTGGTAAATTTTAAATTTGTTACTTTTGCAAGCTTGTGTTGGTGATTTATTTACATTATTATTATCATAATTGTTATTATTATTGTTGCTAGACAAATCCGAAATACCATTGTTGCACTCCGTTAAATTTGACTTCAAAAGATGTGAATGCCAAACCTCACGTTTGGCTTCTTCTCCCAGTTTCCCTGCTTCCACTCTAATGGTATTACTGTTGAATTATTCTTACCATTTGAATTTACAATTTTGCAGATTTCATCACTAAGATACTCTTTTCCTAATCTATTTAAGTGTAGGCCATGCCAAGTGTGGAACTTCCTGTCTAATTTACTTACATCTACAATTTGGACATTTGGAAAACTCTTACAAATTTTATGAATTTTTCCATTTGTAGCCTCTATTTCTACATTTACACATGATTTGGGAATTAAATCGTATCTCTGCGGAATGTTTACAATAATGACATTTGTTTTTTGCATGGATGGCAATGTACCCTTTAAATCTTTGATTACATTTTTACTCTCATTTCTATAGACGTCGTTTGCTCCAGCGATGATCACTGCGTAGTCCTTTGCAGTAAGGGACGCACACTCTCCTATCATCCCGTTCGTGACTTCTGCAATTTGAGCTCCTGGCTTCACTGTCGAAATGACCTCCATTTCTCGGCTTCTCTCCAATACGCTTGCTGCTACATCTCGCCCGTGGCTATCCGCAAATATCCGCATCTTCCTGGATTTTCTCTTTATCACTTTCTTCTTTTCTTCTTGAGGAAAGTCATCATTTTCTTCGACAAGCACTCCAAATGAATTTGAGACGGGAATTTCAGTTACATGTACTCCATTTATAGGCCTAGGCTTATTCAATCTTACCTTACCAGCAATCACTGTCGACCAAGTTTCCTTGCTTTCCTCTCTGTTTCCATTTACTTTATTCAACTCTTCCATTAACTTAGCAATATCTTCCTTTAGCAGCTTTATAATTTCGTCTTTTGAGGACAGTTCGTTTCTCAGGTTATGACATTCGCATGACGGTAGCGGTAGGCCTACATTACGACAATCGGTTTCACTTTTCTCCTCATTCAATTTTACCTGAGATCTTGTGATGATTTTATTTGCATTTTTTACTTTTATTTTGCACGACGAGCATAAATCCGTTACGGTTACACAACCTGACGAGACACTAACACTGTTTACTGTCGTCATACTAGAGATCTAAGTTAGCCTAGATGTTTACACCAAATTACACTAAATTTAATTTAATTATTACTACCTAATAGAATTAATCTAATTACCTACCAATAACGAAGTATGTGAAATACGTATATCTTCCAATCGGGTGAAGTCTCGTAAAAGCACCACTGCTCTACTTGGTTCAAACAGTGATTGAAGAAGTCACCGAATCTTTGGATACACGTTCCCACAACTTAGTTTAAGTTTATTAAATTATCAACAAGAATTTCTAAATACTATCAATATTCCGTATTACACTTGATCTAAGGAAAGTAACTTTATAGATTTTAAGCCTCTGTTATAATATTTTACCACTTTTATCAAATATTTACACTAGCTGCTATTTCACTACACTTTCACTGTGACGCCATCTTGGAGACTTAATCTGTGAACTGAAGATGGTTGACATGAGGTTAGGCTTTCCTTAGTGTGTTGTCCATTTGTGACGATTGAGTCTGATAAGTGATTGCATTTATTGGTCTTGCTCAGTTGTATAGGAAGGGCAGTTTTCTCATTTCTTGAGACTATTTCCAGACACTTCCCAGCATGGGAATTTAGCAAAATACTACACAAGACTGCTCCTCAAAGAAAATAAAAGAAAAAAACCACATTATTATTATTTAAAATAATTATTCTTGTTTTCGCATAAGGATGTAGCAGGTTTAAATTGTTTTGTTACACTATAATGGCTAACTTGAGTTTAACCTCTGCTTTCTCTCTCCCCCTTCCTTCATGCAATAATACATTGAGTGTGAGGAACATATCTCCAGGTCATGATACACAATTAATCTAGAAATTTGTTTATATTTTTTTTTGTCACAGTACTGGTAACAATATAAGGGATTGATTTTCAATTTTCCAGGATTCTCTGCCAAAAAAAATCTGTGATACACCTTCCAGTGACCTGGTTTGAATGAGAAGACGAAGAAAGAAACTGAATTTGATTATCTCTACAATGGGAGACATTCCACAGGTGCATTACTGTGCAAACTGCTGTATTTTCAAATGTTTAATTTTATGTTATAAATTAAGTGTTCTATTTGAATAATAATTTGTTAAAGAAAGCATTGTGTATGATTTGAGCCTTGCTTCCTGAACTGCTGCAATCCTAACACCAACTGATCCTACCAGAACCAGTAGGCATTCCTCCTAATTCACGAGGTTTGTGCTTTCCTCCTTTATGTCCTTATGAAGATTGTGCAATTAGAAAGTAGACTGTTTCATACTACTGTATGTGATAAAAACGTCAAGAATTCAGGTGAGAGTTATGTTATCCACATACTATTTCAATGTAGTTAGTCTTATCTCATTCCCAGTAGTAGTAGTATTTAGGGACAAGGTGTTGCCTGTGGGGACATGCTAGAGATTTTCCCAGAGATTTTTTAATCTGCATGGTGCTGATACAAACCTCTGTTTTCTCTCTCCCCCTTCCTTCATGTAATAATACATTGAGTGTGAGGAACAAAGGTCATACTCGTAGTTGAGTGCCTGCTCCCTTCTGTGTAGAATCTCGGAGGAGCATTAAGTCATTGTGATTGCTATGCCCTAGGGCCATATAGAGACGAAGGGAGAAGGGATTAGGCTAGGTAGAATATATTGAATTTAAAAGAAGGTTAATAAATAACTTCATCTGAAGAAAACGGGAATAAATTCCATTAAGTGGTAAAAATGGCTAAAATGTAGAATGTAGTTTTATTCTAGGATAAGGAGTTAGAAGCACATCAATGGCCTACTGATACTTTCTTTCTACTAATTTGCAAACTTGTAACTTAACATGTAGACCTATTGTACGCAACAGTCTTAGACTTATAAATTGATGGGTGTAACGGATTCTATGGTTAGTTCCAGTGGCATGAGCTGCTCTTCATCATTCCAGGTGCAACAGATCCACATAATGCACCCATACCCCCACTCCTTTCTGATCAAAGTTCTTAATGTGAGAAGTACCTTTAAGGAGAACAATACTAAACTGCAGTCTAAATGATCCTAATCTTAGGTTCCTACAATTTCCATGGACCTCTTGCCACCTCAGTTTTACCTGCAGGGCACTTGCTCTGGTTTATTATTGAAGACTGGTATTACGATGGATCATTAAATCACTCTTTGACTTTCTTGGCTGCAGCCAGAGGAGCAATGTGATGTTCTGACTAGAACCGATGATTTCATATTAACACTACACTAGGCCTACCGTGAAGAAAAACTGGCATACTACACACATCAAAAAAAGTTTTGCATCACCTCGGTTCCAAGAGTTCCGGAACCGTTAAATACAAAGGGAATAGAGATCAACACAAACAACATTTCAGCTCGTTTTATTGCTCATGAGACCCACACATTGCATGTTGTACCATCATACAGCTAGACTTTCAGCATTTGTGGTCCAGATTGCAGTACACACCACTACCTCTAATACCCAGTAGCACGTCCTCTTGCATTGATGCATGCCTGTATTCGCCGTGGCATACTATCCACAAGTTCATCAAGACACTGTTGGTCCAAATTGTCCCACTCCTCAACGACAATTCGGCGTAAATCTCTCAGAGTGGTTGGTGGGTCAAGACGTCCATAAACAGCCCTTTTCAACATATCCCAGGCATGTTCGATAGGGTTCATGTCTGGCGAACATGCTGGCCACTGTAGTCGAGCGATGTCGTTATCTTGAAGGAACGCATTCACAAGATGTGCACGATGAGGTCGAGAATTGTCGTCCATGAAGACAAATGCCTCTCCAATATTCTGCCGATATGGTTGCACTATGGGTCGGAGGATGTCATTCAGGTATCGTAAAGCCGTTTCGGAGCCTTCCATGACCACCAGTGGCGTACGTCGGCCCCACATAATGCCACCCCAAAACATCAGGGAACCACCACCTTGCTGCACTCGCTGGACAGTGTGTCTAAGACGTTCAGCCTGACCAGGGTGCCTCCAAACACGTCTCCGACGATTGTCTGGTTGAAGGCATATGCGACACTCATCGGTGAAGAGAACGTGATGCCAATTCCGTGGGGTCCATTCAGCATGTTGTTGGGCCCATCTGTACCGCGCTGCATGGTGTCGGGGTTGCAAAGCTGGACCTCGCCATGGACGTCGGGAGTGAAGTTGCGCATCATGCAGCCTATTGCGCACAGTTTGAGTTGAAACACGACGTCCTGTGGCTGAACGAAACGCATTATTCAACATGGTGGCATTGCTGTCAGGGTTCCTCCGAGCGGCAATCCGTAAGTAGCGGTCATCCACTACAGTAGTAGCCCTTGGGCGGCCTGAGCGAGGCCTGTCATCGACAGTTCCTGTATCTCTGTACCTCCTCCATGTCCGAACAACATCGCTTTGGTTCACTCTGAGACGCCTGGAAACTTCCCTTGTTGAGAGCCCTTCTTGACACAAAGTAACAATGCGGACGCGATCGAACTGCGGTATTGACCTTCTAGGCATGGTAGAACTACAGACAACATGAGCAGCGTACCTTCGTCCTGGTGGAATGACTGGAACTGATCGGCTGTCGTACCCCCTACGTCTAATAGGCCCTGCTCATGCATGGTTGTTTACATCTTTGAGCAGTTTTAGTGACATCTATGAACAGTCAAAGGGACTGTATCTTTGATACAATATACACAGTCAACGTCTATATGCCGGAGATCTGGGAACCGAGGTGATGCAAAACTTTTTTTGATATGTGTAGATTGGACCATTGCCCCCCATTAACTTCTATTGTGTTACTGCCCTTTAATACCTCATTCTTGGAGATTCTTGAGCATTATTCTAAATTGATACACCTATTCTTAACGGTATTGTCGTTCATGTGTTAAACTGCTCTCAGTAGTCAATTAGGCCTACAGGTAGGCCTAAGTTGCCCAATAGCTTACTGGCCACATTGAACATTTATCTTAACTTAGGTTTCTGATACAGTTCATGTTGTAATAAACCAGACAACACACAATTTGTTTCCTACTAAACTAAAATTAATATTTATGTAGACAGGCAATGTAATTTCTCTTCGGAAGGGAGTTGGATGTATAAGGTTGACATTATCCGTTGAATACTATAAATAAGATACGGTACCGGTACTCCGAAATAACATAAGGTATTAATTAAGGCAATAACTAAAGAAACCCCTAACTGAAATAGATATTCATGTGAACAGACAGCGTAAATGTTTTCGCAAATGGGGTTAGGTGTATCTTATCAGGTTGAAGTAATCCGTATGAATGGTCAATGCATACGATAAATAAAACACTATAATAGGCGAAAGTATGGGTTAAGGCAATATGGAGCATGGGAAATAGTATTTAAAAAATGATACAAACTAATTGCGATATCAAATGGTATGAAATACGTTGAAATACCGCGCCAATCGATTTACCCGTCATCTAGTGGAAGGCTTTCGTACTATGAAGATGGCTGTGAAGTCCTGATCCTGAACTCGTAACAAGCGTCATAACAAGGTGCCTTGAAGAATACCACTTTGAGCCTCGCTAGCCATTTGTTGTTATACCTATGGTTACGATTCCGTCGTATCCATGTTGGTGGGTTGTTAAGGAGTGTAGTTACAGAATAGGGGTGATAGAAGAGATTCCGATAGGGGCAAATGACTCTGAACAAACAAAGAAGTATTTATGCAATAAATATCCTAGACCTGTGCATGAATATTTCAAAATATTTTTATTTCCACACCAAGAGTAGGCCTTGCCTATACGTCTCCTGAGGATTTGTATATATTTAAGAATATACATTAGCAGGTTGAATTATGTATAAAAATAACTGAAATACTTCAAAACTGCAGGAAACAAACTACTCTAAATTTCTGCTATAACACTTGGAATTCAAAAGTTGGCAGACCTTAGCGATGTCATGCTGTTTTACTCGATCATCCTGTTGTTTCATGATGGGACGTCTAAATACGTACCAATGACAAATGCCGTTGATCGCGATTGGACATTATCCAGATCAGAGATAATCGGGATCGCGACCGAGACGTCTAAATGGGGTATAACTATAGGCATAACAACAAATGTCTAGCGAGGCTCAAATTAGTATTCTGTAAGGCACCTTGTTATGACGCTTGTTATGAGTTCAGGATCAGGATTTCATAGCCATCTTCATAGTAGGAAAGCCTTCCATTAGATGACGGGTAAATCGATTGGCACGTTATTTCAACGTATTTCAAACCATTTTATATCGCAATTAGTGTGTATCATTTTGTTTTTAACTATTTCCTATGTTCCATATTGCCTTAACCCATACTTTCGCCTATTATGGTGTTTTATTAATCGTATGCATTGACCATTCATACGGATTACTTCAACCTGATAAGATACGGTACACCTAACCCCATTTGCGAAAACATTTACGCTGTCTGTTCATATGAATATCTATTTCAGTTAGGATTTCTTTAGCTATTGCCTTAATTAATACCTTATTTTATTTAGGAGTGTCTTATTTATAGTATTCAACGGATACTGTATTCCAGCGTATCATGTCAACCTTATACACCCAACTCCCTTTTGAAGAGAAATTACATTGCCTGTCCACATAAATATTCATTTTAGTTTAGTAGGAATCAAAGAGTGTGTTGTCTGGTTTATTACAACATGAACTGTATCAGAAACTTAAGTTAAGATAAATGTTTTACGTGGCCAGTAAGCTATTGGGCAACTTACCTGTGGGCCTAGGCCTAATTGACTACTGAGAGCAGTTTAACACATGAACGACAATACCGTAAAGAATAGGTGTATAAATTTAGAATAATGCTCAAAAATCTCCAAGAATGAGGTATTAACTCTTTGGGCAGTAACACAATAGAAGTTAATGGAGGGGATGTTAGAAGTACCGGTATAGCAATAGTTTATCATGAGTCCAAAATATTCCACTGTGAGATATTTTTATTACCAAGTTTACTTTCTTTCTTTTGTACTGTTTTGGTGTAAGACGAAACAAATGAAGGTATTAAATTGATATGTGTGCTTGTGTTTAAAATAGAGAAACCGTGTGTGCTTTATTGAATTCAAATATCATAACACATAGTAAAATCTGAACAGGTTATGGGCCCAGTATAGCAAAATACAAAACTAAGAAAAGTAAAATACCAAGTAAGTTAATATTACTTAAAGAAACAATGGAGGACGGAGATCTATCAACGATAGAAAAGCTCAAAGACCCGGAGTCCTATATCATGTGGGTATTCGAGTTGAAAATTCTGTTTAACGCTAAGGACCTGATGGACATCGTCGATGGCACTGAAACGCTAGAAGCACAGGGCACAGACGCTGCTAAAAACAAGAAATGGAAAACCAAAGATAACAAAGCTCAATACTGCATTGTGAACACCATAGATAAAAACGCCCGCACAAATCTTCTAACATGTACAACCTCAAAAGAAATGTACGACACCCTGAAAGAAATATATGGAAAGGATACAGAACAGCGTGTTTCATCACTGCTGCAAGACTTTCATACATTCCAATATGATAAGAAAATCGACATGATGAAGAATATCAGCAAGCTGAACAGTGTGGTGTACAAGCTGAAGCAGCTTAATCAAACAGTGGATGAAAAAATGGTGATCATGAAGATACTGACAGCATTACCAAAGGAATACCTATACTTCAGGAGTGCCTAGGACTCCTACCCAACTAAAAACCAAACATTGAAGACCCTGAGTGCAAGACTGCAAGAAGAAGAATCAAGAATAAAACCAGCAGACCAAGAAAAGACTACTGTGGCCTTCAAAGCAGATGTAAAAAGTGGTAGTAAATATAATATAAAGTGCTTCAATTGTAAAGAAACAGGACATGTAAAAGCTAATTGCCGTAATAGAAAGATATGTCATATCTGTAAAAGAACAAATCACGAGGAAAAAGACTGCTTCCTTAAAGACAAAGCATGTAAACATTGCAAAAAGACTAACCACAAGACTGATGACTGCAAGTTCAAGTATAAAAGTAAGTACAGTAAAGACAATAAAGATATAAACGCTGCATTCACTGCCGAAGTCAAAGAAAGAGAAGCATATGATGCGTTCTTATTAGATGCAACTATTGAGAAGAATGAATTTGTGGTAGATAGTGGAGCTAATGGACACATAATATCAGAAGTGAATTGCCTACAAGATATACAACCATGTAACAAAGAAATCAGAGTTGCAAAGAAAGGAGAGTGTCTAGCAGTTAAACAATCGGGCACTTTTGTAGGAGACAAGTGTGATTTGAAAAATGTGTACTATTCTCCAAACCTATCCAGGAATTTAATGTCAGTAAGTAAAATCACTGGTAATGGTGGCTGTGTGATTTATGAAAATAGTGGTGTGAAAATTCTAAAAAACAACGTGTCAATCCCGGATGAAATGATCATCATTGAAGGAGAGAAAAAGGAGGGTTTATTTGTTGTAAAACTGAAAAATGAGGGGCAGGCAAACTTGGCGTGTGAAGATGAATGTGAAGGAAAACCTTATGATACAATCCAGCTGTGGCATAGGAAACTAGGTCATATAGGATTAGATAACCTAAAGAAATTGTCAAATATGCATAAAGAAATACCTAACTTAAACTTTGGCTTGTGTGACGATAATGTCTGCACAATATATATTCATGCTAAACAAACAAGAAAGCCTTTTAATACACGACTGAACAGGACTATCATGAATAAAGCTAGAGCGATATTGTTCGAATTGGGACTAGAAGAAGATATGTGGGGTGAAGCAGTTTTAACATCGGTGTATTTGATAAACAGGAGCCCAAGCGTAACTGTTGACAAGACCCCAGCAGAACTTTGGTTCAACAAGTAACCTGATCTGACGAATCTACAAATTTTTGGAAGTCAAGCTTGTGCCAAAAATTTAAACTACCTCAAGAAACTAGACAGCAGAAGCGTTGATTGCGTCTTTGTGTGCTACAGTCCCACAGGATACAGAATGTGGAACCCAAGAATAAGTAATATCTTTGAATCAAGAGACACAGTCATAGTACGCAAACCCAAAGAACTTAAGCAGATAGAGAAGAGAATCCCTATAAATATGGATGTTGATGATACTGAAGACCAAAGCACTGAAGAACGAGAGACTGAAATGAGTAATGATGAAAATAAAAAAAGCTCAGAAAAACAAGGAACAGATGAATCAGACCATGAGATAATAGAACCACAAAATGAGACAGTCCTACACCAAAGACCAAGAAGAGAAAAGAAACTACCACTGAGATTTCAAGATTATGAAATGGCATATGATGAAGCATTCCTGACCTACAGCGAAGCAATGCAAACGGATGTTAAACAAGAGTGGAAACAAGCTATACAGGAAGAACTCAACTCATTAAACAAGAATGAAGTGTTGGAACTGGTAGATAGGGACACAGCTCAAGGAAAACAAATATTAAGTAGCAAGTGGGTACTAAAAATTAAAGACAACGGAAGATACAAGGCAAGATTGGTTGCAAGAGGCTGTGAACAAAAAGGAAACCTAGATTACCAAGAAATATACAGCCCAGTGGTAAATAGTACTTCAGTAAGACTTCTGCTTGCTATTGCAGGACAAAATAATTACCACGTCAAAACCTTTGACGTAAGAACAGCATTCTTATATGGAGAGCTTCCAGAAGAAATATATATGGAAATTCCAGAAGGAATAAAGCAAGAAGGAAAGATCTGCAGACTGAAGAAATCCCTTTATGGACTTGAACAAGCGCCAAAGCTATGGAATAAAAGGTTAACAACATTCCTTAAAGAAGAAGGGCTGAAACAGACTAAAGCTGACAACTGTCTCTTCATGAGTGAAGAAACGCTGCTCGGAATACACGTAGATGACGGCATTATAATTTCAAAGAACCCGAATAAACTGAATACCATTTTGGAGAAACTATCCAAATATTTTGAAATGACAGTATACAACAAACTAAACACATACCTGGGAATGGACATAACACAAGATGAGGACGGTATTCACATCTCTCAAAGAAACTATGCTCAACAAGTACTGAAGAGATATAAAATGGAAGATAGCAAGCCAGTGAGCAATACAATTGTCAAAGGGGCACCAGTGTCTGAATATAATATTAAAGAACTTAAGTTTCCGTACAGAGAAGCCATAGGAAGCCTTCAATACCTAACAACAAAAACCAGGCCAGATATGACATTCAGTGTCAATTATACAGGAAGATCCATGTCAAACCCAACCAACTCAGACGTACAAAATATAAAACGCACACTCAGATACTTGAAAGGAACAAAAGACTACCAATTGCATTTCAAGAAATCAGATAATACCGGACTCAGGGCCTACTCAGACTCCAACTTTGCTGGTGATGACAGAGATAAAAAAGTACCTCAGGCTGTATCATTTTTTATAATGGTTCACCTATTGTTTGGTGGTCACGGAAGCAAAGCAATGTAGCATTATCTAGTACCAAAGCTGAGTATGTCGCTGCAGCCCAATGTTGTTGTTGTTTGAGTCTTCAGTATTTTGACTGGTTTGATGCAGCTCTCCATGCCTCCCTGTCCTGAGCTAATCGTTTCATCTCTACATAGCTCTGACACCCTACATCCGAGGCAATCTGTTTAACATATTCTAACCTTGGTCTACCCCTACAGTTTTTGTCCTCGAACCTTCCTTCCATAACTAAGCTTGCTATTCCTGGGTGTCTTAGTATGTGTCCTACCAACCTATCTCTTCTCTTCATTAGCAGTCGCCAGAAACATCTCTCCTCTCCCACTCGTCTTAATACCTCTTTGTTTGTAACCCTATCTACCCATCTCATCTTCATCATTCTCCTGTAACACCACATTTCAAATGCTTCAATTCTCCTTTTTTCTGCTGCACCAATAGTCCAAGTTTCACTTCCATAGAGCACCACGCTCCAGACAAAGGCTTTCAAAAATGACTTCCTAATACCTAAATCTATATTCGATGTCAGCAGATTCCTTTTTTGTAGAAATGCTTTCTTTGCCTGAGCCAACCTACTTTTTATATCCTCTTTGCTTCGTCCATCACTGGCTATTCTGCTTCCTAAGTAACAGAAGTCTCCTACTTCAGCTTTTCACCTGCCAATTTGATCTCCATAGAGGTTTCTGATTTATTTCGGCTGCATTCCAGTATTTTTGTTTTACATTTATTTAGTTTTATCATGAATTCTTTCCGTAAGACGGAGCCCATACCATTCAAAAACTCATTCAAATCCTCAGGCTTGTCGGCCAAGATGACGATGTCATCAGCAAATCTCAGAGTTGAAATTATTTCTCCTTGAATCTTCACTCCCACTTTAAATTTTTCTCTAATTTCCTTCATTGCTTGTTCAATGTAAAGATTGAAAAGTATGGGTGATAAGTTGCAGCCTTGCCTTACACCTTTCTGAATACCAGCTTCTCTCTCATGTCCTTCAACTTGAATGACTGCTGTCTGGTTTCTGTACAGATTGTATATCACCCTCCTATCCCTGTACTTTATTCCAATCGATTTCAAAATGTCAAACAATTTAGTCCAATCAACGTTATCAAAAGCCTTTTCTAAGTCTACAAAAGCCATGCACGTTCTCTTATCTTTCCTTATTCTACCTTCCAAAATCAGCCTAAGACTTGGTACAGCTTCCCTTGTTCCTACATTTCTCCTGAAACCAAACTGGTCTTCACCCAACTCAGTTTCTATCTGGCTTTTAATCCTCTTGTAAATTATTCGAGACAGGATCTTTGAAGCATGAGTAATCAAGCTGATTGTATGGTAATCTTCACATCTGTCAGATCCCACTTTCTTTGGTATAGGGATGATTACATTCTTCTTGAAATTAGGGGGTACCTCACCTGTCTCATAAATCCTACACACCAAGTGAAATAACCTGATCAGACCTTCATCTCCTATGCAGCGTAGCAACTCAATCGGTATATCATCTATGCCTGGTGCTTTGTTCCTGCTTAAGTCCTCCAATGCTCTATCAAATTCTGATCTCAATATTAAATCTCCTTTCGCATCCTCATCAATTTCCTCCTCCCTTTCCATTACATGATTCTCAATCTCCTTTCCCTTATTCAAACTCTCTATGTAAGCTTTCCATCTCTCAACCTTTTCTTCCCTATCTGTTAGAGGCTTTCCATTTGTGTCCTTAATTTTACAGCACTTAGTCTTCTTTTCCCCAAAAGTATTCTTAATCCTTCGATAAGCTGTGTCTACTTTTCCTAATTTCAGAATTTTCTATACCTGCACATTTCTCTTTCAACCATTCTTCTTTCGCTTCCTTGCACTTCTTGTTAACCTCATTTCTCTGACGTCTGTATTGTATTCTGCTTTCCCCTTCTCATCTCTTACATTCTTGTGTTTCCGCCTTTCATCCATCAATTCTAGTATATCCTGAGTGATCCATGGTTTTCTACCTATTCTTTCTTTCCTACCAATGTTTTCTTCTGCGGATTTTGTTATTTCATTCTTCAAAAGTGCCCATTCGTCTGCAATTGAAGTTTGTTTAGGGTTTTTCATTAGTCCTTCCTTTATACTCTTCTTGAATCTTTCGTTTACATCCTTCTCTTTCAGTCTGTCTATTGCCCACCTTTTTGGGCTTATGACTTTTCTTCAGTTTCTTCAACTTTAATCTGCATTTCATTACAACCAGATTGTGGTCAGAGTTTATGTCAGCACCAGGATATGTTTTACAATCCAAAATCTGGTTTCGAAACCTCTGCTTGACCATAATGAAGTCGATTTGGTAACGCCCTGCATCTCCTGGTCTCATCCATGTGTATATTCTTCTATTGTAGTTATTGAATAAGGTGTTAGCTATGACCAATTCATGCTCGGTGCAGAATTCTACCAGCCTGCTTCCTCGATCATTCCTTTCACCTAATCCGAAATCTCCTACTATCTTCCCTTCTCTCCCTTTTCCTACCACAGCATTCCAATCTCCCATTACTATAACATTTTCATCACCCTTGATATACCTCAGAATTTCGTCTATTTCTTCGTAGACCTTTTCAACATCCTCATAATCAGCTTGACTGGTAGGCATATAGACTTGTACCACTGTGGTGCAGGTAGGTTTAGTATTGATCTTTGCTACAATAATCCGTTCACTATATTGCTCATAATATTCCACCCGCTGTCCAAGTTTCCTACTCAATATGAGGCCAACCCCTGCTTGGCCATTGTTTGATTTAGTGCTAATGACCCTATAGTCTCCTGACCAAAAGTCCTGTTCTTCCTGCCAGCGCATTTCACTAATCCCAACCAAATCCAACCTCAACCTATCCATTTCCCTTTCTAAGTTTTCTAACCTTCCACTTCCTAGCAGACTTCTAACATTCCACGCTCCGATCCGTAGAATGTCAGATTTCCTCTTTGTCACTTCTGTGATGTTAACCCCCTCTCGAGTAGTCCCCACCCGGAGATCCGAACGGGGGACTAGTTTACCTCCGGATTGAAATTTTACAAGGGAGGAGGCCACCATCACATGTAATTATGCATAGAGAGGTGCATATCCTCGGGAATAGCATACGGCTGTAGTTTCCCGTTGCTTTCAGCCGTGCAGCAGGACGCAGTGGAGCCATTATTTGGCTTATATTATCAATATCTTAACCGTCTATAAGACTAGTAAAGAATTGATTTATTCTGAAAGGCTGCTACTCCCTTTCAGAATAAGTAAAGAGTAATTCTACTAACAAAAATACTAACCTTCTACCGCACTACAATTAAATACCAAAATTCTACTAAAAAAAATACTTAAGTTCCACCAACAACAAATACTACCACTAAAACAGTCTGTCACCAGGCACACTCACATGCACCCTCACACATCACAGTATACTGAAACAATGAACTATAACTAATAAACAATGCAACTGCTACCAGACACACTCACGCACCACAGTCTAATAGAACAATGACATATATCTAATAGACAAACTATCTACCTACTTACAACTAAAACTAACTACATACTTACTGTACTGTTATTTGAATTGACAATATTTACAAAATGCAATTTAGATAGAAAATACTTACAAAATGTAATTTAGATTCAAAATTGTCACAAAATGCAATTTAAGGGGGACGTATGCAAAATTGCACTCCAGTAAAAAAAAGTATTTTAACTCCCAGAGTTTCATTATGAATGAAAAAAAAAACCACTCATTTCAGTGGGAAAAAACCATTACAGAGCGAAATTTTGCACAAACTAGCGTAATTAGAGCGGTGGAAAAAAATAGCTAAATAGTACCACTTTTATACTTTCATGGCGGAAGTTCCTTTTAGTGGGTGGGTGGATATAGTTCCGAAGTTATTTTAAAGAACTGATGTACTCTGGCTTCTTGGGGATAATTAGTCTTGAAGAGATGTTCCGCTATGTAGCCCGTAAAATGGGCCTTCTTCTTTCCGAAGATTGGAATACTGTATCGCACATTTATCCACTCCCGTTCAATGTTTTGAGTGAGCACTGAAAGTTGTGGAACGTTGGCAGCCTGCATGGTGTGGATATTTCTGTTGAAGACTTCGCCGCTTCTCTGGGTAGAAACAAATTCCAACTTGTGGTTCACTCGCAGATGTACAAAACCATAATTTTCACATGCATTGTACGCAGCCCAGCAGTCCGAAATAAAATTATCGAACCCAGTAATATCCACTGCCAAATTATTTGGAAGAGTGTCTCCGTGTTCCTTTGGGTGACAAGGACGATAAAAACTTCTTTTTGTTTTCACGTCCCACGGCACCAAAAACCCACTGTCTTCTATTGAGCGTCCCATATTATATTTTCTTTTCCCAAATTTTGCCTCGTCAATTTTGACTATTATTCCGGGACCTCCAATTGGTGATCTGTTTTGGAATAACCAATGCTCACAGACTTCTCGGCAGAAGGAAGACCAGTCTACTATACTATTGGCAGATATTTGCAGTTCGGTACGCATTGTTTGCTGTCGTGGATTTGGGTGGATGCACCACAGAACACAGAATGTTGTAGAGAGCTTAAATACTTAATTTTATTAACAGAAAAGCGCACGAATGTGCATAACATAGATTTACACTAGTGAAACAAACATGCTATAAAGAGTTAATTGATGTGAAAAACATCATGATCCAGTAGTCAATCAGGAATGTGTGCATTAAAGCATTCATTCATGACCAGTTTATATTGTGAATTGAATGTTATTTGTGAAATAGAGCAACACTGTATGATGCTTTGTTCATTTTAAATGTTAGTCCTTGCTATAATCACAGAGTGATTTCTGGTTATTTTTACATCGTGTGATGTGATATGTGTCACAGAACTGGTCACATAACGAGCACACGCAGAGTTCATTTGGGGCGTGGTAGGACATGTTTTTACATATTTTATGGTGGTACCCATGCACTGCTAACTTTATCACCACATGTCTTAGTTTCTGATTGGCGCTGGTCCAGTTCCGGTTGATCATGGCATCCGTGCTGTAAAATTCTAGCGGAATGCCTTCTCTCTTATCTCTTCTCTCTGCTAGGTGCGCTTCAGCATTCTTTGTTGATGGAAGCTGTCATTTTGTTCTTATTTCTTCGACAAGGAAGGGTTCCCGTGCTAATTCATATGTTAGGCAGGAGCGCGTGTATTTTGAAATGCCCATTACGGTTTTCAGGAATTGGGCTTTAACTCTTTCGATGGTGGCCAGATCTCTCTTCGTTAGTCGGTCCCATATCAAGTGGATCCCATACGTGAGAATTGGTAGGATCTTTGCGTCAAACAGATGCATAGCTGTTTTTAAGGATAGCTGATGTAGATTGATAATGTCGTACGTGGCTTTCAAGCAAGCCACTGCTCTGTCTTGGATGTGTAGTCTGAATGTTCCGGTAGTCTGTAAAGTGATCCCAAGGTATTTAACTGCATTCACTATTTCCACTTTGACCTCTTCATATTGCAAGTTGTCGTTTGCTGCTACACGCCCACCTTTCCGAAAAACCATCTGTTGGGTTTTTGTCCAGTTTATTTTCAGACTGTTATTTCCTGCCCATTCTACCGACAGTAGTGGCTACGCTGGCTAACGCGCAGCATTAGGTCATGGGGCCAAGCTCTCTGCTGACTCGGTAGACGCGTGGGTTCGAGCCCCACCGTCGGCCGTCCTTGAAATGGTTTTCCGTGGTTTCCCATTTTCAACACCAGGCAAATGCTGGGACGGTACCTTCTGACAGGCCACGGCCGCTTCCTTCCACATCCTTGCCTAGTTTCATTCACCATCATTCATTTCATCTCTCATTAACTCCTCTCATGAGGTTGGCGTCAGGAAGGGCATCCGGCCGTAAAAACCATCGCCACAAAGACTTCCATCGCATCTCATCCCCGACCCCGTTGAAAAACGGGAATAATAAGGGGTAGGCATACATACATACATTTCCTGCCCATTCTACCAGTGCTGAGAAGGCGTGTTGGAGTTCTTCCTTATTTGGTGATCCTAGGACCATGTCGTCCGCATATATGTAGATCACCGCGTCCTTTGATTTCTCTCGGATTGCTGTTGTTACATCGGCTGTGGCAATATTGAACAGTATGGGACTGAGGGGGTCGCCTTGCAACACTCCATTAGTTTGGGTGATTTCCTTTGTTTTGCTTACTGCGTCATCTATGGTGATCTGGTTGTATGCCAGGATATTTTTTACTAAGATTGTTAAAGGATTGTGATTTCCGATGATATTTTGAAGTTTCGATGTGAGCTTTCTTCTGTCAATTAGGTCGAAGGCCTTTGTATAGTCTATGAAGACTGCATAAAACTTTCCCTTTTGGAGTCGTTTTGCTTCCTCTATGTCATTTAACAGATTTTGAATTGCGTGCAAGGTTCCTCTTCCTCGTCTAAAGCCGAATTGTTCCTCCGGTGTCTTGGAGTCGACTTCATATACTATCCTGTTGGTTAGCTGCTGTGGTGTCCCCGTCCAAGTCACTTAGGAGATACTTAAAGAGTACAATTAAAGAACTTACTGGTAAGGATGTACTAGCTAAACTTTACGTTGACAATCAAAGTACAATTAAGATTATTAAATCAGGGCAAGTAAGCCAAAGAAGTAAGCATATTGATGTGAAATTTAAATTTATCCATGATGAATTAATGAATGGCTTATTTACCTTGGAGTATTGTTCGACAGAAAATAACTTGGCTGACATTCTAACAAAGCCATTGGATAATGTCAAATTCCAACAATTACGTCGTACTGTCACTTGTTATTCAAACTAGACTGACACCCTTAGAGGGGTAAAATAATTATTGATTGTTTGATACATTTTGCCCTTAGAGGGGTATGTTAGAAGTATAGCAATAGTTTATCATAAGTCCAAAATGTTCCACTGTGAGATATTTTTATTACCAAGTTTACTTTCTTTCTTTTGTACTGTTTTGGTGTAAGACGAAACAAATGAAGGTATTAAATTGTTATGTGTGCTTGTGTTTAAAATAGAGAAACCGTGTGTGCTTTATTGAAGTCAAATATCTTAAAACATAGTAAAATCTGAACAGGGGATGGATGGTCCAATCTAGTATGCCAGTTTTCTTCACGGTAGGCCTACTGTAGTGTTAATATGAAATAGTATGTTCTAGTCAGAAAGCCAAGAAAGTCAAAGAGTGATTTAATGATCCATCGTAATACCAGCCTTCAATAATAAACCAGAACAAGTGCCCTGCAGGTAAAGCTGAGCTGGCAAGAGGTCCATGGAAATTGTAGGAAGCTAAGATCAGTGTTATATCGTGGGAGATACGAGATAAATAACATACACTTGTTAATATAACACAACGGTTTATTAAACACTAGTCGATACACAACGATACACAATGTCAACTAACTTGAGCGGAACTGACGTCTACAGTCCGCGGGTGCATATATACATAGTAGCTGGAAAGTTCCAGAATCGAATGTTCCAGATTGGAATGTTCTGGGCATAGTGACTAGAATGTTCGTGTTAACTCAAGTAGCCTAAATACACAACACTGACTAGAATGTTCATGTTAACATAGCACTTTCTAGAATGTTCATGTAAATACACAACATTTCCTCCCTCTTTTAAATGGATGATTTAGGAATCAGGAGAGAATCTCATCGGTGGTCGGCGCTGGCGAGTACTCCTGCGGGGAATAAAAGGGGTTTGCGAAATAGGCGGTGCCCTGTGTACAGGCTGGTGGTGTTTGGGCTGTTGCCGGTGTCTCGGTGAAGCGAACTCGTCTCAGGTTCGGTGGCTTGGTCGGTTGTGCGGTGACCTTGTCGGTTGCACGGTGACTTGGTCGGTTGCACGGTGACCTTGTCGGTTGCGCTGTGTCTTGGTCGGTTGCGCTGTGGCTTGGTCGGTTGCGCGGTGACTTGGTCGGTTGTGCGGTGACCTCGTTGGTTGCGCGGTGGCCTGGTCAAGTTGAGTCTCTTGCGGAGTTGAGGGTACCTTTGCTCCGTTGCTGTTATCGTTCGACTGGCGTAAGCGATTGGACGTTCTTGCCCGTTGCTGAGGCGGTGAGACAATACTGCACCCAGGCCGGTCTTGCTGGCGTCCATGGCCAACAGGAGTGGTAACGCTGGGTAATACTGCGTGAGTACCTGGGGCGAGGTTAGGGCATTCTTGCTGTCTTTGTACGCCCTGTCGCCTTCTGGTGTCCAGATGAGAGGGTCCTTGAGCAGCATGTCTCTGAGTGGTCTGTCTCTGGTGGACAAATCGGGGATGAACGAACTGTAGTAGGTTGCTTTACCAAGAAACAGTTGGAGTTCTTCTGGTGTAGTTGGTTTCGGTGCATCACGTACAGCTCGCATGTGTGCATCCGACTTGTGGATGCCTGACGCATCGATTTTGTGGCCAAGGGCTTCCAGAGAAGTTTGAGCGAAAACGCATTTGGCTCGGTTGAGCTTGAGGTTGTGTTGCCGAAACCGTTCCAGAGTGGTGCTGAGGCCTGCATCAGATTTTCAAAGCCATCAGCAAAAACTATACTGTCATCGAAAAAAAACTTACGACGCTTGGGAGACCATGCAGGACTGTGTCCATTCGCCGCTACCAGATAGCGGGGATGTTAGCTGCTGCATATACTGCTCGCGTTGGGCGGATCAGACCGTGAGTTGGTGTGTTAAGCGTGAGAGCATGGCTGAACTCATAGTCGACCTCGAGATGAGTGTACGCGTCGGAGATATCCAGATGGCAGAAGAGAGTGGCACCGCGCATTCGGTTGAACAGATGTTCCACCTTGGGAATCGGATGATCATCGATGATGATCCGCGGGTTGAGAGTAGGCTTGTAGTTGCCTGTGATCCTCAGTTTGCCGTTCTTCTTGGCGACGACGTGCGTTGTCGATGCCCACTCAGAGTAGTCCACTCTTTTGTAGAAGCCAGATGCAATTTTCTTGTCGATTTCCTTGGCATAGGCATCGCGGAGGGCAACTGGTACGTCTCGAGCTCTGGCGAAAACAGGTGTGGCTCCAGCCTTCAGGTGTATCTTCGCTGGGGGACCTGAGATCTTCCCGGGGGTGTCGCTGAACACATCCTGGTAGCGAGATTGAATGTTGTCGAGCTGCTTGTGTTGTTCCAAGGTCAGAGCCTGCTTGTCTGAGAGCTTGTGGATTGGGTCGGGTTTTGCGAAGAGGTGACCAAAGTCGATCTCCCGTACAAACTCTGAAATCCACTCTCGGCCATAGAGCGATTCGACTTCATCGTCAACCACGTAGAGATTCAGGTTCCTGGTTGTGGTTCCGATGGTGGTGCACACTGACGTTTTGCCAATGCATTTAATCGGATGGCCAGTGTAACTGACGAAGTTACGATAGTTTCTCTGCAACACAAAACCTGGTTTGATCATACTTAGCTTTGATTTGCTCATGGTTGAGCAGGGGGCGCCGGTGTCGAGTTCCATTTTGACGGTGGTCCCCTCTATGTTGACATCAACCAGTGGCTTAGGTGCTGCGTTGACCGATCCGATGACCTCGATTTTTCTGAGGTAGTCCACAACGTCAAGGTTTTCTGCTGGAAGCTCTTCTTCAGTCACATGGTTTGTTGTTCGATGTTTCCTCGATTTCGATCGGCAAACTTTTCTGATGTGACTTTTCTTGCCACACTTCAGGCACTCTGCGTTCAGGAACCTACACTGACTACGAGGGTGAGCTTCACCGCACCCTGCACATGTTGATTGGTTGTCCTGGGATGCACTCTGGTTTGCCTGGTGTGGCCATTGGTGCTGTCTGGTTAGGTTGTAAGACCCTTGACTTCGATGAGCTGACTTGCTGCGTGGCGGCTGCTGGTTGATGTTCTTCCTGGACAGAGGCTTCTCGTATCCAATCCGATTGGTTGATTCAGACTTAGCGGCAGCTGTTTTGACCTCGTCGGTGGTAATGCGAGTAGCTTCGAGTGCGTGCGCGATTTCATATGCTGCGGTGAAGTTCTCTGGTTGTTTTGCAATAATCTCGTCGCACATTGCTCGTGATTCCAAACCTGCGAGCATTTGTACAATTAACATGCGATCAAGAAATGTGCCATACTCACAAAACGTTGCAGCCTGCCGCAGTCTTAAGGTGACGCTAGCGATGGTTTATCCTTGCTTCTGCATTACACTGCGAAATTTGATGCTCTCAGCAAACTTGTTGCGTGTGGCGTCAAAGTGGCCTTTCAGCTTAAATTGAATCTCGTTGTATGACAGAGTTTCCGGATCATTAGGACTCACCAGGATCTTCAGGGCATCATTGAATTCAGATCCCATGTAAACCCGTGCAAAATGTGCGTGTTGATCCGTGGGTACCTTGCTCAAGTTGAGCGGCCAGGGAAAGCGAGTGAAATAGTCGGCTACAGTCGTCCCGTCGGTTGTACGATACGGTTGCATTGTGAATTGTGGCGGTCGAGGCTGTGATGATGACGTTGTTGAACTTGTCTGTCGGATAGCGTCGACGATGATTGCCGAGAATTGTTGGAGTTGCTCAGAGGTTAAGTCCGGCATGGTGAAGATGAGTGGAGAACAGTATATCTAACACGCACTTGCGATGAACTTAGTTCGGTGCAAACACTTGCGTTGAGGTTAGAAAGTTCACTCGGTTTAGTTTCCAACACGCACTGCGATGAACGTCGTTCGGTGCAACACTTGCGTTGAGGTTAGAAAGTCACTCGGTTTCACAACGTTATTTATCTTATCCCACTTCTGGCGCCACTGTTATGTCGTGGGAGATACAAGATAAATAACATACACTTGTTAATATAACACAACGGTTTATTAAACACTAGTCGATACACAACGATATACAATGTGAACTAACTTGAGCGGAACTGACGTCTACAGTCCGCGGGTGCATATATACATAGTAGCTGGAAAGTTCCAGAATCGAATGTTCCAGATTGGAATGTTATGGGCATACCGGTAGTGACTAGAATGTTCGTTGATACGTTTCTACATTGCTCGAACTCTGGATTACTCTTTGGAAATATAAATGTCTCCGACTTGCAGTAAAAAAAAAACTCTCTTCCGACATCTGTTGACTATATGTTGTACCAGTGTTGACTCAATCTAATACGTCGCGCCATCTTGGTAGTGGTGGACGTACTTACTGGTTTGGTTAGTGAGACAAGAGATAGCGCGCGTGTCCTTGTGCTCGCAGGCCGGTTATCGACCCATTCGACACTTCAAAAAAAAAACGTTTTTTTTTCATGTAAAGTCTTGTTGATAGGTCACGGCTCTATTTGTTGTTGTTCGTTTTTTTGGTTAACAATTACCGAGTGAATTTGTTATAAAAAGGGTAGACATGTTTGGATTGGAATTAAGCTTGACGTGAAAGTCTTCTGCTCTGACTAATTTTGGAAGATTAAAGACTCGAATGGATAATTAATATTTTATTGAACCTATGTTGTTCACCCAGGTCCTTATGGACATATAAGGTAATTTATTGGAATTTCTTTAAGGGGTCTGGTTATTTTCCTTCACTTAGGTAACACTTGTTATTTCACTAGATATTCGTGAATGTCATCATGTCCACGGTTCCTCGCTCATATTTACATATTTGTATTTAATTATTTAATCTATTGTTTATTTAAATTATTTAATGTTGTCATATTTATCTGTAATATTTCATTTCTAATATATTGTCATGGATTCTTTCTTGTGTGTTTTCTTGACACTAGATTTAACATGTGTAGTCTCTTGAAGCTAATTAACCTAGGTTATGGTAGCATTTGGTCTAGCCCTTCCCATCAAGTCAGGTAGCATTCGTGTTAACTCAAGTAGCCTAAATCCACAACACTGACTAGAATGTTCATGTTAACATAGCACTTTCTAGAATGTTCATGTAAATACACAACAATCAGGATCATTTCGACTGCAGTTTAGTATTGTTCTCCTTAAAGGTACTTCTCACATTACGAGCTGTGAGCAGAAAGGAGTGGAGTATGGGTGCATTATGTGGATCTGTTGCACCTGGAATGATGAAGAGCAGCTCTTGCCACTAGAACTACCCATAGAATCCGTTACACCCGTCAATTTATAAGTCTAGGACTGTTGCATACATAATCCTACCGGTACATGTTAAGTTATAAGTTTGCAAATTAGTAGAAAGGATCAGTAGGCCATTGTTGTGCTTCCAACTCCTTATCCTAGAACCAAACTACATTCTACATTTTAGCAATATTTACCACTTAATGGAATTTATTCCATTTTTCTTCAGATTGTTATTTATTAGCCTTTTTTAAAATTACATGTATTCTACCTAGCCTAATCCCTTCTCCCTTCGGCTCTGTATGGCCCTAGGCCTAGGGCCTATTGGTTCTAGTGGGAACAGCTGATGTTAGGACTAACAGCAGTTCAGGAAGCAAGGCTCAAATCATACACAATGTTTTCTTTAACAAATTATTATTCAAATAGAAAAATTAATTTATAACATAAAATTAAACATTTAAAAATACACAAGTTTGCAGAGCATTGGTAATGCACCTCTGGATGTATCCCACTGTAGATATAGTAAAATTCAGTTTCTTTCTTCATGTTCTCACTCAGACCAGGGAACTGGAAGGTGTTTCACAGATGTTTAGGCAGAGAACCCTGGAAAAATGAAAATGACACACTAAGGAAAGTCTAACCTCATGTCATGCAAAGTATGAACCATCTTCAGTTTACAGATTAATAATCTCATTTATTAACCAGTTAGATAGATGACCTTGATGTAGTTAGTCATTTCGATCACAACTAAGAGTAAAATTAAGTTACCCAGCAAATTATACAAGTGTGCATTAATTCGGTAGACCTGCGTAAAAAAAACCTCCAAATGAACCTCATATTTCACATGTTAGACCGGAGTTTGACAGAGTAATCAAGTCGTTGACATAAGCGAACAGCTGACGTGTCATGCCTCTCATTTACAATGCATTACCAAGTGCTTAGTCACAGAATGATGGTATTCGATGTGATATGAAACATATTACAGGCAGCTTCCACACCAAGAGATAGTATGTTTGAATGCGACTTTAATCATTGGCATTTTAAATTGTTGAAATACGATAACTCTCCAGTCCTCAAGTGCCTGCTGAGGCTGTTAGAATTAAAGTTAAATATGACAATCACTTTAATTACACTGATGCATTTGTAGCCAGCTCGATACGGAATCGAACCTGTTCGAACTGTTAGGCGAACCCACACATAAAGTATGCAGAACACTGACGGCCCAGACGATATTCTCTGCAACCTTTCGCTCGCGTGCGGTATGTGTGAACATATTCGACTATTAGTGGTTCGAATCCGACTGTCGGCAGCTCTGCAGATGGTTGTCCGTGGTTTCCCAATTGCACACCACGCACATGCTGGGGCTCTACCTTAATTAAGGCCATGGCCGCATCCTTCTGCGCATACCCTCTTCTATCCCATTGTCACCATACGACCTATCTGTGTCGGTGCAACGTAAATAATAATAATAATAATAATAATAATAATAATAATAATAATAATAATAATAATAATATTAATAATAATAATACTGTATTAATATAGATTATTCACCACCCCCATCTCTGATACGCCTTTGGCTTCTGGGAAGGATGTAATACTGTCAAGAATATTAACAAACATATGTTCCTGCAACGGAACAAATTAATCACTTTTATGCACATACTGTTGCCGCGCCATTGTACGAAGAACGTGTTGTGACCCGTCGCCTTTGTTCTGTGCACCCCAATGATATTCTATAGGCAGTTTGTATATTCTGGGGAGACATGTGCATCGAATCATCACACAAACACAGATTGTGGCTGTCTCCACATTACAGATACAGTTTGAAGGGGTTATATGCACAAACTACCACTGCAGTGCACAGCAAACACAGGATGAGCCGTTATCGCCTAGCTTAATACTCGAAACACAGCCTTCTTGAGGCTTCTGGGCTGATAAGAACACGCTGATAGGTCGCGGCGCGCTCAATAGCTCTGCATTGTTAGAACAAGTTCGAACTCTGACGTCATCTGTTCGAGCAGCTCGAGCCGGGCTCAAGCACATCACTAAAACATTGTCCTCCTAGCATTGCGCATATTGACCACCTAACATTATCATGTAATAGCATTGCTATCGCAAGCTGAAACCAGCAAAAATGTACCTATACACTATACAGGGCCATCGAAAAATAATGCCAACATTTAAAAAAATGATAGCACCGAAACCCTTTATGTTAAAAGAGTAATTCTTTCACTGAACGCCAGCTGGTTAAAGTAAGTTTTGTTTTGGAGGGGACGTGACCTTGCTATGCGCACACTAGATGCACAGTAGCCAAGGTCGGCCGGGGGCGCGCGCGCCAATGAAGTCCTGACCTCACCCCTTTGGATTTCTTTCTGGGGGTACATTAAAAATATTGTGTATGCAGAAAAAAATCGGGATTTGGAGCACCTGCGGGAGCGAATTTCTGCCGCAATCTTGACAGTTACTCCTGAAATGATAGCTCGTACCAATCCAGCCATTGGGAAAGCGTGCGTTCAATGCTGATGTTGGTGGTTGGCCTGGCCCAGATTTTTTCTCTACAGTCCATGTGTCCTTAAACTGATTAAACCAACGAATGACAGCTCTATAATCAGGTGCAGTTTGTCGGGCGGTTCAGTCATTGGCGCGCGCGCCCCCGGCCGACCTTGGCTACTGCGCATCTCGTGTGCGCATAGCAAGGTCACGTCCCCTCCAAAACAAAACTTACTTTAACCAGCTGGCGTTCAGTGAAAGAATTACACGTTTAACATAAAAGGGTTCGGTGCTATCATTTTTTTAAATGTTGGCATTATTTTTCGATGACCCTGTATTTAGTGTAGGCTACATGAATACACTTTGTTGAGTACAATGAAGTAAAATATAAAATATGTTCATCGTTTAGTAATATGAGTTCGTATGAACTGCGGATTTCGCTTATTAGATTGCATGCACAACTGTCTGGCATGTACAAGAGTACGGCACTGTAGATGGTTTCACTGAATATTTTTACCAGCGTACCATAGAGTTTCAGTGAAAAGGAACAACGTTTCTTAATTTTTGTGATTCATTCTTCTCATGATTTGTTTGTCTTCTCAAGACGAAGTCTCATGTCATTGGTGTACTTAGCGATAGAGCATTTTTATCCTGCTCAGTTCCTCAGGATGATCACTTACTCCACACTGCAGAACATGATTTTTAGCAACATGTGGCAACATAATTCTAGTTAATGTTTGTGCTATTCCTGGACTGCTCAGTGTAACCGATATTATTTCGTCTGTTACTTCTTCCAGCGAAACAAAACCTGGCTTACGATACCGGAGACCACCTCTCCCTCTGTCTTTGAATTTTAAATTAGTGACATTACTGGAGATGGACTAGGGAGAGGCAAGTTGACATCGCTGTTCCGTCACTTAAAACAATAACTAACTCGGGATACTACTAATTTTATCAAACACTCTTGACATGATACAGGTAGGCTATGGTCTTCAGCTCATTGTTATTGTTGTTGTTTCTTTAGGGGCGTTGCAACATCGTGGTCATGTAGCCCCGTGTTCTTGGGTGTGTGTAGAATTAGTCTGATAACCTGTGTCACTGTAATGTCTGTAATAGTTTGTGTATTTGTAATTTAGGTAAAATTTGGGTTAGAAGCGACCGTGGCCTTAAATTAGACACCGGTACCATCCCGGCATTTGCCTGGCATATAAGTGGGAAACACTTCCAGAATAGCTGAGATAGGAATCGAACCCACCTCTTCTTAGGTTTGCCTAATGAGGCTGAGTGTACCTCGTTACAGCCCTCAGAACCAGGAATCGAACTCGGGCCTCCGCAGTGACAGCCAAGAATGCTAGCCACTACGCAACGAGGCGGACTCGACAGCTCGTACCAATTACCCTCCAATATAGGCCATTGCAGCTCTTGTTATAGAAATTTAGCCCCGTGTCTGCTACCCTGTGTCATTGCGGCGTGTGCATTTGTAATTCCGGTGATAATTCGGAAGGTGAACTTTAAGTTAGGAACCATCCCGGCATTTGCCTGGAGTAGAAGTGGGAAACTACGGAAAACCTCTCCAGGAAGGATGAGATGGGAATCTTACCCACCACTTCTCAGTTTTACCTCATGAAGCTGAGTGTACCCCGTTCCAGCCCTCAGACCAGAATTAAATTTCTTGGCGGAGCCAGGATTCTAGCATGGATCTCTGGGGGCGACAACCAAGAATGCTAGCCACTACACGACGAGGTCAGGTATCTTCATCATAAGAACTGGAGCAATAATACAAGATCACTTAATTTTCAGTCGCATGGTCAGCGTAGGCTATATACCTTGTCTTATTGCTTTAATCCATAATTTCCTAGTTGGCTCTGGACTGGGAAATTCAAGAAAACTAGTTCCAGGAACATTCTTTCTAGAGCTTTGTTTACAAAATGGCACGCAACAGTATACCATCGTAATACAATGGCTTTATTTCAGTAATATAACTTGATTCGTGAATATACAAATGTGTATAAATATCGCCAACTGAACTGATCATGTCAATCGAAGCAGGGTGTAGTTAATTCCTCGTAAGAACATCTAGCAGCATTTACATTTGGTATAAATAACCAAGACTCAACGGTAAACATTCAGAAGAGGTACTTTTCGGTACAAAATTCTTGAAGTACTCAAATTAATAATAATAATGTTATTGGTTTTACGTCCCTTTAAACTACTGTGACTTTTAGAGACGCCAGAGTGCCGGAATTTTGACCCGAAAGGGATCTTTAACGTGCCAGTAAATCTACCGACACGGCTCCCTAGCATTTGCGCACCCTCAAATGCCAGCTGGCTGCGCCAGAATACGAACCTGCAAACTTGGGCCCAGCAAGCGAGAACGTTACCGCTGAGCCACGCAGCCAATCAGTACTGAAATTAACCAAATTACCTGAATTAATAGTCGGGAAAATATCTGGAGATGATGTAGTAATAGATGTTTAATCCTCTGCTAGCTGAGACCCACCCAGCCATCCCAAATATGAACACAACTTGTATAGGCAAAATTCCAGCCGATTCAGCCATTTTTAGCATCATGTACCATATTGCCAACCCCACGCATTCGGTACTATATTGCATACGGCTGACCAATGGTTTTCGCCTAGACCAATAATCGTTAGGTAGCAGGGCCGCGTTAGCTAATACAGGGTCTTTACTTTTGCTTGGCAAGGTGATTCCGCTCGACTTTAGCCGGCTGTTACAGGTTGGCGAGCGCGATCTCCGGCCGTATTCCCACGCTCTTGCTGCGGTAGACGTGTGAGCACCGAGCTAATTGGGTGTTTTATATAGCTACTGTGTACTGTATATTGTATTGTATTGTGTTTTATTGTAATTGTGTATAGTGCTGTAATGCCTTATGTGAAATATTTATTACGTGAACGAATATCTGCACAATACGTACGCAAAGTGCAGGAAATCGTGCACTAGAACAAGACAAAAGTTTCGAGTGATATTGAGTGAAATTTCCAGGGAGACCCATTCCTATAAATCGGACAATAAAACAACTTGCTAAGAGATTCAAACGTACAGGTTCAGTAAACAATAAAATCTCATTACTGAAGCTAAATTAACCGGAGTAATCGGAAACTTCATAAGGAGATGCCAATTATGTTCGGCAGCGGATGGGGAACATTTTCAGCATCTACTGTAAACATGGAGAGTAAAAATGCATGATACTGATTTTAAGTACCGTATTCTGCTGTACATATGCAGGCGCGGTCGCTGGCAACTGAGCCGTCACTGGCGGAGCGTTTGAGCAAGAATGTCCTTACCAAGCAAATATAAAGACCCCGTATAAGTAATGGGTAGCGTGATGCAGAGCTCTTGATCATCTCGATGTTGTATCGAAACATCATTCGCTTGCTGTGTGCTGTTCCTCGCCTGTAGGCTGTTTGCCTGCCGATCACTGTGCTTGCCACGGTGGGTGAATGATTATTGTGTCGGTCTACCAACTCCAAGCTTGCAGGTTTGCTCCTGGCCGCGGTAAGGCCAGTATTACACTATCAAAGGAATTTTATAAAACTGAACTTTTATAAAAGTTATACAAAGCAATCATCGCACCATTACACTACATCAAATAGTTTATCATAGTTCAGCAAAATGTATGAAGGACAGTTCCTTGTCCACTTAACGCTGTATATTATGGTAGTTGAAATTCTGTGGTTGCAATACCGTTATATGCAAGAAACGGAAATATAAAGTGAACGTCTATGGGTTAAACCATGGATCGCACGAGTAAAATCTTGGTGAACGAGCTGCAGTACGAGGACTTGAAAAATGTCAATATTTAATTATTAATAATTATGAAGAAATGAATGATGATGACGTTCCAAACAACCACTGCCCGAGCAAATAAAATTGAAACATACGAAATAAAAGGTAAGCAATAAGTGAAATTCGATCCTTGGTCATATCGCACGGGAATCGAGCGCTTTAGCCCTTCCGCCAACTAACCACTTGCTCTAAGTGGTTGGTTACATATTATATTATCTACCGGTAAAGATAAAATGCCTATTTACACTCGCTTGTAAATTGACAAATTACCTACAATACAAATATTACAATATAAAATACACTGCTATTCATGGCTTATTTCAGCCTATTTAACAATTTAATTCTTCTTTATATCCTGAAATGTGCGTCCTTTGTGGGCAGCGCTTATAGCCTCGGCTATTTTACCTACACTTTATATCTGTTATTTATGTTTTACATCGTATAAAATTCATTATGTAACATTTCATGCATTTCACACTCTGATATGAGCATCTTTGTTGTGGTAATATTCCAGCTGTTATGATCCGCCATTTTGGTTTGAATCTTTCATCAAAGATAGCATGATTGTCATACATTTTATAATATGAATTTTATAAAACCACTTTTATAAATGATTTCTCCATTACACTGCCATATCTTTTATAAAAGATCTTTGACAAATTTATTTGATAGTGTAATCCTGGCCTTCCACTGCGAGATCCGATTCGAGCATCACTCGAGACTGACTCGAGTTACTCAGACCTTAATGCAGGTCTCGAAAGCGTGAAAATGGCGTATGCTGAAGCCCCGGCATATTGTTTGTTTACATTCGTTGCTGGGATACACTATTTAGCTTTGATTAGCTTCGTTTGATGAAAGTTGCGATAAACTGTCACTCGTCTGTAATTTTTAGTGTCTTCTGTATGTCTGTAAAGTCCAGTTCGCGTTAATGTACTGCAATCGTATGTAAATATGTGATAATACGCTTAATAAGGACTGGTTCGTTTGTGTGATGATTGTCTAGTCAACCGATGGCATTGTGTCATTTACTTCGGATGTTGAAGTACCTGAGACTAAAGCATAATAGAAGTGACTCAAGAATATACACCGCAATGATTTGCTAGTTAGTGGCAATATAATAATAGCTTAGTACACTTCATTAGTGCCGAACTTAAGTACGTAAAGGGAAAACGCAATGAGCATCTACGGCTAGACCAAACCATTGACGTTATCAAGAACGCTCAGCAATATGTGCCTCCGTAAATCCTTACCAGTCTGACAGATGTTCTACACTGCCTTGTATGCACGCCAAATAATACAGTGAACTTATTTATTGGTTAAGGAAGATGTTCCCCCTGTGCCAAACAGTGAACTCATTGTGTTCCGTCATTATTCATACTTTTGTGATTCTTACAGCTTGCAAGTTATTTTTATTATAATGTGTGTAATAAAGTGTTGTGAGTACCTTGCCAATTATGTTCTTATATTGCGAGATGGTGTGCTGCGATAATTCCGTAAGAGGGAGATGGTGCTTTCCAACCTATAGTACTGTACTAAATCAACTATTTCCAGCGTACAACTATTCCAAACGGTAACAGCGAATGTTGAATAGGTTAGATGGTAACATATTATCGTGTCCCTTGTGTGTAGTATTCTCCATAATTATGTACTGATATCCACACGACGACTTCTTTGCATATTTCAATCAACAAATTCGGTGTGATGTTTTACCCGAGATTTTAGACAATTCCACGAGAGGTCTTAATTGAATTGTATCTCTATGGTGTTGGTTCGATTATTTCAGGCAACTATTCTCATTCCGATTGTGTACACAAATACTCTGCATGAGCTGGGACAGCACTTCAGTAACCGAGTACTTTCTTCTCTCCTACTTCAGAATCTATTTGATTTTTTGCTAATAATATTAATCTATAATTACTGAACTTAAATACAAATCGTGATAACTCGCCAAAAAAGCGTCTTATTCAACCACAGAAACAGTGAGACTATTGTAGCTGCCCCTTGGGTGAAGACGAAGAAACCTATATTTCGAGGCCAGCACTATATAGATAAATTAATTCAGGTAAGTCTAAATTATTGATGCATATTTCTTCGGAACCTAGTCTCGTCTTGTGATATCTTTTATGATATTAGGTGAGTAAAAATAATAATTTACACGAACTGTGACAAGCCCGATGACATGATCTTAGCTATCGGTAGGGCAACCGTCGCCGCCATGTTTTTTCTACATTAAGGTCTGAGTATTGTAGTTGGTCTTGCTCGAGTCAAGACCAACTACAATCCTCAGACCTTAATGCAGAAAAAACATGGCGGCGAAGGTTGCCCTACCAATAGCTAAGATCATGTCATCGGGCTTGTCACAGTTCGTGTAAATTATTTTTACTCGCCTAAGAGCATAAAATATATCACAAGACGAGACTAGGTACCGAAGAAATATGCATAAATAATTTTGACTTACCTGAATTAATTTATCTATATAGTGCTGGCCTCGAATTATAGGTTTCTTCGTCTTCACCCAAGGGGCAGCTACAATAGTCTCACTGTTTCTGTGGTTGATTACGAAGCCTTTTGGCGAGTTATCACCATTTGTATTTAAGTTCAATAATTATAGATTAATATTATTAGCATAAAATCAATCAGATTCTGAAGTAGGAGAGAATAAAGTATCCGGTTACTGAAGTGCTGTCCCAGCACATGCAGAGTATTTCTATACACAATCGGAATGAGAATAGTTGCCTGAAATAATCGAACCAACGCTATAGAGATACAATTCAATCAAGACCTCTCGTGGAATTGTCTAAAATCTCGGGTAAAACATCACACCGAATTAGTTGATTGAAATATGCAAAGAAGTCGTCGTGTGGATATCTGAACATAATTATGGAGATTACCACACACAAAGGACACGATAATATGTTACCATCTAACCTATTAAACATTCGCTGTTACTGTTTGGAATAGTTGTACGCTGGAAATAGTTGATTTATTAAAGTAATGTGGTAGGAAAGCACCATTTCCCCTCTTACGGAATTATCGCGGCACACCATCTCGCAATATAAGTACGTAATTGGCAAATTACTCACAACACTTTATTACACACAGCATAATAAAAATAACTTGCAAGCTGTAAGAATCACAAAAGTATGAATAATGACGGAACACAATGAGTTCACTGCTTGGCACAGGGGAAACATCTTCCTTAACCGATAAAAAAAGTACACTGTAGTATTTGGCGTGTATACAAGGCAGTGTAGATCATCTGCCAGACTGGTAAGAATTTACGGAGACACATGTTGCTAAACGTTCAACGTCAACGGTTTGGTCTAGCCGTACATGCTCATTGCGTTTTCCCTTTACGTACTTAAGTTCGACACTACTGAACTGTACTGAGCTATTATTATATTGTCACTAACTGGCAAATCATTGCGGTGTATATTCTTGAGACACTTCTATTAATGCTTTAGTCTTAGGTACTTCAACATCTGTAGTAAATGACACAATGCCATCGGTCGACTGAACAATCATCACACAATCGAACCAGTCCATAATAAGCGTATTATCACATATTAACACACGATTGCAGTACATTAACGCGAACTGGACTTAACAGACATACTGAAGACACTAAAAATTACAGATGAGCAATAGTTTATCCCAACTTTCATCAAACGAAACTAATCAAAGCTAATATTGTATCCTAGCAACGAATGTAAACAAACAATATCTCGGGCTTCCGCATACGCCATTTTCACACTTTCGATACCTGCATTAAGGTCTGAGTATTGTAGTTGGTCTTGCTCGAGTGTACCAAGACCAACTACAATACTCAGACCTTAATGCAGGTCTCGAAAGTGTGAAAATGGCGTATGCTGAAGCCCCGGCATATTGTTTGTTTACATTCGTTGCTGGGATACAATATTAGCTTTGATTAGCTTCGTTTGATGAAAGTTGGGATAAACTATTGCTCATCTGTAATTTTTAGTGTCTTCAGTATGTATGTTAACTCCAGTTCGCGTTAATGTACTGCAATCGTACGTAAATATGTGATAATACGCTTAATATGGACTGGTTCGTTTGTGTGATGATTGTTCAGTCGACCGATGGCATTGTGTCATTTACTGCAGATGTTGAAGTACCTAAGACTAAAGCATTAATAGAAGTGTCTCAAGAATATTCACCGCTATGATTTGCTACTTAGTGACAATATAATAATAGCTTAGCATACTTCAGAACCGGTAGTGTCGAACTTAAGTACGTAAAGGGAAAACGCAATGAGCATCTACGTCAAGACATTATCTTGAACGCTCAGCTTCATGTGCCTCCGTAAATCCTTACCAGTCTAGCAGATGTTCTACACTGCCTTGTATACACGCCAAATATTACAGTGAACTTCTGTTTTATTGGTCAAGGAAGATGCTTCCCCTGTGCCAAACAGTGAACTCATTGTGTTCCGTCATTATTCATACTTTTGTGATTCTTACAGCTTGCAAGTTATTTTTTATTATGATCTGTGTAATAAAGTGTTGTGAGTAACTTGCCAATTATGCGAGATAGTGTGCCGCGATAATTCTGTAAGAGGGAGATGGTGCTTTCCTACCTACATCACTTTACTAAATCTACTATTTCCAGCGTACAACTATTCCAAATAGTAACAGCGAATGTTTAATAGGTTAGATGGTAACATATTATCGTGTCCTTTGTGTGTGGTAATCTCCACAATTATGTTCAGATATCCACACGACGACTTCTTTGCATATTTCAATCAATTAATTCGGTGCGATGTTTTAGCCGAGATTTTAGACATTTCTACGAGAGGTCTTAATTGAATTGTATCTCTATACCGTTGGTTCGATTATTTCAGGCAACTATTCTCATTCCGATTGTGTACACAAATACTCTTCATGTGCTGGGACAACAATTCAGTAACCGGCTACTTTCTTCTCTCCTACTTCAGAATCTGTTTGATTTTATGCTCTTAATATTAATCTAGAATTACTAAACTTAAATACAAATCGTGATAACTCGCCATAAAGCTTCTTATTCAACCACAGAAACAGTGAGACTATTGTAGCTGCCCCTTGGGTGAAGACGAAGAAACCTATAATTCGAGGCCAGCACTATATAGATAAATTGATTCAGGTAAGTCTAAATTATTGATGCATATTTCTTCGGAACCTAGTCTCGTCTTGTGATATCTTTTATGCTCTTAGGTGAGTAAAAATAATAATTTACACGAACTGTGACAACCCCGATGACATGATCTTAGCTATTGGTAGGGCAACCATCGCCGCCATGTTTTTTCTACATTAAGGTCTGAGGATTGTAGTTGGTCTTGAGTGTACTGACGTGAGTCTCGAGTATCTCGAACGGGAATTATGCTCATCACAAATAAACACCCCTGGTTTTTGTCACGCACAGTGTCATGGCTTCCTCTAAGCAGGCCTTGTCCATAGCGGAGCGGCAACGCCGTACTCTCGTCTATGTGTGGCGAGCAGTAAGCATGGTGATGAATGGTGCTGAACGTGCTTGTCCACATACAATTGGATATATTCTTTTATGGCTCGCAGTTCTTTCAATTGTGTTTAAGGCTGTGCGGTCAAAAATTAAAATTTATTTTTTATTTTTATTCTTAACCTCTAATGTAGGTCTTTGTGAGACATTATATGCGTTTTGCAGAAAATAACGACGGCTCGTTTGGTGAGGACATGGCTTCAAAGTGGCTATTTTGAGCGTTAAAGGTACGATCACCACGACGAAACTAATAATCGGAAGACACCGACATTTCTCTACAACAACCCCTGTAGTAGTACCTGCAATAGGAACAATTCTTATTTCGAAATTCAAATTTTGTATTAACCTCTTTTTAGTGAGAAAAATTTGTTATATTAACTTCAATGTTATATTAATTTGAAGTGGATCTTATTCTGAGCAGTAGAAAAGTTTGATAAAGAAAATTGGTTCAGAGATATACCCGTGGTGCATGTACCTTTCAGACAACGCTGGCTGAATCAGTCACACACACATACACACACGCGCGCACACACACAGCGAGAAGACAAGGTCTTGGGCAAGAGCGCGCTCGGGCACCTACCTACCATCCCCTCTCCTTCAACACCTTTGCTATCGCAGCTTCCGCCCCCTCCCCCTCCCTCCCTCCTTGACTCATCCTGCCAGGCCACACGAACACAGTCTAGAGGAAATCATTAGAAGTGTTATTATCTCACACATTACTCCTTACAGAATGTTAAAAATTATTTATAAGTTACTTTATAAAATCCTGTAAGTTATATTAGCAGAATAAAACATGTTTATGATCAATAGAACTTTATGTGAGTTGTAATCTTTTAAATATATCAAAATAATATACTAGTATATATAAAATAAAGCTGAAGAGTTTGCGTGTTTGTTTGTGTGATTAAACGCGCTAATCTCTGGAACTACCAGTCGGATTCGATTTTTTTAATATGATAGCCAGATTCAAGAGGAATAGTTTAGGCTATGTTAAATTGCGGACAGACCACTCCGTTCCCTTCATTTAGGCTCTTTGGCACAAATCTACGCCGTTTCACCGATCAGAACCAAAATTTGTATACATACCCTTTGGAACCCTGCGAGTAACAAACACTGTCTGCATGAAATTTATGACACACCGATCCATTCCCTGCATTTAGGCCCTTTGGCACAAATCTACACCTTTTCACCAATCTGAACCAAAATGTGTATGCATAGCCTTTGGAACCCTACGAGTAACACTGTTTACATGAAATTTCGGACAGACCACTCCATTCCCTGCATTTATGCCCTTTGGCACAAATCCACACCGTTTCACCGATCTGAACCAAAATTTGAATACTTATCCTTTGGAACCCTGCGAGTAACATAGTCTACATGAAATTTCGGACAGACCATCCATTCCCTGCATTTAGGCCCTTTGGCACAAATCTACACCGTTTCACCGATGTGAACCAACATTTGACTACACACCCTTTGAAACACTTCGGGTAACACTGTCCACTTTAAATTTCGGACAGACCAATTCATTCCCTGCATTTAGGTCCTTTGACACAAATCTACACCGTTTCACCGATCTGAACTAAAAGGTGTATACTTACCCTTTGGAACCCTGCGAGTAACACTGTTTACATGAAATTCCGGACAGACCACTCCATTTCATGCATTTATGCCCTTCGGCACAAATCTACACCATTTTACCAAGCTGAACCAAAATGTGTATACTTACCCTTTGGAACCCTACGAGGAACATTGCATGAAATTCGGACAGACCACTCCATTCCCTGTATTTAGGCCCTTTGGCACAAATCTACACCGTTTCACCGATCTGGTCCAAAATGTGTATACTTACCCTTTGGAACCCTGCGAGTAACACTGTCAGCATGAAATTTCGGACAGACCACTCCATTCACTGTATTTAGGCCATTTGTCACAAATCTATTCCGTTTCACCGATCTGAACCAACATTTGTATACACACCCTTTGGATCACTGCGGGTGACACTGTCCACTTTAAATTTCGGACAGACCAATTCATTCCCTGCATTTAGGCCCTTTGACACAAATCTACACCGTTTCACCGATCTGAACCAAAATGTGTATACTTACCCTTTGGAACCCTGCGAGTAACACTGTTTACATGAAATTCCGGACAGACCACTCCATTTCATGCATTTATGTCCTTCGGCACAAATCTACACCATTTCACCAAGCTGAACCAAAATGTGTATACTTACCCTTTGGAACCCTACGAGGAACATTGTCTGCATGAAATTCGGACAGACCACTCCATTCCCTGCATTTAGGCCCTTTGGCACAAATCTACACCGTTTCACCGATCTGGACCAAAATGTGTATACTTACCCTTTGGAACCCTGCGAGTAACACTGTCAGCATGAAATTTCGGACAGACCACTCCATTCACTGTATTTAGGCCATTTGGCACAAATCTATTCCGTTTCACCGATCTGAACCAACATTTGTATACACACCCTTTGGATCACTGCGGGTGACACTGTCCACTTTAAATTTCGGACAGACCAATTCATTCCCTGCATTTAGGCCCTTTGACACAAATCTACACCGTTTCACCGATCTGAACCAAAATGTGTATACTTACCCTTTGGAACCCTGCGAGTAACACTGTTTACATGAAATTCCGGACAGACCACTCCATTTCATGCATTTATGCCCTTCGGCACAAATCTACACCGTTTCACCAAGCTGAACCAAAATTTGTATACTTACCCTTTGGAACCCTGCGAGTACTGTCAGCATGAAATTTCGGACAGACCACTCCATTCACTGTATTTAGGCCATTTGGCACAAATCTACACCGTTTCACCGATCTGAACCAAATCTCACATACTTAGTCTACACTTTGGAACCCGACGAGTAACACCGTCTGCTTGAAATTTCGGACAGACCACTCCATTCCCTGCATTAGGTCCATTGGCATATATCTACACCGTTTCACCGATCTGAATCACATTTTGTACACTTACGCTTTCGAAACCTGCGGGTGACACTGTCCACTTTAAATTTCGGACAGACCACTCCATTTCCTGCATTTAGGCCCTTTATCACAAATCCACACCGTTCCTCCTGATTGCACCAAATTATAGATACACTTTGAAACCCTGCTGGTAACACTGTCCACTTGATATTTTGGACAACGCTCTCCATTCCCTACATTTAGAATAACAAACAAACTTAACTTGAAAACCATGTATAAGGCCCTAGAATCATTCATGTCCGTAGTAGTGTAAATGTAAGAGTATTTTAATAAGTCTATTGTTGACTGGCAATTCGGGCTGCATTACGTCGCCCCTACCAGTGTTCTGGTGCAGAATTGCGAAAATAGTTGAATCTTGCGCTGCTTATAAATTGCAGTCACGGGGAGTAATTAGAGCAAAAAGACTTCTATTGCCTTAAAACAGTTATCATCATCCGACAGTAGTGGCTGCGCGGGCTAAAGCTCTGCGTTAGGTCAAGGGGCCAAGCTCTCTGCTGACTCGGTAGACGCGTGGGTTCGAGCCCCACCGTCGGCTGTCCTTGAAATGGTTTTCCGTGGTTTCCCATTTTCAACACCAGGCAAATGCTGGGACAGTACCTTCTGACAGGCCACGGCCGCTTCCTTCCACATCCTTGCCCAGTTTCATTCATCTTCATCAATTCCATCTCTCATCCCGACGCGCAGGTCGCCCACGGGCGTCGACTAGAAAGACCTGCACTCGGCCTCTCAGGAGGCTACACGACAAAAAAAAAGTTATCATCATGAACATATTATGCATCTGTATAAGTGCAATGGTGTTGGTGCAATACATTGAGGTTATCAGTTGCAATAAGCGTTGGTGCTTTCAAATTTACCGTAATTTATTCCGAAACTTATCGTTGAGCGCTATATGGCCATAAATGATACTATTGCTACCTCAGGAGCTCGGGACAGCCGAAGTTTTCCAAAGTGTTCTGATTCTTTTCCTACGGCGCTATGCGACAAAAGACGACACTATTGGTCTCTAGATTTCTAACAGACAATGAGATATAGGCCCTAGGCAGTGTCTTTTATTTCGCTTATTCCTCTTTCTAATCATTTTTAGAAATGTGTTTGTTAATTACATGTGTCAGTGCTGTAGTTAGTAAATAGCCGTTTCCCTGTTCATTATTATCATTATTATCATTAGGGGAAAATTATCTAAATGTTACGTCCATTATACTGTACTGCTTATCACCCTCACTACATCCACCACCACCAACACCAACACCTCCACCACAAAATGTTGTATATTTTTTTCTTTCGGGTAGTTTAAGTATCATATGCCAGTTCTGTAGTAGTATTCATTATCATCCATAAAATAAATAACTCCACCGGGCAAAGCCGGGCACTACTACTAGTTTATATACAGTATATACAAGCTGTACCCGGCATGCGTTGCAATGCCAATCAAAGAAAGTGTTGGCGTTGAAATTCTGTTTCTTGAAGTGCTTTTGGATACACAACATGGTTTTCAATTTCCGTTAACTGCCTCTAAGCTATCGTAAAATGGATTTTCTAATTTAGAACCATTCGTGGGAGCGTGCACAACAACTTTCAAAAGTTTCATTGCAATCGGATGAATGGCATATGAACGTATACGGGATTTTGTTTGAACGATTCGTGCGCTGTAACTCATTTGTTGAATCTACTCGTACGCTACCTATTGAGAAATGGATTTACTAAGTCGAAACCCTACCCTGGCGTGTACACTCATCAAGGTTTCATCACAATCGAAGAAGGTTATTTGAACGCATAGGGGATTTTGTTAAAACGCTTCGCTCGTCGTCACCCATTTGTTGCATATACTCGTGCGCTACCTATTGTGAAATGGATTTACTAAGTCGAAACCCTTCCCTGGCGTGTACACAATAACTCATCAATGATTCATCGCAATCGGATGAATGGTATATGCACGTATACCGGGTTTTGTTTAAACGATAGTAGTGGGATGAGGGGAAATCTGCGACACTTCTTTTTGAACCCTCCTCGTATCGGCCCCGAACTTGATATCTCGTTAACCAAACATGGGATTAGAACATACAGGTGTCCTAGCACTGCTAGTAATGCCCCCTACTTTCCTATAGCCTCTTTATTTAATTAAAAGACCAAAACTAAAAGATCATTCGCGAGTAATGGGGTAGTTTTGGTTTTCTCAAGTCGCGCTCGTGCTTGAATATGTATGCCTATGTTGGGAAAGGGTTAGGTGGTGGGGGAGGAGTAGGGTCGAGTGAGGGGTCGTTTAGATGGTATTTTTCCGCTCTAGGCGATGGTGAGGTTATTTTTTAAAATGGATGGAATTTGGAAACGCCATTTGGGGTAAACGTATGTTTTTTGACATTTTGGCGATGATTGTTTTTTTGTACGCCTGCGCACTTGGGGATTTTGTAAAAGAGCGGGCTTTTTAAATGATGATTTATAAATGAGTTTTTTTATTTTATATGTATTTAAAGAAACCCAAAAAACCAATAGGTCATCGGCTTTTTAGTATTTCACTAACCAATAATCGGATTTAAACCTATGAGGTGTCGTAGGACTCGTGGTGAAATCCCCTTTTCTATGGACGGAGTATATCCACCCCAAAATAAAAACTACCCTTACCCGGGGGGGGGGGGGGGGAATAGTTTTTTTTTGTATGTGCGCACACGGACGGCTTTTGTCAAAAGGACCTAACTATACGTTTGTTAAAATTTTCTGAACCCCTGATGGGATTTTGCCATAGGCAACCCTGGGGGTGACGCCCGTTTTTGAATGTATGATTCGTTTTTGTCGAAAGGGCCTAACTACACTTTTGTTCATATCTCGCGAACCAATCATGCTAGGGACTTGTATGAAGGGTCCTAGCACTTGGGGTGACGCCCCCTTTGCGGGGTGAAACTACCCCCCAAAATTGAAAAATCTATATCTTGGAAACGAAGAATCCTAAAATTAGGTGTGATAGCTTAAAAATAGGGGATGATTAGGGCATTTACCTCGATTGGTCATTTCACCCCTAAAACAGTAAATAGTCATGCTATGAAAAAAACGTGTTAAACACCTAAAAATGTTATATGAACCTAAGATCTTCTGTTTTTAATGAAAAATAGCAGGGGAGTGAAAACAACCCCCCAAATTGAAAAATCCATATCTAGGAAACGATGAATCTTAAAATTAGGTGTGATAGCTTAAAAAATAGGGGATGATATAGGCTTTTACCTCGATTGATCATTTCACCCCTAAAACAGTAAATAGTCATGTTATGGAGAAAAAAACTTGTTAAACACCTAAAAATGATATATGAACCTAAGCTCTTTTGTTTTTAATAAAACATTAGCAGGGGGATAAAAACAACCCCCCAAATTGAAAAATCCATATCTAGGAAACGAAGAATACTAAAATTAGGTGTGATAGCTTAAAAAATAGGGGATGACATAGGCCTTTACCTCGATCGATCATTTCACCCCTAAAACAGTAAATAGTCATGTTATGGGCAAAAAACGTGTTAAACACCTAAAAATGATATATGAACCTAAGATCTTTTGTTTTTAATGAAAAATAGCCGGGGGTGGAAACTACCCCACAAATTGAAAAATCCATATCTAGGAAACGAAGAAGCCTAAAATTAGGTGTGATAGCTTAAGAATAGGCCATGACATGCGCTTTTACCTGGATATGTCATTTCACCCCTAAAACAGTAAATAGTCATGTTATGAGGAAAAATGTGTTATACACCTAAAAGAATAAGCGTTTTGTGAAACCATGCTTTAATGGACATGTGTATGGAGGATAATTGTTGTTATTATTATTAGGTAATTATGGATTAATGTGCATAGATAACTAACCAGTGGGGAGCGTGATGGCTTAGGTGCTTAGCTGCTCGTCTATACCCGGACGGCTGAGGTTCAAATCCCGGTGACAGCGGGGGTTGGAATTTTCACCTGAAAAATTACGTGGCGTCAGGAAGGGCATTCGGTCTTAAATCCCTGGCCAAAACCAAAATGAGCCTGGTTGGCTCCGGCACTCAAAATAATAGGGAAAAGCCGAAGAAAGAAAAAAAAGAAGAAGAAAAAAATGGTAACTCACCAGTAATAGTAAACATTGGTTTGAGGTGTTGAAGAAGTCAGGATGGCCAACCCTTTGACCTGGTTCACGAATGGACCCCAAAAAGTTTTACCTGTCAAGACTCAGTATACCCTTTTGCAGCCTTTAGAAAAAAATCGAACCAGGGCCTCTGTGGTGACAGTGGAGTTATATTCATGATGCTTTTTAAACAAACATACGCTTGCATACTACCACTGGGTTGAATCTGCACAGAGACTCTGGCTTTGGTTAGTGTAGTGTGCCTTGGTGATAACAGCACAGCGATCTTGTCAGCAAGTTTCATATTACTCGTCTGCTTGATAGTGGACGTGCTCTGCACCGTGTTATCATACAGGACATGACTAGATCGTTGTTAGGTCTGACAAAGGCTTAGTGAAGCTTATTGCAACCTTGAAATGAATGTCATGGTATAGTCGGGGTTGGAAGCCAAGACCTTAGGGTTGACAACCAAGTAGGTTAACCACTACACGGTGAGATGGTCAAATAATAATGTAACAGAACATATAGAAACGTTTTCTATAGTTTAAAGAATTGGCTAAGAGCCAAACCATGAGAGGTGTAGGTAATGGAAATTGAATCCTTAGCTGATGATTATACTACTTGTAATCTATAGCCATGCCCACGTATAAGCTATTATGTTAGAAAAAGAATTGTATGGCTTGTTTTAAACGGAGAATAATTGTGTTAACTGTGAAACACAAATCTGAATTTAAAATTAGTTTATGTCCTACATGATGTTTGAACTCTTTTTTTATTTATACTTTAGACAAACGCTAACATAGTTGTCATTCAGAAGCCATGGCCGCCTCTTTTCCAATCCTACACCGTACGCTGAAGTTAAAATGAATAATGATCACGTTACAGACAGCCAGTTTCAAAGCCATGAGAACTAAGTGAACAAAGAATAAAATTCATGAGCCAGTGAGGAATTCAACATGCTGTCCTTTGGACAAAAGAGAAGCGTTCTACAAACTTAACCACCAAGCTGTCCTATCGACCCTCAATGGTTTGAGTCATCGTAAAGATGAAAATTAAATCTAAGCTATAACTAAAACTAACTACACTCTTATATACTAGAAGAAGAAATGGAAAACAAAAGGGCAATAGGCCAAATAAAGGACAGAAGAAATAAATATGGCCCTCAACCCTCAAGCATGTGGATTGAGGGAGTTGGAAGGAAGGAGAGCCATGAAAGGCAGATAAAAAGTATAATGGGGGAGGCTCTGCCCCAGAGGTAATGGATAAAGAGGAGGAAAACTGGAATCAGCTGAGAAATCCCTTGGGGTCGCCAACTTCCAAACTGATCAGCCGTAAGCCCCTTGAGGGTGTAGCCATATGCAGAGTGCACCGCAAGTGGTGGGGCTATATACACCCTACCTTCTTGAGGGGGCTTGAGCAAAAGACAGGAAATAACATGAAAATAAAAACAAGGCTGCCTCCTCACACTAGTAGGATATCAGAAAAAATAAATAAACAAGGGCCAATGAAGTTGCAAAAGGAAGACACTCCCTAGGGCTCGGATAATCTAATCATGTTGGGGTCGGTAGAGAACAAGAGTTGAGCAAGTGTGGTCGACAGGAAATAAGACAGAGAGGAGCCTAGCACAAGTTAGTGGAAGCGGTGACGGGCTCAGCTGGGACTCCGTGATCGTCAACCTATATGACACTAGATATGACGCCCAGGGGTGGAATTAAAGACCTCTTTTGTTTTATATCACTGGCTTTTAAGAACACTAACACATGGCATGCCTTATAATGCAATACTGGTTCTAGGGTATGCAAAATTGTATTAGAAACTCAGCTAATAATAGTGTGCATGGCCATGATTATTTTCCCAAGTATAGTACATGGGATTGATAACCATGATTTCCAAGCCCCTAAGTAAGACGAAAACAAATGACTTTCATTTTCCAATGAGTTGGGGTGAGGTGAGGTGAGTTATCTATACACCAAACTGATGTGGTTTCCCACTTCTACTCCAGGCAAATGCACATTTGATGTTAAGAATAGTGAAATGGTTTGCAACTTCCCAATGCTAGGACCTGATAGTGGCTTTTAAAAATGGAATGGAATGTAGTACACTTCCCCCAAAACCAACAAGAGGAGTGTTCGATCCCCCACAACAACCATTATTAAAGTCAATATAAATGACTATGCACTTCAGCTCATGACGGTCTCCTCTCTCCAATCCTACCCCTTGGTGGTGAAAGACACACTCTAATACAACCATCATAGTGACAGGTTATCTGTTAAATACCTAACTATCCCCATATTTACCTTAAATTTTTCCTAAAATCCACTACATTTTCCGCAAATTGACCAAATGGCACAACATTCCTGAAAAATTCAACAAATGACTACCAGATTTATTGAAATTCCAATGATTTACCTAAGCATGGTTTAAACTACCTCAAATTCATATAAAATTAGACGAATATAGATGAAAATTCACTAAAATTTACCAAACTTACCCAAAGTGGGCTACAAACCATGAAATGTATCCATTTTTTTGTAAATTCACTATATGTACTCGAAAATTTCATAATATTGCCTTTACATTTATGCTTTTATTGTTGTTGTTGTTGTTTCGTTTACCATACTCTCTGCAGACAAATACCTCAACATGAATTTCTCTTAGACTAGGAGCTCTACATTCGACATGATAGCTGAGTTTCATTTCCCAAAAACTTGTCTCTGAGGTGGGTGTCAGGAAAAGGCATTCAGCTGTAAAAACCACACTCTCACATAGACTTTCATAACCTCTTACGTTGAGGTTCCTAACGCTAACGACATTGAATGATTGAACGGTTTCCTTTTCACTATTCCTGTCTATACTTTCCTCTTTAAGGTTGCGAGATGTTAGCAAGATTCCTAAAATGCAATTAAACTTAATAAATACCTTAAGATGGTTTGATTTGTTTAATGATAATGGTGTTGATGATTGTTATATACGTGAAGACTACTTTTTTAGGCCTTGACTGGCCTTGCAATAAGAATTGACTAACCACGCATGAGTTACCTATGGGGGAAACATTTTAGCCCACTATGTTGGTTATTGACCAGTGAGTACAGTTGTAGAAAGCTGTTTATTATTATTTTTTTGAAATCATATACAACAGAGGCTTAAACCTATAGACAAACCGTGTGACCATGTTTGTTAAACATGACATTATACCAGAGACAATTAGGAAACTTGTGTAGAGCTTACCAAAAATAATGTTGTGTAACAGTAAATGCTAGTCAACAAACAGTTATGCCATACTAAAAAAATCATCATACAATACCTGAGAGAGCTCTTCTAAAAGTATTAATACGTAACATGTTTCCACTCGCTTGCTATATATTTTTCGGCGTGGGAATGATTCTCAAGAAATGAAATGCAAATGGAACTGAAATGCAACACAAACGAATAATGAGCGCGCGCGGTGGCTGAGATTGATAACATGACGTACTGTCGGTTATGTAGCTATGTGGAATGTTTATCACATATGGTTTACTTCAAGGTTTGGAGATCCCATTAAAGATATTCCTAAAATATATGATCATGAAATGGTCATTCTTTGGTGTGAAAATATGTATTATATGATATTTCATGAAAACAATTATGATTTATTAAATGTTTATACGTTTACTGTATTCTTATGTAATGTAAGCACTCGAGGCACTATCGACCAAAATACGGCACTATCAGGAATATATATTGCATACTTGAAGGTTTGGTGATCCCATTAAAGGTATTCCTACAATAAATGATTTTCAAGTTGTCGTTCTATGGCGTGAAAATATTTAATATATGATATTTGCTAAAAGGATTTACCACTGGAATTATTTTACAAGTAGTTATTTTAATGACCAACAGAGTTCACTGTTAAGAAGGTAAAGCCCTATGTGGAATGTAGGATAACATGTTATACATGATACGTGACAACTGTAAGGCTTGTGATTTTTAAGATGCTTTTATCCCCATATTAATCACCCAGTTTGCAATACTGATAACTGCAATGTTTCTGAAAAAAAAAAAAAAAATGAAACAAAACAAAAATCAGCATTGAAAAACCAAAAAGTGGTTGAGCATATATATACTGGGGAAAAGAAAAGTTTTGTAAACACTAATGTCCAACAAGACTAATTAAATCAGTAACTGTCAGGGTGGCCGAGTGGTTAAGAGTAGAGGAGCAAGGAGGGTTCTGCTTCAAATACCGTTATTTATGCAAATGAGGGGGGCGTGGCAAGGTCAATGACCTTGAGGTAGGTCATGGTCAATGACCTTGAGGTAGGTCATTGACCCCCAAGGTCGCCGGGACCCCGGAAGGTAAACAAACCTTGGAGGGTCCAGGAACCGGTTTGAGGGGGTGTGGGTGGAGGGGGAGGAGTGGGGGTGGGGAGGGAGGGTGGGGGAGGGAGGGGGAGGGAAGGGTGGGGTGGGGGACGAGGGGGGAAGGATGGAAGAGGCTCTGCACGAGACCCTCCTCGACCCAGTCTCTCTCTTGGACTGAGCGCCTTCTCTGATATTATCCTGGGCTATATAGCTTTGCCTTATGCCCGATGAGATCCGAGTGTTGCCGAAGGTTTCCGAATCTTTGTCGGTGAATGAATCGTCAGATTTGAACGGTCAACTGGCGTGTGTGTGACGTCATAGTATATTACGGGATGTGGGGTAGGTCATGGACGGGGTTGAACCCTGACGTGCTAGGTTGGCGGGTAAACAAACGTGAATGAAGATGGAACTGTGAATGGAGGTTGGGACGTCGCAGGCAGAATGTAGTGTAGGTCATGGATGGGATTGTTTTTTTTTCTAATACTTAACGGTAAACAAATTGTTAATGGTGGGGGATACAAAAACGCATGGCATGTCGGTTCAGCCAGCTCGACATGAAATAAAAACAAGATGGTGTAATGTCTATTGATGACATTGGAATATTCCATCTAGTTGTGAAGATATGAACTGTGCCGACTGTCGAAGCCTATCGCACTCCTCTGAGTCAGCGATTGAATAAATGACTGATAAAATTAAATGATGGTGGAGAGTGTTGGTAGAATGAAAGTTAGTCAGGAAAACTAGAGTACCCGGAGAAAAACCAGTCTGCTTCTGTTTTGTCCAGCACAGATTTTACATGGAGTAACTGGGATTTGAAACACAGACCTAGCGGTGAGAGGTTGGCATGCTTCTCCCTAAGCCATGGAGGCATAATCACAGAGACCTAGTGCAGCCGAAGGATTTTTTTATTTATGCTGACTTGGGAGATTTGAATTTATGTGTTATGGAGCTGAGGATATGGAAGGCGTGCTAGATGGTTAATGGACATGGATGGGTGTTAGAATGAATAATCTGATTTGAACGGTCAACCGATGTGTGATGTCACAGGAGTGAATTTCTGAGATTGACACCTGACATGTTGGCTCGCTCAGCTTCATATAAAAAAATAAAAGTGGGAATGATAGACAAATAAATCAATCAAAACAAGAATATTTTTTATTAATATTGTTTTTTTCTTTTTGGTACATTACTCGTTTAAATTATTTTTTGGGTAGCTTCTTCTGCCTCCTCTTCTGCCTCCTCTTCAGTTTCGCTGTTATCCACATTTTCATTTTCTGCCTCCATCATCATGCGGACAAAAAACTCCGCCATGACACGGTCATTCGAGAAACTATAAAATAGAAAAAATGTCTATCAATGTCATTAGAATACCCAATCTAGCGGCGAGGATATAAACTGTCTTGATGTTTGTGTCAGGGAAAATTAAAGTACACAGAAGAAAACCTCCTAAGTTATGGAGGCATACTCCTTGCACTTCTCTGCATCAATGATTAAATGACAGGCAGAAGGTAGGAAATAATGGGAAAAGAAGACTGGCCTCTTGCAGAAGGAGGGAATCAGAAAAGATGTGGCAAGGGCCTTGGATACTCTAATACTGTTGGAGTTGGAAGAGAACAAGAGTTGACCAAGCGAGGTTGACAGGAAAGAAGACAGAGAGGAGCTTGACACAAGTAAGTGGAAGCAATGCTGAACTCGGCTGTCACCTCTGTAGTTGTAAAATCCGCGTTCTGCTATATGTAAGCTTTTGGAAGCTGAGTTTAAAAAATGTTTTGCAAGAAGAGAATAATACTGTTAATTTTGTTATCCTTAATTCAACCTTCTTGATTACTCATGCTTCAAAGATCCTGTCCAGAATGATTTACAAGAGGATTGAAAGCCAAATAGAAACAGAGTTGGGCGAAGATCAGTTTGGTTTCAGGAGAAATGTAGGAACAAGGGAAGCTGTACTAAGTCTTAGGCTGATTTTAGAAGGTAGAATAAGGAAAGATAAGAGAACGTTCATGGCTTTTGTAGATTTAGAAAATGCTTTTGATAAAGTTGATTGGACTAAATTGTTTGACATTTTAAAACCAATTGGAATAAAGTACTCCGTCTTACGGAAAGAATACATGATGAAAATAAATGTAAAACATAAATACTGGAATGCAACCGAAATAAATCAGAAACCTCTATGGAGATCAAATTGACAGGTGAAAAGCTGAAGGAAGTAGGAGACTTCTGTTACTTAGGAAGCGGAATAACCAGTGATGGACGAAGCAAGTAGGTTGGCTCAGACAAAGAAAGCATTTCTACAAAAAAGGAATCTGCTGACATCGAATATAGATTTAGGTATTAGGAAGTCATTTTGAAAGCCTTTGTCTGGAGCGTGGCGCTCTATGGAAGTGAAACTTGGACTATTGGTGCAGTAGAAAAGAGGAGAATAGAAGCATTTGAAATGTGGTGTTACAGGAGAATGATGAAGATCAGATGGGTAGATAGGGTTACAAACAAAGAGGTATTAAGACGAGTGGGAGAGGAGAGATGTTTCCGGTGACTGCTAATGAAGAGAAGAGATAGGTTGGTAGGACACATACTAAGACACCTAGGAATAGCAAGCTTAGTTATGGAAGGAAGGGTCGAGGACAAGAACTGTAGGGGTAGACCAAGGTTAGAATATGTTAAACAGATTGCCTCCGATGTAGGGTGTTGGAACTATGTAGAGATGAAACGATTAGCTCAGGACAGGGAGACATGGAGAGCTGCATCAAACCAGTCAAAAGACTGAAGACTCAAACAACAACAATTCAACTTTTGCGGTATCCCTACACAGATCTCACATGAAGTGAGTGAGAAGCTGGTATACTAATGCTAATTTACATAACAGCGAAACACAATTTTAATGTATGAGATATTGAAAGCCCGTTTGACATTAGACTGGTATCAAGATTGATGATGTAGGCTATTAACTTTTATTTTTGTTAATGCGGTATGTCTTGGCAATATAATGAAAGCCATTATATTTGACAGCGGCAATAAATTTAACAGGTCTCTAACCGGTAATACAATTTGCATTAAATTACAATATATTAGTCATGTTTCTTAAGTCGGACTGGGAGAAAAAGAAAGCTGTCTGTTCCAAACAATGTATGGATACCAAGTAGGATGCAATGCACTGTATTTTTAAAATCGTCAACATGTGTGTGCTTATGTAACATAAAATGTAGGTATATATGATATTATTACAAGGCTGAAACGCTGCACTTAGGGCATGAGTCCAAGCTCTCTGCTTACTCGGTAGACGCGTGGGTTCAAGCCCCACCGTCGGCCGTCCTTGAAATGGTTTTCCGTGGTTTCCCATTTTCAACACCAGGCAAATGCTGGGACGGTACCTTCTGATAGGCCACGGCCGATTCCTTCCACATGCAAATGCTGGGACGGTACCTTCTGATAGGCCACGGCCGATTCCTTCCACATCCTTGCCCAGTTTCATCTTCATCCACTCCATACCGACGCGCAGGTCGCCCCACGGACGTCGAATAGAAAGACCTGCACTCGGCCTCTGAGGAGGTCACACGACAAAAAAAAACTAGCTATGAAATTCAATTAAAAGCTTGTCAGGACGGACTCGGTAGACGCGTGGGTTCAAGCCCCACCGTCGGCCGTCCTTGGGCTACACCCGGCTAAGTATATAAAACCTTAACACCTATCTAAGTGTTCAAAGCTACTTGACCACAATTTGACAAACGCTATTAACATTAACAGCAATAGTGTTAGCCAAGCTTGACATTGCATTTAAACAATAGTGTAATAATTAACTTGACTGCTTATTGCGAGACAAGATATAACTATGTGTTTAGCTGTGTGGCTCAACTATACTGTTCTTGGCTGCTGTTAGACTCTGAACTGGAGGGTCCTGGGTTAGATTTTTGGGAGGTCTGTGGGGATTGTATTTTCTGGTGATTAATTCCCCTGGCTTGGGGACTGGGTGTTTTGTGTTGTCTTAATTAAAAATATATTCCGGTCCCATGGTTAATTGGTTAGCGTTCTAGGCTTTGATTTAATTTTTTTAGTCTGGTATCAATTAAAAAAAATGAATATTACTTACATGAAAATGTCCAAAGACGAGTCCCAATTTGCGGATTCTTCATCATCGCCATGATGGGTGTTTTCCTGATCAGACATAGCAGCAGTGAATGACAATTCTTTGTAAAGTAGCAGGTTCATTTATACTAAATATGGAGGTCATCCAGTTACTGAGAAAGCGGACACTAAATATGGAGGTCATCCAGTTACTGAGAAAGCGGACAAACCGGTGTGTTGCCTCTGATTGTAAGGGTATATAAGCCCTGACATTATTGTTGCTAGTCAGAGAAGTCCACGAGTTGGTAGTATACACATCGCTTTGCTGCAAAGATCTTCTATCAGGTAATATTGAACACAGTACCTTTAGTTTCTCTAACTGTCGATGGTTATACAGTTGACCTTAAATATTTATCAAGTGGATAATAATAATATCAAATGGGTATATAAAACTATTATTGCAACTAACAGTCATTACCAGGCTTGACGTCAGTCAAAAGAGATATTACCTTATCTCGCTCTATCCGACTGATTTACTGGGACTGAGCGCTGTTAGGAGACTCCTCGTCTTCGCAAATAAGTTTTGTATACACATTTGATGGTTTAGTCTAGAGGTTTGGATGGGGATGCAGGACACACTACTCAAGTGGATATATGAAACTATTATTGCAACTAACAGTCATTACCAGGCTTGACGTCAGTCAAAAGAGATATTACCTTATCTCGCTCTATCCGACTGATTTACTGGGACTGAGCGCTGTTAGGAGACTCCTCGTCTTCGCAAATAAGTTTTGTATACACATTTGATGGTTTAGTCTAGAGGTTTGGATGGGGATGCAGGACACACTACTCAAGTGGATATATGAAACTATTATTGCAACTAACAGTCATTACCAGGCTTGACGTCAGTCAAAAGAGATATTACCTTATCTCGCTCTATCCGACTGATTTACTGGGACTGAGCGCTGTTAGGAGACTCCTCGTCTTCACAAATAAGTTTTGTATACACATTTGATGGTTTAGTCTAGATGTTTGGATGGGGATGCAGGACACACTACTCAAGTGGATATATGAAACTATTATTGCAACTAACAGTCATTACCAGGCTTGACGTCAGTCAAAAGAGATATTACCTTATCTCGCTCTATCCGACTGATTACTGGGACTAAGCGCTGTTAGGTGACTCCTCGTCTTAGCAAATTAGTTTTGTATACACATTTGATGGTTTAGTCTATAGATCAGGGTTTGAGTTAATGTGCTAATAAATAAAGGTGGAGGGTACCTGAACCTTTTTAATAGTTTACCTAAACACTTTATAATTACCTTTCAGAACCAATATGTCTGCTATAACAGTTGCGAATCTCATTGGCAGAGCAACCGGTCTGGAGACTAAACGTTTACAGGACCTGCCAGTTAACGAGTCCTATTTGGTGACAGCTGTTCGCAAAGTAAACACGAAATATGGCAGAAGAATTGTTTGCGAACTAGAAGATTTCGCTGTCTTCTTACCTGCGAGGTTCATGGAACTCAACGACGAAGCTGTAAATGACCTCAACAAAGGAACCATCTACCTTAAATATTTGGGAGTAGAAAATAAAAGATGTTTGGTAGAATTTATTGAAGAATCAAATAAAATTTAAAATTTGTTAATGTTAAAACAGAATTTGCAGAGACAATAAACTTTGTTTGTTTTCATTCTCTGCAAACTGTTCAGTGATTTGCTGTTTTTGTAGTAAATGTAATTACTGTAAGTGTCATGATGTCAGCATCAGAACTTAGTTGGCAGAACGTGGATAGTTGTTTTAATAATAAGTTATGTAGCTTAAAAATTAATAATGATGCTAAATTTTTAGACCCAAATGAATTTTTAAACGCTAGCTACAACATTTTTCAAAATAAAATGCAAGACTGTTTAAGAGAACATGTAGCGTTAAAGATTAACGCTGAGTTATTATGTGATTTTGTTATTTTAAAACAAGGTGTTGAAATAACCAAACCGATTTATTTACATACGAAAATGTGTGAATTGTACCGCACTGATAATATACACAGTTGGTATAGTAAAAACATTGTCGATAAGCTCATGACGCGCTTTGCAGAGTTTCAAGAATTGGAAAGTGGCAAATCGCTGGAAGCTATCAACCATTTTAAAATTAATGTATGCACCTTTGATCCCATGAACAGTGGTTCAGCTCATGTTAATTTACCTAAACAGTTGGAAAAACATCACGCAGTCATCAATGTGGATAATAATGACGTTTTTTTGCTTTGTGTGGACCTTGGCTGCTGGGTTAAGTCCTGCAACTGAAAATGTTCACAGAATGGGAAAATATCACCAGAAATTTATGGAATTAATGATCAGTCAAAATTTAGCAGACATAGAATTCCCAATGGACCTCAACGCCATTTCTCGTTTTGAATCTAAAAATCCGCTTTACTCCATTAATGTATACGGAGTTGAAGGGGACAAAGTTATTGGTCCATTGTATGTGACAAAAGGAAAAAAAGAAAAGCATTTTAATTTACTGTACATTGAAGGGGAATTGTGCAACCATTATTGTTATATCAAAGATCTTTCTAGACTAGTTCGTTCACAAGTTACAAAAAAAAAATAGGGTATATATATGTGATCGCTGTTTGCAATATTTTACTAGCAATCAAAAGTTGACAGCACATACTATTGATTGCATCACACAACCAGCTGTAAAAATTACATTTCCAGAAAAGGATAAAGCCAGTATGAAATTTCAAAATGTGTCTCGTCAAGAACCGCTTCCATTTACAGTATATGCAGATTTTGAATGTTTAACCACACCCATTGACACATGTAAACCAGATCCGACACGGCCGTACACTCAACAAGTACAGCAACATGTGCCATTCAGTTGTGCCCTAAACGTGATTTGTTCATACGACCCTTCACTTTCATACTTCAAATCTTATCGCGATGCAGATGCTGCTGCTTGGTTTTTAAATGAATTGGACGCCTTGGCAGATCGGGTGTACAATATCCTGCAAAATCCAAATCCGCTTCAAATGTCGGACGCAGACGAGGCGGTTTTTGCAACAGCAACCACTTGTCACATTTGTCAAAAACCAATAGCACCTTGTGACACGCCAGTGAGAGACCATAATCGGTACACTGGAAAATTTAGAGGAGTGGCTCATAGTGTATGTAATTTGGCATATAAAAGAGCACGCTATATTTCTTGTTTCTTACACAACATGTCTCGGTATGACAGCCATTTAATTATTAAGGAATTTGCTAACCTTGAAAACGAAAAGTTTAATTTAATTCCACAAAATCATGAAAATTTTATTTCGTTTTCGAAATGGCGAAATGGAATCAGTATACGATTTTTAGATTCGTATAGATTCCTCGCATCATCATTGGATGCGCTTGTTCAAGGGCTTCACCCAAACAATTTGAATTCTGTACGTCAACACTTTACTGATGCCGAACAATTTGAATTATGCATTCGAAAAGGGGTGTTTCCCTATAATTATGTAAACAATTGGGCATGTTTACAGGAAACTGCACTCCCTTCAAAGGATAAATTTTACAATGACTTAACAAAAAGTCATATTTCTGAAGAAGACTATTTACACGCTCAAAAAGTATGGAACGTGTTCAAGATATCAACTTTGGGCGAGTATGCTGATTTATACCTCAAAATTGATACACTACTTTTGACAGACGTGTTTGAACACTTTCGCAAACTGTGTCTTGAAATCTACAATCTAGATCCAGCCCATTACTACACCCTTGCCGGATATAGTTGGGACTGTATGTTGAAGGTGACTGACATAGAACTGGAACTATTAACAGACATCGACATGTTACTCTTTTTTGAACGCGGAATACGTGGTGGTCTTGTTTCGCTTGTGCAAAAGCACGCCAAAGCAAATAATCCATATATGGATACATACAAACCAAACTAACCTACAACATACCTCACCTACCTAGATTGTAACAATTTATACGGATATGCTATGGAAAAACCTCTTCCATATCAACATTTTCGATGGTTGACTTCAGATGAAGTTTCAAATTTTAATTTAAAAGATGTGTTGAGCAATGACACGCGTGGCTACGTTCTAGAGGTCGACTTATTATATCCCTGTGAGATACACAATGATCATTCTGATCTACCATTTTGTGTTGAAAAATTACAACCTCCCAGTTCACGTTCCAACAATAAAAAGTTGCTGGCAGCGTTAAATTCAAAAAATCGGTACGTCATACACATTGAAAATTTAATGCAATGTTTGAAACATGGTTTGAAACTGCAATCCATTCACCGCATTATTTGCTTTGACCAAAAACCATGGTTACAACCGTACATGCAATTGAATACTCATCATCGGCAACACGCCAAGACCACATTTGAATCAAATTTTTATAAATTAATGAACAATGCGTGCTACGGTAAATCAATGGAAAATATTCGAAAGCATAGAACTATTCATTTGGTAAACCACTGGGACGGTCGATATGGCGCACGAAAATATATAGCTATGCCTAATTTCCATTCTGTACGAGTTATTGAAACTGATTTAGTAACCATTGAATTGTCAAAGACAGAAATCATGTATAACAAACCAATTTACTTGGGAATGGTGATACTTGACTTTTCAAAATTTGTAATGTATCAATTTCATTATGAGTTTGCCAAACAAAAGTTTGGAGATGTAAAATTACTGTATATGGATACAGACAGTCTTATTTATCAAACCAATAAGATAGATGTTTACTCAGTGATGAGAGAACATCCAAATTACTTTGATACCTCAAACTATGAGGTTAACAATATGTTTGGCATAATTCCCATGAATAAAAAAAAAAAGGTCTATTTAAGGATGAGTGCGCCGGTGATGTTATGACAGAATTTGTGGCTTTGGCGCCGAAAATGTACGCATTTTCAACACAAAAGAATAAAGGTCAATGCAAAGCGAAGGGTGTTCTTCGTAGCGTCACACAATTCCTCAATGTTGAGGAATATCGATGTGTACTCTACGCAAACACCTCTCGCTTATACCAGCAAACACGCATTCTTTCAAAGAACCATAATATTTTTACAGTAAATCAAAATAAAACATCGCTGACAACATATGACAATAAACGTCTGTGGGATGGTGTAAATAGCTTGCCTTATGGACATTTCCACACCTTGTAAAAAGAACACACTTTCATTTTCAATTCTTTTTATTAAAATTGTATGTTTTTTACAAGAAGAAAACTAAACCATATTTTGTGTATACTATGAACTGGTGGACTGACTCTCAAATAAATACTTCATAATATTTGATTCATGTTTATTACTTTGTCCTTTTCCTCACTAATCCACCACCAATCAATAGCTTTGACTTCATCGCTCCTGCTACAATCAAGGCTGCAATCTTCTCACCAATAGAAGCAGTAGATGACATCACACGCTGCATGGCCTTTCTTAGAAGAATGCGGTCTGCAACTCGACGTACTTCTATATTCTTGTTGTTGTAAGCAATGTCATGATCTCTACACGCTGCATCCAATATGTTGATTCCAGAGTTCCCTTGTGCTAGACGTTGGCTTAGTTTAGTTCCAGGTCCACAAAATTGATAGCCAGGAATATGCAGTTCAATGGGAAGTAGATCAATGGTCTTGTTAACTAGACCATGACCAGCAAAGGTCTGGCATATCTTTTTCAAGCGTTGTCTTACTTTTTGGTGCTGGCGATACTGCCGCTGCTGTCTCTTCTTCCTCTTCTTCATCGCAACCATGGAATGATGAAGCAAAGTCTTTACAGGACGGTATATTTGTATGGCCGTGGTACAATTTGATGAGCTGACACGTTCCACACTGTCTAATGGAGGGCATTTTAGTAATAGACACTTGCTGGTGATGACTAAAGTCAGTGCATGGTTGTAGTTCACGCAGACCAGGATCTCTGCTCCATTCACTAGGTACACTGTGCCAAATATTTTTCACCGCGTTTGAAGCAACATAAAAAAGGAACGCCTTGGGCAAAGCGTTCAATTCCTCATCTGTGAAACTGTCAAGCTTTTTTTTACAGGCAAAAAACTTGACAATAGCTCGCTCTGTGGGGTTTGAGTCCAAACCTTCAATTGCTGCCATATTACTACACGTCCACACTGATCACTGGTATGTCTCACACTGAAGCTGACGTTACAACGCTTTGCACTCAACATGCAAGTTTTGACATGCTCTGCGAGCTAGCCAATCAAAAAGCTTCCAAACATTTTGAAGTGTTTTATTTTGTAGAGGTTCATCAGGCACGGAGAGGTTGTACAGTGCAGGACATCCCAGATCATGAAGGTCAACAAGTTGACATGTTGAATTAACATACTGACGCAACCATTCCTTTTTTTCACTTCCCTTTACAAATACAAGGTCAGCACCAAACAAGTGAGCTTTCAGAACAAGTGATAGATGCTGGTAAGGAATGTCGCCTTCTTTCCAGACTAGTCCCAAATTGCGTTGCAACCACTCTGTTTGTCTTCTGTCCTCGTCTGACTGCAAATGCAATGGAAACGGTGGTTCAAAGACAAAACTGGTTACTCTTGGTGCCCACATGGTTGTGCAGTCAATAATTCCAACTTCTTTAAATACAAACTTGTTTCCGTTCACCTTGAAACCCTGCACGTCGACAATCAATGTTTTCGGCATGGCGACGGATATCACACCTTCCACCACCGCTGCTTCTTAACAACTAACTGATTGGATAGGAGCGGGAAAATAATATACACACAAAAATCAATTACACAATTTTATTCATAAAGTTATCAGTACATCGCTTACAATTTTTTATCATAGGATTTGGACCATCCCAATCACAGTGAGAATCTCCTCGATGCATAAAGTGTCTACGACAAGGACGGCAGGCTGCAACATCCGCCGACATACGGAGGTGTAATGGTAGCTTATCCCAATTAAGGTCAATGTCGTGTGCACCGTACGCGGTCAGAAATCCAGCTGGTAAATAGGCAATCAGATGCTGCGGCATTTCACGAAGAAATTGCGCTTTATGGTAGGCGCGTATTGCTAAACTCACCAGGGTGCGATAAATCTCGAATGCTGCATCAGCGTCTCGACTTGTTGAGCAACGATCGCATTTGCAGTCCATGCAATCTACCCGCTCTCCAACATGACAAGATGAAGCTTTGGCAACACCATCGTCCACATTATTTGTTTGATTAGCGATGGGCTTGTTGTTGTAGCCCCTGTCATGAATACCAAACGTAGACATGAATCCATCCGGTAAATAGTGAACCAGATGCGGCGGCATTCTAAGCACAGTATGATTCTTGTGATAGGCAGTTATAGCTTCACTCACTAGGGCGCGATAAATGGTAAACCTTGAATCTTCATCTGAGCCTGGTGAATCACTTTCACATTTGCAGACCCACCTCGCAGAGGGGGTTGTGACTTCATCGTAGCTTTCCATGCCTGTGAAGGGCAATGGAGGAAGACATGCTATTTATACTCTGGTCACCATATTGGACAGCGGTTGATAAAACACTTGCGCCTCGTGAACAATAAGGCAATAGGCTGTTGTTTTTTCTGGAATAACTGTAGATGTTTCAAATTCTAGTCTGATATCAATAGTTGTTTCCTTCATCGACTCCTCCAAATACGAACAGTCCATCACCACCAGAGGCGCCTTGGACTTGAAGTCTTGTGGTGATAATAGCGGACATGCCTCTTTCTGATAATAGGATGACTGAAAGTTTACAAACATGTCATAGAGCTTACCATATTTGTTCTCGTTAAAGTTTAAATCCATTCCCTCATAGGGAAAGGTAACACCGTTCAAAAAGAGTCGTTTATTTCGTAATTGGATGTGGTCAAATTTTGATGCATCTTTATTCTGTTGATATTTGCGATCTGTTTGAAATCCAACCAGGACGTAGAGTGGCCGCTCTGTATACCGTGAGGTTTTTATAGACCAAGTATGTGTTTCGGAGAGTGGTAATACCGGGTATTCATGCAGCTCCCAGCTTCTAAATTGAATGGGTAAAGCTGTATCCTTCTCCACAATCTTGAGCAGACTCAATTTTTTCTGATCTGATAGAGTAACGTGCGGTACTTTCCATAGAATTCGTTGCAGTAGAATTTTTGTATCTATTGGCGCTGTATCAGCTCCCTTTAGCGCATTATAATCACTCCTGTCTCGTACAAGAATCAGATCCTGTCTTGCGTTCACAATAATGCGCTTATGATCCTCTGCAAAGCCTAGTATTAATTTTAGAGGTAAATGTCCAGTAAATGTACCATCATCGTTAATCATCCAGTCGTTGGTTGAGTTGGGACACCAACCAGCCATACAAAAAGCTTTACTCTCTTCGCTTCCATACGAGGGATAAAGTTTCATGACACTTGTTATGCCATCATTTCGAGTAGTATCCACTTCAATACCGTTGATCACGTAGCGAACCTCAGAAAACAAAAAGGCCAAAGCATTGTTGGCCAACTTTGACGTTGTTGGAATGGTACCATCCAATTTGGTGAGTTGCCCTTCAATCTGGATGTAACTTTCATGTGGAAGCGTGTAGATATCTTGTTGGTTAATAGTAATGCGAATCTCATCATTATTATTTAGTCCCTGAGTATACGGTTGGTAGGAATGGTGTTCAATTCTTACAATACCCTCCTGTACTTCGACAGGGTTTGTCACGTCTAGAATCGAATTCATGACGTAAGGTGTAACCAAGTTGTTGTAGGATCTGCTTGTTGACACGTGTTAACCTGTACACGTGTTGAGCACAACTAACACCTGCTCTTGACAGCGTTGCCGCTTTATACACTTGTTTCATGCTGGCTTCAGATACAGTTTGTAGGTCACAGGTGTATGAGGGTCTAACCGAATGAGACGTTGGTTTCTATTCACCAGTCTTAAGGTAATATTCCTGATGTTGGTCACACTCACAGGATGATAGAGCACCACCGACGGGTTTTCGCGGATGATATAACCACCAGGTGAAGTAACAATAAAATCATAAAGCGAATGCGAGGGATCTTGATTGGTGTAGACGTCTGTAATAATATTACACGTGACAGATACGTGATGATCTTCAATTATTTTCACCGGTTGGTCAGACTTGTGTATCACGTTCGGTACTAACACTTGTGGTGAATAGCCTAACAATGACCCAATCGAATCTGGTTGAGATTTAAAATCAATCCTAAAAGAAGAAAGAATACTGCAGCGATGTGTCACGTTGTTGGCTATGAGTTCAAACTTGCGTGTCCCGTCCAGAAATGCTTTTAGACTAAATTCCTTGGTGAGAGTTGTGTAGATGTGATCGTGAATATCATCTACGGTGTAGCTGCCAGACGGTAGAGTTAACACATAGTCATCGTAGTAGAACTTATCATTGACGTCTTCAATTATATTGCAGATTCTATTATAGCCTTCAAACGAAACAAGTCCCAGCACGTAGGGTCGTCGTCCCAATTCAATAGGAGGATAAAAGTCAACAGTTACTTCCGCCCCTTGTCCGTGCAGTGTAAACGTTCTACTTTCTGTTGTCATAATGACCACGTCACCCGCCGTGCTCGGTCTTATATAGAAAAGTCAAACATAGACGACCGCACTGTTGCGTGTTAAAATTTTGCACTCGTTTCACATTATAGTGTATTGTTGCACTGCTTCCAAAATAGCGAACAAGCTCTGTCGGAGGAGGAAGATTTCCAAAACTGTCAAAGTACCACACGGTTCGCCCATGCTTTATGTAGGCCACATAATGCGTTCCCGGTCCATGACTGTCATCCAAATTGACAACTGCACTTTCATGGCTCCGTGGACGAGACGGTAGTTGGTTGCGCATAAACACGCCTCGAAAGTGGGAGATCTTAAGCTGTTTTGCATATCTTATAACTTCCTCATGTGTCATGGCTCGTCGTGGCAGTGCATCGATTAACCGTTTTTTGGCGACATGTAAATGCCGAGTCCTTTCTTGTAGGGTGCTAGCTTCATGTTCACACCTTTACCGCGCAGTGCTATGGCCTCCATAGTTTTATTATGCCTTTCACTTTCCTTCAACTGTTGCTTCGCCTCCTCAACAGCTTTCACCGTTCGTGCTACCGCACTTGCTCCTCCAAGAAGTGAACCCAGGGCTGCTAGTCCAGCAAACAGTGCAGGTAAAAATCCACCACGTTTCGGCACAGGAATAACTCGGGCACGTTTTCTAAAACGTAGTTTACTTTTGGGATTCGCATGCAATCGTGTTGCTCGGAGTGCTTTCTTAATAGCCAACTCACTATTTGTTTCTCCGCGCGAAGCTTGACGTGCCGCATGAAGAATAGCTTTAAAGCCTCCCTTTCTTGACAACTTCTTCCTCTTCTTCACCACATATCTCTGTTTCACCATCGCGACCAAAGAACAAGACAACCTCACACCGCAAAGTATAGAACACAACTAACGCTCCTCAGGAAGGGAACCTGTAGTTATTTATTCAATGGTGGCTGTATATTCAAGTTCTATATACAGAGGAAAATCGTTCATCGTTTTCCCCGCCTCTTTTTCTTCAGACGAGAGTTTCAAGTGAAAGAATAATTTGTCTCCGGCTTTCACCGGTTGATCAATAAGTGGTTGAACACTACCGTTTAATCGTATCTCTAAATGTTTCAAATCTGGTGCATACTCAATTACACGAATGGCACCATCATACATTAAACGGTAATTGTCATACCCCGAACGTAGTATGTAGGCGAGGTTATTGGGATCTTTTACCGGTTGTTGGTTTACAATGTGAAGCAGAAATATAGAGGGTATTGATTTAATAAAAAGCGATAACCGTTGTTCCAAAAATCGTTTGGTTGTCACGTCGTGAGGTTGCACAGGATCAGCAACTTCTGCTATTCGTCTTCGCTTCATCTGTAGAGCGTTCTCCTTAATTTCCCACACCTTTTCCATTTCAGAGTTTAAAAACCGTTTTGTACAAACATCTTGATCATCTTCAGGATCAGCCACATGCACAAGGCGTGCATTATTTGCTGTATAGCCCTTTGCAGTTAGGGTGGGCACAATACTGAGCACCTGTTTCACCTTGTTATCTACATAGTCCTTTCGAGCAGCGTCCGTGTTGTTTGTTGGAAGAGCCAGCTGAGTGATTCGACGTTGGTGTACGTCATAGTCCTTTGCTTCTGTTAACACCACAGCATTGGTTAACATATAGGCTTTGGTGCACACATCTTGATCGTTCACAGGATCTGCAACGCCTGTAATACGTTTATTCTGAGCCTCATAATCTCCTTTGATACGTCGTAAGCGGTAATAATCTACATACTTTTTTGAACATGCGTCCGAGGGTAATACGGGTTCTGTTATATTGGTCAATCGCTTTCCATTAAAGTCGTAATTGCCATCTGTAGTGCGTGACAATACATTAGCATCGACATATCGTTTAGTAGCCGGATCTGTATCATGTTTTGGATCGTTTGTCAAAGCAAATCGTTCATTTGTTTTGAGAGTTCTTCCAAAGGCGTCCATGGTTACACTGGAACTGAAACACCCGTTTGTCTCATGTATATAGAGACCAGCTCTTCCCCTTTCACATTTAGTTGATATGCAGATTATTAAGCAACAACATTCACTTCCGGTGGGAGACTTGGTTTCACACCTCTTCTCAACATCGTCCGAACAACGTCATGGATCACTCTTCCCATCCTCCATTCGCTGTCTCATCGCCGGCCCGTCGGGATGTGGAAAAACCAATCTTCTGCTTACCCTCATCACCTCCTTAAACGGAGTGCGCTTTCAAAATATCTATATTTTTGCCAAATCGCTGTATCAACCGCTGTATGTGTTCTTGGAACAGGTCATGTCAGGTCTGCGCAACATGGGCTACTTCACATTCGCAGCACACGAAGATGTCATTTCTCCAGACAATGTTCGCCCCCATTCGCTTATGATTTTTGACGATGTGGCCACAGAACGACAGGGTATTATTCAGGCTTACTTTAGCATGGGACGTCATAAATATATTGATTGTTTTTATCTCGCTCAAACCTATTCGCGAATACCAAAACAGTTGATTCGTGACAATGCCAACGTGATTGTTCTCTTCCGACAGGATGAGCGCAACATGCATCACGTCTACGATGATCACGTGAACCCAGACATGACCTTTCAAGCCTTTACACAGTTGTGTGCCATGTGTTGGAACGCTCATCACCACAGTTGTCTTGTTATTGATAAGCAGAGCAACATCAACAATGGACGCTACCGCATGGGATTTGATCATTTCATTCGTATTTAAGTAGCTGCATTGCTTTTCTGAACATCATTAGTTCAGATGTCATGGCGACAACAGGGAGTCAATTAAAAAAGCACATAATCCGTGCACGAAATAGCATTCGACAAAAGTTTCGCTATCTAAAACGTGCACATGCCGACAGTGAACTGTTTGTCGAAAAACATTTGAAGTCACCTCTGGAAGCTGTGTTGAAAGGAACATCAAAACCTAGTACACGCTCAAAAGAAACACAAACAATTGAAGAGGAGGAAGAAAATGATGAAGAACCTGAGGATGTTTTTTCTCCATTGCTTCCGTCTTCTAGCTCCAAAGAATCACCGCTGCCCCAGTTTTTGAAAACATCAATAATTGCTGAAACACCCACTAGACTCAAAGAAAAGCAGCCTACTCTTAAAGAAATATTAAATACGCCCGAACAATATGTGCGGTTAAAATCCATTTTACTACAAAATTATGGTGCGTTGGTTACTCCCTTCCTTGAAGATCTTTTTACTAAGAAAACTGATACTACCTATGGTGTTCGCTATGAAAACAATAGATTTCGAATTGGCGATTCACCAATCAAGATAAGTGACAATGTTTTGATTGTTAAAACAGTTCGTTATAAATTGACGCCAGGTCTTTTAGAACTTTTATTTTCACGTACACCTTCTACCGAGGACTATGATAAAGAAGATCTTGAAAAGTATAAAGACATCTTGATGGTTACAAATGGTTTTAGACGTAATTATAAACGTTCTGAAGCAGTAAATGCTAATAAGAGCTTCAAATATAAAACCATCATATCAAAATTGTTTCCCACCTATGCAAGTGTTCGCCGTGCAAATTCAGCGTCCGGTATCACGTTTAATACTTTGAAACCATTCATCGATTTCGCCTATTGGAACAATCCAAATAAGTTGGTTAAACGTCTGCAACTGTTGCGTGCATCAGAACAGGCTGGTCATACCGGACACGAGGCGGAAGTTTTAGAAATAGAAGAGGAGCTTCGTCATGCTGGCATTATTGTCTAATGAGTCAACGTGTTCATACACCCTCGCCTGTTAAGGCTGGCATTGCTCGCGAGTTGCATAGACCAGCTCGTCGTCTCTACCATCGTCGTCATGTCATCACACGGGGCGTTGACGATCTTTGGCAAGCTGATCTGGTTGAAATGATTCCCTATGCCAACGCTAACAACGGGGTCAACTATCTGCTCACCGTCATCGACGTTTATTCCAAAATGGCCTTTGTTGAACCTGTTCGGAATAAATCTGCACAACTGGTCACCGCTGCATTCAAGACCATCGTTCAGCGGTCAAGACGACAACCTCGTTTGCTTCAAACAGATCAAGGCAAAGAATTTTTCAACAAGACTTTTTCCGCTTATCTCAAATCACTTGACATCCATCACTATTCCACTTTTAGCAATCTAAAGGCAAGTGTTGTAGAACGTTTCAACCGCACACTCAAGACGCGCATGTGGGAACAATTTACAGCAAGAGGATCCTATCGCTGGCTTGAACTTGTAGGCGACCTGGTGACACGTTACAACAACACTAAACATAGAACCATCAAAATGAAACCACGCCTTGTAACCAAGAACATTGCGCAATTGGATCGCATTCATCACAAAATCAAAACAGTAGATCCACGACGTCATCAATTACGTATTGGTGATTATGTGCGCATCAGTAAACATAAAACAATCTTCGCCAAAGGATACACACCAAACTGGAGCACAGAAATATTTCGTATTCGCAAGGTAAAACTTTCTAATCCAGTTGTTTATTTACTTGATGACCTCAACAAGCAGCCAATCCAAGGAGGATTCTACATGGAGGAACTGCAAAGGACGCAATATCCCAAGCATTATCTTGTTGAAAAAATTGTACAAAAACGTGGCAATAAACTTTTTGTTAAGTGGCTAGGTTTTAATGCCACATATAATTCATGGATTAATAAATCAGATCTGGTGTACACCTTCTTGTTTTTATTTCATGTCGAGCTGGCCGACTCAACATGCTATGCGATTTGTATCCTACCCCCACCCTACCATTTACAGGAAATACTACTCCTGATTCATTGACGTTTGTTTACCATTGAGCACATTCAACTACCAGTTCATTCCCCCTCTCCCTCAATTCCATTCACTACTCCCGATACCATTGATGTTTGTTTACCATTGAGCGCTTTCAACCCCATCTTGTTTGTCTCTCAGACCCATTCACACCTAACCAACCTACCACGTCAGGGTTCAACAACCACCGCCATCCACCGCCATTCATGTTTTCCATTCAAAACACTCCCGTCCATGACCTACCTCACATCCCGTAATCTGCTGTGACGTCACACACACCAGTTGACCGTTCAAATCTGACGATTCATTCACCGACAGAGATTCGGAAACCTTCGGCAACACTCGGATCTCATCGGGCATAAGGCAAAGCTATATAGCCCAGGATAATATCAGAGAAGGCGCTCAGTCCAAGAGAGAGACTGGGTCGAGGAGGGTCTCGTGCAGAGCCTGTTCCATCCTTCCCCCCCCCCCGTCCCCCACCCCGCCCTTCCCTCCCCCTCCACCCACACCCCCTCAAACCGGTTCCTGGACCCTCCAAGGTTTGTTTACCTTCCGGGGTCCCGGCGACCTTGGGGTCAATGACCTACCTCAAGGTCATTGACCATGACCTACCTCAAGGTCATTGACCTTGCCACGCCCCCCTCATTTGCATAAATAACGGTATTTGAAGCAGAACCCTCCTTGCTCCTCTACTGTTAAGGCGTTTGACTTAAGTTCAAATTTCCAAATATATAAGGAAGCAAGGGTTCGAATCCCTTCCCTGGCATAACTATTGCTTGAACATGCAAGAAAACAAGAAATATACACAAACTATGTTTATCAATTTAATCAATTTTTTTACAAGAGATAGACACACAGAATACAGCTCTTTTTGTTTATCATTTCTTTTAAACAAATCACTTGTTGAAAATTATTTTTTAGGGGATGGAGGTGTTGCTACGTTGACCCATTACACTATAATAGCAGCTTTACGAAGTTCATTTTCTATAGTTAATAGCTCTTTCTCATAACCAATATGACCAACCTGTTTACAGGCATGCAAGAGCTGTAGACATTCGACTAATATATTAGGATCGTTCCATTTGCTATTTTTTATGAATGGTTGCAGAAACTCCGGAAGCAGTTCATCATCATCACCATCATTATGATTATCATCCTCACCATTATAATCATTTTCATAATGATGATCATTATCTTTGATATCATTACCATCATAATTTCCACCTGTGTCCACAGTCTGTTCAATGATTTGAGTTGCCTTTGATAGTGTTGAAAGCTTTTTTTAGATGTGCTAGAATGCTTTAACATTGTTATGTTATTATTATCACTATTACCTTTCCCCACTAACTTCTTGATGGGGTATATTGTCTCTGATAGGGTTGAGGGCTTTTGAGATGTAGGTGCGTGTCTGAACATGGGTTTCACAGGAGGTGTTAAAGGTTTCTCATTAAACAACTCACTAACAGCATGAGTGCGTTGTAGTGTATTAAACTTGAGGTTAATATTATCTTGAGCAGCACTATCTTTCTCTTGGACTTGGTTTCTTGCTTTGGTTTGGGTTTTCCTTACATTTAGACTAGCGTGATTATTAAGTTTACATTCATGATTGTTTGAAGAAAGTATGTCCAATTCTTTTGTTTTAAGCATTCCTCGACACTGTTTCGATCGTTGCTTTGAACAGCGCCAAATAACAGTTCCATTTTTATTGCTTCGTTTCACAATATATGAATAAACTTTATAGTATGCATAAAGCTTACCATATCTAGTCACTGATACTTCCATATCAACTGTCAAGCACAAACTAATCTCTAGTAAAGACAACTTGGTAATAACAACAATAGTTTAATGTGGGAGCATATAAAAATGCAAAAAGAGGGAGCAAAAGTGGCAGCAAATGTGGGAGAAAAAATAACTGTGAGCAAAAAGTGGGAGCAAATATGGGATCAAATGTGGGAGCAAAGCATATATAAAAAGTGGGAGCAAATATGCTAACAATTAAGTCAACAAATATACCAGTAAAAGTAAATACACAAGTCAAGATAGATTAAAGTGCAAAGAAAATATGGAAGCAAATATGAGAACAAAAATTGTGTTTTTCTAAAACAACTAGACATAACAAACTTAGTCATAACCTAACCTAACCTAACCAAACCTAACCTAACCTCACCTAACCTAACCTATACTAACCTCACCTAACCTAACCTCACCTCACCTAACTTCACCTAACCTAACCTAACCTAACTTCACCTAACCTAACTTGACTGAACTTTACCTAACCTAACCCATCATAACTTCACCTAACCTAACTTTCAGATCAAAATTAAATTCTAGGCATAGTTGAGTTGGAACCCAAGACTTCAGGGATAACACACATGTATACTAGCCACTACACCGCAAGATGGGCAAATTATCATGCAACACAACATAAAAATAAAAGTTTCCTGTAGTGTAACTCATTGGCTGACAACCATAGTTGGGAATTCAAACCCAAGACCTCAGGACTTTTGTTTTGAACATTATCAGAAATATTATTCCATTTGCATTTTGCTGCTGCTTATAGTTATAAGAGTTGGCATTAATATGGGGAGCAAAAAAAGTGGGAGCAAATGTGGGAGCCAATATGGGAGCCAATATGGGGGCAAAAGTGGGAGCAAATATGGGAGCAAATGTGGGAGCCAATATGGGAGTCAATATGGAGGCAAATATGGGAGCAAATGTGTGAGCTAATCAGCTCACCTCGGATATCACCAGAGAGTAGGCCTACTCATATCCATCGCTAGGTAGCGGAAACAGACTTTGTGTGTTGTATGTATCTTACAAAGTTTGACTGCATGCAAAACGTCCTTGTATAAGCTGTGCATATAATTTTCATATACAATTAAGACTAAGTGTTCAGAAATAACATGTATAGCCTTGTCTAGGGTATATAGAGGATCCTTAGCAAGAAAGACTGACTGACCCAGGAGTGTAAAGCATTGCCATATGCTGTAAGCATCTGTTATCAGAAATGGTTCTAATAATAACGGACTTAATGAATATGAAACGTGTTTTGAGTGTCGTCTTAAATCCTATTTTATACGTTGTGATACGTGTAAGGATTTAAGACGACACACAAAAGACAACACCCAAAAGACGTTTGTGTCATCTTAAATCCTTACACGTATCACAACGTATAAAATAGGATTTAAGACGACACTCAAAACCCGTTCCATATTCATTAAGTCCGTTATTATTAGAACCATTTCTGCCAACAGATGCTTACTGCATATGGCAAGGCTTTACACTCCTGGGTTAGTCAGTCTTTCTTGCTAAGGATCCTCTATATACCCTAGACAAGGCTATACATGTTAGTTCTGAACACTTAGTCTTAATTGTATATTAAAATTATATGCACAGCTTATACAAGGACGTTTTGCATGCAGTCAAACTTTGTAAGATAGTTACATACAACACACAAAGTCTGTTTCCGCTACCTAGCGATGGATATGAGTAGGCCTACTCACTGGTGATATCCGAGGTGAGCTGATTAGCTCACACATTTGCTCCCATATTTGCCTCCATATTGACTCCCATATTGGTTCCCACATTTGCTCCCATATTTGCTCCCACTTTTGCCCCCATATTGGCTCCCATATTGGCTCCTTCATTTGCTCCCACTTTTTTTGCTCCCCATATTAATGCCAACTCTTATAACTATAAGCAGCAGCAAAATGCAAATGGAATAATATTTCTGATAATGTTCAAAACAAAAGTCCTGAGGTCTTGGGTTTGAATTCCCAACTATGGTTGTCAGCCAATGAGTTACACTACAGGAAACTTTTATTTTTATGAGGTGTTGCATGATAATTTGCCCATCTTGCGGTGTAGTGGCTAGTATACATGTGTGTTATCCCTGAAGTCTTGGGTTCCAACTCAACTATGCCTAGAATTTAATTTTGATCTGAAAGTTAGGTTAGGTGAAGTTAGATTAGGCAAAGTTAGGTTAGGTGAAGTTATGATGGGTTAGGTTAGGTAAAGTTCAGTCAAGTTAGGTTAGGTGAAGTTAGGTTAGGTTAGGTTAGGTGAAGTTAGGTGAGGTGAGGTTAGGTTAGGTGAGGTTAGTATAGGTTAGGTTAGGTGAGGTTAGGTTAGGTTTGGTTAGGTTAGGTTAGGTTATGACTAAGTTTGTTATGTCTAGTTGTTTTAGAAAAACACAATTTTTGTTCTCATATTTGCTTCCATATTTTCTTTGCACTTTAATCTATCTTGACTTGTGTATTTACTTTTGCTGGTATATTTGTTGACATAATTGTTAGCATATTTGCTCCCACTTTTTATATTTGCTTTGCTCCCACATTTGATCTCATATTTGCTCCCACTTTTTGCTCACAGTTTTTGCTCCCACATTTGCAGCCACTTTTGCTCCCACTTTTTACCCCCCGCCTTTGCTCCCACTTTTTGCATGTATATATGCTACCACATTAAACTATTGTTGTTATTACCAAGTTGTCTTGACTAGAGATTAGTAGTGCTTGACAGTTGATGTGGAATATCAGTGACTAGATATGGTAAGCCTTATGCATACTATAAAGGATATTCATATATTGTGAAACGAAGCAATAAAAATGGAACTGTTATTTGGCGCTGTTCAAAGCAACGATCGAAACAGTGTCGAGGAATGCTTAAAACAAAAGAATTGGACATACTTTCTTCAAACAATCATGAATGTAAACTTAATAATCACGCTAGTCTAAATGTAAGGAAAACCCAAACCAAAGCAAGAAACCAAGTCCAAGAGAAAGATAGTGCTGCTCAAGATAATATTAACCTCAAGTTTAATACACTACAACGCACTCATGCTGTTAGTGAGTTGTTTAATGAGAAACCTTTAACACCTTCTGTGAAACCCATGTTCAGACACGCACCCACATCTCAAAAGCCCTCAACCCTATCAGAGACAATATACCCCATCAAGAAGTTAGTGGGGAAAGGTAATAGTGGTAATAATAACATAGCAATGTTAAAGCATTCTAGCACATCTAAAAAAAGCTTTCAACACTATCAAAGGCAACTCAAACCATTGAACAGACTGTGGACACAGGTGGAAATTATGATGGTAATGATATCGATGATAATGATCAACATTATGAAAATGATTATAATGATGAGGATGATAATCATAATGATGGTGATAATGATGAACTGCTTCCCGAGTTTCTGAAACCATTCATAAAAAATAGCAAATGGAACGATCCTAATATATTAGTCGAACGTCTACAGCTCTTGCATGCCTGTAAACAGGTTGGTCATATTGGTTATGAGAAAGAGCTATTAAATATAGAAAATGAACTTCGTAAAGCTGCTATTATAGTGTAATGGGTCAACGTAGCGACACCCCATCCCCTAAAAAATAATTTTCAACAAGTATTTTGTTTAAAAGAAATGATAAACAAAAAGAGCTGTATTCTGTGTGTCTCTCTTGTAAAAAAATAATAAAAAAAAATGATAAACATAGTTTGTGTATATTTCTTGTTTTCTTGCATGTTCAAGCAATAGTTATGTCAGGGAAGGGATTCGAACCCTTGCTTCCTTATATATTTGGAAATTTGAACTTAAGTCAAACGCCTTAACCACTCGGCCACCCTGACAGTTACTGATTTAATTAGTCTTGTTGGACATTAGTGTTTACAAAACTTTTCTTTTCCCCAGTATATATATGCTCAACCACTTTTTGGTTTTTCAATGCTGATTTTTGTTTTGTTTCAATTTTTTTTTTCAGAAACATTGCAGATATCAGTATTGCAAACTGGGTGATTAATATAGGGATAAAGGCATCTTAAAAATCACAAGCCTTACAGTTGTCACGTATCATGTATAACATGTTATCCTACATTCCACATAGGGCTCTACCTTCTTAACAGTGAACTCTGTTGGTCATTAAAATAACTACTTGTAAAATAATTCCAGTGGTAAATCCTTTTAGCAAATATCATATATTAAATATTTTCACGCCATAGAACGACAACTTGAAAATCATTTATTGTAGGAATACCTTTAATGGGATCACCAAACCTTCAAGTATGCAATATATATTCCTTTTTTTTTTGTCGTGTGGCCTCCTCAGAGGCCGAGTGCAGGTCTTTCCATTCGACGCCCTTGGGCGACCTGCGCGTCGGGATGAGAGATGGAAATGGATGAATAAGAATGAATGAAACTGGGCAAGGATGTGGAAGGAATCGGCCGTGGCCTGTCAGAAGGTACCGTCCCAGCATTTGCCTGGTGTTGAAAATGGGAAACCACGGAAATCCATTTCAAGGACGGCCGACGGTGGGGCTCGAACCCACGCGTCTACCGAGTCAGCAGAGAGCTTGGTCCCATGACCTAACGCTGCGCTTTAGCCAGTTGAGCCACTACTGTCGGTATATATATTCCTGATAGTGCCGTATTTTGGTCGATAGTGCCTCGAGTGCTTACATTAAATAAGAATACAGTAAACGTATAAACATTTAATAAATCATAATTGTTTTCATGAAATATCATATAATACATATTTTCACACCAAAGAATGACCATTTCATGATCATATATTGTAGGAATAGACGTAACCGAAGATGACATAAAAGGACACCTTTCTCAAAACGGCATCTCTAAGGTAATCAGCTGCGAACAGCTCCCATTCCGTGGCACCAGCAAAGCCTTTAAAATAGGGGTGCCCATGGAAGAAAGGGACTCCGTTATGCAAACAAGTCTCTGGCCGGATAGGGTAATATATCGTACCTTTCGATTTAGAAGGCAATAACCCCAACGGAAGCCCCAAACTGAAAAACGCCGAAAGAAATCTGGAAATACTTTTGTGGAACGTAGAGGGTCTGAGAGGCAAAATCTGCACAGCACCTGAAGATATCTGGATAAAGAGCGACATAATGGTGGCCACTGAAACCTTCCTGACATAACCTCTGAACTTCACGAGCCACTACGCAATTCACTCTCTCGCCAAGTCAAACCCAAGAGGCAGACCAGAGGGAGGAGTCTCCATAATTTTCAAACCTTTCATAGGGAAAATTGAAGGCTCAATAAAAGAAGAGAACCTAGTAATAATGAAAACCCCAAACCTAACAATAATAGGTATATACATCACATACGTATCTTCCCTAGAAGACACAATAGAAATAATAGCAGGGGCGGTTTCCCGAACAAAGACAGACAAAAACGTCATCCTGGCAGGAGATTTTAACTGCATAATAGACAAGCCCAACAACAAAACAAGAGCTATGTTGGATATGTTACAAGAAGAAGGCTACTCTCTTATAAATAAAGCAAATAAAACAACGTACATAGCCCACAATGACACAAGTACCATCGACCTAGTTTTTTTTACAGAGGAAGCAACATCTCCATCAAAAACCCACAGGGACTCTGGAAGTCATCCTGCACCCCACTGACAAAACATATACCTATCAGGACCAATATTATACTCGGAAATACTGAAGAGGAAATACCGAACCTACTAACCCACAAGAGCTCCAGGAAGATTGACGCAAATGCCCTAAGCAACAACACACAAGCAATGGAGGCAACAAAACAATGCCTTAACGGAAACAATCTCAACAAGCCCTGACAACAATTCAGGAGGCCATACGAATATCAACAATCCCAATCAACCAAAGAAGAGCTAAACCATGGTTTGATACGGAATGCTACACCCTTTGAAATGAAGTCCTCCAAAAACTACACAAGGCCAAACTCCACAACACAAAAGGTCTTCTAGAAGAATATGCAGCACAAAGAAAGGAATATAAAACTCTCCTGAAAATGAAAAAGGCTCAATACATAGAAAAACAAGCCTTAATGGAGGCAGAAGAAGCACTAAAAGATCCCTTTATAGCCATCAGAAAAAAGACTACGAGGAAATCAGGCCAAATTCATATGGACATATGGGAAAACCACTTCTCACAAGTACTGAACCTAACTCAGTCACAAGCGGCGTATAACGCAACATATCACACAAGCGTAGAATTGGGCACACCCATCACATCGGAAGAAGTAATTGCGACAATCAGCAAGACAGAAAACAAGAAAGCGACAGGCCCAGACCGCATCTCCAATGAGATCCTGAAAGACTCGGCTGAAATTCTAAGTGAACTATGGTCAGATCTGTTTAACAGATGCCTAGCAACAGGGGAAATACCCGACGAATGGAGAAAATCCATAATCAAGGTTCTACACAAAGGCAAAGGAGAAGGCAACGACCCAAACTCATACCGAGGAACCGCTCTAGAGAACAATATATTCCAAGTATTTTCAAACATTCTGCTCAAAAGGCTCACCCCGACAGTCGATCAACTGATTCCCGATCAACAATTCGGGTTCAGGAAAGGAAGGTCCACCCTTCAAGCTATCAACAATCTACTGAATGACATAGAACAAGCGCTTAGACACCCTAAAAGAATTTTCCATGCAATATTTGTCGACTTCTCGAAGGCCTTCGACCTACTAAACAGATCGAAGCTCATTATAAAACTGGAGCAAATGATGGATGAAAAATCCGAAATCATGTATATGATAAAAAAAACATCCTGGCTTTCAACAAAGTAGAGATAAATGATGGGATATCAACCTCAAGAGAGATCACCCAAACCAACGGAGTACTCCAAGGCGACCCACTGAGTCCCACTCTGTTCAAGGTCGCGACAGCGGATGATATACGGACTATTGAAAACACAAAATCAGTATCCCTTTACCTGTACGCAGATGATATGGTTCTGGGGTCTACAAACAGACAGGAGCTACAGGAAGTGCTCAACAACTTGCAAGACTGGGCGGAGGAAAATGAGCTCAGTATAAATGAAAAGAAGACAGTGCATATGGCCTTCCGAAAAGGAGGAAAACTAGCCGCCGAAAACAAAATGATCCTGGGAGAGACTGAACTTGAGACAGTCAATTCCTACAAATACCTCGGCCTCACCCGACAGACAACGTGCCAATCCTTTAGACTACATATAAAGGAACGAGCAGCAGCAGCCATTAGAGGAATGTACGATTTGAACAATATTACCAAACTATCTCTACAAACAGCAATGATTCTCTTCCACGCGAAAATAACCCCCGTCATTACATATGGTCTAGAACTGATATGGGAAAGGCTATCCATGACAGACCTAATCACAATTGAAAAAGTAAAGGCTTCTTTCCTGAAAAGGGTGCTAGGAATTGCAAGAACGTCCCAGTCCAGGCTGGTATATGTCCTAACAAAAGAAACATACTACATTGAAGATCTCAGAGTAAGACTACAACTGCCATCTACTAAGCATATGAAGAAACTCCTCGAGATAAGACATCAGAAGCAGAACGAAATCCCGCTTGAATTCTACGCAACAGAAGCAATGGTGGACAGAAGATGGACAAACGAGAACCAGGAGATGAGACATGTGGTAACAAGACTCGCCATCCACGGTTTCCACCACAAGATCTGTAAAAATGTTAAATACCATGAACCGAATGAGGAATGCATATGTTCTGTGTGCAATAACCCCTGCGACAAATACCACATCACATCATGCAGCAAACGGACAAAGAGCATAGTTGAATACAGTAAAGATTAATCTACCTGTAATAATTATTTGTAAGTACACCTTATAACTGTCAATTATGGCCACTTGGCTGCAATAAATATTTATTATATATTGTAGGAATATCTTTAATGGGATCTCCAAACCTTGAAGTAAAACATATGTGATAAACATTCCACATAGCTACATAACCGACAGTACGTCATGTTATCAATCTCAGCCACCGCGCGCGCTCATTATTCGTTTGTGTTGCATTTCAGTTCCATTTGCATTTCATTTCTTGAGAATCATTCCCACGGCGAAAAATATATAGCAAGCGAGTGGAAACATGTTACGCATTAATACTTTTAGAAGAGCTCTCTCAGGTATTGTATGATGATTTTTTTAGTATGGCATAACTGTTTGTTGGCTAGCATTTACTGTTACACAACATTATTTTTGGTAAGCTCTACACAAGTTTCCTAATTGTCTCTGGTATAATGTCATGTTTAACAAACATGGTCACACGGTTTGTCTATAGGTTTAAGCCTCTGTTGTATATGATTTCAAAAAAATAATAATAAACAGCTTTCTACAACTGTACTCACTGGTCAATAACCAACATAGTGGGCTAAAATGTTTCCCTCATAGGTAACTCATGTGTGGTTAGCCAATTCTTATTGCAAGGCCAGTCAAGGCCTAAAAAAATAGTCTTCACGTATATAACAATCATCAACACCGTTATCATTAAACAAATCAAACCATCTTAAGGTATTTATTAAGTTTAATTGCATTTTAGGAATCTTGCAAACATCTCGCAACCTTAGAGGAAAGTATAGACAGGAATAGTGAAAAGGAAACCGTTCAATCATTCAATGTCGTTAGCGTTAGGAACCTCAACGTAAGAGGTTATGAAAGTCTATGTGAGAGTGTGGTTTTTACAGCTGAATGCCTTTTCCTGACACCCACCTCAGAGACAAGTTTATGGGAAATGAAACTCAGCTATCATGTCGAATGTAGAGCTCCTAGTCTAAGAGAAATTCATGTTGAGGTATTTCTCTGCAGAGAGTATGGTAAACGAAACAACAACAACAATAAAAGCATACATGTAAAGGCAATATTATGAAATTTTCGAGTACGTATAGTGAATTTACAAAACAAAATGGATAAATTTCATGGTTTGTAGCCCACTTTGGGTAAGTTTGGTAAATTTTAGTGAATTTTCATCTACATTCGTCTAATTTTATATGAATTTGAGGTAGTTTAAACCATGCTTAGGTAAATCAATGGAATTTCAATAAATCTGGTAGTCATTTGTTGAATTTTGCTGGAATGTTGTGTCATTTGGTCAATTTTCAGAAATTTTGTGGATTTTAGGAAAATTTAAGGTAAATCTGGGGATAGTTAGGTATTTAACAGATAACCTGTCACTATGATGGTTGTATTAGAGTGTGTCTTTCACCACCAAGGGGTAGGATTGGAGAGAGGAGACCGTCATGAGCTGAAGTGCATAGTCATTTATATTAACTTTAAGAATGGTTGTTGTGGGGGATCAAACACTCCTCTTGTTGGTTTTGGGGGAAGTGTACTCCATTCCATTCCATTTTAAAAGCCACTAATCAGGTCCTAGCATTGGGAAGTTGCAAACCATTTCACTATTCTTAACATCAAATGTGCATTTGCCTGGTGTAGAAGTGGGAAACCACATCAGTTTGGTGTACAGAAAACTCACCTCACCTCACCCCAACTCATTGGAAAATGAAAATCATTTGTTTTTGTCTTACTTAGGGGCTTGTAAATCATGGTTATCAGTCCCATGTACTATACTTGGGAAAATAATCATGGCCATGCACACTATTATTAGCTGAGTTTCTAATACAATTTTGCATACCCTAGGACCAGTATTGCATTATAAGGCATGCCATGTGTTAGCGTTCTTAAAAGCCAGTGATATAAAACAAAAGAGGTCTTTAATTCCACCCCTGGGCGTCATATCTAGTGTCATATAGGTTGACGATCACGGAGTCCCAGCTGAGACCGTCATCGCTTCCACTAACTTGTGCTAGGCTCCTCTCTGTCTTATTTCCTGTCGACCACACTTGCTCAACTCTTGTTCTCTACCGACCCGAACATGATTAGGGTATCCGAGCCCTAGGGAGTCTCTTCCTTTTGCAACTTCATTGGCCCTTGTTTATTTATTTTTTCTGATATCCTACTAGTGTGAGGAGGCAGCCTTGTTTTTATTTTCATGTTATTTCCTGTCTTTTGCTCAAGCCCCCTCAAGAAGGTAGGGTGTATATAGCCCCACCACTTGCGGTGCACTCTGCATATGGCTACACCCTCAAGGGGCTTACGGCTGATCAGTTTGGAAGTTGGCGACCCCAAGGGATTTCTCAGCTGATTCCAGTTTTCCTCCTCTTTATCCATTACCTCTGGGGCAGAGCCTCTCCCATTATACTTTTTATCTGCCTTTCATGGCTCTCCTTCCTTCCAACTCCCTCAATCCACATGCTTGAGGGTTGAGGGCCATATTTATTTCTTCTGTCCTTTATTTGGCCTATTGCCCTTTTGTTTTCCATTTCTTCTTCTAGTATATAAGAGTGTAGTTAGTTTTAGTTATAGCTTAGATTTAATTTTCATCTTTACGATGACTCAAACCATTGAGGGTCGATAGGACAGCTTGGTGGTTAAGTTTGTAGAACGCTTCTCTTTTGTCCAAAGGACAGCATGTTGAATTCCTCACTGGCTCATGAATTTTATTCTTTGTTCACTTAGTTCTCATGGCTTTGAAACTGGCTGTCTGTAACGTGATCATTATTCATTTTAACTTCAGCGTATGGTGTAGGATTGGAAAAGAGGCGGCCATGGCTTCTGAATGACAACTATGTTAGCGTTTGTCTAAAGTATAAATAAAAAAAGAGTTCAAACATCATGTAGGACATAAACTAATTTTAAATTCAGATTTGTGTTTCACAGTTAACACAATTATTCTCCGTTTAAAACAAGCCATACAATTCTTTTTCTAACATAATAGCTTATACGTGGGCATGGCTATAGATTACAAGTAGTATAATCATCAGCTAAGGATTCAATTTCCATTACCTACACCTCTCATGGTTTGGCTCTTAGCCAATTCTTTAAACTATAGACAACGTTTCTATATGTTCTGTTACATTATTATTTGACCATCTCACCGTGTAGTGGTTAACCTACTTGGTTGTCAACCCTAAGGTCTTGGCTTCCAACCCCGACTATACCATGACATTCATTTCAAGGTTGCAATAAGCTTCACTAAGCCTTTGTCAAACCTAACAACGATCTAGTCATGTCCTGTATGATAACACGGTGCAGAGCACGTCCACTATCAAGCAGACGAGTAATATGAAACTTGCTGACAAGATCGCTGTGCTGTTATCACCAAGGCACACTACACTAACCAAAGCCAGAGTCTCTGTGCAGATTCAACCCAGTGGTAGTATGCAAGCGTATGTTTGTTTAAAAAGCATCATGAATATAACTCCACTGTCACCACAGAGGCCCCGGTTCGATTTTTTTCTAAAGGCTGCAACAGGGTATACTGAGTCTTGACAGGTAAAACTTTTTGGGGTCCATTCGTGAACCAGGTCAAAGGGTTGGCCATCCTGACTTCTTCAACACCTCAAACCAATGTTTACTATTACTGGTGAGTTACCATTTTTTCTTCTTCTTTTTTTTCTTTCTTCGGCTTTTCCCTATTATTTTGAGTGCCGGAGCCAACCAGGCTCATTTTGGTTTTGGCCAGGGATTTAAGACCGAATGCCCTTCCTGCCGCCACGTGATTTTTCAGGTGAAAATTCCAACCCCCGCTGTCACCGGGATTTGAACCTCAGCCGTCCGGGTATAGACGAGCAGCTAAGCACCTACGCCATCACGCTCCCCACTGGTTAGTTATCTATACACATTAATCCATAATTACCTAATAATAATAACAACAATTATCCTCCATACACATGTCCATTAAAGCATGGTTTCACAAAACGCTTATGCTTTTAGGTGTATAACACATTTTTTCCTCATAACATGACTATTTACTGTTTTAGGGGTGAAATGACATATCCAGGTAAAAGCGCATGTCATGGCCTATTCTTAAGCTATCACACCTAATTTTAGGCTTCTTCGTTTCCTAGATATGGATTTTTCAATTTGTGGGGTAGTTTCCACCCCCGGCTATTTTTCATTAAAAACAAAAGATCTTAGGTTCATATATCATTTTTAGGTGTTTAACACGTTTTTTTTGCCCATAACATGACTATTTACTGTTTTAGGGGTGAAATGATCAATCGAGGTAAAGGCCTATATCATCCCCTATTTTTTAAGCTATCACACCTAATTTTAGGATTCTTCGTTTCCTAGATATGGATTTTTCAATTTGGGGGGTTGTTTTCACCCCCCTGCTATGTTTCATTAAAAACAAAAGATCTTAGGTTCATATATCATTTTTAGGTGTTTAACACGTTTTTCTCTCCATAACATGACTATTTACTGTTTTAGGGGTGAAATGATCAATCGAGGTAAAAGCCTATATCACCCCCTACTTTTTAAGCTATCACACCTAATTTTAAGATTCATCGTTTCCTAGATATGGATTTTTCAATTTGGGGGGTTGTTTTCACTCCCCTGCTATTTTTCATTAAAAACAAAAGATCTTAGGTTCATATATCATTTTTAGGTGTTTAACACGTTTTTTTCATAGCATGACTATTTACTGTTTTTGGGGTGAAATGACCAATCGTGGTAAATGCCCTAATCATCCCCTATTTTTTAAGCTATCACACCTAATTTTAGGATTCTTCGTTTCCAAGATATAGATTTTTCAATTTTGGGGGGTATTTTCACCCCGCAAAGGGGGCGTCACCCCAAGTGCTAGGACCCTTCATACAAGTCCCTAGCATGATTGGTTCGCGAGATATGAACAAAAGTGTAGTTAGGCCCTTTCGACAAAAACGAATCATACATTCAAAAACGGGCGTCACCCCCAGGGTTGCCTATGGCAAAATCCCATCAGGGGTTCAGAAAATTTTAACAAACGTATAGTTAGGTCCTTTTGACAAAAGCCGTCCGTGTGCGCACATACAAAAAAAAACTATTTCACCCCCCCCCGGGTAAGGGTAGTTTTTATTTTGGGGTGGATATACTCCGTCCATAGAAAAGGGGATTTCACCACGAGTCCTACGATACCTCATAGGTTTAAATCCGATTATTGGTTAGCGAAATACTAAAAAGCCGATGACCTATTAGTTTTTTGGGTTTCTTTAAATACATATTAAAAAAACTCATTTATAAATCATCATTTAAAAAGCCCGCTCCTTTACAAAATCCCCAAGTGCGCAGGCGTACAAAAAGACATTCATCGCCAAAATGTCAAAAAACAACATGTTTACCCCAAATGGCGTTTCCAAATTCCATCGATTTAAAAAAATAACCTCACCATCACCCAGAGCGGAACAAATACCATCTAAACGACCCCTCACTCGTCCCTATTCCTCCCCCACCACCTAACCCTTTCCCAACATAGGGATACATATTCAAGCACGAGCACGACTTGAGAAAACCAACACTACCCCACTACTCGCGAATGATCTTTTAGTTTTGGTCTTTTAATTAAATAAAGAGGCTATAGGAAAGTAGGGGGCATTACTAGCAGTGCTAGGACACCCTGTATGTTCTAATCCCATGTTTGGTTAGCGAGATATCAAGTTCGGGGCCGATACGAGGAGGGTTCAAAAAGAAGTGTCGCAGCTCTCTCTCATCATCCCACTACTAACGATTCGTGCGCTGTCACTCATTTGTTGAATCTACTCGTGCGCTACCTATTGAGAAATGTATTACTAAGTCGAAGCCCTTCCCTGGCGTGTACAGAATAACTCACCAAGGTTTCATCGCAATCGAAGAATGTTATATGATCGCAATAGGGGTTTTGTTGAAACGCTTCGCGCGTCGTCACCCATTTGTTGCATCTACTCTTGCGCTACTTATTGTGAAATTGATTTACTAAGTCCCCTTCTCTGGCGGGTACACAATAACTGATCAATGTTTCATCGCAATCGGATGAATAGTATATGAACGCATACCTGATTTTGTTTAAACGATTCGCGCTCCGTCACTCATTTGTTGAATCTACTCGTGCGCTACCTACTGTAAAATGTATTTACTAAGTTAGAAACCGTCACACGTAAGTGTCCACAACATCTCACCCAAGTTTCATCGCTATCGGACTAATGGGATATGAAGACATAGGGGACTGTATTGAAACGCTCCGCGTGTCGTCGTTCATTTGTCAAATATACTCGTGTGCTACCTACTATGAAATGTATTTACTAAGCCAGAAACCTTACTTGGAGTGTCCACCATATTTCACCCAAGTTTCACCGCTAACGGCAGAATGGTATATGACCTTATACGGGACTTTGTTGAAACGCTTCGCGCGTCGTCCCTCATTTGTTGAATCAATTTGTGCGCTGCATATTGTATAGTGGATTTACTAAGCCAGAAATTTTCCATGACGTGTACACAACATCTCACCCAAGTTTCATAGCTACGGACGAATGGTACATGAATGCATACGGGACTTGGTTGAAACGCTTCGCGTGTCGTCGCTCATTTGTTGATTCTACTCTTGCGCTACATATTGTAATATGGATGTACTCAGCCAGAAACCTTCCCTGGAGTGTACACAACATCTCACCCAAGTTTAATCGCAATCGGATGAATGGTATGTGAACGTATACGGGACGTTGTCGAAACGCTTCGCGCGTAGTCACTCATTTGTTGAATATAAACGTGCGCTTCGTATTGTAAAATGGATTTACTTAGCCAGAAACCTTTCCTGGAGTGTACACAACAATTCACCAAACATTTATCACTATCAGACGAATGGTATATGACTTTATACGGGACTTTGTTGAAACGCTTCGCGTGTTATCGCTCATTTGTTGAATCTACTGGTGCTCTACCTATTGTAAAATGTATGTACTAAGCCAGAAACCTTCCCTGGAGTATACACAACATCTCACCCAAGTTTCATCGCTATCGGATGAATGGTATATGAAATTATATGGGACTTTGTTGAAACGCTTCGCGCGTCGTCGCTCATTTGTTGATTCTACTCGTGCTCTACCTATTTTTAAAGGGATTTACTAAGCCAGAAACCTTCCCTGGAGTGCAAACAAAATCTCAGCCTAGTTTCATCGCTATCGGACGAATGGTATATGAACGCAAACGTGACTTTGTTGAAATGCTTCGCGCGTCGTAGCTCATTTGTTGAATCTACTCGTGCTCTGCCTATTGTAAAGTGGATGTACCAAGCCAGAAAATTTCCCTGCAGTGTACACAACATTTTACGCAAGTTTCATAGCTATCGGACGAATGGTATATGAATGCATACGGTACTTTGTTGAAACGCTTTGCGAGTCGTCGCTCATTTGTTGAATCTACTCGTGCGCTATCTACTGTGAAATGTATTCACTAATTTTGAAACCTTCACGTAAGTGTACACAATATCTCACCCAAGTTTCATCGCTATCGGACGAATGGTATATGAACACATACGGGACTTTGTTGAAGTGCTTCGCGCATCGTCGCTCATTTGTTGAATCTACGCGTGCACTACATATTGTAAAATGGATTTACTAAGTCAAAAACCTTCCTTGGAGTGTACTCAACATCTCACCCAAGTTTCATCGCAATCGGACGAATGGTATATGAACGCATAGGAGACATACCCACAGACAGACAAACTATCACGTAACATTGATTTATATATATATACAAGCTGTACCCGGCATGCGTTGCAATGCCAATCAAAGAAAGTGTTGGCGTTGAAATTCTGTTTCTTGAAGTGATTTTGGATACACAACATGTTTTTCAATTTCCGTTCACTGCCTCTAAGCTATCTTAAAATGGATTTTCTAATTTAGAATCATTCGTGGGAGCGTGCACAACAACTTTCAAAAGTTTCATCGCAATCGGATGAATGGCATATGAACGTATACGGGATTTTGTTTGAACGATTCGTGCGCTGTCACTCATTTGTTGATTCTACTCATACGCTTCCTACTTGAGAAATGGATTTACTAAGTCGAAACCCTACCCTGGCGTGTACACTCATCAAGGTTTCATCACAATCGAAGAAGGTTATATGAACGCATAGGGGATTTTGTTGAAACGCTTCGCGCGTCGTCACCCATTTGTTGCATATACTCGTGTGCTACCTATTGTGAAATGGATTTACTAAGTCGAAACCCTCCCCTGGCGTGTACACAATAACTCATCAATGTTTCATCGCAATCGGATGAATGGTATATGCACGTATACGGGGTTTTCTTAAAACGATTCGTGCGCTGTCACTCATTTGTTGAATCTACTCGTGCGCTACCTATTGAGAAATGTATTACTAAGTCGAAGCCCTTCCCTGGCGTGTACACAATAACTCATCAAGGTTTCATCGCAATCGAAGAAGGTTATATGAACGCAATAGGGGATTTTGTTGAAACGCTTCGCGCGTCGTCACCCATTTGTTGCACCTACTCTTGCGCTACTTATTGTGAAATGGATTTACTAAGTCGAGACCCTTCACTGGCGTGTACACAATAACTGATCAATGTTTCATCGCAATCGGATGAATAATATATGAACGCATACCGGATTTTGTTTAAACGATTCGCACCCCGTCACTCATTTGTTGAATCTACTCGTGCGCTACCTACTGTAAAATGTATTTACTAAGTTAGAAACCGTCACATAAGTGTCCACAGCATCTCACCCAAGTTTCATCGCTATCGGGATATGAAGGCATAGGGGACTGTATTGAAACGCTTCGCACGTCGTCCCTCATTTGTTGAATCTATTTGTGCGCTGCCTATTGTATAGTGGATTTACTAAGGCAGAAACCTTCCATGATGTGTACACAATATCTCACTCAAGTTGCATAGCTATCGGACGAATGGTTTATGAATGCATACGGGATTTGTTTGAACTCTTCGCGTGTCGTCGCTCATTTGTTGATTCTACTCTTGCGCTACGTATTGTGATATGGATGTACTCAGCCAGAAACCTTCCCTGGAGTGTACACAACATCTCACCAAAGTTTCATCGCTATCGGATGAATGGTAAATGACCTTATATGGGACTTTGTTGAAATGCTTCGCGCATCGCAGCTCATTTGTTGAATCTACTCGTGCGCTGCCTATTGTAAAGTGGATGTACTAAGCCAGAAAATTTCCCTGCAGTGTACACAACATTTTACGCAAGTTTCATAGCTATCGGACGAATGGTATATGAATGCATACGGGACTTTGTTGAAACGCTTTGCGTGTCGTCGCTCATTTGTTGAATCTACTCGTGCGCTATCTACAGTGAAATGTATTCACTAATTTTGAAACCTTCACGTAAGTGTACACAACATCTCACCCAAGTTTCATCGCTATCGGACGGATGGTATATGAACACATACGGGACTTTCTTGAAACGCTTCGCGCATCGTCGCTCATTTGTTGAATCTACGCGTGCGCTACCTATTGTAAAATGGATTTACTAAGTCAGAAACCTTCCTTGGAGTGTACTCAACATTTCACCCAAGTTTCATCGCAATCGGACGAATGGTATATGAACGCATAGGAGACATACATACAGACAAACTATTCGTAACATTGATTTTTATATATATAGATATACGAGCTGTACCCGGCATGCGTTGCAATGCCAATCAAAGAAAATGTTGGCGTTGAAATTCTGTTTTTTGAAGTGCTTTTGGATACACAACATGTTTTTCAATTTCCGTTAACTGCCCCTATGCTATCGTAAAATGGATTTTCTAATTTAGAATCAATCGTGGGAGCGTGCACAACAACTTTAAAAAGTTTCATCGCAATCGGATGAATGGTATATGAACGTATACGGGATTTTGTTTGAACGATTCGTGCGCTGTCACTCATTTGTTGATTCTACTCGTACGCTACCTATTGAGAAATGAATTTGCTAGGTCGAAACCCTCCCCTGGCGTGTACACAATAACTCATCAAGGTTTCATCACAATCGAAGAAGGTTATATGAACGCATAGGGGATTTTGTTGAAACGCTTCGCGCGTCGTCACCCATTTGTTGCATATACTCGTGCGCTACCAATTGTGAAATGGATTTATTAAGTCGAAACCCTTCCCTGGCGTGTACACAATAACTCATCAATGTTTCATCGCAATCGGATGAATGGTATATGCACGTATACGGGGTTTTGTTTAAACAATTCGTGCGCTGTCACTCATCTGTTGAATCTACTCGTGCGCTACCTATTGAGAAATGTGTTACTAAGTCGAAGCCCTACCCTGGCGTCTACACAATAACTCATCAAGGTTTCATCGCAATCGAAGAAGGTTATATGAACCCAATAGGTGATTTTGTTGAAACGCTTCGCGCGTCGTCACCCATTTGTTGCATCTACTCTTGCGCTACTTATTGTGAAATGGATTTACTAAGTCGAAACCCTTCCCTGGCGTGTACACAATAACTGATCAATGTTTCATCGCAATCGGATGAATAGTATATGAACGCATACCGGATTTTGTTTAAACGATTCGTGTCCCGTCACTCATTTGTTGAATCTACTCGTGCGCTACCCACTGTAAAATGTATTTACTAAGTTAGAAACCGTCACGTAAGTGTCCACAACATCTCACCCAAGTTTCATCGCTATCGGACTAATGGGATATGAAGACATAGGGGAGTGTATTGAAACGCTCCGCGTGTCGTCGTTCATTTGTCGAATCTACTCGTGTGCTACCTACTGTGAAATGTATTTACTGAGCCAGAAACCTTCCTTGGAGTGTCCACCATATTTCACCCAAGTTTCACCGCTAACGGCAGAATGGTATATGACCTTATACGGGACTTTGTTGAAACGCCTCGCGCGTCGTCCCTCATTTGTTGAATCTACTTGTGCGCTGCCTGTTGTATAGTGGATTTACTAAGCCAGAAACCTTCCATGAAGTGTACACAACATCTCACCCAAGTTTCATAGCTATCGGACGAATGGTATATGAATGCATACGGGACATGGTTGAAACGCTTCGAGTGTCGTCGCTCATTTGTTGATTCTACTCTTGCGCTATGTATAGTAATATGGATGTACTCAGCCAGAAACCTTCCCTGGAGTGTACACAACATCTCACCCAAGTTTAATCACAATCGGATGAATGGCATGTGAACGTATACGGGACGTTGTCGAAACACTTCGCGCGTAGTCACTCATTTGTTGAATCTAAACGTGCGCTCGTATTATAAAATGGATTAACTAAGCCAGAAACCTTTCCTGGAGTGTACACAACAATTCACCAAACATTTATCACTGTCAGACGAATAGTATATGACCTTATACGGGACTTTGTTGAAACGCTTCGCGTGTCATCGCTCATTTGTTGAATCTACTGCTGCGCTACCTATTGTAAAATGGATGTACTAAGCCAGAAACCTTCCCTGGAGTGTACACAACAGCTCACCCAAGTTTCATCGCTATCGGATGAATGGTATATGACCTTATATGGGACTTTGTTGAAAAACTTCGCGCGTCGTCGCACATTTGTTGATTCTGCTCCTGCTCTTCCTATTTTTAAAGGGATTTACTAAGCCAGAAACCTTCCCTGGAGTGCACACATCTCAGCCTAGTTTCATCGCTATCGGACGAATGGTATATGAACGCATACGTGACTTTGTTGAAATGCTTCGCGCGTCGTAGCTCATTTGTTGAATCTACTCGTGCGCTGCCTATTGTAAAGTGGATTTACAAAGCCAGAAAATTTCCCTGAAGTGTACTCAACATTTTACGCAAGTTTCATAGCTATCGGACGAATGGTATATGAATGCATACGGGACTTTGTTGAAACACTCTGCGTGTCGTCGCTCATTTGTTGAATCTACTCATGCGCTATCTACTGTGAAATGTATTCACAAATTTTGAAACCTTCACGTAAGTGTATACAACATCTCACCCAAGTTTCATCGCTATCGGACGAATGGTATATGAACACATACGGGACTTGTTTGAAACGCTTCGCGCATCGTCACTCATTTGTTGAATCTACGCGTGCGCTACCTATTGTAAAATGGATTTACTAAGTCAGAAACCTTCCCTGGAGTGTACTCAACATCTCACCCAAGTTTTTTCGCAATCGGATGAATGGTATATGAACGCATAGGAGACATACCCACTGACATACCCACAGACAAACTATCACGTTACATTGATTTTTATATACACACATCAAAAAAAGTTTTGCATCACCTCGGTTCCAAGAGTTCCGGAACCTTTAAATACAAAGGGAATAGAGATCAACACAAACAACATTTCAGCTCGTTTTATTGCTCATGAGACCCACACATTGCATGTTGTACCATCATACAGCTAGACTTTCAGCATTTGTGGTCCAGATTGCAGTACACACCACTACCTCTAATACCCAGTAGCACGTCCTCTTGCATTGATGCATGCCTGTATTCGTCGTGGCATACTATCCACAAGTTCATCAAGACACTGTTGGTCCAAATTGTCCCACTCCTCAACGACAATTCGGCGTAAATCTCTCAGAGTGGTTGGTGGGTCAAGACGTCCATAAACAGCCCTTTTCAACATATCCCAGGCATGTTCGATAGGGTTCATGTCTGGCGAACATGCTGGCCACTGTAGTCGAGCGATGTCGTTATCTTGAAGGAACGCATTCACAAGATGTGCACGATGAGGTCGAGAATTGTCGTCCATGAAGACAAATGCCTCTCCAATATTCTGCCGATATGGGTGCACTATGGGTCGGAGGATGTCATTCAGGTATCGTAAAGCCGTTTCGGAGCCTTCCATGACCACCAGTGGCGTACGTCGGCCCCACATAATGCCACCCCAAAACATCAGGGAACCACCACCTTGCTGCACTCGCTGGACAGTGTGTCTAAGACGTTCAGCCTGACCAGAGTGCCTCCAAACACGTCTCCGACGATTGTCTGGTTGAAGGCATATGCGACACTCATCGGTGAAGAGAACGTGATGCCAATTCTGTGGGGTCCATTCAGCATGTTGTTGGGCCCATCTGTACCGCGCTGCATGGTGTCGGGGTTGCAAAGCTGGACCTCGCCATGGACGTCGGGAGTGAAGTTGCGCATCATGCAGCCTATTGCGCACAGTTTGAGTTGAAACACGACGTCCTGTGGCTGAACGAAACGCATTATTCAACATGGTGGCATTGCTGTCAGGGTTCCTCCGAGCGGCAATCCGTAAGTAGCGGTCATTCACTACAGTAGTAGCCCTTGGGCGGCCTGAGCGAGGCCTGTCATCGACAGTTCCTGTATCTCTGTACCTCCTCCATGTCCGAACAACATCGCTTTGGTTCACTCTGAGACGCCTGGAAACTTCCCTTGTTGAGAGCCCTTCTTGACACAAAGTAACAATGCGGACGCGATCGAACTGCGGTATTGACCTTCTAGGCATGGTAGAACTACAGACAACATGAGCAGCGTACCTTCGTCCTGGTGGAATGACTGGAACTGATCGGCTGTCGTACCCCCTCCGTCTAATAGGCCCTGCTCATGCATGGTTGTTTACATCTTTGAGCAGTTTTAGTGACATCTATGAACAGTCAAAGGGACTGTATCTTTGATACAATATACACAGTCAACGTCTATATGCCGGAGATCTGGGAACCGAGGTGATGCAAAACTTTTTTTGATGTGTGTATATAGATTATAATTTGCCTTACGTCCCACCGACACAGATACTGTAGGGCTTATGGCGACGATGGGATAGGAAAGACTAGGAGTGGGAAGGAAGCGGCCGTGGCCTTAATTAAGGTACAGCGCCCATTTGCCTGGTGTGAAAATGAGAAACCAGGGAAAACCATCTCCTGGCTACCGACACGGGGGGTTCGGACCCACTATTTCCGGAATGAAAGCTCACAGCTGCACAACCCTAACCGCACGGCCAGCTCTCTCCGTCAATCATATCATACTATATCATAATATAATCTTTTTTATTGGGCTGGACGGAGGGAGAGTGCCTAGTCCACAAATTGGTAATACGCAGGGCCGTCGCGAGAGGTGCGGTCGCACCAGGCCCCGCGCTCAGAAAGGCCCCGCGCTTCAGGCCATATTTTTTTTCATAAATGAAAATAAATAAAGATAGTGTGTTTGATTCAGTCCAGCCCAAATTAAAATTTGTCCTCCGCTATGTTGATATGATAGCAGAAACTCCAAGGATCGTCGAATCGTTCATCGAGTTTTTGGAGGTACACGACACTACGGGAAAGGGGTTAGTTGAGGTTTAAGAAGGAATATTGGAGGATAATGATCTTGATATCATGGACTGTTGGGGACAAGGGTATGACAAGGGTGCTAATATGAAGGCCAAGTATAAGGGAGTGCAGATGCGAGTAAAAAATACTAATAAACGAGCAATGTTCATGGCATGTGATGCACATAATCTTAACTTACTTTTGGGTGACATGGTTAATGGTATAGTTCAGCGCCTGTACACTTTGTTTGTAGCTTCCACGGAAAGGTGGGACATTTTGTGCAAACTATGTCCTGGCCTCCTCACACTAAAATCTTTAGCTAGCACGAGATGGGAATGTTGAATTGGCAGTGCCAAGCCCATCAGGTACCAGTTAGGCAAAGTAAACGAAGCTCTAGAAAAATTGGCAGAAACTACCAAAGATCCTGTTATCCGGTCAGAGGCCCAATCTTTGTTGCTTCATACAAGTTCGTATTAATTTGTTTTAAGCCTCGTTATTTGGTACGATATTTAATTGTCTGTGAACCCAACAAGTAAAACTCTCCAATCTGAGAAGACTTCGTTAGATACGGCTTTCACCGAACTTCAGGGCCTAAAGTCATTTTTTCAAAACTATCGCAACACTGGCTTTGACAGTGCAATGTCCACCGCTAGAGAAATAATGGAAAATTTGGGCTATGCAAATAAATTTTCTATTCGCCGTCAAGGCAATCGCAAAAGGTTCCTTGATGAAATAAAACAGCAAAATGATCAACAGGTGAAAAAAACTGAAGAGGAACTTTATAAAGAAATTGAAAATAAATTTCGGGTAAATTACTTTTTGTCTGTCGTAAATACTGCACTGAGCTGCGTAGAAAATAGATTTAACGAAGTTATTTTTTTTCGGAATACTTTGGATTTCTCTTCGATCCTTCCAAGCTTTCCAATTTGGAGGAAAGGCTATTGAAAGACCATTGTCAAACACTCTCTAATTTTCTAAAAGACGGGGAGCTTCAAGATTTGGATGCAGAGGATCTTTTTCTGGAGCAACAATTATTTAGGTACGCTGTTCCGTAATCTGTAAAAAGTGCTTGCGGTGCCATAGAGTACTTAGCCCCGATAAAGGAGTCCTATCCTAATTTAACGACGGCATATCGAATTATGCTTACAATTCCTATAACGGTTGCGTCGGGGGAAAGGAGTTTTTCCATTTTGAAACTAATCAAAACAAGTAGTTCCCTGAAGAACTAAGGCCTATTTTCATATATCCTACTTATGTTAATTGCCACTATCAACATACAAAATTTCAGTTTGATTGCTGTAATAGATTCGTAGATATTGAGAACCGACTAAATATTTCGGATGGTCGCCATGTTGGATTTTTATAGGTCATAGAGTTATGTATTGTTACCTGAAGATTATTGTGTACGTGTAGCATTCAAACTTCAATCGCATGATTAGGACACAAGAAGTAAAAACGAGATTTTAAAATTTCACACAGCTGCCATCTTGTGGTTATAGAAACATTTGTATAAGGATTTACTGTACCAAGTTTCACTGCACTCGGATGGTTATATTGTGAGAAATGTCCATGTGAATATTTTTACTTCGCGTCACCGCCATGTTGGATTTGTGATCGCCAGGTTATTGAAAGTCCTATAGGTGAACTTATCTTCATAGCCCCTATGAACATAAAAACATTCAGTTTGATTGCTATAATAGATTCGTAGATATACAGAGCCGTCTAAATATTTCGGATGGTCGCCTTGTTGGATTGTTATATGTATAGGCCATAGAGTCATGTACCATTAAAGGAAAATTATTGCGTAGGTTCATTATTCAAACTTTCATTTCGATCGCATGATTACGACACAAGAAATAAAAACTTAATTTTAAAATTAGCACAGCCGCCATCTTGAGGTTATGTAAACAATTGAACTAAATTAAACACCAGTACATTACAATGTGTATAAACATTTGCTGTGCCAAGTTTCATTGCGTTTGGATCATTAAATCGCGAGAAAAGTCTATTTAAACTTTCAACTTCGCGTTGCCGCCATGTTCGTTTTGTAGTTAACCGATTTTTGATAGTCTCATAAATGAAATTCCAGTAGTGCTTTTTATCTCCGTACAAAATTTCAGGGTGATACCGGTAATAGTTTCAGAGATGTAGAATGCCGGTGAAATATTTCGCACAGCCGCCATCTTGAGATTATGTAAACAATTGAACGAAGTTAGATGTCAGTGCATTACAATGTGTATAAACATATACTGTACCAAGTTTCATTGCGTTTGGTTGGTTAAATCGCGAGAAACGTTTATTTAAAAGTCACAAATTCGCTTGGCCGCCATGTTGGTTTTGTAGTTACCAAGTTTACAAAAGTCATATAGGTGAACTTCTAATAGTTCCCTTTATCACCGTACAAAATTCCAGGGTATTCTCGGTAATAGTTTCGGAGATATTGAATGCTGATGAAATATTTCGCACAGCCGCCATATTGGATTGGTGAGACGTAACAAAATTTGAAGGGCACGGTCGGGGTCGTCCGGAATAGTGCTATGAACTTACCGAGTTTCATTGAAATCGCTCGAGCCGTTAAGATTATATTAGGGGGACACACACGCACGCACACACAGACAGACACACGGACAAAAGGTGATCTCATAAGCCTATTTTTCCATAAATGAAAATAGGCTAAAAAACTATTTGCGATCAACGATGGCGCAGGAGCGTCTGAACGGTTTGGCTACTCTGTCAATTGAATGTGAAGCGGCCAAAAAATTAGAAATGAACGATTTAATGAGCACTTTTGCCCTAGCAAAAGCCCGCAAAGCGCCTTTTACATAAATAAAAAGCTCTAAATACTAAACATAAAACAGATTTTTTAAAATAAAAAATAAAAGCCTGCCTTGTAAACCATGTTACTTCTCGAACAAAGGGGCCGTTCAGCTGATATTTAGCGGTTGAAGTAGACTTATAGCACTTTTAGTAGTTTAGTTTATGAAAAACTGTATAGCCGAAGAAATGTTGAAATGTGTAAACGTGATTGCGTATTATTATTAATTATGTGCCTTTGGGTAAGAAATTACATCAAGCACATGCTTCGTTTTCCATAATATATTATTAATGCCAAAAAAATCCCCGGTGTTAGCTCATTATATCAGATTTCCAATGATATAGCTTGTTGCTTTTATCTGATCAGGTGCTTCCTGTATCCAATTTTATGCTTAGGCCTATCCTATTTGTTTAGGTTTGTTTAGAAACTAGAAATGTAATAAAATGAGTTTTAACTAGCCTAAAATTGTAATTTCTTTTAAAACATCACTCTCCGTACAACACATCCATTTACAGTCTAACGCTATCAGTGAGAGAGAGAAGACATTGAGTGACGAGGAGAGGTACGGGCGGACGTAGGTGGTAAGTGAAGGGTAGACAGATCACTAACACAAATACAGTGGCTGTCAAACAGTGATAGTGCTGCCATCTCTTGCCTTGCGATTGACGGCGGTAGTGATCGCACAGCCTTAAGGTAGACCCGAGAGCGAAGGCGACGTAAGTACAGCTCCTAATATAACGTCGTTATTCTATAATATTAAATGATAGTAAGCTCTCGAATTCTATCGCACGTGGTTGCTCTTCTGTGTTGTTACGAAGCTTCATGCATTTTGATTTTTAAGCTTTAAATCTGTTGAAACAACAATCGTACGTTGATACTAGCAGAGTCTTTATTCTCGTCAAATCAGTAGGTCTACCTCGACCATGACCTACGATAGCTATTTTTATCATGTCTGCGTTGGCATTTAAGCGGTGTAAGTTAAACAGATACACATAAATCACTGATATGGGCGTACTAATTAGTTACTAAAACAGAGATAGCGATGTATTGCATGAGGAAGTAACCTTTCTGATTCGTATGATGTCAGAATAAGAATGCCTACTGGAAATGACAGACATGAATGACGAGAGACTTATCTTTTTAGAAAATTTTCTTGATTGGCTGACGAACTGGAATGATGTAAATGTAAATCTTCCAGTAAAGGGCACTTTAACTAAAGACATCGCAAATTCTCTGTACCATTGTACACACGTCATAGTGGAAGTGATAAGATATTCATTGACGTATTTAAATGTGCAACATGTACTCCCTGGCAAGTTCCAGACTGAAAATTTGGAATCTCGATTTGGCTGTTACAGACAAATGGCTGAGGGAAACTACAATATAAGTGTCAGGCAGGTATTTGACGCCGAACAAAAAATAAGAGCAAAAAGTGCCTTGGGTTTGCATTCAGCAAGGTATGGCAAAATTAAAATGTGCGCAAATGTGTATGATCTTAAGTATGTAGCATACAACAGTGAGAATATTGTATTACAGAAAATGTATTCGTGAATTTTTCTAGTATTATAACAGAATATTCTTTAGAATGTACCGCAATTGATAAATCCGGACTGTACTATATCTGCGGTTACATTTCGTTCCAAATAAGTAAACGAGTCGACTGTCAGGATTGTATCAACCTGGTAGCAAACGATCAGGAACAACAAAGAGAAGACAAATATGTTCAATTAATAAATCGCGGTGGATTATCAATTCCCACAGATTTTGTTATTGAAATAACAAGCACTGTAATTGCGATTATGCAGTCGCTAATATCAGAGAGATATAAACCTGTCTTCGTATCATTCAGTGACAAACAGAAGGATGTTTTGTGCTTACTAAGTGAGAAGATAGTGTTTTCTGATACAGTAATGCGTCACGTCATTGAATATACGTGTATCTATGGCAGAGAAAATGGTGATACTGTTAAGATAATAATTGCATAGAACATTCTTCTGAACAATTACTCCAAAATGATGACAGACGCATCGAGTAGGCCTACTTCAAGTGAAAGTAGAAAAGAAAATTGTTAACATTTATGTGAACTATTTATTTGATTCTCGACATGTTTTAGTATAAGTTAAATGTATGTGAAGTAATTTTATCATTTTTATCGTTTTATTGACTAATTATTAAATAACTTACATCAGAATCTACAGTACATCTACAGTATACGCACCTTCCCCCGCCCATACATATTAGTGAACTTCTTTCCAATAACCCGATTTCAAATGAATATATTGACAGACAGCAATGTCTTCTCTGCCAAGGCGCACGGCCGGACCCGGACGTATGACGTCAGCGAAGAGTGTTGCAATTCGGTGTGGACAAGGCCTTCTTAGAGGAAGCCATGACAGTGTGGGTAGTCACGCGTGAATAATCTTTATCCAGGCCAATGGTTTTGCCTACATGTAACACTGCTAAATTTAGTTACCTTGGGCTCGGATATTATTTCCTATCTCTATGTCTTGGTTTAGGCTAAGTCTAAGTGATGGCCAATTTCATTAGAATGATATATTGATATAGGCTACTGCATTCTAGGTCTACACTGTTAATCCACTGCATGCATTACATTTAACATTAACTTCCTTCATTATTTCAATATGAAAGCCTACAATACTCTTTATGTTCCAAACTGCCTACAAACGTACTAAGGCTACTTGCCAAGCTCTGTTTAAATACTTAGGCTACTGCATCCGTCCTGATGAAGGGAATAATGTGTCCTCTAATTCTATCATTTCCTTAGATAAATGAGTTAATTTCAGTTTGTGAAAGTCCATTGTGATCAAGTTGTCATGACTCTGTCACCACAATTAATTATAATTTACCAATGGCATATAGGCCAGGCGACAGGTAGTTCAATAAGGAATTAATTAGTGGAAAGCTGGAAATTGCTTTAATCGCTTTATTTGGACCCAGATATTACTATCCCAAGTTTCCCCCTCGAGTGAAATCGGCGTAGGCACTTTTGGCCCTAAGAAGGTACCATTTTTCGTTTTATTGCAAATATCTCCCATACCATCAACTTTATCAACGAAATACCCATTATAAAAATAATCTAGAGTAAATTTACTACAAAAATGTCCCCTACCTTTTGTCTCTAATGTGAACCGTTACGATGCTACGACCATTCAAAGTTGAGCCCTTTTTCATTCTTGCGGAAAACCTGTGGAAATGATATGCCATATCAAAGTTTCTTCATGTTATAAATATTTGTCAGCATTCCAGGTGCACAAGCTGTTAATTTGTTACAAGTATAGCAGCTTTTCTATGTAAACAGCTGTGGCAAAGTACCTACCATTAGTATTACTATTGCGTAGTATTGGCATAAAATCACTCTTTTCCGCACCACCTGGCGGTAGAGTAAATGGCGCGTTTCTTTTAAAGTGGTGTCCCCAGGAGGCCTAATCCACAGTTCAAATGTCAAAGTTAGTCGATTTTAAACCGTTTTGATGAAGGCTGGCAGTCTTGATCGTCTGCCTCAATTTCTCCGTCATCGCTTTCATCGTCTGTATCGGTACATTTGTCCGACGTCACAAGGCGCTCAAGATTAACATCGATGTCTCCGTCACAATCATCCATATCATCTTCCTCGGCAGCATTTGTACATGACCGTCCCATACAATTCATGCAGATTCTGGAGCATCGGAGGCCTGTTTTCCTGCAACCACACGCTGCGTTACATCCTTTCGAACATTTGCAGGACACTATGTTTAGAAGCGCTTGTGGCGCCGGATCCCTCGTCGTAGGTATGGGAGCCAAACCACATTGAGAATTTTTCCAGCCCCAATCCAGTGGATTTGTATAATTTCCATACCATGTTTGGTTTTGATGGTATGTTCTTAAAGAGTGCTCACGTGCCGCTGATTCGGTGGGAGGTAAGCTTGCGAGATTAAATCGATGTTTGCTTAGAGATTTTGCAAACATTTTGAACCGCAACTCATTCAGGGTATTTCCCGTGGTTTTGTTGTCATAAAGCCTAGCCGAAACCAACTGGCCCGCTTTGTCAGTTTCATCGGGGTTTGCGTTCACGACTCGGAAAATCCTAACAGCTGTTTGCAGTTCCTCATTACTCTTCAGCAGTGTTACGAATTTCATTTTGCCCTGCCTGTGAAACGACGACGTTGTATCGCACCCACTAAACGCATGCAAAAAGAGGAAGTTTTCTTGCACACACGGCGGAAGATTGAAACTTGTTGTGCAAAATAGTTGTTGTTTGGTTGAACCTTTGCCGGGTTTCATAAAATACATTTTCGTGGAGGGTGGCACACGATCCGCCAAGATGACCAGGATATCTATATCTTCAGCCACTATAATGACCGAATTATCTGGCCAAGATAACTCGAGTGCGGTGGTAACGATGAGCACATTGGCATCTTCTGGAGCTTGTCTGGTTTCGATTCCTTCGCTTTCGAATTTGACGAGCAAAAAGTCGATTAATCTCCATTTGTCTTGTCATTAGACAAAAAATTTGCTTGTGGCATAGGTGCCGACATGGACTCATCAAAAAACACATTAGCAGCATCATGCTTGTGCGATCGTCGAAGACGTTCAGCGGTCTTGGTACTGCGAGCTGCTGGGTCATCTCAGGTTACCCATCGAAAATAATGACACTGTTTTTGAAGCATCTTTTAACGTAATTCACATGTTTGGCACTAATGTCGACAAAAGTATCGGGTTGGTGCCAAATTACACGGTGCAGAAGATATCCTCCGTCGAGAACACGATGTAGGTCCTCAAATGTGGGCTCATCGGTAACAGGATGGAATAATTTATAGAACACAGACTTTTGCGTCTTACGCATTCCCGCTTCATCAAAGATCGCAACCGGATACGGAGCTAGTTCAAACTGGAAATATTGTTTCAATTGTGCATCGGATTTCTTTGCAAGGCAAATGCGTCGGAAAAGCACAAGAGGATCAACAGGAATATCCGTGTTGCGGATTTTTATTTTCGAATTTACCGCGCGGAGAGGCATCACGGGACTGTGGTAGCCAGCTGTATGGGAGGCCGAGCGCGGCAAGCCAGCTGCATCTGTACACATTGTTGCCAACGCCCTCGGTGAGAAAGTAATGAAGTCTGCATGAAAAATGTTCTGAATCAGAACTGAATGTACTTACTGACCATTTGTTTATTGATACTTGTAACAAGTTAACAGCTTGTGCACCTGGAATGCTGACAAATATTTATAACATGAAGAAATTTTGATATGGCATATCATTTCCATAGATTTTCCGCAAGAATCAAAAAGGGCTCCACTTTGAATGGTCGTAGCGTCGTAACAGTTCACATTAGAGACAAAAGGTAGGGAACATTTTTGTAGTAAATTTACTCTAGATTATTTTTTATAATGAGCATTTTGTTCATAAACTTGATGGTATGGGGGATATTGGCAATAAAACGAAAAATGGTACCTTCTTAGGGCCAAAAGGGCCAACGCCGACTTCACTCGAGGGGGAAAACTTGGGAGAGTAATATCTGGGTCCAAATAAAGCGATTAAAGCAATTTCCAGATTTCCACTAATTAATTCCCTATTGAGGCTTTTTTTCCGACCTGTCGCCTGGCCTAATAGGCCTAGGCCGTGAAGAAATGTGAACGTTTGCAGACTCTCTTCAAGCAGTGATAATTTAAATAATTAAAAGGACAATTGTCGCACATTAGGACGGTAGGTAGGTATTCGTCTTCAAACTTCTGACAACAATTATTCCCATAACCTAGAAACAAGATTCGAAGACTACTGACTACCGGTACTTAAGCTTCCGCAAATATGATTCGATTTCTACAATTTAAATTCAAGCTATTTTTTTCCAAAGCAGTAAAATAACACTTAAGTTTCTTCTCCAGCAAATACAAATCGTTTTAGATCTCTTTTATTCGTACAGCATCTGAAAACAAAAACAAGTGGAACATTACACGGGATGACATTATTCATATTAAGTAAGATATTTACCTTAATCGTCAAGGAAAGATATTTGCACAACTTGAAGAATCAAAAATATATAGTTTTGTACTTGCCTTAGCCCATCTTCAATAAATAACTTAATATTCAAGCCAGTAGGTGATAATATACATATCAGCTGTTAACTTCCATCTTTGATTTATCGTTCCTGTTAGTTTTAATGTAAAACTTTATTTATCAAGTGAGAAATACAATACAAAATACAAATCATCTTTTGAGATGCTTGTCACATGTCACGCGAACACGCACAGACTTTGCACTGACTCGTCTTTTTTTTTTCTCTTCTTTATTGTACATGTCTATTTCACCAGGTGGCGCTACTGTGCTATTTTTCTTTCAAATATTAACACTTCCTCCAAAGAAAAATCAAATACAAAAAAAAATAAACAAGTTGAACTATTGAACACTTTTCAGCCTCTAAGATGTCATCTTCTGCACGCCAATCCTCTCACGCAGCATCTCGAATCTGACCCTCTCCAGAGGTTTAGTTAGAAGATCAGCTAATTGATTGGTCCCGTCGATGTGCTCCAGCTCAAGGTCTCCGTCCAAAAATCTTTCCCTCACATAGAAATGACGTACCTCAATATGCTTCGATTTTCGATGGTACTCCGGATTTTTAGCCAATTTAACTGCACCAGCATTGTCGATGAAAAGCGTTGGAGGTTTGTCAGCAGTTCCCAGTAATTCAGAAAACAGTCTTTTCAGCCAAATCAACTCCTTTGCTCCTTCACTTGCAGACACAATTTCAGCTTCAGTTGTCGATGTTGACACAGACTTCTGTAACTGACTTCTCCACGATACAGCTCCATGATTGTAGATCGAAATGACACCCGTCGTTGAACGTCTCGTCCTCTTGTCACCGGCGTAGTCAGCATCACTGTAGACCTTCAAAACGTCCTCTTTCCTATAGACGATTCCATGGTTCACTGTGCTCTTTAAATATCGAAATATCCGTTTCACTTGACTCCAGTCTTGAACTGTAGGATTCTCCATGGCTCGAGCAGCTTTGTTGACCGCGAATGCGATATCTGGACGAGTAGCAGTAGTCAGGTACATCAAGGATCCCACCGCCTCACGATAAGGAACCCTGGCCGAAACCTTTTCTCCGTCTTCACTTTCTTCGCGTCCAACTGGGGTAGACACTCCATTTGACTCGGCCATCCCAAATTTTTCTAGGATTTTCCTCGTGTAATCCTCTTGACTGATTGCAATTGATCCATCATGGTTTTCTTGTATCTTCATGCCCAGGAAATTGTTGAGAGATCCTCTGGTCGTGTGAAATTCCTGCTGAAGTTTTTCCATGAACTGCTCGATGTCTTCTTCATTGCCAATTACCAGACCATCATCCACAAAGATTACAACAGCCAACCACTTTCCATTTTTGTTGCTGTAAAAGAGACAAGGATCAGCTTTGCTGTTTTTGAATCCAGCTTTCTCCATGAATTTCTTGAAACGCTTGTTCCAGCAGCGTGGAGCCTGTTTTAAACCATATAAGCTTCTCTTTAGATGACACACTCGGCCAGTACCGTCCTGATGACCTTCTGGCTGTTCCATGAACACATCTTCTTCAAGCTCGCCGTTCAAGAAGGCCGTCTTGACATCAAATTGACCAAGTTTCATCTCCTTTTCAACAGCTACTGCCAACAGAGCTCGAATGGTATCATACCGTGCAACAGGGCTGAATGTTTCTTCATAATCGATTCCTTGCTGTTGCGCATAGCCTTTGGCTACCAATCGTGCCTTGAAGCGAACTTCTCCACTGTCCGTTGTCTTCTGTCGAAGAACCCACCGATTTTTCAGGACCCGTGTACCATTTGGACGCTCAACCAATTTCCAGGTATCATTTTCCTTTAAGGACTCCAATTCTTCATTAATTGCTTTCAGCCACTGATTTTTATCACTAGACTGCAGCACTTCAGAGTATGAGTCAGGATTCTTTTCAGCGATAGATGGTCCAGCCATGTACATGTAATTTCCACTGATCATCCACGATGGCTTCTTACTTTCACGTTTGCTTTTCCTTCTTTCTTCAGTCTCTCCTTCTTCCTCATCTTCGCTTCCTCCGGAACTGGATGCCGAAGCAAAATCTTCAATTTCGCTTAAGTTCTCATCTGACTCTGACCTCCTCTGTAGGCCTACATCAGACGATGAATTAGACTGATTCCTCTCCACACGTTCTTCAAGCGTGACTTCAACCTTTCCGGCGTTGGCGCGCAGATTGCAGACAACTTCAGGTTTGAATTTCACATCATGGCTTAGAACAACCTTTCCCTGAGTTGGAATCCAGACTCTAAATCCATCCCTGTCGTTCACGTACCCAACCAGATGTCCAAAAACAGCTTTGTCGTCGAACTTTGAGCGAAAATTCTTGTCGATATGCACGTAGCATTCTGTTCCGAAGATCTTCAGATGACTGAAACTTCCCACTGGTCGTCCATACCACAATTCATAGGGAGATTTGTTTTCAATCGATGACTTCCCAGTGCGATTCAGGAGGTACACCGCAGTGTTGCAGGCTTCAGCCCAAAGTTTTTTCGTTAACTTGCTGGGATTCAGCATAGATTTTGCGCACTCCACAATCGTCCGATTTTCACGTTCCGCAACTCCGTTTTGTTGTGGTGTGTATGGCGTAGTAATGCTTTGTTCTATGCCTCTGCTTGCTAGTAGTTCAGAAACCTTCTTGTTATCAAATTCTTTTCCTCCATCACACCTGAACAGCTTCACGACGTGTCCATTTGTTTTGGCTTCATTCAGGAACTGTTCCAGAACGGTGTACACTTCACTTTTGTGCTTTAAAAAGAAAACTCGTCGAAACTTGCTGAAATCATCCTTGAAACATACGTAGTAGCGTGCCTTTCCAAGAGATTCAGTAGACATTGGTCCATTCACATCGGCGTGGATTTGTTCACCGGTGGCTGTTGGTCGAATCATTCGTGTCTTGAATGGCAGTCGATGCATTTTTCCCAGTGCACATCCATCGCAGAAATCCTCTTTACACATGTCTACATTGATGTTCATCTGCTTCAGTACATTCTTGACATGCGCTTTGTGTTGATGACCAAATCGTTCATGGTAGATCTGCAGTTTGTCCGACGATGTAGCTAAATTCACTTGAATGGGTTGCGCCGGTTTCACGACGCGCATGTCAAGTACATACAGACCATGAATCACACGTCCAGCCATCATCGCCTTTCCAGTAACCTTGTCTTCAATTCTAACAGTTAGGTCGTCAAGTCTTGCACAAAAACCTTTCCTTGCAGCAGCTTTCACAGAAAACAGATGAGCCATTGCATCGGGAACATACAAAACTTCAGTCATCTCAGCACTTAACCAAGCGTTGTTCAGCCGCACTTGAATGTTTACAGTTCCTTTGCCGTGAGCTAGCATGCTCACACCTCGTTTTCCTAGCAAAATCTTCTCTGGAGCAGCAAACCTGACGTATGTTGTAAAATACTGTTTGTTCGCGGTGATGTGATTTGTGGCGCCACTGTCGCAGTACCACTCGTCGGCTTGAACAAAGTCGCCGTCTAACGCACTCATCGCATGTGTCAGAAACGAAGCATTGTTCTCCTTATTTTTGTTTCTAGTGTCACCCTCTTTCTTCTTCACTGGACATTCACTTGCCCAATGGCCCAATTCCTTACATTTGAAACATGGAAACTTCTGCTTTACTCGTTGAACATTTTTCTTCGACTTGTCATCAGCACTGCCTTTGCCACTGCCATACTGGGAATGCTTCTTGGGAGCACTACGTACCACAAACGCAGTCGATTCCACGTTTCCTTGGTCACGCAGTTCAATCGTGCACAATTTTTCAATCAACAAGTTCACAGTTTGATTTTCCGTCGGAATCGTGTCCCACACATCCTTGAAATTATCATATTCTTTTCCCAGCGTGGATAAAATTCGACCGTTCAAAATCCTTTCAGATAACGTGTTTTCGTTGTGCTTTTGTAGTTCGTCGTTCAGATCCTGATAAAGCTTCTGTAACTTCGCGACATGGGTGCTGATGTCCTCCTTGTCGTCACGTGTCACTCGGAAGAATGACTCGATCAACATGTTCAGTCGCTGCGTACTGCTTCGTTCGAACCGTGCGCTCAATTTTGTCCAAATTTCACTGGCATTGGTGCACGTCAACACGAGCTCGGCAACAGATTTTCCTAGCGCACCTGCTAGCAAACTGGCCGCTTTCGCGTCTTCTTTCAACCACTGCTTATATGCCGCTTTTTGTTGCGCAGTTGCATCTGCCGGCAACACAGGACACTTTTTCGAACCATCAACAATATTTTCCAGTTCATACGACCGCAAAACCATCAACACATGCCATTTCCACTTTGCCCAGTCTTCAGGTCCTTCAAGTTTATCCACTTGAACTTTGTAGTCACTGCCGGCTGCCATTTTGAGGTTATCCTTACTCACAAAAAATACAGCACGTGTTCCACAGGCGCTCAGCTTCGGATCCACTCACGAGATAATACCATTTACACGTGGCCTGGGTCCATAACCTGTTAGTTTTAATGTAAAACTTTATTTATCAAGTGAGAAATACAATACAAAATACAAATCATCTTTTGAGATGCTTGTCACATGTCACGCGAACACGCACAGACTTTGCACTGACTCGTCTTTTTTTTTTTCTCTTCTTTATTGTACATGTCTATTTCACCAGGTGGCGCTACTGTGCTATTTTTCTTTCAAATATTAACAGTTCCAAATGGGCTAACCATTGGCTCAAGGATCATGTAACTATAAGCATTGGCTACAACAGGGTTGTGCTTCTATCTCCCAAAATTTTAATAATGGCACCCCGTCGTGTTCGTTAAGCCGCCATTTTGGTCGCCGGCACGGCCTAGGGCGGGGGCTTAACGAAGAGGAGTGAATCAAAACTTTCTAACAATTTTCCGAGCATGGTCTCCAAATCAAAACGTCCCTGATTGGCTGTGCACTTTTGGGTCCTTCCCGCCACACAGCCGCAATCAACTCCGCCATTAACCTCAACTTAACATAACCTAAGTTACTTAAATTACAAATACGGTATTAATGTTGGTGGAAGGTGGGTGACTTGTGGATTAGATAAGCCATTTTTAGTGCTGCCTTCTATAGATTTGTGGGTGGCATTGTGTTTTTTGGCAATCTCGTTATCTTGTAGACATTAAGATAAATAGTTCTATTTCGGGGACCTATCACTATGTAGCGGTTTATCACAACAGTAGCCTACTATTACGAATAGCAGTACTTTATTAAGAATTTTCTGCACCTTCGCGAAATAGTGGCGGTGGTTTGAGATTATTTTTCACTACCATTATGGGGTTTTAATAGTTTTTCATAGAGCATTTTTATTGTCTTGTAGGTATGATTGTTTTGACATGTTAGGCCTGCATGTACTGGTTTTTTTTTCTGGTTTTGGGAATAATGCTCATTACTATTAAGTGCAACCGTGTTGACAGACTGAAAGAGATTCAATATATCGTTTACTAAGGCAACACTGAAATATGGGTTCCAACACGATATGGACTTGGAACTTATGTTCGCTTGACAAAATAATGATACATGAACAAGTCATCCTTATAATCTCTGCAAATAATAAAAATATTTCCCATCCAATATAGGCCTATTCATGTAGAACGGTAGAAAGTTATCAACCTTTATTAATACAACACTGAAAAATGTTCATTTTGATCTAGCCTACTAACTCGGAGTCATCAGCATCAATGTCCCTAGAGATTCAGATTTTTAAATTATCCCTTTCCTATGGTCAAATACCACATGAATGTTCCTTATTTTTCTTAAGGGGGTTCAATGATCTTATGCTGAACTAATTAAGAATAGGGCATGTACCCCAACCCCTTAAAATATGAAGTTGTCAGGATAAAAACATGTCCATAGCCATGACGAATAGAAATAAACAGTGTCATCACTCCGCTACTTAAGCATTGTAGTTCATGGTCCAGCCAGTGTGTGGCGCGGAAGTCGCGACGAACCATAAGCACGTATGACAGTAACCCACGAGGTTAGTACTGTAATATCCTGTGCGCGAGAAGTCATATTATTCGAGGGAATTTGTTTCTTTGTAATAATTTACGAATGTCTGTGCAGTGCTTTGTGTGTGCAAACAACTAAGTTTTCTGTTGTTTCGGGAAAATGTCGTAAAGTTTTGTTCCTGGAAGTAAATCGGGTTACGAAGAAAATCTGATGGTAGACATTTTTCACACCGCCAAAAGAAACAAATCTGTTTTCGAAATGCGCGAGAGTTTTTCCGTGGAAGGATAAGCAATTGTCGATCAAAAATAGAATCTGTGACGAACGTTTTTCGGAAGATTTAATTATTATAAAGACGCACTCTTTCGTAGTGAACTATGAGAACGTGAAACTTCCTCACGTGAAGTGGAAATTAAAACCAGGTTCAGTACCTCAAATTTTTCAAAATTTACCGAAATATCTATCCACTGATGTAAAATCACGAAAGCCGCCCAGTAGGATACGGAATGAAGGCAGCCTTCCATGGTTACTTGTTCTATTTCGTGCCATCCTTACCTAAAACGAAAAAAATCCGTCTTAATAATAATAGGCCTAAAATAATAATAGTTGTTGATTCTTTAGGGACTTAACGACATCGTGGTCACGTATCCCCGTGTGTTTGGGTTTGTTTAGAATTCGTCTGATAACCTGTGTCAATATGATGTCTGTAGTAGTGTGTGTATTTGGAATTGAGGTCGGATTTGGGTAGGAAGCGGCCGTGTCCTTCAGTTAGGTACCATCCTGGCATTTGCCTGGAGGAGAAGTGGGAAACCACGGAAATCCACTTCCAGGATAGCTGAGGTAGGAATCGAACGCGCCTCTTAACATTTTTGCCTCACGAGGCTGAGTGAACACCGTTCCAGCCCTCAGACCAGTATTAAATTTATTGGCAGAGCTGGGAATCGAACCCGGACTTCCGTGGTGATAGCCAAGTGGCCAAGAATGAGTCGGACATATAATAATGGCCAACCTGACAATAAAATAAACGGTCATCCAATTCTTCGCTTCCGTTACCATCCTCCTGATCTTCGGATCTTGTTTCAACTTTGTCTTCAGTATCAGAGTCACAAATTCCTTTGAAATTACTGAATCATGAACTAGCTATTCGTTATCTTTCAGCAGATATCTGCATCCTTAGTTTTTCGTAAGGCGCAGTCTCCTTACTGATATTAACTAAGGCAACATACTAAGCCAAATAATCGTTATAACAGCACACCTGCCACTCACTAACAGAATGTAACATCATTGGGAGCGCTGGTACTATCAATATCACGCTGACAAAGTGTTACACGTGATAAAGTTATTTTTAGGCACGCTATTTCACAACTCCAGAAAAAATGCTTACTATGGTTTGGTGTAAGATGTCACGAGACGATAAGATCATAACTTGAACTGTTGGCTTGATATTAAAACTAATATAACGAACCATGGAGCTGTCAGATCAATGCGCGACTAACGGAGGGTTTTAAACGATAGTTCTACATGGGGACAGAGAATATTAATGCTAACTTTTTGACAGTATTATTCATAAGTCTAAACACACAATTTGTTGTAATCAGCGTAACCGCAGCCTTCGTAAAGAGGTTTACGTAGCCCAGCGCGTATCCCACTATTGAACAGCTGTCTGTGTAGCGTTGGGGATCAGCGCCGCTAGCGCTAGCAAAGCGGGGCGCGGTTGAACTCGGTGAGTGATAACACTATTTATTTCTATTCGTCATGCTATAGCCATCAGAAACTTGAGAACACTGAGATCAGGAGAATGTTGCTCGACCATAGATGCAAGACCAGAAAGTCTTTAAGAGGAGTGTTTCATTTAGAGGCTTGGAACATCATGATCAAGACCCCTGTACTTGGGCGTGTGCTCAATCTGTTTGAAAACCCGTTGACAGATCATGAGTTAATCTGTGGCTGGAATCCACTCCGTGCTATGCTAAGCTGTGAGTACTGGGCACCATTAGTGTTCTGTAACTACTGTATCAATTTCTGAAAGTTGTGTCATAGGCCTGTGCATAGACAAGTCGCTGAGAATGTTCTCTGAATGGTGAATTCCAGTAGGCTAGCCTACTTAGCTGCCTCCTTCACTAACATTTCCAGGTACCTGGTTGGTTGGTAAAATGAAATAGAAAAATCACTTGAATGGTTCAAGTTGTCCTTGATTGTCCTCGTGGGACAGTGTACCCCATTCCAGATCTTAGTTCAGAATTAGTTTCCTTGACGGAGTTGGAGAAAGAGTCACAATACCTATGGTACTACTAGAACTAGTATGGTACATGTAGATGGAAGCTATGTGAGACCAATCACTAGGTAGCTATGTGCCATTAGTGAGGAGTGTTAAGGAATGGGAGATTGGATCAACATGTCAGCCTATGTTGTATATTTCATTAATGTATGGGATCTAAAAGTGTATCATAGGAATATTAAAGCAAGCCATAATATATTACCAGTTGGTCAATTGGCTACAACAATTCTATGAAACATTCTGTTAATAATTAGGAAGTGTCGTAGGCAACCAGAGAAGCGACACAAGAAAAAACACCTGAGTCTTCCAGGCTGTTGTCATCAACTGCATTTCACATAGAGAAGAATAAGTAAAATAGTTCCTCATGAAAAAATAACTGGTCAATGGCTTGAAAGACAGTAGTAAGGACTTACATGCTGTCAGTAAAAGTGGAGTTAAGAAAGATGTCTGGAATATTTAAATCAGTAGTTGATAGCCAGGATTTTTAAAATTACCATAGGTAATGACACCATAATATGATTAGTAGCCTATGTGCAAGATTTTAAATGGTAGGTTTCTCTGTGAACCAAAAAACAGCTCTTAACATGGATTATGTTCAGGTTAGGCCTACAAGTTATTGGGAGGTAGGTTTATTCTACATACCTGTTGCACATAAAATTAGCTTCTGATTTAGAGCTCTGTGGGAATGTTTAAATGGATTGATGATAGTAGTGGTTTTGTGAGAGTTCCGCAGCCTCCACCTCCACACCCTCCACACAAGATGGCGGCAGCCCGATAACTCCCGAACCCGTGGTCGGATTTTGACGAATGAGGTGTCATTGAACTCGGGCTGACACCCCCTTTCCATTGGACAACATATTTCAACCCCAAAAATAAAACCTACCCCTACTAGAGAGTGAAATTGTAATTTTTTTAGAGAATCTCTGTTACCAATTGCAACATGTGAGAGTTTGAATGCCGATATGGATTTAAACGTTGTTCCACATAAAGTGCATATGTTTGGTGGAAAGCCACTATGAATTAGCATGCCCACTCATGGCTTTTGTAAGAGGGTGGGGGAGCGGATCCCTATAGATGGGTTATTGTTGACGGGTCATTGTTGGCGGGGTCATTGTTGTCGAGTCCTTGTGGACGAGTCCTTGTGGACAAGTCCTTGTGGACAGGTCATTGTTGACAGGTCATTGTGGACGAGTCTGTGTGGACGAGTCCTTGTGGACAGGTCCTTGTGGACAGGTCCTTGTGGACGAGTCCTTGTCCCTTTGGACTGATCCCTTTGGCCTGATTCCAACGGACTAGCCCATGAATTTATTTAAATTATGTCAAAGGGTCTAACTACATTTTGTGTGTGTTGAATTGACGTTGTTCACCACTACTATAATGGAATAACGATATGAAAGGAAAGTGACGAAATACATGTGAACATACAAGGATCTAACTTGGTGGATGGATGTGTTCTAACGAGTCATTTGTAGTTGAAAGAGAATAATACATGTTCTTAAGATGTTAAAACTTAAGAAATGACACGTTCAGTAAGACGTCTTGTTACTTCCTGTGTCATATTACAGACATGGCAGAGAGCGCGCAGATCTGTTGCTATGACTAACACTGCAGTAATTTGAAACCGCAAGTGTTCATTAAGACAATGGATGATGATCATGCAAAGTTAGCAGTTATTGGATATTACACAGGTGTTCCTTCCGGTGTCATGTTGCTGACATACCAGAGAGCGCACACTGCTGTTGCTATGACTGACGCTGCAGTAATTTGAAACCCCATATGTTGATTAAGACAATGGGTGATGATCATGCAAAGTCAGCAGTCATTGGATACCACACAGGTGTTCCTAGTGTACTTTGGACTCTCAACTGTATTGGGAAAGGAATTGCAATGATCTGCAAAAAACTGCTGACACGAGCGATGAGAGTTTATATAAGAGGGGTGTCATATATCTCCCTACTGTCAGTCTATATTACTCGCTTTGAGTGAACAGTGCTCTATTACTGCTCAAGAGTTGTAAAAAAAAAGCCGTTTTGGTAGAAAATCATTAAATTATTTTGCAAGGTAAGTACTTATTATTAATGGATTGTAGTCTTTTATTACTAATTGATGTTGAAGTTATTGATTGGAATGTATTGATTGATTGATTGATTGATTGATTGATTGATTTGTTTACAGATAATTGGGTACCTGTAGGTTACCAAATTCCTTTAATCTGTTCATTCAGTGACAGTAGTTGATCAATTATAAAAAGGTAAGTGCCCCCTCTAATAACTTTTAAACAGTTAGAGTGATATTTTCCAATGTTCACCACTACATGTTAGTGAAAATGGTATATTTGACAGTCAAAAGTTGGAACTACTTGACCATGGTGTGTAAAGCTAATTTTGTAGGTTAGATTTTGATTACCGCTCTATTAAGTTTGAATGTTCATTGCTAGGTGTCAGTGACAGAGGGAATATTTAAAGACTTAACCTCAGTTCACTTAACTTTACCTAACTTAACCTTGTCATGTGACATGTTTTACAAGTTTAAACTTGTTTTAAGACTGGCTATGACATTACACTTAGCTCACTTAACTGGCGATCGCTGGTTTTTATCACGTGACATGTTCTACAAGTTTAGACTTTTTTTAAGACTGGCTATGACGTCACACTTAGCTCACTTAACTGGTGATCGCTGGTTTCTATCACGTGACATGTTCTACAAGTTTAGACTTGTTTTAAGACTGGCTATGACGCCACACTTAGCTCACTTAACTGACGACCGCTGGTTTCTACCACTCTATCATGTTCCAATGTTCACCGCTAGGTGTCAGTGACAGTGGTATATAGTACCCCCCAGTTAGAACTACATAAAGTTAGACTTGCTAGGAGTTCACAGATCGATTTAAATACCCTGCTATAACCATTGACTGGAATATAATTAAACTATTTATATTGTACTTTTTGTTTTATCTTTTATTAACATTGATGATTTCTTTCTTTTATAGATATCTTGGAAAGTAATCACCATGTTCAAGTGTGGTGACTGTAAGAAACAGTTCTCAAGACCTGACAACCTTCAACGACACGCAAATGCTAAACATGACATTAAAATGTTTGTGTGCAGTCATTGTGCTACCACATTTAACAGACAAGATAGTCTTGGACGGCATGTAAATTTAATGCATGTCAGTTCAGCACCTTTTTCATGTTCAGTTTGTGATCTTGGTTTTTCTGCTGTAAAGCGATATCAATCCCACATGGTTGAAGTGCATGGGGAACAACAGGAATTAAAAACTGTAAAGCCATCAACTAGCACGGAACCTTTAAACAAATGTGATGCTCAAAAGCGTAAACGTTCTCAAGATTATGAAAATAGTTGTGCAACAAAAAGAAAAAAGAATGGTGAACCTTCAATAACCCATTGTGATGTTTGTAATATTGATATACCTTCTTCAATCATTCATGGACATTTACGCAGTATTCAACATAAAAATAACGCTTGTCATGAAAGAAATTCTGGAAATATTCAACAAATTGGTAGTGCATTTAAAAGTCGAATTGCTAGTTATAGACTTTACAGTAAAGAAAAAACTCAAAGTATTGAATCATTTTTAAAAAATGTTCAACCTACTGTGTTTGGCTTAGTAGAAAATGTTTTATTAGAGCATAAAACAATTAAAATGAATTTTGAACTTTTTGGCCTCTATGTAAAAACAGGGAGCGAAGGTGAAATTACAGATATCAAATCTTTTAATACAAAAAACATAATTGTTAGCGAATCAACTAATATTAGTGATATATATCAAAATATTTCAAGTGCCATCATCGTGAAGAGTGAAGAGTTCCAGGAAAGGGAGTCAGGCTGGGCGTTGGTTGAAGTACTTTATTTAGAAACCAACCTGAATAAATATAATCCCCTTCGAGCATCATCATACATTGATTTACCTGCATGGATTAAACGTAAGAATGCTTGTGTAAACGTTATGAATAATGATGACGCATGCTTTGCATGAGCTGTAACCTCAGCTCTCCATCCAGCAGCGATGAATGAAAAGAGAACGTCATCTTATCCTCACTATTCTTCAGTGTTAGATTTAAAAGAAATAGAATTTCCTATGGCGATAAAAGACATTCAACGTTTTGAAGAGCTGAACAATGTAAGTATTAATGTTTATGGAATTGAAAATAAGAGTATAGTTGGTCCTCTATATTATACTCAGGAAAAAAAGGATGCTCATGTAAATTTACTATACATAACCGAAGGTGAAAATGCTCACTATTGTTGGATAAAACATTTAAGTAGACTTGTCTGTAGTCAGGTTTCACAACACAATGGTAAAAAGTGGTTGTGTGATGGCTGTTTTTTATATTTCAGAAAAGAGGACCAACTAACTCAACATCAAAAATGGGGGTGTAATCATGTTCGTACGATATTACCGACTCCTAAAAATAACATTCTAAAATTTAAGGATTATGAGAAACAGCTTCGAGTACCATTTGTTATATATGCTGACTTCGAGGCTTTGCTAAAACCATTTAATACATGTTCATCGAATCCAGCCCAACCGTTTACCAACACTACTCACATTCATGAACCTTTTAGCTTTGCATATTATATTAAATGTAGTTATGATGACTCTTTAAATAAGTTTGAGCTCTATAGAGGACCTGATGCACCTAAAATTTTTATGGATAGACTTGAGAAAGATGCCATCCGTATATCCTCTATTTTAAATACGATCATTCCAATGGAACCACTAACTTTATTAGAGCAAATGAATTTTTAAACTGAAACTAATTGTTTTATATGTGGTGAATGTTTATATACAGACAGGGTTCGCGATCATGACCATTTAACAGGACAATATCGTGGTGCTTCTCACCAAGAATGTAATTTAAATTATAGAGTAAGTAAATTCATTCCGGTCATTCTACATAACGGTAGCAAATACGATAACCACTTTATCGTTAAAGAATTTGGAGCTTCAGATGTGAAAATTGATGTGATTGCAAATAATAAGGAACAATACATATCGTTCACAAAATACATCAAAACTGACAATAAGAAAACCATTAAACTGCGATTTTTAGATTCATTCCGCTTTATGCCGAGTAGTCTTGATAAGCTGGCTAGTAATTTAAAATCAGATCAGTTTCATGAAATTCAACGTGTCTTTCCTAAAGAAGATGATTTTAATTTGATTTGTCAAAAGGGTATATTCCCTTACGAATATATTAACTGTGTGGAACGTCTTGAGGAGTGTTCTTTACCACCGAAAGATGCATTTTACAGTTCCTTAAACACAAGTCATATCAGTGGTCAGGAATATTTACATGCACAACGTGTATGGGCAAAGTTTAACATTCAAACTTTAGGAGAATTTTCAGACATATATTTGAAGACAGATGTGTTGTTATTAGCAGATGTTTTTGAAAATTTTCGGAATGTTTGTATTAAAACTTATGACCTTGATCCTTGTCAGTATTTCACAGCTCCTGGGTTAAGTTTCAGTTCAATGTTGAAAAAAACGAAAGTAAATTTAGAATTAATGACTGATATAGACATGATCAATTTTATAAAATCATCAATTCGAGGTGGATTAAGTCAATGTAGTGGACGGTATTCTAAAGCGAATAATAAATACATGCCTAGCTACAACCCTTGTGAAGAGTCAAAGTGTATTGTCTACCTCGATGCAAATAACCAATATGGTTGGGCTATGAGTCAATATCTACCACTGAAAGATTTTCGCTGGCTGACACAACCTGAAATTGATGTCTTACATGTTGACACTCTTAATGATAACGATGATAAAGGATATATTTTAGAGGTAAATCTTGAGTACCCTAAAGAGTTACATGATGATCATAATGATTTACCATTTTGTCCTGAGAATATGAAATCTCCATACATCACATCACGAACAAAAATGTTAATTGCTAATGTAAATGATAAATGTAAATATGTAATACATTATCAAAACTTGAAACAGTGTCTACAGCATGGATTGAAATTAACTAAAATTCATCGCGTATTACAATTTCATCAGTCAGCATGGCTCAAACCGTATATTGATCTTAACAATAATTTAAGAACACAGTCAACAAACGCGTTTGAAAAAGATTTTTATAAACTCATGAATAATAGTGTTTTTGGAAAGACTATGGAGAATGTTGATAAACGAGTTGATGTAAAGCTGATAACAAAGTGGGAGAATGATGGTAAAAGGTATGGTGCGAGCAACTTAATAAGCAAGCCTAACTTTCATAGCTGTTCAATTATTCATGAGGATTTAGTTGTAATACAAATGAATCGTCTTAAAGTAACTTACAACAAACCCATATATGTGGGTTACACCATTCTGGAATTGTCAAAAGCACTTATGTATGAATTTCACTATGATTATGTAAAGAAAAACTATCTTGATAATGCTAAATTACTCTACACAGACACAGATTCTTTTATTTATGAGTTTAAAACTGATGATTTTTACGAGGATATCAAAACTGAGCTAAATAGGTTTGATACAAGTGACTACCCCAAGGATAATATTTACCATTTACCTCTAGTAAACAAAAAGGTTCTTGGGAAATTTAAGGATGAATGTGCTGGTGTTATTATAGACACCTTTGTAGGCACAAAATCTAAATCATACAGCTATATGACAATTGATGATGTAGTAGTAAAAAAATTAAAAGGAGTGAAAAAGAATGTTGTTAGTAAAGAGTTAGATATAAGTGATTGTAAAAACTGTATAGTTAGTAACCCACCTGTATTATATAAGAAAATGTGTGTATTTAGAAGTAAAAATCATCAGCTACATACCAATTTGTTGAACAAAGTTGCTTTAAGTAATGAAGACAACAAACGATTCATTATACCCAACACATTTAATACTCTTGCTTGGGGAAACAGTCGCATTGACGACTATTACTTTACTTAAGCCTAATGATCACTATATTGTAATATTTGTAGTGTGTTTTATATTGTAATATTTATGTAAAAACTGTAAGTAGAATGTATAATGTTAGGCTACAGTAGTTTAGTAAAAATAAGATAAGTAATACATTTTAGTGTAAAATGTTTGCTTTTGTATATTACGAAAAAGATTTTTTTTAAAATGTACAGAATGTGTGAACTAAACAAGGGAAATGTAAAAATGTAAAGTGGAAATTGTAAATATCCATGTGTGAAAAAGTGAAATAGTTATCACCATTTTAAAATTAAAAGACATTGTGATCTGGTAAACCTTGTTTTTATTTCACAACAACAAAAATGTACAGAATGTGTAAACTAAACAAAGAGAATGTAAAACAAGTAGTTCCGTGAAGAACTATACAGCCTATTTTCATATATCCTACTTATGTTAATTGCCACTATTTAACATACACAATTTCAGTTTGATTGCTGTAATTGATTCGTAGATATTGAGAACCGTCTAAATATTTCGGATGGTCGCCATGTTGGATTTTATATATGTAGGTCCTAGAGTTATGTACTGTTACATGCAGATTATTGTGAACGTGTAGTATTCAAACTGCAATCGCATAATTAGGACACAAGAAAAAACAAGGAGATTTAAAAATTTTTCACAGCTGCCATCTTGAGGTTATGGAAACAATTGAAATAAATTAGATGCCAGTGGATTAACATTCGGATAAATATTTACTGTACCAAGTTTCACTTCACGCTGATGGTTAAATTGCGAGAAACGTCCATGTGAATATTTATAATTCGCGTCACCGCCATGTTGGATTTGTGATCATGAGGTTATTTAAAGTCCTATAGGTGAACTTAAGTTCATAGCCCCTATGAACATTAAAAAATGCAGTTTGATTGCTAAAATAGATTCTTAGATATTCAGTATCGTCTAAATATTTCGGATGGTCGCCATGTTGGATTGTTAAATGTATAGGTCATAGAGTCATGTACCATCAAAGGAAAATTATTGCGTAGGTTCATTATTCAAACTTTCACTTCGATCGCATGACTACATCACAAGAAATAAAAACTTAATTTTAAAATTCGCACTGCCGCCATCTTGAGGTTATGTAAACAATTGAACTAAATTAGATATCAGTGGATTACAATGTTTATAAATATTTCCTGTACCAGGTTTCAGTGCGCTTGGAACATTAAATCGCGAGAAAGGTCTATTTAAAATGTTCAAATTCGCATGGCCGCCATGTTCGTTTTGTAATTAACCGGTTTTTGAAAATCTTATAGATGGACTTCCAGTAGTGCCTTTTATCTCAGTACAAAATTTTAGGGAGATACCGCTAATAGTTTCAGAGATATAGAATGCCGGTGAAATATTTCGCACATCCGCCATCTTGTGATTATGTAAACAATTGAACGAAGTTAGATGTCGGTGCATTACAATGTGTATAAACATATACTGTACCAAGTTTCATTGCGTTTGGTTGGTCAAATCGCGCGAAACGTCTATTCAAAAGTCGCAAATTCGCGTGGCCGCCATGTTCGTTTTGTAGTTACCAGGTTTTCAAAAGTCACATAAGTGAACTTATAGTAGTTCCCTCTATCACCATAGAAAATGTCAGGGTAATATCGGTAATAGTTTCGGAGATAATGAATGCTGGTGAAATATTTCGCACAGCCGCCATGTTGGATTGGTGAGTCGTAACAAAATTTGAAGGGCACGGTCGTGGTCGCCGGGAATAGTGCTATGAACTTTCCGAGTTTCATTGAAATCGCTCCTGCCGTTTAGATTTCATTAGGGGGGGACACACACACGAATCACACACACACACACACGGACAAAAGGTGATCTCATAAGCCTATTTTTTCAAAATTGAAAATAGGCTAAAAATGAAAAGTGGAAATTGTAAATATTCATGTATGAAAAAATGAAAATAAAGAAATGGCTATCACCATTTTAAAATTAAAAGACATTGTGATCTTGTAAACCTTGTTTTTATTTCACAACATATATGGCTTTACAAAATAGAATACAAAGAAATACCATTTCCTCAATCCTTTTCAATGTTCATGTCCATTCATTATTAACTTTCCTTTTGGCGCGATTGATAGTAGGCGCTATTAGTAGACGCGATTGATAGTAGGCGCGATTGGTAGTGGACGTAATTGATAGTAGACGCTTTTGATAGTAGGCGCGATTGATAGTATGCGCGATTGGTAGCAGGCGCTATTAGTAGGCGCGATTGATAGTAGGCGCGATTAGTAGGCGCGATTGATAGTAGGTGCGATTGGTAGTAGACGCGATTGATAGTAGGCGCTATTAGTAGACGCGATTGATAGTAGGCGCGATTGGTAGCAGGCGCTATTAGTAGACGCGATTGATAGTAGGCGCGATTAGTAGGCGCGATTGATAGTAGGTGCGATTGGTAGTAGACGCGATTGATAGTAGGCGCTATTAGTAGACGCGATTGATAGTAGGCGCGATTGGTAGCAGGCGCTATTAGTAGACGCGATTGATAGTAGGCGCGATTAGTAGGCGCGATTGATAGTAGGTGCGATTGGTAGTAGACGCGATTGATAGTAGGCGCTATTAGTAGACGCGATTGATAGTAGGCGCGATTGGTAGCAGGCGCTATTAGTAGGCGCGATTGATAGTAGGCGCGATTAGTAGGCGCGATTGATAGTAGGTGCGATTGGTAGTAGACGCGATTGATAGTAGGCGCTATTAGTAGACGCGATTGATAGTAGGCGCGATTGGTAGTAGGCGCGATTGGTAGTGGACGTTATTGATAGTAGGCGCTATTGATAGTAGGTGCGATTGATAGTAGGCGCGATTGATAGTAGGCGTAATTGATAGTAGACGTGATTGATAGTAGGCGTGATTGGTAGACCTTGAGGTGATAACCCCTTTTGATTGATCCCTGTTGATTTGCCCCTTGGGACTGGTCCCTGTTGACTACCCCCTTTGGACGGGTCCTTTTTGAAGGGAGTCATTTTTGACGGGCCCCCTGCTGACGGGTCACTGTGGACGGATCCCTGTGGACGGGTCCCTGTTGACAGGTCCTTTTGACTAATCCCTTTGGACCGGTCCCTTTGGACTGATCCCTATGGGTTGGCCATGCATTTATCCAAATTATGTCAAAGGGACCGATCCAAAGGGATTAGTCAAAAGGACCTGTCCACAGGGATCCGTCCACAGTGACCCGTCAGCAGGGGGCCCGTCAAAAATGACTCCCTTCAAAAAGGACCCGTCCAAAGGGGGTAGTCAACAGGGACCAGTCCCAAGGGGCAAATCAACAGGGATCAATCAAAAGGGGTTATCACCTCAAGGTCTACCAATCACGCCTACTATCAATCACGTCTACTATCAATTACGCCTACTATCAATCGCGCCTACTATCAATCGCACCTACTATCAATAGCGCCTACTATCAATAACGTCCACTACCAATCGCGCCTACTACCAATCGCGCCTACTATCAATCGCGTCTACTAATAGCGCCTACTATCAATCGCGTCTACTACCAATCGCACCTACTATCAATCGCGCCTACTAATCGCGCCTACTATCAATCGCGCCTACTAATAGCGCCTGCTACCAATCGCGCCTACTATCAATCGCGTCTACTAATAGCGCCTACTATCAATCGCGTCTACTACCAATCGCACCTACTATCAATCGCGCCTACTAATCGCGCCTACTATCAATCGCGTCTACTAATAGCGCCTGCTACCAATCGCGCCTACTATCAATCGCGTCTACTAATAGCGCCTACTATCAATCGCGTCTACTACCAATCGCACCTACTATCAATCGCGCCTACTAATCGCGCCTACTATCAATCGCGCCTACTAATAGCGCCTGCTACCAATCGCGCATACTATCAATCGCGCCTACTATCAAAAGCGTCTACTATCAATTACGTCCACTACCAATCGCGCCTACTATCAATCGCGTCTACTAATAGCGCCTACTATCAATCGCGCCAAAAGGAAAGTTAATAATGAATGGACATGAACATTGAAAAGGATTGAGGAAATGGTATTTCTTTGTATTCTATTTTGTAAAGCCATATATGTTGTGAAATAAAAACAAGGTTTACAAGATCACAATGTCTTTTAATTTTAAAATGGTGATAGCCATTTCTTTATTTTCATTTTTTCATACATGAATATTTACAATTTCCACTTTTCATTTTTTTACATTCTCTTTGTTTAGTTTACACATTCTGTACATTTTTGTTGTTGTGAAATAAAAACAAGGTTTACCAGATCACAATGTCTTTTAATTTTAAAATGGTGATAACTATTTCACTTTTTCACACATGGATATTTACAATTTCCACTTTACATTTTTACATTTCCCTTGTTTAGTTCACACATTCTGTACATTTAAAAAAAATCTTTTTCGTAATATACAAAAGCAAACATTTTACACTAAAATGTATTGCTTATCTTATTTTTACTAAACTACTGTAGCCTAACATTATACATTCTACTTACAGTTTTTACAAAAAATATTACAATATAAAACACACTACAAATATTACAATATAGTGATCATTAGACTTAAGTAAAGTAATAGTCGTCAATGCGACTGTTTCCCCAAGCAAGAGTATTAAATGTGTTGGGTATAATGAATCGTTTGTTGTCTTCATTACTTAAAGCAACTTTGTTCAACAAATTGGTATGTAGCTGATGATTTTTACTTCTAAATACACACATTTTCTTATATAATACAGGTGGGTTACTAACTATACAGTTTTTATAATCACTTATATCTAACTCTTTACTAACAACATTCTTTTTCACTCCTTTTAATTTTTTTACTACTACATCATCAATTGTCATATAGCTGTACGATTTAGATTTTGTGCCTACAAAGGTGTCTATAATAACACCAGCACATTCATCCTTAAATTTCCCAAGAACCTTTTTGTTTACTAGAGGTAAATGGTAAATATTATCCTTGGGGTAGTCACTTGTATCAAACCTATTTAGCTCAGTTTTGATATCCTCGTAAAAATCATCAGTTTTAAACTCATAAATAAAAGAATCTGTGTCTGTGTAGAGTAATTTAGCATTATCAAGATAGTTTTTCTTTACATAATCATAGTGAAATTCATACATAAGTGTTTTTGACAATTCCAGAATGGTGTAACCCACATATATGGGTTTGTTGTAAGTTACTTTAAGACGATTCATTTGTATTACAACTAAATCCTCATGAATAATTGAACAGCTATGAAAGTTAGGCTTGCTTATTAAGTTGCTCGCACCATACCTTTTACCATCATTCTCCCACTTTGTTATCAGCTTTACATCAACTCGTTTATCAACATTCTCCATAGTCTTTCCAAAAACACTATTATTCATGAGTTTATAAAAATCTTTTTCAAACGCGTTTGTTGACTGTGTTCTTAAATTATTGTTAAGGTCAATATACGGTTTGAGCCATGCTGACTGATGAAATTGTAATACGCGATGAATTTTAGTTAATTTCAATCCATGCTGTAGACACTGTTTCAAGTTTTGGTAATATATTACATATTTACATTTATCATTTACATTAGCAATTAACATTTTTGTTCGTGATGTGATGTATGGAGATTTCATATTCTCAGGACAAAATGGTAAATCATTATGATCATCATGTAACTCTTTAGGGTACTCAAGATTTACCTCTAAAATATATCCTTTATCATCGTTATCATTAAGAGTGTCAACATGTAAGACATCAATTTCAGGTTGTGTCAGCCAGCGAAAATCTTTCAGTGGTAGATATTGACTCATAGCCCAACCATATTGGTTATTTGCATCGAGGTAGACAATATACTTTGACTCTTCACAAGGGTTGTAGCTAGGCATGTATTTATTATTCGCTTTAGAATACCGTCCACTACATTGACTTAATCCACCTCGAATTGATGATTTTATAAAATTGATCATGTCTATATCAGTCATTAATTCTAAATTTACTTTCGTTTTTTTTTCAACATTGAACTGAAACTTAACCCAGGAGCTGTGAAATACTGACAAGGATCAAGGTCATAAGTTTTAATACAAACATTCCGAAAATTTTCAAAAACATCTGCTAATAACAACACATCTGTCTTCAAATATATGTCTGAAAATTCTCCTAAAGTTTGAATGTTAAACTGTGCCCATACAAGTTGTGCATGTAAATATTCCTGACCACTGATATGACTTGTGTTTAAGGAACTGTAAAATGCATCTTTCGGTGGTAAAGAACACTCCTCAAGACGTTCCACACAGTTAATATATTCGTAAGGGAATATACCATTTTGACAAATCAAATTAAAATCATCTTCTTTAGGAAAGACACGTTGAATTTCATGAAACTGATCTGATTTTAAATTACTAGCCAGCTTATCAAGACTACTCGGCATAAAGCGGAATGAATCTAAAAATCGCAGTTTAATGGTTTTCTTATTGTCAGTTTTGATGTATTTTGTGAACGATATGTATTGTTCCTTATTATTTGCAATCACATCAATTTTCTCATCTGAAGCTCCAAATTCTTTAACGATAAAGTGGTTATCGTATTTGCTACCGTTATGTAGAATGACCGGAATGAATTTACTTACTCTATAATTTAAATTACATTCTTGGTGAGCAGCACCACGATATTGTCCTGTTAAATGGTCATGATCGCGAACCCTGTCTGTATATAAACATTCACCACATATAAAACAATTAGTTTCAGTTTCAAAATTCATTTGCTCTAATAAAGTTAGTGGTTCCATTGGAATGATCGTATTTAAAATAGAGGATATACGGATGGCATCTTTCTCAAGTCTATCCATAAAAACTTTAGGTGCATCAGGTCCTCTATAGAGCTCAAACTTATTTAAAGAGTCATCATAACTACATTTAATATAATATGCAAAGCTAAAAGGTTCATGAATGTGAGTAGTGTTGGTAAAAGGTTGGGCTGGATTCGATGAACATGTATTAAATGGTTTTAGCAAAGCCTCGAAGTCAGCATATATAACAAATGGTACTCGAAACTGTTTCTCATAATTCTTAAATTTTAGAATGTTATTTTTAGGAGTCGGTAATATCGTACGAACATGATTACACCCCCATTTTTGATGTTGAGTTAGTTGGTCCTCTTTTCTGAAATATAACAAACAGCCATCACACAACCACATTTTACCATTGTGTTTTGAAACCTGACTACTGACAAGTCTACTTAAATGTTTTATCCAACAATAGTGAGCATTTTCACCTTCGGTTATGTATAGTAAATTTACATGAGCATCCTTTTTTTCCTGAGTATAATATAGAGGACCAACTATACTCTTATTTTCAATTCCATAAACATTAATACTTACATTGTTCAGCTCTTCAAAACGTTGAATGTCTTTTATCGCCATAGGATATTCTATTTCTTTTAAATCTAACACTGAAGAATAGTGAGGATAAGATGACGTTCTCTTTTCATTCATCGCTGCTGGATGGAGAGCTGAGGTTACAGCTCATGCAAAGCATGCGTCATCATTATTCATAACGTTTACACAAGCATTCTTACGTTTAATCCATGCAGGTAAATCAATGTATGATGATGCTCGAAGGGGATTATATTTATTCAGGTTGGTTTCTAAATAAAGTACTTCAACCAACGCCCAGCCTGACTCCCTTTCCTGGAACTCTTCACTCTTCACGATGATGGCACTTGAAATATTTTGATATATATCACTAATATTAGTTGATTCGCTAACAATTATGTTTTTTGTATTAAAAGATTTGATATCTGTAATTTCACCTTCGCTCCCAGTTTTTACATAGAGGCCAAAAAGTTCAAAATTCATTTTAATTGTTTTATGCTCTAATAAAACATTTTCTACTAAGCCAAACACAGTAGGTTGAACATTTTTTAAAAATGATTCAATACTTTGAGTTTTTTCTTTACTGTAAAGTCTATAACTAGCAATTCGACTTTTAAATGCACTACCAATTTGTTGAATATTTCCAGAATTTCTTTCATGACAAGCGTTATTTTTATGTTGAATACTGCGTAAATGTCCATGAATGATTGAAGAAGGTATATCAATATTACAAACATCACAATGGGTTATTGAAGGTTCACCATTCTTTTTTCTTTTTGTTGCACAACTATTTTCATAATCTTGAGAACGTTTACGCTTTTGAGCATCACATTTGTTTAAAGGTTCCGTGCTAGTTGATGGCTTTACAGTTTTTAATTCCTGTTGTTCCCCATGCACTTCAACCATGTGGGATTGATATCGCTTTACAGCAGAAAAACCAAGATCACAAACTGAACATGAAAAAGGTGCTGAACTGACATGCATTAAATTTACATGCCGTCCAAGACTATCTTGTCTGTTAAATGTGGTAGCACAATGACTGCACACAAACATTTTAATGTCATGTTTAGCATTTGCGTGTCGTTGAAGGTTGTCAGGTCTTGAGAACTGTTTCTTACAGTCACCACACTTGAACATGGTGATTACTTTCCAAGATATCTATAAAAGAAAGAAATCATCAATGTTAATAAAAGATAAAACAAAAAGTACAATATAAATAGTTTAATTATATTCCAGTCAATGGTTATAGCAGGGTATTTAAATCGATCTGTGAACTCCTAGCAAGTCTAACTTTATGTAGTTCTAACTGGGGGGTACTATATACCACTGTCACTGACACCTAGCGGTGAACATTGGAACATGATAGAGTGGTAGAAACCAGCGGTCGTCAGTTAAGTGAGCTAAGTGTGGCGTCATAGCCAGTCTTAAAACAAGTCTAAACTTGTAGAACATGTCACGTGATAGAAACCAGCGATCACCAGTTAAGTGAGCTAAGTGTGACGTCATAGCCAGTCTTAAAAAAAGTCTAAACTTGTAGAACATGTCACGTGATAAAAACCAGCGATCGCCAGTTAAGTGAGCTAAGTGTAATGTCATAGCCAGTCTTAAAACAAGTTTAAACTTGTAAAACATGTCACATGACAAGGTTAAGTTAGGTAAAGTTAAGTGAACTGAGGTTAAGTCTTTAAATATTCCCTCTGTCACTGACACCTAGCAATGAACATTCAAACTTAATAGAGCGGTAATCAAAATCTAACCTACAAAATTAGCTTTACACACCATGGTCAAGTAGTTCCAACTTTTGACTGTCAAATATACCATTTTCACTAACATGTAGTGGTGAACATTGGAAAATATCACTCTAACTGTTTAAAAGTTATTAGAGGGAGCACTTACCTTTTTATAATTGATCAACTACTGTCACTGAATGAACAGATTAAAGGAATTTGGTAACCTACAGGTACCCAATTATCTGTAAACAAATCAATCAATCAATCAATCAATCAATACATTCCAATCAATAACTTCAACATCAATTAGTAATAAAAGACTACAATCCATTAATAATAAGTACTTACCTTGCAAAATAATTTAATGATTTTCTACCCAAATGGCTTTTTTTTACAACTCTTGAGCAGTAATAGAGCACTGTTCACTCAAAGCGAGTAATATAGACTGACAGTAGGGAGATATATGACACCCCTCTTATATAAACTCTCATCGCTCGTGTCAGCAGTTTTTTGCAGATCATTGCAATTCCTTTCCCAATACAGTTGAGAGTCCAAAGTACACTAGGAACACCTGTGTGGTATCCAATGACTGCTGACTTTGCATGATCATCACCCATTGTCTTAATCAACATATGGGGTTTCAAATTACTGCAGCGTCAGTCATAGCAACAGCAGTGTGCGCTCTCTGGTATGTCAGCAACATGACACCGGAAGGAACACCTGTGTAATATCCAATAACTGCTAACTTTGCATGATCATCATCCATTGTCTTAATGAACACTTGCGGTTTCAAATTACTGCAGTGTTAGTCATAGCAACAGATCTGCGCGCTCTCTGCCATGTCTGTAATATGACACAGGAAGTAACAAGACGTCTTACTGAACGTGTCATTTCTTAAGTTTTAACATCTTAAGAACATGTATTATTCTCTTTCAACTACAAATGACTCGTTAGAACACATCCATCCACCAAGTTAGATCCTTGTATGTTCACATGTATTTCGTCACTTTCCTTTCATATCGTTATTCCATTATAGTAGTGGTGAACAACGTCAATTCAACACACACAAAATGTAGTTAGACCCTTTGACATAATTTAAATAAATTCATGGGCTAGTCCGTTGGAATCAGGCCAAAGGGATCAGTCCAAAGGGACAAGGACTCGTCCACAAGGACCTGTCCACAAGGACTCGTCCACACAGACTCGTCCACAATGACCTGTCAACAATGACCTGTCCACAAGGACTTGTCCACAAGGACTCGTCCACAAGGACTCGACAACAATGATCCCGCCAACAATGACCCGTCAACAATAACCCATCTATAGGGATCCACTCCCCCACCCTCTTACAAAAGCCATGAGTGGGCATGCTAATTCATAGTGGCTTTCCACCAAACATATGCACTTTATGTGGAACAACGTTTAAATCCATATCGGCATTCAAACTCTCACATGTTGCAATTGGTAACAGAGATTCTCTAAAAAAAATACAATTTCACTCTCTAGTAGGGGTAGGTTTTATTTTTGGGGTTGAAATATGTTGTCCGATGGAAAGGGGGTGTCAGCCCGAGTTCAATGACACCTCATTCGTCAAAATCCGACCACGGGTTCGGGAGTTATCGGGCTGCCGCCATCTTGTGTGGAGGGTGTGGAGGTGGAGGCTGCGGAACTCGCACAAAACCACTACTGATGATACAAGGTTTATCAAGCCACTTTCTATGCATCTTTTAAAAACATTTTAGCAATTCATAAGTTACTGTCATCATTGCTAATGCTGTAATCTGTCATGTTTATTTATGCAGCATGAGGAATTAGGAAACATTGGTAGGATTGGTATATTGAATGGAGATATAGTAGGATAAAATGCAACTGTATCATGGAAACCTAAGATGTATTTTTATTTCTCAACTTTATTTTCTGTAGACTCCAACACAATCTACCACCAGGAAAAAAACAACTTGATGGTGATGTTTAATGAGAGCAAATCTTGAAACACTGTGATTTAAGTGGTTGGTATCAAAAGTTGTGTAGGAAAAATGAAAATGTGAAGTCGGGCCCAAGTTTACGAAGCCTTGCCAGACTCAGCTGAAAGTATCTTCGATGCAAATCAAGTCTCCATAGTTAGCCTAAAACTTTAGGACGACCTTTGACATGAGCACTATAATAGGCCTACATTTAGGATCGACATAGCCTGCAGTATGCTACTGTATGCACCTGGGCATGTTGAAGAAAACTCAGCCTGCAGGTTAATAAGGTAGAATGTTACTATAAATCTATCTCAAGCAAATCCAAGAAGTTACCAGACTGAGAAACTACATATATTAAACAAGTAGTTCCGTGAAGAACTATACAGCCTATTTTCATATATCCCACTTATGTTAATTGTCTGTATCTACATACAAAATTTCAGTTTGATTGCTGTGATAGATTCGTAGATATTGAGAACCGACTAAATATTTCGGATGGTCGCCATGTTGGATTTTATATATGTAGGTCCTAGAGTAATGTACTGTTACATGAAGATTATTGTGTACGTGTAGCATTCAAACTTCAATCGCATGATTAGGATACAAGAAGTAACAAGGCGTTTTCAAAATTTTGCACAGCTGCCATCTTGTGGTTATGGAAACAATTGAAATAAATTAGATGCCGGTGGATTAACATTCGTATAAGGATTTACTGTACCAAGTTTCACTGCACTCGGATGGTTATATTGGGAGAAACGTCCATGCGAATATTTATAATTCGCGTCGCCGCCATGTTGGGTTTGTGATCACCAGGTTATTTAAAGTCCTATAGGTGAATATAACTTCATAGCCCCTATGAATATAAAAAAATTCAGTTTGAGTGCTATAATAGATTCGTAGATATTCAGAGCCGTCTAAATATTTCGGATGGTCGCCATGTTGGATTGTTAAATGTATAGGCTATAGAGTCATGTACCATTAAAGGAAAATTATTGCGTAGGTTCATTATTCAAACTTTCACATCGATCGTTTGATTACGACACAAGAAATAAAAACTTAATTTTAAAATTCGCAAAGCCGCCTTCTTGAGGTTATATAAACAATTGAACTAAATTAGATGGCAGTGTATTACAATGTGTATAAACATTTCCTGTACCAGATTTCATTGCGGTTGGAGCATTAAATCGCGAGAAAGGTCTATTTAAAATTTTCAAATTCGCTTGGCCGCCATGTTCGTTTTGTAGTTAACCGGTTTTTGAAAGTTCTATAGATGAACTTCCAGTAGTGCCCTTTATCTCCGTACAAAATTTCAGGGTGATACCGCTAATAGTTTCAGAGATATAGAATGCCGGTGAAATATTTCGCACATCCACCATCTTGTGGTTATGTAAACAATTGCACCAAGTTAGATGTCGGTGCATTACAATGTTTATAAACATTTACTGTGCCAAGTTTTATTGCGTTTGGTTGGTTAAATCGCGAGAAACGTCTATTTAAATGTCGCAAATTCGCGTGGCCGCCATGTTGGTTTTGTCGTTACCAGTTTTTCAAACGTCACATAGTTGAACTTCTAGTATTTCCCTTTATCGCCGTAAAGAAATCCAGGGTGATATCGGCAATAGTTTCGGAGATATTGAATGCTGGTGAAATATTTCGCACAGCCGCCATGTTGGATTGGTGAGACGTAACAAAATTTGAAGGGGACGGTCGGGGTCGTCGGGAATAGTGCTATGAACTTACCGAGTTTCATTGAAATCGCTCCAGCCGTTTAGATTTTATTCAGGACACACACACACACACACACACACACACACGGACAAAAGGTGATCTCATAAGCCTTTTTTTTTTTCAAAATTGAAAATAGGCTAAAAAAAGGGGTGGCGGTGCAAACTGCACTTTTAATCCTTGCTTCATTAGTTAAACCATAATATTTGTACATAAATACAGTAAGGACTTCACATTACAAACCGCCACGTAAATTATATGCATTAGGTATAACCTACAAATTACATGTCATGAAATTGGTAAATATATTCAGACAGCAACATCAATACGCAATGGTCAATAATGTAGTTTTATAGTGCACAAAAGGTTATTGTACTGAATGTATTTCGAACTGATGAATAAAACTGGTGGAAACGACAGCCAATTGATTTACATCCAAAGTAGTAGAAACTTTCAGTTGATCAGCAAGAGTGTGGATTTGTACTTTTATTTTCACAAATTTTGATGAACAGTGTCACGCTGCAATTTAAATATAAACGTACATACAATTCCTCATCAATAAATGAGTTGCACTTCATGCTGTCATGAACTGGAATAGATTTCTAGCAATTTAATTGATGTAGAAATCTATTCCTCTCGCCGCCATGTAGGTGATAATTGTAAACAAACCAGCGGGCAGCCAATGGCTGGTAATCATAATTCGCGTTTCACTCTCATTGCGTTTTAACTTGAGGTGACGAATCAGCTGTTCGTTAACGCCACGGGGTGCCATTATTAAAATTTTGGGGCTAACAAGCCCTGGGAACATGCCTTTACGGCGGATGGTTCAGCGGTAAGACCTACGTCACAACATGGATGCGATTTGGCGTTACAGAATACCAATTACTCCGCTAACCAGTCTTTAGGGGCCCCAAAGAGTTGTTGTGGCTTAACCATTTCTTACAGAATCGGGCTGCAAATGAAGGAATGTGGCTAGCAAGAAGGATAATAAAAGGAAGTGAAATCAAGGAGACAGAGGAACTATTCTTCACGTCAATTGACCCACAATGACGACTTCCTAAAACGTAACACAACCGGGTCACAAATAAAGGTGAAATTATTCCAACTAAAGATAATGCCAATCGTGTCGTACGGACTAGACGTAATATGGGAACAGCTGACAAAAAGTAACCTAGAAGATATAGAAAGAATAAAAGCAAATTTCCTGAAGCGAGCACTATGCCTCTCAAAAACTACAAAATCTAGACTTGTGTATGTACTGACTAGACAAACATTTTTCATTGAGGATCTGCGTCATCAACTGGCACTGCCATCTACGTCAGCATATACCGTATACGACTATTAAGTGAACGACAAGCGAAAATGGAAGAAATCTGGATGGATTTTTATACTACAGACGCAATGACAAATAGAGACTGGATGCCAGCTGACTACGAGCTCAGACATATGATGACGCGACTCGCCGTGCACGGCTTTCACCACCTTATCTGCCAGAACAAGAGCTACCACCAACCAGAGGACCAGTGCATTTGTAATCTGTGTTATAAACTTTGTGATAGATACCACGTCCTTTACTGTGTCAAAAGAAAAACCTCCCTAACTGACTAATGTCGAGGTTAATGTATGAAATCTGCACATTGTGCGTTATCTGTATTATTATTATTACATAAAGGTCCGAAAATCAAAATGTAAGGTTACAAGCATCAATAAAGGTTAAAAGCGAGGTAATGACTGGGTCGGTTGGAGTGGTGAGAAAGGTTTCGATAGTTAAGGGAAGTTGAAAGCCTTGATGGAATAAGGCATGAAAAAATTGTGGTCTGTGAGAATCATAAATGGAACGTTGAAAGAATATGTGATTGATAGTTTCTAAAAACTGCCCACAATCGCACATAGGTAATCAAAGATTTAAAGGGTACATTGCCATCCATGAATAACACAAATGTCATTATTGTAAACATTCCGCAGAGATACGGCTTAAATCCCAAATCATGTGTAAATGTAAAAATAGAGGCCTTTGTCCGGTCCCAAGTCCGGAATGCGAAAGGAGGAGGGTTAGCTGGTTTGGCAACCAGCTGTAAAAACAGCTAACACCGAATGTTGGGCGGCGGTAAATAACTCGACCCCCTGAAGGGGCCAACGGCTTCTGGCGGATGAGCCCCTTTAGGTGGGGGTGATGGTCCCCTCAGTGTAGGAAATGACACTGAAACCCATTACGTATATATTGGCCCAACGGCAAAACGGACGGAGGAGGAAATTTCCTTGTGGTTCTCAACGGTCGTGGAGGCGGATGAGGTCATGTCAGATGGACTGACTGTGAAGGCGCAACTCAATTATATTTAGAGTCTGCGGCAGTCCATTGCAGTCACGGTGCTAGAACCTGTACGTCTCATTTCTTTTGTGCCGCAGGGTATAGTTCCGAGATCATAGTGTGAGGGTCACTTCCTTGCAAGCTGTGATCCACCTTAAAGAAAATCCCGCTTGTGGCACCTTTTTCCTGCTGTCACATCTTTCAACAAGTCCAGCGGCGATGGGATAAGGATGGTGGAGGCAGGTTTTCGGGTTGAAACTGGAAGCCTCTAGTTAGGACCTGCACGTTGGCAGCAGATGTGTGATGGTCGTCATTCTGAGACCTCGTGACTACTCAGGAGTTCGGTCCTGCATCTGTGTTTGGGCAGGCCTATTTAGGATCACCGCTGCCCACCCCGAATGGGGAAGGCCCTAGAAAATGTGGGCTAAACATCGGTAGTCACACTTTCAGCCGGCTGGGAGGCCGCACCCGGCGGGTCACCCCTTTTGCGTTCGAAAAACGAAAACAAAGAATATTCAAACATTAATGATAGGATCCTGGAATGTTCGAACGTTACTCGATTTGAAAGACAATAACAGGCCTGAGCGAAGAACAGCACTCGTTACCCATGAGCTTGGTCGAATGAACATAGATATTGCTGCCTTAAGTAAAACCAGATTGTCCAACGAAGGTAAAATTACAGAGTTCAGTTCAGGTTACACCATATTCTGGAAGGGAAAAGACGATGGAGAGTGCCGTATTCATGGTGTTGGTTTCGCTATAAAGACCACACTGGTGAATGATCACCAGCTAACTCCAACTGCTGTCAGAGAAAGAATTATGACTCTTCGAATCCCACTCTCCGGGGGTCACTTTATGACTCTTATCTCTGCATATGCTCCCACCTTGGATGCTAATATAGAAGTTAAAGATCAATTCTACAACCAGCTGAGCACAATCATCACCAAAGTACCATCTAGAGACAAACTATTAATGCTTGGCGATTTCAACGCCAGAATTGGTAAGGATCATCAATTATGGGACAATGTGATGGGAAAACAAGGACTTGGCAACTGCAATGCCAATGGCCTATTACTCCTTGGTCTATGTGCTGAACATGAACTCTTTATTACCAACACTCAGTTCCACCTGCCGAATCGCTACAAAACCACTTGGATGCATCCTCGCTCGAAGCACTGGCACATCCTTGACTATATCATCACCAGGCAATGTGATAAAAAGGACATCCTTGTCACCAGGACCGCAAGAAGTGTCGATGACTGTTGGACAGATCATAAGCTCCTTTTTTGCCGGTTGAGGATCTCAATCTGCCGCAAACCGAAACGATCCATCCACAACCTGTCGAGACGGAAATTTGACACTTCTAAACTCCAAGTAAAATCAATTGCTACAGATTACAGAAATGAAATCTCAAATAAGCTGACTCTTCACCCTGTTAGCACAAATAGTGTTGTACAGGAATGGGCAACGCTTCAGAAGTTCATTACTGAGTCAGCTGAGGAAACAATTGGTTTTGTGAAGAACAAAAGACAAGACTGGTTTGATGAAAATAATGATGAAATTATGTGTCTCATCAATGCCAAATGGGAAGCCCATCTATCCTTTCTTCAAGATCCGTTTCCAGTGTGAAAATATCACAATTCGTGCAACTTAAGGGGAAATGTCAGGCACAAATCAGGGAAATAAAGAACAACTAGTGGCAGCGAAAAGCTGAAGAACTGCAAAGACTATCTGATGCCCGTGATCTGCGAAACTTCTATGCAGGCATAAAGGAGGTATACGGCCCAATCCGATCATCATCAGGAACATTGAAAACTGCTGACAATTCCGCCATTTTAACTGAACAAGGACAAATTTTGGAGCGTTGGAAGGAACATTTCTCTGCACTTCTAAATCGTGCATCCAATGTTGCCGAGGACTTTCTTCGAAACATCCCTCAGCAGCCCCAACAACCATGGATGGCGGTTCCGCCGACATTCCGAGATTTCACCAAAGCGCTCAATCATCTAAAGCCGAGAAAGGCTCCTGATCCTGATAACATCCCTCTGGAGTTGTTACAAAGTGGAGGTATAGCCTTGAAGACTCGACTTTTTACACTTATCCTGTTAATTTGGGAAACTCGAGAAGTACCTGACGACTTGAAGAATGCTGCCATCATAACTATCTTCAAGAAAGGCAATCGTACCGTGTGTGGGAACTACCGTGGTATATCGCTATTATCCATTGCAGGTAAAGTTCTCGCAAGAATTCTCCTAAACCGGCTCCAAAGTATCTCGGAGAGGATTTTGCCCGAGTCTCAATGTGGTTTCCGAACCTCCAGGGGCACAACAGACATGCTATTCTGTGCCAGACAACTCCAGGAAAAGTGCAGAGAGCAACAGGAGCCTCTGTATTTAGTTTTCTATGACCTGGAAAAAGCCTTTGATTCAGTACCAAGACCTGCTATGTGGAAAGTATTGACGCACTTTGGATGTCCGGATCGCTATGTGGAATTAGTTGAAGCTCTTCATGATGGAATGTCTGGGAAGATTCTTCACGGTAACTCTGTATCCGATCCATTTCCAATCACTCACGGTTTGAAACAAGGCTGTGTGCTTGCTCCAACACTCTTTGCATTGTACATGGCTGCCATGATGTATGAATCATCTTCCAACAACCCAGGCATAGAGATTAAGTTTCGCTTCGATGGAGGTCTTTACAATCTGGCAAGACTTCGTTCACAGAGACATACCCAAGTTACCCGGGTGACAGAACTGCAGTATGCCGATGACACCGCATCTCCTGCTCCGACAGCTGCAGAGCTTCAACAATCGGTCAATCGCTTTAGCACTGCGTGTGATCTCTTTGGTCTCACCATCAATGCAAAGAAAACAAAGGTACTTGCACAACCTGCCCCAGGATTAACTTTCCTGAGTTCAATATCTCCATCTTAGACTCAACACTGGAGCAGGTTGACAATTTTTCATATCTTGGTAGCATCTTGTCTAAACGGTGCACTTGCGAACAGGATGTTGACAAAAGAATTGGTGCTGCCCATGCAGTATTTGGCCGTTTAATGCACAGAGTCTTTATGAATAAAGACCTAAAGATGCATACCAAACTCATGGTGTACAAAGCTGTCGTCATCTCAACGCTACTGTATGGCTGTGAAACTTGGACACTCTATCGCCGTGATATCAAGAAACTTGAGCGTTTCCACCAACAAAAGATGAGATACATCCTGAACATCAAGTGGGAGGACTACGTGACCAACACTGCAGTTCTCGAGAGAGCGCATCTCGATAGCATTGAGACAACTATCATCGCTCATCAACTGAGATGGTTAGGCCATGTTCACCGTATGAGTGATACCAGGCTTCCACGTCAATTCCTTTATGGTGAGCTTTGCTCCGGCACTAGACCTCATGGGGCCCCTTTGAAGCGTTTTAAAGACCAGTTAAAACACATCATGACGACGACTGGTATAGACATCCACTCATGGGAAACATCTGCTGCGGACCGTTTACTGTGGCGGAACACTACATCGACGGCTGTCAACTTCTTTGAGGAAGAACATCGCAGACATGAAGAGGCCAAGCGACAAGCAAGAAAGCTTCGTCAGTTGCAACCCCGCCCTCCCCCGACCATTTAGTGCAATTTATGTGGGCGCATGTTTTATGCAGGATTGGCCTGTTTATTCATCAGAAGCACATCCACAAGCTGGTCTGAAAAGCTCTATGCAGGATGAAGTATGTTTACTCGGAATCGAGTTACAGCCGACGACGACGACGACGGAGAGGCGACAAATGGAAAAATTCATATAATTTGTAAGAGTTTTCCAAATGTCCAAATTATAGATGTAAGTAAATTAGACAGGAAGTTCCACACTCGGCATGGCCTACACTTAAATAGGTTAGGAAAACAGTATCTTAGTGATGAAATCTGCAAAATTGTAAATTCAAATGGTAAGAATAGTTCAACAGTAATATCTTTAGAGTGGAAGCAGGGAAACTGGTAAAAGAAGCCAAACGTGAGGTTTGGCATTCAGATCTTTTGATGTCAAATTTAACTGAGTCCAACAATGGTATTTCGGATTTGTCTAGCAAAAATAATAATAACAATTATGATATTAATAACGTAAACAAATCACCAACACAAGCTTGCAAAAGTAACAAATTTAAAATTTACCACCAGAATGTTCAGTCTCTCTATAATAAAATTGATTACATAAATCTAATGCTTAAAAATGAACTTAAAGATATCTCAGCACTATGTATTCCAGAACATTGGCTGAAAGAGGAACAACTCGAATTAATTCAATTCCCAGGGTTTATACTAGCTAGTAAATACTCTAGAACTAATATTAGCCATGGTGGTACTTGTATCTTCTTAAGAAATAATTTAGATCATGAACAGTTAACAGCTTATGATTATCTAATTATGGAACAGGATTTTGAATTCTCTGCCGTAAAAATACAGCAGTTTAAGTTAATAATTGTATGCGTATACCGTTCTCCGTCAGGAAAGTTTCCTTTATTTATAGATAAATTAGAATTGTTACTCAATAACATAAGCATACTAAATTTCGATATAATAATTTGTGGGGATGTAAATGTGGATTTCTTAAAATGAGATAGAAATTGTGAATTATTAACACAGTTACTAATTTCTTATGGACTGAAATCTACAGTAAATACCCCAACAAGAATAACAAAATTTAGTAAAACCACTCCTGATCAATTTTTTATAAACACAGATAAATATCACCATTCAATAGAAGTCTATTGTCCGGGTTTTAGTGACCACCAAGGACAAATACTGAGTTTTGAAGTATCCGAAACAATAAATAATAATGATAATGGAGTAAAATCAAAGTGCAGGCCATTCACTGAAACAAATGTTACATATTTCAATGATTTATTAAATAAGGAAACATGGGCAGAAATTTATAAACTAGAAAATGTAAATGGTAAATTTAATGCATTTAACAGTACCCCAAAACTTTATTTTGAAACAGCATTCTCCTTTAGACAAAGAACTGATCAAAATAACAAAACTAGCAATTGGATAACAACAGGGATTATATATTCATGTCAAAGAAATAAATTTCTACACAAATTATATAAACAATACCACACAACACCTGAATTCACTTTATACTACAAAAATACACTAGCATATTAAATAAGGTAATAAGACTAGCAAAGAAAATTCATAATGTTAATTTTATTTCCCAATCGTCTAATAAAAACAGGGCTATGTAGTCCGTGATAAAGAAAGAAACTGGAAAAACTGCTAAAATACAAAGGAACATTACACTGACCAGAAATAATTAAGTGATTAATAATCCAGAGGAAATAACAAACACTTTTAATGACTATTTTCTGGAAATTCCACAAAAATTATTTAATAAATCACAGGTCAATACACTAAATTCTAATAATAAAATAAATATATGTAGTGATTCTTTATTTATAAATCATGTCACAAGTGAAGAGGTAAGAATAGTTATAAAAGAGCTAAACATAACATCTATTCTGGCATTGATGGCATCCCTGATGCAATTTTAAAGAAATGTGCAGAAAATATAATAAATCCACTTACACACTTAATAAACAGTACAATTCTCTCAGGAACTTACCCGGATATTTTGAAGTTATCAAAAGTAATTCCAGTGCACAAAAACGGTTCAAAAGAAGAATTAGATAACTATCGTCCTATTACCTTACCATCTGGTATTGCAAAAATTGTGGAAAAATCATGTATAAGAGACTGATAAGTTTTATAGAAAAAATAAAATATTATCAAACTCCCAACATGGATTCAGAACGGAAAAATCTACACAGACAGAAATTTAAGAATATATTAACAGTATACAGAAATTAATTGACAATAAGGAACATGTAACTGGCCTATTCTTGGATTTATCGAAAGCATTTGATGTTGTTGACCATAAAATCCTCCTTACAAAACTAAATCAATATGGTATTAGAGGTCTAGCTAATAAATGGATAAAGTCTTACTTAACAAGGCGTAAACAAATAGTAAGCTTGAGATACAAGGATGATGAAACCAAATTACTTAATGAAACATTGTCCAATGAGGGAATTATTAAATTTGGAGTATCCCAGGGATCGGTTTTGGGGCCCACTACTCTTTCTTCTATATATCAATGATATAACACAGAACGTTCATTCACATAAGGACATTTTGTTTGCGGACGAGACAACACTCGTAATAAAAGGTGAAACTAAACAGGTCATACAGCAGTCTGCTGACTGCGTTACAGGAGAGTTAACCAAATGGTCACAAGATAATCGCCTCATAATAAACTATAAAAACAGTATGTCTAAATTTCCACACTATACAGATTAGGAATCTTGCGAAGCCAAATATGACATTAAATGGTCATCAAATTGAAAATAAATCAGAAACAATGTTTTTAGGACTATGGATACAACATGACTTGAAATGGAATAAACATATACAATATCTGAATTCTAAACTGAACTCGATGTGCTTTGCGTTATGAATTTTGAAAACCTGCACTAGCATGCACACATAAAGAAATGCTTATTTTGCTTATTTCCATTCATACTTAAGATATGGGGTCATATTTTGGGGTATGTCGCCAGATGTACTAAGCACGTTTAGGATACAAAAGAGGGCGATTAGAATTATGGCAAATGTAAACACTAGAGAATCATGTATACCTCTGTTTAAAGATTTAAACATACTCCCACTGCCCTGCATATATATCTTTGAAAGTATTATGTTGTTTTTTTTTTTAAAGAATTTAATGAATAAGGATGTAAGTTGATGTATTTGAGGCGCCTAGAATCAAAACTCGCCAAATCCATATTTTATGAAAATTGAGATAAGCATTGTTTCATATAGCTTTTGCTGCGCTGAATTCATTAAAACTATTATTTTGTTACAAAACCCGCTACATCCTACTTTAAAACGAAGTCAAAGTTCAGGCTTAGTTGCAATATCCGCCAAGTCCAACGACAGTTTCGCCATTTTTGGTCACAAAACCCGCCACATCCACATCAGCCAATAGGAGCACCCAGATCCGCCATCTGACATTCCATGATGCTTTGCGAAGTGTGTACTCTTTACCTACGTGCATTAGTCGGAGAATGTACCCCTGCCTGACGTGATTAGAATGGTTTATGTTGTTGTACTTTCTGATAATAATTTGTTTTGGATAATTTTGACAAAGAACGAGAAGAACAATAACATTCTGGTCTGGGTGATGTTTTCCACAGAACTGACATTTGCGAACACAAACGTGTCACGAAACCTGATTTTGATATGACTCACGTAAAGCCAGAAGCCATAAACAGAGGGATTGTCCTTCAGGCACAAGAAGTGAAAGATGTTTCGAGACTGCTTTCGAAGCATTCTGGAGAAAGATGGAGGGTAAATGTAGAGCTGCAGTTTTATTGCAATCTGCAAAGTCGTGGTGAACCCGAAGAGAATGATGATGATTGAGAAACTACTATTGAGGATGATGTAGAAACAGAAAGTGTGTTGCTATAACTTCCAGTAAAGAATGTGATTTAATAGTTGAATGACGATAGTTTTGTCTCTAAGGGCCTGGACCATAGTAATTGAATATTAATTTAATTTGACGCTTTTCCTTTTATTGTTCATTACTGTAGGCTACAGTATTGCCGGCCCCGAGGTGTTGGGGTAGCGTGCCTGCCTCTCACCCTGAGGCCCCGGGTTCGATTCCCGGCTCCGTCAGGGATTTTGGAAACTGACGTGAGGGCTGGAACGGAGTGCACTCAGCCTCGTGAGGACAATTGAGTAACTGACAGTGAGGCAGCGCCCCGATCACGAAAACCAAGATTAACGGCCGAGGGGACCCGATATGCTGGTCATGCGGCACCCCAATATCTGCAGGCCAAATGGCTGGGGATTAGGCCCTTCACGGGCTGTAGTGCCAGGGGTTATTTACTGTACAGTATTATTACCCTTTCAGGAATTGATTGCCGGCGATGGAGATGGGAACTACTCTTTATGTAATTGTGTCACACGTCAGCTTGCTTCGTTGACAGGTACAGTTGCGCGTGTAGGATATGACTCAGCTCCAGTTTTGGATTTAACTGTCCATGGTGACATGAGCTCCTGTGACGCTTATCTAACGCAATGCAGCGTGACCTATGTGCAGATTGCACTCTGTCATCGCTGTGTCCTCCGCTTCACCCCGCAGAGCTCGTACTACAATAAACATAAACGCTGGCACAGCCACACTCAGCGACAATCAAATCTTGAATGGGTAATATGAGTTTTATTATTTTTCGGTTTATTCTAATAAAACCCAACCGCCCCTTAAAACAACAATAACAACAACAACAACAACAACAACAACAAAACACAAAAATTATACTATTTTTATTTATTTTATAACCTATATTAATTAACTTTCAATCAAATATTAATTTCTGAATAAAGCTCACGCAGTTTCTACAATCTCTTCGCAACTTCAAATGTATTAGGGCTCTTTGGTATCAAAACCTGCCAAATCCAAATCTTAGTAACAAACCCCGACAAATCCGAATTATTGCTTTATATTTTTCTACATACTGAACCCTTATTGACCTACGATAAATAAGTATTCATATTTATTATTATTATTACTGCAGCCCAGGTAGTACTTGAGGAAGTGGACATGGATAAAAGGGAGGCTAGCGTTTCGTAATGATTGCAACAGGAGCAGAGCTGGTAGCTATTCTTGGGGGACGGCCAGATTTAGCCGGGTTCAAGGCCAAATTGAGCTATTACTTGTACCAAAATTGGAAGCATAAAGGAATGATCACGAGTCACTTGCAACGAACATACGATTGAATCAGCCAATCACGAGAGACCAAGCCATGATCACGCGATGGACAGCGTCAGTAGTAAAAAGCCCGCGGAATTGATTATCTAAAGAACCGCCGAACGGACTGATCTCCGCACGAGTGCATTGAGACGTTTGATTTATTTGAAGAAGAATGACACTAGTCCCATATTTGTGAGATAAAAACTCTGGAAATTTTTATCCAATTCCACCCCACTCCTCCGTCCCCTGTCAGTTTCTAATAAATAGTTTGGTATGACGCTATTCTAAGTCATTCGTTTTGGAGCCTTGAGAGGCTAACTTCACGCCCGTTTGTGCAACGATTTTTTAACGCTCGAAATTATTCTAAGTCATTCGTTTTGGAGCCTTGAGAGGCTAACTTCACGCCCGTTTGTATAACGAATTTTAACGCTCTGAATTAGTTGAAGTTATTTTATTTGTGAGCTCTGAGGAGCAAAATTCACATCAGTCGTAATAACGAATTTTAAAGCTCTAGAACATTTTATTTGAAGTCAACTTTATTTTTGCGAGCTAATATTTCACGCAGTGTGCGTGGTGACTTGTAACATTTTTCTTAAAGACGACCATTTCAGCTCTGAGGGGCAAGTCTTGTAACATCCTAATTAGCGCTCACCAGAGCGAAGGTCAACAGTACAGTACGGAAATACCGAGCAAGATAGCGACTGCCTGTGCAGTCAAGATTTTAAACTTATTATCGAGCCAGTGACGTGGTCTCGAGGTGTATATTTCATGTACAAATTTCAGTGTATTTTTCATGTGTTTATTGTGCGTGTGTGCGAGATATCTAGGGCCAGTCTTCGCAATTAATCGCATTAGGACAATTTGTGGGCGAATTGAGTAACCTGCAAGCGATTATAGCTAGGTCAAATAATTAACATTGAACTTTTCTGCCAAGGAGTCGATACCAAGATGCTCAACACGTGGTTTGGAGTTGGAATGATCTTCAACGATTCAACGCAGACGACCACGATGGAGTGTTAATCTGTCCATAGGGAAATGGGCTGAGAAGGATGTCTTAAGTTCTACAAGCTGATCGGTGATGTACAACAATTGGATTATTTCAATTATGTAGTTAGATTTGGCCGGGGAACTTTTGTAAATAGTCATGTTTCTTTTCTTGTTGTTTAGAGTTTTCCTTGCACCGACAATAAATGTTTTAAATGTCCGTTGGCGCGTGGCCAAAGTGTTTGTTGTATATTTGTTTTTCCTTGAGTCATATTTAATGTGCGCGGCGTGCGTATGTGATTTTTATCCATGCAAATGCGAAACCCATTACATTCGATAAGTGGTGCTTTATTAACGTTAATATTTGTGATAGGAATGGGAGGTGATTACTGTAAGATATTTGCTGAACAGGTTATTATTCATATTAGGGTTGCCAAGCGCACCAACTTAAAATGTAATTTGTAGAACACCTTCGTTCTAATTTTGATAGATTTTTTTGAGTCCTTTTCAGGTTAACTAGTCACGGCATAGAACGGTGGCGCCAGCATGTGGAAATTATTTATGTCTTTTTATTTCAGGGTCTGTCAAAACCCATACGTGTGACTGTGTGTGTTACTGTGTCAAGTGTGTGTTGATTCTACGTGAGGAGGGGGTAGAGGTCCTACCGCCCTCATATTATTTTGTTGTTGTATTTTTGATGGAAAGGCAGGGTGCTCTAGGGAGACCACTGTTTCTTGTCCATATTATTCTGACACACACACACGTATTATTGTGCTTTGGGGCACACTTCTTCGAGATTCGACCCCATGTCCTGAGAGGTCGAGATTATTGACACGTGGGTTGACAGATATGCAGAGTTCCACAAACCGCCCGTTTTGCCTGGTGACTTATTTTGATAGGCAGTCCTGATTGTCCGACTGGCCCCTGTAAGCTTTCATGTAGCAAAACCTGTTCATTGTGATGGTTATTTTTTAAGCCATAATTAATTGGGGAGTTCGCCATGTGTGTAACGGCTTATTGTACGTTGTATGGGTAAAATATTGTATTAATAACGTAAATGTTGGCTGTGAGCCTATTGTTTTGTTTATGACTCGATTCATGTAATTTTAGCATGTGACACCTGTGTGGTGTAGTGGTAGAGTACTTGTAAATTTTGACGGCGGTCATATGTGTATTTTTTTATTGGTCACGTGTTAATGTACTTGTGTTGATTTCTGTGAGAAGTCCTAAGTTTTTAGGCAGTAAATGTTGCTACGGCAGTTTGATTCCAATTTCACACGGAAATTTTTGTGTTGTTTATATTAGGTCTAGGAAGTGTCGGTTTAGTTTTTTAAGTATTGTAGTTGTGTTCCCCCGTGTCGGTCTAGCTCTAAGAAATGTGGATTCGTTGTCTGAATGATCATTCTGGATGATGACGAATCACGAATTCGTTTGTACACATCGTGATGCATGTAGAACGACATACGCGCATACATAGTCACTTTTGTTATTTTATCTTAGGGACACTTGGTCCATGTAATTAATCTCTCCAGAGATTTTGGCCTAGTTTTGGCATTTTTATTAAGTGGGAGTCATATGGGAGTTTTATTTTGTTAATTGTTGAGTGTAAATATGGTGATTTGTTTATTAAATTCATTTGTTTCAACCCTGGCTTCACTCTTTCCTGCATGTAATTTTGTTATATGTTACCCTGCAAGTTAATGAAGCGCCTTGACAACAACTTACGATATGAACCGATACACCCCGAATCTGAGTCTCATATGCTTCTTTGCAAGGGTTCATAAAACAAAAATGGCTGCCCAAGTGGGGATTGTTGTTGTTGTTGCTTCGCTGATCTCATATTTATTTCGTTGAGAAATGATGCCAGGTCAAGCGGACATGTAAATTCAGTAAATTGAGGCGATGTTGTACCGCCATGTGCATTAGTAAAATCACCGAGTTCTTAAAGTTAGAGATATTGAACAAGGTTAGAATTTGATATTGTATTTGTTATAAACCTATTCTGGCGCCCGGCATTAAAATTAGAAAATTTGCATTATTAATGAACTCAGTCAAAGCAGGAAGGTGTTGCCTTATATCTGACATTTAATTGACTTCGGTTAATTGGTTTTTTTTTTTCGTAAATTCCGTTTGTTAGGAATTTAAAAGCAGATCACTAGGGGTTATTTTGTTGTTTGGGAATAAGTGTAATTGTATTCAGTAAATTTTGTTACTGAAATTTTCATTAAATTAGAGCCAGTAATATTTAAATGTTATGACATGTATGCGTGTATATGACTGAAATCTTGGTGCATGACCCTGTTTTCTCTGAATATATTTGTGTGTGTGAAATGGCGATTGTTGATGAAATTAAGGCATTGTTGGAACAGATGTCCGTAAAGACGGAAGAGCAGTTAAAGAACATGAAGGAGGAAATAAGCGGAGACAATAATAAACAGTTAAAAGAACAATTAGGAGCTCAGCGTGAGCATAGTGAAAAACAATTAGAACAGATGTCCGCAAAAACGGATAAACAATTAAAAGAACAATTAAGTGACATTACGGTCCAGTTACAAGCGCAGAAGATAGACACGGAAAAACAATTCAAAAGTCAGCGTGAGATGAGCGAAAAACAATTACACGACATGAGCGGTAGTATTTCGGTCCAATTAGAGGTCCAGAAATTAGACACGGACAAACAATTAAATGAACAAAATCACAAATTATCACAACAGGCGGTAACACAAACCGAACAATTAGGAAAGATCACTAATGGCATTAATCAGAGCGTTAAAAAGGTAGAGAAACTGGCAGGCGAGGTTGCGGAGAACAACGTCAAACAGTTAGGCGAAATTAAGAAGTTGGAGGCGAAGTTTGATAACAAATTAGTACAATTTGACGAGATGGTGGCAGATAAACTCAAGCAGATAGAGGCAGCATGTGTCAATAACACCGCGGGTATGAAGAAAACCCAAGAAAATTGCAGCAACAAATTAATTCGGTAGACAGCAACGTGCTGGAATTAATAAAAGAAATTGATAAAGTTGAGGTTAAGGCCGAAACCGAACGGATGCACTTGCGGGCGAACTTAGAGGAGCAATTAGGCAAAACACAACAGCAAATACAAGAAGTAGGAGAACAGCTAGTAAAAACACAAGAGATCATAAGGAAAGAGGTGGGAGAGCAGCTCGTCAAGACTCGGGATAATCTGGAAGGCCAACTAATAAAAACACAAGAGGTCATAAGAGAAGAAGTCGGGGAACAATTAATAAAAACACAAAAGGTCATGAGAGAAGAGGTTGGGGAACAACTAGTCAAAACACAAGAACAGATACGTGAAGAGCTAGAGAAAATCAGGAAAGGAACGAGGAGAAAATTAACAGCTTGAAAAGTAGGATCCGGCGAGATTGGGACCAGCAGGCTCACGCAAATAAGGAAGACAGGCTGACAGTTTTAAAGCGAATGCAGGCATTGGAGGAAAATGTAAAATCAAAATTACAGGAACACTCAGATTTAATCATCAAAACGAGATTAGATCTTTAGAAAATGCGACATTATTTTCGGCTGAAAATATACCGGAGAAGCAGGGAAGTATTGGAAGTCCTGCAGGCTTGAAGTTGGCTGAGGATACCAGCCGGGGTCAAAGTCCCAGACTAACGAGTAACGCATTCCAGCAATACAGGGGAGAGACTTCAACACCACAACCGAACTTGGCACACGCCCAAGTCATCCAAGTCATTCGGGGTAATGATTTCGAGCCCGATAAATTTAAGGAACATTCAGGAACCACTCCCAAAGCATTTCTACGACAGTTAACTGATTACTTTAATGACCAGCACATCGGCCCTGAGAAACAATTAAGACTAGTGGAGACATTTTTAGAAGGACCCAGCCTAACCTGGTTTTTAAGCTTTAAGTATACTTTCACAGACATGGCTCAATTCCGCGAAGCATTTTTAAAGAAGTTTTGGAGCCCTTCTTTACAGCAAGGGTTGAGAATGGACCTGTACACGCGAAAATATCATAGTACGCATCCGACCCGGTTTTCAGAATTCTTCAGCCAGCAGTTGGTAAAATTCAGAGATTTTGACGACCCGCCTAGCGAGAAAAATATGGTTCTAACCATCGGGAAACAACTCCCAATGCACATCCAACAACTATTAGTCGCAGGAAACATTCAAACCGCAGTCCAAGCCGAAGAATTACTCAGACACTTAGACGAGACGAGTATGGTGAGCCCACAGACAGGAAGGAGGAATATGGAATGTGTCAACACGGCAGAGGTAGTTCAGGGACTCCAAAATAACCACAGCCAGGGGAACCAAACCAAGACTCAGTCCACAGGGACACAATTCACACCGAGAAGGCAAGATTTTGACGGCCGAAACCAGTTCAACAATAATAATCAAAACTATCAGAATAACCGCGGGAGATACAATCTGAACAACCAAAATCAGAACAATCAATGGACGTACCAGCGGGAGTACACAAATTGGAGGGGAAACCAGAGACAAGGTAGACCTTATCAATGAAATGGAGATGGTAGATGGAATAACGGCAGGAACTATCGCCAAGAAAATGGGGGAGATTATCGGAACAACTGGGACGAGCGATATATTGAATCACAAAAATACTTGGATCAATTAAGTGCCGAAGAAACGGAGAAGGAGAAGTGGGGGCGTGCCATGGCCAACAGACAGAGCCCAGACAATCACCATGAAGAAGAGAAGAGACCAGCCGACAAGGCGAAACAGAAAAATAATAGAGGGAATTTGCGGGACGAAGTTTCGGGCAAGGGCCTGGAAATATGGTAGCAGGAGAAGAAGACGGGAGAAGAAGATGGGAGAAGAAGAATACGGTAGGAGAAGAAGATGGGAGAAGAAGAAGAAGATGTGAGAAGAAGAATAAGGAGAAGAGAACCATATGATGACTAGGAAAGATGATGTGTGCAGAATCTGTATTGCAAAAATGTTATTTTGAGAGCCAACACTCAAATATACGTGGAGCGCCAGAGTACGCACTTTGTTTGTAAACAACAAGCAGCTGAGACGACAGGAGTGGCAATCGCGTGAGGAGAAGGGGGAGACCTAGTGAGGATGTATGAATGACATTCCGGCGAGAAAGAGAGCACACTAATTGAGTCGGAGGGGCGTACACTCGAGCAGCTGAGCGAGGTATTAAAGAGATGTGTTGTTACTACGGTGGATTTTGTTTTTGAAATCCAAATCAATAAATTGCTTCGAATTTCAAAACCTTGCTGAGGATAAATAAACCCTTATTGATCTACGATAAATAAGTATTCATATTTATTATTATTATTACTGCAGCCCAGGTAGTACTTGAGGAAGTGGATATGGATAAAAGGGAGGCTAGCGTTTCGTAATGATTGCAACAGGAGCAGAGCTGGTAGCTATTCTTGGGGGACGGCCAGATTTAGCCGGGTTCAAGGCCAAATTGAGCAATTACTTGAACCAAAATTGGAAGCATAAAGGAATGATCTCGAGTCACTTGCAACGAACATACGATTGAATCAGCCAATCACGAGAGACCAAGCCATGATCACGCGATGGACAGTGTCAGTAGTAAAAAGCCCGCGGAATTGATTATCTAAAGAACCGCCGAACGGACTGATCTCCGCACGAGTGCATTGAGACGTTTGATTTATTTGAAGAAGAATGACACTAGTCCCATATTTGTGAGATAAAAACTCTGGAATTTTTTATCCAATTCCACCCCACTCCTCCGTCCCCTGTCAGTTTCCAATAAATAGTTTGGCATGCCGCTACTCTAAGTCATTCGTTTTGGAGCCTTGAGAGGCTAACTTCACGCCCGTTTGTGCAACGATTTTTTTAACGCTCGAAATTATTCTAAGTCATTCGTTTTGGAGCCTTGAGAGGCTAACTTCACGCCCGTTTGTATAACGAATTTTAAAGCTCTGAATTAGTTGAAGTTATTTTATTTGTGAGCTCTGAGGAGCAAAATTCACATCAGTCGTAATATCGAATTTTAAAGCTCTAGAACATTTTATTTGAAGTCAACTTTATTTTTGCGAGCTAATATTTCACGCAGTGTGCGTGGTGACTTGTAACATTTTTCTTAAAGACGACCATTTCAGCTCTGAGGGGCAAGTCTTGTAACATCCTAATTAGCGCTCACCAGAGCGATGGTCAACAGTACAGTACGGAAATACCGAGCAAGATAGCGACTGCCTGTGCAGTCAAGATTTTAAACTTATTATCGAGCCAGTGACGTGGTCTCGAGGTGTATATTTCATGTACAAATTTCAGTGTATTTTTCATGTGTTTATTGTGCGTGTGTGCGAGATATCTAGGGCCAGTCTTCGCAATTAATCGCATTAGGACAATTTGTGGGCGAATTGAGTAACCTGCAAGCGATTATAGCTAGGTCAAATAATTAACATTGAACTTTTCTGCCAAGGAGTCGATACCAAGATGCTCAACACGTGGTTTGGAGTTGGAATGATCTTCAACGATTCAACGCAGACGACCACGATGGAGTGTTAATCTGTCCATAGGGAAATGGGCTGAGAAGGATGTCTTAAGTACTACAAGCTGATCGGTGATGTACAACAATTGGATTATTTCAATTATGTAGTTAGATTTGGCCGGGGAACTTTTGTAAATAGTCATGTTTCTTTTCTTGTTGTTTAGAGTTTTCCTTGCACCGACACTAAATGTTTTAAATGTCCGTTGGCGCGTGGCCAAAGTGTTTGTTGTATATTTGTTTTTCCTTGCGTCATATTTAATGTGCGCGGCGTGCGTATGTGATTTTTATCCATGCAAATGCGAAACCCGTTACATTCGATAAGTGGTGCTTTATTAACGTTAATATTTGTGATAGGAATGGGAGGTGATTACTGTAAGATATTTGCTGAACAGGTTATTATTCATATTAGGGTTGCCAAGCGCACCAAATTAAAATGTAATTTGTAGAACACCTTCGTTCTAATTTTGATAGATTTTTTGAGTCCTTTTCAGGTTAACCAGTCACGGCATAGAACGGTGGCGCCAGCATGTGGAAATTATTTATGTCTTTTTATTTCAGGGTCTGTCAAAACCCATACGTGTGACTGTGTGTGTTACTGTGTCAAGTGTGTGTTGATTCTACGTGAGGAGGGGGTAGAGGTCCTACCGCCCTCATATTATTTTGTTGTTGTATTTTTGATGGAAAGACAGGGTGCTCTAGGGAGACCGCTGTTTCTTGTCCATATTATTCTGACACACACACACGTATTATTGTGTTTTGGGGCACACTTCTTCGAGATTCGACCCCATGTCCTGAGAGGTCGAGATTATTGACACGTGGGTTGACAGATATGCAGAGTTCCACAAACCGCCCGTTTTGCCTGGTGACTTATTTTGATAGGCAGTCCTGATTGTCCGACTGGCCCCTGTAAGCTTTCATGTAGCAAAACCTGTTCATTGTGATGGTTATTTTTTAAGCCATAATTAATTGGGGAGTTCGCCATGTGTGTAACGGCTTATTGTACGTTGTATGGGTAAAATATTGTATTAATAACGTAAATGTTGGCTGTGAGCCTATTGTTTTGTTTATGACTCGATTCATGTAATTTTAGCATGTGACACCTGTGTGGTGTAGTGGTAGAGTACTTGTAAATTTTGACGGCGGTCATATGTGTATTTTTTTTTATTGGTCACGTGTTAATGTACTTGTGTTGATTTGTGTGAGAAGTCCTAAGTTTTTAGGCAGTAAATGTTGCTACGGCAGTTTGATTCCAATTTCACACGGAAATTTTTGTGTTGTTTATATTAGGTCTAGGAAGTGTCGGTTTAGTTTTTAAGTATTGTAGTTGTGTTCCCCCGTGTCGGTCTAGCTCTAAGAAATGTGAATTCGTTGTCTGAATGATCATTCTGGATGATGACGAATCACGCATTCGTTTGTACACATCGTGATGCATGTAGAACGACATACGCGCATACATAGTCACTTTTGTTATTTTATCTTAGGGACACTTGGTCCATGTAATTAATCTCTCCAGAGATTTTGGCCTAGTTTTGGCATTTTTATTAAGTGGGAGTCATATGGGAGTTTTATTTTGTTAATTGTTGAGTGTAAATATGGTGATTTGTTTATTAAATTCATTTGTTTCAACCCTGGCTTCACTCTTTCCTGCATGTTATTTTGTTATATGTTACCCTGCAAGTTAATGAAGCGCCTTGACAACAACTTACGATATGAACCGATACACCCCCGAATCTGAGTCTCATATGCTTCTTTGCAAGGGTTCAATACATTTTTTACTGTATCGGGGATCAGCTTCGTACTTCGTCACTGTTTTTAAAAATAATTCATTCATTTTTTAGTGAAAAAAGTATTTCGTTTTGGGTATTGGTTCGTTTGTGACAGTTTTTGCCACTTTGCCGAAAAAGTGAAGGAATGGATTTGGCGGGTTTTGATTCTAGGCACCTCATTTATAGAATTAAGTTTTCATATTATGATAATAGAGTAAGGTGTAAATAGTGGTCCAATAAGAATGTATCTCTTAAGATCTGTTATTATAATAAGTTATAAAAAGTTGTGGTATTAGTAATATATACATGTTAGTACTTTTATTTTATAGATGTAAATTCTGTCGTGTACTATATCAAAAATGTATTGTATACATGTATTTGATCAAATGGAATTAATAAAATCTATCTATCTATCTATCCATAGGGGAAGGGCGGAAACGGAGGCGGGCTGTGGAGGCCATGAGCGAAGAGCTCTTTGGAGAACTTGGAGTTCTTTGGTTGATTCTTTACTCTGTGCTAGTTTTTTGTGCTTTTCTTTCTGTTGGCATAAACAGATTGCAAGAGAGAATAAAAGGTTTCCTGTCGCCAGCATCAAGTATAATTTATTATTATTATAATACCTAATCCTAGTACCTAAATTGGTGACCCCGACGTGATGTCGTGCAACGAAGAAGAATTACTAGGTCAGTCATTACAGATAGGACCAGTGTCTCAAAACGACGTGGAGATAGCCCATGTCGCAGTAAAAATTCCTCCTATCTGGCGCAAGAACGTTAAGGTTTGGGCCATGCAAATAGAAGCGCAGTTTGCTGTAGCTGGGATAACGGCCGTACTTACCAAGTTCAATCATGTGCTAGGTGCGTTAGATGCCGATGTAGCTGAATTCATATCTGATTTTCTGTGTTTGCCCCTGTCCAATAAGCCTTTCTCTGACTTGAAAATACGGATTGTCCAAGAGTTCGAAGAATCGGAGGGACGTAAAGTTAATAAGCTTCTGACGGAATTAGACTTAGGAGACAAGAAACCGTCCCAATTGCTTAGGGAAATGAGAAATTTGACTGGAACACAAGTTAAGGACGATTTCTTACGCACGATATGTATCCAGCGGCTACCCGTCAATGTGCGTTCTATATTAGCGTCAAGTAGTGATATGTTGGACAAATTGGCAATAATGGCCGACAGAATAATGGAATTTTCAGCTCCCACACACAACATATGCAGTACCCAAGCCACGCAGCAAAGGTTTAGAGACCAACCTAACCTCAACTTAGAAACAGACAGACTTTCACACCTTGAAGCGCAGATTTCTCAGTTAACTTTAAGTGTCAACGAACTGAGAACCAGATCTCAATCTAGATCGCGAGACTCAAGGTCACGTTCCAAAACATCAACAAGTAGATATAACCCAAACAAATCATTTTGCTGGTATCATTTTAAGATTGGAGATAGAGCTAAGAAATGCACTAGCCCTTGCTCCTATCGTTGCAACGTCAGTGTGCCCGAAAACTAGCTCGCTCCCCACTGGACGCGGCATGTGATCGGAGCTTGGTATCGCTTCGCTTGTTTATTATTTATAAATTAACTGGCTTTATTTATTTATTTATTTATTTATTTATTTATCGTATGGCTTTTAGTGCTGGGAGTGTCCGAGGACATGTTCGGCTCGCCTGAGTCTGTAGCTGCTTTCAGCGGATACCCTAAAGGGCGAGCCACAAGTTCCGTTCAATTTCAAGTAGTTCCAACTTTCGCCACCAGATATCAATGATACCTAGTGGTGAACGTTGGAACTTTGATAGAGCGTTCTGACGAAATCTAACCTAACAAATTTTGCTTTACACAAGTTTAGTCTGTGAAAGGATCTTTTACATGCCATAAATCTATGACATGGGACCGCCGGCTTTACTTCCCCTCCGAAGGAAGGCATACTGAAGGATTTTTAACGCTCTTAAAAAATCCGACGACTTCGGCCGGGTTTGAACCCGCTAACTTGGGCATAGCAGTTCAGCATGCTACCGACAACGCCACCGAAGCCGCTGGCTGCAAATTCCTCATAGATTCAGGAGCTGATATCTCCGTACTCCCTACTTCTTTCAAGGAACAAGGGCAAGTGTCAAAAGGCAACTGTATGCTGCCAATGGCAGTCCAATAAAAACATATGTTGAGCGACTTCTCAAACTAGATTTAGGTTTACGCAGACATTTCTGTTGGAATTTTCTGGTAGCAGAAGTACAAACACCTATAATTGTTGCTGATTTTATCCACAATTTCAACCTGCTAATCGACCTGAAAAACAGATGTGTCATAGACAGTACGACTAACCTCTCCTCACCAGCTACGTTGATCAAAACAGAAGTGATCGAATCACTCCATACCATCCCTCCAGATCAAAAGTATGCCGAAATTATCAAAGAGTTCCCTGATCTCCTGAAAGAACGAATCAATTTTTCAAGTCCTCATTCCAGTGTGATGCACCCCATCATAACAACTGGATATCCAGTCTCAGCTAAGGCACGGCGATTACCACCAAAGAAACTTGCAGCTGCCAAGGCAGAATTTCAGCAGATGATCGATAGGGGACTCTATCGACCTTCGAACAGCTGTTGGGCAAGTCCTCTCCACCTTGTACCCAAAAGAGATGGAGCTTGGCGTCCTTGTGGTGATTATCGGGCATTGAACAACATCGCTCAACCTGATCGCTACCCAATACCCAATATACAAGACTTCAACAGTCAGCTGGATGGAAGAAAAGTATTTTCCAAGATCGATCTCCTACGCGCATACCATCACATACCAGTTCATCCTGACGATATTCCGAAGACTGCAGTGATAACCCCCTTCGGACTATTTGAATTTATTTCCCTACCGTTTGAATTACGCAATGCAGCACAGACCTTTCAGAGATATATTGTACCCTTGGATAATAGCATGTAGACAAGATTCGAGGTTCGGCGTCGTAATGAATTCTTGTGAATGTGACTTACAGATTTTATGCTATCTAAAATAATTTCCAGGGTTCATAAGGTAAACTAAATATTAAAAAGCCAAGAAAACAACAGGATCTACAAACAAATGAAATTTAATAACTGAATCAAACATAAAACACTTAACAATAAACCACCCTTAAAATTAGTTCACTCGCACGTGAACAGATCTGACACTGACTAGCCTGACGTACCATGGTGACACTGCATGACAGCTGTCAAACAAGCGTTGTGACTGCAATGCCACTTAATTCAATGTAACCAAAGTTACGGATCACAAGATTCCAAAATGAAAAAAAAATAACAATACAAGAATTTAATATTTATGAGCGACACGCGTTTTAAGACTAGTTCAAGTAATGAGCATTTTGACGGGCGCTCGTTTCCAACCAAAACAGTCGGTTCGGGAACTAACTCCGTACTGCGAAGACGAATCACGGACATGTGGGAACGACAATTACATAATTAAATACGCTACTAACATACTCTATTTTTAGATTACTACAACCAAATACACGTGTGTATTATTTAAAACAAGGGCTGCGAAAATCGCCGTCTTATACCTCAAACACTAGGAAAGTATAACGTGACAAGAATAAGTTTGGCCGGTTGCCAAATTATATTTACAATGAATACAATGGCCTTGGAATAAGAGCCAACAACAACAAATACAAATTTTTAAAATCACGACGGAAATTTGGCGTTTAAACAATGAACAAATTAGTCGTAGTCATGATAAGAACCTTCAGATCCACAACATGGCAACTCCCCAAATTAAACCAAAATAAAATAACCTTAACTCATCAGGCTTTAAAGCAAACCTTTACGTGTCATAACAGAGCTGAAGACAGCCGGGTCTGTTATCGCATATCTGAGTAAGTGGCTGAATCTTTCCCCCATCGTAGTAAATGTGTGTCACGCTAAATATAGATTCTGGCCCACAGCCAGCGTCCAGCGACCTTTGCCTAACGTCACCTGTTAAACGCGTAAATACAAAATATCACATTATCTCAAAACATCCTCTCCGGGATTTTCAAGAACACCTCTCCTGGTCGAACTTAGCCCCTTGGGTACTAAATCGCCGAAATAAGTGCTGTGGTCAAGAATAGGTCTTGCCTATCCTCGCAATCACACCACAACTAAGTATACGTGACACACCCTCGTAGATCTCGTCGCAGCACATGAACCAGCACACCTTTCAGATAAATGACACACAACTTGTCCAAATGACAATAAAGAAAATAATTACTGGAATCAGAATTAGCCCGAGTTATAAAAGCAACGAACATACTAAAATTTCCCCCTTGTCCAGTTTTTTTTACATTAACATTAATCAAGTCCATTTATCATTGTCGTTCCTACATTCTCATTCATGACTACAATTTGTATTGATACGTTAATCGTATGCGGCCATATCGCTATACAATTTACGTATACATAAGGACAATATTTAAGTTACAAAAGTTACTGTACAACATAATTGTCACGAAATGCCAAAAATTACTACACGCATGTAAGTTAAGGAAATCAAACCCTAAATTTAAATTAAACCACACAAATAAAATCTGTACAATGTTTCACACATCTCTCGCGATTCCCCCTCGTCCAAAATCAATAAATCAATTTTTAATACTCATCACTTAAACCACTTTCCAGAGGCTTCCCGCCTCGTCATCTCCCACCATTAGGCCTTTTTAGCCCATAAAACTCATGGTGATGGAGGATGAAACTTGTTGCTTCCGTTCCATGGTCGTCATCTTGCCGCTGTTTAAACACAATTAAATTAAAGTTTTAAAACTGTTAACTATCTGCTTTATGAGTATTTTATTTCCTCATATAGTCCTATGCAGAACCGTAGACTTTCCCTATTTGATGGCTAACTGCCACCTCACAATTTATGAAATGTATAACTTAGTTGTCGACACAGAACTAGAATTTTTAACATAGACCGTCATGAAGACGTCTTAAACTTGACTGTCAAAGAATAATTAGGAGTGAACCCGGTTCTATCTCAGACACAGTTTATATACAGAAAGCATAAAAGTTCCCGTGTTAGGGGTAAATAGTTCCTCAATATTTTTAATAATGGGCCTATAATTATGTGTGATCTCTCAAAAAGCTTGTAATTTCTCACAGGTCAAGAATCTGCCGCCAAACACGCAAACTGATCGCTAGATCTTTTTATAACAGACTTGGCGCGCAAGTCACCCTGATGCTATGTTCTGGCGTCCTCGTCTCTCATTCGTCAGATAAGTTGGCGTCGGTGTAGCGACCTTACAAATCCCGCCCTTGTCTTGACGTCACGACTTTTCTCTCTCTCACTCCCTGCCGTTGACAAAGCACCCAGGCTTGGTTGAGGGTCACGTACACCTCAGCGTTATACCTTTTTCTCAGAAGAATAAGAATAGCATTGGTTGTGAAACTGTCGATAGCTTCCACAGAGCACGTAGCCCATCTTGCCAAGTCAAGTTTGCTTGCTACATAAATTTTACTCAAATATCCAGCATATCATGTATTTGGTATTTCTAGCATTTTAATAAATACGAAACATTATTATTGGACACAATGATAAGGGATCATCTGACCCCTAGTTGATAAGAATCGAACTCAGAATGAAGTCGATTTCACTCCCATAACTCATCTGGCTCAAATTTGTAGTTGCTGGTCACCCTCAAAATATAAATGACTGTCCGCCTCTGTCTGTTTCAGTAGCCGTCTCGCTCCAAACTCATTAGGAAATTCCTGTACGTTCGTGCCCTCCGGCCTCTCTCCTCGCTACTCGTCTCCCCTCTCACTCTTTCAAAACATCAACATTGCTCACTTACAACTTCCGCCTGAATTTGTAAACACGCCAAGACTGTCTTTCAAACGCATTCACTACTAGTGTACCCCGCGTACATTTTGTTGTATGTTATCACGCGAATGTTCAATTTGCTGCGATAACATTATTTCTCGGTTCATATGGCTCTCTCTGATGATACAATTTTAGGTTTGAAATATTATACACTGCCATGTTTCCTGTGCTCACCTCTCGGACTCTGTAGGCGTTGTTACCTAAATTCCATAACCCATAGTCGAACTTCCTTAAGCCGCTCCTGTCTTTTCTCCATTCTCCCGTGATATCTTATCCTTCTTCTCTCCCGCGTTGCCATCTTCTTCCTTCTCCCTCTTTCTCCGATTTCCGTACGATAAATTTCTTCACCATATTTCGAGACCCTTGCCTGACACAGCCTGCGAATCTCTCCTGCTATTCTTCTGTTTCTTATTGTCGGCTGCTCTATTTTCTCCTTCTCCATGCAGCTCCTCCAAATATCTCTGGGTTTCTACGTGCATGGCCTCCAACATTTGATGTGTTCCACATTCCTCCTCGTGGGTGTCGGGATTCTTCCGCCTATCTATTGCTCTTTCCCATTTATCCTTATTATTTAGTTCCATGTTACGTCGCTCCTCCAGGTACTGTTGTGACTCGGCGTGACTCTCGTTCCAATTTCTTCGGTCCTCCCTTGGATCCGATTGCTCGTTAAACCGCTGGTTATCTTGTGCGTTATGTTGTTGGTTGTAACGCCTAATGTCCCTGGGCCTGTATTGTTGATTATAGTATCCTCCACGCCATCCCCGATTATAAGGTGCGTTATTATTATTATTCCTATTGTATGATGTTTGGTATCTCCTATTATCTCGCCACTGCTGATTGTTTGTGTTCCGGTAGCGGTTAGTTTCTTCCTGATTGTAATGATTTTTGTCCCTATCTACATATCTCGGTTGAGATCTCGGCTCATATTCCTCTGTGCTTTGCCGTCTTTGGTTACCCCCCAGTATTTGTAGCTTGCGACCTCGTGTTTTTGTTCGGTGTCTTGACTACCTCGACTGTGTTAACTAAATCTGTCTCTTCTCTCTCGGGTTGATGTAATTAGTGGTTTCATCTATTCTCCTCAATACCTCTTCTGCTTGGACCACGGTCGAAATATTTGCCGCCACCGAGAATTGCTGAACGCTAATAAGCATCTGTTTTCCTATAGTAGTTATTAGCTCCATTTCATTCGGCGGATTATTAATATCTTCCAATTTGACAAGCTGCATAGCGAAAAAGTCTGCATATTTCGTCTGATGCGTGGAATGATATTTGTTCGAGTATAAGTCCATTCGCAAGCTTTGTTGGTATGAAACACTCCCATATTTGCTTAGGAAGGCCTTCTGGAATCCTTCCATCGATTTAAATGTGTTCTTAAATCCAAGATACCACGTAAGTGCTGAGCCCGCCAAAAAAATTCAACCATTCTTAACTGTCGCGTTGAGCTAACATTTTGATCCGTAAAATATTCTGTCAGTTCCCTTAGGAAAGCTTTAGGTGTCCCCCACTCTCTGGTAAAAATTTATTCGGTTTAAATTCATTTCCACGGATGACTTGCATAACTTGCGTGGGAAGTTGTATGTTTTGAGGCGTCGAGCTACGGCCCTCATAATTTTGGAGATCTTGCGTGTCTATCGTTCTTGGACACTGCCCAAGCTCGTGGCTATCTACTGTGTGCTCTCTTTCCGCATTCTCCCATTTCCCCTTTTCCATTAGTGTCGCAAACATCGTATTATGTCCAAGTGACTGCAATTCCGATTTTATCATGCGGTCCTCTTGAGTTTGAAATATTAACCTCATATTTTCTTCCAATGCCTGTATTTTCGCGTTATTTTCCCATAGCTTCTTGCTTACTGCGAGCCGTTCATCTTTCGAATCAGCGCTCATCTTGGTTCAATCTCTTCTAATACTATCCTTCAATTTATCAATGTGCTTTTCGATTTCCTGTTGACTAGCCTACTGATTATCTTCGAGTTTATCTACCCTTTCTCCCAGAGAAATGTTGTTCTGCTCTAATGTTTGTTTAATTTCTTCCTGGTCAATTTCTAACTTTTTTCCATTTCTTAATTGATTGTATTTCTAATTTGTTGAGTTCCGTCACTAAGACAGTGATATTGTTATCTACTGTAATTATCTGATCTTGCATACCCTGTGTCCCTCGTTCGATCTTCTCAAACCTTTTTTTTCCAAGTTTTTGTGTGCTTCTTTAATCTCAGACGAGTTGGTCAAACACGCTTGCTCGATTTGTGTTAGTTTTGCCATAACAGTCTCGTCCATTCCTTTTATTTCCTTTTTAAACGAATCTTCGATACCTTTTATTATTCCTAATTGTTTGGTATTGTTAGTGCTAACGTCCTCTGCTAATTGGATTAGCTGTTCTTTTGTGTGCTTTTTGATTTCTACCGTTAGCGCAGCTAAATTTTGAGTGTTCCTTTCGTCTTGTGCGTTTAACATTTCATTGTTTTTCTCGGACTGCCTATGTAATTGTTCACTAACCAGAGTGTTTTGTGTAGCGATTGTCTGATTTATATTTTCGTTAACTTCAGTTAGTTTTGTGTTTAACGGTGTCTGTATTTCTTCCGATTGTTTATTTATAGCAGCTAACTGTGTCTGCATCTCTGCCGATTGTTTATCATTGCTAGCAGCTAATTGTGTCTGTATTTCATTGGTTATGTCCCTTCTCATCTCACTAAGTTGTTCTCGCGTACGTGCGGATGCTAGTTTAATCACTTCGCGGATTTCTCCCAGAGTTGCCATCACAACAATAATATTTGAGACATAGGGAAATGACATAAGGGCGGAGCCCTGGATACGCGCGCTCACATATATTAAATATACACATAATAACCCTTTACATACTCAGTTCATTTACTTTAAATTACTCCCACAAACTATAGCATCACTGAGTATAATTTACTTATTATTCCATTTAATTTTTAACCCTTTTGATTCAGTTATAATCTTCCTGGCCTTACTTCAATTACAAATTTTAACCAATTAATAGAGTATTAATTAGTTTTTAAGGCCTAACCTTCCTGTCAAAATAATTCTTTGAGTTTGGCTTTTATACACAAAGCTAATTTAAATTTATTGGGCGCCAAAGTAACTCTTATGTACCCTTGGATAATAGCATGTAGACAAGATTCGAGGTTCGGGGTCGTAATGGATTCTTGTGAATGTGACTTAGAGATTTTATGCTATCTAAAATAACTTCCAGGGTTCATAAAGTCAACTAAATATTAAAAAACAAGAAAACAACAGGATCTACTAACAAATGAAATTTAATAACTGAATCAAACATAAAATACTTAACAAAAACCACCCTTAAAATTAGTTCACTAACACGTGAACAGATCTGACACTGACTAGCCTGACGTACTGTCCCCGATAATCCGGATAGTAGGCTGTCAGAAATCCGCCCCCTCAATCGGATTGCCAATAATCAATCGCACCAGCACAGCTACATCAATGAAAATGGCACTGACAGATACTACCGAGATTAGAGCACAGTAGTTAACAAGAAATTATTGTGGAACACACCAAAATATACGGGGGTTCATACTTACCTTTTACTTACCTATTCAAATTAATCTCGGGTCTGGGTTTTCAACAGGATCACTTAATAGTATGCCCTCACAATAACCTCCACCACGATATTTAAAATGAACCAAGACGAAACAAGAAAATTTAAACTGCACTATAATTTATTTCACATAAAGAAAAATATAATTTAACAAATTTATCAACAAAATATACGTGGCAATCAGAAGCCATTGTCAATGCAACATGTCCTCCTGTAGGACTTGTAGACTTCACATACAAAAATTCAGCTTTCTCTAGCTCAAAAGAACGTAATAATAATAATGCACATCGGAATGGATGAGGGAGCTGGGACGAGACATATAGCATTTGTTTCCTTTTTCATGAACTTCACATTTTATTTATAACCGCAAGGCTGCTATGTAGATGACCTTGGCCTCTATCATTCAGTTATCTGGCCACCTGCGATACACCCTGCACCATGCCGCATGCTTGCATCGTCAAATGGACACACCTGTCCAGCCAATGTTAGCATATGCTAGTTACATCAGAGCCTAGCTCCTTTTCAACACTTTAAATGTTCACATCTCAACTCAAATATTATCACGCAAATCTTTTAAATGCTCCGTTCAAATACCAATGGATTACTCTAATAATCCCAAATCTTGTTTAATTGTATAATCCAATTGTTGAACTAGCGTTGTTTAGAGTATAATAACGAAAACGCTTAATGCTTATAACAAAAAGTTCATTAATTATTTATAACATTTTAAATTGTTTATAACATTGTCAAACGACAATTGAAAAATTTATACACGCCTCTATTAATCCCGTTCGTTTCAAATTATTATTAAAGATATTTATATAGTTATTTACATTATTTATATTATTTATATTAGAAATACATTAAACCACACGTTTATCCGGTTGATAATTACTTAAATCGATGTGATATAATCGACCAATGAAGGTTAGTTATATTTAAATTTTAAATTCAGGTTTAATAAGATTTAATAATTATTATTATTTGTGACGGTAACCTCCATTCAAAATCGTTACCTCAAATTATTTAAACACTCTTGTTAATTTTAACAGTAACTTCACATGAATAATTTTCAAAGGACCTGAACCATACACTCAGCGGAAAAATACTTCGCTCAAAACGCACAAAATTGCACCAAAATTGGCCCATAATTCATCATATATCTCATTATATATGGCATCAAAATCTTCCACAATACACAAAAAACCTCCACTTACAAATTCATCAACATCATCAATATTACTGTGGGAACCTCCTTCACTTAATACAGGGCATTATTCATCAGCGACTTTTAAACGTCCACTGAACTAACGATTATACATCCATAGTTCCTCTTTAAAAATTCTTATATTCATCAATTGTATCGAAAACTGTTATTATATTTAACCTTCGTGGGTTTCATTCATGAATCGATATGAAGTAAAAATTTGCCAATCACAAATAAATTTTATAGCAAATACGATTTGACACGCCTCCCTGGTCTATCAAAATTGAGATTAATATCATCAAAGTATCGCAGTATAAAAAAACTATCTTCAATCAAAGTTCATCTAAACTGCATAAATCGTCGAATAGAATACAATTAGACTGTGGAATGCAAACATTATTGTTCCAATCTAAAATTGAGAAAAACTCCTATCAAATGTTCATTACTATAGTGTACTCAATAAATCGTACTCAAAGTTCATATTTCATAAAATTGTCTATAATGCAATGGTATTTCATAATTGACGATAAATGTCTATGTTGCAATCATGTTCATAAAACGACTAGTATTTCCAAGATCGTCGATAAAGTAGTAGATTTTAACGCTCTAAAATCTTTTAATCATTCTTCTTTTTTGAGGATGACAGAAAATTGGTCAAAGTAATTTACTGAATAGAATTACTCTAATAAAATGACACGCTGTCTGAATTCAAATTTGCCATAGAAAATCGTTAACTTTACAGTTAAATCGTGACTACAAAAATATGCAAATTACTGAAAGAATATATATTATCAGTCTCAACTGATCCAAAATTATTTAAATATTCCAATGACATAATAATGTCTCAATACATCGTAGAAAAAGGCATAAATCAGTAAAGTGTACAGAGTACAGAAATATCAAGCAAGAATATGGGGCAAAATATATGGGACAGAAAATAAGGGAAAAATGGTTGCTCAGATATCGCTAAATGGCTCAAATAAATCAAGAAACGTTCACGACTACCTTATCTGTTGATTGAAGTTCTTGAGGAAAATTTCCAAAAGAAGACTGCTGTTGGTTCCATTTCACCACCGTAAAGATGTGCTCCGACCTCGAACCTGGAACCTGCGCCCTCGGAGAATAGAACTGCTTCCTCCTCCGGAAATAGCACTGCTCCGTGTAGACGATAGACATCCTTCTGGCAAAACTCTTCTTTGTGAGCCGGGTCCACCCTGGCCTCTCTTGATAGTTCCCTGAAGTTCTGGTAGAAATTCGCCATGAAGTTTATTGCAATTATTTCCGCAGAAATGTTCATAATTGTGGAGTATGAAGATATTTCCACTGCCATTTGATGTAATTCAGCGATGGATTACGATGCATGAGTGTAGTTGGATGTTCACTACATGCTCGCTTTTGTAGAATGACGATTAACGAAGTTCCATGCTGCTATTTCAATCCATTGATATATGTCCCAATTGCATAAAGTTTTAGTCTTCCATCTCCACTTTCGTTATAATAATAGTCGAAAGTACTGCCAGATTATATTGTTCCATTGTAGAATGTAGCGTTATATCACCAAATGTAATCTTCAGTATCACGGTTGCAATACATGTGTCAGCCGTAGCGTAGAATGTGGTATTATAAAAGTGCTTCTCAGGTGTCGAGAAAATCACTTTTGTCTGCAGTCTTAAAATGCGAATATCTTCCAAAGTATAATAGTGAAAATGTTCAACTTTCTTACACGCCTCAATATTGTAATGCACAATTGAATTAGCATAAAGGCAGTCGCTAACTCTTGATAGATAATCATGTAGACTCGTTTATGTGTGCGCTCCAACTTCGCCTAGTTTCACTAACCGTAAAATTGTACTGCTGCACACTCAGTGCTTGTTCGATGCTGTGGGCTCCGCCACACGTGCTAATGACGACTTGCTTCACTTCAGAACTCGAAGTCTGACAATATGAGAATCAAAAAACTGAGCCATGAGAGCCATGAGAAGTTGAGAACTTGAGAACTTGCTCTCTGCTGTGCAAGGCCTTTTATCAACTTCTTAAGGGGTGAGTAGTTTATTGGCTGAGGAATAACCCACCCACCAAGGGAAGATGATTAAGAGAAGGAAGTAGATTTGGGATTGGAAAAAAAGGATGGAAAAATAGGAGGAGAGTCCCACAAAAGTTATGAATTTAACTTTCAATACATTTAGAGGCAGTTGCCACCGCAAATCCGTTCTCGGATACCTAAAGTGGATACGAGCTTGGTCGAAGCTAACGGGAACCGCAGCTAAGACTTGGGCAGTTTGCCAGAGAGAGGCTGTAGTGTATTTCCTCCCAAGCATGCATAAAAGTACTATAGGGAAGGGTGATAGTCTGGCAAGACTGATAGTAACAAATTTACTGTATGTCTTCTCAAAGAAATTAGATTTTACAAAATAATTCGAAGAATGCCAATGATTTAACTCAGGTTTGGTATTTTCAATTTCCAAAATTATGGAGTTCCTGTAAGGGCGACCAAGTATCTCTGAGAAGGAAAATGATAAAAGATTATGCCTTATGGAGTAATCTTGGTAAATGAACCAATGGTTGCATTGGAAAATGGCTAAGCTTTTACTCAGCGAGAAGCCGGCTAAAAGTTTAGACAAAAGGAAACACTTATCTTTTAGAAAACTGACCATAAGTTTTCGGAGAGAGTCTCCACAAGCAGGTAGCTGGCTTAGCGAGCTTTACTTGCCTTACTGGCCAATTAGAATTAGCTATTAAAGCTAAAAAGAACTTTAGTGAGGTGAAAATTAAGAGTTCTTGTTCAAATGCAACAAATGGTGAAAGCCCTATTGATGATTTTAATGTCATTGAGTGAGGAGAGTCAAGGAAGACAGGATTTTGCCTAAATTTTGTATTCGTAAATGAAAAAGCGAAAGGAACCGCTTCATTTATTTAACAATTCAAAGAAGTTTGAGGAAATTAACAATTATGTAATATAATTTTGACAAACATAGTTCATTTGAACTTTTTAACAAATGTGGTCGCAGACCTCTCAACATTAAATGTTTGCTCCAGGCAATTGACAATTTACAAGGTTTCAAACCTTACACGTTTCTAAAATCTTTGTAAGATTTAAACAAATAAACAATGAAGTAATTAAAGTTTGAACGTGAATTGGGGTACAAAGAGTGCACCTTAAGAAATTCTTGAGAGAATGTTCTAGAGAAAGTGACAACTTCGAAAATAACAATAATAAAAACATGAAAAATAAGATAGAAGTTCCTACAACTTCTTATATTTATACATAATTACTATATGAGAATTATACAAAAGAGGGCAGGTCACTTGCTGTGAAACCTGAAGAAAGTGAAAAGGAAAGTTCTAGACTTCCCAAGTTTGAGCAGGAATTACTAGCCAAATGGGACAGTTTCCATTTCGTGAAACCTGAACATGACTCGCTCAAGAGTTTAAGGAATTGTTTTCCCTGATTATAGGAAAGGAACAACGTGAATTTAAAACTTGTATCACACAAGCAATTATGGAGAATTTAATTAATGTTAAACTAGCAAAGTTGGAAGGGCACTTCGTGAGTGACACCTTATAGAAAAATTACAATTTTATTAATATTGGTTGTTAGTAGAAGGTTGAGGAAAGATCATTGGGATATAGGATCAATGTTCATGGCCGTATTTAATATAAACGGACGATCGCGACGCGGTAGAAACGTGGAGCAAGCACTGGTTATCACTGTAGTCTATAAAGATGGATGCAAAGTTCACTATAGAAACACTAAAGTTTATGAGAAAGAAAGTTATTGCAATTATGGAAATAACTGATTGCACTATATAGGTGAGAGTCTATTTCTTGAACAAGTTGTGATTTACAATTAAATGTACCATAAAACATTCCAGTGGTTCCAGCGGTGGAAGAAAGTTAGCTATTGCAAACATTTGTAAGGAAGATTTCTCATTTTAAATATTATTGTCACAAGTGAGTGAAAAATACTTGACGGCAAGACTCGCAGATAGAGTACAAGATCTCGAAGGTTCCAGAACGACCTTAGCAGAAAAATGGGGTAGAGAAACTCCAACGGAGGAACTAGCTTTATGAATTATAGACAGCGGGTATTAGGTAATATCCCACGTAGTGAGAGGATTTCTCATTTGAATAGCTTAAGAAAAGCTCTTTTTTTGTAAGGTTGGCTTATACAAGCGAAAGCTCAACATGGCAAATCCCACGAAGAATGATTTTTGTCCCAAAATAAATACTTTCACACTGTCTATAAAAGTATCATTAAAAGCACGTGGAAGTTAAAACCATGAAGATGAGGTTAAAACTTTTAAAATGGTACTTATCTTGATTTCATGTTGAAGGCGAAGTTCTGTATGACGATAACTACTTTGCCAACATGGCGTAGAAGAGAGTATGCCTCTTAGTTTGAGGAGGCTAGCTCGAGAGGAGCTTTAACTGACCGAGTCAACTGCCGACTGAGAAGTGAGACCTGCTCAACGGAGCACGGAGGGACCAAGGAAGGGGAAAAGAGTGGGGGGTAGGAGACAAAAGGAGAACATATAAGCATTGCCAATGTTATAACAAAAAATAATCTTCTCTTGCTGAGCTGGTCTTCAAAGAGTTGATAACAGGCGATACTAGCGCAGCATGGTGAGTAAAACAGTAGACGTAGTTCTCTTGCTCATGGAGATAATAGCTGGCGATGGCAGTAAAATCTGGTAGCCAGATGGAGAAGGAATTCCTCTTGCACGAGGAAGAGTTGAAGAGCTTCAGATATTCGCTGCTATATGACGCTAGGTGGGTCATAGAATATATATCTGGAACAGACTCATAAAAGATATAAGCGACCTGAACCCCTAAGAGAAAACAGAAGATCACTGTTGGTGTTTGACAAAGAGGAAGGAAAGAACATGCAAAAGCATTGAAAATTATAATCTCTGGTACCGTGTATTCCAAGAATGCACCAAGGGGCGTATCCATCCCTTCCATAGCTTGTTCCTCCGTCATTGCTAGAAGTTCAAACTTTGGCTATACTTGACGGATTTTCAAATTTCAAAAACTCATAATTAATTTCTTCAAAATTGCAAATCAATGCCATAACTGAAAATAGATTTCCACAATTCTGCATGCCAAAAGTAATTAAATATGGTAGTTTCAGTAATCTCCGTCTTCCTCCAAGCTATCATTCATTGGTTCGAGCCTCTCCTCCAATAGCGTAACTTCTTCCTCAGCACAATTCCTTGTTTCCCTGCGACTGCGTCGTAAATCTCAGAACCTTCTCGAACAAAATCATGACGTCACCAAGAATCTCAGCTCATCCAGCCTACTTGCATAAAGTCTGCGTCATCCGTGCCTACGTCATGAATATACACGTCACAACTATGACGGCCATAACTTTATTCACATATGCCAATACAGCCACCGTGGTCTCAATATAATTCAATTTACGGGGGCAGTACCATGGTGACACGGCATGACAGCTGTCAAACAAGCGTTGTGACTGCAATGTCACTTAATTCAATGTAACCAAAGTTACGGATCACAAGATCCCAAAATGACAAAAAAATAACAATACAAGAATTTAATATTTATGAGCGACACGCGTTTTAAGACTAGTTCAAGTTTTTTTTTGTCGTGTGGCCTCCTGTGAGGCCGAGTGCAGGTCTTTCTAGTCGACGCCCGTGGGCGACCTGCGCGTCGGGATGAGATATGGAATGGATGAAGGTGAATGAATTTGGGCAAGGATGTGGAAGGAAGCGGCCGTGGCCTGTCCAAAGGTACCGTCCCAGCATTTGCCTGGAGTTAAAAATGGGAAACCACGGAAAACCATTTCAAGGACGGCCGACGGTGGGGCCCGAACCCACGCGTCTACCGAGTCAGCAGAGTGCTTGGCCCCATGACTTAACGTTGCGCTTTAGCGCGCGTAGCCAATGCTGTCGCTTCACTAGTTCAAGAAATGAGCACTTTGACGGGCGCTCGTTTCCGACCAAAACAGTCGGATCGGGAAAGAACTCCGTACTGCGAAGACGAATCACGAAAATGTGGGAACAACAATTACAAAATTAAATACGCTACTGACATACTCTATTTTTAGATTACTACACCCAAATACACGTGTGTATGATTTATAACAAGGGCTGCGAAAATCACCGTCTTATACCTCAAACACTAGGAAAGTATAACGTGACATGAACAAGTTTGGCCGGTTGCCAAATTATATTTACAATGAATACAATGGCCTTGGAATAAGAGCCAACAACAACAAATACAAATTTTTAAAATCACGACGGAAATTTGGCGTTTAAACAATGAAAAAATTAGTCGTAGTCATGATAAGAACTTTCAGATCCACAACATGGCAACTCCCCAAATTAAACCAAAATAAAATAACCTTAACTCATCAGGCTTTAAAGCAAACCTTTACGTGTCATAACAGAGCTGAAGACAGCCGAGTCTGTTATCGCATATCTGAGTACGTGGCTGAATCTTTCCCCCATCGTAGTAAATGTGTGTCACGCTAAATATAGATTCTGGCCCACAGCCAGCGTCCAGCGACCTTTGCCTAACGTCACCTGTTAAACGCGTAAATACAAAATATCACATTATCTCAAAACATCCTCTCCGGGATTTTCAAGAACACCTCTCCTGGTCGAACTTAGCCCCTTGGGTACTAAATCGCCGAAATAAGTGCTGTGGTCAAGAATAGGTCTCGCCTATCCTCGCAATCACACCACAACTAAGTATACGTGACACACCCTCGTAGATCTCGTCGCAGCACCTGAACCAGCACACCTTTCAGATAAATGACACACAACTTGTCCAAGTGACAATAAAGAAAATAATTGCTGGAATCAGAATTAGCCCGAGTTATAAAAGCAACGAACACACTAAAATTTCCCCCTTGTCTAGTTTTTTTACATTAACATTAATCAAGTCCATTTATCATTGTCGTTCCTACGTTCTCATTCGTGACTACAATTTTTATTGATACGTTAATCGTATGCGGCCGTTTCGCTATAAAATTTACGTATACATAAAGTCAATATTTAAGTTACAAAAGTTACTGTACAACATAATTGTCACGAAATGTCAAAAATTACTACACGCATGTCAGTTAAGGAAATCAAACCCTAAATTTAAATTAATCCACACAGATGAAATCTGTACAAAGTTCCACACATCTCTCGCGATTCTCCCTCGTCCAAAATCAATAAATCAATTTTAATACGCATCACTTAAACCGCTTTCCTGAGTCTTCCCGCCTCGTCATCTCCCAACATTAGGCCTTTTTAGCCCATAAAACTCATGGTGATGGAGGATGAAACTTGTTGCCTTCGTTTCATGGTCGCACCTTGCCGCTGTTAAAACAAAATTAAATTAAAGTTTTAAAACTGTTAACTATCTACTTTATGAGTATTTTATTTCCTCATATAGTCCTATGCAGAACCGTAGACTTTCCCTATTTTATGGCTAACTGCCACCTCACAATTTATGAAAGGTATAACTTAGTTGTCGACACACAACTAGAATTTTTAACATAGACCGTCATGAAGACGTCTTAAACTTGACTGTCGAAGATAATTAGGAGTGAACCCGGTTCTATCTCAGACACAGTTTATATACAGAAAGCATAAAAGTTCCCGTGGTAGGGGTAAATAGTTCCTCAATATTTTTAATAATGGGCCTATAATTATGTGTGACCTCTCAAAAAGCTTGTAATTTCTCACAGGTCAAGAATCTGCCGCCAAACACGCAAACTGATCGCTAGATCTTTTTATAATAGACTTGGCGCGCAAGTCAACCTGATGCTATGTTCTAGCGTCCTCGTCTCTCATTCGTCAGTTAAGTTGGCGTCGGAGTAGCGACCTTACAAATCCCGCCCTTGTCTTGACGTCACGGCTCTTCTCCTCTCACTCACTCCTTGCCGTTGACAAAGCACCCAGGCTTGGTTGAGGGTCACGTACGCCTCAGCGTTATACCTGTTTTCGCAGAAGAATAAGAATAGCATTGGTTGTGAAACTGTCGATAGCTTCCACAGGGAACGTAGCCCATCTTGCCAAGTCCAGTTTGCTTGCTACATAAATTTTACTCAAATATCCAGCATATAATGTATTTAGTATTTCCAGCATTTTAATAAATATGAAACATTATTATTGGACACAATGATAAGGGTTCAATATGGATAACATTTTACGTGATTTTGATTTCACCTACTGCTGCATCGATGATATACTCATAGCTTCCTCAAGTGAAGATTAACATAAACGGCACCAGTATTTATTATTTGAGTGCCTCAGTCAGTTCAATATTAACATCAATATTAGCAAATGCATCTTTGGAGTGACAGAAGTGCCATTTATTGGTTACCTGATCTCTGCCAATGGTATCCTTCCATTGCCAGATCGCGTACAAACAATCAAAGACTATCCACTACCAGAAACGACTTGTGTCGTTTCTTAGGACTAATCAACTTCTATCGTCGAGCACTTCCTCATGTAGCCAATATGCAGGCTAAACTCTCTGACATCACACACGGAGCAAAGAAGAACGACAAAAGAAAAATTACTTGGACAAATGAACTTCGAACGATATACTCAGATTTGAAGACCAGTCTTGTTAATGCAGCTCTTCTCGCACATCCTTCCGATGAACTACCGTTGGTTTTAATGGTCGACTCTTATGACTTTGCTATGGGTGCTTCACCTCACCAAGTTAGAGGAGATATTCTCCAACCCTTGTCGTACTTTTCAAAGAAACTCAGCGACACACAGACGAACTACTTGACTTATGATAGAGTACTTCTTGCTGTGTATTCAGCTGTCAAACATTTCAAACATATGCTAGAAGGTAGAGAATTCCCAATCTACACGGATCATAAACCTTTGACGTTTATGTTTAATCAACGACCCGACAAAGGTACCCCTTGACAACTACGCCACATGGGCTTTATAGGGCAGTTCACCACTGACATTAGGTATGTGGAAGGAACAAATAACTCGGCTGCTGACGCTTGTTCTCGAATTTCTTCCATCAGTATTCCTTTACGCTTTACTACGGAGGAGATTGCCAAAGCTCTAGCTACAGATGAGGAATTGAAACATCTGCAGCAATCAAGCGCATGCTCTCTGAAATTCCCAATAACCATGAACTTATCTGTGACAATTCCATCGGCAAGCTCAGACCAATCATCCCTACTGCATTTCGTCATCGCATACTTGAGTCCATCCACAACCTGTCACATCCTGGGGTAAAAATATCGATCAAACTCATCCAACAACGATACGTATGGCCGTCGATGAAAAAGGATATCAAGTTATGGGCATCATCATGCGTCCCTTGCCAGCGAGCAAAAGTCTGGCGTCATACACACAGCGCTATCGGCCTATATGAGCAAGTCACAGAACGATTCAGCCATGTCAACATTGACATTGTTGGACCTCTTCCATCATTCGAAGGTTACTCATATGTACTCACCATGATCGGCCGGTTCTCACGGTGGCCTGAAGCAGTTCCAATAAAAGACATTCGGCTAGCGGTTTCCATGACGACTGTTTTTGACTGTATGTTGTGGTTCTAAAATTGTGTTGTTCACTCCACCAAGACCAACTACAATACTCAGACCTTAATGCAGGTATCGAAAGTGTGAAAATGGCGTATGTGGAAGCCCGAGATATTGTTTGTTTACATTCGTTGCTGGGATACAATATTAGCTTCGATTAGCTTCGTTTGATGAAAGTTCAGATAAACTATTGCTCATCTGTAATTTTTAGTGTCTTCAGTATTGTTGTGAATGTATTTCTGCAATTAAATTTGTTTTTTGTAAGTTGGCACCCTTGGGGCGTCGATGAGCAAGATGGAACAGGTTTTGAGTTTGAGTAACTGAATGTAATGGCTGGATAGTGATGCTCCTTGTTGTGTACAATAAAAGTGATTGTTCTTGAATTGTAGACATGAGTTGAAGAATTGATTTGTAACATTTTGGCGACCATTGACAGGATTGTATTGAAAAAGTTGGTTTGGTAAACAATTTCCCTGTTTTGTTTTGGATTTGTTGCCTTGCAATGGCCACGATTGAAAAGTTGAAAAAGAAGAGAAGTGCCTATCGGGCAAGTGCGACGAAAGCTATTGGAGCGGTCGGAGTTGAAGCCGATTTCCAAAAATTACGTGTGAAAATAAATACTCTCCGAACAATTGCGGATACCTTAAAAGAATTGGACGAAAGCATCTTGAACGAGTTGTTGAATGTTGACGGAAACGAGGATGCCTGTATCGAAGAAACAATGCACTGTGTTACCGTTCAAGAAGATCTTCTGCAAGCACTTCTTGAAGCCGAGGATAAAGTGGAAGGATTAAAACCTAGTGTTGCCAGTTGTGTTGATGCAGGAGATAATTTCAGCGTACAGAGCAACGTGGCTTCGGCGTCGTCAACCATGTCGTCAGAGAGGTTAAGGCTACCGAAAATCACGCTTGAGGTATTCGACTTGGGTCCAGGTAACTGGATAAATTTTTGGACACAATTTCAAAGGATTCATGAGGATTCTAACATTACGAATGTTGATAAGTTTAGTTACTTGAAAATGTCACTGAAGGGACAGGCTAGGAAGTTAGTTGACAGTTATCCACACACAAGTGAGAATTATGTTAAAGTCTTGGAACATTTAAAGAATCGTTTTGGTAAAGATGAGATGGTTATAAATTGTATGTATAAAGATTTGTTGCAATTGGTTCGCTCGGATTTATCTGTGACTGACCTGTATGATAATATAAGTACTAAGTTGAGATCCCTAGAAACATTAGGCTTGAATTCTGATAGGGCAGCAATCTTAGTTCCACTCATTGAAGAATGTCTCCCCATTGACGTTTTGAAAATATGGGAAAGAAGAGCAGCAGAAGAGGACGATGATAGTGGTAATAAAATTGATAAACTTTTGTGTTTTCTGGGCAAAGAAGCCGAGAGTGAACAGAGACTGCGTAATCATGCTAAGGTGAATGAGGTTGATAAATTCACTGCGCCCAGAACAGAGCCAACAGCAGCAGCTCTCGTTTCTTTCACTCCTACTGTCAGGCAGAATCGGGTAAGTTATCAGCAAACAGGACGGTCACACAAAGTAACCCTAACCTGTTTGTTTTGTAATGAGAACCATCCCTCTTACAAGTGTTCTAAAGAAATGTCGGTTGAGGACCGTCGTAAAACTGTAAAAGAAAAACGAGCTTGTTTTGCATGCTTGCAGGGAGGTCACTCGAGACAGCAGTGTAGGAAAAGAATAGATTGTGGTAAATGTAAAGGGAGGCACTATGATATCATGTGTGCTGGTGAACCCAGCAGAACAGCATCGTTATTTGCAGGGCCTAGTGGAACTGTCATTTTAAAAACATTAGTAGCACAATTGCGTGGTGTCACTGTTCGAATATTACTTGATACTGCTTCACATCGCAGTTATATTTCGGAAGCTATCTGTGAAAAATTGGGTTTGATCGAATGTGGTCGTGAAAATATTTGTCATATGTTGTTTGGTGGGAGTGTGTCATCTGAAATATCACATCCAATTCATGAAATTGAACTAACTAGCTTACAGGGTGATAACAGTTTTGTTCTTAAGGCACTTAGGGAGAAGAAGATTTGTGGTTTGATACCACCTGTGAATGATCCGCATTTGTTACGGAAGGTGGCTGCACATGGTATTACATTGACAGATGATGGAGTTAACCGACCTATTGATGTGTTGTTAGGAGCGGATGTTATGGGCGAACTTGTTACAGGTGTGAAATGTATTGACTCGAAGCTATTAGCATTTGAGACGAAGCTTGGATGGTGTCTCCTGGGTACCGCAGAGAGGCAAGAGGTAAGCAGTATGACAAACTTTGTGACCTCTTTGCTCAATTTACACCATCCTTTATGGGACTTAGAAGTTATTGGAATTGAGAAACAGACAGAAACAAAAAGGTCGGACATAGATGATAGATGTTTGCGAAATTTTGAAGACACAATTCGTTTCGAAGGTGAAAACTGTCGGTATGTAGTAACATTGCCCTGGATTGATGAGCACCCCCCTCTTCCCACTAATCGTGAAATAGCTGAAAGTCGTCTGAAATCAACAGTAAGCCGTTTAGATAACAATGGACTCTATGATGCGTATGATACTGTTTTTAAACAATGGGAAACAGATGGGATTATTGAAATAACATCTGATGAAAACATAGGGCACTTTCTACCTCACAGACCAGTTATAAATTATGGGAAAACAACTAAAATCCGCCCAGTCTTTGATGCATCGGCGAAAAGTATTGGAAACGTCTCTCTAAATGATTGTTTAGCATTGGGACCACACAAAGAACCATCACTATTTTCATAAGGAGATCCAATCTCCATCAAGCACAAACGTTGGACTGGTCGCAACAACTCACTCTTAACTGTTTGAATTTGTAAATATTTGTTAATTCCATGTTTATTCCTAGGTTTTGTATTATTTTGTGCTTTTAGTTGAAACCTACCGTTTCAAGGTGGGAGAATGTTGTGAATGTATTTCTGCAATTAAATTTGTTTTTTGTAAGTTGGCACCCTTGGGGCGTCGATGAGCAAGATGGAACAGGTTTTGAGTTTGAGTAACTGAATGTAATGGCTGGATAGTGATGCTCCTTGTTGTGTACAATAAAAGTGATTGTTCTTGAATTGTAGACATGAGTTGAAGAATTGATTTGTAACAAGTATGTCTGTTAAGTCCAGTTCGTGTTAATGTACTGCAATCGTGTGTAAATATGTGATAATACGCTTATTATGGACTGGTTCGATTGTGCGATGATTGTTCAGTCGACCGATAGCATTGTGTCATTTACTGCAGATGTTGAAGTGCCTAAGACTAAAGCATTAATAGAAGAGTCTCAAGAATATACACCGCAATGATTTGCTAGTTAGTGACAATATAATAATAGTTTAGTACACTTCAGTACCGGTAGTGTTGAACTGGAGTACGTAAAGGGAAAGCGCAATGAGCATCTACGGCAAGACCAAACCGTTGACGTTATATTGAACGCTCAGCTTCATGTGCCTCCGTAATAAATCCTTACCAGTCTAGCAGATGTTCTACACTGCCTTGTATACACGCCAAATATTACAGTGAACTACTCTTTTATTGGTTAAGGAAGATGTTTCCCCTGCCAAACAGTGAACTCATTGTGTTCCGTCATTATTCATACTTTTGTGATTCTTAGAGCTTGCAAGTTACGGTATTTTTTTATTATGATGAGTGTAATAAAATGTTGTGAGTAACTTGCCAATTATGTAGGCGTACTTATATTGCGACATGATGTGCCGCGATAATTCCGTAAGAGGGACGCCTCCCTCGAGGATCTATAAAGCGAGGGGGCGCTCGGAAAGACGTGTCAGTTGGAGTTGTGAGGCCACGTAGGCACCACAGCAGCTATTCTCGCCTTGTATCTTCAGTGTTAATTTCGTTCAGTGATGTGTCGAGCGACACATCGTCGTAGGCGGGGGATTTTGACGGCGGAGGGTCAAATCCTGCGCGCGGTGTCGGAGCGGTCCACCACGCCACACCAGCAGCTCACCCGGTACCCGCCTGCGAACCACCTACAGAATGTGCTACGGGACTTCTGGCGGGAATACAATCCCGACGAACTTGAACCGACTCCAGATGACGTGGACATGCCCACCAACTTAGTACCGCATGAAATCTACACTATCAACTGGTTCAGATGGAGGAGCGCACCTTGGGACGTCATGGGGACGGAAGCCGAGGAATCCGGGGAGCAGGTCGCGCCCGCAGCGCCACCTCAGGCAGCGATTCCTGCCAGGGAACAACCTCCAGATCCAGACACTCAACTCTACCAGTTCCCACCAGATGAAGACGAAGAAGACGAATGGATATATGATCCAGAATATCCTCGCCGCCCTCCCGTGCGTCGGACCACCATCGCCCAGCCGGTCGAGCACCCACAATGGACTGTGACACCTCCGTCAGTGAAGCCACCACCGCCCACTACATACGTGTCGGTCGCAGTGCCCCTTGCGAATCCGGTCCCGTACGGTGAATCTTCAAATGCTCAGTACGTTACGAACATTCTTCAATCTGGAATACATCTTCCTCGCCCAACGGGTGCACCAGCCGTGTTCCGAAAGACTCGAGTGACGCCCTTGATGACTGAAATAGTGAACGACTTGTGCCAGGCAGGAATACTATACCCTTTTAAGGGCTTTTATAGTTTCCCCTTATTCCTTGTTCCAAAGGCAAACGGACAGGCAAGGGTCATTTATGACCTGAGTGAGTGGACACCTTATATTACTGCTCCAAAATTCTCTTTAAAAAGTGCCGCTCAAGCTCTCACCTCGATTCCGGCCAACCATCTGGCTATCAAACTGGATCTCAAATCAGGCTTCTACCAATTGCCGCTAAGTGCACGATCACAATTTTTCTATGGTGTTTATTATGATAAGAAACATTATATCTGGACCCGCTTGCCGATGGGGCATAGTCTAGCACCCTCGATCATGCAACGCTGGGCCGAAGGTGTACGTGAAGTCATCGAAAAGGAGTTCAACGTCTGTATGATACCCTACCTGGATGATTGGCTCATCCATGGCGTTGAGATTCCGGTCGAAGAGATTCTGTTATACATGCGTGTGATTCTGGGTATCACCCTTAATGAACAGAAGTGCATCCTCACCCCCATGCAGGTCATCACTTACCTGGGGGTGGTAGTGAATATACCTAACTCATGTGTGATGCTTCATCAAGTGACCCAGCAAAGGGTACAGGAAACAGTAAGGGACCTTCACCTTTACAATGAGAAACAGAGAGAGCAAGCAGCAGGCTTTCTCAGTTGGACGTGTTGGGTCATGAACTGGCCCATGTTCGTGCCCCGACACGTCCTATCCCGGGAATTCTTCTGGCCTCGCCGCCTCCTGACACGGGACTTCATCTCTGCCACCAGGGACGTCCGCACCACGGGAGAAACCATCGAGATGTATGCCGACGCCACCCCAAACAGCGTCGCAGGATACTTCGCTCCAGAACACCGAGCCTGGGCCCAGGCCTTCCGACATGCAGCCACCATAAACGAAGCGGAAGTGACAGCAGCAATCCTCACCGCCTACTGGGCGGTTACGGACCTTTGTGCAGAACGAGAAAATGTGAAGTGTGTGATTATTTATACAGACTCCTCAGTAGCTCGTTTCACTTTATGTTCAGGCAGGGGACCTTTGTTGTATCGTATTTACTATATATTGTACCTTTATGTTCAACTCATTAATAAAGCAGCACTGCGGGGCATCCGCCTCGCGTGGCGACACGTGGCCTCCAGTTGCAACCCGGCAGACGCGCCTTCCCGGGCCGTGCTCCGCGATATACACGCCTCCCTCGAGGATCTATAAAGCGAGGGGGCGCTCGGGAAGACGTGTCAGTTGGAGTTGTGAGGCCACGTAGGCACCACAGCCTAAATTATTGATGCATATTTCTTCGGAGCCTAGTCTCGTCCTGTGATATCTTTTATGCTCTTAGGTGAGTAAAAATAATAATTTACACGAACTGTGACAACCCCGATGACATGATCTTAGCTATTGGTAGGGCAACCAATGTGACATTTTTATGATAAGAGCGCTCAGGTGTTGAGATATTGAACTAGGTGTTTGTGAGTGCATATCTGTGGAGTCAAGGAGAAGAGGATCCAACACTAGGGTGGTGTCATATCTTTAGAAGGCAGAGAGGAAGATATGAAAAGGAGTTAGTAGGAGCACAGTATAGATATCAATACAGTAAGGACACATCAGGCCTTTACCATGTAATTTTTTCGTCATGGTTTTGAATCGGCCGGTTCCGGAAGCACCGCACGCACGCACGCATGGCGGCGACGGTTCACCATGTATCCGCGAGAGTGCAGTCTACCCGTATTCATTGAGTGCGGCCTGTCGAATTTGTCTGATGAAAACATTGTTTGTAATTATTAAAATCAACTCAGAAATATAATTTTGCATTTTAACCAATGGCAGAAATGTGGGAAACCAACATCTGTGCTGTAATTTTTTGCGCAGCTCTTGTCACACTGGACATAACAGCATTCCGGTTTCCTCGTGCATTGGAGCGGTAAATACAAATATCACACGTTTCATCGAATAATTCTGGTTTTAATACCCATGAGATGCCACCCTCAAACACCTATCCATTAATTCACAAATTCCTCATTCCTAATCCAGATATAATGACTGGATAAAGGCCTGTAATCAGGAGGATTTACTGGCATACGTGGCAAATCTACACGTCAATATATAGGGTATGTAGCCTTTATTTCTCAAAGGAAGTGTTTTAAACCACAAGGAGGGCAGTGCTAGACTGAGATTAGGTAATAATGCCCAACAAACATTAAATCTCAACCCTAGAGAAGCTATTGTCTCCTTTAAAGTGTCCGTTTTCTAATCCCACTTAGCCTCGGAGGCAAATGGTTTCCTGACTGAAGTTAGTTGATATGTTTTATTAAATGCAATTTGTTAAGCTGCAGCCCTTTACAGTGAATTAAGTGCTTTAATTACAAGCTACAATGCAAATCAGATTTAACATTTGCTCCCTCACCTATGGGACTTTGTGCTATTCCTGAAGAGTTCTGGAGAAGTTTGGATTGTCGTGTACCCAAAGCTACAATCCCATGATTGTTGAAAATGACTGAAGGTACTCCAGTCCCTCAGAATTGTAAATAGTGTTGCTTTCAGAGACAAACTATTGAGGTTAGCAACCCCCTCACTACGCTCGGCATGGCATTAAGGCTGTGTGACTTAAAAACCAGGGCTGTTAACCTTGGTGTTCCTACCTCATAGACATATCACAATGCCCTTAATTTTATTTAATTCTGTGGGACCACTAAAATTTTGCCCATCCATGTAAATGATAAGCCCACCCAATTTCTTCTCAAGTGATACCTCCCTCTGATTCCACACACGCCCAAATACACGGGGATATATGACCACGATGTCTCAGCCCTTAAAATAAGCAACAACAACTGTATCTTCGATACACACTAATCAAATTCCTGGATACTTCTATACGTTCAGCAACGATGATTTTTCTTCACTATGTCACATGCAGAACATGGTGCCACTAAAGCAATACCGTATTGGTCATGTTATTTGCAAATGAATACATAATAATCATACAAGAGTGGAGCCTTGCATAAGTGAGGAGATGTAACACCAAACTCTGGGTGTCAACAAGCCGTACACTATCACTCGGGAATTGAGAAATTGGGTGGGCATATTGTGTGATAACCTGTGTTACTGTGGTGGATGTGTGTGTATTTGTAAATTGGGGATAGGATTGGGAAGGAGGTGGCTGTGTCCTTAAGTTAACAACCATCCCAGCATTTGCCTTGAGTAGGGAAACCACTTCCAGGATGGCCGAGGTGGGAATCGAACCCTCCTCTTCTCTGTTTTGCCTCACGAGGCTGACTGTACCCCATTCCAGCCCTAAGACCAGAATCAAAATTTCTTGGCAAAGCCGGGAGTCAAACCTAGACCTACGGGGGTGACAGCCAAGAAAGCTATCTGCTGCACCACGAGTTGGTCTCGCGAAAATGGAATGTATTGGTCATAAATATAGGCTATATAAATCTACATGAAAATAGCCTACTGCCTATCCAAACATTTTCATAAATTTGAGTTTCATATACCATTTTAAAGCTCAATGGTTTTAAAATTTACAGTTATCGTAAGTCATAGCAACAGATTTCAATGTTTACATTAAGCCACATTGTTCAAATCTGTTCAGGGATGTCGGAAATTCCTCAGATAATGTCACGTTGCACCTCACATCCTATTCTATTGTTGGGTAAGGACTTGATTCTCATCATTGCAGAAATAATCTGTTTAATACTAGCTGTAAACATGGCCAAGGTTTCATGTGATACAAGCTAAAGGTGTAGAATTTGGTATAAATGTTTATCACAAGTATCCAGTACCAGTACCTCTATGTCAATGTTACATAGGCATTGTGCTTGCTACACTTGTCATAGTATGTGGTACGGTATAAATTTCATAATGTGCATCAATTTTAATTTCTACCCTTGATTATTCATATTTATGTGGGGGTCAGGAATCGTATGGATTGTGAAGTGATGCTAGGAAAAGTTGTCTCCTTTCTTTTTAAGGATGTGTGAAGGACTGAGTGGTGTGTCTTTATAATGACATACTAAAATTGTAATGGCTGATGAAGGATGTAATTAATATCCAGAACATGTCCTACTACTTGCACATTATTTATTCATTTAAGGGTTGATTAGGCAGAAAGATTTACAGAAGATTACAATTCAAGAAATATTATACTCATCAGAGTTAATTAGAGATGAACGAAACTGGGCAAGGTACTGGAAAAGCCTGTGACCTATTAAAAGGAAAGGTCCCAGCAGATTTCCCCTATATTGTTCAACCAGCCACATCTGGTTACGACCACTATATTCTTCCTGAAGTAACTCCACAGAGAGAATGAAAAGTGTCAAGAACAAACTTCTGCTTGCAATCGCACATTTTTTCTGCATTACAGTATTACTTGTTTACATGGTTTATGTAGAAACAACTCGTACAAATATTACAGTGAATTCTTCTAGGTATTATGCCATGTCTGTGCCCCATCATATCCATAGTACCGTACCTAGAAGAATATGCAGTAATTTATTTTCTGGCCATGAAAGCCTAAACATTCCAACTCAAACAGGCATATTTTTCTGCAAATGTTTGGGTATTCTGATATATTTTCATGGAAACATTTGACTTTTTTTTTTTAAGAAACATTATTTTTTCCTGTTTTCGATTTTCAGAGGTGAAGCTCACCAATTTTGTGACTATATCCTGAAGTGGCTTGGCCTAGAAGCCTACAGTATATAAAATATGGTAGCGAGTGTTTAATCATTAAGAGGTTTTCTCAATAGTGATTTTTAATGCTCTGGCATTGTCATTGAGGAGCAAATTTAACTTCCTAAATACTGTAACATTTAAGTTGGTCTAACACGAAATAAATTTAATAATACTATACCTGCAAGGTTTTAGCTACCTACTAAGAAAAGTAATGTGCAATTTTTGAGTGGAGCTACCTAGGCAAATCTTTACACCAAAAACCAACATATTGTTTATCGCTACCTTTTAGTAGAGAAACTAGAATTCATGTCAGATAATCTGCAGCTTCTGTGATTGATAGCTATAGTTTTGTCTTGTTGTCAACAAATGTGATAGACAGGTCTGAAGCAGTTCATTAATTCAATATTTCAAAAACTGACTCTCTCTATCAGAAATCAAATCAGTGATCTGAGATCATGGCGATATCAGGAATGTTTGTTTATTGCATTACAACAAAGGATTTGGAAGTAATCTCATAAAGCAATAACTTCTAAATCAAAATAACTTACAATTTTATTGTTGGACAGCCAAAGGACTTATCATAATCCTCCATGGTTTTAGACAGGTGCAACGATCCATTAGTTCTGGGTTATCCCATCCCGTTAGAAAATGGAAGGATTGGGGTTTGAGACCTAAGGATGTTGTACAACATTAACTGCAAATCACATCACCACACTGAAGACCTGGTTTGTGAAATAAGTTGGTTCATGTCCATTCACCTGTCATTTCAAGTTAGCTTCCTTGTTTCTCATTTCAAAATGCTGAGATGGTGGCTTTCCCATTGACCACAGTCACTTCCCCATTCCTTTCTTAGCCTCTTCTACTTTCCATCAACGTTGAGGCTGCATGGATGATCCTTTTCTCTAGAATGAAAGGGCTCCATGACACTGTCAATTAGTATGAAAAAGACTTTGGGAGTGAAGTAAGGGGATAAAAGAAATATTCATATCCAAGAAATAAAAATAGCCAAACATATAATCCCATTGTTTCCACAGCTACTGCCATGGTCTAGAAGTAAGCATAGCTGCCTTCTAACTGGTTGGCCCAGTTTTGAATCCAGGTTTTGCCAAGGAGAATTTAAATTTTGGCCTGTAGTCATGTGTACTTGGATGTGTGTATCATTTGTCTCATAAACTGCCTTATTGTGATGGCTGTATTAGTGTGTGCATTTATAATTTTAGGTGAGGATAGGGAAGGAGACGACTATGGCCTTACGTTAGGGTAGCCTACCGTCTCGGCATTTACCTGCAGTAGAAGTGGGAAACCAAGGAAAACCACTTACAAGATGGCCGAGATTGGAATCAGAATCACCTCTTCTCAGTTTTGCCTCACAAAGCTGAGTGTACCCCGTTCCAGCCCTCAGACCAGAATGCTAGTTGCTACACCGCGAGGTGATCTAAGTGAAAAGGGATGGATTCTAATCCACCTCTTGGTCATAATAGAAGTGAATTTCTATGGTTTCTAATTCCCCTTCCCCCCTCCCAGAATGCTCCATGCACCAAACATTCCATCTTCAAATTATTTTACATGCCCAATTAAATGGAGTAATATAGCTCGGGTGGTGTTGGGGTAGCGCGCCTGCCTCGCACCAGGAGACCACGGGTTCGATTCCAGGCTCCGTCAGGGATTTCAGAAACCAGCGTTAGGGCTGGAACTGGGTGTACACAGCCTCGCAAGGACAATTGAATAGCTGTCTGACAATGAGGCAGCGCCACGCTCATGGAGACCAAGATTAACGGCCGAGGGGACCCGAGGCGCTCACCACGCGTCACCACATAATCTGCAGGCCAAATGGCTGGGTGGCGATCGCTTGGTAGGCCTAGGTCCTTCATGGACTGTAGTGCCACGGGGTTTGTTTGTTTCGTTTTAATGGTAGTTCGGAGACTACGGTTTCAATAGTCTTCTTAGAATGTACAGTATATGGGTGTTAACTTTAAAAATACCCGCACGAGTCTCTCTGGAGGACTCACACATTATTACTGTTAGGTAAACATATCTTGCATAAGAATCATGGCCCTACTAATAATATAGTTCATCGTATCTTGGTGAGAAAAATACTGTACCTGTATGTGCATTTGCTCAAAGAACTTTTTCTTTTCTGAATTTTTATTCCATACATATTATTTTTGTTTGTTTGATTAATATTAGGCATCTACCTATAAATTTTAATTCAACTAAAATTTGTATTATTTTGTGTTAAGAGGGAAAGATGACCTTGCTGTTCCGCCCCTTAAACAACAATAACTATCCATAATATGTGTAAAGTTACTGGGCAATTCTGAGAATATTTACAGCGGATCCAGGTTGCAGTCATGGACCACCTTGTGGCGTAGTGACTACCATTCTTGGCTGTAGCCCCAGAGGTCTGGGTTTGATTCCCGGCTCTGCCAAGAAATGTAATTCTGGTCTGAGGGCTGCAACAGGGCACACTCAGTCTCGTGAGGCACAACTGAGAAGAGGAGGGTTTGATTCCCACCTCAGCCATCTTGGAAGTGGTCTTCCGAGATTTCCCACTTCTACTGCAGGCAAATGCTGTGATGGTTCCTAAGTTAAAGCCAATGCCGCCTCCTTACCAATCCTCACCGGAATTGCAAATACACATACTAAGACAGGCATCACAATAACACAGGTTATCAGTCAAAATTCTACACTCGACCAAGTACACGGGGCTAAATGACCACGATGTCCAGGCCCCTGAAATGAAACAACAGATTGCAGTCGATGTACAGAAGTTGTCTAACATGGTGGCCAGATTGCTCCTTAGTGCCTCTTGGTCTATTGGAATGGCTGTAACATCCGGTGCATTATCATACCATAGTCAAACTGTTCCTCTATTGGAGCACGAAGATTGGAATTCTCTGCCGTCACTGTCTCATGAAGCCAGGTGGCTATGCTAATGCTTGTTGTTTCATGTAGGAGGTTGTACATCATGGTCGTCAGCCCTGTGTACTTGGGCGTGAGAGTAAACCCATACAACAGGAGCATACGAGCGTGGCAACGGGTGGGTGAGAGATTTCACAAGCTATTCATCCAGGAACGCCTCCAACAGCAAGGAAATTCAGTCATGTTTTGTGGTGGGATCATGTTTGGTCGACGTACGCCTCTAATTCCTATCCACGGTAACATGACCTGTCTGGTTTTACAGAGACAACATCCTCAAACCTGTCGTTACAGGATTCGCTGCCACAATGGGCGAGGGCTTTACACTAGTGGACGATAATGCCCATCGAGCTAGGGTGGTCAATCAGTTTCTTCAGATGCAAGGCATACGGAGAATGGAGTGGCCTGCATATTCTGCGGACATGAACAGTATCGAACATGCATGGGAAAAGATTAAGAGTGCAGTTTCGCACTGTCCCAATCCTCTAACTATCAAACAAACAAACATTCAGCAACTGATTGAAGCTGCTTTCCAAGAGTGGGATAATCTGCCCCAAACCAGGTTGGTTCCTTGGTTCTCAGTACGGTATGCCTCTTCGTCGGCAAGCATGCCTTACGGCTCGTGGTGGCCATACATGGTATTGATATGCCCCAACATGAAAAAGATTGCCACTTTTGTTATGCTTTAAGTGTTTGTCTCTTTTGCACAGCATATTGTGTGTTGTTTTTCTTTGTATGTCATTACATACTACCTTACCAGGGAATTGTTACCACTAGACGTGGAGTGGGGCTGTTGTGTATACATTACGTCAGCTCGCCTTGTTATAGCTGCCGCGAGCGGTTGCTGAGCAAGAGGGGGAACGCATGCACAGTCGTACAATGAGAACACACCGCACAGCGCACGACCCAGCACGAATCATGCACACAAATGACATGCGATGAGGTTTCGCTGGCAACAACTGCACGACTATCGCAGGCGTGTGGCTGGGCGTAGTGCATTAGTTCCGATTTCCGCCACCGGTAACAATTCTCTGGTAGGATAGTACACATAGCAAAACACTAAATCGCAATATGCAAAACCTTTTTTGAGTACTGTTCAAGTTACAAACACTGCTAGTCACCACAACACTCTAGGGGCAGATGACCTCGAAGTTCCGCCCCTTAAAACAACAATTACATTACATTTACCACAACACTGATTATCAAATACCATGCACACACAAGTACACGGGTCATAGACCAAAGAGGTCCTAATTGGAACTATAATAATATATACAGTACCGGTATGTCAAAAAATATGGTTATATAAATGACTCCAGATTATAGCTTACCATGAGGCATACATACTTTGAACCGGCCTTGGTGGCCGAGAGCGCTAATGTGCTACCTCGTGCCTCGCTGGCATCGGGAGAGCGTGAGTTCGAATCCCACCTCTACCGTCCTGAAAATGGTGTTCGTGGTTTACCATTTTCACTACCAGGCAAATGCCGGGACGGTTCCTTTCAATAAATCCACGGCCAATTTCCCTGCTATATCCCTTCCCTGACCCGTCCTGAAAAGAAAAGTACATGGCCATTGGCTGCATTAATAAAATTATACATACAGTACTTTGAAACTTAAGTGTTTAAAATAAGACTGCTGTTACGACTTGAAACTGAATCCCAGCACTCTGCGCAGAGTGTGAACTGATTACACCACGATAGCCCTTTGTTAACTCTTGACGTAGGCCTAGTAACTGAAGCTATGGCATATAGTTAGGCCCCCTAATGACCAGTATTAATTCCACTATGATGTACATGTCGCTTACAGGTACCAACTGGAAAGATCTGCCCCAGGCCTCTCCAAAAGCCACGCAGCATTATGAGCCTAACACTTCTCTCATCCAGGTGTAAAAACCATCCATCGCATGGAAAACTCATCCTACATTATCTCCATTTCTGCAGAATGGGAAGAATAAGGAGTTGACATACCACTGACAAGTAAAAAGTGCGGTGCGGATAGATGGCAACTTATTAGTCGTGACGAGGTTAAAGTTAGGTCTGATTGGTGTTAAGCTATGGTTAGAGCAAGTTTAGGACTGGGCGTTTTACTTGATTGATTGGCGACACCATTGCACATAGTGTTATTTACCAGTTATATTACTTTATTACATTCACTAGCGACAGAAAGCAAAGCAAACTTGTAGCTTCGCGTGGCTCTCGTGATCGTAAGCCACAGAACCTTTCTTTTTTATATTTGGAATTTGAACCACTGGATGCAACTCTGAAATTCTAACATGCATTAACCAAGAATCAAAACCCAGTCTAAAACTATAATATGATGACTTTAGGATCTCCGAATGGAGATCTGGGTGTGACCTTGGCTTCTAGGATTAAAGAAGCAGGCCTCTGTACGAAGGGTGGTTGGCCGGTTTACTTACTGTAAGCCCTGAGCTTGTATTTCAGCTTTACTTTACTTATTTTTAGGCCATCTGTAGGCTAAACAAAACAATCTACCAGTAAATGTATAGTCTATTTGTTGAATCTGAAAGCTACTTGTTGCTCCTATAATAGCCACACAAAGACGTGGAACTAATAAAGGTACCGGTAATGAAAAGAGATTCCTTAGCACATGACTTACAGTAGATACCGGTATTGAATTCTTCTTGGAACACAAGATAATGGACGGAAGTGTGAGTAGGCTAAGAAATGAGGAGTAATAAGTAGCCTAGGCATATCATGAAATGTGAAAATAACACTGCATAATAAGGCTGTCCCCACCCATCAAAATGACTTTTTTATTGACTAAATAAATTCCCGGGTATTTAAGTTAGGAAGCTAAGAACATTAAAAATTAATACTTGTTTACAGTTACAGTAGTAAACTTGAATTGCATTATCTCAGACTACAAAAGTTTAAGAAACAAAATCCACATTTCCCCCACACTTTTCAATATATCGTGTGTTAATTTAATCATTAAAAACATATCATAACCTTTCATCGTTACGATGCAATCACAATGCGACACCACAGGACTGGAGGAATGTGGTGGTAAACATTAAATTCCACACTTCTTAAAATTAAAACACAGTAGTATTAACACTTTCTATTTTCTTGTTATTTATTTTCTTACAATATCTGATTATAAAGAGAGCTAGTGTGTTGAAATAGAGTTAAATAAATGACATAAAATATACATTCATCAATCAGCTGTTTATCATGTGTTTGTCCATAAGTGGTGCTACCTAGCGGCTTACAGGTGTATTGGTGCTCCCCCTTATCAATTGTTTTTTTGAAAATCCGTTCTTCCGGTTTTGCCGAAGTGTCCATACTGTATTGGTATCTATACTGTGGTAGGAGATTGTTGTTGATACAGGAGGTAACAAATAAAAAGCAGGATTGGATAATATACGAAGTAATGTGGTCTTATAAAAATACTGGAAGTGAATATATATTATATAAAGGTGTCTAGACTGCTTCTTGATGATAATCCCATCAATCTTTTCACAAAGAAGAGTTCTTATAATAAAGAAAACTTATAAAATCATATCACACTGCAGTACTATAGATATATTATTTATCATATTATGACAACTGAACCGTAAGTAATATTCTCGGTAAATGCTTGTTTATTGCAGTGAATATCAAAACTACATCCCAAACTGATTGTATCCGGGTTGGTATATATTTTACCCTCCACCCTGGTTTTATTGAGAACTCGCGTTAATCTTGTTTTGAACTTTAGTTTATTACTCTAATACATTTGTATTTGAGTTGGCGCCCAACGGGATTTCTCTATTTTATATTCTGCTTGTTGGGGGGACTCTTCAGGGTAGGATACAGATAATACAACTTAGTAGTAAACATTACACCATCGCAGTCATGTTTTTCTACATTAAGGTCTGAGGATTGTAGTTGGTCTTGACTCCACCTACCGGGTCAAATTGTGAATCTAAACCATACAGGGACCCACTCTAATATACATTCAAAATATCATCAAATTCGATTCAGCCATTTAGGAGGAGTTCAGTGACATACACAAGTGTCGAAGAATTATATATATAAAGATAGCCAAGTCTATTGCCCTTTCAACATGAATCCTTTTTGAGGCAATTCTCCTCGTAGACATGTTTTCCACCTTTCAAAAAAGCTGGAATGTTCAAAGTTACCCCTTTCATACACAGAAGATCTTGAATTGTAAAACCTCGATCAGCCATAACTGCATCTCCTTCTTCCAACAAGTCTATGATGTTTGATTTAATGAATAGGTGCCTGTCTAATATTGATCCCCCATAAGCATCTGATATAAAACAAACAAACCCTGAGGGATTAATACCAAGCATCACTTTTACAGTGTTACAATTCTTTTAGGTTTAAATGTTTCTTGTTGCGCACTAGGACTTTCAGGTTTCCAACCTCAGTACAGTCTATAATAAATCTGGTGTTAGGATACTGTCTTTGAACCTCCTTTGGGCTGTTTTCTATTACAGTCTCTAGATCAATCGAGATGTTTGATTCTTTTAACAGACAAAACATAAAATTAATCCACACAAATAAAACGTGTCCAACAGTAGTTGCATTTATTCCAAAGTCAAAAGCAATTTCTTGGCCTGTTTTAGCCAACCTCAACTTCATTAATGTTAGGAAGAAACAATATTCTGGTGGGAGTGGAAAATACTGAGGATTAAAACTAGCATCTCCCACACATTCAAATACTAGATTAAAGTGAGCACGATTGTCGGACTCAGGGAATAATCTTACAGCGTAGGGAAGAGAGAGATTTTTTAAATGTTTAACACCCCCTCCCCATATTCTTCGGTTTGGCAAGGAACATCATTATGAGTGGTTTCAACAGGCACCGAATTATTATTTTCGACAGTAGCATTAGTTGAATTCGAAACTTCATATGCTGCGACAAATAAATTATCCATGATCATCAATTCTCCTGGTTCTTGACCCATGGTCATACACTCATTCCTTTCTTCCCCCTATGTCTTTTTTTTGCGTATGGCTTTTGGTGCCGGGAGTGTCCGAGGACATGTTTGGCTCGCCAGTTTTGTAGCTGCTTCGAGACGGACACCCAATGGATGAGCTACAAGTACCGTTGCGGAGGAAAGTTGGAATGTAAGGACGAGGAGTTGGAAGGTAGCGGCTGTGGCCTATAGTTAGGGACCAACCCCGGCATTTGCCTGGAAGGAAGATGGGAAACCACAGAAGACCATCTTCGAGGTTGCCGGCGGGGGGATTCGAACCTCCTTGCCTCCCGGATGTGAGCGACTGCCAGCAGTCATGCCGTAACGACCACGGCTAACTCACCCGGTTTCCCCCTCTGGTGAACCCTTGCTTCTCGCATGTAAATATTTGTAGTGGTGGATTTAGTCCATGGGATGGCACAGCATATCGCTTCAATCACGATCTTTCACCTGTAACGATATTACCACAATGATGGAGAAATAATATGAAAAGTTACGGTATTTCTGAAAATGGTACCGTAGCCTAATGTTAAAATTACAAAGTAGTTCTAAAATAAAATTTTCTTTCGTCAACCTAAGTTTTGTTTTGTATATGATGTACTGTAACGTACTGTATATTCTTTTACTAACCCAATAATGTGATATGATATTCACCACCTTTAAAATGACACAAACAAACTATAGTGTGCTTGGTGGCACTGTTGTGTAGGCTATAAAGATTTTTCTTCTTATCGCATGTAACCATTGTATTCTAAGTTTGGCATCATTTGGAAAACTATGGAAGGCATAGCGCTTCCCCTTGCTCTTACTCAGGGGAAAACAACAATAATTAGTCAATCTGATGTTTTCTCATTAATAATAATTTTATTAACGCAGCCAATGGCCATGTACTTTTCTTTCCAGGACGGGTCAGGGACGGGATATTGGAAGGAAATCGGCCGTGGACCGGTTGAAAGGAACCGTCCCGGCATTTGCCTGGTGGTGAAAATGGGGAAACCACGAAAACCATTTTCAGGACAGCCGAGTTGGGATTCGAACCCACGCTCTCCCGATGCCAGCGAGGCACGTGGTAGCGCATTACCGCTCCCTGCCACCGCGGCGTTTTAAAACATTGAAAGTGTGCCGGCGACTTCAGTGGCGTAGTTGGTTGCATGCTGAGCTTCTATGCCCAAGGTCGCGGGTTCAAACTCGGCCGAAGTCGTTGGATTTTTAAGAGCGTTAAAAATCCCTCGGTATGAATTCCTTCGGAGGGGAAGTACAGCCGGTGGTCCCATATCATAGATTTATGGCATGAAGAAGAACCTTCCACTAAATACACTTGTGTGAAGCCTCAATTTGTAGCTTAGAATTGATAACGCTCTATTAGTTCCAACGTTCGCCACCAGGTGCTGACTGAAATGCCATCTAGTAGCCAAGTCCGCAAGCTAGGTGTCGTGGACGGTAGTATTTGGTGGCAAAAGGAGGAACTATTTGAAATTATTGTCTACAGCCCATACTTGAATTTAGAAAGCGCTATAGTATTCAAGGAGCTTAGATATCTAACCTCCTTGACTTTCATAGTGCTTCAAGGAACAACGAAATTCGACATGCAAGCTACCCTCTGGGTGTCAATTAACAAAGCTTGCACCCGGCACCCGAGTCCATACGATATTATTATTTATTGAATTAAAACAGATAACACACACTAATACAGCCATCACAATTAACACCAAGTTATCAGACAGGTGCTACACACACCCGAAGTACACGGGGCTAAATGACGGCGTTGTCGCAGCCCCTAAGCCAACCAACCAACCAACCGAAAGTGTGCCACTTGCGAATGTTGTTTATATTGCCGGATGGTTCTGTACCATACAGCTCACGCGCGCTATCTGTTGGTGCTAGTTCAGGATAACCCTACTTTGTGAAACCTGTTTACAAACATCCGGCCTAGGCCTACCGTCTATAATTCTCAAGCTGTGCTGTTGGTAGCATTGGCAACGCATAGAAGAGTCCATAAATTCGATAAACACGTAAGACCACATGCTAAGTTTTATTCATAAATATCGTTTATTTTGATATGACATCATCTAAAAACAGTTCGTACTAATTATTTCAACACCCGTGAAATTCCTCGTGGTAAATCAGACGTACTGAAAGTTGTAGAAATGAGTATTTCCCGTATTAAGTTGTTCGTGTAACCGATGCCTTGTAATGAATTTAACCAACAAATTCTTCACTAATATTTCATTAAACTATTTCAGATACGGTACCTAGGTAGTGTGGTGTTCCTGGCTGTAATTTAAGTAAAATTATGGCAGCACTATTATAATGACTGGTTATATTACAACGTTTTGATCACTACAGCGAGGTGGACTTTCTGTGTCTAGTAGGCCTAATTTAGTTCAGGTTATATCTTCATGTGCCCTCTATTTTGCAATAAATTATGAACTGTACTCAGTTGGCAAATACTTTTAGGTAGATTTCAATAGAAAGCTACCAATTTTAAATTAAGTGACCAGTGGAACATTATTGTTAGATTGTCGGCATTAAGCTGGGAGGCCTATTTGTGACTATGATGAGTGCATCTGTGAACAAAAAGGGAAGGATTCATTATCAAAAGCAGTCTCTAAGTTAGTAAGAATAGTCTTAAATATATTTTATGAGTGCGTCAATGACGGCAGTGAGCATAGCAGCAAGAAAAGAAAACTTCAGACATTGGGACATTGAGGTACAGTACAGTTACCTTATCGGGAATTGACAGTACGGTACATAACATGATAATATGTATCATTTATTTGTGATATGTGTGTGTAGATTGAGCGGAAGTTATGTTCTGTTGTATTTTCGGAAATATTTGGCGTCAAAATGGATGTGTTTATGCAGTGTTAGCAATTACCACGTGCTTGCGATAGGCCAAGACCAACTACAATACTCAGATCTTAATGCAGGTATCGAAAGTGTGAAAATGGCGTATGCGGAAGCCCTAGATATTGTTTGTTTACATTCGTTGCTGGGATACAATATTAGCTTTGATCTTAGCCTCCAATAATAAAAAGCCTGCCCAATGCCATCTGGGAGCTGTTCCCCTGCAGATGCTATGTTTGCCGCTAGAGGCGCTGCATACCCTCCACATGATCCGTTCACTTGGCGGTATTTACACACATTGTACCAGCTGAAATAAGGCCACTTTATTAAGATGGTATACTGTTGCGTGCCGTTTTGTAAACAAGGTTCTAGAAGTAATGTTCCTGGAACGAGTTTTCATGAATTTCCTAGTCGAGAGCCGACAAAGAAATTATGGATTAAAGCAATAAGCAGACAAGGTATGTAGCATAAGTTGACCATGTGACTGAAAATTAGGTTACTTTCTATTATTGCTCTAGTTCTCATGATGATGATGATGATGATGATAATCTCCTGACCACCTTGTCGTGTAGAGATTAGCGTTCTTGTCTGTCAGCCCAGAGGTCCGGGTTGGATCCCCGGCTCTGCCAAGAAATTTAACTCAGGTCTGAGGGCTGGAACGGAGATCACTCATCTTCATGACGTAAAACCGAGATGAGGTGGGTTCAATTCCCATCTCATCCATCCTGGAAGTAGTTTTCTACAGATTCTACAATACCCAAGTACACGGAGCTAAATGACCAATATGTCCAAGCCCCACTAATGATAGAACAACAAACAATATAATAATCTTCTGTTTCTATTGTGTAGGTGATACCAAGGATAAGTTATGGAACCCTAATGACCGCTCCGTCGTGTGCAGTAATCACTTCATCGAATGTGACTACAGACCAGAATTAAAGGTAAAGCGGTTGAAACCTGATGCGGTGCCCAGCGTTTTCAGTGACTACCCACCAAGTAAGAAACTTAAACTATCAGTGCCAAGAAGAAATATTGTCAAATCAACTGTATCATTAAAATGTACAAAATCCCCCAAGGCAGGCTTTGTTGCGGTTGAATCTTGTGCTTTGGATGGTGTCCCCCCCCACCTGCCATCCCAAATGTTAATGATTTAGACAAGAAAGATGCGTCTACACAAACAAAAGTAAATATGAGACAATTGAACTCACGGAATAGGATACTACGAACACTGCGTAGGTCACTAAGGCGTGCAAGACAAAAAAAAAAATCTGCACTTAAAAGTCGCCAAGAGCAACTCAAGCAACGAATCAGCAGGCTAGAGAAAAATATGGTTGACTATAATTTGGACGCAATTGAGGTTTCGAGTGCTGAAGGAAATTTAAAAGCAAAATTTCTACAAGAACAGCCTAAAGTAATTCTACAGAAGAAGCCTACATGGAGTGACTCAACTATCAGGTATTGCATTATATGGCACAGTAAGTCCCCGGCAGGTTACCGACTTATACAAAGTAGCGAACTGTTAAGCTTGCCTTCTAAATCTACCATCAAACGTTATGTTGGAAGCACTACTGGTGTAATGGTGTCAAGTTTAATAGTGAAGAGACTCCACGAAGAAGCAAAATTTACCGAGGGAATAAATACATTTGGCTCAGTTATTGTAGATGAGATGGCTATCCAACCACGCGCGCTTTACTGTAAAGCAGCTGATGAAGTACAGGGACTTGTGTCAATGGGTGGACTGGAAAAAGATTTAGGCCTAGAAAAAGAAATCGCAACAAAACTGCTGTGCGTTGTGTTCGATGGACTTGCTTCGCATTTTAAAATTCCTGTGGCATACTTTTTTACTCGGGACCTAAAAGCTGAAGTACTTCATCAACTTACTATTGAAGTTATTGATAAAGTGGAAAAGGCATCATTTATTGTTGTACGTGTGGTGGCAGATAATCATTCTACAAATGTGAAATTATTCCGCTTACTTTCTGGGGGTAGCACACCTCTACCTGTCGTGCCACATCCCTTGGACAGTTCACGCAATTTATTTCTGTCTTATGACCAATGCCATATATTGAAAAATTTAAGGAATGCATTACTGGGCGTGAAGAAGCAGTTAAGGATGGGAAACCCATATCTGGTTGGTTCCTCAGAAAGTTGTACGACCTGCAAAAGGAGTTGAAAGTGAAACTAGTTAGAAGACTGACACACAAACATATCTACCCGACAACCTTTGAGAAAGTGCATGTGGGCAGAGCTGTCGATATTTTCTCTCCGGATGTTATTTCAGCCCTTGAGTTCTTGAGGCAATATGGGTCTCAGTTCGGAATAAAAGAATTTCAGGATGCTGAAGGCACTATCGAGTTCTTGAAGCTAGTTAACAAATGGTTCACCATCCTCAATGTTAAGAACACTTTGCAGCATATACACTCTAGGAATGAAGACGCAATGCATTTCTTCTCAGTTGACGATGAAAGACTAGAATGGCTGGAGAACGACTTCATTCCCTATCTGGAACTCTGGAAGAAAGCATCAGCAAGTCCGGTGGAATTCATAATTTTTTAAAAAAACTTAATAAGCAGTTTGTCTGACGACAAAATCTGTCATACTCTGTGTCAAGTACCTGCTTGAAAATGGCTTTCATTTCGTATTAACCAGGAAAATTTCTTCTGATGAAGTAGAAAGCTTGTTCAGTTGCTTCAGACAGTTTGGAGGTAGCAACGACCAAACCAACGCTGCAAGTGTTACACAGGCCCTGCATAAAATTCTGACTACTGGACTCGTAAGTGCATCTCTCACGGGAAATGTAGCACCTGAATCTGCCTGTAGTGACTGGTTGGTAACACGTAACTCAACCGGGAGACGCACGAGCACAACGATTCATGCAGATCAATCGGCAACAACGAATACAGATTTAGCAAGAAAATTTCAAACACAATTAGAAAGCATCGCAAATGAAGCTGAAGGCGTGCCATGTATTTCTATGACGAGTGCTGCAATGGTCTATATTGGAGGGTATTTGGTACGAACTGTCGAAGACCATATATCATGCCAAGAGTGCCTTGATAAAATTAGTAGTATTCAAAGACAGAGGAGGTCTCCGATATCCCAAGCCAGGTTTTGTTTCTCTGCTGATGAGACTGGAAGAAGTAACGGTCGAAATGATATCGGTTACGCTGGGCAGTCCAAGAATAGCACAAACATTAACCAATTAACCACAATACTGTTGCCACATGTTGCTAAAACACCTATTCTACAGTGAGGAGTGAGTGATCACCCTGAGGAACTGAACAAGTTAATATTGCAGAAGTTTCTGCGCCCTTCCGTCACTAACTACACCAATGACATGACAGATGAGTTTCGCCGAGACTACTTCTTGAGAAAAAGAACAAATTATGAGAAAAGAGAATCAAGAAAAATTGTTTGAGTCGTTCCTTTTCACTGAACCCCTAGGTCTATGCGACGCCAGTAAAAGTATTCAGTGCAACCGTACCGTACTCTTGTGAAAATCAGACATTAGTTTCGTTAGTTGTGCGTGCTATATAAGGGAAATCCGAAGATGAAACGAACTCCTACTAGTAAAAGATGAACATCACTTATATTTTACTCCATTCTACTCAACAACGTATGTTCATGTACTGCAAACATAGTCTATATATTAATTTATGCTGGTATTACCTTGCGATAGCAATGCCATTACATGCCAATGTTGGGTGGGGAATCAGCGCTGCAGTGGTCAATACGCGCACTGCTAGGAGGACACTGATGTTGCAGAGAACGCCGCGATTGAGTAGGCTTTCTATTATTGGAGGCTAAGCTTTGATTAGCTTCTTTTGATGAAAGTTGGGATACACTATTCGCGAACTCAATCGAATGTAGGTGGCAGGTCGGTCGCGACAAAATGGTGGACGCAATGGAGATAGACTTGATTGATGTATTGAATGTTGTTGGGGATTCTAGGCGGCCTCTCGTTGAAGGACAGGCAATTTTAGGTGCCAAACACATAATTATGTGTGGGAGAGTAGCCGAAAGAGAAGATTTAGTGAGACTTGAAGCTTTATGCTTACAAACCAGTAATTTGAAGGGAGTTCCTCACCAGATTAAAATTGAGATTCGATCACCAGTTGCCGAGAAAAAGTTAATTTGTTCGTGTACCTGTAAGGCTGGAAGTTCAGGAAAGTGTAAGCATGTAGTCGGTACATTGCTTTACATATTTCGGTAAGTAGATGCATTTAAATTTGAAGCCGATAAATCGAAGAGTGTACAAGTTGACTGTATTTGTTTTTTCTTCTTTTCGTAATAGGCACACAATTGAAAACTTGGAAGACCTGAGCTCCACATATTTGAAGCAGCAATGGGGCAAGTTAAAGAAAGACAACTACATGTATGACAAAGCGATTCCTATAAATACATTTTGCCACATGGGAAGATCAACTGTCAAATCGACCCTCCAAAGTCGCCTAGTCGGTAGTGCAGGCGAGAATAATATACTAGATATTCTACTTTCTGGGGCACAGGGATCCGAGCCGGATCTTACTTTGCGCTTAAGGGAGACTACTGCTACTACTACTATTCAAGTCTCGAGTGGTGATGATTTGCTACAATTATCCTTATGCCATAAACTTTTAGGCAACAAACACTTGTTGCCACAATTTAGTGCTATGGTTGATTTTGATGAAGAACTTCAAGGTGACATTGCTCAATTTTTTAATGAGAAGGTAGCTCTCACATATGAAGACAGTGTAAAATTGAATACCTATCAGTAGAAAGGTGCTAAGTGCCATTTTTTGAAAGAAAAAACTTTTTTTTTTGCTAGAATGGTGCTATGTGCGATGTAGCATTACATATCAAAAGGGCTAACTCCTCAGTGGTTTCGAAGGACCTTCAAAGAGCATCACAAGATGGCACTAGTGGTAAGTCCTGCAGCTCATTCAGAAGAAAGGTGCATTGTGCCAATCATTTGTTCTCATTTCCCTCCAATACGTGCATCGTTGACAGAATTGTTCAAGGAACTTAGAATACTCAATTATTAGCAGTTCGTACTGGTGGGAACCTGTGTACGGATAGCACAGTTTGTTTCCCGTTGGACACGCGACTTTGCCGTGTATTAGTCTCGCAAAATCTCGAAAACTACTACTCCGATTTCAATGAAAATTTTACGATTTGTTCTCATTATGGTAGACAGTGTTTAGAAAGTGGTTTGAACAAAATCGAATTGGCAGTATTTTTAAATTAATTTACATTAAAAAGCCTTGCCAATATTGAATCTAATAACTTGACTGACAGATGGTGACACAGTGCATCCACTTCAAAATTTTCTATGAGCAAAGATAACATCCCGTACCATACCCTTTGATCAATAAGTGCAACAAAATAATAATTAACGTAACAGAACCATACTCTATAATCAAAGTACAGCATATTAAAGTATGTTATAATAATATTACTTTTCACGTTAATGTGTTTCGACCAACATATCTAATGTGAGAATGTACTACTAACGGAAAGGATGTCAATATTGTCAAGTTCTCAAGGTAGGTTCGATAGATTTGAGTTACTATGAAAACAATTCCGTGTCGTTTTACAGTGTCCATTACATTACCGGTACTAAAATTCCATGTCATTTTAGTGTCCATTACAATGCCAAGGAGAGGAAGAGCTGACAGAGGTCGTCGAAGCCAGTTAAATGCGCGGCGAGCTACTTCACGTGCAAACCGCACTGATGACCAAAGAGCGACGGATAATGAAAATAGTCGTCTGGGCATGTCTGACTTATGTTCGAGAGCGACTGAAAATGAACGAACAGCGAATAGATTCAGAATGCAATGAGTTCGTGAATATTAAACACAACGCCACCGAGCACGACACAATGGACATGACTGATTGCGCCAACGCGATGCTCCTATGAACCTGGAACATCAGTTGACCGAATCAAAGGAGGATCTCATTCGGCTTGTTTTTCCGAACGTAGCGCAGAACTTCAAAAACCATAATTGGCTCCAACGAGTCAATTCAAAATTTCATTCCGGGACAGTTGTTTTCCTTCAAATCGGTTGACACAGTTATCAACCAGGATGAGGTAGTCAGCCATCTCACAGAATTTTTGAATTCGCTGAAATTGCCTGGATTACCACCTCACAATTTGCAATTTAAAGTAGGCTCAGTCATCATCATGTTGCGTAACATCAATCAACTTCGACTATGCAATGGAACACGACTGGCTGTGGAAAAGCAAATGAACAACGTCATCGATGGAGAAGTTGTTTTGATTCCGCGCATCCCAATGATTCCACCGGACGTGCTATTCGATTTTAAGCGGTTGCAATTTCCCATGCTTATGGCCTTCGCAATGACCATCAACAAATCACAAGGTCAGTCGGTGGAAGTTTGTGGAATTAATTTGGAGTTTCAGTGTTTCGTGCATGGACAACCGTATGTCACGTGTTTGCGTGTCGGAAAGCCGTCATCAGTGTTTAATTAGCACGTAGCACATTCGTAAAGACTAGTGGACTTTGCACCTTTCACAACTTCTAACATTTCACTCAAACTGAATTCCACAATTGTCATATTATGAACCTATATCTGCCACTGGATAGCAAGGAATACTATATTATTCAAATTAGAAGAATAAATACTCACAAATAAACTGACTAAACACTTTTTACTATAATACTCAATGTTCATAAAAATGGCACTTAGCACCTTTCTACTGATAGGTATCCAATTATGTTTGACAACTCTTACCCAATCTGGAGAAATTTGGAAGAATGCAAGAAAAGTAAGATTAACTGGTACTACTTGTTACAGTGTTTTTACTTACAGCAAAAATAAAAGCCCTGACTGGAATTTAAAAGTGAGTAGGCTGTTCAAAACTGATTTCAAGGGAAACATGGCAACTGTGCATGGGAGAAATTTGAACTAGTAGCCTTAGAAGCTTATGAAATTGCTTTTAAAAATAAAGTGGAACGGGTGGGCATTATTGTTCCTCCAAGTGCCCCATGGTTAGGTGTAAGTCTGGATGGTGTGGTTAGTTCACTATGTTGTGTAGAGGTTAAGTGCCCTCTAGCAGGTAAAACGCAGACTGCAATTGATGTAGTGCAGGGCCTAAAATATTTAAATGGGTCGATTGAGGAAAATACTTTATCCTTAAACAAATCATCAATATTATGGTCAGGTGCAGCTGCAAATGCTGCTAAGTGGATTGGAAGCTTGTCATTTTGTCATTTTCTCATTCTATGACAATTCATTAGTTGTAATCAACATACCATTTGATGCTGATTTTACAGAGGTAATGATAAGAACTATTGGATATGTGTACTTTAAGAATATATTGCCTGTCCTATGTAAATTGTAGGTTAGACCATGCTTATAGGTGTATTTTCCAGAGTTGGAATCTGACAGTTCGGCTCCACTGGGCAAAAACAGTTAACGACTAGATCGCCTGCAAGGCTTGTTGGCATGGAAACCATACAGCGCCACCAATTTGAAGGATGCTATTTGGCCACGTTATTGTCGCCGACCGTTGGCTTGTTTGGTTGCCTCCAGTGCACACTCGCCTTGCTGCGGTTCATAATCTGTTGTTTTTATGAGTTATAATTGTTTTGGTTTAAGTTAATTACTTTTACTTGTAGTATTTATACTTGTAATTAAGCCTCCGTGGCTTAGGCGGCAGCACGCCGGCCTCTCACCGCTGGGTCCGTGGTTCAAATCCCGGTCACTCCACGTGAGATCTGTGCTGGACAAAACGGAGGCAGACAGGTTTTTCTCCGGGTACTCCGGTTTTCCCTGTCAAAATTTCATTCCAGCAACACTCTCCACTATCATTTCATTTCATCTGTCATTCATTTAATCATTGCCCCAGAGGAGTGCGTCAGGCCTCGGCAGCCGGCACAGTTCACATCCTCGCCGCTAGATGGGGGCTTCATTCATTCCATTCCTGACCCAGTCGGAGACTGGAAGCAGGCAGTGGATTTTCATTTCATTTATACTTGTAATTCATTAGTGTCCGTTATTTATTTATGTAGCAGTGTCAGTTTAAGCTTAGGTTCGTGTTCATAGGCTAGAGTGAATTAGATTAAAGTTAGCTTTCTTTTTGCTTGCGAGTGGTGACGTTTTAAAGGATGACTTCTCGTAGAGGTAGACTGAGGTTACATCCATTTTGGGTATTGTCAAGACCTGGTCGAGGTATACCTATTCGAAGCTATGGAAAGAAAATGATCATCACCACACAGGATTTTTTGAAAGGGAGGGTGAAAATAACAGAGCATCAGTCGAACCATTAATTCTATTCAGTCGCGTGCTGGGCTCAAGTTAAGCAATACGATGCTTCTAACAGTAAAGCATTCAATTTGACAGAGGTTGAAAAACTTATTGTCGAAGGGATTGTGTTTCTTGTGCCTTGAAAGTTACTCTACAGGAAATATAATTAGCTAAATATCACGGAAACAATCACGTTTTGTCGTTTCGCTTTGAATATTTTTGCTTTATGATACGTGTTCGTAATATTGCTATTGCTATTCATTACAATATTTTAGGCCTCTCCTCAATTTGACGGGCTATTATTTTATTTTACAGTGTGCACCGAACAGTTTCAAGCATTGCTTTGTTTAAGATTTTTGAAAACCATGAGAAAAGGAGTGGGAGAGTGGAAGTACACACGTGGTGGCCAGCTGCGCTGCGGTCGGTCTGGATAAGTAGGGAAAAATACCCAATAACACGCGTTTGATATGGTACACTTTAAATGTGGACCCTAAAATAATGACAGTGTTATTTTTAATTGTATATATGTATAACTGTGCGATACACGTGATCTAATTTGTGTGTTCCACTAGATTTTATGTGTCAATTGCATATTATCAAGCATCGGTTGTCTGCTGGTATTTGTTTTTGAGCAGTTCGAGTCATGGCGCTGTTACGTTTAAAAGCTATATTTGAGTTTGCTCACTGTACCATAGACTCGAGAAATTATTTGCTGCTTGGTAGGGCAAGGGGATGAGTTTAACTTGTATTAAAACTCTGGGGAGACAGGAATTGCTCGATTTGTTGGATGGTTAGCAGGTAGGTTTGGTGTTGAATATCAAACTGGTAGCAGGTTCTTGCAGAGTAGATATTTACCCTGCGAAGTCAAATTAGGCCTATATGACTCGTAGTGGAATGGCTCGGATATCGCAGAGCGAGGTGATGGTGGTTGGTAGGGAAATGAACTAGGGAGCGGGGAAGGATACCTGACTGATGAAGCTTGGCTGTCGTGGTACGGCTTGGTTCGGCGAGACTGTACTTGGCTGTCTAGGTGCGGCTTGGCTCGGCGTAACAGTGAACAACCCGTCCTGTCGTCAGTGTGTGTAGTGGTGAGTGGTCCAACCCGCTCCTGTTGACCGTATTTATTTGGTATCGTCCCCTTTCGGCTATTGCTATTTGCATCTTTTGGAAAGTGATGAAAACTTATATCCAAAGCCCTCTTATACATCGACTTACAGCCGTGAACTGAGCAATATACTTTGCTTTTACTCATTTTGCACTCTATTAACGAGTAAAACTTATTACTTATGTATAAAGACACGAAGAATTTACCATGATACAAGGAACCATAATACAAACAGTCACCACGTGACAAATGTACCCTACTTGGTAAGTTTCTCATTATTACCGCTAGATGTCATAATCAGATAGCTGGAGTTGCCAATAACAATTGATGCTTTTTTCCTGTAAATAGCATTTTACTGGCTTTTCTTATAGGATAGTTGATGTAAAAAGTAACTTAGAGTAATTATTGCTACATTGTATCCATAAATAGGCTAATTTATAAAATAATAAAAAAGTGATATTGTTTCAAATGCTTTATTTATCATAGAAGTACAATATGAATGTAATACTATCATCATGTAGGTCATACCACAGAGCATCCCCATCCCCCAACATTTTAGCTTAAGAGCCGGCCGGAGTTGGGACGGCCGGCCGCCAGCCCAGCTCTTGTTGTAACATGGATCAAAAGTTTGTGTAACGATTTATAAAGAAACGGCGGAAGGTAAAATAATTTTGTTTCTACACGGCGCTGTAGTATTTTATACACGTTTCATCAGTGCAAAAGCATATCGAACAGGAATACAAAGATAGTTACAAAAAGTGTAGTTAAAATCACAATTCTCCATATAAAATAGAGTTCTGAACTGCGATTTTCCTAAACTCTTCTGTGCCTTCAGATGATGTTGAAAACTGAAACAAACTCCACTGCAAGACAGCTTATAGTTTTCTCTAGATCGCTACTGAAACATATTTTAAAATTAAGAACTCTGTATATGTTTAATCGTGATTTTAGAAAATGTTTGCATATTGAGTTGCTAATGCTAGCCAGTGTCGAGGTGCTGGTAGTTCAGGCAGTTACCGTCAGACACCGCATCGTCGCAAAGTCATGTCCTTGAAACAGGGTGAAGGAAGACAGCCGGTTTCTGAGAGATGGTAATCTCATGCCAGGTAGTGATGAAATCAGCTCATGTCCAGGTGCTGTCAGTCGCTTCATTACAATCGGCATTGGACACGGTGAAGGAGATTTGGGTCATGGTGGTAATGTAGCCGCGTGCACTTGGGTGTGTGTATAATGTGCCTAATAACCTGTGTTATTGTGATGGTTGTATTAGGGTGTGTACTTGTATTTGGGACGGGTATTGTATTTGCGGCGGCCGTGGCCTTAAGTTAGATACCATCCCAGCATTTGCCTGAAGCATAAGTGAGGAAACAACTTCCAGGATGGCTGAAGTAAGAATGTAACCCTTCTCTTCCCAATTCTGCCTCACAAGCCTCAGTGTATCCCGTTCCAGCCCCAAGCTCCCAAACCTGGACCTCTGGGTTGACAGCTAAGTAGGCTAGCCACTACGCCACGAGGTGGATTGTAAATAAAATGTTGCTTTGTCAGCCTAAATATGATGTAGCGACTACTGGCCTTTTGAAGTTACAGTAATTTATTATATGAGTAGCAAGCAATCACTAGTTGTTAACCATCACTAAAGTGGGCCTGAATTTCATTAAACTAATTTGTTTATTTATTTATAATTATTTGTTTGTTTATTTATAGTTCTTCTAACAGGTTACAACCTAATTACGAGAAATAACTATATGAATTACTCTTAATATTTTTAATATTTTTCTTACACTAATATAAAATGATACTTATAATACGTATGACTATAAATATTATTCTAGTAAGTATCGTAAGTATCGTATTTGAAATTATGTTAAAAATCACTGATAAGGAGTGTATGATATTAAGTGATTTCTCTACAATACAAATGAACAAAAGGTGCTGTCTGATATATATAGAAATGTGTGCATGTTTTTTTTTTTTTTTTTTGTAGATATTGAATGTGTTCGATACAGGCGAATGTTTATGTTACTCTGTATTGGTTCATGGACAGTGGGATATTATACGTTTCGGTCAAATTGACCGCGAAGGAACATATAGTTCAAATTCAGATGACAAATAAGGTCTATCAAAGATGTTATCAAATTATTTAAATGTAATAACCTGCCTAGTTTTCTCTAAAGTCTTTAAAGAAAAAATTCCAGTAAGAAATTATGCTTAGCATTTTTAAAGGAAATGTGTAGTTTATGTTATCGTCAATCTCGCGATCAATAGCCACGGGACCTCCTTTTTACGTGGAATCCTAATCACTGGACATGACGTTTCACTTTGAAAATCTCACATGCATTGACCGGGAACCGAACCCGGTCCGCTGTGGTGAGAGGCCAACAGCTTGACCACACCACTGGGCCACCACATTCCCGCTTAGCATATTTAGGATATACATTTGTCCTTTTGTATTCCAAGAATATAGGGAATTTATTTTTTTATCGATTCAACTCTATAGTTAGCATTCGCACATCTTGGGTTCCAAACTATTGAGCCAAATTCAAGTCTACTTCATACGAATGCATTATACAGTACAATCTTTAGCAATATACAGGTTCCTAAAACAAAATGTGCATCTTCTTACATATCCCAGCATTTTGAATATATCTCAAAAATTCGATCAATACGGTGAGAAAAGGATAACTTTTTTAAAATCATAGTATAGCCTACCATAAACCTAGATGACTTGAGATGGGAACTACATAGGAAATGGTGGTGTTTTTTTAATCAAAGTTTTCGTGTAAATGCAATCGGATGACACTTATAAATCGAAACAATTTGTTTTGTTCCAATTTATTTTTTCTTCATCTTTTGGAGCAGCATACAATCCCATAACGAATAAATGTATTTAAACGATTACACGTCATTTGCAAATAATAATAATAATGATATGTGTCGCCCAGTTCCATAACACGTTATGTCCAAAAAAATGAAATTCCTTTTTATTGCGCCATTTTGTAGAGGGCATTCATATGCATGTCTTCAATATGCCAAACTGTTCCGTAAGTCGCTATTTCACGCTTAAATTGAGCATTGAAAATGGAGTACTGTTCCAAAACTCGTCATGTCCACAGCAGAAACTGTTCCATAACCCGTTATGTCCATTACCAGAGCACAGAAACAAAACTCGTCATGTCCAACTCATTTCCCACACTTGGCAAGTGTTACAGTTCCATACATCGTTATGTCCGACAAATTAATTCAGCTGGTTTTGCCAACATATTTCGGGTATTAAGGTGTTGTTCCGTTTCTACAACTGAACAAATGAGGTTAGGGAACTTTATGGAGGTTGGTACACTTGTTTTGTTTTGAAAGGGGACTGTAGTAAAGCCATAACCTGGCATTCTGCTTGTGTGTTAGTTTTCAGCTGTGAACGTTTAATTTTTCTCTGTTATACAGTGTTTGAAAGTGTTTTAAGGCTAATTTAAACATGGGGAATGACGAAGGGATTGTTGAGGGTGACGTTATTACTCCGGCACGACCAGGTCAATCAAGGAAAAGAAAGAAAAACCAGGAAGCATGGACAAAAGTTGTAGCCAAGAAAATGAGGTTAGTGCTATAGCCTAGACAATTTATGAGCCTTTTTATTAAAGAATGTATTAATTTACTTCATAAATCTAATAATGGGGTTTCTCTTTCAGGTATTCTTCAAAAGGTCCACCATCCATGCCTACATGTGGTCATGTAGGGGGAGTTTTTAAATGTAGTGAACTAGGAATGCAAGACATCCGACGAATGAACCAACATTTTTATTCAACACAAAACCGCCAGGTTCAGAATGAATACATTTTGAAATATGTAACAGTTGAAACTCCACACCGCAGCAGATCACGAGTAAATATGCAACAGAAAAATGTGACCATCAAGTATTTCTGCAATAAGCAACGAGATGGAGTTGTAACGAGGTTGCAGATATGTAAGAAGACCTTTATTAATATCCTTGGTGTTAGTCGGGATCGTGTTCAAAATGTATGCAGAAAGTTTTTTGAATCAGGAACCACACCTGTGGAAAAACGGGGAGGTGACACAAGATCAGGCCACTTTCAAAGTAGGCGAGATGCTGTCAAATCCTTCATTCTATCAATTCCTCCGCTTGGGAAACATTATTGTAGGTCCAGAAATGTTCATAGGTACTATCTACCAAGTGAGCTGTCAATAACAAAACTATATCGCATGTACAATGAAAAAGCTACTGAGGATTTGAAAGTTAAGTATGAATTTTTCCGAAACATTTTTGATAACAACTTCAATATTGGATTTGGGTCCCCGGCAACTGACGTTTGTTCCTTTTGCCTAATGCATCAAGAAAAATTAAAACGTCTGCCTACCGGAGAGGAAAAACAAACGGTGCAAGCAGAACTAACAGTTCACAAGGCAAAGGCCAAGGCCTATTACGATAATCTTCGAACCGAGATAGAAGGTGTCAAAGTTATTAGTTTTGACTGTCAGAAGAATCTGATATTACCAAAACTACCAGATCAGTCATCCTACTACTTAAGACAGTTGTATTACTATAATTTTACTGTTTGTGAAGGTCTATCAACTGCAAGTCAAACCAAAGATAACACGTTTTGCTATGTATGGCTCGAGCATGAATTTCCCAAAGGTTCTTGCCAAATTGTGTCTTCAGTTTACCACCGTTTGTGTAACACTGACTTGAAGGAAGTAACTACCGTTAAGCTAGTTTCTGATGGTTGTGGTGGACAAAATAAAAATTCAACCATGGTTGGAATGATTTGTATTTGGCTTGCACAAAATGCTCCAGATAGTGTAAAGAAAGTCATCCTTTTGTTTCCAATAGTAGGCCACTCCTACATTCCACCAGACCGAATATTCGGACGTATTGAGAAAGAAGTTAAGACCAAAGCTTCAATTTTAATTCCAGAAGAATATGAAGCCCTGTTTGACTCAATTGGGACCGTGTTTAAAGTTGGGACCGATGTAAACGTATATGATTGGAAAACTGCTGCAATGGGTGCTCCTAAGAAAGGTGAGATCCCTGCCATCCCAGGGACTGCCAAGCCAATAGGTAAGTGGCACTTCAAGTTCCAGCCCAGCAAACGAATAATTATCACCAAAGAGTCTAACAAAACCATAAAAGTACGAGGTGAAGTAGCCTACAACATGAATTTGGGGAGTTCCCGAAGTATCTGTCGAAAGGGCAAGTCCTGGACCGAAACCACACCCAATCTCATAGCCAAAGGTGTCCTCATCAAGCCTCAAAAATTGAATGATGTAAAATCACTGCTACAAACCCACTTCGGGTCAGATTGGAAGATGGATCCAACCCTTAAGTTTTATTCTCAACTTTGTGCCGATCAGCAAGCTCTTGTCGATCAAGGTGATACACTTCGACAGGAAGAGGAGGATGATGTCGGGGAAATTGCTATGGAGAGTGAGGACATTTTGGGAGTGTAAAATGTTGAGACTTTAGAAAACAAGTTACATTGCTCATTTTCATGAATATGTTGGGGAAATTGCTATGGACAGTCAGGACATTTTGATATTGTAAGATTTTGAGACTTAAAGAAAACAAGTTAAATTTTTCGTTTTTATGATTGTATCCGAATGAACATTTATTTCATTGTAACAATAAAACATTTCCTTACAGAAAGCAATATTTGCATCTTATTAAAACCAAAATTAAAAACTTCCATCCTAAAAACCTGTTCCAAAACTCGTTATGTCCATTTTCCAGTTCCATAACTCGTTATGTCCAACACAATTATGCATTTTTAACAGAAACCTCCATGTACACATTTTGTAGAGTGAGACAGCCTAAATCTGTACGGCTTAATGTATAACTAGAACGAAAATTCGGTAAAAAATCTCTCATAGGAGAGAAGATACGAGTTTTTCGTGTCTCCTGTAAAATTTTGGTAAATGGACATAACGAGTTATGGAACTGGACGACACATATATTGGCATCCCGGAGATGGTTAATTAAGATAAAGATTACAGAGGCACAAGATTCGATCCCAGGGGAACACCAGAGGGTGAATGGAGCTTTTCTCTATGATACAAAGTGTTGCCTCTTACATACTGTAAGTATGATCCGTAATAGGACATTTTCGTAAGTTGTAGACTACGTCATGGTTAACTCTACCAATAATCTGTATATATTACATCGACTCGTTATCCTTTAATCTAAACCAGATGACTCCTGATTCGTGAAAATTGGTTATTGTTGATCATCGAGGGATGAATCCGTGTTATGAATTGTGAATAAAATGGCATGTATGCCTGAATAATACATTATGTGTTCATGAAGTAAATTTGCTCGTAAAGTTTGTTTGGGGCAAACATAGTAGCTACCGGCACTGTTCGGTAGTTAAGAATTAGTGAGATCTTACCCGACTTGTGAATATGACTGACTTTAGTAAGTTTCCATTTCTCTGGAAATATCAAAGACTTGATCGATAAATTAAATTTAATATCAAGAGGATAAGCTATTTTTTCCCCGGATCGTTTTTTAAAATCAAATATGGAAGAATAACGTCAGGATCTGCTACCCTCTTGTGTCCCATATATTCATCGTAAGTATCGGAGCGAGAATGTCATTACGGGTTACCTCATAATAATTAAGATGTCAATTTCGAGATGACTTTCTAGGTTATCATGCGTTAAAATGTCATAGTTGGATCCATTTTGGCAATATACTGATGAGGAAGGCTAGGATTTTAATGCACTATCTATCATCATCATAGCAAACACTCGTATCGAGTAGATTGGCCTTTCAATCCGGAATGTCTCTCATTGGTGAGTTCGGAGGTGACTATTAAGCCCAATGCGGGAGGCACACAATTTTCCTCAGTGATGACAGATTGTTCCACGTGGGGCATCTGCGTTCCTTCCATTTCTTCTATATAATATTACATTAAAAAATTTGAAATATGTAAGTTAATAATGATTTAATTTTTATAAAAATCATATACATTACACATGATATTGCTTGTAGATTCTTCATTTTATTCATTATATTTTTTGCAAAATAAAGGGTGGTACACTAATTAATTAATTAATTAATTAATTAATTAAGCATGTTCATATTATAGCAAATTTAAATAAATTCCATGATTATGTATGCGTACGGAAGAGTACCAAGGGAAAAGAAACTGAGGATTCTGAAGTACAGTATTATGGTATCCAGGGAAGGCTGCTACAGGCAATCAAAAGTACCGTAATTTGTTCATAATGAAGCTGCGGTAAGAGTTGATGCTAGGATGAGTTCCTGGTCTAAGTTGTTACAGGAATAGGCTGAAATCTTTCACCAGTACTACTGATTTTATTATATAGGCTATAATATTATCTTTTGTAGCTTTTCAGTCGGTCAACACGACTGTGCCCAATGAATGGGCGGGGTACAAGATATAAATATGTAAATACACTCCTGGAAAAAGTTACATGCATTAGTTAACTATCACAATTGCCCCATATAATTGCACCATATTTGTTCATGAATAGTGATGTGATAATCGTGGGAAACGGATCTTAGTTTTCTTTCCCTTGAGCAACTGAATTTGTAGTTTCTGGACATTTCTTGGTTGTTGATGAGGAAAAGGCAATGCGAAAGGAAGAGCTGAAGCAACTCAGTCCTGATAATAATATGCTATAGCTTATCGTTGAAGTTAATCCTGTGTGATGAGAAATGTAATTTCAAAAAAGGTATTCTACATTTTTTTAAATATCTCCTTTGTTAAGAATAAAATAAAAAATAACTTGTCATGGTTACTTACAAAAACACGTAAATATAATTCTAGGAAATAAACAGCAGTTTTTCACCATACTACTAAGTTACAGGTATACTAGGGAGTAGGCTTCCTTACGTTCTTTTCGATGTTATCGTAAACACGATGAGTTATATTTTGAAATATTCAAACAAAAGTGTTGACAATTTACTTTTCAACTCTTTTCAGGAATTAGTTTAGTCTGAACGATTCTTTATCACAATTAAGGTTATTATGAAGATAAACAAAAGTTTGATGCTTTAGTCGGTCAACACGAATGTACCCAAAAGAGTTGTATTTTTTTTTCAGGATTAGGGTATAACCCAACTCTTTTGGGTACATTCGTGTTGACCGACCGAAAAGCATCAAACTTTTGTTTACTAAGGGAACACTGAAAAATGGCTTCAAACCCCATAATGTCAGTATGAAGATGTTTATGAAAGTAAATGATTGAATATACACAATCTAATGGAGCATGAGCAACAACAACGACGGCGTGAAACCTTATTGTGGTTCGGTTTCGAACTTCGCAACATAGGCAGTTTTATGTAAGGAAGGTCTGTAAGGAAATGGTAGAGCTTGAAGAATAACATTTTATTTCTTTCTGCGTTATCACATTATGCATAACATACTGTTTTAAAGACCATCTCGTGGTGTAGCGTTCTTGTGTGTCACCCCCGGATGCAAGGCGTTAGTGAGTGGTGATGGGCCCTGGGACTGGAGAATCCTGCACTCCCTCACCTCTATTGCCAAATTATGTATTATTAATTTATAATCCTCCTGAATTTGCAGAAACTGATAATAATTTTAGAAATATTAATAATAATAATAATAATAATAATAATAATAATAATAATAATAATAGAAGCCGCCGGTGGTAGAGGGTTGAACAGGCGCTTCTCCCCCCTCCCCCCCCCCCCTCATGCAAGATCCGGAAAATATTTTAATTATTATTATTAATAATAATAATAGTAATAACACGGCCGAGGTGGGATTCAAACTCACGCTCCCTCGATACCAGCGTGGCACGAGGTAGTGCGTTAGTGTGTATATTTGTGATTCAGATGAGGATTGTGAAGGAGTTGGCTGCATTTGCCTGGAGTAGAAGTGATAATAATAATAATAATAATAATAATAATAATAATAATAATAGTAATAATAATGTTATTGCTTTACGTCCCTTTAAACATCTGCGGCTTTAGGAGACGCCGGGGTGTTGGAAGTTTGCCCCAAAGGGGATCTTTAACCTGCCAGTAAATTCACTGGCACGGCTCCCTCGCATTTGCGCACTCTCAAATGCCAGCTGGCTGCGCCAGGATTCGATCCTGAAATCTTGGGCACAGCAAGCAAGAACGTTACCCCTGAGCCACGCAGCCAGAGTAGAAGTGAGAAACCACGGAAAACCACTTCCAAGATGGCTGAGATGGGAATCGAAACCACATCTTTTCAGTTTTGCCTCACGGAGCATTCCAGCCCTCAGACAAGAATGAATCGAATTTCTTATCGGCGCAGGGAATCGAACCCGAACCTCTGGGGCGACAGCCAAGAATACTAGCCGCTACATCACGAGGAAGGCCAAGGATATTTCAGTCACTTGTGAATTCCGTAATCCGTAGTTTAACTGTTAGCTTATCTATAGCAAAATATTTTGGCCATTCAATTGGAAGTAGCCTATACAGACTATCACTTGGAATCCGTGCTGATACCTATGTACGGGCCATGTAACTACTAGGGGACAGTGACTACAACGAAACTACTGTCGACCAAAGTATTAAGTGCACTCGAGTTTGAAGGTTGTTTGTGAAGTAACCAATAAACCTACATAAAATCCAATAACATCATCATTTTCGTCGTTCTATTGCACGTTAGTTCATGTAGGTTTGGAATTTTTAATTTATATTTTAATATTTTTTGTCGCAGTTGGAGCACAAAAAGTGCACGTTTTTAAGCGTGTTTCAACCATGTGTCACATTTAAGAATTATTATCTCAAAAACCCGTCATCAGATCGAATCCAAATTTTAACACAATATACATTGGAATGTTGTATAACTGGATTATTAATTTCAAAATGTTGCGTGTACAAGAAAAAAAGTTATCATTTTTGTAAGGTAACTTTTTCTCGGCTCGGGGTGGTTGGAAAATGTAGTTCTTGGTTGCTATGTAATCCTTACACATCAAAAAGTTAAGCTGTATGACTGTGAAATACGTAAATTAACTCACTTATTTTATATCGGTTTGTATTTGTAGGCGGAAATAACACATAGTTCACCAGCTACCCGTTCCCGGGAGAGCTGTACAGCGTTGCTGTGATGGAGCCCATCACTTCCGAGCGAGGCACGCCATGATGCGTGTTGGGCACCATTTCGGCAACACTGTACAGCTTTTCTGGGAGCGGGTAGCTGGTGAACGATGTGTTATTTCCGCCTACAAATACAAACCTATATAAAATATGTGAGTTAATTTACGTATTTCACAGTCATACAGCTTAACTTTTTGATGTATAAGGATTACATCGCAACCAAGAACTACCTTTTCCAACCACCCCGAGCCGAGAAAACGTTACCTTACAAAAATGATAAAAACTTTTTTTCTTGGACACGCAACATTTTGAAATTAATAATCCAGTTATACAACATTCCAATGTATATTGTGTTAAAATTTGGATTCGATCTGATGACGGGTTTTTGAGATAATAATTCTTAAATGTGACGCATGGTTGAAACACGCTTAAAAACGTGCACTTTTTGTGTTCCAACTGCGACAAAAAATACTAAAATATAAACTAAAAATTCCAAACCTACATGAGCTAACGTAAAATAGAACGACGAAAATGATGATGTTATTGGATTTTATGTAGATCTATTGGTTACTTCACAAACAACCTTCAAACTCGAGTACACATAATACTTTGGTCGACAGTAGTGGCAACGTTTTGAAATGAAAGGTGAAATAGGATTTGACTCCGGCCGGCTCTTCAGATGAGTCATCATGCAGCGTGGTTTCACTTCGCTGCACGTTTGTTACATTGAAAAATGGCTGCAGTCATAACAAGATAAACTCTTGTTTTCATCTGAATTTTCTTGAAGGCGTTGTTGTATACGAGTGTACGACTGAATATCAATTAGGAACTCGTGTAGTATACGTCGCCCGGTGCCATTAAAATCCGAAAAATATACTATAGAAATGGCCAATGTTACTAATATACAGGAGTTGAATATTTTATCGATAGAGTGTTACTGTATTTTTTCAGAGTGCCAACATTGTTTCCAGACCAATGGTTTTCGCCTAGCCCAATAAAGGTTAGGTAGCGCGGCCCTGCGCGTTAGGCTAATATAAACACCCCTGGTTTTTGTTACGCACAGTGGGGGTAGTCATGCATCAATATTGTTTATCCAGGCCAATGGTTTTGCCTAGCAGCACAATCAGCAAGTTGGCAGCAAACATGACGACTTGCTTTTTGATAAGTTTATTACTTGAAAGTTAAAGTAGACAATTTCCTTATTTTGGAAGTGTTTACGCGGTGTTTGTCAATGGCAAGTGGCTTTAATAATGTGGCAGAGTACTTAAAAACCATTTTCAGAGCGCTGCTAAGTAAAATAACGCACTTTCGAAACGGGCAACGGATGCTACACGAGAGCCATCCAGGAAGATAAGTAGGATCAAGCCTAGAAAGGCGTAGCATTGCTTTGAAGTTCATAATCATACGAGTGTTCAATTGATGATTAAATTTCTTTGGTTATGGACTATGGAGGAAAACCCATTCTCCATAAGAAGACTCAGATTTGTGAAAATAATTTACATATAGTACGTAGTTATGAAAGAAATACCACTTTTTTTCTTAGGTCTACAAACATTACTATAATTTTGTTGGTGTACATACCCCAGCATGGTAACATATCTGTACTTGGCAGAGCGACAGAAAATTCTATTAGGTTTCTCATGAAAAATAATAGGCTACGGGTACCAGCCTATTTCCTTTCACTCGGGTGCATTCTAACTAGGTACGCAAATTGCATACTGTATATGAACTAGTAGGCTAATGTATGTTAGAGAGAACTTGTTGATTATAATCTACTGTATACGTGGGGGCGTGGTGGCGCAGCGAACAAGCTGTTGGCCTCTCACCAAGGTGGACCAGGTTCGATTCCTGGTCAATGCATGCAAGATATTTTTAAGTGCAATGCCGTGTCCTGTGGTTCGGATTCAGTGTAAAAAGAAGGTCCCGTGGCTCATGATTGCGAGATTAATGGTCACGTAAATCTACAAGCTTCCTTCCTTTACTATACATTGTTTTACTAGTGATTTAGTTCTTCTGGTCTAATTTCTGCACTGCCCTGCCCATTTCTGAGCAGTGCACCGTTTAGTCGCACGAGTTCTGCCCATGGTACTGGAGTGCGTTTCGTACTGAGCACACAGCCTGGCCACTAGGCGCACTACAGCCAATATTTTGTCATATGCATGTGGTCCGCTGTGCTCATAACGTCTTTTGAGAATGGGGAGGACAGTAATAGCGTAGTGGGAGAAAAACACCGAAGACACATAAAACATTTTTGGACGTACATGGACCTGATCTGCAACAAGGATACATGCATTTGCTTAATTTTCTGAGTGATGCAGCAGGTAAGCTATGGTGAAATATCATAATCCTAAATATGAAATCAAGCCTATTGGAACCATGCATGTGGCAGTAACAGGGGCCAGAATGGAATCAGGAGAGTTAAAATACATTAAATTTGTTGACGTAATGTCACAAACCAGCAAACTCATGTTAACGTGTGCATGCACAGTCTATCATTAGCGATATGCTCTGGCTACTGGTGTAGCCTATGAGACTACATGATTATAGGCCTACATTTCCACTAGTAGCATATCAGTAGGTTAATTAAGAATTATTTGTAAGAAGTCGAGTGCTTGTTCATCCTATTTTTAGATCCAATTTAACCTGTCACGAAGTGATATCACTGGCCTAGTACGCCTGGTCCGCCGCAGCGCAGCGCAGGCTCCGATCTGTGATGTAAGTTAGCATTGGCGCTTACGAGACTTAAAACCTTGTGACCTGTTTTACATGTTAAAACACCGCAAGATATCCTCATAGGCGCTAATAAGTTTGACATCTCCACTTACTTTACTGTGCCCAATTATAATTTAGTAAGTACAAAATGCAATTAGTTTTGCCAGCTATCGGTAAATTTTAAGAAAGAACGGAACAATTAACCTTGCTATCAGAAAGGATTTCTTCACATTGTTACACATTTTACATTCCCTTAACAGACTTGCAACACAGAAAAAAAGCCGTGCGAACGCAACTTTCAACTTTACCGTAGATTACTATAAAATTCAATAATAACCATTAATTTCATTCCACAAACACCAAAGTCAGTAAACTACCATCATTTCAGAAGAACTTAACATTAAACAGACATAGAAGGCATAGTCATGACCCCTTCATAGAGTAGGCTATTGTCTAAAACTGATCACGCCTCCTTCAGCATTACGGTACATATAGACTATGTTTTTTAACTCATTGTCTTTTTATTCTCATCCCTTTCTTCACAGAAGTAGTCTTTAATGGCATCAAGAGCATTTTTATTTACACCATACTGGACAGATACTTAGGCAAATTAGGATTATATGTGGAACAGAATAGTCTTTCAATCGCCAGTTGGTTCTTGGGAGAAGTAATACTTCCTTCCCTTCTATTACAAATTTGTCAAATTTAACAATTAAATCTTCTGAAAAGTGAGCATCACAGATGTAGGACTTTTCAGTAAGTTCCCTATCCTTCCCTGATATGGCCCCTTTGCACGTGATAAAACGTTCCTAATCTTTAGGAGGTTTGAAAAACCGTCTGACCTCTTTACAGTCCCCATAGCTAGATCTGCATCCTGGTACAAAAGAGCAAGGCATCTTCACTAATCACATTAAGCACTCATGAAAATGTAAGGGCTAAACTGCTGTTTACTTTCATTAAATAACAATAAAATTAACACACGAAGATAACGTCAACACACGACAAGAAATTAAATTCCATTTCAGTCAATGATTCCTACAATAGCATTTCAGGTATTAATACTATGAAGTAATAGTGTAAGCACTTGTATATCAATAAACGTTTGCACAGAACACCACCAAAACACTCCGACCAATTAAATACTTAATATATCGCACATAAACACACAAACATTAGTGGAAATCAACCATCTCAAATCGACTGTAGCGCTGCAAAGCGGCGAGTGCCAACCCGATCCGTATTCATTACATGCTATTGAGGGAGAAGAGATCAAACTTTATATTCTATTCTTTATGCTGTCACATAAACGTTATGGTGAATATTATAGATATGGTAACCTTAAGGGACACTGGGACTGAAATTTTAGTGAAATTTGTGGAAAATGTCGATTTTCGGTTTTTTCCATATTAATACACCCCTATCCCCTGCGGATCATATAGCAGTGTTTTTATCCGAATTCCACCATTTTTAAAGCCCTGGCGTAGCTTTAAAATGCACGGTGTGTCCTTTAAACGCCCCAGCACAGTAAGTGTCCTGAAGGTTCTGAGTCTTGGTGTTTCTACAATCGAAGTATCGCAGCTGGTAAAACACCACAGAGTCATGACAAAATGGCTGTAGAACTTTATGAACCCTTAGTTGTCAAGATTATGCCTGTTTATCAAAGGCTGGCATCAGATGAGCTACTATCCAGATGCATCCGTGGTGCTACTGAAAATCAGAATGAGTCACTGCGTTCTGTTATCTGGAGGAAGTGACCAAAGGAGATATTTATTTCACGGAAGATACTTGAAATTGCTGTTAGTAATTCTGTAGCAGAATTCAACATGGGGTGTAGTGCAACAACAGAGTTGAAATCAGGAATAAGACTAACTTCAGTATCTCATGTCACAGCACAAACACTTGAAAGATGTGTCAGTCGCAGGAAGTATGTAAGTCCGCGGTCATAATTGGAGAAGTGAAAGGCATGTCGACGGAAGGTGAAACTGACGGAAATTAAGGAGGAGGCTGCAAAACAGAAGAAGGAGGGTGTCACCTATGCTGTAGGACAATCCTAATGTCATTGGTAAGCTGAAACCTTGTAAATTGTGCATCATTTTAGAAAATTGCTGTTTTCTCTGATTCACTTTTTCAGGCATTCAAAATGTTACTCGCGTCATAAATCTTATGATATTGCTTTCAAAATGGGAATTTACTATCTTCATTGCAATGACTATAAACCTGCGGATCGTTTTTTAGATTGCACTTTTGGTATGGCTGCAAAAAAAATTCAAACTGGAAAAAATACGATTTTTTTGTAGAAAAAAACTTGTATATGGAAAAAAATTAATTTCTTGGCCCTCATTAATGCAATTCAAAATCGGATCCGTAGGTTTCTTCCAATTGTTATAGTGCAACAGAATATTACCTAAAAGTTACACTATCTTGTTTTTTTTAACGCGGCTGACCTTTATAAAACTTGAATAATTAGCACAATAAATGTACAAAATAATTAATATCTGGAGAACTAATCAACTTACAATGCTCACGTTTCCCACAGTGGTTAATAATATGACTAATCATAACCATATAAAATGTCAAAGCTGTACCTCAGTTTATATAGAATTTGAAAATTTCAGTCCCAGTGTCCCTTAAGTTCAGGAATTTTTATCCATATGCTGCTACGTTCATGAAACGAACATGCAACTTTAGTGGCTAAAGCAAGGGCATTAATCCGTAGAAGGTAACTTGAATGGCCTAGGCCTAACCTAAAAATTAGTTAGTTATTGAGGTTTTAAGGGGCGGAAAACCTAAAAATTACAAGCAACGTGAAATTAACAAAGTTGTTCATTGAGCGACACCACTATACATTCATCTCAGTTTAGTCTCCCAGTGGATCCATTGTTATATTAAGTTGTATTAAATTTATTTTGAAATAATGAACGAAACACGTTTAAAAGACTGTCATTTCGTGCCATCTATCCGTTTCTATTTACAGCTAGTTTATATGTAGCGCTTTACTTCGCTGCTGATACAGCGCTCAAATTCTGCTTTAGAAATAACACGCCCACAAACTGGGTACTAGGTAGGCTACCAGTAGCAAAAGTCTCCTTAGTCATACTTATCAACACTAAGAATAAGAGCTGAAAGGTTCACTACTCCTGCAATAATAGTCATTACAGAATCCATGTATGGAACCATATATAAATTGACTCTCCCTTTTAATACTTTAAATATTTTCATCCTCTGAATTATTCTTTCTACATGCACTCTAGCTGCAGCTATGTCAGCAGTCCTGAGTGCATCCTCTGTTGGCAATTGCTGATTCTTACCAAGAAAGGGTGGCCTGATCAATTGTATATTCCTTTCAATGCACTCACTCTCTATCAAAAATCCCTTATCGACCATTACAGCATCCTGATAAGGTAACAACATGCTTAATAAATTGGATTGCAAAAATATTTCTTTGTCTGTAACCCTTCCACCATACACTTATAATAATAATGCATTTTATTAATCCCTTAACGAGTCAAGGACTCATATACAAAGGAATCGTAGAGTTTTATCTTGTTGGCGACAAATTACAATTCAATGTTTAGTTTACAAGTTTTCAGTATAAAAATATATACAACATTTTGTAGCTTTCATAAGTTTTTGTACACAATGTAGCCTTCTTTTGTCTTCTCAGATTTTGGAATTTCTTAAACTGACATTTTATAATCATTCCACATAAACTGTTTTAGCCTCCTTTTAAAGATTGGTAGGCTAGGTGCAATTTTTATATTTTCTGGTAGTTTATTGAACTTTACAAAGGCACTATACTTAATGCTATTACTGCCATATTGTTTGGAATTGATATGGAAAAGTGATATGTCATCTGCATGTCTAGTTTTGTAAGCGTGTAAATCAGATTGTTTAGTGAAGTTTAAATTTGTGTGGATACCTTTGTGTAGGATTTGGTACATCAGGACATTTGATTTGATTTCTGCATTTAGGGCTACTGGTTGAATTTTACTCGTAATATAAAGGTGTTTGGTAGGTGTTAAAAAAGGGTAGTTATACATATTTCTTATGGCTCTATTCTGAATTACCTCAATTTCCTTTTTTAGGTATTTTGAGCATTTTATCCAAATTGTATTCAAATATTGTAAGTGGCTATGGATTAAGGAAAAATACACTTTCCTGAGTAGATATTTCGGGATATAGTAGCTCAATTCTTTTATCATCCCAGCAGCAGGTGATATTTTTTTAAACTAATGCATCAATGTGCTTTTCCCAGGAGAGATTTTCATCTATTATCAGGCCTAGGTATTTGACAGATGAGACCCTTTTAACTGCCTTTCCATTCAGCATTATATTCTGAGTGATGTCTAACTTTGTTCTTCGCTTAGATATTATTAAATAATTTGTTTTACCTTCATTTATTGTTAATTTATTTGTCTGGGTCCAGCCAAGTAGTGTATTCATGTCCTCCTGCATGTGTGTAATCAGCGTGTTGGTGGTGTACGCATTGTAAAAGATGCTTAAGTCATCTGCAAACAACGTTATATTACCATGGAAACTGAGTGTTGCTATGTCATTAATATATACTAAGAAGAGGGAAGGACCCAGTATTGATCCTTGGGGCACACCATGGGTAATATTTACCTCCTCACTTCTGTAGCCATTTATTTCAACATACTGCTTACGATTAGAGAGGTAATTTTTAAACCATGTCCAAGCTATTCCTCGGATACCTGCTTTATCAAGTTTCCCTAAAAGAATTGCATGGTCAACAGTATCAAACGCCTTTTTCAGGTCTATGAAAAGGCCACTCGCTGTCATCTTATTGTCTATGACATCCTGCAAGTTAGAGATTATATCAATTGTGGCTATTTCTGTGCTTGAGTTTTCTCGGAATCCATACTGCCCTTTGTAGAAGTAATCATTTTTATTTAAAAAATTAACAATTCTGTTTTTTACTACTGTTTCGAGTACCTTGGATATGGGTGGGAGGATGGAAATGGGTCTGTAATTGTCTGATTTGCTTTTGTCACCTCCTTTATAGACTGGTATGACTCGTGCTATTTTTAGATCATTAGGTACCAGGCCAGTCTCTAACGATAAATTAATTAAAGTAGTTAGTGGGCTACTTAGTATGTCAATGGAGTTTTTTAACAATTTTACTGACATACCATCTTTGTCTTGGCTACTTTTCATTTTAAGGCTTAATATAATATTGCGAATTTCCATCTCATTAGTCGGGGTCATAAATATGGAATCTGTGTTGACATTAATTTCATTAACTTTCTTCCCTGGGAGGATGTTTTTGGCTAACTTGTGTGCTATGTTTATAAAGTGAGTGTTTAGAGCATTGCAAATATTTTCGTTTCCTGTGAAAGATTTACCGTCAATTATTATCTCACTGGGACCATCTTTGTTTTCAGTTGTTCAGTTGTAGATCATTTCATTGATTACTTTCCAAGTATCTTTTAAGCTATTGGCGTTCAATGTTAATTTATGTTCATAGTATGAGGATTTCAGTTTCCGTTTTAAAGCTGTCACTTTGTTCCTACATATTATGTGCTCTTCCTTTAAGAGGTTGTTGTTTCTGTGAATGTTAGTTTTAAGTTTAGCATGTAGTAGGTCCCTTCGTTTTATTAGCTGAATTAATTCTGTTGTTATCCATGGGTTATTGTGGTTCTGGTGTATTTCCTTCAAAGGTGTGTCAGTGTTCTCTTTGTTGGGTGTCTGTGTCAAGATTTTGTGTTTCATGGCGATGTAAGTTTCATTTACATCATCTAAACAGTCTATTTGATTGAGATCATTGGAGAATATGTTTTTGTTCACGTACCGGTAATTTTTATTTACGTTTTTTGAACTAGACCTTTGCTTATTGTGGGGGTATTTAAATGTCATGTTCGAGATTGGGCTTTTGCCTGGATAGTAATTTGACCAGAAAATCTCAGTTACAAGAATATTATGATCACTAATATCACTATTTATATTGCTTATCCTATAGGTATATTTACAGTTATTAGTGGCTACCTGATCAAGGAGTGTACTTGTTGATTCACATATTCTTGTTGGATACCGAGTATTGCATTGTGTGAAACCATAGCTTGATAGTAGATTGAGGTATGATTTGGTTACATTATTTTTGTTTAGTAAGTTGATATTTGTATCACCAATGCATAAGCAAAGATTGGCATTATTTTTCGAAAGAATGTGCTCTAGAGTTTGCATGAAATTTGTTGCGTTATTTATGTTAGGATTATATACTGCAATTATATTAATAGTATGCAGGTTATTGAAACGAACAGTATCACTTCTTATAAGCTCTAACTGGATCAAGCTATGGTTACTCTCAACTAAGTTAAGAACTTTTATATTCCATTTTTTTGTGGACATAAACTCCCACACCTCCACCGTCCTGATTGTCTCTGTGTACAAAAGCAACAGAATAGTTGTTTAGGTTGAAGTATTTAGCTTCATTACTTTTTACCCAAGTCTCGGTTACCACTATGACATCTAGATTTTCAACAATATGAATTAGTATCTCGATATCTTCTAGTTAATTTTTGATGCTTCTGCTATTTCGGTAAAGACACTTGATTTGGCTAACCTCATTTTTAGTGTCTGCTACGTAGTCGTGGATACAGTCATATTTACGCTCATCAATTGATGAGTGTAAGTCAACATCAACTAGTAGGTCCATGTCTTGATTCATTATTATTTCTGCGAATGGGATGGCTGAGCCTTGTTGATGGAAGAGTCTCTTACTAGCCTTTCAATGTCTTCCGGTGAGCTGATCCTGACAGCCTTGTCACTATCTGATTTACGGACGAATATTTTGCAGTCCCGGGTCCAGACGTATTTAAAACCTAATTTACGGAGATCTCTTGCCTGTTTGTGGAGTACTTTATTAGCTGGCGTCAAATGCTCGTTTATGTAGATAGGCCTAGCCCTTGCATTGATTCCAGCATCACTTGAGTTCAGGTTGGGTTTGGACCTTTTGCCTTTTAAAATTGCCTCTTTTATTTAGCCGGCTGCAGAATTTGACTAGTAATGGAGGTGGAAGACCTTCTCTGCTTTGTGGTACCCGATGGCAGGCGTCAATATCGGACTCAACAACTGTGACACCCAGTTGGTCAGCGATAGTCTGGACAATCTGAACGGTGTTTTCGTTTGAAGTGTGCGGCACGCCATGAAGCTCTAGGTTGTTTCGCCGAACGTACTGTTGAAGCTCGAGATTCTCTTGCTTTAACATTTTAACCTCACTGCAAGCGATATCCTTTTCCTTCTCTAACTCACAAACTCTTTGGCTGAGCTTTGTAATTTCTGACAAGGCTTGCTTCAGAGTGTGTGTGGCAGTTGAAATGTCACTTTTCATACTATCGAAACAATCAGAAAAGTATGTCACGGACTTGAGCATGTCATTCTGAGTCTTTTCAATGTTTTCGAGTTTTATCAGTCGCAGGTTGATTTCACAAACAAGATCTTCTAAATCAGGTTTACTTACTATTATGTTTTGAATAAAGCACATTATAGCTATAGTGTTTTGAATAAAGGATATTATAGCACTTTAATAAGCACACACATCTGAATCTACATCTTAACACAATGAACAAATTACAACTGACATTGTCACAGAGTAAAAGCATATTTACACTCCGACCAAGTTCCATAGAGAACATAAACTAGATACATAATAGTCTCCCCCACTTATATAAAAACAAATAAAAGGAACTATTCATATTCATTTGGGCACATAGTCTTGCAGATACTGAGGAGGTCGCCTGTCTCTGGCTGATCTTCTTAAATAATTATCAGCAGGTGGTGGAAGGCTGTTTCGATCAGGGCGTTCATCTGGTTGCAGGATGGTCTGCCTTGTATCATCTGAAGTGTGGGTTGCAGGAGGAATATCCTCATTTTCTAGTCTTGACTGGGTTGGTGTTGGTATGTTTGGAACACCACGCACTGGAGGATTTGTTGGAGCAAAAGTGACATGCTTATCTTTCTTTGGCACGAGAGTCGATAATAACTGGTCAACATGCCGCTTTAAAATTCGTCCCGAATCCAATTTCACATCATAGTGACGCTGGCCGAGTTTAGTTTGTATAACACCAAACTGCCAAATATCACGGTTTTTCTGGTGAATCCGGACTTGCACTCTCTCTCCCACGTTGAAAGAGCGAACAGGGGGTGAGAAACTGGATGTAGTCAAGCTCTTTTGGTTTGGAAGTAGAGCATCCAACCGGATACGTAGCCGACGTTTCAAATATAGTTCAGCTGGAGACTGTCCACATGCCAATGGCGTTGCTCTGTATTGAAACAAGATGTTCTGTAACTTAGTCGATAATGGTGCCGGGTCATTTACAGCAGCACGAAGTCGCCTCTTCAAAGTTTGGATGTTTCTTTCGGCTAGCCCATTGGTTGCTGGGTGCCCTGGTGCAATATGTTTCTGAAAAATCCCTCTCTCCTTGCAATATGATCTGAATACATCACTCGTGAAGATAGTGGCATTATCTGACACAAGGACATTCGGGTACCCATGTACGGTAAAGATTTTGTCAAGCAGACTGATAGTAGTTGCAGTGGATGGAGCGTCTTTCACCATTCGTACTTCGACCCACTTGGATTTCGCGTCAACACACATCAAGAAATGGTGGTTATCAAATGGCCCCGCATAGTCAATGTGTATGCGTTCCCAATTTTCTTCTGGTTCATCCCAGGGGTGTATTGGAGCTTTTGGTGGATTTGAACGAGTCTGCGCGCACTCTTCACAAGATTTGATAAGCTTCTCAATGTCTTTGTCTAATTGCGGCCAGTAGACATATCGTCTTGCTAACTGTTTTGTTTTCACAATGCCGAGGTGTGTTAAATGTAACTCTTCCAAAATTTTTCTTTGTAGTTTCTTTGGGATAACAATTCGGTCTTGACGGAATAGAATACCATTTTCAACTGTATATGGTTCATCCAAGGATTGAGTTTGAAGACGTTGCAGGGTGGCACTAAGTTCTGGGTCTAACATAGTCTCGTCACGGATAGTTTCGTACGTAATGGCTTCACTTGACACTTGAAGAATCGTTTCAGCACAGAGTTGTGAAACTTCTGCATTTATTGATGTTTCAATGTTTGGCGAGGTAGATGCAACAGGGGCTCGGGATAGGCAATCAACATTTTCGTTATCTTTCCCTTTTTTCACTCTTACCGTGTAGTCAAACCCGGAGAGAAACGATGCATATCTTAGGAGCCTTGCGGATGTCATTTGTGGCAGGCCCTTGTTCTGATGAAAAATACGAGACAGAGGTTCATTGTCTGTCACAAGAATGAAATTTCTTGCAAAAATATAGTTGTAGAAGTGTGTTGTGGCGAAAATTATGGCCAGCGCTTCCCGGTCAAGCTGACTGTAATTACATTCTGCTGGTGTTAGGGCACGAGAGGCATAGGCGATGGGTCTTTCTTGGCCATCCATCTCATGACTTAATACTGCTCCAACACCAGTAGGACTGGCATCGGTTGACAAGATGATAGGCAGTGATGGGTTGAATGGGGTAAGGACACGTTCACTACATAACTCGGACTTGAGATTCAAGAAAGCTGTTTCACAGGCTGCAGACCAGAAAAACCGTACACCTTTCCGCAATAACTGCCGTAATGGGTGGGACTTCGTTGAAAAATTAGGAATGAACTTTGCATAATAAGTCACCATACCACGGAAGCGTCTCACTTCTTCATTGTTTTTAGGGCGTGGCATTTGTGACACAGCTTGAACTTTCTCTGGTGACTTGCGGATCTCATTATATGATACAATATGCCCTAGGTAGTCTATGTTTTCCTTGAAAAATGAGCATTTGCTTTTGTTCAAATGCAGATTATTTTTTGAAAGCCGTTCTAGACAGGCTATTAAGTTCTTGGTGCACTCCTCCTTCGTTGTACCATGTATTATGATGTCGTCAAAATAAGCTTCAGCTTTTGGAAGACCATGAAGGATCTGTGATAATATCCTATTAAATTCTGAGGGGGCAGTTTTGATGCCAAAACTCAGTCGGTGCATCCTGAAGGTTCCTTTGTGAGTGGATATAGTTTGAATCATACTACCTTCTTCATCAACCTTCAGATGTAGATATGCCTTGTATAAGTCTAACTTGCAGAAAAATTTTGAGTTTCTTTTTGATTGACGTTCAAGAAATAGTGTTGGGAAACTACGGTTGAGACTTGAGGTGACAATATTTGCTTTAAATGCTTTACTAGGTCATTATAACCGAGAGACTTGATTGGTTTATCAGGGCCTAAAAATGCAGAGAGATTGTTATAATGAATTGCCCCTATTGATGTACACAAGAGTTGAGCTTTCTTTGTTGGATCGGTGGCATTGTTGAAGTTTGCGTAATTTTCAAATCGTTCTAAATACGACACAAATTTTTCCTTTTCAGAATCAAAATTTTCAAAAGGTGTGATGTTAGTGGCTTGTGGGGTTGTGACGGGCTGGTGAGCTTGATACCTTTCAAGTAACTTCTCTTGAGAATTAGTAAAAATGTTCAGTAATTGTTGGAACTGATTTGCGTCCATCTTGACGGAACTTCGAAATAATTTTAAAAATCACAGTTCAAATATAATAAAATGTTTCAAGATAACAGAGTTAAAACACACTGGGTAGTGATCGATGACCGAATATTGTCCTGGGCTCGAGAAAAAAAAACATTGCATAACCTCAAAGTTCGAACTGCGATACATATTATTTTGAATATGTGGCATGCAGGCACACGTAGCTGAATATACGATGAGTTGCTTAGGATCGTTTACAAGTACTCTGTGTACATTTCATGTCGATTTGCCTGATTCTTGATTTTACTCACGTGGCCGTTGAAACAGACGACGTAAATACCGTACTTCATTGATGTAGGCTATATCTGAACCGGAGGATCAAGTCCCAATTCCTCGTCGCCAACTATTATGTTTTGAATAAAGCACATTATAGCTATAGTGTTTTGAATAAAGGATATTATAGCACTTTAATAAGCACACACATCTGAATCTACATCTTAACACAATGAACAAATTACAACTGACATTGTCACAGAGTAAAAGCATATTTACACTCCGACCAAGTTCCATAGAGAACATAAACTAGATACATAATACTTACATTCTCGTCTGGCGAAACCTTTTCCATAGTTGAACTACTTACTGCACTGCACTCGACACAATGCCACTGCTTGGCTTTGTCGGAAAAAAGCCGGTTAAAAACTTTCTTTTTTATGTTTATACAGGTTCTGTGGTATGATTTACCACATTCCCCATCACAAATTATGTAGTCTTCGTTATCAGTTACAAATTTTTCACACTGACCGCACTTGGTTGATTTGTCACTTGTCGCCATCTTTGAATCTTGACTTACAAAAGTTACTAAACCTGATGGTGCAACACCAACAAGTACTTTCAATGTGTAATCGCCTTTGTAATGAGAGTAGGACATCACACGACACATTAAACACTTATTTTTCTCCACGGGAATTTCTGTACAATCCAAAATAACTCTAGTATTCTGAAAATGTTGAAAACATATAGGCATCCTCTTCTTAATCAGATCTTTCTCCAGCCATGGAACAGCTGTTTTTAGTGCCTCATGTAATAACTCTACTGTTACATGGAAATAGTTCTTACATGTATTAGCTGTGACCCCAAATAGATCAGCTAAACACCTAAAAGAAAGATTAATTTTCAATTTCACGAACACTAAAATGATACGCTGTCTTAATGACAAGGTTAGAGGTTTGGCACTCTGTCTTTCTAATTTTCCTGTAGCAACACATATATTATCTAATAATGTAACCGATGGGATACCAGTAAATGCATTAATTTCTCTATTTGTTTTCATCATGTCCTCTAAATTTATTTTTCTACAATCATCAATTACACTTGGCGTTACTTGTATCCCTTTATCTTCTACACATTTCCTTAGAGTGGGATCTTCCACCAGAGCTGCAAACATCTCCTCTGCCACAGTCTCTGTGTCTTCAGTTACCACTTCACTGTCTTCAGTTGGAGATGGTGGTGCCACAGCTTCATGTCTATGTTGCACACGTGCATCCCTGGCCTCTGCCTGTAGTTTCAGGGGAGAAGATATCTTCTTATCCAATGATCTCAGTGGCAATTTCTGAGAGGGAATGGCACCCTTCTTCAGGTATCTTTTACATGCTCTCACATCTGAAAGTAAAATATATTTATAATTTTACTGCAATATTATAACAATCTTATGCTTATTGATAATCCTACCCCACTGGAAGTAGCTTGTGTAGTCCACTTTAAGAAGAATATGTATAAATAATGTAGCCTAATCCAGTGTATGAAGGTTATCTTTCCACAACTGGGACGTAATTAATATGTATGAAATAAATAAACAGGTCATCTACAGTACACGTACAAAGGAATGTGTACTAACCTGGATAAAAATAATCCTCCTTTGTGAAATGCAAACCGCATACAATCATATATTTAGAAATGGGCTTTGCGATGCGAAGTACTCGACTCCATTCCTTCTTTAAACCTTTCTCTTTAGGAAGGTAATGCATTGATATGCCTCTTGTTGCCTTTGAAGAGCACTGTGGAACTGAACAATATCTATTACTCATTTTTCAGCCTCAGTTAATATGCAAAAGCTGAAAAAATTAGAGAAGATCACACACGTCAACAAAAATCGCAGCTTAAACAGCTGTTTGTTAATATTTCTATCACCATTCCTCTAGTTACAGCTAAGCGGCAGCACCGTCGCTTGTGTTCGCGAATTGCACATCTGTAATTTTTAGTGTCTTCAGTATGTCTGTTAAGTCCAGTTCGCGTTAATGTACTGCAATCGCGTGTAAATATGAGATAATACGCTTATTATGGGCTGGTTCGATTGTGTGATGATTTTTCAGTCGACCGATGACATTGTGTCATTTACTCAGGGGCGTCCGCACCTTATGTGCTGAAGTGCTGCAGCACACTGCCTTATTTGAAAATAAATTATTTTAATAACAGGCATATTATCTACAAATACAACGCTTTAAAAAGACGTCAGCCAAAGAATGGAAATATTTCTACTCCCCTCTCTACGAGGTAGAAAACAGGTACGGTACGAAGTATCTAGGCGAGCGCTCCACTCCGTGCACGGCATTATCTGTGCAGATCACAGCCCTGCGAGAATTTCCAAGTGTATTGGCAGCAAACGTGAATTTTGTCTTCTGCGCATGCGTGTTGTGCTCTGGATGTGCTGCTGGGACAACAGCTAAGACCAGTCATCACAGCGATTCTTTGTTCGACCACAGAGAGACAGCACTGGTCACACGGAATGTGAACGTGACCGGTGGCACTCTCTGGACTCAGCAATAGCATTTAAGAGGTAATCGCTCAAAGCAAATGGGGTGAGAAAAGCAGAGGAAGTCATCAGCTGTTCCCGCCAGGTCTTTTTCAATACTCCCAACTTACTTATTCTATAGCTACATTTGTACATCGATGAACTATAAAAATAATAATTCTTATGTCGTCAAAATAAGGACATGATATTGTGATGCCTAGTTCTTAAATTTCACTATAGCAAAATAACATGTAATTTTGCATTACGGCGTTGCTGGTTTCATTTGAATGCTTTTGGTAATACTGAGTAGTTCTGTTTTTGTGCGGTCACACCAAGTGTTTCTGAGTTCGTGAATATTTTGTAATTGCAGGTGTTATTGTGTGCAGTGCTTAATTAATTTTGTATGAGGAATGCACATATGTGTTGAGTTTGTTTGCGTGTTTGTGCAATATGGAAAACTCAGTGGAGAACCTCTTGAAACCCCTATTTTCAACCAGAACTCTGGAAGAGAAAACTTAGGTAAAGAAGTTAGGTAGACCTACCCCGGACTTAGATATTGCTCAGAAAGCCACTTCTAACAAATCTGCATACACTAGAAAATTTAATAGAAAAGCGTATGAAAACGATTGGGTGTGCGGGTGTGAGATTAGAAATGCTCTTTTCTGTTTTCCTTGTTTGTGTTTAGGCAATAGTGATCCTTGGGGAACAGTGGGTGTTAGAGATCTTGGGCATCTAAACGCTTTAATGAGGAAGCATAATGACAGCGAGAAACACATCAATAATTCTTTAAACTTAAGTGATTTAGGAACAGTTAATATTGCAACACTATTAAGCCGTGCTTATCACGAAGAAAAAGAAAAGCACAATCAACAAGTGGAAAAGAACAGGTATGTGCTATCAAGAATTATATACTGCATTAAGTTTTGTGGTGCGTTTGAATTAGCTTTAAGAGGGCACGATGAAAGTGATAATTCAGACAATCCTGGCGTTTTCTTAGGCCTAGTAGATTTAATTTCTGGTATAGACAGTGCAGTAAAGGAGCATATTGAATCTAATAAGTTTTCAAAGGGACCTCGAAAACCATCCAGAACGAGCTGTTGGACTGCATGCTAGAAACCTGCAGAGAAGTGATAGCAGAAGAAATGCAGAAAGCAGATTTTGTTAGTGTGATGACCGATGAAACTACCGATATTTCAGAGCAGGCACAGTGTTGGTATTTCGGTATGAGAAATATGGTATTCCATAGGAACGATTTTGGGGCTTCTTTAAACCGGAATTTCAGAATGCGGATTCCCTTGCATCATGTATTTTAAGTGTAATGAACAAGATGTTTAACGGTACACCGCACAAAGTTATTGCGCAGACCTACAACGGGGCATCAGTAATGAGTGGTGGTAAAGATGGAGTGCAAGCAAAGATAAAAGCCTGCTATCCCAACGCGCATTACATCCACTGCTATGCACACCAACTGAATTTAACAATGGAACATGCAGCTTCTCAGAATCAGACGGCTAGGATGTTCTTCGCTCACCTGTCAGCGTTCCCTGCTTTCTTTTCAAGGTCGCCGTAATGGATGCCTGCTATAGAGGCAGTGGCAGCTCGAATAATTCCAACAAGACCAGTGACTAGATTGAATTTCAGGTCGCGCACCGTAAATGTGGTGTACGAGCAAAGGGCATCCATAAGGGAGTGTTTATTAATGCTGGAGAAAACCCCATCCTATAAAACTTACCTTCAGGCAAACGGGCTTCGTCGCAGTTTAGAAGACGAGGAATTCATATTTTGGCTAATTTTTTTTCATAAATTGATGCCACATGTGGACATTATGTACAATCAGTTGCAGTCAAGAACAGCTGATGCCTTGAAAATAAAATCTGTTGTGTCACACTTCATTCAAGTGATCAACAACATCAGGGAATCGGTAGAAAACATTGCCAGTATCGGTACTTCTGAAGAAACGTGTGCTTCAGAAAACAAGCGCAGAAAGTTATCATGTCGGTGTACTGATGCCAAAGAAGTATGTGATAGAATAACACGAGAAGCCCGTGATCGCTTCCAAACCTTGGATCACCTGGAAGCAGCAAAACTGTTAGTTTCCACCAACTTTGAACGATTTTCTAAAACGTTTCCAAATAAAGAACTAGGTGTAACTGTCAGGCCTATAGCATGCTGGAAAAGAAAAGGCTCAGAACAGAACTGTCGGTTCTTACTGTAGGCCAGATTTTAGGAATATTGGTGGGGCAGTCCCTTTTCTGCATATCATAATATCCAGTAATCTGCAAGGTACGTTCTGCCGAACAAGCAAGCTTCTGAGGATATTTGTAACAACACCCATGACTACTTCAGATCCTGAGAGGTGTTTCTCATCACTGAAGAGCATCAAGACCTTTCTGCGGAACACCATGTCACAAGAAGGTCTAAGTGCCCTCGCAATGCTCTCCATTGAGAAGAATATGGTCTCCAGTATGGAGGGGTTCAATGCCAGGGTGATTGATACGTTCTCACTGAGTGAGTGTTTCTATATGTTGATAAAAAACAAACTTTTTTGGAGAGAAGATAGGTTACAGCACACAGCTAATTTTCTACACTAGCCGCCACTGCATTTACTGCAGATGTTGAAGTACCTAAGACTAAAGCATTAATAGAAGTGCCTCAAGAATATACACCGCAATGATTTGCTAGTTAGTGACAATATAATAATAGCTTAGTGCACTTCAGTACCGGTAGTGTCGAACTTGAATACGTAAAGGGAAAACGCAATGAGCATCTACCGTTGACGTTATCTCGAACGCTCAGCAATATGTGCCTCCGTAAGGCCCGTATCACACGACACTCGCTAGCATGGAAGCTGTTGTGATTGCTGGTATAAAATCCTGAATGATTCTGTTCATCCTCGCCCGTACACCTGCTTTTATGGCTTAAGTGTATCACACGCTAGCATTTCGTGCGCAAGTTGTAAGAAATAAAACATGGGGGGCGGTTGTCGTTTGGGGGTAACATTTACAGTAGATTCGCATTATTAACTCAAAGCGGTCGTGAAACGTGCTGTAAGTACATTTGAAAACATGTCTAGTACTGAATGAATGCATTCCAATCAATATTTAAGATCTAACTGTAATACTTGGTATATAACCATACGCGCTAATAAGAAGCGTAACAAAATGCGATTAAGTTCGTTGAAAAAGTGTGCAAGTGGTATCGCGCCTGCTTCCTGTTTTGAAGATCCCGGGTTCAAGTGTATACAACGGCGAAAATTTTTACTTGTTTTTTTTTTTTTTTTTGTCGTTTACCCTCCAGGTTGGTGGAACCCACGGACTCAGCGAGGGAACTCACCACTACCGCCTCTACGGACAGTGTCTTAGAGCTGGGAAAGCTGGGAACATCGAATCGGAAGGGATACAACTGGTGAGGTGGGATTGGCACCTCGCCCAGGTGGCCTCACCTGCAAAGCGAACAGGGGCCTCATGAGGGAAGGTAAGGGATGGTTAGGATGGATAGACAAGGAAGAGGGAAGGAGGCGGCCGTGGCCTTGAAGAAGGTACCATCCCGGCATTTGCCCGAAGACGAAGTGGGAAACCACGGAAAACCACTTCGAGGAGGGCTGAGGGGGAATCGAACCCCCTCTACTCATTTAGGCCACCCGAGGCTGAGTAGACCCCGTTCCAGTCCTCGTACCACTTTCCAAATTTCGTGGCAGAGCCGGGAATCGAACCCAGGACCTCCGGGGCGGCAGCTAACCATGCTGACCGCTACGCTACGAAGGCGACGAAAATTTTTACTTCTTTTTAATTATTTTATTATATCCTGCTCACGTCGTACAACAATACTGCAACTTAGTTTTGTCTACATGATCTACGAGGACGATACTAAACATGTTTTCTCTCATAAAATTCTATTTTCCCTAAATACTGTTTAAAACCATGGACGGATACTATTCGTGATAACTATTATAAGAATTTAAAAAGTTCAAAATGTATCCCAGAATAATAATAATATGACATGTTCTGTATTTACTGGATATTCGCGAACTGAATCGAATGTTGGTGGCAAGTCGGTCGCGACAAAATGGTGGACGCAAGGGTGATAGACTTCATATGATTTTATTTAATGTTGTTGGCAATTCTAGGCGGGCTCTTGTTGAAGTGCAAGCATTTTTAGATGCCAAGAACATAATTATGTGCGTGAAAGTGCTAGAAACAGAAGATTTTATGAGACTTGAAGCTTTATGCTTACAAACTATTAATTTGAAAAGAGTACCTTATCCGATTCAAAATGAAATTCGGTTACCAGTTGCCAAGAAAAATATAATGTGTTCAGGAATATGTAGGCCTAATAAGCGTGTAGTCGGTACATTGCTTTACATACTTCAGTAAGTAGATACATTTAAATTTGGAAGATATACCGGTACCGTAGCCTAATACTGTCGAAGTCAATACATCAACGACTGTAATTAGCTTTCAAGTTGACTACCTGTTGTAATTCTCATGCTCCGAGCAGGGATGAATGATCAAGTCATTGTCAATATGTATGACGTCCTTTTATTTATCAAAAATTAAACAGCAAGTATCATCAAAAGGCGCCTTTTGACTCTACAGCATAACACATGTTTATGAGTTATCAAAAACTTCCCTACATTCAATATAGATACAATTTTGATGGCTGATGGCTTCAGATTTCACAGACAATATCTTACACATACATTCCGCCATTAGCTGTACATCTTCTTCTGGTTTAAAACAATTGCCAACTTATAAAAGTAAAATACATTTTGATCACATTCTTGCCAACTTAGATTTACAGTAGAAGTTATAGTCAGTTGTAAACATAATTAAATTTAAACACTCCTCCTTAATTATTTTACAACGAAGCGATTCAAACAATTTTCTATTGAGGGGTTTGGTCAGGATATCAACAAGTTGCTTGGAGCTCTCGACATATTTGAGAGCAACAGTTTTGCCCACGTGTTCCTGGATGAATTTGCGTGGAACCTCTGTATGTTTCTTTCCTTTTGTAGTCTTCCCCTCGTGTGCATTGTGCAGCATGTGGATTGCTGACTGGTTGTCAACAAACAGCGTGACTGGTTTGTCTGACTTCAAAATTTCGAGTTCCAGTCCAATTCTCTTGATCCAGCTGATGTCATCTATCGATGAGACAGCTCTCGGTATTCTGCTTCTGCTGTTGACGTAGCAACGAGTCGCTGCTTCTTAGTGTTCCAAATGATTGGTCCTCCTCTCAACAGTAGAACACCACTTGTTGAGCGCCTTGTTACGGTGTCCCCACCGTAGTCTGAATCTGTATATGCCACAAGTTTGTCGTCTCCATTGAAGAAAATTCTCTTCAATGGAGACGACAAACTTGTGGCAGAGCAACTGGAAAATGGTGAAGAAGGTATTTCAGTATTTGAAGGGAACTCCAGAATTTTCCAGTTGCTCTGCATGGCTTTGCCGTTGAAGCGGCTCAAGTAGTTCACTGCATAGCTGATATCCGGTCGGGATATCCCTATTAAGGAAATTAGGAGATGGAAGCCGAGTAGCTCGAGACATTACTCCTATAAACCCCAACATTGTGTCAAGTTCGAAAGCTCCAAAAGATCGTGACCACACCTCAGCAATCAAAAGGGAACTCAGAGCAATGAAAACAGACAGTCTTGAGGTCGGCAGATTTTCTTATCCCTTCACCCCAGAGGAAGTTGCTACAGCTTTGAAAGATGTCAAATCAGGGAAAGCCCCTGGTTTTGATGGCATTCATCCAGAATTTTTATTGCATGCAGGGAATTATGCAATTACCTGGCTATCAAAGTTCTACTCCAACATCTTAGAGGCAGGGTCTATCCCCCGACTTATGAATCAAACAAAGATCATCGCTATTCTCAAACCAGGTAAATCTAGTAAAAATCCTCAAAGCTATCGTCCAATTGCTCTTCTGAGTGTAGTTTACAAATTACTGGAGAGGCTTCTCTACAACCGAATCGGCTCAGTAGTTCTTGACCATCTACCCATCGAACAAGCGGGCTTTCGCCCAAACCGAAGTTGCACAGACCAGGTTCTCTCTCTGACTACACACATCGAAGCTGGATTCCAAAAACAACTAAAGACTTCAGTTGTGTTTGTGGACCTAACTGCAGCATACGACACAGTATGGAGGCAAGGACTCATCTGCAAACTACTTCGAATAATACCCTGCAAGAAAATTGCCAAGCTCATTGAAAACATGCTTACAGACAGAAGGTTCCGTGTAATTATGGGAAACAAGACCAGTAAGGAAAGGACTCTTAATAACGGTCTTCCTCAAGGATCGGTACTAGCACCTCTGCTGTTCAACTTATATATATCAGATTTACCGAAAACAACCTCCACACCATTTGGGTACGCAGACGACTGGGCATTTGCAGTGCAGGACAAATTTATGGAGAATACCGAAGATACGTTGACAGCTGACCTCAACATCTTAGATCAGTATTTTCATAAATGGAGACTTAGGCCAAGTTTGAGTAAAACTGAAGTCACATGTTTCCACCTCAACAACAAACTGGCCCACCGTGAACTTAATGTTAAATTCCAGGACACTAGACTTCACCACAACAGATACCCAAAATACCTCGGGGTAACCCTTGACAGAACTCTGTCCTTCAAGGAACACCTGAAGAGGACAACAGCCAAACTCCAGACACGGAACAACATCCTCCATAAACTGTGTGGTACCACCTGGGGTTCTTCAGCTTCAACATTAAGAACTTCAGCTCTTGCCCTTGTCTTCTCAGCTGCAGAATATTGCTCTCCAGTCTGGCTGAACAGCTGTCATACAAAACTGGTTGACTCGCAGCTAAACCATACTTTGCGCATTGTATCAGGAACCATAAAATCTACCCCCACTTCTTGGCTGCCAGTTCTTAGCCATATTCCTCCACCACACTTACGGAGAAAGAATGCCCTGTTGCAAGAGTACCAGAAGTTGTCTAGAAATGCCAATCTGCCAATCCATGGAGGCATCCCCAACGCCATGATCAGCAGGCTCCGTTCCAGAAATCCACCAGTTAGGACCGCCAGAAACCTGGTTGATAATTTCAACCTACAGCAGGACTGGATGCAAGAATAGACATCCACAGCTCCACCTGAGTATCGGTACTTTCCCGGCATCACAAGAACACCAACAGAATTTCATCTACCCCGCAGTACCTGGACAACTCTCAATCGCATCAGGACAGGCCATGGCAAGTGCGCTGACTCCCTCCACAAATGGGGCAAACTTTCCTCCCCGGAATGTAGCTGTGGTGCCCCAAAACAAACAGTCCATCACATTGTGGAACAGTGCCCCCTGAGTGCATATCAGGGCAATTCAAAAGACTTCCAAAATCTGAATCCGCCTTGCATAGACTATATTGAGAGCTTGAAGTTAAGACTGTAACCTACTGTACATAGTGTATATTTAATTTGTGATTGTGTTTCTTTGCATTTTTATGATGTCATACGCTAAATAAATAATTGCAGCCAGGTAGAGTAGACTTCCCACTGCTTCTCGATAAGGAGTTGTAGGTGGCGCTCTTCTCGTTATAGTAAATGCAGGGGTCATCGTCGGTGTTCACTAGTCCAAGTTTCTTCTCAAGAAAATCTGACATTTTCTCATTCCAATTTCTTGGTGCTTGCTTTAGTCCATATATGCTTTTCATTAGTTTGCAGACTCTGCCAGTACCATCTTCAAATCCTTCAGGTTGATACATGTACAAGTTCTCCTCCAAGTCTCCGTGCAAGAAGGCTGTCTTCACATAAAAGGGAACAAGTTTCATCTTCTCAGTAGCGGCATGACTGAGAATCAGTCTAATTGAAGCATGGTTTGCTACTGGACTAAATGTTTCTGAATAGTCAACTCCTTCTTCCTGCTCAAAGCCACGTGCTACCAGTCGTGCTTTCATTCTCCCATCAGGCTTCTCTCGTAACACCCAGCGGCAGGTCAGAAGTCGAACTGCTTCCGGACATTTCACTAATTTGCAAGTTTCCATCTTCTGTAAGGATTCAAATTCTTCTGTCATGGCTTTCAGCCACTTGGCATCTTTCAACGCTTTGGAAATAGAGACATCCTGGATTTCTCCTATCATGGCTAAGTGGGCACTCTTTCCTCCCCGGAGGTAGCCCATGACAGAGTCTGATAGTTTGGCAGGTAGCTGAATATTTTGACGATTGCGTAGTCCTGGTCTTCTTGGTTCTTCTTCTTCTTCTCTGGCTTCATCTCTTTCTTCGTTTCTGTCTTGTCTCAGGTCTATGCTGTCTTCATACTCATCTTCTTCAATCAACTCGTTCTCGTTCATGGCCATTTCAACATCTGTCAGGTTTCGCTCATATTTTTCTCCTTCATTAAACACGACGTTGTTTGAACTTACAACATCACGTTCTTCAGGCAGATAGAGTCTGTAGGATGGAGAGTCAATGTCGTATCCAACAAATATACCTTTCCTAGACTTCTTGTCAAGCTTGCTTCTCTTGTGGTTGGGAGTCAAAACGTAGCAGTCGCATCCGAAGGTTTTCAGTTTGTTCATGTTGACCTGTCGTCCGAACCATAGGTTGGCTGGACTCTTTCCTTTCACTGAACTTGTGCCAGTCTGGTTGATCGTGAACACAGAATAGTTCACTGCTTCTGCCCACAAATTGTCCTTCAGGTTTCGTGCATGAATTGCTGTCCTTGCTGAATCTACAATTGTTCTCATTTCACGTTCCACTCTTCCGTTCTGTTCTGGGGTGTAAGCTGTTGAAAAAGTGTGAAAGACACCTAGCTCCTCCAGCAGCTTACGTGTGTTGGCATTCTTGATCTCGGTTCCATTATCTGATCTTAGAATTTTCACCTTTCTTCCGAATTGGTTTTCCACCAGCTTCATGAAAACATCCAGTTTGGCTGCGGCTTCGTCTTCAAGAAGTATACTATTCGGAAATGTGAAAAATCATCCTTGAAAAGCAAGAAATATTTTGCTCCTCCTAGCGATGGTGTCGCCATCTCTCCAATATCTACATGGACCAGATCCAATGGTTGGGTAGCAACCTTCTCGTTGAGTGGGTGAGATAGCCGATGTTGCTTCCCATAGGTGCATCCTTCTCAGATTCTCTCGTTCCAATCATCAACGTATGGAATGCCATTCCTGTCCAAAGCATCCTTCACATACTTCAGGTTTTGGTGTGCGAGCCTCTCGTGCCAGGTTACGAACGAGGTGCTACCATACAGGCTTCCGACTTCTCCTGGCGTAGCATCATTCTGTACAGGTCACCTTTTCTTACTGCCATGGCCACAATTTCACGATGATCAGACGTTTCAAATATTGACTTATCTTTGTTTGCAGTTTGGACATAACCTCTGTCGAGCATCTGACTGACAGATATCAAATTGTAGTTGAGCTTAGGTACATAACGCACATCCTCCAGGATGACCTTGTACCATTCTGTTCCGTTGAACGCCTCAAGTTGAACGTTGCCGATGCCAACACCCTCTAGTACAGTCGCATCTCCGATGACAATAGGAGATGGAGTTTCCAATTCAATCAATTTGACGAACCAGTTCCTGTGTGATGTCATATGTTGTGTAGCTCCACAGTCCTGGTACCAGTGATTTCGTGTGTTACATTTCGAATCTATACTGTTCAGCTCTGCAGTTGACAGTCCCACTGACGCTAGTGCGCGGTATGGGCGATTCGTGCTCTTCTGTTCACTCCGTTCTGACTTTCATTTCCATTTTTGTTGTCATCGTTCTTAGTACAGTCTCTTGCGAAGTGACCTTTCTGTCCACACACATGGCAAGGGTAGTTTTCTTTACAATAGGCAAGATATTTGGCACAGGGTTTGTTTCTGCAGTGTTTCTTCACATGTCCTTTCTGTCCACATTTAAAGCAGCTGACTGGCGTGCTTCCACCTTGTCTGTTGCTATTGTTGTGAGTAGACTGATTTCCAGTTTTCTTCTCCTTTGCAATGAGTGCGTTGACTGCAGTTGCTCCACTTTCCTTTTTACCTTCATTGAGTCGATTCTCTTCCAGACTCAATCTACCGATGAGTGTTTCAATAGTTTTGTCGGCTCCTGTCACATTGTCCCAGTCTGTTCTGAAATGGTGCAGCTTAGGTGGTAGCATACTCAGAATTCGTGTCCTGATCCAACTGTCTTTCACCCTGTCGTCATCTGATGACAGGTCTTCGGCTATCTGTTGAATCTCCAAGCAATTCTCAACAGCTGATTTTTGGCTGTCAAAAACATAAGCAAAAAATTTCCTTTGCAAACCCTCAACAGTAATATCAGACTTTTTATCATAAACATTTTCTAGCTTATCTAACATTTGTTTTGCAGTTTGGCATTTGACTAGCTTTTTCGCTATATTACTACGGACATTTAAATCTATAAGCGCTTGAGCTTCTACATCTTTCTTTATCCAATTACGTACAGGATCGGAGTTTGTACCTGATGGTTTGACAGTCAAACCAGTTGCAATATCAAATCATTCTTTTGTTCTCATAGCTAAATTAATTTTGAAAAGCCAAGAATCATAATTGACATTTCCATGCAAATCTTCTGTCAAAGTTTCTAAATGAACCTTTACTGTATCCATGACTTGACTTAAAAAGCAAAATTAAGTTTCAAAAATATGACAAATTTACAAACGTTTGATTTCACAAGATTTTACTATCTATTTTCAAATAGTTTTATCAACTTACTCTGACTCATGTATAGGCTACTTGACTGATATTTTGAGGTTAGATTGACTTAGCAGACGTTTCTTGGGCTGACGATGTGGTTGACGTCGTCTTCGTCGGGGCTGACTTTGTTTGCGATGACTGACGTGGACTTTCTCGGTTGACTGGACTGGCCTGACGACTTCTGACTTGGACGACGACGACTGACTCGACTGACTTTTTCTCGACGTCCAAATTGTATCCCATAATGCTCGGCATGTCTGTCGTATGAGCGGTATCTGGGCCGATAACCTGTTGTAATTCTTATGCTCCGAGCAGGGATGAACGATCAAGTCATTGTCAATATGTATGACGTCCTTTTATTTATCAAAAATTAAACAGCAAGCATCATCAAAAGGCGCCTTTTGACTCTACAGCATAACACATGTTTATGAGTTATCAAAAACTTCCCTACATTCAATATAGATACAATTTTGAAGACTGATGGCTTCAGATTTCACAGACAATATCTTACACATACATTCCGCCATTAGCTGTACATCTTCTTCTGGTTTAAAACAATTGCCAACTTATAAAAGTAAAATACATTTTTGATCACATTGTTGCCAACTTAGATTTACAGTAAGGTTATAGTCAGTTGTAAACATAATTAAATTTCAACACTACCGTATAAAGATTTTTTAATTTTTAATAGGCGCCTGATTATATACTTAAAAGACCAGAGCTTCACAGATTTGAAGCAGCAATGGGGCAAGTTAAAGAAAGACGACCACATGTAGGCCTACGATAAAGCGAACCCTAAAAGTAATTTTTGCCACATGGGAAGAACAGCTGTCAAATTGACCTTGCTAAGTCGCCTAGTTTGTAGTGCAGGGAGGAATGTAGGGTACTGGTTATTGTAAGAAATTCTAATTCTCCTTTGTTTAATGCCAGCCGCATGCGATCACATACTTCAAAATCGGCATTGCGACGCGAAGTGATCGACTCCATTACGTCTGAAAAGCTTTCTTTTTGTGGAAGTAATGCATTGATATGGCAATTATTGTATTCGAGGAGCACAGCGAACTGAGCAATTATATTACTCATCTTTTAGCCTCAATTTTTATGAAAATAACTGATAAAACGAGAGAAGAGCACACCCATCAACTCAAATCACATGTTATTGCATCTGTTTGTTATGATTCCATCACCCTTCCGCTAGTTACAGATAACGGCAGCACCGTCGCTTGGGTTCGCGAATAGCAAGCGCTTTTCACACAAACGCTGTTCAGAGAAAATATAGTTTCGTTCAGATATATTTATTCGAGGGCCTACCTACATAACAACGAGAAAAGCAATCCGATTGGTTGTTGTACTCAAACGTCCATGCAAGCTGCCAGGAAAAATAGCACCTGTTCAATTTCGTGAGTTGTATGGAAGCTACCATGGAAGGCAGAACCTAGTATGGAAGGTACAAATCACACGGTAATACACGCGTGCATACTAGCGTGTATACCCGTACTGGTAGAAGCTTCCATGCTAGCGAGTGTCGTGTGATACAGGCTGTTGTGAAAGCTGAAGTCTTTGGACGGTTTGTCTTTGCACGTTAGAGCCACCTAGTTGCAACCTGTGCACACTCCACCCGTGGCGGAAAGTATGTTTTGTACCATAGGTGACGGTGATGTCGAATTCTTCTGTTTGTGCACGTTAGAGCCACCTGGTTGCAAACTGTGCTACTACCGCCACACCATACACTCCGCCCTTGGCGGAAAGTTATGTTTTGTACCATAGGTGGCAGTCAAATTCTTTGTTGGTCTCTGCACGTTAGAGCCACCTGGTATATTAGCCCAGTCGACAGGTAGTTTCAGATAGAAAAAGGTCGGAATTTTATGAAACTTTGCGATGTTGTTGAGAGATGGCTAATTAACGTTTTCTCAAGTTTTGGACCTCGAGGACCATGTGCTAAAACAGGAGGGGGGTAAAAACTGCAAAAGTTTCGAACTTCCTTCTGTTTCTTCTCCATAACTGTTTTCCCTTACGTCCTACAGCAAAAGCATTCTTTTGTATTTTTGTAGAACGTTAAATTTCCTACAATTTGGCTATTCGAACATGTTTGTATGTCAATTCGTTTCCGAGATATGTCGCTTCGTACAAAATGTCATTTTTCAAAATTCGCAAAAAAATAAAAATAAAAAAATGCCGAAGTCCACCTTATTTCTTCTGTTATAAGTAGGAAGGAAAAGTATGTTTTGAATATTGCGTAATCGCGAGGACATATTGCATCATCATGACGTCATCTGATAGCCATGCGGATGTGAGCACGTGCACGTGCACATGTTAGCGTGGGAAGAGGTTGACCTTTAACCGCTTGAAGCAGATAACCATTGGGTAACCGCTTGAAGCAGATAACCTTTGGCTTATTTATGCGATGGAGATAAAAATTAATGGGTGTTGATGTCATCTGATACCCATGCAAGTGTGCAGCTGTGCAAGCGATCACGTGATATGTCTGCAGTGTTCGCGTGAGATGTGGTTGACGCTTTAGTAAGAGAGCGGAACTTTTAAATGATTATTTATAGATGAGGTTTTTTAAATATTTCTTAAAAAACAAAAAAACTAATAGGTCATTCACTTTTTAGTATTTCGCTAACCAATAATGCGATTTAAACATATGGGCAGTCGTAGGACTCGTAGTGAATTCTCCTTTTGTATGAACGAGGTATGTCAACCCCCAAAATAAAACCTAGCCTTACCTGGGGAAGAGAGTAATTTTTTGTATGTATGCACGCCGGTGGCTTTTGTCAAAAGGGCCTAACTACTCTTTTGTTAATATCTCGCGAACCAATCATGCTAGGGAATTGTATGAGGGGTCCTAGCACTTGGGGTGACGTCCCCCCTTTGGGGGTGAAACTACCCCCCAAAATTGAAAACTCAATATCTTGGAAACTAAGAATCCTAAAATTTGGCGTGATAGCTCTAAAAATAGGTGATGACATAGGCTTTTAGCTGGATTGGTCATTTCACCCCTAAAACAGTAAATAGTCATGTTATGGGGGAAAACGTGTTAAACACCTAAAAATGATAAATGAAACTAAGATCTTTTGTTTTTGATGAAAAATAGCAGGGGGTGAAATCTACCCCTAAATTGAAAAATCGATACCTTGGAAACTAAGAACCGTAAAATTAGGTGTAATAGCTTAAAAAATTGGTTGTGACATAGGCTTTTATCTGGATAGATGATTTCACCCCTAAAATAGTAAATAGTGATTTTACACTTGGGAAAAAGGTGTTAAAAGGGTAAAAATGATAATTGAACCTATGATCTTTTGTTTTTGATGAAAAATAGCAGGGGGGTGAAAACTACCCCTAAATTGAAAAATCGATACCTTGGAAACAAAGAACCGTAAAATTAGGTGTAATAGCTTAAAAATTGGTTGTGACATAGGCTTTTATCTGGATAGATGATTTCACCCCTAAAACAGTAAATAGTGATTTTACACTTGGGAAAAAGGTGTTAAAAGGGTAAAAATGATAATTGAACCTATGATCTTTTGTTTTTGATGAAAAATAGCAGGGGGGTGAAAACTACCCCTAAATTGAAAAATCGATACCTTGGAAACTAAGAACCGTAAAATTAGGTGTAATAGCTTAAAAAAATTGTTGTGATATAGGCTTTTATCTGGATAGATGATTTCACCCCTAAAACAGTAAATAGTGATTTTATACTGGGGAAAAAGGTGTTAAAAGGGTAAAAATGATAATTGAACCTATGATCTTTTGTTTTTCATGAAAAATAGTAGGGGGTGAAAACTACCCCTAAATTGAAAAAACGATACCTTGGAAACTAAGAACCGGAAAATTAGGTGTAATAGCTTAAAAAATTGGTTGTGACATAGGCTTTTATCTGGATTGATGATTTCACCCCTAAAACAGTAAATAGTGATTTTACACTGGGGCAAAAGGTGTTAAAAGGGTAAAAATGATAATTGAACCTATGATCTTTTGTTTTTCATGAAAAATAGTAGGGGGTGAAAACAACCCCCAAATTGAAAAAATCGATATCTTGCAAACTAAGAACCCTAAAATTATGTGTGATAGTTGAAAAATAGGTGATGACATACGCTTTTACCTCGATAGATTATTTCACTCTTAAAACAGGGAATAGAAATGTTACAGGAGAAGAAAGGTATTAAACACTTAAAAGCATAAGAGTTTTGTGAAACCATGCTTTAATGAATGTTTGTATGGAGGATGACAGCTTGCTAATTATTATTATTATTATTATTATTATTATTATTATTACTAAGTAATTAAGGATTAATGTGTTTATAGCTAACGAATAAGGCTACAGAGTTTTATCAGTTGTTGTACAAATCAGGATGGCCAACCCGTTGCCATGCCCCATGAATTTACCCAAAAGAGGCAAAACGTTAAGGTTATCGACCTGAGATTTTATAAAACTAATTATCGGAAAGGGTGTTGTTTTGGATTGACAATGGCTAACCCTTTCCCATGATTTATGAATTGACCCAAAACGTTTTACCTGACAAGAATGAGTGTACCCTGTTGCAGCCTTTGAAATTGAACCCGGACCTCTGTGGTAACTGAAAACGGAATTATTACTTTACCGTTTGGTCATTTTTCTCTGAAACAAATTTGAGATTAAAGCAATTCATCTCTCTTACTTACTTTATTTCTTTCACACACACACACACTTTTATTCTGTTAATAATACTAATTTTTGTGTGTTCCTTTGCTTATGAAAAAGAAAATAAATAACAACCCAAATTTTGTGTGTATTATTTACAACTCCTCCCCCCACCATTCCCATTTTCCTGAATATATATATATATATATATATATATATATATATATATATATAATTACATTATATTACTTATCATTTAGTAATGGTGCGTTGTAAGAGGAGCAACTCTGCCACTCAGTATAAACGATCAGGAAGTGGATCATTCATTAGTCGTGTACTTAATAAAACTATTGATAATTTACCTGCGGAATTACACATTCCAGGATATGAATATTGTGGACCAGGAACAAAATTAGAAAATCGATTGAGCCGTGGTGATCCAGGAATAAATATATTAGATAAAGCGTGCAAAGAGCACGACATTGCTTACGCAAATCATAAAGATTCAAACAAAAATAGAGAGGCTGATGAAATTTTAGCTTCAAAAGCTTGGTCTCGTGTAAAATCTCGTGACGCATCATTAGGAGAGAGAGCGGCTGCACTAACAGTCAGTGGCATAATGAAAGCTAAGTCTAAGCTTGGTGGAGGTAAACGAAAATTAAATATAAAAAAAAACAAGAAAAGATTAAAAAAAAGAGAGCATCGAAAAAGCAAGGTGGTATTTTACCCCTACTTCCGATATTTGCAGCCTTGTCGGGCTTGGGGGGTCTAGCAGGCGGAGCAGCCGGGGTAGCGTCTGCTATAAACAAAGCGAAAGCTGCACAAGAAGAATTAAAAGAAATGAAAATACACAATCGAATGATAGAAGCAATGCGAGGAAAAGCAGGTCAAGGCATTTATTTAAATCCTCCTGCATACAAAAGATAATTAACCAAATACCAAATAAAGCATTAAGTAATTTCGATCTAGCTAAATACGCACATCAATTAAAGATTCCAAATTTTAGAGGAGTCTTTATGCGAGATACGTTACCAAGACATCCTCGAAAAATGAAAACTGTATTGTTAACCTTGAACCGATGGTTAAATCTGGTTCACATTGGGTGGCTTTCAGTAAACGAGGTAAATACGTGCATTATTTTGATAGTATCGGTAATTTAAGACCACCATTAGAAATTTTAACATATCTAAAAAATTGTTATCTACAATATAATTTTCATTCATATCAATCGATTACTTCTTCGATTTATGGACATTTATGTTTAGTCTTCTTGTATTGTATAAATAAGGGAAACACAGACTGTCTTTAAACATTTCAATGATGGCTTTCGAAAGACGGATAACTCTTGAAGGTAAAGGCTCAAAGATTGATGTTACATTGGAGAATCCGCTTCATCTTGTAGGAGCAGAGTTTTTTGAAATAGGACTTGCAGGATTGTATACATCTAATTCTATTCGAAATGTTACCAACCGAAATAATAAATTTCGCATTCATTTTACTAATTTTTTGTTATCAATTGATTTAGTGGTACCATCAGGTATTTATGAATTTGAAGATCTAGCCTCAACATTTGATGATTTGCTTAGTTATCACTCATTGTCGAAACTTATAACAAATCATATACAAAAAACAAATCTTTATTTGGAAGAGGATATAAATGGAAAAGGACGCAACCGTCTTGTTTTGTCTTCTCCGTTTAATATTGATTTCAGTGTACCCAACAGTGTAGCAGAGGCTTTAGGTATTGAAAAGAAAGTTTACCCTAAAGAGAATAAAAAAGAAATTGAGTTTGTTCGAAATAGAATCGAAAGTGAAGTAAAAATTAACGAAAATAATAACGTTTTAGCCATAAAGATGAACGATGTGGATACAACAATTTTAATAATACCTGATGCTAGCTATACGTTTCAACAATTAAGTGCAAAGATTAATGAATTATTACTAGCACATTTATTAACAGTTTTATTAGGTGAAAAAGACAAATTTCCTTCATATATTTATATTAATTATGATAAAGTGTTCTCTAATTGTAAACTATATTCGAAAAACTTTGCTATAGATTTTGGTGTTGCAGATTCTATTGCAGATTTGTTAGGATTTTCGCATAAAAAGTTCGAGGCAAACATAACTCATCATTCTGAATATATGATTAAAATTAACACTGTTAATAGTATTCGAGTATGTTGCAACCTTGTGCTTGGTACGAGTTCTTATTTGAACCATAAACCAACACACTCTTTATATAATTTTAAAGCTCATGTTCCTGCTGGTTATCCGATTGTTGTACAACCAACAACAATAAATTTTTTGCCTATGAACAGCAAGGTTATTCAACATGTATCTGTGCAACTTGAAGATCATCTTCAACAGCTCATTGAATTGCAAGATGAAGATTTAACTGTAGAATTAATTATTCGTCCAGCACGTTATCTTGCTATAAAAAGTAATGAAATACTGTTATATTTTCATTCTAGTTGAGTAAGCTTACTAGAAAACATTCACAAATATGGTTATACTATATAATACTCAAAGTTTGAAAAAAAAGAAGTCGACTCTGATTCGTAAAAGAAATATAAATCAATCAGCTAAAATTTCTAAAAACAAAACAAAAAAAACAACGCAATCACACCTTAAAATCTAAGAAACAGTTATCGAGTAACAACAAACATTTCTTACAGTCTTTAGGCTATCGCGTACTTTAATTTCAATATAAATATATATGCAATTGTTAATCTTATTTAGTTTCTATCTATATTTGAAGCTGTTAACATGTTTAACATGTTTAACATAACAGATAAAAGAGTGGTTGACAACAGAGTTGTGCGACGAGAAGAAAGAGTTTACCAACCTTATTCAGCTAATAGATTTGTAAATAATGATGAAATTCGAATACCAATTCAAAATGAAGAAAACATAGTTTTATTATCAGAAGGTGTTCTTCACTTAGAAGGACAAATTATTACTTCTAACGTAAATCCGGCTGCTTCTACTACAGCACATCCTGACCAAAATTTTGGGGCTAATCTTTTTAGCGAAATTCGCGTTACGTTAAATGGTAAAGAAATTGATCGTACACGCCACCTAGGTATAACAAGTTCTATAAAAACGTTTGCATCATATTCAAAAAACGAATATACAGCTTTACAAAATGCTGGTTATTTTCCCTCTTTAACAACACCAGCAAGTGAAGCAAATATTGTTGATAGTATCACAAAACGTTTCCATGTAATACTTCCTTTAAGCAACCTGTTAGGTTTAGCAGAGGATTATAGAAAGCCGATTTTAAACTGCAAGTATGAGCTAATACTTCTCAGATCGTCGAGTGACGCACGTGCGTTGCAATCTGCAACCGAAAATGATCTTTCTAAGGTCAAGTTATTTAAAGTTTATCTAAAAATTCCCGTTTTATTATTATCGGACGAAGAACAAATTAAAAGATTAAAACTAATGCAGAAAAATATTCCCATTCAGGTTGGTTTTCGATCATGGGATGTTCACGTCTTGCCATCTCTTCCTAGAACTAAATATAGTTGGACTGTAATGACAACTTCTGAAACTCAAAAACCACGTCAATTTTTATTAGGTTTTCAAACTAAAAGAAATGTACTAAATACGTGCTCTTCCTATTTTGACCATTGTAACATTAAATCTATAAGAGTTTTTTAAATTCAATTTTTTATCCCTATGAAATGCCAACTTCTGAAATTGCTATAAATGACTACAGCGAATTGTATGACATGTTTGTTAAATTTTGTAATGTATATTATCAGATCGATGATTTTCGTTCACAGACTCTAGTTTCACGAGATGAATTTAAGTCTCATTGTCCGATTATTGTAATTAATTGCCTTGAGCAAGTGGGGGCAGTGAAGACATCTTCAGTTGACGTGCGAATTGAAATCGAGACAAGTGAGAATATACCTGAAGATACAACTCTTTATTGTGTTCTTATTCATGATCGTCAAATATCTTACAGACCATTAACTAATGAAGTAATTATCTAAACCAATATTTGCTAAGTTATAAGCAATCAAGTAAAGAAGTATTCTCACTTTAGTTGCAATCATGGAATTGACAACAACAAACTCTCCTTCTACTGATGCTGACACGTGGAATAAGAAGCAGCCAATAGTTGCAGACATTCGCAAGCTACCAAACGGCAGTTTGGAACTTGCTTACTGTATGTTAAATAACAGCTATATACCTTGATTCAGTCCTGTGTTAACATGGGTCGCAGCGTATTGTGAAAAAACTCTTTCTTCTTTTTTTGGACTCTATTAAAAATAAATGTGAATATTTAGTTGTGTATAATTTTCCACAAGAATTTTCTTTGTTTGCACCAAAAACACTTTCCCCTGGGTCATTAATCGATCTTAATACGATTGATGGAATGTCTGATCTAATGTTGAAGCATAGCCAACGTTTACCTACAGATTGTCCAAAACATTTACCATCTCTTGCATTGGGAAGCAATAGTTGTGCTAAATTTAATGTCAATGCTGTTCAACATTGGTTAAATTCTTCTGATGGCATCATGAAAATCGTGTGTTCGATAATAAACAAGTTTCGAAACAATGGACTTCAAGGTTTTAATAAGTTTGATTGGAACTACTTTCCTATAAACATACTGACTATATATGAGCCACAACGAATTCGTCTGGAGTGGGAACATATACCAGATCATCTAAAAAGAAAATTTCAACTGTTTCATCTTCGCTGCAAATGTGATAACTGTAATCGCTATCTATAAAAGGTAATTCATTAAATCTACTAGTGTTGTTGACACCTATACATATTTTGTTTTTGTTTGCTTTTTTAACACAGTGTATATTTTTTGTCTACAGAAAATAAACATCTGGACAACTAAAAGAACAAGATCATCTCATCACACAATCATCAGGACAACTAAAAGAATGAGATTACTTCAACACTCATACAAGAGAAATAAAATTGTATTAATTGTAATTCTAAATGAATAAAGAAGAAAAGGTCTTTGTACCACTTCATATTAAAGTTTCTTTAATGATCAAGCACCTCCTCACTCCACATGTATATAAAATAATATTTGTCAGGTGAGGGATTCGAACCCTCGCTTTCAATTTCTGAAAATTAGATCTTAAGTCTAACGCCTTAGACCGCTCGGCCAACCCAACACACGCAAATCTTGCATATTAGCCAGCGTGTTTTGTTGATTCAAATCAGTTCACATTTAGCTTCGTGTGGGGAACATCTTTTTTGTGAAGTAAAGCATCATCATGAAATATTTTAATTGTGTAAAGTATTCCAAGAAACAGTTAATGCAAATGATATTGAGTCAAAAAGGAATGAATTTAAAATCTGAAAGAGATCGGCTAAAAACATTTAAGAACTGGTCTTCAGACAGTTTTACGAACACTGCATGGTTAGCAGCTGCGGGATTTTACTATTATGGATATAAGGATATGGTCAGGTGTGCTTTCTGTAATCTGCAACTTAGTTATTGGGAAGAAGATGATGATCCGTTTGAAGAGCATAAGAAATGGGCTTTTTCTTGCCCTCACGTAAACAATATTTCTCCTAGCATAGAATTAAAATCTGAATATGAAAGACTTAAAACTTTTCAAAATTGGCCTCTTCCCTCTCCAAACGAATTTTGTTTAGCATCAGCAGGATTTTATTATACCGGTCATGGTGATAAGGTGAAATGTATATTCTGTAAGATTTAAATTGAAAATTGGAGAGAAAACGATATTCCTTTAAGTGATCATAAAAAATGGGCACCATATTGTCCATCTTTAAGACGGTTTTACGTTGGCAACGTTGATTTAAATCCTGAAAATCCTACTATTATTCCATATAATACAAGTTATGATACGTGTAGAAACAATATATGTTGATGTGATGTGATTTTTTGTGCAGTGTGCATTCTCAGACGTAAACGTAGACATGCTGAAGTTTGTTAAGCAGTCAAACACTCTACCAGCAATTTCATTTACTAATGGTGAAAACCAGAGTAAAAGTGAAAAAAGAAAGCATAGTGTTTTACTACCGAACACTATTCGATGTATCATTTGCGGTCCATCGAACTGTGGCAAAACAAACGTAATGCTAAATTTATTATGTCACAAAAATGGAGTTCGTTTTGAAAACGTTTATATTTATTCTAAATCACTTGCTCAAAGTAAGTATGTTGAATTAAAACAGTTTTTGGACTCTATAAAAGAAATAAAAAGTGATTTTTTCCGATAATGATGAAGTTATGCCTCCAGAAATGGCTAGAAAAAACTCTATATTTGTTTTTGATGATGTAGCCAGCAATAAACAACAACACATGAAAGATTATTTCAGTAGAGGTCGTCATCATGAAGTTGACGTATTTTATCTTTGTCAAACATATTCTTGTATACCTAAACATCTAATTAGAGATAACGCTAATTTTTTAATTCTTTTTAAACAAGATGGAACAAACTTGCGTCATGTATATAACGATCATGTAAATACAGATATGAGCTATGATCAGTTCTTCGATATTTGTTCTTATTGTTGGCAAAACTCTAAGTTTGGCTTTTTGGTTATCGATAAAGATAGCGATTTACAAAATGGTCGATATCGCAATGGATTTGATGTTTATTTTCAGTTATAAATAATAGTTCAAAAGAGCTAAATGCTCATTCGCGTTATACACTTTGTGTGGTTAACAACCTAACTATGGCATCGTTTAACAAAATCAATAACGTGTCTATCAGACCACCAACTTCACGCCATGATATTGCAACTAAATCGTATGTTGATGATAAGCTACTGCAATATGGAAATCAAGTAACAACAACAACAACAAGCGATGGACATCTAAGTATTAACGGCAAACGGTTAAAAGATGTTGGAACGCCCATACATGTTGAAGATGCTTGCAACAAAGGTTATGTACTGAAGTTACTGAATGAGCTAAATAAAATTGAGTCTAAAGAAGACATACAACGAAACATTAACAACCTTAAATGTTTAATTTTTTCAATTTGTAAAATAGAGAAACAACAACTTGACTTTGAAAACAAACGTCTCGCAGGCTTAGCTTTACCATCATCTGCAAATGATGCAGTAAACCTTATTGCAATGCAGCAACATACATCGAATATAAAAAAATATCTGGAAAACCGAATAACCGAAGTGTTACAACGAGTAGAATTCATTCATGGTTTAGTGAGTGAATTTTCAGAAGATCGCTTTCCGTTTGATGATGATAGTCTCGACTTGGGTATCAAAAGAATAAGAAATGTTAAAGATCCAATTCAAAATCAAGATGCGATATCGTATTCTTTTCTTAAAACTCATGTAACAAAAGAACTCGATGAAATTAAAAAAATCTCTTTTGAATATAAACAAAGATGATGAAACTGTAGATATGTTAAATAGAAGAATAACAAACATATCTCAACCAATCGATTCGTTAGATGCAATAAACAAATATTATTTAGAAAACTTTGCTGCTTCTCGAAAAGATCTAGAAGACTTAATCACTAAATTTAATAAACAAAACTTCTTAAACGTAGACGATGGTGGGACTTTAAATATGATGAGTAGACGAATTACTCACGTAAACAATCCCATATACGATAACGATGTTGCAAATAAGACGTTTGTTGAACAATATGCCGCTTCACGAGATGAATTTGAAAAAATGAAACAGACTGTAAACAATCTACAACATCAAAAACAAACAAATGTTGAGTTTCCTGTTAACGACCAAGATGTGACAAATAAACGGTTTGTAGAACACTATGCTGCTTCACGAACTGAAGTTAATCAACTAAAAGAAATTTTAAGCAATATACAAACTCGTATTGAGGGTGTTGCTAACAATCTAAATACTGTTAAAAAAGAACTTGAAAGTTACGCTGCTGCATCCAAAGAGGAATATAACAAGTTAAATACTGAACTAGAAAATATTGAGCAATTGGTTAACAAAGAACCACTCGAAAGTTTTACCGCATCCAAAGAAGAATATGGTATATTACAAGATGAAGTAAAGAAAAAGAACTTATCGAAATTTATTCTGAAATTCTCCAACACACCATCAATCCATTCACCGGTATTCACGCTTCATAATCATAATATACAATACCAACTTCCCTATAAAGGTATATTAAAACCAATTTTTTGTTTCACCAAGATCTCCAATTGTGTATGCAATTTTAAATATACGTCAAGAGATTGAACTGGATGGCAGTGACATTGTAGTTGAAGAACAAGATGAAATACAGTTTCGACTTAGAGACCCCGAGAAACATAAAACCAATGATCTTCCTCTTCAAATTGATTTTGAATATACTATAAATAAATAAAACAACTACAATTTTAGTTTAGTCGTGGAGAAGAGCTTGAAGATTAAAGCTGAAAGTCGAGTAAAGGATAAACTTTCTCGCTTAAAAAAAGATGTTAAGGACAAGTATCTTTCACTTCAAAATGATGTTAGACGTCAAGAATTAGATATAGAGACTAAGTTTAAACCAGTAACAAATTCATTAAATCAGCTTGTAGCTATTGCTAATACAACGTCAACTAAGAAAAAACAAAATCAAAAAAGAACAAAAATATGATGATTCTGAATCAACTGCTACTTCAGACGAAGAAGATGGAGATAGCATCAAAATAATTACACTACTTAACCGCTACTTTGATCCGTTCATTAAACAAAACGTGGATAGAACATTTGGTATAACGATAAGAAAATAATGATAAACAATACTTGGGACGTGAACGAGTTTTCTTTGATAAAAAGTGGATAAAGGTTGGTGGTGAAAAATTTCCTATAACAGAAGGTCTACTTGAATTGATTCAAAGGAAAGTACCAGATCACTCTCTAATCGATAAGAGTGATTAAATTCTTATTTGAAATTATTAAATGTTTCAAACGTGCACAAAAGAAATTATGCAAGCAATGCAGCTCCGAGAGGAACACAATCTCATAAGTATAAAAACATAATCGAACCCCTTCTTACTGAAGACATAGATAGAATTATAAAAACAACAGATGAGAATGAAGAAGCAAATACTACGATGCATACTGGATATGGCCAAAAGAAACACATCACACCACAAGCCATTTGGAAATTCGAAGGAGGAAACGATATTGAATTTGTCCATTGGAATGAACCAAACAAATTAGTATCAAGACTTAAAAAAATAATTGCATCGAAAGCTGCAGGTCACACAGGACTTGACAGCGAAATCTTTGCAATTGAAGAAGAACTAAGAAATGCAGGATATATTGAATAAAAATTCATACATTTGTAAAACAATGCACAGTATGTTATAAATCTTTGTTTAGAAATTAACTATGAACGAAATCAGACGAGAAATTGCAAAAGAAATTCATGCACCTCTTAGAAAAAAAAATTAAAAGACGACATGTTATTAGCAAAGGAATCGATGACCTCCATGAAGCTGATCTTGTGGACATGTCAAAACTTGCAAAATGGAATAATGGATTTAAATATTTATTAACCATTATTGACGTTTACTCAAAATATGCATGGGCAAGTCCTCTTAAAACCAAAAAAGGAAGTGAGATTGTAAAAAGTTTAAAATTTGTTTATTCTCAAAGTAAAAGATTGCCCAATTATTTTCACACTGATCGAGGAACGGAATTTTATAACCGTGAATTCAAAACATGGTATCAGAAACAAAATCTAAAGCATTATTCCACTGGGAGCTCCATAAAAGCAAGTGTAGTAGAAAGATTTAATCGAACTCTTAAGGAATCGATGTGGAAAGAGTTCACAACACGTGGTTCATACCGATGGGTACATATTTTGCCTGAGTTATTAGTAAAGTATAATCACAAAATACATCTCAGCATTGGCATGAAACCTATTGATGTAAAAAGAAACAATCCACCCCGCTTGCCAACACAATATAATGAAACTTTAAGAAAACCAAAATATAAAATCGGTGACATTGTAAGAATATCAAAAATCAAGAAACATTTCAGCAAAGCCTACGAAGCTAATTGGTCTACGGAATTATTTACAATTTATAAAGTTCAAAATACTAATCCACGAACATATCTTTTAAAAGATAATAAAAAACTAGTTGAAGCCCGTCAATACATGACGGTCAATAAGAAAACACATGTATTTACTGAAGAATTTTCTTATATAGCCTATGTTCTTTGTACAATTATTTTTTGGCACTATTGATACTTTAAGGGCGTCAAAAGAATGCACTCTATACATTGCAACATACTGCTGGCTATGATTGAAAACTTGATGAGGCAAATTGAGACCTATACGTTCCAGAGTTCCCCCCTGAGCTTTATTGATTGTGATAAAGTATGCCAAGCGAATCGGAAAATGTTGCCTCTTAAAAGAAAATGATTGGTTTATCCGATGGTGTTAAATCAAGTCGAAGGATTAGACCTCTCTGCCTAATTTTAACTGCACTTATTTCCAAATCCAAGCATTTTCATGCATATTTCTTATAATTAATATGGAATCAAGTGGAAGGGTTAGATCATCCGCCTAATTTTAACTGCACTTATTATTTCCAAATTCAAGCAATTTTCGTACATATTTCTTATAATTAATATGGTAGCATTTAGGAGCCCTTAGGAAACTTCAGATTTCAAAGGAGCATAACTATGGGTCAATCGTTTGGAGTATGTGGAAGCAAATCACTTAATTCCAAGGAATTCAAGAATTCTAAGGAGTCTAATATATACAACTGGCCGCAAGAACCGTCGCTTATAATTTTGGAATATACATTAACGAAGAAATGCGATGATGTGCAATTCCATACATTTTAAAACAATATGGACCGTATGCATGTGGCACAGTGATATTGGCACCAAATGAAACCCAGGACATTGCATTTGTTGTACTGCCGATTATTCTCTCCTAAATTCCTTGAGGTATCATTTCTTGTGAAAAATTGTTGCAGTCTGTCAAATATTTTATATTTAGTAAGATCAATTTTGCCATTACAACACCAAAGGTCAAAGTAACCAAGCGTAGATTTCTCGCTACAGAAATACAGTGCAGAACAATGTTTACATTTGTTCGTCAAGGACCCTACACTGTTTTTTTATTTAGTCAATTTACCCTCTAGGTTGGTGGTTCCCACGGACTCAGCGAGGGAACTCACCACTACCGCCTCTATGGGCAGTGTTCTGGAGCCTGGAACATCTGGTCGGGATGGATACAACTGGGGAGGTGTGATCAGCACTTCGCACAGGTGGCCTCACCTGCGAACAGGGGCCTCTTGAGGGATGGGAAGGGATGGAAGATTGGGATGGATAGGCGACGAAGAGGGAAGGAGGCGGCCGTGGCCTTACAGTAGGTACCATCCCGGCATTTGCCCAAAAACGAAGTGGGAAACCACGGAAAACCACTTCGGGGATGGCTGAGGTGGAAATCGATCCACCTCTTCTCATTTGGAACACCCGAGGCTGAGTAGACCCCGTTCCAGTCCTCATACCACTTTTCAAATTTCATGGCAGAGCCGGGAATCGAACCCAGGACCTCCGGGGCGGCAGCTAACCATGCTGACCGCTACGCTACGGAGACCCTACACAGTACGGCACAATATCTGGAATTGTTTCTGAAATGGCATATTTATATTAGATTTTAAAAGTGGCTTCGTATTTTTCTCCGATTTCCCACTTTTTTGTGGCTAATGTTCTTTTTCGTCAAATGGGTATATTTATTGTAGCATTTCTCTCCAAATTAACGTCATATTCAATAACACTATAGTGGCCTGCATCAACGCAGCCGCCAAATATTAAATGGCAATTAATACTTCCATTGCCAAAATCAACAGCGTGGTTAGACTCATTGTTATGTACTATAAACAAATAATCATTAAACAATAATATTCATTTATACAATGGAGTTCAGATACTTTCATTCTCAAGTTTTTTGCTGATGAGAATGCGATGATACTGATCGCCAATAATAAAATCCTTATAATTATTCATGCCAGCAAAAATGTTTGCAATTTGCTTGCAAACGCAGCTCAGGATGACGTTCTGCATTTTGGAATAAACAGTACGAAACTGCTTTAAATAAGCATTTTCCATCACCTGTTGTAGGTACAATCCTTTGCATTTCCATGACAGTAAATTAAGCAAGGGAGCATATCTACGCTAACTACTGGAATGAGCATAGACTCACTTCGACAGCCACCGTAATGGAGGGAGTTTAAGAGTTAGACTATATGTTCAATGCTTGTCAAAAATCGTATTAACACAGGGAAGCCAAATCTTAAGGCTAAATTCTGAGCTATCGCCCCGGATTCCGGGTTCGAACCCTGGTTTGCCAAGAAATTAAATTCTGGTTTGACTGCTGGAACGGGGCGCACTCTTGAGGCAAAACTAAGGAGAGCAAGGTTAGATTCCTATCTCAACATTCTTGGATGTGGTTTCCCGTGGTTTGCCACGTCCACTGCAGGTAAATACCGGGATAGTTCCTAACTTAAAGCCTCGGTCGTCAATTCTCCATTCCCCACTTGAATCACAAATGCACACATCAGTAAAGCCATCACAATAACACAGGTTATCAGAGAAAAATTTACACACACACCAAAGTAGACGGGGCTGAGTGACCACGATGTCTGAGTCCATCAAATGAATTATATTCGCCAATTGCCTCTCATGGCGAAAGCGATTGTGGCCATCTTTTATTTAATAATTTAAAAGTATATGGCAATGCAAATCGTGGAGAATTCCTTACTGTACGGGAATAATAAAAGTAAAATATGTTAAGACAATGAATTACCAATAGCCAGAAAGAATAATTAGGAAATAAAAGATACATGTCTGAGGTGAGATGTGAACTCCTTCGACTATGCAAAATTCACTCCTGGGTCCGCAATGTTACCCCTGATCCACCCAGTCGACGGACTTCCAAAGCAATAGTAAGTTACTTAAACAACAAACGAACTCAAACCCCTGTTGAAGTTCTTCAATCCCCTCTTTTTAATTCTCAAAAACAAAGATCACACTACGATACGGTGGATCCTTTATCCACCATATCTCTAGAAATGTAATTCTGGTCTGAGGGCTGTAACGGGACGCACTCTTGAGTCAAAACTAAGAAGGGCAAGGTTCGATTCCCATCTCAACAATCTGGGATGTGGTTTTCCGTGGTTTGCCACTTCCACTGCAGGTAAATACCGAGATAGTTCCTAACTTAAAGCCTCGGTCGTCAATTTACCATTCCCCACTTTAATTTCAAATGCACACATCAGTACAGCCATCACAATAACACAGATTATCACAGAAAATTTGACACACACACCAAAGTAGACGGGGATGAGTGACCACGATGTCGGAGTCCATCAAATTAATTATGTTAGTCAATTGTCTCTCATGGCGAAAGCGATTGTGGCCATCTTTTATTTAATAATTTAAAAGTATACTAGATGAAACCCGTCAAAACATGACGGACAATGGAAAACAAATTTACTGAAGAAGCTTCTTATATAAGTTACATTCTTTGTACGATTACTTTTTAGCACTTTTGCAACTTTAAGGGCGTCAAAAGATAACACTCTCAGAATTGCAACATATTGCTGGTCATGACTGAAAACGTGATGAGGTCATCATCATCTTGCACAGTTTCCAGCCACTGGCCGGGTCTGTTTGGAACACAAGCCTCTCCAACGTCTTCTGTCTTCCCACCATCTCTCAGCCTCCACCCTTGTCCAGTCTTCTCCTCTCTTCTTCACGCTTTCTTCCACCCCCTTCAGCCACCTGTCTCTCGGTCTCCCTCTTGGTCTCTTTCCTTCCCACTTCGTCTCGTGTATCCTCCTGGGTATCCTCTTCTCCTCCATTCGTTTTACATGTCCATACCATCTAAGTCTAGATTTATCCATACCATCCTGTAATGGTTCCTCGTTCATTAATTCTCTGGTCCTCTCATTTCTTATTCTGTCCATCTTTGTAGCTCCAATACTGCTTCTCAAGAACCTCATCTCACTGGCCTGTATTTTGCTCTTCTCCCTTCCTTTCATAACCCAGGTCTCCGAGGCTTACGTCAGGATAGGGACATAGTACGTCCGATATATGATCTTTTTGCTGTTCTGAGGGACATCCTTGCTCCATAACATGCTTCTCACACGCCCCCGGAATGCTTCTGCCTGTCTCCCCCGCTCATTTATTTCTCTATCGTTTCTTCCATTCTCTTGTATCAGGCTTCCCAGATACTTGAAACTCTCCACTTTCTTCAGCTATTCCCCACCAATTGTTATTCCTGTTGTGGTTCTTTCCTTCTTCCTTGTTGTGATCACCATCTCACTCTTATTTATGCTAAATTTCATCCCATAACTTTGTATTATTCCTTCCCACATGTCCAACTGTTCCTGTACCTCCTCCTCCTCCTTGTTTTCCCAAATCATCAATCATCTGCAAGCACCATTGCTTTCATCTTTCTTTCCCCAATTACTTGTGCCACTCGGGTCATTATGTCATCCATCACCACAATGAAAAGTAACGGTGACAGTGCACTTCCTTGTTTCAGGCCGTTTCTCTGTTCCAACCAGTCCGATCTATCTCCTCCCACTTCCACACAGCTCACGCTTCCCTTGTACATCTCCTTTATCCTCCTTATAGTCCATTTTTCTATTCCACTATCCTCCAGGGACTTCCATATTTTGTTTCTGCATACACTGTCATATGCTTTCTCAATGTCCAGGAAGGCCATCAGTAGATCTGTTCCATACTCATAGTGCTCTTCTTGTAACTGCCTTACAGCAAAAATCAAATCCACTGTGGACCTTCCTGCTCTGAAGCCATGTTGTTCTTCCCTCATCCCTCCTTCTATCCTTGTCCTAATTCTCCTTTCCAAAACTTTCTCAAACATCTTTGCACAATGAGTCATCAGTGTTATTCCCCGATAGTTTCTGCATTCTGTTCTACTACCTTTCTTGAAGATCGGGACAATTATTCCCTTTCTCCAGTCCTCTGGTGTCTTCCTTTCCTTCCATGCTGTCTTCATCACTCGGTACAACCATTGTATCCCCAGCTCTCCTGCTGCTCTCACCATCTCCACACTCAACTCATCCACACCCGGTGCCTTTCCTCCTTTCATCTTCCTCACTGCATCATCCACTTCTTTCCATGTTAAGTCCTTTTCTGTTTGCAGTTCATCTACTGTACCTCTTCCCCGATTTCTTCCTCCTCGCCGTGGTTTCCATTTGGGTTCAGGAGTTCTTCAAAATATTCTTTCCACATTTTCTTCAGTTCGTCCCTATTTTATATCTCTTGTCCCCTTTTGTTCACCATTCTAATATAATCCGTAGGATCCTTCCGCCTCTTATTCTTTACCATCCCATACAGGACCTTTTTTGTACCTTCACTATCCTGCTGGTCATGACTTAAAACGTGATGAGGTAAATAGCACAATACGTTAAAGAGTTTCTCCTTGAGCTTGATTGATTGTGATGAAGTAGGCCGAGCGAATAGGACATTGTTGCATATTAAAAGAAAATGTACTGTAACTGCAAGTGTTTTATCGGAAGGTGTTAAATCAAGTCGTAGGATTTGAGCTCTCTGCCTAATATTACTGCACCTATTATATCCGAATCCAAGCAATTTCTTACATATTTCTTACAATTAATATATTACCATATATGAGTCCTTAGGAAACGTTCAGATTTCTAAGGAGCATAACTATGGCTCAAACGTTCGGAGTATGTGGAGGCGAATCACTTAATTCCAAGGAATTGAAAAATTCAATAATAGGGAAATGAAGTAGCTGGCTTTCATCTTCAGTATCCGATCTGTTAACGCTGATGTATGTGTTTGAACTACTGGATAGAAGTTCAATGACTTTTAAATTAATATCATAACATTGTTGCAGCTTGGCAAATATTTTATATTCCAGCAGATCAATTTTACCCTCACAACAGTAAAGACCAAAGTAACCACGCATAGATTTTACGCAAGAGAAATACAATGTAGAACAATGTTTACATTTGATCGTCAAAGACCTTACAGTACACTGTACTGCATAATATCTGGAATTGTTTCTGAAATGGCCTATTTATATTGGAATTTAAATGTGGCTTCGTATTATTCGATAACACTATAGTGTCCTGCAATAACGGAGCCGCTAAATATTAAATGGCAAATAATACTTCCATTGCCGAAATCAACTGCGTAGTTAGACTCAGTACTCTAAACAAATAATCATTAAACAATTGTCTTATACAATGAAGTTCAACATGACCGTCCAGAGACTTTCATACTCAAGTTGGTTGGTGAGGAGAATGCGATGAGACTAATCGTTTAAAATAAATCCCTTATAATTGTTCCTGCCAGCGAATTTTTTTGCAATAGCTTGAAAACGCAGCTCAGAATGACGTTCTTCATTTTGTTATAAACAGTACGAAACTGCTCTAAATGAGCAATTTCCATCACTTGTTATAGGTTATGGCAGTACATTTTGCAGGGGAACATAGAATCACTTCGCCAATTACTGGAACGACCATAGGCCTATACTCAATACTCACTTCGGCAGTCACCCTATTGGAGGCAGTTTTTGAATTCTATGTCCCGTGCATGTCAAAAATCGTATTAACACATGGAGGCCCACCTATTCTTGTCTATCGCCCCGGAGACCCGGGTACATTTCCTGCTCTGCCAAGAAATTTAATTCTGGTCTGAGGGCAAAAACGGGGCACATTCAGTCTCTTGAGGTATAACTAAGAAGAGAAAGGTTTAATTCCCACCTCGATAATCTTGGATGTGGTTTTCCGTGGTTTCCACTTCCACTTAAGGCAAATACCGGGGTGGTTCCTAACTTAAGGCCTTGGCCGTCTCCTTGCCATTTACCACCTTAATTACAAATACACACAGTAATGCAGCCATCACAATAACACAGGTTATGAGAGAAAATTTCACACATACACACCCAAGTACACGGGGCTGAGTGACCACGATGTCGGAGCCCTTCAAACGAATTATGTTTGCCAAGTGTCTCTCATGGCGAAAGCAATTGTGGACACGCGTGAGTGCCTGGAAAACTACTTTTTTCTTTAATAATTTAAGAGTATATCGACGATGCATAATTATAACGTTTAGTCTAGGACGCTAATAACTTGACCACCGAAGCATTGGGAAGAAATAGCAATATTAAGGTACATAAACAACATAGCCTACACATTCAACTGTCGGTTAATGTTCCTCAAAATTTCCCTTCTTAAATATTCCCCTCCTTTATAATTCTCCATATCGATGCAATGGTGCTGCCATCTGCTGTCAGTTACTGGAACTATATGGGCAATGTACTGCCATCTGTTGTCAGTTATAGGAACTGATTGCAGATATTTAAACGGCGTACTCAGGACAACAGTTTGCTCTTTCGATCACATGCTGTAATGCAATGGTAAAACGGAAATAAAACGTATTGAGAGGGAATGTAGAAATATGTATCTTTAACAGACATAAAACCTTACTAATACTCCTTGATTGAACAATATTTCAGTGGTAAAAAAAAATAAATATTGCCGTGTGATAGGATCGAACCGGTTAACCTTGGAACCACAGTCGGTCGCCTTAACCACATAGCTACTCGCACACTCTAGCACAGCGGCAGACGCAGCCGTTCATTATCTTCAAAAGCCGCTGTCTGAAGGAAATTACCCATTTCATTATCCAAATAAATCAATGTTGCACATTCGTATACGTTCATACTGTTATTATATTTTATTGTCAGAACTTGGTTAATGTGTGTTTTCAATTACATGGAAGCTTATTAAATAACTTACATTTTAATTGACTTCTCACCGCCATTTTGTCATGACCCCAGGCGGATTGTGCGCATGCGTGAGGGGCAAGAATTCTGCTATTTTCTATATTAATTCAAAAATATACCGTAATATATTTGTTTATTTTAGAGACACTCTGCAAATCTAGAGGCCAAGAGCTTTCGTTAGAGTGCTCTACGAAGTAAATCGGTTCTGTCGTTCTCTCAATCTCGTGGTAACAAAAATCACCTTACTGTTTTAAATATATAGATGGGATCGTAAATCGTGGAGAATTCGTTACTTTACGGGAATAATAAAAGTAAAATATGTTAAGACAATGTATTACCAATAGCCAGAAAGAATAATTGGGAAATAAAAATATGTGTCGTAGGTGGGATTCGAACTGCTTCCATTGCGCGATGCATAAATTAAGAGTCTTGAGCGCTGCCGTCTGAGCTACCGAATCACTGGTATAATAGTGCAATATTAAGTTACTTTAGCAACATTCACACTCAACAGTCAGTATAAGTTCTTCAACATTTCCCGTCTTTTATAATATTCTATTCCTGTTTATATCGTGGAAACTTCATAATCAGAATTCTCCTCCGTTATTATAATTCTTCAAAATAACTATTACATTAAAACGCGGTCGACATCCGCCATGTCTGTCATTAACCAAGGTGATTCTGCGCATGCGCTTGAGCCAATAATTTCGCAGTTTTGTTTATAAATTTAAAAATATATGATCACACATTTGTTTATTTTAAAGACACTCTGCAAATCTGCATGCCAAGAGCTTTCGTTAGAATACTTTACGAAGCCAATCGGTTAAGTCGTTTTCAAAATCTCGTGGTAACAAAAAACGCCTTAGTGTTTTAAATATATAGATTGCCGATATTTGGGGCGTTTTATGAAGCAGAGTTACAACGAACCAAACATCCTAATATTTACGTAGTTGACAAAATACTACGTAGAAAAGGAACCCAAGCCTTCGTACCTTGGCTAGGATTCGATTCTACTCACAACTCTTGGATTTCGAACAAAAACATATTCTAATTAAAACAATGTAAGTTTTTTTAATTCATCGCAAAAAATATTATTATTATTATTATTATTAATAATAATATTATTATTATTGATGTGTCTCTATATATTTTTCAGCTCACGAAAACCAACACACTCAAGAAAGAAAAGAATGATTGTACTTACCTTCCACACAAGATAACCAGCATATTCAACTCTGCAGACAGCATCTTCAATTCTCAGCATCTTGGCGGGAAAAAAGAACTACTTACCACTTTAAGAACGAAGATCATACCATTTTGTTTTCACTATTTCGTATTATATAATTAATGTAAACCACAATGATTAAAATAAATATATTTTTAAAAAAATATACATTTCAATGTGAAACAGCACCGTTCACTGTCCATTTAGTCAAGTATTATTTGCACTTCGTCATCTTCTTTTTCTTCTCCTTCCTCTTCGATATGCTCTCCATCTTCTTCTTCTCTTTCTTCTCTTTGCACAAGATCTTGGTATACTCCATTGGGAGAGGGAGTCGCCCTAAATGCTTCCACTCTGGATAGGATAATATCCAGAATGGTTAACGTTAACCCGTTAAGCACAAATTCTGTGCGGTAGCGTTCGTCTCTTAGGATGCCAAGAATCTCCACGTCGAAGAGATCCCTCTCTAGCGCAGTGAGAGATCTGACAATAATTTCCTCCTCCATTTTGGAGGAGGAAACCATAAAATTACACCCCAACATCCTGGCTTTCTCCGCTAGCGTCTTAACCTCTCTCAGATGTTGCATCTTCGCAATAAAAGAGTAGCAGAGAGACATGTTGAATAGTAACTACTACATCATAATAATCTTGCTCTTATATACAATGATGTTAAAGAAACAAAAAGATCATTAAACATATCACATGAATGAAACTTTGTGAACTGATATCCAAACTTGTTCTCTCATTAAAATAATATCCGAGTTCAATATTGATGGTTAAGAATTTAAAACAAAACAAGCCAATATTCATTTCATGCCGTCAATGATATATATTTGTCTTATAAACAGTCTATGCAGAAAGATACCACAGAGCATGCAAGCCCGCAAAAATGTTAACTAACAGCTGCACATCCTATATGGAGCAGCAACCAGGACCTCCCACGTTCAGCATGCTAGCGCTAGCCAAAGAACGATAACAGCCGCGCGCGGGGCAAAAGGTTATCCGATTCAAGCGGTCTAGGGTCAATCTCTTCTTAGTGCTAACACATGCAGACCAATTAGCAAACGCATGTGAATAACCAACTGGCTCTCCATGGGCGCGTCGCGCCCAGACAGTCTCATTCAAATGTTAGTACACCTAAAACATTTCCGCTAACAAAGACGCCATTTGAACATTTTCTTTTCATTTTTGTCCTATACACCTGACAGTTGGTTTGCTGGTAGAGGAGATAGAGAGCTTTCATTTATGTCAAACAAACTTTTTAATAGATTTCCTAAATTTGGAAATATAGCATATTTTCAAAATTCAATTTATTTTGTCCTAGAGAGTTGAAATTTGGTGTGGAGCTAGAGCAGGTCAAGGCCATTCATTTATTTCAAACAAACTTTTTTGTCGCGAACACTGCAGACATATCACGTGATCGCTCGCATGATGATGCAATATGTCCTCGCGATTACGCAATATTCAAAACATACTTTTCCTTCCTACTGTTATACCCAAAGTATGATGAAATTTTGTTGTAATTATCGTTCCTGGTTACAATCACCAACTTTGGAAACCACCAAGCCCACCCCTCCCCCACCCACCCGCACCTCACACCCGCTCTCCCCTTCCTCCACACAACCCCAATTCACAAAAGCTTATTTTCTTCTGTGATGAAAGCCAACCATATTCACATCATGTTGTTACTTTTCGGATCGACCTCCCCCCCCCCCCCTCCCACTACATAATTATCCCAGGGCAGGTTAAAAAGTCTTAGTCCATTCGTGGAAAGAATTAATGTAATTAATAAGGTATTCACAAGTCATAGATTATATGGAATAGAGATATTATTATTGAAAGGTACTTATATATAGAAGTACATAGCATAGTAGGTACTCATTTGTACTCATCACAACTCCTGTCGGGATTTCTTAGCCATTGGTTCTGCTTCTAAGTGCTCGTCGACCTCCTGAGTGATCAGGCTATTAATGACGTCCTCGCCATCGTCGTATTCGTCGACTATGTCCGGTGAGTCCTCCTCGTCCAAATCAGTTGCGGGGGCATCTTCGCAGGAATGGCCTGTGCAGTGCTTGTACATTGATGAGCACCTAAGGCCTGCTTTCTTGCAGCTGCAAGCTTCGGTGCTACAGCCTTTGCTACACTTGCAGGGAACAATCTGGAGGATGTTATCCGGCGCAGCATTTCTTCATGTGGGGATTGGTAGTAACCTTCGCGGGGTTAGGCTTCAGCCTCAAACTAATGGGAGAAGTTAATTACCTAACCACGCCTGTACTTGCTGGTAAGTCCGTAGGGAGTGGTACTTGCAGCGTCCCTTGTTGGTAGTAGGCGGGCTAATTGCAATATAGCCTTCGTCACTGATCGTGTGAATAATCTGTACTGCAGGTCATCGAGGTTGTCATTGTCAATGTCGCCTCCATAAACTGCTGCCAGGAACTTTTCTCCAGCGTCGCTGATCTGCTGAGGACTAGCGTTTGGTGTGAGAAACGGAGCCACTGCTGCAGAGAGGGAGGTATTCTTCATGTAGGTGCTGCAAATTTTGATCTTCCCCAATCCATGCGGTGCTGACGTGGTATCACAACCACTCACTGCGTGGAGGAAAAGTATGTCCTTGGGGGGAATGGAGCAGGAACTTGGCGAGTAGAGGAAACTGGAATCACTGCATTTTCCACTTTTCTGAAGATAGATGTTCTTTGTAGACATACCTAATGCTGTCAACAGAATAAGTATGTACACATCTTCAGCAGCAATGATGACGCTGTCGAATTCGCTGGCCTTGGATATGGCGGTGTTGACGATCATCACGTCGGCGTTCTCATATGCCTGCTTCACTTCGATGCTTGCATCCGCCATTCGTGTCATCAACATCGAAATGAATGCGCTACAGATTATTCACACGATCAGTGACGAAGGCTAAATTGCAATTAGCCCGCCTACCGCCAACAAGGGACGCTGCCAAGTACCACTCCCTACGCACTTACCAGAAAGTACAGGCGTGGTTAGGTAATGAAATTCTCCCATCAGTTTGAGGCTGGAGCCTAACCCCGTAAAAGGTACTACCAATCCCCACAACCAGAAATGCTGCGCCGGATAACATCCTTCAGATTGTTTCCTGCAAGTGCAGCAAAGGCCGTAGCACCGGAGCTTGCAGCTGCAAGAAAGCAGGCCTTAGGTGCTCAGCAATGTACAAGCACTGCACAGGCCATTCCTGCGAAGAAGCCCCCGCAACTGATTTGAACGAGGAGGACTCACCAGACATAGTCGACGAATACGACGATGGCGAGGACGTCATTAAAAGCCTGATCACTCAGGAGGTCGACGATCACTTAGAAGCAGAACCAATGGCTAAGAAATCCCGACAGAAACTGTAATGAGTACAAATGAGTACGTACTATGATATGTACATGTATATATGAGTACATTTCAATAATAATAATACCTTAATATTATTAATTACACTAATTCTTTCCACGAAAGGACTAGGCTACGTCTTTTTGGCCTGCCCTGGGATAATTATGTAGTGGGACGGGGGGAGGTCCGAAAAGTAACTAATATCAATAACAACATGATGTGAATATGGTTGGCTTTCATCACAGAAGAAAATTAGCTGTTGTGAATTGGTGTTGAGTGGGGGAAGGAGGAGCGGGGTGGGGGTGGGGGTGGAGGTTTCCAAAGTTGGTGATTGTAACCACGAAGCATAATTACAACAACATTTCATCATAATTTGGATATAACAGAAGAAATAAGGTGGAATTCTGCATTTTGGGCATTTTTTAGCGATTTTTGTAAAATGACATTATTTCGAAGCGCCATATCTCGGTAAAGAATTGACATACTAAGATGTTTGAATAGTCAAAATTGTAGGCAATTTAACGCTGTACAATAATGCATAAGAATGCTTTTGCGGTAGGACGTAAAGAAAAAAAAACGTTATTGAGGAGAAACCGGAGGAAGGTCGAAACTTTTGCAGTTTTTACCCCCCTACTCTTTTAGCACATGGTCCTCGAGGTCCAAAACTTGAGAAAATGTTAATGAACCATCCCTGAACAACATCCCAAAGTTTCATTAAATTCCGACCTTTTTCCACCTAACCCCACTTTTTCCAAGCTGTCGACTGGACTATATATATATAAATAAGAATGTTTGTTTGTTCGTCTCTTATGCGTTCATAAACCATTCATCCAATTGCGATAAAATTTTGGTGAGTTGTTGCGCACACTTCCGGGATTATTATAGGCATAGTTAATCAAACTTACAATAGATAGCACGCGAGTAGCTTAAACAAATTAATGATGGCGATGCGTTCATATACAATTCATCAGATTGAGATCAAATTTTGGTGAGTTCTCACACTCCCGGGAAAGGTATAGGCATACCGTATAAAATCCAATTTAAAATAGATAGCGCGTGAGTAGCTTCAACAAAATGGCGTGCGATTCGTTTAAAAAAAAGTCCCACATGCGTACATATACCATTCGTCCGTTAGCGATAAAACTTGGGTGAGATGTTGTGTACATTCCAGGGAAGGTTTCTGGCTTAGTAAATCCATTTTACAATAGGTAGCGCACGAGTAGATTCAGCAAATGGGTGACTACGCACGAAGCGTTTCAACAAAGTCCCGTATGCATTCTTATACCATTCGTCCGATAGGGATGAAACTTGGGTGAGATGATGTGTACACACCAGGTGTTGTGAAGTGATTGCGATAAACGAGAATTCAACCCCACATTATCAAAAATACGACCGCTTTTATTATTCTTCAGCACAGCCTATCATCATAAAACAGTTTAATGTACGAAGAAGTAACAAGATGTATTGCAAAAACAATGAATGAGCAACTGAGCATCAGAACCCTCAGAACATGCAATTTACATATAATGCGCAGAACAAGCGGCAATGTTAGTGCTCGGTAACAAGAGTCCATCTTCGGGCTAAATTAGCCAAACGAACATGACATCCTCCCACCTAAGTTAATTCTAAATCACCCTTCAAATTAACTTACAAAATTTACACTATAGAAAACATACACAACATGAATGAATTATTATATAAAGACTGTCTAGATTTACAGATTCAGCCTGTTTGTTTTTTTTACCAGCCTACCACTTTGTGTGGCCAATGGTTTGTTCAATGACTCGTTAATTGCATCGGTTGGTATAACAGATTTCGTCTTCTTTGGCACACCCAAGTCTGTGGTTGATTCTCTTGCAACTTCTCGCAGTCGTCCGCCGATGACCTGACTGTCATTCTCTGGCTTCAACTCCAGCTCCAGGGGATAGATCCGCTGAACAGGACGTACCAGTTCTCCAGTAGAAGTTATAACACGGACAACTCTTACATGTCCATCCTTTCCCTTAATAAGTTCAGTGACTCGAGCTAAGGGCCAGTCGAGCCTTTTCTTATTGTCGCTCCCAATTAACACAATTTCTCCCACAGAAATCTCTCTCACTGTGTTGTTATTAGCTAGCAACCGTAGTTGAACCAAATACTCTGAACGAAAATGTTCACGCAGATTTTGCATTAACTTGTTTCGGTACTGCAACCGGCGATTGAAATCAGTAGCCTCTACCAAGTAAAAGTCGGGAACTCCTACGACTTCAAACGTCTTGTAAGAACATGCTGGATGTAAGAGGGGTCAAATCCATGGGGTCTTGTGAGACGTATTGCGCCCGAATCTCACATTAGCCACCACCCAAATCCGATGAGATGGTAAAGGATTGTAAGGACGTCGATCCCGAGCTAGACACATCAACAATTCCCTACTGGGCGGATGACTAGGAAACCCTTCATGCAAACAGACGTACAATAACACTACCAATCAGTTACACATTTACCAAAACAAATCTAAATCCATAATAAGATGGTAGTACGAGAATCTCGGATCTCGGACGTGAACGGTGAAAGTTGAGACTAAGTGAGTTCTAGTTACTAACTGATAGTATTATCGCACGGTGATTGCGTAATGAAAAGTTGATCAGTTTCTATAAAAACAAACAGGCATCAAAGGTGCCTGGGATTTATTCGCAAAAATATACACAAAATAGAAATCCCTATCACCAAATAAACAAAATTAATATCAATAATAAGAAATGTCATCGTTAGTAGATCAAATATCTACTTCACAATGAGTAAATTCTGTAAGAATTTCGTTGCAGGCATAATAAAATTCGAATATAGATTTCGAACAATTAAATAATTAGTCTTCCAGTGACTTGGTAAAATATTATAGCTTGATATAATCAGCTGTTCGCTTTAAAACACTTTACAATGAAATAATCCTAATATATACATGAATCGTTGACAAACGTAGTTAAAAATTCTACTTCAAATAATAATAATAACATTTATAACATATTTACAAGGATTAAATACCGACGTCTAACGCAGTATAAAAATCTGAACTAGTTTTGACCTGATATGTCAAAACTATTAGCGCTATCTCTTCCAAAAATGTTCCTTCCTTCCACATAACAAATAAACAAACATTGGTTCACATTAACGATAAGTTCTCGCAATATTGGGTATTATGTCACAATCAATGAACTAAAATTAACGAACAATAAAGTTAGTTATAGTTCTAAGAATTCACATCCAGTAATAATAATAATAATAATAATAATAATTACAATGATAAAGATGGAGACGGAACTACACCCTAAATAAACGACGTTGTGGAAATAACATTAACGCTTACTGACATGAAAAACACATAAATACGCTCCTAGATGTCAGTTACTTTCTTAACACACTGTGGCAATAGCTTGCTCTCACGGCAATGCTCGCTTCGTTTCAAATACGTGAACAATACTCTAATATAGCGTCTCAAGCGCTTCCAAAATGACACAACTTCATTCCTCTCCATAACGTCTTAACTGTTCAAAACATACTGCACGGAATTCCTTCACAAATCAAATAAAACCCATCTTACTACACAACTGTAGAAGAATCAGTGATCTTACTACATGACACTACTGTGTACATGTTTCATGAAACACTCCTAACATCCTCCTTCTCTAAATTTAAAATCATCGTGCTTAAACTTAATAACGATATCTACCGTCATTCCGTTTCTTATAAACATCTATGGACACAATATTCATTTAACAGCTTCATTTACATATTTGACTTCAGACAGACCTACAAGTCTTCTAGTCTTCATTTCGAGTTAACAAAATTGTTGTTAAATAATTGTTGCTATTTACCGGCATCACCTGACTTCCATTGTCATAATAGTGATCCTTTCTGACAATAATATAGTTACAAAAATTATCCATGACTTGATTAACCTCACATAATCTTAATATTCCTTAATTGGAATTGTATTTGTTCAAAGTTATTGTTTATAACCCTTTAAATTGTGGCTAAGATTGTTAAAACATTGTTTATAGTTAATTACAACATTCTGATCCTTTATAATAAATCTTGTTTAGAATATCGAAGTATTCTAGAAATAACAACGCATTTATATTGTTTATATCGTAAACAAATTTATCATATCATTCGTACCCTTATATTTACAAACGGAATATTTTTCAGAGCATTTCCTATCGAACATTTCTAACGAAACATTCCAATCGAATCATTCCAAACTGAGCATTCCCTTGCATAGAACAGTTTTCGTTTAACGTGAGTATTAAAAACGTTTCTATAAAAATTTTAAACGACTTTCTAAGATCAAAACTATCAAAATCACGTCTAAAACGACACACGTGACGTGTATAAAAATGTAACTAAGAAAATCTCCAAAATGGACAAAGTAATATCATGAGTTATGAGAAAAATATCTTAAACAGGAATTGGTCAGCCTGCTAATTTCAAACAAATACTACATTCAGAACTACAGAGATAAATCAGTCATTCCTGTACCTTTATGACGTTCTACGATGAAAATACCTAGTCGAATGGCCTCGGTATTCCGCTCCCTCATCGGCTCGTGCTGAAGTTGCTTCTGGCTTGGATCGTGCAGGTAACGGGACCCACAGCTGGCCGCCTCGTCTCTGCTGGTCTGGAAACCACCTGTTTCCTGGCCGTCCGCATAACATTCTTCTCCCTTCCCGACTGTATGCAGTCTAGAAACAGGAACCTGGAGCTTTGAACACCGGATACCATCTACTTCTCTCTTCTTCTCTTCATCATCAAAGTAGTTATGAGCGTCCATGGTTTATATCTCTTCTGGATCTTGTTAGTTGAATGAGTAGTATTGTTGGAAATCAGCGAAGTGCATGTTGGTGAAGCAGTCGTGGTAACATCGATCCAAAGACTCTGTGATCATCTCTGAGCTTCCCAGTCCATAGTGTAGATCATCCTCCATTCATGCTTTAGTGAATCATCGAAGTCTTCTTAGAGAATGCATAACATAAACATCCTCCCTGACGTGTGGTTGCAGACATGGTGAATTGTAGTATAATATCTGCTTAGATAATGGAATAGTAATGCTTGAATAATGCAGTAGCTTGCTTCATAAATGTAGTGGCTTGCTATGAGTGAAGTATTCGTAGAATTGTTGAATACAATTTATATTGATACTGCTGTAGTCTTTCTGTTCGTTTGCCGTAGTTATAGAACTTGCTGGTTTAAATGCTCAATATTTATCTCCAATACTTTTGCCGGACTGTCTTCTTCCTTTCCTCGGCGATCTATGCGTCTGCCGCAGATTATCAAAGTCTCTCGCTCGCGCTTCCCATTGTTACCGTAGCTTGGCGGAGCACTATACAAAACAGATCATCGCTCTTCAAGCGTCAAAATAGAAGTCTCTCTCGCTCTGGCGTGCGGTCGGGCGCGTGCCGCTAGAAATCCAGTTGTAGCCTCGCGTCCGGACCACTTATAATAGGATATGCTATTTTCTCTTTTATTAGCCAAAATCATATAATTTCACATAATTTCCAAATCCAAATATCTCAAAATAGTCCAAAATTCTCCAGAAATGTTTCTAAATTATGTAATTCACTTCCCAAAATATAATCTTGAGAAAAATAAATTATTATCTCCAATTTCCAAATTATAGATCAAAATGATGACAGATCGGTTCGATCCTCGACTCTGGCAATAATCTGAGCTTGGGTGAATTAGGGCTCAGTATGTTAGTGGACGAGAATTGATGATGCTTTCACAATGACATAAGATGGTCTGAGCCTCTTCATAATCTACAGAAGCACAGCCTAGCACTCTTCGCAAAATATTCTTAACAACAGCAACCAAGCGCTCCCACCAACCACCCCACCATGGAGCAGCTGGTGGATTAAATTTCCATACAATTCTTCTTACAGAACTGTACTCTTGAATAATGGCCCAATCAAGTTTCCGTAGTGCATTGTCCGCTCCGAGGAAGTTGGTGCCATGATCACTGTATACCAGTAGCGTAGCCAGGATCGACCAATGGGAGGGGTTACAGGTACTCAAGCCAAATCCTACAAGCATTTCGTCCTGCGGCATAGCCGCGTTCGTCAAACGTGCACCATGGTCGCAAGGGCAGCTGTGGTAAGTATGGATATCGTAGGTTCGAATCCCGGTGCTGACAGCAGTTATCCTGAGTGTGTTTTTTCCCCGGGTTTTGCCACACTCCCTACAGGAAATTGCCGGGATAGTGCCTTGCTCAAGTCCCAGAGCCTCTACTCCATCCCTGTCCCAGATACATTTACACACACAACTACAATCATCACAGAAATACAGGTTGCCGGACAGCTTCAACACACTCCCAACTACACGGGGCTGATGCCCAAGGTGTCTCAAGCCCCTCATATGAATTAACAACAACTCTACAAGTATTTCCATTTCTCTATGAGATAATTTTACACAAGAAAAGTTTCATGTATTTTGATCCCGAATTTTTCGAGTAATACAATATGCTCAAAAGACCCCCAAAAAACAGTTCTTTAAAAAATTGAGTTAATTTTTGACTAAAATATCTCACTTCAATGGTAAATCTATAACATTCCTGTTCCCCTGACCTTTAACAAAATAAACTCAATATCTGTGCTACCAACATGAAGACTGCGTATCTCTCAACAAGAGTAATTATTTACCGAGGTCTCCGCAAAAGTAGGCATGTCCTCTCACGATGAATCATGTTGATTTAAGATATGAGTTATTCAATGCCGGTACACATTCTTATGTTTAGTCAGTTTTTCCAACAAGATCCTGTGCTTTATATTGCAATTAGTCCTGAATGCCTAAAGTATCATTTTCGAAGATTTTTGTCACCTACCAAGGTTCTTCTTACCTTACAAGTGCTAAATGCAGCCAGAAAAAGGTTTAATTGCTTATACTACTCAGGCGACAAATTTCACTCATTCGTAACTGGGAGATAACCGTAATTCGGGGAATTGCTGGACATAATATTTACGTAATATGAAGCAACTCGGCTGATGGTTATCTCATGCTCAAGATGTTAATAATGATCCCAACATTAGTGTTAATGTTGGTGTATTCTTGGAATACACGGTACGAGAGAATGTAATTTTTAATGCTTTTGCATGTTCATTCCTTCCTCTTTATCAAACACCAACAGTGATCTTCTATTTTCTATTTGATGGTCATGTCTCTTATGTCTTTGTGAGTCTGTTCTAGATATATATCTTCTATGACCCACCTAGCGTCATCTAGCAGCGAATCTCTGAAGCTCCTCAATTCTTCCTGGTGCAAGAGGACTTCCTTTTCCATTTGGCCATCAGATCTCGTCACCATCGCCAGCTATCATCTCCTTGATCAAGAGAACTTCGTCTACTTTTTCACTCACCATGCTGCGCTAGTATCGCCTGCTATCAACTCTTTGAAGACCATTTCCTCAGGAGAATTTAAGTTTACAATATTGGACATGCTTATATGTTCTCCTTTTGTCTCCTACCCCCACTCTTTTCCCTTCCTTGTACCCTCCACGCTTCGCTGAGTGGGTCTCACTTGTAAGTCGGCAGTTGACTCGGTCAGTCAAGGCTCAACTAGAGTCAGTCTCCTCAAACCAAGAGGCACTCTCTACATTCTACGCCATGTTGGCACATTAAGTATTCGTCAAAGGGAACATCACCTTCGACATGCAACCAAGATAAGTACAGACTTAAGGTTTTAACCTCATCTTCATCAGTTGTATTATCTACATGCTTTTATTGATCATTTTATAGACAGCGTGAGATTACTTATTTGGGGCGGTAATCATTCTTCGCGCGATTTGCCATGTTGGGCTTTTGTCTGTCTAAGCCAACCTTAATAGAAAGTAGCTTTTCTTAATCTATTTATATGAGAGAGCTTCTCACAACGTGGGATATTATCTAATACCCGCTGTCCATAAAATATTAAGCTCGTTCCACCGCTGGATTAACTTTGGCCCCATTCTTCTATTAGGATTGTTCTGGAACCTTCCAGATTCTGTACTCTATCTACAAGTCTTGCCGTCATGTATTTTTCACTCACTTGTGGGAATACTATTTTAAAATGAGGAATCTTCCTTATAAATTACTGCAATAGCTAAATTTTCTTCCACCGTTGGAATGTTCTATGTCGCATTTAATTGTAATTCACAACTTTCTCAAGCAATAGACTCTCGCCTACCTAGTGCAACCAGTTATTTTTCATCATTGCAATAACTTTCTTTCCCATAAACTTTCGTGTTACTACAGTGAACTTTTCATCCATTCAACAAACTATAGTGATAACTAGTGCTTGTTCAACATTTCTACCGCGTCGCGATCGTCCGATTACCATAAATAAGGCCATGAACATTTATCCTAAATCCGAATTGATCTTTCCTAAACCTTCTACTAACAAACCATGTTAATAAAATTGTTACTTTAAGGTCTATTGCAATGAGGTGTCACTCTAAAGACGTGCCCTCCCACCTTTGCTTATATCTCATTAATTAATTTCTGCATAACCACGTGTTTCATACACGGTTCAAGCTTACATTGTTTCTCCCTTATAATCAGGGAATACAATTCTTTCAACTCAGGAGTGAGTTATTTCTAGGTTTCACGAAAGGGAAACTTGCCCCATTAGTCTCGTGATTCCTAATTAAACATAGGAAGTCTAGAACCTTCCTTTTGACTTTCTCTTCAGGTTTCACAGTAAGTGACCTGCCCTCTTTTGTATAATTGTAATAAAAGTAATTCTGCACAAATATAAGAAGTTATAGGAACTTCTATCTTATTCTTCATGTTTTTCTTATTGTTATTTTCGAAGTGGTTACTTTCTCTAGAATGTTTTCTCATAAATTTCTTATAGTACACACCTTGTACTCTATTTTATTGTTAAACTTTAATCACCTTAATTGTCTTTAAATTTTGAATTTTTATCTTCGCTATTTTAAATCCTTGCTAGGATTTTATAAAGGTTTGAAACCTAATAAATTGCTAATTGCCTGGAGCAAACTTTAAATGTTAGGAGGTCTGCGACCCCAAATTGTTACTAAAAATTGAAACTATGTACTTGTCAAATTTATTAGACTTTTTTGCATTGTTAAATAAATTCAAACTTTCCTTTTCGACTAATCATTTCTCTAATACAACGGTTAGGCAAGATCCTGTCTTCCTTGGCTCTTCCTACTCAATGCCATTAAATCTATTGATAGGGCTTTCACCACTCGTTGCATTTGAGCAAGAACTCTTAGTGGTAATCTCGTTAAAGTTTCTCTTAGCTTTAATAGCTAATTCTAACTGGCCAGTGAGGCAAGTACAGCTCGCTACGCCAGCTACCTGCTTGTGGAGATCCTCTCCGAAAACTTATGGTTGGTATTCCAAAAGATAAGTGTTTCTCTTTGTCTAAACTTTTAGCCGGCTCCTTGCTGAGTAAAAGCTTAGCCATTTCCAAATGCAACTATTGGTTCACTTACCAAATTTACTCCCCAAGGTATAATTTTTTTAATCACAATCCTTCTTGGAAGCACTTGGTCGCTTTTTAGGAATTCCACAACTTCGAAAACTGGAAATATCAAAATCGATGCAAATTATTGGTACTCTTCGAATTACTTGGTCAAAAAAGAATTCCTTTGAACAGATCTACAATAAGTCTGTTACTATCTGTCTTGCCAGACCTTCACCCTTCCCCATAGTACGCATATGCATGCTTGAGAGGGAATACTCTAAAGCCATTCTCTTGCAAACCGCCCAAGTCCTAGCTGCGGTTCCCGTTAGCTTCGACCAGGTCCTTACCCACTTTAGGTATCAGAGAAAGGATTTGCAGTGGCAACCGCCTCTAAGTGCATTTAAAGTTAAATTCATAACTTTTGTGGGACTCTCCTCCTATTTTTCTATCCTTTTTCTCCAGTCCGAAACCCACCTCCTATTCTTTATCATCTTCCCTTGGTGGTTAGGTTATTCCTCAGCCAATAATCTACCCAAATGTACCCATAACATTTTCTAAGTCTTTATTAAAAACGCGCTATTTTAAATTATAACTAGATTAATTTACATATAACTTCTCTCCCGCCAAGAAAAAAAAAGGTAATATTATCCCGCTGTGGGGGATTCTAAATTATTTGGCACTAGCCTTAGTTTGAAATAAGCTATAAGTTATTTTGCGGGGGGAAAGTTAGATTGGCAACCCTGGGAGGACGGAGTTGTATTACCACAGTCTAAAATACACAGAAACGAAGCTCGCTGCGTTACGTAATTGCATCCCCTTTGTAGGTGAAGTGACACTAGCGCTCGCGGCGGCCAGCAAGCTGGCAACTGCCTTGAGCACGTTATTCGCGGGACAGATGATTTCATTTTTTCAAGGGTTTTTTGAATTTTAACTCACCTGAGTGATTATTTCTATTTTACAGTAAACATAAGTCACGTTATATCACTACAGAAAAAGCCAAAATGTTGATATACTGTACACTTTTTAACTCATATAAACATAAAAGGAATGCTCCGTTTTTATTAGTTCAGTCCTCTATAAGTATCCCTAAGTACAGTTGTATGACGTATTTAATGAGTCTTACGAAGAATTCATAGTCCATACTAGTTATAAATTCATGTATTGGTTTAATGATAGTCCCTGGCATATCTACATAAAACCAAGTCCACGATACCTGGATGTAGCAGGTAATCTCTTAATCCACTGAATGGATTTTGATGCGGTTTTCACCATTCAGTATAGAATATCTCGAGGAAGGTTTCTGTAGGAAAACATTCACTTATAATCAAAGAAAGCCGAGCAGTAACGATTTCAGTGAATCGTGTCGAAGGAAACCCTACCGTCCGTGCGCCTTTTAAGCTTACTCTGGGTAAACCATAAAAAATATCCATGCACTATGAGTGTAAGAATTGGTCAGAATGAAAAGTTCTACAAAGAAGTCCGCGACAGCATATCTTTATCTTTAATACATCGCCAACTGTAAGTGATTTTACGTTTTAATTTCTTCCAACAATCTACATTCAGTGGAAATTTAAATTACTAACTTCGGAGGGAGTTTACGAGCTAGCGAGTGAGCCCATCACCCCAGCTTCGACCAGCATTAACTGTCGAGTCGTGTCGAGTTAAGACTTCAGAGAAGAGTAGACTATAAATGTTGGAGTTTCGCTATTCGACTCGGCTTTTCTGAATTGCGTCTGAGACCTGCCGTCCGTGCGCCTTTTAAGCTTACGCTGAGTAACCCCTTTAAGATACCAGGCGAAGCCGGGGCGGGTTGATAGTATGGGTATAATACAATATCAAATTCTTAACCATATCAAAAGCTAGTTATTCCATAAAATTGAGTAACATTATAGTTAATTAGTAAAAATACCGGTGTGATTTGTGAAACGAAAAGTATAAAAAGATCTTAAGGTCTTAAATTACTCAATTTTAGGTACTTCGTATTTTTTCTGAGAGTTTGAAACCATTCATTCCTGAATTTGACAAAATAATACAATGCCAATTTTACAAAATATCGGCAATAACAATTGTGTACCATACCTTCACAGCAGCCATGTGGGAGACCAGGTATTTCATAAGAGAATTACGGTAACAAACAGTGTACCACGTCTAAGTTTGTGAGCATTATCCTGACGACATAAATTAGCATGCTTCCAAAGGATTCGAGAATAAGTTTATATTATTGTGCAAAATCTTTGTTCATTAAATCAACTCTCCGACTATTAAAAAGCCATTTTCTACATCTGAAAATTAAAATGTCGGCACGCATTTGAGATGACATATTTTACGTTTACGGTAGGCTAACTACCGTATGTCTTAATTTTCAAAATGCATAGATATTTATATATGATTTGCAGCAAATGGCCATAGCAGGGCATTTCACATGAACGCCCGTAGGTTCCCCAATTTCGATGTCAAGTAGTTCCAACTTAAGCTCCCAAAATTGAAACCCAACGGCGAACTTTGAACTTGATAGAGCGTGTCTAACCCAATATCCTACAAATTTTTGCTACACACTACCATTTGTAGTTGTAAGTTCTTTTACGTGCCATAAATCTATGACATGGGCCCGAAGACTTCAACTGGGTTTGAACTCGCGATCTTGGGCATAGCTGTTCAGCATGCTACCGACTATGCCACCGAAGCCATGCATAGATATCCTACCGAGACATTTTTCTGATTTATAACCGACTGGCTCCGTGGTTCAACGGTAATGTTCACGCCTGCTGTTCCCAAGGTTGCAGGATCTAATCCTGGCGCAGTCAGCTGGCATTTAAGGGTGCATACATGCGAAGGAACCGTGTCTGTAGATTTACTGGCACGTTAAAGATCCCCTTCAGGGCAAAATTCCAGCACGTCGGTGTCTCTAAAAGCCACAGAAGTTAAAAGGGATCTAAAACCAATAACATTATTATTGATTTATAACCTGTTAAAGACCTAGTTCCGTTGTTTGTTTAAAAAGCTTTATAATACTTTCTACTGCGTATCCCAATTAATTGGCGTCGCCGGAGCCAATCAGGCTCATTTTGGTTTTGGCCGGGGATTTAAGGCCGGATGCCCTTCCTGACGACACGTAATTTTTCAGGAGAAAATTCCACCCCACTGTCACCGGGATTGGAACTCCGGCCGTCCGGGTGATTGACGAGCAGCTAAGCCACTGCACCATCACGCTCCCCTTGAAAAGCTTTATAATACTAGCCTAAAATCCATAGCTCAAATCTTACCTTTTAGGGTCCTTTGGAAACTCGGGCGTCGTCTTGCTATTTGAACTGAACAGTCTGACTTCCCAGTCGGTCAACACGAATACACCCAATTAGATTGAGCAAGGAGTAACTAATTTCCCTGTGTAATTCATAATACAATAATTATTTATACATGTAATAAAAAGCTTCTCATACAACCCCCCTTTATGTGAGAAGTGCTTTATTAAGTGTATAAACTATTCATGTATTTTAATTTTAGGCATTAGGAGATAAATTGCCACTGCCCACCTAATCTAATTGGGTACCGCACACTCGTGTTGACCGACTGAAAAGCGCCCATATAGGTTACTTAGCAACACTGAAATATTGCTTCTGACATTAGATCTATTTATTGAACTGCACATCTCCTCTTGTAAAACACATGTTAAATTAAAGAAATAACCTTTACACAATGCTCACATACAGTAAATCCAGCAAAAATAACGTACACCAACATAGTGCAGTCGGCACATTCTTGCTGGCTGCATGAGAGCATTATTGTCTCGCGTTAGAAAAAAATATGAGCTAAGCTTCTCGATCTGTAGGGAGATTGTGGTTATACGTAGTCATGAAGACGTGTGTAGCCACAAATGGGGACCTGGGCCGATAGGCGACAACAGTACATCACCACAGACACAAATCACAACCTGGCAATTTTCTCATGGGAGGGGTTCTAACCCCCCCCCCTGGCTACGCCACTGCTGTATACTGTGTAAGGTCTCCCTCTTCGACTCATGAATCTTCTGAAAGCTAGTAGAAAACTATCCGTGGATAGCAGTGGCGTAGCGTGAACTTTTGAGCTGGGGACGCCAAAGTTTATAACGACAAACTAAGGAAGAAATCAAAAAGCTAATATGAAAGCTACTGTCACATACCTCACACAGTCTTGTACATCAGCTCCATTCGTCTTTTCTTCTTTTCTGCGAAAATGTCAATGATGTGTTCAAGAAATGCCGGCTCTGATGATAGCTCACCTAATAACTGTTTTTCAATGGCCAGTGAATTTAAACACGACAAGCGACTATTGCTCATAGAATTTCTAAGGTATGCTTTAATTCTTTTCAGCGTGCTCATGCTGCGTTCACTACTAGCTGTAGTAGTTGGAATAGTCAGTACTAAGCGTAGTAGTTTAGTTACTTCCTGATAGATGGAGTCGAGACCGTTGGCAACAAAATATTTTAAAAGCTCTTTTGGAGCTAAATGCTTTGTCTGATCTCCATAAACAATGTGAAGTTCATTTAGTAATTGGTTAACATTAAAGAATGGATACTGTTTTACCAAAATATCTAATTTGCCCTGGGGGAATGTTTCAGTGTATTCATTAAACTTCTTTTCTTGTACTAACTCAATGAAATTTAGATGATTAAGATCTTCAAATCTACTTTTCATTTGAGCTGTTAGTGAATCTACTATTTCAAAAGTTAGCACTCTCAAAGTGTTCTTTTTATTGCCATCATACATTACGTTTTCATTCAACTGGATGCTTTTTTGAACGCATCTGTCAGTGAAATCTTCATTTCTTAAGTTTTCTATTCTTTTGACGACAGCCTCTATCTCATTATGGCAAGTTACAATACTCACTGTCGATAATTGTAACAATTTGAAA